>OX243886.1:10867500-12247863 GCA_945859645.1 Amphipoea oculea | reverse complement strand
TAACTTATAATCAAGAACGAGAATATCGAAATACAACTAAGTGTCATATATGTAATCAGTCATTGTCTGGAGATAAAGTTCGAGATCATGATCATATTACTTCCGAGTATAGAGGGGCAGCGCACTCACATTGTAATTTGATGTATAAAGTGTGTCCATTCATACCGGTAGTATTTCATAATCTAAGTGGTTATGATTCGCATATATTTATAAGAGAGTTGGCTAAGTATGAAGGCTCAATTAAAATAATACCAAAAACTAAAGAAAAATATCTTACAATAACTAAGCTAATTGAGACAAAAAAAGGTACTCGTTCAGTACAGATTAAGTTTATTGATTCATTTCATTTTCTTAGCTCAAGCTTAGATTCTTTAAGTAAAAGCTTGTCAGAAAAAGACTTTGTTCATTTGTCAAGAGAATTTACGGATAAAACTAAACTTAATTTATTACGTAAGAAAGGTATTTATCCATATGATTATATGGACGACTGGTCAAAATTTGATGAAAATCAACTACCCTCAAAGTCCAGTTTTTATAATAGTTTAACTATGGAATCTCTATCAGATGACGAATATGCTCACGCCCAAGATATTTGGAACAATTTTGAGATAACAACGCTTGGCGAATACAGTGATTTGTATTTGAAATGCGATGTTTTGCTGTTATGCGACATATTTGAAAAATTTAGAGAGACAAGTTTACATTTTTACAAATTGGATCCTGCTCACTATGTGACTTCACCTAGTTTGAGCTGGGATGCTATGCTTCTGTACACTAACGCTGAATTAGAGCTCATTAGTGACTTAGAAATGTATACATTTATTGAAAAAGGTATACGAGGGGGCTTGGCACAATGTTTCCTCCGTCATGCTAAGGCAAATAATAAGTATTTACCTCATTATAATCATTTAAAACCCTCGAGTTATTTGACATATTTAGATTGCAATAATCTTTATGGTTATGCAATGACTAAAAAATTGCCTGTTTCGGAGTTCAGATTTTTAACTCAAGATGAAATTGACAACTTTAATGTATTGCATGTTTCAGATGACAGTCCGTATGGTTTTATTTTAGAAGTAGATTTATATTACCCGGATTGTATTCATGATCAGCATAAAGACTTACCATTTGCTGCAGAGAAATTTGTACCCCTAGGAGCGAAATCAGCTAAGTTGATTGCTAATCTGTATGATAAATCAAATTATGTTATTCATTACGTACATTTAAAACAATGCATAAAAAATGGTTTGGTGTTAAAAAAAATTCATCGCATACTAACCTTTAGACAAGATGATTTCTTAAAGAAATATATAGATCTTAATACCAATCGGCGTATGGAATCTAAAACTTCTTTTGAAAAAGATTTTTTTAAACTTTTAAATAATGCGATATTTGGCAAAACTATAGAAAATAAAAGGAAACAAGTTGAGATAAAACTGGTAACCAAATGGGATGATAAGAAAAACTTCACGAATAAGAAACTTTGTGCACAGAAATTGATTTCAAAACCTAATTTAAAAAGTGTGTCAATATTCGCAGAGGATTTTGTAGCTATACAATTGAATCGTGAAAAAATAATATTAGACCGACCAATTTACATCGGATTTACAGTTCTGGAGTACGCCAAAGAACATCTATATCAGTTTCATTATGATTTTATAAAACAGAAATATGGAGATAAAGTTGAATTATGTTATACAGATACTGATAGTTTACTTTACTTAATTCATACAGATGACTTTTATCGTGATATGTACGATAATTTAACATATTTTGATACTAGCAATTTTTCAATAGATAATCAATATAACATACCAAGAATTAACTCAAAAATCCCTGGCCTATTTAAGGACGAAATGGGGGGTGATGTAATTACAGAATTTACAGGTTTACGAGCAAAACTGTATTGCATTAGCAGTTTAAACACACGGATAACAAAAGCGAAAGGTTTGTCTAAATCTGTTACTAAGCATTTAAAACAAAGTAATTACAACGATTCTTTGATATTAGATAAAAGTCAATCTTTTAAAATGAATATTATAAGATCTATCAAGCATATATTGTACTCACAACAAGTTAGTAAGCAAGTACTAAATAGAAACGATGACAAAGTTCAGATACTTTCAGATCAAATTCACACTTTGCCTTGGGGATTTTATGATGCGATGATCTAAACCAATGTTCGTTTCACTTTTTATTCAACTTATTACGTTTAAATTGAGCACCAATTAAATATAATCCACATCTTGAGAGCCACTGTTCTAAATTATATTCATTTGAAGTATATGATTTAAAATACTAAAATAAGAATAAATTAATGTATTATAAAGAAATGATGTATGATAATTATTTTAGAATAAGTTATGTACTATTATTTGAACTTATAATAAAATGATATGTCTAAAACAATGGACTTTTATTCAAACGTATTCAACTTCCTAAACGTCATCATCAAGTTCACGCTTGTTGTATGATGAGGTTCATGTAGTAACGACTATATAAGTGTATGTTAAGCGGTAATTAGATTAATATGCACTATGAAGTTGATCAAACAACCCATATCTCTCAATGTTAATAATATAAGATTAAGTGACTCTGTTCACCGCATCAGACATAGCGCTTTATTGCCAAATACCATTCGTTGTATAATATGCGGTCCATCAAGCTGTGGTAAAACGAATGTTATGATTAGTTTACTGCTGCATGAAAATGGGCTCAAATTTAAAAATCTGTATCTTTACTCTAAAACTTCTTTTCAACCAAAATACCGTTTCTTGACCGAAGTATTAAAAAGAGTGCCACAGATAAACTTTTACGAGTTCAATGATGATAAAGATGTCATTTCTCCGAGTGAAGCTTTAACAAATTCTGTTTTTATTTTTGATGATGTTGCGTGTGAAAATCAAATAAATATCCGCAATTATTTCTGTATGGGTAGGCATAAGCAAATAGACTGTTTCTATTTATCTCAAACCTATTCTAAAATTCCGAAGCAATTGTTACGTGATAATGTTAATTTTCTTATTATATTTAAACAAGATGATGTGAATTTAAAACATATTTATGAAGAGCATGTTAGTTCTGATTTACAATGGAAAGAGTTCAGAAACATTTGTCGAACTGTTTGGAGTAAACCTTATAATTTTCTACTTATTAATAAGGAATCGTCATTAAATAACGGAAGGTACAGACAGAACTTTGATATGTTTTTTAAATTCGACTGACTGTTTATAAGTACATATAAGTAATTAACATGCAAAATAAAATTCAGTATAATTTGTACTATAGCTGGACGCAGTTGTTATAATATAAAATGGAAAAAAACATTAAAATAGAATTAATGAAGTCTGTAGACTCCATAAAGAATAAAATAAAACAAATGAAGGATCAGGAACACTCAATGAACTTGTCACTCGATAAAATGCTAAAACCTGTCACAGACCCCCTTAAAACTCTAGTTGATTCGAATATAACTATGGAAAAAATAAAACATTTAGAAAATACAACACTTACTAATTCTGGAGGTATTGAATTGGATGAAATGGATACTAGCTCATCTACAAAGTTTGTGGACTGTTACGAACCAAAACCTAATTCTACACAATTGGTTAAAGAGTCTCCTGAAATGGTATTGCCAGATGATTTAGAGATATCATTAGAGGGTCAGGATATCTATGATATTTATGACGGTGTAAATATACCGTTTGGAATAAGAAGTGAAAACCAAACTTTATTGATGGGGAATTCAGTAGTAACATTTTCTAAAATTGACGGTTTGAATAATGAAAATGTCATTTTGATTAAAATCGGTGATAAATCCTACAATTTAACTCCTGGGCTGAAAGAACTTTTACTTCGAAAAAAACCTGATTTAAAAGTAATATCCAACAAAGATAAACTTGTTTACAAGGATATATTGTATTATACAAATGTTCATAAGAGAGACTTCAATCCTAGAGGTCAAATAAAAGGTGATAAAGGAATAAAATATCGTGAAATAATCAGACCATTGTTTTCCGAAACATCAAACGATAATATTCACACTAAACTTGGGGGATACTTGCCAATGTTAAAGAAATATAAAAAAAATACTGACCTGGTATATTGGGATGACCCAAACGAATTAGTTGAGAGATTAAAACTATTAGTTGCTTCAAAAGATGCTGGCAATACGAACCATGATAATGAAATACTATCGATAATTGAAGAATTAAAAGAAGCTAACATAATTAAAGAATAAATAGTAGCAATAACATAATTTTCATTCAGTATCATTTCTGGATTCACTACAAATGTTTATATACTGAGTTTTGAATATGAGTAAAGCTGATGTGGTAAACGAAATTCATAAAAATGCGAGGGTAAACTTTCCACGAAGACATGTTATTATGAAAGATATAGATGACCTTTGGCAAGCAGACTTAATTGATATGCAATCAATTTCCAAAGAAAATAAAAATTACAGATTTATTCTTACTGTTATTGATACATTTTCGAAATACGCTTGGACCTTTCCTTTGAAAAATAAGACAAAAGATGTTGTATGCAACTCTTTCAAGATTTTGTTGGATAAAGGGCGTGTCCCCCAAAATCTACAAACGGATAATGGAACAGAATTTTATAATAATAAATTCCAAAAACTTATGAAATCTTATTGTATAAACCATTATTCAACTTTCTCAACAAAAAAGGCATCAATAGTTGAGCGTTTTATCAGAACATTAAAATCTAAACTATATAAGGAATTCAGTTTAAAAGGTGACTATAATTGGATAGATAATACCCTCAATAATGTTATCTATAAATACAATCACACCTATCATCGGACAATTAATGAAATCCCGGCAAACGTGGACAATACTAATAAAACACGCATATTAGGGAGATATTTCAGGTTGATAAAAACCGATACTACAAAAAGCAAGTTTAAAGTGGGTGATTATGTACGTATCAGTAAATACAAAGGAACATTTGAAAAGGGGTATACTCCCAACTGGTCGACAGAAATATTTAAAATTAGAAACATACAAAATACAACTCCTATTACCTACTTAATTGAAGATGCAATCAGAGGCCAACCCATTTTAGGTGCATTTTATGTGCAAGAGCTGCAAAAGACGAAACATCCCAATTTATATCTAGTCGAGAAAGTTCTTAGAAGTAAAGGAAATAGAGTTTTAGTAAAATGGTTAGGTTTGTCTTCATCTGAAAACAGTTGGATTGATAAATCGAATATTTATTAAATGTTCAACTCATGATACATCAGTCTTATGATGGGTATTGGAGAGAGCAGTATTCTCAATTGGCTTATAAATAATTTACCAATTGAATTACATTTACCAGGATACAATTATTGTGGGCCTGGCACTAAATTAATTAAAAGGCTTACTCGTGGGGATAAAGGTGTTAATAAATTAGACGAATATTGTAAACAACACGACATTGCCTATCACAAGTCTTCAAACTTAAAGGATCGCCACAAGGCTGATTTAGTTTTGTTAAATATGGCTAAAGAGCGAGCACTTGCCTCAGATGCGAGTGTAGGGGAAAAATTGGCAGCGTGCTTAGTAAGCAGCGCTATGTCAACAAAAGTTAAAACTGGGTTTGGCCTAAAAAAAAAAAATAGCAAAAAGTGTTCTCCTAAAATTAAACCTGGAAAAGGGTTGAAAAATAAATTTAAAAATGTTATTAACAAAACGAAGAGACAGATGGAAAAATTAAAACCGAAATGCAAGAAAATGGCAATCGAATTAGCTATGGCCGCTGTCAGAGAATTAGCTGATGATTCGTCTATAAAACTTCCTCGTGTAATTCCTATACCAAAAACTGGTGGAGTATTGCCTTTGATTCCAATTTTTGCGGGATTATCGGCCGCAGGGGCACTAGCAGGCGGTGCAGCTGGTATTGCTAAAACCATAAATGAATTCAAGATGGCTAAAAAGTTATTGACTGAATCGAAGAGACACAACGAAAAGATGGAAGCTCTGTGCATCGGAAAAGGACTACACCTTAAACCACATAAAGCTGGGCTTGGAATTTTTGTATCGAAAGAAAAAAACTAAGATATCGGCTACCCAAACGAGCCTTGAGTAATTTAGACATTTTGAAGTATGGAAATAATATTCCCTATTTCAGAGGTGTCTTTATGAGAGATAAGCTCCCTAAACACCCTTTTAAAAAAGAATGTGGAGTTATAAATTTAGATAGCTCTAAAAATCCTGGTTCTCATTGGGTAGCCTATGCAAAATGCAACGATTATATTGAGTATTTTGATAGTTACGGAAATCTTAAGCCTCCAAAGGAATTTATTAAATACTTGGGATCCAAAATTAACTATAATTATGATAATCTTCAGCGTGATCACCCTTTTAATTGCGGACATCTTTGTTTAAACTTTTTGAAGAATTTTTGGTGTAGTGAAGGAATAAAATAAACAGGATCTTCCGAAAGAGGCCAGTATTGAAGCATGTCTGCTACGGTTACCATCTCTGGAAATAAATCGGAATTGGTTTCATACTTTCAACCACCACTGCATTTGTCAGATCAATACGAGTGCGGTTTGATATATTTTTCAGTATTAAAATCAAGACCAAATATTCCCATTATTAACAGAGGTCTGTCTGTAATCAGAATCGAATGTGATCTTGTTCACGGTTCGTACTGCAACGGATTACCAACTCATTTTATTCATGAATTTGTGTCTGATACTACTCCAGGTCATCAGTGCATGGAAATACCACAAAATGTTATTTACTTTCCAGTAAATAAAAATATAATTTCATCGGTATCTGTTAAGATTGTAGATCAATTTGGTCACTGTATTAACTTTGGAGAGGAACAAGTTCAGTTACGTCTTCATTTAAGAAAAACAAAATGATAGTGTATTATAAAAACACCCAAGGGAATGAAAAACGTCTTAGTTCTTCTGCGATTGCTAAGGTGCAAAGACGTAAGAAAAAAGTTAAGAAATTGACTAAAGCAAATAAAGATTTTCTTAAAGCCCTAGGGTTTAAAGTATGAATATACTACAGATTACTGAATTACCGCACTACGACACTTCGATTGAAAGTTATGAAGTCCATTCATACAATCCCTACAATAACAGCTTTAGAGAAAACGATGAAATCAGAATTCCCATCCACCAGCAAGACATATACGTGCTACCATCAGCCAGTTCAATTTACGTCGAAGGACAAGCGAAGCTCTTCGGTAAAGATGGGAATCCAATCAAGAAAACTGTTACGTTCACTAATAACCCTGTTATGTATTTGTTTCAAGACATCAGATACGAAATGAATGGTATTGAAATAGACCGCATAAAAAATTCTGGAATAACATCAACAATAAAATCATACATCTCATTAAATGAAGCAGAAAATAAAGTTGCTGCCCTATGGGGTTGGAGTTTAAAGGGATTTCAAAGTGATGGGCGTTTTAGTGCTGTGATACCATTAAATAAGGTTTTAGGGTTTGCAGAAGATTACAATAAAATAGTGATAAATTGCAAACATGAACTTATATTGAACAGAAGTAACAGTAACTTAAATAGCGTTATCCTTACTGATGATATTGTTCATTTTCAAATAGATATACAAAGAGTCCAGTGGAGGGTGCCACACATAAAAGTATCAGACCGAGAACGACTGACACTTTTAAAACATTTAGAAAGAGATAAACCTATTCAGATGGCGTTCAGAAATTGGGATTTATATGAGTATCCGTTACTGCCTAAAACCACAAAGCATTCTTGGTCAGTTAAAACTGCTTCACAGTTGGAAAAACCCAGATATGTAATTTTTTGTTTACAAACCAATCGAAAAAATAATAAAACTAAAGACAGTTCAGTATTCGATCATTGTGAAGTAACAAACCTTACGCTCTTTTTGAATTCACAATATTATCCATATGAACCTTTAGGCTTAAAGTTTTCTGAGAACAAATATAGTATATTATACGAAATGTTTGTGAAATTTCGTCAGTCGTATTACAACTGTCCAGTAGACCCGTTGCTTGACCTAAAAGAGTTCAAAGAAAAAGCCCCTCTCTTTATCTTAGACTGCTCAAGACAAAATGATAGCCTAAAAACAGGTCCAGTGGACGTGAGGTTGGAAATTGAATGTTCTACAGAAATACCAGATAATACGACTGCATATTGTTTGATTATAAACGATCGACTTGTGGAATACAAACCTCTCAGCAACATTGTGCGCAGGTTATCATGATTGCTATTGTGGATGTTCAAGGCTTCAAAACAGAAACAAATGAATTTATAATAAAAGAAATCGCTATATTGTATAATAAAACATTACAAGTGTTTTTAATTAAGCCACCATTTTCATTTGGAAAATTAACGAAACAAGAAAAAAAACAAGTTAGTTGGATTGAACGTAACAGAAAGATACACTGGCGTGAAGGATTTGTACCCTATTCTAATTATCAGAATTTGGTTATAGATATTTTAAGAGATAAATGTATCTACGTCAAAGGTTCAGAAAAAGTGTTGTGGTTAAAGCATATTTTAGAAAATAGTAATTGTAATGTATTCAATTTAGAAGATAAAGGTTGTCCTAGTTTGATAAGTTTATACGATGAATATAAATATTCTCAAGATTTATATAACTGTATTTATCATGACTCTGTATGTGCTTTAAAAAATGTATTGTGTTTAAATAAGTGGTGCTTTGATAATAAAATTTTAAAATAAATATTTTCTTGTTTTCTTTCTTTATTTAGTTAAAACACATCTTAGCGTTTTTTATCCCCACCTCTGTCCGGTCTTTATAAGTTGTTGACAACAGCGGGACGATATCATTATACGTTTATAATTGAATAAGAAGTAAATAGAACATGTCTCAAAATGAATACAAACCTCGATATGACATGTATAACACGTTTAAAATGCGTGAATTTTCATTTAATTATTACTGGAGGACGTTTAATAAAAAGAAAAGATTAGTGAGGGAAATGGCTGACGCAGGATTTTTTTATTATGGAAATAGTATAAATGATATTGCAGCATGTTTCTCATGTGGAGGTGTTATCGAAGATTGGGAGATTTATGATGATCCTTGGATGCAACATGCTATACATTATCCTGAGTGTTTTTATTTGAACGCTGTGAAAGGAAAGGAGTATATAATTAAATACGCATATCTCCATCACAGCATTAAACTTTTAGCATTGTAGTGTGATGGTTCGATCTTAATCAACGCTTGCTTCATCATGAGAGAATAAATTAATATTATTCACATTATGCTCCATTCATCGAAATTTGATTTGGAGGGCATTTCTAAACTTATTTTCAAGAATGCTAGTGGTGAGATTCTATTTAGTCAAGACATAGCTGACCAGAAAATAATTAACACCAGTTCATCAAAACTTCAGGATAATACAAACAACACAGAGCAAAACTCAGCAAATTCCACCTTTGAAAATATGCAATATCTTACACTCAAGAGTTGTCACAATGAGTTCCTTACATTTGCTCGAGTTGGCAACGCACATCCTGGTCCTGAAAAATCCTCATTAGAAGTCGTTTCATGTGAATGAAAAGAGCAGTCAGTGTAGTTGATAGAGCAGTTAATCATCAACACTTATAGCGACAACATGTATCAGTTTATACAACCATCATATACTCCATCGATTCCACTCTTGCATTTTGAACTTTGCAAGTATATGTATCAAGTTTCCAGCTCCACGATTCCATATATTAAAACATATTTGAAGCCATCAAATCAAATCAATGGATTACTGGAAGAGTGCATTGATATTGCTAATAGGATAACATTAAGTAAAGACGAGTGGGGCATGATATTTATGGAAAACGCCTCTGACATATCAGGATTCTTCACATCTGGTTCAATTCCTTTACCAAAGCAGCAGCCGCAACGAGAACGACAAGTGATCAAGTATATAAACCTGCCTGAACATGAAGAAGGAAGCAAAAAATTCGTCACAATTGACATTGGAACCAAATCGATCGTCATCTGTTGTGAAGAGTGGTGGTGTCTGAATCATTTACTGAATTGCCTTGATTCACGTTTACGTCACTTAACTAGGGTAAAGGGTTACTATGAGAACCGTATTAATTTCTTTAGAAAACGATTCAAGCTCGCCCAACCGAAATCAATGTCTGAAGCCTATGCAATTATGGAAAATGTCTATGATGAAATGTCAACAGTGGATCAAGAAATCAAATGTTTTGTAATCGATTATTTATTCTTCTCATGCTTTTTATGAATAATGATAATAAAATGTGTTACTTAGTTGACAGCATACTTTGTTTCTTTTTTCACGATACCAACCACAAACCAACCACAAAAAGTAAAAAAATATTATAAATTGATTATTCAAATCATTCAGTTCCTAATACAAAATAACACTAGATCAGTCTTTCGAATAGAATGTTGAATAGAAAGTATGAAATAATATTTGAATGATGAAATGAATAGTAAAATTGGGGTGACCTGGATCTCCCTGATCCAGGTCCCCCAATTTTACCCTACTAATACACAGTAGGTGCAATAACAGAAAGAAAAGATAAGAAAATATTTATAACTAAGATATAAGAATAGATATAACGGAATCGGCTAACGCCGGTCAAAAAAGCCTTTATGTCTACGTAAAAAGGGTGTTACTAATACCATTCGCATCATCGGCTCGGCTCGGACGACGACGCGGCGCGACGCCGAGCGACGGCGAAACGAGCCGTTTGCCTATTAGCTCGGTGATAAGTCGAGTAGTTTGGTGATACGCACTCGGCTTAAGCCGATTCCGCGTCGATAAATGTGGGGACACCCTTACACGATTCACGGTTTGATAAGGTCCATGTGACCACGTCATCATTAGTAGGTTCAGTAGGTACTTTTATGCGACTTTTCGAAAAGAAAATAATTATTGCCAGGTGTATTTCGTGTGGTTATATAAAGTAAAGAGTTATCAATTTGACCAATTAATAACCTCATTGAAAGAAAATACAGTTTGAAATTACAATTTTTATAATTTGCAACTTTTGCAATTCATTAATCAATTCTTTTGAAGTACCGTATTGTAATTTTGTTGTTAGTTACTTACCTACCACTTATTTTAAAGAAATTAATGTAAAAGACTGTGTATAATACAGTGAGAGAAAAACATAACTGTATTTGATATCTGTCTGTCAGTTCATCACAAGTTAACATCTCGTAAACATGTCTGATCTACTTTAAATCGAGTTATGTTTTTTCAAGAATTGTAAAAAATAATCGTTTCAAGGCTTGTTTGTATTAAAAGACGTTGAACTATGTCCAATTATATTATTAGTCTCACGTCTTTTATTTATTTATAACTTCAACATTTATGAAAAGCTTTTAAAATATGCTAAGTACCTACAAGGATATTTTGGCGCCTGAACAACATTGACATAGGTACAGGTGTTAATCATTTCAGCCGAAAGACGTTCACTGCTGAACATAGGAACCCCTTAAGCATCGCCACTTCGACTGTGTTTCTCGCATCCAGCGGATACCTGTGGCCTTCACAAGGTCATATTCGGTCCACCTTGTGGGGGGCCTTAAATTCCAACGCTATTTCTTTCGGTACGCGGTCGCCACCCCAGAACCTTTCAGCCCACAGATCATATAAACACAGCCACATCCGCCATCTGTTCTGCAAGTACCGGAGGTACCCTACAGGGGATTGTTGGTAAACATTTGTGAAATTGTCAGAATAAAACGTTCTCTGTGATTGTCAGTGTCATTGTGCATTGACAAAACAAAATGGCGGCGTTAGTTCCGATTGTATTAGCCACACGCGAAGTCACCTCGTTGTGTTGTAGTCGACTATTATAGACTTTTCCTCTACGAGCCGAGAAAAGGAAAAATAAAAACTGACTTTTGGTAATTCTCGTCTAAAATTTAGACACGTAGAACCTAAAAAATTTAAGACATACTGCTTAAAGTTATTAGCTTGGCCCAGTGACATTCAATTAGTGGCCATTAACAACACCGTACACAACAAATATTTTAATGAGCAGCAATTTATTCGCGAGCGCCATGTGATACTACCAAATTAAACACGACCCTTTTAGGCTTATAAGTTTATAATTTTAAGATAACTATGTCATAATTATCCTTTTGAACAAGACTTTTAGCTTTAGAGGTGTTACTAAACGGTAATTTATTGGAAAATTATCTGTGGTTAGATTGTAAGAACCGTCTGACAACCAGTCTTACCAAAGAGTATCGTATTACCAAGTAACTGGGTTGTGGAGGCATCATAGGCAGTCGCTCCATAAAAAATACTGGTATATATAAAAATACAGCTGCATCCAGTTAGACTTAAAGCCTACCCCAACATAGTTGGGAAAATGCTAGGCAGATTGATTGATAGACATTTTAAGAATCGTGTGAGGAAGCGTGTGAGCGATTTTTTTGCTAATATTTGGTTCAAAAGGTCCTTACATAAATCAACCTCAAATAATTTCCTTTCAAAGGCTGAGGTTTTTTACTTACTTTACCTATGTACTTAATAGACCTGCAGCCTAATTGCGTAAAACACTTACAACAATGCCTTTCATTATGACAATCCAACAGTATTCATTGCGTTATTTGCGTTGTTTGAACTGACAAATTCTTTAAACCAAGCAGGTAATGGTTTAGCAATTTCCTTCAAAATCTTTCGGATAGTGATTGAAAGTGTGTTTCGCAATTAGGGTGCTGTCCGATGTCTTTCAGGTACTACGGAAAACCCAATCAATCTTTCCAATAAGTAATATGCCATTTAAGAGCACAAATTACGCATATAATCATTAATCAACTCATTGCGAAGTTTCTCTACACTTCCTTAAACTCATAACATGCTGACGGTTAGTTTGTTCGGCGGCCAAATAACATAGTGAAAGGGGTAATGATAAACTGCCAATTATAGGCAACTACAGTACTGCATCTCGCTGTAAAAACTGAATCACAGCTAGCCCTAGAAAAATCAGCGAACCCGCCATAAACAACGCACTCTTGTTTAGCACAGATAACATACATATAGCGAGTGAAAGGCATAATCATAATAACCGATGATTAAGTCGCCATTGATCGAATGCTACCACTCTAGCATGACACCGCCCGTCAGCGCGGTGTAATTACGTGTTGCATTCTAAATAGCAGTTAGGATGATGATACGTGGGACATTGCTTTAGAGAAAATTGTAAGGGGATAGAATCGGTATCAACTGACGGAAGCGAATGATTGACAGTTGACAAGTTGATCCTATTAAAGACAGCTTTATGTTTGCATGGTGGACTTCTTGTAAAGAGAGCATAATTAATCAAGAAAGCAGCTGATGTATACACACGTATCTGTCATGTCATGTCAATTAAGATAAGTAACAAAAAAATCTAGTTGAGATTGGATTTTATTACACATAGGTGTCAAGAAACTGATCTATGTTTGAAGGTTCAAATCTAAAGAAATACAGCTGTTGTAATTATTGTCGTGACTTCAATAACATTGCACAAGATGTTAGAAAATATGTTTTCTGTTTTAATTGCATACTTGAGACATGTAATTAAAGATAGTAAAGAAAACGAGCGTCCCCGATCGTGCGTCGGATAGCAGGTAGATACATATTTTTGTTTCCATTCAAGAATTATTTCTACGACTTTAAAAACGCTGACTGCCCGCTACATCGTTACTCAGTCTCTCATCCACAATTAGTATCTGTCTAGTCTCCGATAAACGAAGCGATAGCAATTAACACAAAGCCATAGCAAATTACGAGACAATGCTATAAACACACGTAATCGGCTGTTCATCAGTTACTTGCGTCACATGTTTTGTCATTGAACTTGAGTGAAAGTTATATTTTTTAAAGACGACCATATATTATGGTCTTCTCATTACGCTTTTTCGAATGAAAGTGCTTTACCGAAATGGATTAGACGTTTCCATAAATGAAAATGATTTACCAATATGGAGTATCGTTACGTCACATCTGTCATTGAACTTGAATTTGGAATGCGTTCAAAATTAAAATGTCGTCATATCATTTCGGATGACATTCCGAATACGTCCAAGAGCAGTCGGAGATAATGAATGGGCATTGAAAAATTTAAATTCCGTGATCGATTATTTCCATTTGTGATGTGAATGGTTATTTTTATCAACCGAAATTAAGTTACCAGTAGGTAATCAGTGTTAAAATAATTACCTGCTGCACAGGCAACATACCTAATCATTTTAATATTTTTTACAGGCACAATACACGCCAAAAAAAAAACTGGAAACCTCTAGTCACTCGATTTCAAAATCGAGAATCGAATTTTCAAATATGGAGCGTTCGAAAATGGCGCGTGTTACATAACACAGAGAAAGTGAGAAGTACAAAACGAAATTAAGTGGAATTGATGCGTCTAATATGGGCTCATTGTAGTGACAAGAGGCGATTAGGCTTTTGTCAGCAATAATAGCCGCGACTGTGAGACGCATGTGATTAAATAAATGTGAAGCATCGATACGACTTTCTTTACACGACTCTTTAACTTGGAAACTACTTGAAACTTGTAAACATGTTTGTATTTAAAGATGCACGACACTTGACAATAGGTTTTAGGAATTCTCTTTTGTTGTAGCTGTTCGATGAAGAGAAAATATAAACGGATGAGGTACATACATACATAAGCTCACGCTTTCGTCCCATGGGAGTGGGCAGAAACTACAGAACGCCACCTGCAACGATCCTTAAATACTTACTACTTTTGCTTCGTTTACGTTCATACGTACACGCACCCCTCGCCGGTTGCGAGCACTACGACCGATTCACCTACGCACGGATGCTTCGATCAATAAAGCACGGATGAGATCTTAGAGAAATTAAGGGGAAGAGATTTGTCGTTAAAGACAGACATACATACACATAATTATAATTATTAAAATCATCAATACAACTCTTCAAGTTCATATAATCCTATTGAATGACTATTATATTAAATGTCATCAGGATACTTAGAAGTCATATTTGTTACGGTCGCGAATCATATTTTGCTTAACATATAACTTGACACTGCCCTGCTAATTGCAAAAAATGTAAGAAAATTTGAATTTCGCGGACTACCCTGGAGCTTTTGCTTGCCTTAGAAAACTTCAATCGAGAAAATCTTTTTTCGATAATAAATTATTCCATAACAGTATTTTAAACACAGTTCTCCAACCACTATCAGTCAACCCGTCGTCGGTCGGACATCAGTATCGCGTCTTCGCGACTCCAAGACCTGTTAGACGGGATGCCTCTCACGCGGAAACAGGTACTGAATAGTTTCCTCGCAACCTTGAGCGAGAGGAGCCGAGGACGGGCGCTTGTCAACAACATGACCCGTCCTTCTTCAGGTTGTAATGGGGTTTTAAGAACAGATGTGGTACAGAGAGTTAATTAAGACATCATTTCTTGGGGACCTTCATCTGCAAGAATGTATCAGTTGTCTGAGAGAATTTACCACATTGGGTAGTCTTTCTTTTGGGCTTGTCCCAAGATCTATTTCCTAGGTAGTAGATACCTACAGAAGAACTAGGGAATGAGGGATTACTTCGCTCAATTTTGTCAATCCTAGAACATGTACAGTTTCAAGCATAAATACCTCGCACTTACGCAAGATTTAAAAGCGATTTCCTCCTAAAGTATTGATAGATATTTTATGGTGTTAGCAACATATTATTACCGAAACGTTCACAGTCTGATCTCAGTCTCAATCTGTCAAAAATACCTCTAAATTCCCTACATTTTTGACATTTGTTTGTCGCTGATATGAGACTGCCACTAGATTTGAACGTTTTTAATTACGGGAATAGGCCTTCAGATCTCTCTCATCAATCTCATAGTTGCAATTTTTACTTCACGAGAAAAAGGCTTTTCATCTTTTCGTTACTGTATGGTATTTATGCTTGGAACTGTAACTATTGAGAAAATTAAGCACATTCGGTACATAGTCTTTCTTATAGGCTTGTCCCAAATTGGTAGTTCTACTTCCAAAGTTCTAGGATTGACAAAATTTTGCGAAGCAATCCCTTTTTTGATACGCTACCAAGTTCTAGCAAATGCTGAACAAAACAAATTGCATTTCCCTTTCCCTGCTTTTTTTTGTTCTTTATTTATATGGTTGTGCCATTTTTAAATGGAACAATCGATTTTCTTTATCTAATCATTTTCCCTTCGAACTAGATTGCCAAAAACGAAACCCTATTACGCAATAGGGCTGTCTCCCAAGTCCCAATCGAATTACAGTTTAATCACAGAGAATTGAAGGTTGATTGATTGAAAATATTTAGGAATGAAGAGCAGTGTAATTTTGTAACACACATAAAATGACAATTGATCACAATGTCTTTAATTTTGACAGTTCAGCCACGTTCGTTGCGTTATTTACGTTGTTGATCGGACGAATTATTCAAATCTATAAGGCAATGGGTTAAGAATTTCCTTAAAAACCCTAGGATTGTAATTGAAAGTGTGTTACACAATTAGGGTACACGAATCAACGACAAGTTTAAATTACGGACTTTAATTAGTAGTTAACAGTTTCCCTATAACCTTGAATTGGGAAGACGACGTGAAACCGATGATTACGTGTTCCTTCTTGAAATAATGGGTTTTTAATTATAGGATATTGTGAAGATATTAAATGCTTGGAAACCGTGGACGCTCTTCCTCATACTGTATTGCTTTTAAGCAAGAATCTGGCATTGACATCATGTTGGCGAATTATCGACTTGACACAGCGATGTTAATTGATGCTAATTTGTTTCGACATTATTGCAGCAAATCAGTCGAAGAAGAGTACGTGTGTACCCTACATATGCATGTTTATTAAAGTTCATCCAAGAGCATAAGAGAGATTCAGTTAAGAAATATACTGGTTGAGCGACCTAGTCGAGAATTTTTAGGTGCCCAACCAACCTTAGCAGATCATCTATATACTAATGTTATAAGGAGGTATTTGCGAGTATGTATGTAGGGGGTGATCTACGGAACTTCTGATCCGATTCCGAAAATTCTTTCACTAATGAAAAGCTAGAGCCTACTGTACCTATTGCCGAGTGTCATCGGATATGTTTTATGATAAAACAAGAAATTTCACGCGAACGAAGTCGCGGACAGGAACCAGTGAAATGATAAATATCAAGAAAACCTTGTATCGCACAACATGTTAAAAGCAAAACCACAAGAGTAGGTTGAAGACCTAGATCTATTTATATACCAAGATGGCGGTCGTTTCCGATTAATCGTGAAATCAACACTTCCTTTCATAATCCCTTTGAAGCGGTTTGAAGATGTGAGGTTTGACGATTGTATTTCTTTGCTTTCTCATAATCGAAATCTCTGTAGCAGTAGGTGCGCCATAATTGTTTTATTACCAAACGAGACAAGTAAAGATTTCCACTTTACTTAGCGAAAAGGTTTAAAAAATTAACGTAGCAAAATAATAGTATATCTACTATCGTGATTAATTAATTTATTTAAGTAACATTAAACGACCAAGGCCAATTAAATTAGTTTAAAAAAACAAATAATATTTTTTTCTGGATTTAACAGTATTTTGACGTATTCCCTTTACAAGCAGGCGCCATTACATTCATTTGTTTCTGACTGATTCAGTGTTATCAAAGGCCACAGAGCCACGGTCTACGCGGATGCGTGAACATTTCGCGGTAGTAAGTAGAGTCATTCAAGTACCAGGCTGTGGGCGGACTGGTGCAGCCTGTCCTACGGCCCGACGGAAAGCAACAGGCAACGCAGTAATGTAAGTTTCTTTATGATTGTATACGTCCTCGCGTTTACTGCGACAAACGAGATACACATGTCTGGAATCACGAAGATATGTCTGATGCAATAGCAACAGCAGTTGGCAGATATTCATGTTTAACTTTCCCGTTTGTCCAACTTTTATAAACTAGATGATCATTCAATTTATACTATGTTCAATGTATCATATTTTAAAGTTCGTTATTTAATCCCATAAAGCAATTTGACAGGTGTAATGTCAAACTCCGATACTAAAAAGCGAACACATAAAGACTTGAAATGTCAGATGACTATCTTGGTTTAAAAAAACGAAAGTTAGGTACATTGATCATGATCACATGGACTTTTACGTCTTATTTCATTTCTCCTTAGCTTAAAAGGGACCGTGTTATGTCAGGCACATGCATTGGCTCACTGCTTAAACTGATGTTGAAGATATAGGCGGTAAAAACCCGGACATATCATCAGTTGAGATGTTCACTTGTTTGTCATCCTATGACATTAAAAGTGTGGTCAAAAATTTGCATGCAGCTGATGTAGGCAAAACAGCACATCACATGCATGCAGAGGCTGCAGCCAACACTTTCAAGTTCGTTTGAGCGATTATCTTACCTTCCAAGCAATCAACAGGTTGGTTTTGCACCCCAAGCACGTAAATGCATCGACGTAAGAGAAAGGCTTTATACAGTTTAGCAAGCTAACTGGTAATTTATCAATCTGCAAAAGAACACAGTTCTTTTGAGAAGTGAAACCCGTTTCTATTTAAATTAAGTGGAATCCTGCCAGGATTCAAACATGAACTATTAACAGCTGAACAGAGATGTTGAAAAGTTTGTTACCTGACCGTAAATTTTGACGTAAAGACGCCACCACATCAAGTTACCCGAAACTGTCAAATTTTCCCAATCAACTTTGAACCTTATGTTTTAGCGATAAAGTTGAAAATCCATTAAAGAAATTTGGCAGATTGTAGTAACTTGATGTGCTGGCGTCTGTACATCATTAGTAGCAATATTAAAAACTAGCTACTGCCCGCGACTTCGTCCGAGTGAGAAGCATTTCTTGTTAGCGTTCTTTTTCTTTCTGACTTTTTTCTTTTTGATCGGCTAAATAGCCTCTAGCGTTCCAGTAGACTTGGGTTATCAAATACAAAAAGATTTTTTCAAATCCGCCTGTTAGTTCATGAGACTAGTGCGTTCAAATAAACAAACCCTTCAGCTTTTTTTAGACAATAATATATGATAAGTACCTATTAGGTATTTCTAAAATTAATGTGCATGTCCTAAACAGGCGAAATGTGGACTGTACATTAAGCCAACAACTTTCACAACTGGAAACTCCTATATTTTCTGCAAATAAATTATTCACATTTATTTCATTTCTTATCCTGGTGTACCAATGAGACTTCTGTCCTCCACCTGTCGTGGGTCGTCTATGATACATTTTTCATCGGCACCTACAGCCCCGTTATACCTACTTGTGTCAAAGCATTTCTACGGCGCGATTGTGTTGTTCTCAATATAAATCGGTACCAGTTCACTATAAATCGCGAATGGAATCAACACGGATTAATGTTGCCAGCACGTTTTCTTACGCACCGAGTTGGCGCCATTATTTATAGAAAAAGGTTGGAAAAGAGGTTGTGTAGCTAAAGAGGAACGAGGTGCTGTGTAAGGAGGTTTGTGTTTTATGGAATAATTTGCTATAAACTGTGGTTGTGATCGGGTAAGGGCTACTTTTATCAGCAGTTAACCTTTACTTGTTTATTCCACGTTTATGACTGAATCTATCAGCGGGGTAATTGCGTAACACACTCACAGTAGGAATGGCTTTCATTTTGATAGTTCAACAACATTCATTGCGTTATTTACGTTGTTGAGCAGATTTTTTTGATTTAGAGAGATAACTATTGTTATTAAAACATAATTGAGAACAAAACGACATGTAAAGTTGAAATCATTGATATTAAATCTAAGTAACTTAAAGCTGCTTTGACAAACAGAGGGTTAAGTCTCAATCTGTCAAAAATACCTCTAACTTCCCTACATTTTTGACAAGTTTTTGACATTTATTGTCGTTGAACGTTTTTAATTACGGGCATTGGCCTTCAGTTCTCTAAGAACCGGACAAACTTAGCGATTAAGCAGCGTCATGTTTCTTTATGGTCAAATATCGTCTCATTTATTACAAGGGCACCCAAACATAATTGAGGACAAAACGACATGTAAAGTTGAAATCATTGATATTAAATCTAAGTAACTTAAAGCTGCTTTGACAAACAGAGGGTTAAGTCTCAATCTGTCAAAAATACCTCTAACTTCCCTACATTTTTGACAAGTTTTTGACATTTATTGTCGTTGAACGTTTTTAATTACGGGCATTGGCCTTCAGTTCTCCAAGAACCGGACAAACTTAGCGATTAAGCAGCGTCATGTTTCTTTATGGTCAAATATCGTCTCATTTATTACAAGGGCACCCGTAGGCTGGGAGGAGACCGATCTTCGAAAGATGAGTGGTAAAGATGGCAGCTGGATGAGAACAGCCGCTAGGAAGTGGTGAAGGGCGGGCGTTTTGGGGAACTGTCGTAACGTAATTTAGACGTTCAAAAAGTGCTGATTTTCAGCCTAGTTTGAATTTAAAAAAAAAATATATTGAGTTAAATGGCGTGCGATTGGAAAGACTTTTGACCGGCACTGAACTGAACTGATAGAAGCTGTGACGATTACTGGTGATAAAGTCGAAAATCCCTCGTTTATAACTAGGTACTAAACAACCATTCATTAGTTTCTGTCCAACAGTGGACATCCGATCCATTACATAAGCAACATTCACACCACACGCCATGGTGCGTGGGCCGATCCAGAAACCCGTTCAAGACATATTGGTAGGGTTTAATCAGAATCTTGTCGCCGTCGCCGTTAACTCTGATCAATTAGGTCATTGAGCAGATAATGTTAACAACGAGCATGTATTCTGCTTTTATAACGATGAGCATTTGTTTCGTAATGCTCGTGAGCATGTAAAGATGAGCATACAATGCTGCGGAAGCTTGTTGAACAAGGCTTATGTTTCGTACGGATAAGCTAACACGGGTTCCCTTTGGTTTGCTTGTGGTGTTTTTTGATGAAACACGTTTGTTTCTGAACTGCAGGGTACCTAATTGCCTAGCACACTAACAGTAGCAATGGCTTTAATTTAGACAGTTCAACAACATTCATTGCGTTATTTACGTCGTTAAGCAGACAAAATTGTCGAACATATGAATCAATGGATTAGCAATATCCTTCAAAATGATACAGATTTTGGTGCTGTTTTGATATCTGTCTAAACGTTACCAAAACTCAATTGCATAAACGAACTGTAAAAGTATGATATTTAGCTCTCGATGACAAGATGTCTGAAGAGTTTATCTTGGTGTTCGGTACGAGAAGGCATAGATTCAACGATGGACAAAATATCCCAACGCTGAGTGTTGTAATTGCATTGCATCGTTAAAATATAGGAGCTTTGAACGCTCCTATAATTATTTCAATGGGCCGTTGATGTGGACAAGATACAAAGCTCATGAATATTTATCTACCACTAGCTTTTGCCAGCGACTTGGTCTGCGATCCAAGATGAAAAGAAGCCTATGCCCTTCTCCACGCCATGATCTACCCATGTGCCAAATGTCATCCAAATCCGTTCAGCTGTTTTTGCGTGAAAGCGTAACAAACTTACTTTCGCATTTATATTAGTTAGTTATATTTCTATAGTAGTTATACAGGGTGAAATTGAATTCATGGGCATCCTTTTAAGGGGTCATTGTACTCATCATTATGAACTGAAAATTAAAAAATATTATGTGAACACAAATGCAAGAACCAGCTGATTTTTTTTCGCGATTTTAGGTTTAGTCCCATAGTAAAAGTTGTTCATAATGATGGGTACAACGACCCCTTAAAAGGATGCCCATGAATTTAAT
Organism: Amphipoea oculea; assembly: GCA_945859645.1. Lineage (NCBI taxonomy): Eukaryota > Metazoa > Arthropoda > Insecta > Lepidoptera > Noctuidae > Amphipoea > Amphipoea oculea. Next base: position 12,226,133 of record OX243886.1, on the reverse strand, counting down.
TTCACCCTGTATAGGATGCTTAACTTACCAAATTTTTTTCTGAATTTCTAATTTCTATCTAAGCATGCAGGAAACTCTACCTTTTACACGAATGTTTCATTAAACTATTATATCTTCCTTCACCAATACATTCTGATCAGCAAACATCGTTTGCTCAGCTGTTCAATAATGAGACATCACTCACGATTCAAGGAGCCAGTCTGACCAGCCTCAAAATTTCACCGGCGACATTTAAGCGAAGGTAAAAGTTTATAAAAAGTTAGCAAACTTGTTTATCGATAAACGGCATTGATATAACCAGTACATGATAATATTCGGAGTATTTTTTACGTGGCTGTACACGTAACATACGCAGTCTATAATGTTCCCACTGCTGGGATACCGGCCTCCTCTCTGTGAGAGGGAGTGGACCGTCATCACTACGTGAGCTCTTCTTCGCGGGTCTTCCAATGAATGAAGAGTGCTTCGCCATATTTTCCTTCACAGTTTTTCTTGTTGTATATTGAAAGTCACGAGAATTATGTATTTTTAGGGCTCCGTACCTCGAAAAGAAAAACGGAACCCGTATAGGATCACTTTGTTGTCCGTCCGTCTGTCTGTCTGTCAAGACCCCTTTTCTCAGGAACGCGTGGAGGTATCAAGCTGGAATTTATATGAAATACTCAAGTCTACTGTCCCTTAAAGCTGCAAAAAAATCAAACTTCTAAGCCAACGCAATCAAAAGATACAGCCGTTTATGCCGCAAATTTTCGACACTCGCCAGGGAATCAAAACCTACAGGGTATCTACTTCCCTTGAACTCAGAATCTTGAAATTTGGTACGAAGCAACGTCTTATAGCACAGATAAAGTAAAAATTGCAGAAACCGTAAATTTTTAGTTACATCATATAATAAAAATATTTTAAACAGGTTTTTACGGAACCCTCAGTGCGCGAGTCCGACTCGAACGTGGCCGGTTTTTTTTTATAATATAATAATCTGACAGACACTACCTATTCGAAACTAAGATTAACGTTGATACAATCTGCCTAGCCTTTTCCCAACTATGTTGGGGTCAGCCTTCAGTCTAACCGGATGTAGCTGAATACCATTATTTTACTTGCGTAACACACTATCAATCTCAGTCTGAATAATTTTGAAGGATATTTCCTTTGGTTCATATGTTCGAAAAATTTGTCTGCTCAACAACGTAAACACGGCAATGAATGTTGTTGAACTGTCAAAATGAAATCCATTGCTACTGATAGTATGTTATGCAATTACCCCGCAGCATAATATAGACCAAGAAAGTCTTCAATTTCTTTCATAACTATAAATAATTGCACAAACTGTAATTATTTTTAGAATTGCAGTCCTGCTTATCAGTTTCGATATCAATTACCTTTATCAAATTGTTGCTACATTCTTATTATTTAACTAACGCTTCTCATCTTTGTCTGACCGCTATAGGCTATCTGTTATCACTGTTATCAGCTATCTGGTAATTACCTGCGAACAAGAAAAACAAGGGTTAGTGCGTTTGTTTTTTGATACAGACATTAGTTATTCAAAAACAGTTGATGTTGAAACATTTGAAATTCGATGTGTCTCCGCAAGCGCATTCAGTACAACAGAGTTTCGGTACCTACCTCTACCACGAGTTGTTATCGAAAACTTGCTCGCTAGCGTTAAACTCGCTAGCGTATTAACGTGGATCGAATAGATTTCGATAATGCTTGTTGCACCATGAGTTTTACGGAGTTCTTACACAGTCACTAAGGTAAACTCAATAGATCGTGTCGTCTACCTAACTTCACTCCGTAGTTTTGTTTCTTTCTTTCTCAGTAATAATAAGAAGAGATAACGGCATATAATGCTCAAAATGTAGTGCTGTCGCCTATCGCCTCTGCTAAAATACTTACACTGGTTATCGCCTATACTGACAGTCATTAGAAATGTCAAAAATTATGACATATTTTTGACGCATTATACGATTGCTTTGCGACAACGTTCCTGTTGACCGATTGTAGTCTTTGTGGTTTCAGTAAGGAAAGTAAAAAAAATGGTACCTATAAGTAATAAAGTGCACGCACATGTTATACATATAAATTAGCATAATTATACAGCTTGTATATATAATTAGCCACATCGCGCTTAGCTTACAGATTCGTGATCGCTAACTAGCCTGAGTATGATAAAGTTTATTTCAAAATACTTGCAATAAATAAAGCTTAATCAATCACAGTCCTTATCAGACGGTTGCCTTCTAATCTAGCGTGACAGTTATTCACAGTGCTCTGTGCTACTGCTAACACCAATATTTGATCAACTACTCATTCTATGACGTCATGTTTTCAAAACGCAAATAGACCAGCGATGACGACGGACGGAGAATAATGGGTAGCTCACCGTCCGATCAGGACCAGGCCCATGCCGGACGGCGCGTATGTGTTCCACACGCGCCTCAAAGAGAAGTCAGCACAAGGGAAGGGGCCCGTTAGGGCCGAAGCCTGCCGGGTTAGTGGGATTATCCGAAAGGGTTACCGCTACCCCGGAACATAAAGGGCTAAGGAAGGAACACGTGTGGGTTTTAGTCAGTAAGAGTCTGACATGGACACTCCCTTCCGCTCCACCCAGAGCGGGAGGAGTCATTCGATGATTTCCCATCCACAAAAAAAAAACCAGTGATGATTAATTGTTTTATTGTTTAGAGACTAGGAACAATGTAGATAAATAAATAATAATCACATCAACAGAACAGACTGTAGATAGATATGGTCTGTTCGAATAGTAACTGGTGAAAATGTAAACATACCCTTGTGCTCCATGAAACATACCCTGTTCTGGTTAAATTCTTCCGCAGTATCCACGAGTAGCTTAAAACAAAAGATGTTTGTCTAATTTTGACAGTGGGTCCAGTTGACCAATAAAAATATAGACAATTTTTGCTTTGGTCAACTGGACCCGCGGGTCCAGTTCGAGTGGATCCAGTTGACCAAAGACTCAAATGGAATTAGTTATGCATTCATCTGTATTTAGAAGGTTTCAGCTTTATAATAATTATTACCTATTTACCCGACTGCGCCAGAAGGAGGGTTATGTTTTTCGAGAGTATGTATGTATGTATGTATGTATGTGTTTGTATGTACGTATGTTTGTATAATTGTTTGGCACGCTCTGTGGCCTGAACGGCTCGATGGATTTTAGCTTGATAGATGTCGTTAGATTCGTATTGACTGTGAAAGTGACACTGGGTATATCAAAATAAAAAAAAACAAAATGGCGGATTTTTGGCGCCATATTATGCCTTCAAAAAAATTTTTTTTTTCTCAAAACCTATCGAGTGGGGTATCAAAATAAAGGGTTTTAAAAGGTGATTACAAAAATATACACAACTTATATGTTTAAAAGTAATTCCACATGTGAACTAAGGTGGTAGGTTTTACAGACTATGATCATTGTGGACCCTTTCGGGCACGGCAAAAATAGGTAGTATTCATCCCTGTCGCACGAGCAACCAGGACACTAGGGTGTCTAAGTAATGGTGCATCATGTTTCTCGGCTAGGGTTTTCAATATGCTGTTGGTGCTAGCCCTCATTCTGCTTATTATGCGGTCTTTTCCTCAAATGGCATAGGATTCGTCGGTTCGCGCTACAGCAAACATGCCACACGCGATGCAGAAGCGGGGCAACCTCAAGTCCTCAACACTTTATGACCTTTATGTTTCACGACTTTTTCCAATTTAAACTACATGCAAGCACAAACTGAGGGCAACGTTTAAGTTATTTCTTATTTGTCACGCAAAAATCCCTTGCCGTGCCGTGGGAAGCCCTAAGTTGAGCCTTTACTAGTTTGCTGTTGTAGATTAAGCACTTGTAATCAACCACAGACAATCAAGTTATAAGCAGTAGCAGTTTAAGAGACAATTTAATTCTCTTATCCCTTCCAGTGCTCAGTGATTGTGTTCCGATTGTTATGGCCATACTGCAGACCTTTGTCCTTGACACAAAACATGCTAGCTTGAGCATTATGCCCGGGTTACACGACACGAGGCTTTGAAGCTAGAATAGCATAATCAGCCTATAATGTTCCCACTGCTGGGACACAAGCCTCCTCACTTCGAGAGGGACTGGGTTATAATCTAGCACGCGGGCCCAGTGCTGGTTGGTAGATGTCACATGTCTTCGATTTTTTGTTTCTAGGACATGCCGGTTTTCTCACAATGTTTTCCTTCACTGTTTTGAGAACAGTGGTGATGAAATTATTTACACAAAGTGAAGCGCCTGTCTGGGTTCGAACCAACAACCTACAACTCGTAAGTCAGGGCCGTTGCCACTGGGCAACCACTGCTTTTAAGCTAGAATAACAGGCAAGTAATATTGCCTGGCTTGGCACATGCTAGAGCTCTTTACACGATGCTAGTAAAGCCTATATAATTGACGGATTTACGTTATTACTTTAAATTAAGACTGATGTATTTTTACCAATAAAATGAAACAAAGACCAAAAACCAAACTTTACATAGTAGACTCTTCCACATGGAAGTAGATATCACAGGTAACATTAGCTTACCAATACCAATCTATTTATATGCCCAGTTAGGCAATAAAAAATGCTACCATTAGTAAGCAAAACGATTCGTTTTCGTTTATAGGAACTAGTAATATCGGAGGTGGGAGGTGCTACTTGCTCAAAAATAGAACCCCATCTCATTAAACTATCACACTAGCTTATTTTATTTCTCACGAACTTACTAGCCTACAAAAGAGGATAGTTCTGTATATACGAGGATAGAGTGACTATCTTGCTAGCTTACCAGCACTATCCTAGCTTCAAAAACCAGCCTCGTGTAACCCGGGCTTTACATAACGATCGGTGCTTTTATTTATAAAGCCAATTTAGTGTTTATAAATAAAAAGGGCTTCGACTTGCACGTTAACTGGAGCAACGGTAAGTAGTTTTTTTATCTGAACCAGTATTTATGTCCTTGATGTTTCACTTGATGAAGCTTAGCTTATTTTTATGCATACATACATAAACTCACGCTTTCTTACCATGGGAGCAGAAACAACAGGACGCCACCTGCTACGATCCATACATACTACTTTTGCTTCGTTTACTAGGCACCTAAACTTTCTGAAGAACATCAGCAATGGGGTCACTAAGGTCCTTCTAGGTCCTAGCCCGCCATTTGAACTTAAAATAAAAGTTGCAATCGTCCACACAACATTACTACTACAATCATCATCATCATAGGCCGGGGACCGGTCTTGTGCTTCTCGCATCCAACCTCTTCCCGCGGCCTCACACATCTACTCACAATAATGGCAGCATACCTACAACTAATCCTGTTAACGCTGATGAGTATTTGGCAATAAAATATACTTCTAAGCACCTGTAGTCTCTTGTTTTTTCAACCTTGCTCTTTTGGAGTTGTCATTGCCAAGATCATCGGCTGCCGCCATCCTCCAATATAGTTGGGAAAAGGCTATTTTCCCAACTATATTAGGTCGACTTCCAGTCTAACTGGATGCAGCTTTTACCCATGTAAAATACTGGTATTCAGCTATGTATTTACATAGGCACTAGCTATAGTAGCTACTGACTATCTGACCTCCACAACCCAGTTACTGGGTATTCGATATTTATTTATTTATTAAAACTTTATGCACAAGTAAAAAAAATACTGTACAAAGGCGGACTTAATGCCTGAGGCATTTTCTACCAGTCAACCTTAGGGTGATGCAGAGACAAAACATGGCAGGTGCAACATACAGGATAACTAGCTAGGAAATGACTAAAAAAATACAAGATATATCCCTTGAATATTTATATCCTTATCGATACCCCTTGGTAAGACTGGTTGTCAGATTTTCGGGCTTCTGAGGAGTGAACAGAGCCATTTAGTGTAAACCCATCATCTCCCCAGGACGGAAGGATATGGATTTTCTGACTTATCAAGGTAGCTATCCTCACTTCACTAGCTTGTTTTTGAGCTATTCTGTGTGGTACTTGTCCGCGGAAGCGACGGAACACCAGGTCCTGCGGTCAGAATTCTCATAGCGGTTCTCATGTTCATTTGCATTGTGTGGAAAGAAAAACATTGTAAGGAAACCGGTATGTCCAAGAACCAAAAATTCGAAGACATCCAGGTACCCACACAGAGCCCGCGTGATGTATTACAACAGCCCATTCTGTCTATGTCCCAGCAGTGCCAACTTTAAAGGCTGATTATGCTATTGGATAGTACCTATCCTTTGACAATGTCATCTCGTGCCTAAAGGTTTACTAACATGGCCAACTGTTATGCATATCTGTTGCCACGTGTTTGTTATATTGTAGATTCAACACGCGCGTGTGACTAATATAATAATGTCATCTTCTCAGCTATCTAAGCGAATAGTCCTAATAGTTCTTCTAACTGAACAGACAGCTGTGCTGCTAGGGAGTTTGTTGCGCCACTTCTTCATTCCAGCTAAATATGCATACACACGAGCGACACGCGTCGACGACAGAGGCAACTGCAGGCGTCGTCAACTGTGCTCGTGTATTTGACCACCATACTCAAATACGTACAGACGCAAGCACATCAAGCTGCCCGAAACTGTCAAATTTTCCCAATCAACTTTGAAGCTTATGCTTTAGCGATAAAGTTGGAAATCTGTTAAAGAAATTTGACAGATTGTAGTAGCTTGATGTGCTGGCATGTGTACAACTAGTTAACGACGGTTGCAGTTGCCTCTAACTTTGACGTTCAAAAAGTGCTGATTCTTAGTCTAGTTTGAATAAATGAATTTTTATTTTTACCAGTATGACATGGTTCTTGTCTTTATGCTCTGTTTTTGTTCATGGTCGAACTGAGTTAGTTCTTTGACGACGGAGTCACAGCTCTCAGGAAACATTCCCGAATCTATCGTCTATCAAAAAATTACTTGTCAAAGCGACTTTGAAATCTGATTGGACTAGTGCTTTACTTTAACAAAAGGATATTTTCGACCTCTCAAAATCTTATGAATGATATCTGAAAGCATTGTAATATATCAGCTTAGCTAGGTAGTAAATTCTTCTTTAGTCGTAATAAATAGCTGCTAACAAATCTTCAGTGCCAATTCATCTGAAAGAGCAGACATAAATCTCAACTACCATAGACAATAGACAGAATATTCGTCTTGTGAACTAATTTTAGGCGACACAATAACTTCGAGTTACAAACGACCAATGAACGAACGGTGAACTGATTCACGTCATTCACGACAGGGAATTCCTATTTCAAATATTTTTAAACTTTTCGAAATGCTTTTTAACTATAGCTTTTTTTTAACTTTAGGAATAGAGAATTTTGGAATGTTGAGATTCGAATTCGTTTTTGAATGGCAATGTGCAAAAACTTTCATTTTGGTAGAATGTTAGAATGTAAACTATGGCTGGGATACAGGCCTCCTCTCTGTGAGAGGGAGTGAGCAGTAAATCCACCACGCGGGCCCAATGCGGGTTAGTAGATGTCACATGTCTTCGATTTTTTGGTTCTAGGACATGCCGGTTTCCTCACGATGTTTTCCTTCACCGTTTTGAGAACAGAGGTGATTAAATTATTTACACAAAGAAAAGCGCCTGTCTGGGTTCGATCCCACGACCTACAGTCGGGGCCGTTACGACTAGGCCACCACAGCTCTCAAATATTCTTAAACGTTTGGAAATATTTTTTTAGAAGCTTTAGGAATAGACAATCTTGGAATGTTGAGATTCGAATTTGTTTTTTGAATGGCAACGTGCAAGAACTCTCATTTTATCTTTACCCATATCTATCTTTACCAGCAATAAAGCTGGGAGATTGTTTTGTCGTTTTTTTTGAACGCGCTAATCTCTGGAACTGCCAGTCGGATTTGAAAAAATCTTTTTGCATTTAATAGCCAAATTCTTGAGGAAGGCTGTAGGCTATTTAACATTACACTAGGACCCTTAGGAGCCGAGCAATACGAAAGAGTCAGAAAGAATGCTAGGCGAAAACGAAGTAATAGCGCGGGCAGGTGATGCAATGCCATGGGGTGGGTCGGGGGTCTAACACGCATACGAAGTCGCGGGCAGAAGCTAGCACCAAAATATTCCTGCTAAGCATAATTTTACATAAATACACCTCAGCTCAGTAGCCGTTTAATAGTCCTCTTGTAAGCTCCGAGTGGGCCGTAAAACAATCTCAAGACGAAGACATACATACAGGTGTAAACGTTAAAAATACGACCGAGCTAAAATCTGAAAAGGAAATGAGTCTAACAGTCTAACCAGTTATTTCCTTTCCCACAATAAGCAAGATCATACTCTAAATCTACCGCTCAGCGTAAACTGTAATAGCATATTCTATAATCACGGTGATACACATCTCGCGAATGTTAAGGAGGTCGTGAAATGTCCGTTAGTAGGGAATAGTCGCCATTCTCATTCATAACACGGGCTTATGAAATAATCATTATGTACTTACACTTGAGGCGCGCGAAATACGCCTAGCGCTGTTTGGAGGTTGAAGAGATTATGGAGGTAAAACTGTGATGCCTAGGGTTTCACACAGGATTACAAGCAAATATTTGTGGACATTTGTTAGTAATTTTAATATCTGACATTATACTAGTTACTGTCAAACTGTCCGCCAGCACCGCTGTCTAAAAAACCCATCGGATGGTCTTTGATTTCTGACCTATCTATTCAGAAAACAAAGACCACCCTTTCGAGAAATGAAACTTCTAAATTAGTTTCTGAGATCGGTTTGTTTTTTTTTTTAAACATACGATTTTCTCACGTTCATAACATTAAAGACTAAAACTGTTTGACACTTATCTCTGTTTGAGATGTATGCTCTATAAGTGTATAGGTGTCAAACTTAACGCATAAAGTTTTGCGTTAAGTTTAACTACAAAATACGAAGAATTGTAGACAGAATCTAATTAATACGATTAGTAGACAGCGTTACATTACACAAATTAATAATATCGATCGCTGGTCACCTGTCACTTCGGTTAACAACGCCCACACCAGCCTAATTAGACAAGTGGATTTAGTAGGAATGTTTAGTGCTACGTGAGTACTAAACTATGTATATTGTGGACACGTTTCATTTTGATTAGTTCTAGGGCCTATTGTTCACGACTGTGGACAGCCTTGAACTACCCTGAAGGCTGAAAGCTGAATCCACCATCCAAAATGTTGAATATAAGCTCGAGTCCTGTCAAATTAGTCAAAGCCTGACGTAAATTGACGTATTTTTAGTAGGCAAGTTTTTAATCGCGTCTAAACTTGTCTATGGAGTATCTTATTTTGACAGGACTAAACTAATATTTATCTTCTGTCCTTTTCTTAACGAAATAGAAGCACTGAACTTAAATTTAGTTTAGTTTGTGAACAAGGGAATCGGCGCCAATATGTATTGTTTTGGCTTTAATTTTTGCGAGAGCTACGAGTATGCACACTTAAGTGGCAATTAATTTAAAAATTCCAAAATTAGTTCCTATATTTGTATAGTGAATAAACCGTTGGAGAAACTATCTTTAATAAATAAATATAACACTGCACCCTCATCATCAACATCTTCCTTTCTACACACGACAACTGCAGCTTCACAATGTCCTCCTTCGCTTCTTAATTGATGTGTTTGAAGTGTACTTTTGTACACTACAAACACTATCAATTAAGAAGCCATTACTTTCAGTAGCTTTATCTTTTTTGAATATCTTTTAAACGACAACACTGTTATCTAAATTTCAAATTAAACCAACGATTATCAACCATCCGTATCTAAACACTGATCACTCAATAAAAACGATTACCAATTTAAATCCTACTAACATTACAAATGAGAAAGTTTGTATGTTTGGATGTTTGTTACTTAATCATGCAAAAACGGCTGAACAGATTTGGATGAAATTTGGCACACAGATAGTTTATAACTTGGATTAACACATAGGCTACATTTTATTCCGGTAAATCAATCCACGCGGGCAAAGCAGCGGGCATAAGCTAGTTCTCTATAAAATTTCAATAAGGTGTACAATTTCGTGTCCCGCAGTGTACCAGGAAATAAGAATCGTGGAATATCAAGCAGTGGAAGGTAATAGGTATTGAATAATGTAATAATGTGAGCGTAGTGTGTGGCTAGAGTAGCGTAGTCGATGCTCTCACGGTTACTGGAGTAGTGGAGTCCTGGGAAATGTTTAGACGACAACTACTTTTGATGACGTAATCGTCTGAAAAGTTGTGTGAACTTTTGAAAGTTCTCTCGTCAAATCTATGGACAATGCTCCTGTCAAACGCAGGACTAGTGGAGTCCTGGGAGATGTTTTTCCCACTATTAGGTATAGCTGGGTCAATCCGCGGAAATCCACTAACGGCGAATATATGCTAATAATAAATTAAATATCATAGCTGCATTCTTTTTTTACTTTATATGACATTTCTTACATGTTTTTACGTATGGCGCCGCTATCTAAAAAAGTATAACACCTTTATTTAATTTAATTTATTTTTAATTTATTATTGCAATCAACACGCACCAAATGTCATTACCATTTGCAAATAAAAGTCGGCCTAATTGAGCGGAATGGCCCATCTACGTAATCGTTTGGAACGTTGTATAAACTTTTAAGAGCTAGGAGGACAAATCTATGGACAATGACTCACTCTTTAAACGCACAGAGGAGTTTTCCAGAATCCATATCATCATTGTCTTGTTCTCATCCCAATTTATTTTGGGGTCCGCGCTACGTGTCTTTTTCTTCCATTAGTCTCTTCTCTATTAGACGTCATTTCGGTAGCCACCGTCACCCCCTTTCTAGCTATAATTATTATCTTTCACACTGTCTATCTATCGTTTCTTTGGTCTCCGTATAGCCATCCATCCACATTCATACTCAATACTTTCCCCACCATTTTGCAGAATCCATAATGTATAGAATAATTGCTTAAACTATGTGCCAATCGCCACCCATTCATGTTACCATAATAAAATCTGTTTTTTTTTTAAGTGAAAACTTCTTTAGCGGCGTTGCACACTTTTTGTAATGGGGAAAAAATGTTAAACTCGCGTCAGGACACGTGACCGTCAGGAGAGATTTCCCCCCTCCCCCCTCTTTCTACGGCGGCGCCAACCGAAGTGAACCAAGTGAGACACGATAATGGATGGATGGATGGATGGACGGACGGTGACGGTGACGGTGTGACGGTGATGACGGTGACGGTGACGGTGTGACGGTGATGACGGTGACGGTGACGGTGACGGTGACGGAGACGGTGACGGTGACGGGGACGGGGACGGGGACGGGGACGGGGACGGGGACGGTGACGGTGACGGTGACGGTAACGGTGACGGTGATGGTGGACGTGGATGTGGATGGATGGATGGACAGCTGATGGCTCGACCGTCTGTGTAGTAGCCACACTGCTGTGTATTCGTAAAATTCGTGTATATAAACCCCCTTATTCATAAAACTTATCAAACCTATTTTAGTTAAAATGGGGTTTGTCTCTTTCTTACACACAGAAATGACAACGTGACAGATAAAGACAAACGTTCTATAAACCTATTTTAGCTAAAATAGAGATAAAATAGGATTATGAATAAGAGGGTTAATGTTTAAAATATGGAAATTGAACAAAGTGCATCGATTAATGAAAAAAGTGACGCAGAAATAGTGAAAAAAAATTAGTTATATTAATTCAATTCATAATTGATTTATTTCAACGTTAATATTCAAGTTTTCACTTCTACCGGCACTCCCGGAGAGCAACCCGTCTTTTTTTTTTCATTCTTGTTAGCACACCATCAAAGGTACACCTTTGGATAACCTCGAGAAAAACCTTCATCGCAGAGACGTACACCACAAAACCCGACACGATGAATCTTCGTAAAAATAATGATACTCCTACAAATTATAGCCCTCGCCCTGCGATCCTAACAATACTGTTCCGACCGAAAATTATATCCCTCAGATCAATATAACAACCAGCAAATCAGCTCAGAATGAAGATATTAAAGCCACCATAATCACATGAAGATGACAAGCCGACACAATCGAATTATCGTCAGTGGCCGACCCTAGAGGGCGCGGCAGCAGATATGTCAGTGAACTTGAACTCGAACAATTAGGGTGGCGCTCTGTCGACAACCCGGCACAATGGGTTCCGCATGGCGCCTCTCTAGTTGCGATCGATATCAACGACCGAGACATTGCAGTTTTACTTTCTGTAATGAGCTTTTTGTCTATGGTTGGCACAATAGATATGAGAATAATAGCTAGTGATAAAAATATTTGCCAGTAAGCAAGGTGGAAGCGAGGCTTACTTTGTCAATGCTTTTGTTGGTATATTAGCGTGTGCTAGCTGTCACATACAGGGTCCCATTAAAATAGATGGTCAAATAACGCAGCGCTCAGTACGTCTAACCAAAGATATCCAAGCAAAAACAAACACTGATTAAAGTGATTTTATTTAGACTTAAAAAAAAAAAATTGCCTGCACAATGGTGTATTTTCGTTAGCTGATTATTTTTCTTATATATCTAATGCGTTTTTCTTATTATATATTTTTTTACCATCGTCCTTATTTTGATGGTCTGAATGATTTCTAAAAGTTTGTCCACCTATTTTAACGGGACCTTATATATAATATAGTTTAATTTAATGTTTTATGTGTCGTAATGCTAATTACTGTGCATACTATCATATAAAATGAAGTTCTTCTAACTTAACAGACAGCTGTGCTGCTGGGGAGTTTGTTGCGCCACTTCATCCCAACTAAAGCACCAGGAAGTGGCGAAAGGCGGGCTTTTGGGGGACTAGGACTGTCGTAATATGAACGTTGAAAAAGTGCTGATTATTATCAGTCTAATTTTATTTTATTGGCAATGCCGCCAGTCTCTTGGGTACATTACCAGTCGACAGCGATGCGGATGAATTTTTCGACGCTATATTTTAGTTTGTGTATAGTTTTAGTTAAGTTAGGTTTTAATTTTGTTATTCTTGCCATTGTGTATCTTCATGTTCATCGATACCTGTAATAAATATTTACATATATACCATTGTCTAATTTTCGATTTCATTTAATTTGCTGCATAGTCGTGTCCAATTAATATCGCCATTCGACGCTATTTTTTTAAAGCACTAATGTAATCGTAATTTTGTAATGAGCTTTCTTGCTTTAGAAAGATTGTATAATAGAAAGTTAGTCGTCATAACATGTAATATTATGTGTAGCGAATACATAACATTTTTCTTTATTGTAACTCGTGCTAAACTATGTTTGGCCTTGGTGGGAAATGGAACAGGTGCCAATGATTTCAAAAGAGTAATGACAGGTGCTCTTTTTCTTACCATAAGGAGAATTAGGTACTACTAGCGGGGTAAATACTTAACTATTTGGTTTATGTGACAATGTGACATATACTAATCAGTCAGTCTGACTATCTGTCTGTAACGTCTTCACGCTCAAACCGCTGAACTGATTTAGATGAAAATTGGTATAGAGATAGTTTGAGTCCCGGGAAAGGACATAGGATAATTTTTATCCCAATATTCCCACGGGATCGAAACTTACCCAGGTGAAACCGCGGAGCGCTGCTAGTATATTATATTTGTCAAAAACAAAAAATACATTTACGCACACGACAGGAGCTGTTTAACTGTTGTGCCTTTTATGTGCCTATTTGAAATAAATGCTTTGACTTTGACTTTAACAAAGCAAGCAAACAAGCAGCAAGCAAACTCTGAAAGAAACTTGAAAACTGTCGGATTGTCGCCTGTCGGTTTGAATAATAAGCCCACAGAATAGACCCCAGCACCCTAATTCCATAACGCACTACTTATTAAAATCTGAAACATTTTGAAGGATATTGCTAATCCATTGCTTCATCTGTTCGAAAAATTTGTCTGATCAGCAACGTAAATAACGCAATGAATTTTGTTGAACTGTCAAAATGAAACCCATTGCTACTGATAGTGTGTCACGCAATTACCCCGCAGACTACTATGATGAACTTATAACTATAGTTGCTACTAAGAACTTTGGCTTTGCTCGCTGTAAAGGATAAGAGCAGAAGCACCAAGGAACGTTATTCAAATCATGAAACTGTTTATTGAAGTGTGTAGTAAATTTTGGGATATACCCTTTTTGTTCACTAATCTACTTAACAAAAATCTTAAATTCACCTACTGACAGACAATGCACAGCCTAAATCGCTGGGTCTACAAGCGTGAAACTTTGCACAAGAGATTCATAAATAACGAAAGTGAGCATCAGGACGGATTTTTTTTTTTAATTTACCTTTCCATAAAGGGTTTAATTAGTCATTTTAGCCGAAGCGAAATACCATCGGGTGCACCGCTTGTCCCTAAATAAATTACCTGAAGTTCATTCGCGCAAAACGTTCATTTCACTCACTCTAACAGAAATCGTAATCATTTGCTTACAATTTATTGAAATAGAACATTGACCCTGTAAATCACGACTCATTAGTTTCATCATTCATTTTATTAACAGCAAGGTTTAGACCACGAATAGCCCTTTATACCACCGTGTACAGTCGGACAAGCTATTTGGCATACAGCAGATTATTCTGTAAAACCCGATTTTTCACAAAATTAGCAACATCTTTAAATTAAGTATTAATTCTTATACCAACATTTTACATGTATACCTAGTAGTCAATTAAATACCCTATTGCCTACTCAACACACTCACAACATTGAATTTAAAAAAAGTTATTACGAAAAAAAAAAACAACTTCCTAAAAAAGACACTGCAGAGTGAAAAATAACTTTAATTTTTCCGAAGTCGGTGTCGTTGTGATCGTATTTTCGTTGTTTGCCACCGACTTCCGAAATTAAAGTTATTTTTCACTTTGCAGTGTCTTTTGTAAAAATGTTTTTATTTTTCTTTTTTAAGTTGTACTTACCCCACACAAATTCGTATAACACTTCTTGTTGTGTAAATATCAGTGATAGGAAGTCATTATAACATCATCAATATTAACTAAGTGGCAAAAATACTTATTATTGAAGCTAACTCAAAAACTACCCAAGTAAAGTTAATAAAAATGTATATGGGACCACCCCTGAGGCATACTCTATCCATTAAAAAAAAAATTTTTTGAAATCGATTTACAATTGCCGGAGATATCGCGTAACATACATACAAAAACAGTTTCGTTTTCTTGAATCTTTACCACTAATTTTGCTTTAAAAAAAAAAAAAAAAACTACTGAACCAATTTTGATAAAAATTTCTATGGGACCAATCTGAAAAAAAAATTGCAAATCGGCTTATAAATAACGGAGTTCTGAGGTAAGTAACAAACATTAAAAAAAATATATTCGACTGAATTGATAATAACCTCCTCCTTTTTTTGAAGTCGGTTAAAAATAGTTTAGAAGCATATTACCTGCGTGTATACCAGAGGGGCAATTCTCGTAATTTTATGAACGTTCACAGTCTGATCTCAGTCTCAATCTGTCAAAAATACCTCTAATTTTCCTACATTTTGACAAGTTTTTGACATTTGTTTGTCGCTGAGATGAGACTGCGACTAGATTTTGAACGTTTTAAATTACGAGAATTGGCCTTCAGTTTGTTCGACAGTACCGTACCTACTACTGTCTTCGGGAACCGGGGGCAAAGACCGGGAATAAATAGACACGGGGTATTATTCTACCTTGTTCGGACACTGGAACCGTACGAGTACGTCGAGATCTACCGTTTAGTTTAGCCGGAGATGTTTTAACTGTTGCTTTGCCTTTCAGGAGTTGAAAACACAAGATATTTTCTTAATTTAAAGCTACCAGTCTTTATATAATAATATGTACCTACAAGTATATAAAAAAGGGAGGGGAAAGAATCATAGGAGATCATGAAATTCATCCGCATCGCTGTAAACAAGAAAGGTGCCCAAAAGGCTGGCAGCATCGCCACGTTGTATGGCAATGCTGATTCTTTGGCCCTCTAACTTTCTTAATATTCTTGTAATTTCTTATAATTTTTTTGGGTCGTGCATTTTGTGTTGTGTACACTAAATAAACGGAATACTTATATATTTAAGTTATGGATTATTTTGATGTTTTTGACTGGACTGTTATGTTAGGCACCTGCTTGATCAATATTTTGCTATGCTTTTTACCCCTTTATTCATAAACGTTGCTTAAAGTTTAGTAGTGATTAGCGACTTAAACATTCGCAGCAGCGCGGCGTCGTTGCAGTAACCTTACATTTTTGTAAACCCATAAATACAGAAGGTATCGGTTTACGGTTGTCCATGGGAACCCGACATTTCCAAAGAAGAACACTCATAACATTATGTGATTTTATTGAATTACAGAAAATGATTGATGTTTTGTCCTGAAATATTCAATAGTGCCCCATTGTGGACATTGTGGCGGTGACTAATGTGAAACTACGGTCAAAGAGAATTCTTTATTTTTCCCATAGCAGCAATTCTCCCAAAAAGAGTAAACACAAGCTATAGAATTCATAAATCCATCAAATATTAAAACCCATATTTCTCGTGCCACTCGTAAAAAACTAAATGGTTTTGAGCAAACATACGTCTCGTACTAAAACAAAAATCGATCTCTGTTTCCCACGAATGTATGCGGCACAGGATTACCACATGGCAAGCTATAATCAATCCTATTACCACGTCATAAGTCTTAAAATATGCACACGCGCTTACTAGCGTAAATCCGAAACAATGAACGCTTACAACGAAACCTATTTTGAGACTTGAGAGTACCATAGACGTAGACCCCTTGGACTTCAATATTGCAAGCTCACACAGAATCTTATTAGACTGGCCACTATAATAAGTCCTTTTCAAAACTTTACTCAGTTCTGCATAATCTGTACACGTTTTTTAGTCTGTGGTCTTTAAGCCGCGCGGAATAGAGGTTTATTCTGCAAAAATATGAAACGTCAAACGCAGCAATATTTTTGTTTGGAACAAATTACGTTCGGTTTCCCCTGAGTAATACGCTATTCTGTGCGCCTATAACAGAGGGTGTTTAGCAATAAATCAATCCTACCGCACTAAACTAATGTATTTGGCGTACGTTTCATTTTGTCCGACGTGTTTTCATTAGGTTTTGAGAGGGTGGGAATGGTCATAATATCCTTTTGTTTCGAGCAATAAAACACAGTTTTCATTATAAATTCTGGCATTTGAATAGAATAATAAACCACCCTGACTTACGCACTGTTTGTCCCTCGTGTATTTACACTGAGCTACTTGCTGGTAAACATTATTTCCCATCTTGACTGGACTTGACTAAAACGGAATAGTCCTACTTTTTATAAGGTGCATCTAAATGGCATGCTATACCGATTATGAATAAGGTAATAGAGAGAGTAGAGAAACGATTCAGATTTACAAGTAAAAAAGTATTTAACTGTTTATGCTCGCTCAAGTTTCCGGGAAAGATTATTCCGCCCCTATCCCTTCCTGAACGGAGGTGTTATAAGAGACTAAGGGTAGGTAGACACAGCCAGCGCTGAGGGATTAAATTTGCGAGGGTGAGACAGGCTGCCAGTTGCTCCAAGTAATACAAAAAAACACGTCTTGTTTGGTGCTTTTCACGATTTAATCTGGGAATAAGCCATCATATCTACTACACGAGAAAGTTGACCGTTATCATAATTGTCGGCAATTACTTTTTATCGTCCATTTTCTCGTTTCCTCATTTCCTACACAAAGTTAGCAATGTCAACAAATAACACATGAGTTCCATACAATCTTTGGAACGTGTGACTGTGACATTACGGCCCGTAAAGTCGTAACATTATGCTTACAAACTGGCGAGGGTGGCGCGGCTATCGACCCGACCTATCCCAATCTACAGACATGCTCGACCAAGGGTGACAGACAAAAGAAACGCGAAACAAAAACAGGAAGCCACGCATGGAGATGAAAATGGAAATTGTTTGTGAAAAATGTTGTGATGTCACTTTAACAGCCAACGGCAGCTTTCTGCTACCTGGCATGGTTTTTCATACAATCAGAACTCAACTTATACTGGTTATGTACAGCTTGATGTATAGCCGTGTGTACATCGTCCTTCAGTCATCAAAATGAAATCAAAAGTCCTTTATTAAAATTAGACTGAGGCAGCAGTTTTGAGCGTCAAAATTACATAAGACAGTTCCCAAAACTGCTGCTCTTTACCAGTTCCTAGTGCTTTAGCTGTGAAGAGTAGTTCATCAATTAGTAAAACGATTAAAAGACTTTTATGTTAAACAAGAATATAATTATCCACAAATCTGAAATCAAAAAGTCAATAACCACGACTCGCTTTACGTTTATATACATATGTACGTGCAAGTCGCCCATTATTTAAATCAATGTTTCCGTAGGCATTAACAAACTGTGAAACAGGAAACCAGAACGTGTAAATAGAATAGTAAGTAGTTATTTGCTTCATATTGATGTCTAATATGAATTACTTATGATAATAAATAGTTCTGTCCTCGAAAACATTATTATACAATATTAAAAATTACTTTTTGCCCGCGGCCTCGCCCACGTGTATTTCGGTTAACCGGGGTAAGAAGTACCCTATGTTAACACAACCATGTTATGAACTATCTGTGTGCCAAATTTCATCCAAATTCGTTCAGCAGTTTTTGCGTGATTGAGTAAGAAACATCCAAACATAACTTTCATGTTTATAACATTAGTATGATCAATGTGTCAATAAAACGTGTTCAAATAAATTTCAAAGACGGACGCTCATCTCAATAAGGCGCGAACAAGTTAACAGTAAAGCCAGTTTAACAAAACCATAACGTCTGAACGTTGAACTTTGAAACAAAATGAAAGGCACGCGAAATATTCGCTAAATGGATATCAACAATGCAGTTTTAATCAGAAACGTCTCGGCTGTAATAAACGCATGTTTTATTTGTCCCGACGTCGCCGCATAATTCAAATTTATCTGAGGCGGCAAGATAATAACTCAAATTAAAAAAGGTTTCGCCGTCAAGTACGACGACATCTTTTTCACAGAATTCTTCGAATGCTCTGCGTGTGCCAGAATACGAACTAAATTTTTCAGATAAGTACTAGCACAAACGTGCAATATGCAGCCGTGAGCTTTACGCTCATAACATTTATTTACAGCAAATTATTAGTAATAAAATCGTGACTGGGCTTTGACAGCACGCTCGCCATGTTTCGGAGTGAATTTATTTTTAATTTTGTTTCGAACATTTACGTTTGCGACCCGCAATAAAATTTTAAATATGATTCTAACTAACTTTACTGTTATTCACATAATGTTTCTTAATCATTGAAACATACTGTGTAATTCATACGGACGAAAGATCATTGATTATTTTTTAACAACAAATCTTGTTTTATAGAGAGAAAATTCTCTTGTCTAGAAGGTTTTAACAAAATTTATAATAGACGGTCTATTCTATAAAAATGTCACCGTGAAAACTTAGGCGAAGTGAGCTGTCATTAGTGTCAATCCCTAGTATCCTCACTTTACCCAAGTTTTCATTAAATACACCGACTGATGCTTGACACTATTGACAGAATAGATCGGGTGCTGTTATTTTTTTATGAATTTACATACACACAGTCTCAGTATAACACAAATTAAGCCAAACATTTCACAATTTCACCACCAGAGTTAACGAAAACAAATTTCGCCAAGCATGTGGCAGCCCTGCTTCTTATCTTTCCACACCCCAGATAATAAAATGGCGCCCTTATTTCACTGCAGTCCCGTTTCCCTGTCCCGTTCTGTTTCCGTGTTATCAACAAGCCCGCATTGGGAAGACTTTAGCGCCTGCGCCCACCGGCGCGGCGGCACGGCACGGCAAGGGTTTTTTAAGCGACGCATATTCCATATTAATATTATAAATACGAAAATATGTCTGTCTGTCTGTAACCTCTTGACGCTTAAACCGCTGAACCGATTTAGATGAAATTTGGTACAGAGATAGTTTGAGTCTCGGGAAAGGACATAAGATAGTTTTTATTCCGATATTCCCACGGGATCGAAACGTATGCGGGTGAAACCGTGGGGCACTGCTAGTTAAATTTTCCTATTCGTCGCATAAAAATCCCTAGCCGTGCCGTGCCGGCTGCCGGCATCGGCAGTGGGCGCAGGCCCCTAGCCCGTACTATTCCCAGCCATTGGACATCAATTTTGTGGGATAAAGACTGGGCCCAGTAAAAAACTAAATTACATGTGTCGTAAAGGCGATAGACGGGTTTTGTTTTTATTTATTCTCGTCTGTGACTGTTTATCAGATCCGCTTATTGTTTTAGTCGTGCTTCCTTTATTAATGTAAAGTTATGGGCAGATAGGGTTGGTACACAACGAAGCAATTTAAAAGAATTGTTCATGCAGCACTGTACACGTAATAGAAGTAAAACTTAAAAAAAGAGAGAGTTAATGTGACAGTGAGTGCTATTTTTCTTCTCTCTCATGTAGCCTATATGTGACGCGTCCTTGAAATTTCACCCTCAATCTCGTCTGATTTTATTATCGAATCGCCGCCTAAGTAATTTCACTTCAATAATATATTTCAGGACTTTAAAAAATTTTTTGATGTACAGTGTATGAACGTGAAAGCTAGATAACAGACTCCCAAAAAATAAAATAAACTACATTAAATTAATCTAAACCTTGGCCTTTCGCCAAGGTTAGCGAAATCTTTACTTTCGACGTTTACACTAGCAATTTTACGTTGACCCTTGCACTGCCCTCCTGTTCTCTATGCTTAAACCAGGATGCAACTGCGGGGAGGTCATTTTATCCTGGTCCGTTAAAATATAAAACGTATGAGAATCGCCTCCCCGTCTAGACGTACGTCTGCGTTGCCGCGCATGCGTACTGCAATAAACCATTTTGTTTACATTATAATGAAATTTGATGCATAGTAAATTGTGCAATAAAGATCAAAGTCAGCACGTTTCAATGAGAATATGCTTAGAATTGATAATAGCCTATTTATATTCACTCTTCAATCAAATTATTGTGACTTACATTGGTATTCATGCACTTTTTACCGCCTACCGCTAAATGGCTGATTCAATTTAAACAAATGGGTCATAAATACTGAGTTTAAATTGGTCTTAGTGTTCAAAATCATTGATGGGGCCGTAATTTTGTGAACCCAACAAAGCGAATGTGATGTTAAAATTAATGGTTTCGAGATTAAACCGTTTCGAGCTCAACGACTGACGTTGGCGCTGCCCAGTTATTTGGGGATCCAATATGGCGCTTATGATAGAATTATTATTAGAATGAATGAGAATTATTGATTGGCCTCAATCGTCCTAATAACTGTTTTAAAACACGGTATTTTTTTAATAATCCTTAGTCAGATTAACTAAAATTCTAGAGAACAGATATATTATATTTGGAGAATCACCCAACCGTCTAGTGCCAGTGTTTCCTTTTTTTAAATTATGAAAACACTTTTTGAAAGTTTGTTCCTACTGAACTGCCGGTCTATTCTGTAATAATCTAACCGTGAAAACTAAGGTGAAGTGAGATTGCAGTCTACCAAGAGATTGACACTATTGACAGCTCACTTCACCTGAGTTTTGACGGTGTGATTTTTACAGAATAGATCGGTTTCATCTAATGCCATAAAGGAAACGCAGTCACGTGGTCGTTGGCGTTTATTCAATACTAACGTATTTCTCTGTTTTCCCCCTTTACCCTAATTGCGTAACACACTATCAAACTCAATGACTTTGAAGGATCTTGCTAATCCATTGCTTCATATGTTCGAAAATTGGTCTGCTCGACAACGTAATAAACGCAATGAATGTTGTTGTAATGTGAAAATGAAAACCATTGCTACTGATAGTGTGTTACGCAATTACGGTGTTGGTCCTCGATACTAGTCCAAGTATTTGTCGTTTATGCTCACTAGTTCCTTCGCGTAGTTCCTTTGAAGGAACTACTGAGAATTTTTGGATCAGTAGTTCCTTTGCAAAAGCTGAAGGAACTATACTGAGACTAGATATTTCCTTTAGCAGTTCCTTTGAAGGAACTACTGAGAACTTTTTGATCAGTAGTCCCTTTGCAAAAGTTGAAGGAACTACTGAGACTAGATAGTTCCTTTAGCAGTTCCTTTGAAGGAACTACTGAGAACTTTTTGATCAGTAGTTCCTTTGCAAAAGCTGAAGGAACTACTGAGACTAGATAGTTCCTTTGAAGAAAATAAACATATATAATGCTGCCCGCTGCTGCCGCATGCAGGACCGTAGGTTCGCTCGATGCACTAAGTAAGTAAATATAACTCTTTTTAGGGCATATTGGATATTAAATACATTTTCCAATTTCGCTTCTTCCAAACAGAATATTATAATTTTTATGTCCCCATCATAATAGTCGGCAAGCAAGAATTTATCGAACTTTTTGATCAGTAATTTAAAAATATACCATTAAATTTCTAATGCCAAACTGCATTCAGTGATGCATTATCTTTTATTAAATAGTTTTTTTAATAGATAATACCTTCATATTTGCAATAAATTACCACCGTTGTGTCATCGCGCTTCTCTTTCTTTTCCTACCGAACCTACGGTCCTGCATGCGGCAGCAGCGGGCAGCATTATATATGTTTATTTCCTTCAAAGGAACTATTTAGTCTCAGTAGTTCCTTCAGCTTTTGCAAAGGAACTACTGATCAAAAAGTTCTCAGTAGTTCCTTCAAAGGAACTGCTAAAGGAACTATCTAGTCTCAGTAGTTCCTTCAACTTTTGCAAAGGGACTACTGATCAAAAAGTTCTCAGTAGTTCCTTCAAAGGAACTGCTAAAGGAAATATCTAGTCTCAGTATAGTTCCTTCAGCTTTTGCAAAGGAACTACTGATCCAAAAATTCTCAGTAGTTCCTTCAAAGGAACTACGCGAAGGAACTAGTGAGCATAAACGGTATTTGTTACGTATATTACGTGTATTTATTAGCATTAGATAATGTAAATCTATACTTATAATACTGCCATGTCCCCATGTTTTGTTTTATGACGTATTATTTTTCTAAAATTTTTATGAGTAGGTAAAAAATAACAAAAATCCAACTTCCATACAACTTTCAATTAATTTAACTGTCGCTTATTATAATTTATAACCAACCAAGTCTCCTCCGCGCGAAATCGTAGTAATAAGTGCTAAGTATGGCGATCGTAATTACTTTAGTACCAATTTGACGTCATAGCGTGCGAACGAGATATTATGCCTGTCATCAACTAAAAAACAACAACAACAGACAATGTTGGGCCACGAGATGGAACTAATATTGAATTGTCACTACATTTTGGATCCCTTATTAAACCGACAGTAGCGTTATGTTACGTCATATTTTTAGGATTGGCAACAAACAGCATGGCAGTAGCTAGGGATAAGTGGAAGGAGGGAAGGGAGGCGTTTGCCCTGCAGTAGGACGCAAACAGATGATAATAATAATAATAGCGTTATAGGCTAGCGATATCTTTTCTTCTAAAACTTAAATGGCCTGTAAGAATTATACCCTACATAAATAGTCAGTGAGGTTGTCAAGTAATTTTAGAGCGAAAGAGATGAGAAGGGTATTTAAGAGAACAGGCATTTACCAGTGTAAAAGCTGTTGCCTACATACTTATTTTTTACTGAAAAATCTTAAAATTAACTTCTTTTGCCTGTCCAGGACAAGTCACTTTGTTACATTTTAAAATAACTCTTGCAATATCAAGGGACATAACCAACAATGCGACACAAACATTTAAAATCACTGACAACAACATACGTCTCTCGCAATCCGCTTACTTAATACCCGTACACTAGCCACCACGGTACAATGCACCAGTAACGTCATAATCAACATAAATCCAACTTAAATCAAACGTGATAAAGTTTAAAATTAAGTGACCAGCAAATACAGTAGGAGCGTTGTCCAGTTCTGCGGATGATCGGTGCCGCGCACCAGTGCAGTGCGATTACACAGTCAGTTGAACGTGTAAAATAAAGCTTAGATAGCCACAACTGTGGCTGAATGTTCGTTCAAACAAAAATTCAAAATAAAGCTTAGTTAGGTAAGCCGCCACTGTGCGAGAGTGGCGTTCAAAAAAAAAAAAGAATCAGTCTGTTGCGATTATGTAGTATGACCATTATGACGGATTCTCTTTTGTTTTATTTGCAAAGTAATGTAAAAAGCATGTAAAGGTAATGTTATAATTTTGGAAGGCTGAAGCATGGACATATGATATTATAGGTAATATAATAAGTCCATGGACTGAAGACAGTCCGAAAGAAATATTTTGACGTTAGTTTGACAGCCGGGCTATTCCCATTTATTTACAAGATAAGTTTTTTTTTACTTTTTTTGATTCTGCTCAAACATTTTACAAAAACCAGTGGCGTTAATCACACTAATATTATGAAGGCGAAAGTTTGTGAGTGTGTGTGTGTGTGTGTGTGTGTGTGTGTGTTTGTTACTTCTTCACGCCTAAACCACTGAACCGATTTAGATGAAATTTGGTATAGAGATAGTTTGAGTCCCGGAAAAGGACATAGGATAGTTTTTATCCCGATATTCCCACGGGATCGACATTTACGCGGGTGAAACCGCGGGGCGCAGCTAGTTATTTCATAAAGATAAATTACAAAACACGCCAAAACATTTACAAAACACTTTCTTAACTACTCAATCCTCTTAATACCGTAATCATTACATGTTTAATTAACAAAATGATTGCTCTGCGTACATCCTGGCGGGAAAACTTGTAAGTAGGTACCTATCTACAAGTGGCGCTGGCGCAGTAATCTTGCAATTATTACGAAACACTTACACCGGTTCGAAATCGCAGCAATTTATTTAAACACGTATTACAGTCAACGAAAGTGAGTACCAGAAGCAATAAATAAAAATAATTTCCTCAAGACATATTGCTTATTTAATGGCTGTTAACTTAATGGCTGCAAAGGAATTGGCTATGAAAGAAACTGATTAATTATTTTAAGTATTACAAGCATAGATATATGAAAGAAGGAGATATGCCCGGTAGTTGAAAATGTATCAGAACCCGATGTTGCTAGGTTGGCCCCATCACCGCGCCACTACTACACATATAGTTCAGTAAAAGCAATAGATACAAAGTCGCGCACACACTTGCAATTCATAAATCAGAACGTACAGTCAATTATAAACCTTAACTCATCTAACACAGCGTGCATTTGCAATGCACCGTTTACTATGATTACAAGCGTTTAATATAGAATCACAAAAAAAAGCATCAAATTCAAGTTTCAGTATTGTGAGAAAGCTTAAGGAGCTTAGTCACAATAGGTAGGTACTGAAACTCCGAATTTAATCATCATCATCATGCGGTCGGCGCCACATGTCTCTTTCATCCATACTTCTCCATTAGCCGTCATCTTGGTAGTCACCGCCTTTTTAACCATATCATTATTCACACAGTCCATCCGTCGTTTCTCTCTTATAGCTATCGACATTCATACTCAAACCTTAAACTCTGAATTTAATATAGATTAAAAAAAAAACAGAATTCAGATAAAGTTATCTTATAAAAAGGTCAGAAATCGTTAGAAAAGACGTCATCTGTCGCTTGTAGGATGTAGGGACAACAATAAGGGACTTCGAGAATCCACCAGTGTTGACCATAGTTCATTACACGACCTCATCAAGTTTTTAAATTATTACAGACGTGTAAAAAAAATTGTTTGTATAACCTATAAACCTACTTACAGAAATAAACATAATTTATAATCAGTATTTACCTTGCTGAAGGTCGTTGATGCAGATTGGATGAAGAGATCAGCTATTCTGTAGAAACCGTACCATCAAATCTTTTGTGAAGTAAGCTTAAAGTGAGCTGTCAATAGTGTCAATCCCTAGCATCAGGTGGAATGACAGCTCACTTCACCTAAGTTTTCATCGTGAGATTTTACAGAATAGACCAGCAGCTGTTATATCCAACGATAACTTGATAAATGTATGAGAACTAGAAATCTCGCCGTGAAAACATAGGTGAAGTGAGCTGACAATAGTGTCAATCCCGAGCCTCAGGTGATCTAGATACCATAGGATAGGTGTGTCTGTCTGTGTGTTTCTTATTTTTCCACTGCTGAACTGTCTATTCTGTAAAAATATCACCGTGAAAACTT
Organism: Amphipoea oculea; assembly: GCA_945859645.1. Lineage (NCBI taxonomy): Eukaryota > Metazoa > Arthropoda > Insecta > Lepidoptera > Noctuidae > Amphipoea > Amphipoea oculea. The sequence continues at coordinate 12,200,000 of OX243886.1, read as the reverse complement.
AGGTGAAGTTACGGTGAAGTGAGCTGTCAACCGTCAATCCCATAGGGTGGAATGACAGCTCAGTAGACCGACAGGAGGTGACTGCCATAAATTGAATAGGTACTGCTATTAACTTTTCTGGGTGACCCATTTGACTCAACTCTCTCACTTCCCTCACATTGTCGTAACCATTCCAATCACAAATCGAAAATACAGCTCACTAGCTACATTGATTTTGTCACCACCCTGACGAAATAACGTACTACATAATAGGCATAACAGTACAACAATAGCTGTTCTATTCTGCAATAAATACCAGTGATTACCAAACGCAGGTCGAATGGCAACCGACTGTGTGACCTATCATTATGCTAATGGAGGCTGGGACATGTGGAGAGGTTCATTGGATTCTGCGTTTTGTTTCGTTCATGTAACTTGACATTATAGCTTGGTATTGAGTTAAAGGCTTGCAATGATTCCTTTTAAAGTCTATTACGTCAATTGCTAAGTACTACACTTTTTACTAATCCAATTATTAGATTTCGATTCGAACCTTCTAATCTAATATTGTGCCACTTGAATTCGTTTTTAACGGTTTTAAGAGCTCTTTCTGAATCATCATTGTACTTTTTTGCAACTTTAGAAGAAGTAAAACTGACATGAGCTTGTGTAGGATAATTTTTTTGCGGTAGAGGCTAAAAGCCGTTGTCGATTAGTAAAAAAAGAGTAACGACTTCAGAAAACCCGTTCTCGGATTACGTTACATAGGTACTAACTAAACGTAATCGTAACACAATTTCATAGAAGTAGTATAAATTACACGCAAGCGTAACTATGTAAGTTACGTTAAATCCACTACAATTAGTAAAGCGATCAGTAATATTAAACTCCTACTATATTAACTATGTCATGTCAGAGCCATGTATCCGCGTCATCAGTCATAGTCGTTCATAAGGCTGCGCGAACGCACCTCTGCCGCTGACGATTAACTTGATACGCTAGTTGCGACACATGGCATACAAATACAACACTCGATTTACTCCGTCAAATGTTGGGGCCAATGGGGACAACATTGGATAAAGATTGGAACAAATGTATGTAGGTAGTGCATTTTGGTGTTAAAACTTAGAACAAACTTAAAATGACGTGACAAAAAGCTTTTTCTTATGGAACAAGTGGATCCTAAAGGTGAATTTCACCAATAGAACTCGATCAGCATTCTAAAACCGCGTTCAAGAGCTATCAGTATCATCATTGCTGTGGAATATTGACATCGACTGCTCTTCTCTTGACCACGGTTTAGATGTGCTGATCGCGTTCAGTTTCATTGGTGAAATTCCCCCAAAAACTCCACTATTTCATACTGCAGTAGTTAGCGAAAGGTTCTATTATAATTTACTGGCCTGGCCTAATGAAAGGATACGTTGTAATTACTTTCTTTTTCTTTTTAATTCTTTATAGATTCTTTATACAATAGCATTAATAGCAGCAGAGGCGATCTACATCATCACAGAAAATGAAGATAGAATCGTCAATCGGACACGTTTATTTCTTTAGTTATTATAAGATTCCAACATTGGACCCAAGTTTTGCAACCAAACCTACTCTGGTATTGCAATCTGAAACTCGGTCGGCTGCAGGAAACCGCTGGCGCCGGCGGTCTTAGCCAACGATATGAAAGATGCGTTTCATCTTCATATTTATTAGCCTCCTTTATCATGTGCCCTCAGGTGTTTGGTTAATTTCAACGTATTTCTCTCCATATAAAATTATTTATCGCTTATTTAGTCCTACTGGTTTAAACCTGCAGTGTCGATGTCCTTGCAAAATGGTCTTGCTTATTTTTTTTACACTATGGTGCCCAGGAACTCTTTTACAGTTCGGTTTTATTATAACTACGAGTCTTCTTTGTTGGGTCGATGATTCCAATATTAAATTAGATATTAAATATATTATTAAATTAGATATTCAATATTTAATTGAGTTTCGACCAGAACTCAACCACATTTATTTATTTATTTATTTATTTATTTATTTCTCTCATAAAGGTACATTGTTACAGTAGTCGTATATACAATTTTGCCTTAGTTATGCAAGAACCTTTGTGAGAGCTGGAGTCTGAACTAGGTTCGGGACCTGTATGACAGATCTCCAGGCTCACACCCCTTTAAACATTTAACATATTTAACGGCATCTTGATCCAGTTTACACGTATTTTCACTATTAGAACACAGCTTAGATAGAGAGGTACTTAAATCTATAATAAAGGTGGTATAATATTTGTGGTGTGTAATGTTTTTGTAGGATTTCGTGTGCAGTGTAGTGTGTGAATGTGTGAGGGTGTTATGTGTATGTGCATGTAAGTCGTATACGAGAGTTTTTGCGTATTAGTAAATATGTGTGGGAAATACGTTCAAAATTATTTAATGATTTGGATGATACTTTCTGTACTTTCATAGTCCATATCTAGCAGCCAGTTCCTTACAGTAGTTTTGCATTTATATTTAACCATTGAGTACATATGTAAGATTGTGTTAACTTTATTATATACATAGGGACCAAGGAAGTAAAAGAATCGTTGAGCTAGCTTTGTGTGAACAGGAATGGACGAACACACTGTATGCTTACGTCTCAAGGCTTCGAACTTTTCGGGGTTATATGAATTGCGGGAGTGGACTGATAGAATTAAATTTAGAATGAACAATTTCCGAATAGAGAGGACCTTACAGGTTTTATAAAGTTCGGTGGTAGGAAATTGATAAGGAAGGGACCAACCTACTTTAAGGATCGCTCTTTGGGCACGTTCCAGTTTTAACAAATGTGTTTTTGCTGCCCCACCCCAGGTAACTATACAGTACTGTGCAATTGACTGGCAGAGAGCTAGATATACTTGTCTAAGCACCTGTGTGTCCGCCACATGGCGAAGATTCTTAAAGATAAATATCAATTTGCGCAGTCGGGAGGTAAGTATGTTTATATGGTTACAAAATGATAATGAGTCATCTATTTGAACACCCAAATACCTAACACTGTCTATGCGACCTAGAAGAGGACAGCTACATGGCCTACATGGCATTTGAGAAGATGCATTACAAGAATGCGCAATCAATGAAAAATGGGATGTTGAAGGTTTACTAACTTTTGACAGTGAAAAGGTTAGATATTTAGATTTATCCACATTTAGAGTGAGTAGGTTGCGTGTCAACCAGTCAGTAACAGTATTGAGTCCTAATTGTGCGCATTTAAATGTCGACTCCCAAGAATACCCGTGGAATATTAAGGCAGTATCATCAGCGTAGGTAAAAATGGATCCATTGGCAAGTTCGAGACGACAGAGGTCATTAATATAAATGAGAAATAAGGTCGGTCCAATGATACTGCCTTGGGGCACACCGTAAGTTATAGGGAGTTCGTCACTCACCCAGTCACCTATTTTGACACATTGGCGTCTCCCTGTAAGATAACTCGCAAAGAGTGAGAGCTGATCGCCTCTGATACCAATCTTTTCAAGCTTAGCAATAAGAGCGGGAATTGAGATTGTATCAAAGGCTTTTGCCAGATCTAGGAAGACGCCAATAACATACTGTCTATTATCTAGATGAGACACAATGTTATTCGTTAGGTCCATAACCGCACCACTGGCTGACACTCCCGAACGAAAACCATATTGGCAAGTAGACAAAAGATGGTTTTGCTCAAGGTATTTGACGAGCCTATTATTCATGAGCCTTTCTAGCAGTTTAGACAGCGTAGGTAAGATTGATATGGGTCTGTAATTATGAGGTTTATCTCTGTCACCGCTTTTATGCACAGGGTGAACGACTGCCAGCTTGAATGCATCAGGAAAGACTCCTGTACTGAATGCCAGGTTGTATAAATATGTGAGGTGGGGAATAAGTAAGTGCTTAAATTTTTTAAGAAATGTACCCGACACGTTATCGGAGCCTACCGCACAATCAGTCCTAAGCGCATTAATTAAAAGTTCCAACTCAGAACTGTCAGTATGTAAGAGTACAAAGGTTTTGTGATTCTGGATATCATCCTGTTGTAGGGGTGTAGCTGGTACGGGTATGTTTTCAGCAAGAGAGCGTGCAATATTCGCGAAATAGGTGTTTACTTCATTAACAGAACGTTTGGGATCAGATAATGACAGAAGATCGGTTGCAGGTGTTTTCTGTTTAGTTGTGTTGGTTATTGTTTTTATAGCTTCCCATATTTTTTTATTATTGTTTTGCGCGCTATTAATAAGATTTTTATCGTAGTTACGTTTAGCAGTTTTGAGTAACATGGAACAGTAATTCCTGTACCTTTTAAATGTTATTTTTAAAACCTCGTTTTCTGGAGATTTCTTTAATTTTAGATGCAAGTTATCACGGTTTCGGAGACATCTTAAGAGCCCTGTGGTCATCCATGGCTGTCTCAGCCGTTTCCGATATGGCACAACTTTAAGGATCATGTTTTGTAGTATGATTACATTTAGCGTATTAATAAAGTAGTTAGTAGCTTCATTAACATTTTGGAGACTGTATAGAGGACTGAAATCGAATTGGTTAAGCATTAGTTCAATTTTAACGTAGTCAAGCACTTTTGAAGTTTTACTTTTTAATGGAAGGGCATTGAAAGGTTTAGAAAGTTGAACGAACAACATAACTGTATCATGATCAGTGACTGAAGTGTTAGCGACATACGAGAAAGCTGGTAGTCTTGATTTTAGCATTACATGATCCAGACACGAGCTATTGTTGCGAGTAGGAAGCGTATGTGCCGGCAACATACCGTGAAATGCAAACATAGTCAGATACTCAGTAGCACGAGAGTCGTTACAACTGTCGGAAATGTCAATATTGATGTCACCCGTGACAATAATATTACTATAAGAGGAAACAGACATAATAAGTTCGTTTAAAGATTGAATGAACGGTGAGACATTGCGGTATGCAGGAGGGCGATATATGGCTATGATTACTGTGTCTTTATTAAGTTTCACTACGAGACAGTTTGCATCCTGAAGTATGTGTTCCGTGACGGAAATCGGGTGATGGTTCCTATAGTAAACCACGACTCCCTCATTTTGTGTTCTATGTTTGCTAGTAGCCGCGGAAGTATAGTCGTCAAGTATAGGCAGTGGAGGGGAATTATATAACCAGCACTCAGTAAGCACTATTATATCCCAGGGTGTTCCACTTCTTTCAAGTAAGGCAGTAAGCTCAATAAAGTTCTTATTTACACTTCTTATATTTTGACATAGAAGCTTTAGTGCATTTCTGTGTGACCTAGCAATTTTGTTGCACTCTTCTATGTTACATGTTGCAGAGTCGGCTACTGAGACGTTATCCAGCTCATTTTGAATACTAGTTAGATTATCGAATAATTACAGTAGGTATAACAGTGGTTCGAACTTAGGTAGAGCTTAGAGAGGAAGGAACTATGTGGTATACGAGATTTTGGATTACAGTGTGAAATTTTAATACAAATGTAACGCAAAACAGAATAAAAGCACAAAAAAGAAGCGTGGCTTATACAAGTATGAAAGCAGTATGGGTGCAATACAGGGTGTAATTTACTGGTGGCTGAAAAGTGTGTGTTTGAATATATTTGTGTAAGGTGCTTAGTGATTTTAGGTGAGTGTAAGTGTGTAATCATTGTGACATATGAGATAGTAAAACCGGGTAACAATATGAAAACATAAAAATGCATAATGGTACAACAAACAAAGCAAAACAAAACGTTAATAACATTTGTGTAAGTACACATTACAAAACAAGTGTCTACACAGCGTTCCAGGGAAGACCTAAATCGATCACCTAGTCATTTTTCAACAGCCTTAGCTAAATCACCTTCAGAGTTAATGCAATACCGTATCGCTCCGTCCTCTTTGCGAATGTACACTTTGCCATGAGCTGACCAACAGTGTTTGAATTGATGAAGAGCAGCAAATTCTCTGGCCAGGAAGAATAGTTTTCTAGTTTTCGTAGGCAGATTATCGGAGATGTATACCGGGAGCTTGGGACCATCAATCTGCAGGATGGCAGTGTTAAGTTTATTATTACGGTTCTCCTTATTGTAAGTCCTGGCTGCTTGCAATATGTTTTCCTTTTTTATAACTGTTGTGAGGTCTACAATGATGGTGTTATTCATAGAGGTGGACGAATGGATCCTAAAGACATCCTTAATTTCGTTTTCCGCTACCAAGGGTCCAAGGGTTTTGCTGATATTTAAGACCACATTTACGAGATCCATTTTGGATTCGTTAGGTTTCTTCGGGATATTTTTTATTTCAAGGCAGGTGTTTTTTGCTTGCTTTTCTAGTTGATCCACCCGTTCTTCAAGCTTCTTAATGTAGAGATTACTCTCTCTTCTTTCAGCCTCATATTGTAACATTTTATTCATTACCTCATCGTATTTTTGAGCCGTGAAATCGACAGATTGTTGCAGTTTGCTGTACTGGGATTTAATCTCTTGAAGTGAGGAATTCATAGATGATAAAAATGAGGATTGCTCTTTTTTAAGATCTTTTATCATAAGAGTTATTTCATGATTAAAATCTTCTACGTGGTCCTGGTTTCCCTGATCCGTGCGTTTCCTCTTAAACCGGCAAGTGATATTAGAAGGCGTACACTCTTCAAAAAAATCCTCCTTAGGGGAATTTAAATTCGGCTCAGAATGATGGTGAGCGGGTGAGGTTTCCTTTAAAACAACTGGCGACAAAGGTGGTGAACGGTTGACTGGCATTTTAAAAAAAAAGAAAAATATAAAAATGCAAAATGAAAAATATAAAAATGCAAAAAGACGATTTCACACGGGCTTGGATTTGATCTTGAGACTCGTCAATACTTCGATCGAGGTAGCTTGTTACTTGACGGGGCTAACTTAGCTCTAACAAATACTGTTCAAATTAATGAACGCATCTCGCAGGGCACACGTCGCCGAACACTCAGTAGTTGGGTGATTATTCACCGAGCTTTGCTAATGATGTGGTCAAAGTCCAGAATGACACTTTTATTTGGACGGTATGAGTTATTAAATTGTTGCTATTGTTAGTATTTGAGAGTTATTTCACAATAATTTTTGCACATAACTGTCACTGTTTAACTAATGATTTCGTATGTATATAGTTTGTCGAAAACAACAACACTTTTTACACGTTTTATGAATTTTCAACACGGAGTAAACACGCCACACGTCCGTTCACAACAACGTCGCGAGGGGGGGGGGACATGGACACTACTAGTAGTGCCTTCGTCCTTAAGTCCCTCAAAGTTCAGGTGAAGTTGCACAAAGAGCAGCTGGTCTATTCTGTAAAAATCTCACCGTGGAAACCTAGGTGAAGTGAGCTGTCAATAGTGTCAACCCATCAGGTGAAATGATTGCTCACTCCACCTAAGTTTAAACAGATAGACTCGCAGGCAGGAAGGAGGTGGGACATCCTTTGTGATGTGGCTCCACAGTCGCTCATCGGAATAGAATACTCCCATATGACTATGTTTTATGAGTACAGGCATGCGTTTGACCCAAAGAGAATTGAATTGTATAGTCATTGGTTTGACCCAAAATCTGGCATGACATAGTGTTTCCTTTAGTTCTCAATATTTTTTAGTTCGTAAGTTCCATGTACTAGGTACTTATATTTCACCCTGAGTAGGATAGCTTTGATAAACGTGTTCTACTTAAAGTATTTTGTTAAGATACACCACACTTGCTTGAATGACTTGTTCAGAACTATTTTAGCTCCTTAGTCTGCCTTTAGGCAATCCTACGTACCACTTAAAAATATAATCATAATATTATAATAAACAAAGCTTACAACCGGTTACTCATACAATGTTTATAAACAGAACAAAGTTAGACTTCCATCTTGCAGCGTTCGATCGTTCGCTTTGTGTTACCTCCAGACAGTTGATTAAACAAATTGTATAGGTTTGATAGAGAGCACAGATACGGAATATACCGAATACAGACGCTCTCCACTTCGTCTAGACTTCAAAGACTTGGCCCTTCATATTCATGCACTAAGTGCACTCAACAACGCGCGTCGATTTCCGCTTAGTGTTCCAAGATGGAAACTTATCATTAACTTTTGTTTATGGTAATGAGTATGCAGATTGAGGAGTTTCCTCCTTGGTTGCTTTATTGTCTATACTTCTTTTTGCTGTGTTTTTATGGCGAGGTGGTAGAAATTAGGTTTAGGTCCAAATAAAACCGACTAAAACGTGAGTTTGGCGGCAAAATCTTCTCGAAATTACTATGTTCGATCTACAAAGTTTCCGCAATTGTTATAATATTATTGTCGCAATACTCAGCCACCAAAAGCTAAGGTAGGGGCACAATAGATTGCACAAGTAAGTGACTAATGATCGCAGACAATGCGTTGGGTACTCGCTCAATATTTGCAGCAGTATTGAAGGTATTGATTCATCAACACGAATCGCGTGACACTCCTTAGAACCTACTTGACATTCTTATAGGAATGTTACTGGTATTTTAATTGATCATTGTGCGGTTTATTAAAATATTGTTTTAAATTCTATTGCAATAGGGCTCAAAAGACAAAAACAAGGCCTTTAAACAATCGTTCCAAAAAATGACTACGATAAATGAGGTGAAAGAACTATGTACAATCAAAATCAGAAGTCATTTTTTCAAACTAGGCAGAGAATCAGCACTTTTTGAAAATCAAAATTACATAAGGCAGTGCTTTAGCTGGAAAGTAGAAGTGGCACAATAAATTCCCCAGCAGCACAGCTGTTTGTTCAGTTAGAAGAAACACGGGGTATAGAAAAGTAACGTCATCATCATCGTTCTCATGTCATATGCATATGCGGTCGACGTAGCATAAAAAATACCTAGCCTAGGCAGACTATTATGGGTTTTATGTCCAAGAACACAAACATGGTACATTAGAAGCCATAAATAAGCAGTAAGATCGATGCTTTCGAGATATGGTGTTGGCGGAAGCTACTTCCTGTACCATGTACCGCCATGAGGACGATTGAATCTATATTGGAGGAACTCGACATCACCAAGCGGCTATCTAAAATATGCCAAGAGCGTGCCCTCAACTTTTTCGTACACGGTTCACCTAAGCATGGTCTAGGTACTATTTATTCTGTGGTCTAGGCCCGGTTGAAGGAAACCGCGCTGCTCAAGGCAGAGCACCGGCAAAATAGTCAGACGCGAACAAGAAGGCTATAGGAGGCAGCCTTTACCGAGCGTCGAGCGGTGCACACTGCAGAAGACCGGATTACTTGGAGACGCGTCATATGTTGTTGCAATTGAGATTTCCACTCAGCATTGAGGGAAAGACGAGAAAAAAAGACAGAATAAAGTTGATTTGGAAACACAAAATAAAAAAATCAAAAATTAAATCTAACGTTTTAACAATAAAAATTCATATATCTATGGCTTTAACAATAATAATGTGCCTTACGGCTGCGACAAAAAGGTCCATTTCAGCATTAATGCCAGACAGATGCTGTCGGACGCTGGTTTTCTAATGAACCTTTGGGGACCAAGAAGAAGAAGATTCAAGAACGACCACTCCATACATACGCTTCAGTCTTTTCTTTTCATTAAAGAAACGTTTTGCCAGACCCTCAGACTTCTTATCCCTGTTAGAAGCTGCAGCAATCACGGTCGATCGATAGATGAATACAAACCCTGGAGTATATTTTGACTGAGCTCCGTTTCGAATCGTGAATTTGTCTGCGGTGTCTGGCTTATGTAGCCATGCATTCTGCAGAAGCTTTACAAATAAATATCACACATTGCTCGATACTTTAAGGTTCTCCTTAATAATAATATTTACTTTTCATTGGTTTAAAAGGAACGTGATTACAATTTTATTAAAAACGTGTATTTTCGTCACGTTTTTGTGTGTTTGAGGCGACGGCCAGTGACAAATGATAGACACGTGTTTTAAATAGGTGTTGCTTCATTGATTAAATCCGAAACACCTGGGTATTAGGTTTCGGTTTCATCAATACTTCAAGGATTTGGAGCTTGAGCTGCTGCACAAATCAGAAGTAATATTTTCAATGTAATGTACCTAATGCCCGCCTCCTTGGCCTAGTGGTCGCAAGTGCTACTGCTGAGCTAGAGGTCTTGGGTTCGATTCCCTCCCGAGTCGTGCAGTGTTATTGGATTTTCCTGTTTGGAATTTCTCAGTAGCAGCCCGAAGTCTGGATATATGCCCGGTTGATGGCAATCCATATTTCCATACTAATATTATAAATTCGAAAGTAACTCTCGTCTGTCTGTCTATTTCTATGGTCTATCTACTCCATAGAAATTTCATATATCTATGGTCTACTCTGTATGTTACCTTTTTACACCTAAACCACTGAACCGATTTGGATGAAATATGGTATAGATATAGTTTGAGTCCCGAGAAAGGACATAGGATAGTTTTTATCCCGATATTCCCATGGGATCGAAACTTATGCGGGTGAAACCGCGGGGCGCAGCTAGTATTTCATTATATCTATGGTGTACACCCACATTTCTTTAGTAATATCTATTGTTAAGTTCATCGACTGATATTTTTGATGCGGATCTCGTGTTATTTTTAACCGACTTCTAAAAAGGAGGAGGTTCTCAATTCGGATGTTTGTATTATTATTATTATTTTTTTATTATTCAAGCAATTGTTTCGATTGAGAAACAATCATAGAGGAAAAATGAAACAATGATGTTTGCAAAATGACAACACTTACTAGACAAAAATAAAAGGCGCCGCTGACATAATGATTTGAATGCAATCATAATTGAGCACAAATACATGGCATCTTCAATAAATAAACCAGTCATTTAAATGAGAATGAGACTGGAAAAAAGTAATTTTCGACTCATTTGATATCAAACCTTCATCGTAAAAAAAGCGCCAACTGTCGAATTTCAAATTAATCGAACATCCGGTGCAACGGCTGCGTTCTGAGGAAGCGCCCTCCATTAATTCAGTCGTACAATAGCGGCACTGATTCCCTCCATCTTGAGAATAATGTGACACAATGAAGTTGATTAATCAGTTTTGTTTGGAAGGTGTCTCTTTGTAGCAAGATAGTACGTACTAATTCCATGCTTTGTAGTAAACAGGTAGTGTTATTAAAGACTGTTCAGACGGTTTTTTATCTGTTGCGCTTACATTCTTGTGGAGATAAACGGCCATTATGTTTGCTTACATGTGTTGTGTTACTCAATAACTCATTAATGAGCTATACATCGTTATTGTAGATATTTTTCTGAGTATAATGGCTACTTTGAAGTATCGTCGCTGAACCGTAGTGCATCTTGCGTGACTCATCGATTCCGTGTGGCCTTCTTCGATAGTAGTTACTATCTAATATCTACTAGTTTGCGTGCAGTTTACACATAGTAGTTTATTTTAGACTTAGTAGTGCGTTTGGAGAACTTCATTCATGTTGTGGACTTAAATAGTTTACTAGGCAACTTTGAGCTGTTTCCTAGAAAATCAGGCAATGTCAAAGAACTCGTACTTAGCAATTTTTATGGCAATACTTTGGTTTGTTTAGTGTTATCATAAAATAAATATAAGTATGTGACGGTGTAGAGGAGGTAGACGACCTGCGACCAGTTAAATAAATTTAAAAAACTCCACTTCATGAGAAACGCAACGGCTACAACAATAGCTCAACGGTTAGCTGGACGACCAAGATGTCGTGAGTTCGAATCTCAGTCACGAGTCACGCTGCAGTATTTTGCTGATCCATGATCAGAGACAGAACCACAAAAAATAGTACATTATGATACATGTGTGCTAAGTTGATCATTGCACCCGAGGCGGTATGAAAATATGGTCAAAGTACCTATCTTTATGTAGGTAGGCAATTTTATTTTGTAGTAGGTAATAATAATGTAATTTGCGATCGGTAGGTACTGTTACTTACCTAAAGCCGGCTATAATATTTTTTCTACACGAGAACAGCTCGTTTCTAATAATACCTGGCTATAATAATGTTATAGAAACCTATTATTATCACGTTTGATATTAATAGCCCAATTTGAAACGAAACACGCGATCCCAAAATACTAATTAGTGTTATTAGACGAAAGAAATCAACATTAATTTTCAATTCGGATCAAATCACGAATGTATGGTCAGCATCATCAGTAGCTGAAAATTTTGGGGCTTCTTTATTACTTTTCTGTATATTTATTTACGATTGAATTGATATTATTATTTTTAAATCGTTTTTGTTAAGTATTCTCTACTTCGTCTCAATTTGAAAAGCAAAAAGTGTTATTTTGTCAAATAACACTTTTCATTCATAAACTTATTTCAAAACATCATTGTTTCATTTTTCCTCTATGAAATAGGTATGCCGACTGCACCTTCCCAATGATATTATTATTTTATATTATATCACACTTATCACATCACACTAATATTAGTGTGTGTGTGTGTTTATATGTTTTTTACTTCTTCACGCTCAAACGGCTGGACCAATTTTGATAAAATTTTGTATGGAGGTAGCCGACACCCTGGATTAAGGCGAATGGTTACGCCAAACTGCAAAGTAGACCTCTCTTTGAAGGCCTACTCCTCCCAAATGGATAGCCCAAATATATTAAAAAAAATATATGATATGTGACATATGTTTACAAATATAATTTAAGTTTGATTTTTTTAATATTACTGTTAGTTTTAACAACAAAAAATCATATCCATCCTCTTATTTTACGCAAGAATTTTCTTTCTACTTTCAAACGCCTGAAGCGATTTTGATGATTCTTTCACCAAATTATAGCAAATTTAATGGTTTATAAAAATTAAGTTTGTTTTTTTTAATAATTATTATTTAAGTGGGAAAAAATCAATAACACCATGGTTTTACCTATACGGGCGCGGGCAGCAGCCGCCCGGCCAGTCTCGCTGGATCGTTCGCACGGGGAGGTTGTGTCGCATGTCGGCTCGCTCCGATCTGCATTTTTGTGGCAAAGACTAAATAGCGCAGATAGTACACTCGGACTGTTCGTTTACGCTTGGACGTTGATAGTATTAGTAGTAGTGATAGTTTGTTTGCGAGTGGACGCTATATTATTGTCTATTGAATACTAATATAATAATATCAATAAAACACGTTTATTCAGTATACAGTTCGTTTATTCACGTATACAGTTTATAAAAAAAATACAATTACAAAAAAAAAATTAAAACTAACTTATGACTAATACCGCTCTTAACAGTGGTAGTTTTTAGGGTTCCGTACCCAAAGGGTAAAAACGGGACCTTATTACTAAGACTCCTCTCTCCGTCTGTCTGTCTGTCACCAGGCTGTATCTCACGAACCGTGATAGCCAGAAGAATGAAGAATCTACTATTATGTATGTATAATTGTTTTTCGAGAGTATATATTATATACTCTCGAAAAACAATTATACATACATAATAGTAGATTGTACAACTAAGGCATAAAAGAAGCTAGTTTACCCCGAGACGTTTATATCACTAGAGTGCACGCGCCCATAAATACTCCTTAAGCGCACGCGCGGGCTACAGGTGTAGGCCACTTATGGGTCAATTATTTCTCTGAATAAGGCAAAAAAATGAGTAAAACACAGCATATAATTACTAAACATATTTATTTTTATCAAAATGGCTCATAAAATTAACAAAATTTAGATTCTTTATTATAATTTGAAACTTAAACATAAACTTCTTAAAAATCAACAAATATTTGGAAGGGTTGAGTTCTCTTAGTCTCATTTTCATTTAGGAACGTAATATTTATCACAAAAGGCGTTTATTTTAATCTAATTGAATCTATTATCAAAGTAACGGGTAATAAATCAGTCTATTGGCATACATTCCGGACACACGACTGCCTGATGTACCATTACGAGACTGATAGGAAGCCAAAGTCGATAGAGGCACGTCTTCATCTTCATCCTCGTCTTCCTCGCCATCTTGTTCCGTATCAGAATGGTGAGGAGATCCAAGCGGGCCACTTTGTTCCGCAGATTCTCCGCCTTCCTCACTTTCGCTCGAAATGTCGTCGTCTTCATTATCCTCCAGCAGCCATCTTTGTATTTGGTCGTTCGAGTTACCCGCCATCTAAAAAGTGAACAAAACAGAATAAAAATACATGAAAAACCCATAAATACAAACAACAAACACTTAAAAATTAATTAACAGTACGTTTTGTAGTAATACTGCAACAAATGTTTCATATTTACCTCAATTTCACCACTTGCACACTAAACACTTAATTTCCTCCAACGCTCGCGCGGGCTACAGGCGTAGCCCACCAACTTCAAGGGCGATATTTGCAGACGTCCGTGAGCCGCGGGAGTCGGCACGCTACTGACGGGAGCGGGGGGTAATGCTTGAGGAATACATTAGACGATTGCGCTGTAGCACGGCAAACAAAAATTATATACGACAATATTACACGCTGGGTTACATATGTAGCCCGCGCGTGCACTCTAGTGATATCCACCCGAGCCGCAGGCGAGAGTGGATAGTTAAGTCGAGGGGTAAAATGGCTCGTTTACGCCTGAGTTATACACTCTGCTTTAGGTACACTTCGATTGCGAGAAAATGAAACAGACATAAAGTATACAGTACATAATTAATCAAAATGTTGCATCCATAGCTAATTCCTGCCACCACAGATAATACCGCCAAGAAACTTTTTAAAAGTTTTTTTTTTAATTTTCAACATTTGTCATTCGACTTGGGTACTTCATACTGCCAAAAAATGAAAACGTTTCTTTGCCTTTTTAAATAATAAATGACAACTATTTCACCTGATTTTATTAAATTAACGATAGAAAACACGGAAGTAGTATAAATTAAAGAAAATGAAATAAATCACGACTTTAATCTGCGAAGTTCTATTGTGCGTGTGGCTGTTGGGCCTGATTACTTTAGTCTTAGAAAAAAAAAATACTTTATGCACTAGAACATAAAAAGCGATTTTATGTCGCCTAAGCACATCATAAAGACGGACTTTTAGAGCATGAGAAGTGAAAACACATATTATTATGTATGTATGTATAATTGTTTGGCACGCTCTGCGGCCTGAACGGCTCGATGGATTTTAGCTTGAGAGGTGTCGTTAGATTTGTATGTACTGTGAGAGTGACACTGGGTATATCAAAATAAAAAATACAAAATGGCGGATTTTTGGCGCAATATTATTTCTTCAAAAATTTTTTTTTTCTCATAACCTATCGAGTGGGGTATCAAAATAAAAGGTTTTAAAATGTGATTACAAAAATATATACAACTTATAATATGGTAAAAACTAATTCAAAGTGACAAATCGTAAAAAACACCTACCAAGAACTAAATCGTCTGCGAAATCTTTCACATTTGTAAACTAAAAAGCAGTAAAATTTAAAAAACCCGACTGCAACCTTATGCTAAAACTAACTGAAAAGCTAAAAACAAGCCCATTTTAAATTAAATAAAAGTTGGAAGCAGGCGGGACCCATTTGAGTTTGAAACTATAATAATGGTATTCTTCTGGCAATCACGGTTCGTGAGATACAGCCCGGTGACAGACAGACAGACGGACAGAGGAGTCTTAGTAATAAGGTGCCCGTTTTTACCCTTTGGGTACGGAACCCTAAAAACTATCACTGTTAAAAGCGGTATTAGTCATAAGTTTTTTTTTGTAATTGTATTTTTTTATAATCTGTATACGTGAAAAAACGAACTGTATATTGAATGAACGTTTTTTATTGATATTATTATTATTTTTTATTTGTCTCTAAGAAAGCAGTATTTTTACTGTACAATAGCATTCATACTCACAACATAAATATTGTACGTATTCTTGATCCATCTACACTCAGTAGGTAGCGTCATAAAACTGCCTAAGACAAAATGCGTCCCACGCCGCCGCATCTGCATGCGCTACGTACGAGTACGACACTCTTTGACATTGGGGAGGTAAGCGGGCGCGCGGGGTGAGGCACTGAGTTCGCCTATGCTCCGCCCAAACGCTCAAGGACATTCGAGGCTATAATCGCCTTAACATATAGGCTACTTTTTATCTCGATATTCCCACGGGATCGACACTTATGGGGGTGAAACCGCGGGGCGCAGCTACTTCAGCAATAAATTACTATTATCACCAGTATATCTACTACGGTTGTTTTCAATGTACAGAATGATTGATCACGTAGTAGTTAATACTGCACAGCTTGAGCTTGATGCAAGCAGGCACGGGCAACGCAATCCACACAAACCATATGTGGAAATGCTGAGCGAAACCAGTCTCTTCCCGCCTCGAGAAATTCATGACCATGGAGTTTCAAACATTGCAAAAACTTTTTTTTTTATATTATAAACACGTCATCGCAAGTAGAGCACCAACTGTTTCTTTGTTCATATTTGGAACTAAGTTTAAAAAGTAAAGTTCTAACTTCACTTACCGAAAAAGTCCTCCCAAGTCATAGAGTGATCAGAATCACCGTTCGCACCGTCCATCTTCAAACACTATTTTCAAGCTATGCTAACTCAACATTTTTCAATAAGAACAACATGCAAGTAGTAAAAACACAAAATCGTTTTATTTCTATGTCACCAAACACAACTGGTTACATTTTTGTTTGTTGACAAACAAAAAGACATCGCGTTCAATACTCTCGCGGCGGCGGCGGCGGCGAGGCACCGAAACGCACGGCCTCACGCTCGGTGACCGACTCGTGAATGAAGCGAAAAAGTTTGTTGCGTTTCGTTTCGGCCCTCCCTCGCCCTCGCAGGCTCGCACTCGCACACCCATCCCGTCGGTCGTATACCCGTGGTAGTACGCTGGCTGTGCAAGCTTCGCTTCAGTTTTATCTTTGCTTGCTTTACTAATAAGCATAATCTCTGTGGAAGTTTCCTGCACATCATTATGAAACTGCACCAAGATAAGTAGGCGTTACAAAGTAGGATAGCCTCGTTATCAAATGAAATGATCTAGATAAGTAAGTAGGTAATGTAAATACCTGTCTGCAGTCAAATAATTGCGTAGGGCGTCATCATTTAATCTGTTTTTAACCGACTTCATATTTATTATTAACCGACTTCAAACAAAAAAGGAAGTCCTGTATTCGACCCGTATGTATGTATGTAGTTATGTTTGTATGTCCGCGATTTACTCAAAAACTAATGAACCAATTTTGATAATTCTTTCACTAATGTAATCTACATACTTTCAGGAAGGTTTTAGTATAATAATGTAATACATTAGGTAATTATTCTTATGTACGAAGTTATATGATATGCATAAATGTACTGCATCTCCGGCATTTCTATGCGAATTTTGATGATTCTTCTAGTCGTTGTCTTCAATTCTTCAAATAGTGTTAATTGAATTTGTGTGGGGTAGGTACATACAACTAAAAAGTGAAAAATAAAAACATTTTTACAAAAAAAAACAACCGACTTCAAAAAAAAAACACTACAAAGTGATAAATAACTTTAATTCCGGAAGTCGGTCTCAAAAAACGAAAATGCGGAACCAACGAAACCGACTTCCGAAATTAAAGTTATTTAAGTATCACTTTGTATTGTTTTTTTTTTTTAAGTCGGTTGTTTTTTTTTTTAATAAAAAAGTTATTATGAAATTGCACATCAGAATATGTTTGAAAATCTTAAACGCTAAATAATTATTATTGCATTTCAAAGTGGGTAAGTACAAGTTTTCCCTAGGGCTTGGGCGGTGGGGCCGGTGGGCCTAGGAAAACTTTTTATTTTATTTTTTTAGTTACTATGAATTTGTTCTGTCCTTCTGGACCTATTATGGTTTAAAAACATGCCATAGCAGACTAGAATTATAAGCTTTTATAAAGGAACTAAAAACAATAAAACTTCAAGTCTGGTTTTGTATTTTGAATTTGTTGATTTCCGCGTTTTTTATCTGGCAGTAGAAGAACCGGGCATTGATCTTTAGAAATAGAGATGAGACACTAATAACATAGTCGATTACTCCTGCGAGATATGATTTAGCTGACAGGCGTACCCTAGGAGACCTTTGATGATCATTCAATCAGAAGGTCAATTCCCACAATTTAAAACGTCCAAAATCTAGTCGCAATATCATCTCAGCAACAATCAATGTCAAAAACTTGTCGAAAATGTAGGGAAATTAGAGGTATTTTAACAGATTGAGACTGATCAGACTGTAAATGTTCTTAAAATTACGAGAATTGCCTCTCTGATATCAGTTCAATCCAATCGACAATCTATTGCCAATCTGACAAATAAAAAAATAAAGTGACAAATAAATAATCAAATAAAAAAATAAAGATTTTGCGTCTAAAGGAGACGTTCAATAAATGTATGGGGCTTGGTAATAAAATAATTGAACATTTAAACAGCCTTCTGAGCTATATAGGCTGAAAGAGGGTAATTATTTTGATGTCTTCGGGCGTTTAAATTTCGAGTAGCTTAATAAACAAGCTTTTTAATAAGGTACATCACAAGCAACACATCATAAGCGTTTAAAAATGTTCGGAATATTATACTACTTTTGACCTCTCTTTTTGCGCCAATAGCATTACACGTTAATCTGACAACAATATGAATTATGATCACGGGTTGAACTAATGTCAGATTGCTCGTCTAATGTCCCCCTTAGTAACACTAAATAAACGACACGCACAAACATCGTACGAATATACAAACGCCAGCACATCAAGCTACCCGAAATTGTCAAATTTTCCTAATTAACTTTGAACCTAATATTTAAGTGATAAAGTTGAAAATCTATTAAAGTTTGACAGATTGTAGTAACTTGATGTGCTGGCGTGTACTACGCGGCTTTCCTTATAATGGCATGCCTTATGAAAAACATGAGTAGTTGTAAAAGTTATGCATACTTATCACTTTAACGTTAAATTCAAACTAGAAATAAATTAAAATAAATAAATAATTATTGAAATTGAAAGAATCAGATCATGTATTTATCTCGTCTATCGTAAATCGACTAAGTTTGTTTTTCTAGAATAAACCATATTTGGACCGCTCTATTGACACAAACAACATGGCGGAATTTTGATCAGTTGTGAGTTGTTATGTTTCTTGCTAATTTAGTTTTGTAACTGCAATAATTAATCATAAAATAGTTCTAGGTGAACTGTTTTCAATGCAGTAGCTTCTAGTAAATGAAAATTTACACAAAGTGATTCGCGAATCTACGTTTATTTGGTTACGAAGCTATGAAAAGGTGAGCACTTGAAGAAGTAAAAATTAACGGATAATTTAATTTTATCGTCACATTGTTGAGCACGTTAGACTTTATTAGATTAGACAACAACTACATGACTACGATTTAATTTTTAGCTGTCCGCTCGCATCAGCGGTCATAAAAAAATTTAACAGTAAAAAAGAACGTTAAACTATCCATAATACAAATTCCTGGATGAATTCGCAATGCCGAGACGAGGAACTGAATTAGTGCAACTGCCGTTGCCTCCTAAAAAGAAAACAAAGACTGTCGAGGAGCCCCCGAGCTTGGATGTTAGTTTCTATGATGATGAGGCTTTGCCGCCTGGTCTAGTGTTCACTGATGTCTTACAAAAGAAATGGCGAATCGGGAAACCCATTGGTAAGTAAAAGTCGCAGAAAAAGTTAATTTCCTTGTGTAATTTGTTTTTGTATCCGTTTCTATTGTCTTTCGAGTGGAAAAGTAAGTTATTTATTAATAATCTGCTTCCAACACATGGTATTATGCACTATTGAAGTCTTGAAGTATCTAGTTCCTGTTTAAGACTATCCTTTCCCATCTGATGCAATATACGAAAATAGGAGGTGCTAACCAAAGAGTTTACTTACAATATTTAAATTATTTACTGTAGTTGAGTCACAGTTCACACATGCATCACAGCCATAAGTGGTTCACCATTTACTGATGATGACATTCCTATATTAATTACTTGGTGACAGCATTTGTGATAATTTTATTGTGTTGATATGGCAGCCGATTATAGTTTGTTTACAATTTACAAGACTTAGGTATGATAATGTTAGAAAAGGATATCTATAACTGTCTATCATAAAGGCATTATGGCTACTTATTAACAATTCTAAAATATCTGTAACTGGTAAACCATTTTCATGTATCACAATAGTAGTAATCTTTCTGTTTCATTGAAAATAATATAAAAGAAGCCATGGATGTTTTTACTGCCATGAAATGAAATCTTGCCCATGAAACCACTCTGCACTATCAAATATTACCAACAAATATGTTCACAGTCCCTGATTCAAACTCAAAGCATTTATTTCAAATAAACCAATAAAAGGCACTTTTGAATTGTCAGGTAACTGTGAGAATAAGAAAAACTGAATAAAGACAGGTGTAATTCATAATAGTTAGACATTAGTCATAACTGAGTAAAATGAGCATTTATCTTATTATTTGTCAGTAATTGTATAAACAGCACTTTGATTGGTATATTACTCATTTCTTCACCAAAATTACATACTGACTCCATTACATACCTACTTTACAATTTAACTGTATTTAAAAAGTATACAGTATAAAAATATCTAAACAAATGCTAGGAAGTACATAAGCTGACATAAGAAAGCAAAGTACTAGGAATGTATGAACAGCTCACATCTCTGGGAGAAAACTTGTTTCAAACCAGATCAACCACTTTTAAGTTGTGACTTGTTCATTAACATAGGTTAGGTATCTACTCTATAATCTCTCTGATAAGCCTTTGACTAGCCTACTACAATGTTTTTTTTTAGTATAAATTATTACTATTAAAACCTATCTTCATTAGCATTTTTGTTTTCTTTACTGCTTGTAAATATTTAAAAAACAATATTTTAGTTTTCTTGGATTTTGTTATTTAGAATAATAAATCGTTTTGGATTTTATTAAGATATTGTGTACAATAAATCGCACATAAATAATAAATGAGCATCTTAACATTTTTATCTAACATAGCCTTCTAGAATTACTTGCAACTAATGAATCATAATACTTACATAATTATGAAAATGGTAATTGACTCCCCTTAGTTTTAGAGGTAAGAGGTAGGATTCTCTAGCAAATTACACTTTTATCAACATAATTCATAATTAAAATAAAATATTGTTTCATTTCAGGCAGAGGCAGTTTTGGCAGGATCTACTTGGCATCAGATGATGTTGACAAAGATGTCACTAAATTGAATGCTAGATATGTAGTGAAGATAGAACCTCATACTAACGGACCATTGTTTGTAGAGGTCCACTGTCTCATTAGAACTGCACAGTCTACACAAGGTGAGAAAAAAGACATATTGTTTATGATCTGTTCAAATCTTTCATAAATTATCGTTATTCCAGCCTAATGTCCAAGGTCAAAATCAAAGATAATGTGGACAGAGTTAATATTAATAACTTACAATAAAATAACTATTTTAAAAACAGACTTGTAAAGGTCTTGTGAAATCTTTGTGAACTAATATCTACTTGTTTCTTGTCAACAGTAAAAGAATGGCGGCTAGAAAACAAACAAAAGCGCATCGGTATGCCTGTTTACATCGCCAGCGGGTCATTCACAGATGAGAGCACAGACATTAAATACCGCTTCCTTGTCCTACCACGCTATGACATTGACCTACAAAAAATCGTTGCTAGAACTAGAGTTTTGGACCCCAAAAATGTTCTAGTACTAGCATTACAAATATTAGACGTATTGGAGTACCTACATAGTCAAGGCTACACACACTCTGATATAAAAAGTTCCAACCTAATGCTTGGTTTCGATGGCTCTAGAATTGGTAAAGTGCCCTTTGTAAAACTAACTCCATCATTCCAAAAAGATACAAAGGAGGTTGCTGTGTTATCAGGAAAACATAGACGTGCAAAGCCTACAAAATCTAGGACTTCCAACTATTATGATGATGAGGATTTCGTCATAAAAGAATCTAAGAGCCCAGACGAAGCAAGTGATAATGATAAAAGACTTGCAAATGTTAAAAAGAAGTTGAGAAGGATACTCTCTGATAGAGACAGCAGGACTCTGCACAGACATCATGCATTCAATCTCAGGCAGATCTCTAACTATGTCAACTATGAAGATATGAATAGTTCTGTATGCTCGGATCAATCCTATCAGAAACTTCTAGACGATTTTGGCGACAAAAACCTAATTCGCACCACTAAAGAGTTCCAAGAAGATACAAGAAAACGCAACGCAAGGGAGAAGAGAGAGAGAGAGCCTGAAAATGTTGATGAAATATATCAAGAAGCTGTGTTATCACAAAGTAATGGACAAATCTATTTATTAGATTATGGTTTAGCTTCCAAGTTTTTAGACTCTGATGGCAAACACAAAGAATTTGGTATGGATGCCAGAAAGGCTCATGATGGCACACTGGAATATAGTTCCAGAGATTCTCACATTGGAGCTCATTCCAGAAGGTCAGATCTCGAAACTCTTAGCTATAACTTACTAGACTGGTTAACTGGAACCCTGCCTTGGAAGACCACGGAAGTACTGGCTGAACCTGACCTGGTACATGCTTTGAAGAAAAACTTCATGAGTGATATCAAACTGCTACTAAAAACGTGTTTTAAGACTGAATTCTACCCACAATTCATGGAAAAATTTCTAGAATATGTCACAAGTCTTGACTTTACTGAGAAACCTGATTATGATTATTGTAGAAGTTTGTTTAAGAGTGAACTGTTGAAAAATGGCTGTGCTAGTGATAAAGAAATGTCACTAAACTTTATTGAACCACCCATATCTCCTATGAGTCGCAAACTGTATTACTCAAAGAGATTTGGTAAGAAGAACACAACACCGAGCTTCCTCGCAAGAAACGGCATCAAGAAAACTTATGAGAGAGAAAATTTTTGTTCTCTAGAAAATGACTTGAAACTGGAACTTTTGAAGCAAACATTGAACACTTCAAGTGACGGCATTCGCAAGCCTTGCGCGTCACGCAACTTCTTCATTTCAGATGCTGATTTAGTGGCCCGTCTGAAAAAAACACTAATGCCACACGACATATTTGGTAAAAAACTGTCACCTAAAAACTTGCGATCGAAAAAGAAGATTGTGCCTAAAAAACGTAGGGGTGTCCGAACTCACAGAAATAGTATCGGGAAGTTCGGTAATTTAATGGGTTCAGCGCGCCAGTTTACTTGGGCAGAAATATTGGCTGGCAACCCTGAAGATATAATTCGCAACAGAGAGCGCAACACTGCGGCAGTGAACACAGAGTATGTTGACGACGAGACATGCAAATATAGAATCAGAAAACTATCAAATGCATCAGAAGACAGTGACTCTCACCTTCAGTCGCCATTGATGCAAAAAGATTACTTACAAAACATGAACCCTACTTACGCTATGAAAGAAGTTATCGCGTCATTTAAGAGGAAGGTGTCTGGTAAACCTAAGGAGACAGAAGAACCTATTGAAGGTTTAGAAGGGTACACCCCAGCAATGATCAAAGTGTACAGAATGAAAGAAAAAAGGGAAGCAAAAGAGAAGTTAGATGCCTTGAAACAGCAATCATCAGCTAAGAAGGAAACTGTTCAGGTGCTACCGTGTACAAGGTCTATGAGGAGTAAGAAACCACTTGAAACAAGTTCCAGAGTTACGAGACAGAAAGTTAGTATTGACAGCAATAAGTCTGTAGTTGAAGTTGAAACAAAAGTAGTTCCTAAGTGTACTGGTAGAACAAAATCTAAGAATAACAAGAAAGTTGCAACTAAGAACAATAAGGATGTTAGTAAGAAAGAGGAAAAAGAAGTTACAATTGTTTCCGAGCCTGCTAAAGTTGCACCTAAAGAAACTAAAAGTAAGTGTCATTCAGTATTTCGAAATCAGAAACATCATACTATTTTTAACCGACTTCAAAAAAGGAGGTTCTGTATTCGACCCGTATGTATGTTTGTATGTCCGCGATTTTCTCAAAAACTAATGAACAGATTTAGATAATTCAATAATGTGATCTTCATACTTTCAGGAAGGTTTTAGTATATAATACATTAGGTCATTATTCTTATGTACGATGTTATATGCATAAAGATACTGCCTCTCCGGCATTTCTATGCGAATTTTGATGATTCTTCTAGTCTGTGTCTTCATTGCACTAGTGTTAATTGAATTTGTGTGGGGTAGGTACAAGTAAAAAGTGAAAAATTTTCGATTTAAAATTTGAATGATATTTTGTGGTTCAAAATAAACTCGCTGAATGTGTAAGGCCCTAAGACCTGTCGCGCCGCCGGTGATAAACGAGAAGCGGGTAGAGCTTGCAACTAAAGCGAGTGAGTAGCGAGTGCGCGACGGCAACGAGCGATTTCTCGCTGGTATGCCAATGTATCAAGTACGAGTCTCTCTGTAGCTCTTGTCGCGGCGACAAACGAGTTCTCGCCGGGAGTGTGAACAGTCAGCGATCAACTATTTATATAATTATATTTCTCTTTTACTTTCTCTGTCTTTTATATGTGTATTGAAAGAGAAAGTCGTTGATAGCTTCCTCGTCGGCGGCGGTGGGACTGGGTGTCTACGGTCCTAAACAGAGAAAAAGTCTTAGCCCACTTACACGACTCCGCTCCCACCCGGCAAAAAGAATATCATTGAAATATGGGCTTTAAATATTGCTCTTTAAATATAATACTTTACATTGGCAACATAAATTAGCAGACAGCTCGCTGTGAGCAAGCTTACCGCCGTTAGACTGATCGGTAGTTAAATTAAAGCCTCGCTTACCATGCGTTGCAAGCATGCGGTCTGCGCAATGCCCGCGCGGGTGGTTTTGGGTGGGAGCAGTGTTGAAGCAGAGTCGTGTAAGTGGGCTAAGACCTTTATAACACTTACCACGACTTTGCCTGACATATCTTGCGTTTTGTTTTTGACATCCTAACGACAAGCAGCGTCGGCGACCTGTCTTTCAAATAGTACTTTACTTAATTTTTTTGTTTTCTCCTTTCAGAAGCATCGCCGAGAAAAAAATGCATTACAGTAGTCACCAACAGGAGGTGGTTGAGAAGTAGTAAACGCAAGAAGTAATAAATTCACATTCAAAATCTTCCATTTCTAATTTTCTAGATCGATGAGTGTATGAGTGTCGCTTTTCATATCTATAGGTTAAGTTTTAATGTAGGTACCGCCTTGACAATTTTTTTTATCATCAAATCATTAATGGGTATTATTATTCAATAATATCCGTTTGTTCTTAATCTATTAATAAGATTGACGGTGTAATGTTGACCCACCATTTTTTTAAATTTGCATATTAAAATTATTGAGGTAAATGAATGATTGAACAAAACTGTGATTATAATAATTTGTGTGAGTTAGACGTCGTGTATCGTATTTGTCGTGATTTAGATAAGCCCGTTTGGTTGAGATCTTCAGAAAAGTGGGCTTTATTCGAATATTTTTTTGCATTTATTAAATAATTGGTTTTTCCAAGTATCCATGTGATACTTTGGACGTTTTCATCACTGTCGGCTTGACGTTCCTTTGTGTAATTCCTTAATAAAAATAATTTTGTTTAAAAGTTTGTTGTTTTCTTTTCGAAATCAGGTATAAGTTTATATAACCAGTCATGGTCATGGCGCAGTCCGAGCGATGAAAGCCGTAATATGGCCGTAATGCTCGTGTATGAAGCAACCTGCTCTTGTGAAAGGGTGCGTTCCGAGTTGGGATGTAATCCATTTGAGTATGCTTAAACCTGTATAATAGCGTGAGCGCGATAACGATGTCCCGTGAATCGTCATGACATGCGACATCTTGCGATAACGCCGATCTTTAGTTATTGTTCTGAGCGCCGATCCATAAAAATTAAATAATATTACCGTGAGCCGTAGACGGACCTCTGTCTACGCCGTGAGCGCTGTCAAAAATGACAGTGTGAGTGACGGATCTTTAAACTAACGTGGCATTTTCGAAATTGTGCATCTGGCTGACAGTCACCACCTAGCCAAAGAAGAAGAAGAAATGTGGTGTTTATACAAAGAAATACTGTAAATGTTATATCGTTTTGTCATTGAGTAAGCACCGTGAGCGCGTTCACCAACTGTCATCAGTGTCATCACAGAGCATGTAACCTTTGCTGTCACAATCTATTATCTAAATCGGAACGCATGTGAGATGATGTGCTCGTGCTGTGAGCGATTATAGTTAATTCGGAATGCGGCCAAAGTCTCCACAATATTTAGCGCGCCGCCGCACAGTGGGCTGAAACGGGCCGGTAGAGGACTTAGCGTTTAAAAAAAAAAAATTTCTTTTTCTGAAATTTTAAATAGTGCATTGGATTTATCTATTGATTATAAGTAATTATTTATATGAAAGTCGTTTAGATAACTTGAGTATTTTCGGAGTTATTAATAACCAAAGTAATTTTTGTATGAAGCAAAACAAAAAAACTTGAAAATCTAGAAATTCTCAAATTTTCTCAAAGAATTGACTTTACGTATGTATAGTACGTATTTTTGTCCTATTTTAGCACCTATTCTCGGGTTGCGATTTTCTGCGATTTGGTCGCAATTTCAAATTTTGTTCTCTATTCCACACCACCATAGAGGTTAAGAACTAGGCGCGTTTTTTTTTAATGTAGTGGTCTCCCCGTTAGGCCTAATCCACTAAGGACGAATAAAATAAGTAAAAATCACAATCAGGTACTGGTCACTGCACTTTTTAATTTAATCACTATCAAGAGTAGCCATATTAACGAATGCAAAATTTTCGTATTCGTCATCATCAAATGTTTCC
Source organism: Amphipoea oculea (assembly GCA_945859645.1). Taxonomy (NCBI): domain Eukaryota; kingdom Metazoa; phylum Arthropoda; class Insecta; order Lepidoptera; family Noctuidae; genus Amphipoea; species Amphipoea oculea. The sequence goes on along the minus strand of OX243886.1, from coordinate 12,173,331 downwards.
GTTTGTTCAATTATTAATAAACTTTGTGCTTCTTCTGACAAAGTTTTATGTTTTCTGCGAAGTTTGTGGCGTTTCGCTGAGATGAGTGGATCAGAGCTGGTCAACAAATTATTTAAAATGTCTTCATTTGTAGTTTTTCTACTGCATTTCCTGGAATGGTGTTGGCGGTACCTACGAAAGTCTTTATTTCTAGCTTCAGCAGCTTCTTCAGATAGCTGTCCAATTGGTATTAGACCAAAACTTTCAATAATAGCTGCACCATGCATAAGAACTTTATGAACACTTGAAGGCATATAATACCAGCCATATAATTCCAAATACAGTCGCATGGTCACTTGAGCATATTCGTGAAATTTGACTGTGTCAATGTGGTAACCTGATGAAATTGCCTCTAAAATGGTTGCAAACCGCCTAATTAAGTCTTCACTAACACCAGTTATCTCAGCAGTCACGTTTGGGTTTGCAAAAAATCTTCTAGCAGTATTTCCGTCATTCGTGGAGCCGTGCCCTTGTTTGACAACATCTATCAGAAGTCCCATTCTATTTTTAAAAGCATCTTGTATATTTTTCTTCCTGCTTTCCATGATGCACTTGTTGTCTCCCTTTACTGTCCATGTCTTTATCGTTAATCTGTAAGCTATATGCAGAATGCATTCCATCATTCGTATCCAGATATGCAATGATGACAATCCGTATTTACAGAGATCTGGATCAGTCGGTTTTGATGCAATTAAGGGCAAATTATTCATCTCAGTTGGAGTGGCTTTACAAATGTCGCATCTCTGAGATGAAGTTTCACATAAAATTGATGTTGCTTTTCCGTCTATCATTGTCATTAATAAAGAGTGTGAAATCTTTATTTCTCCAACTTCTGTTTTTACTAAATTAACAATCTCTTCCTCAATAGAACTTTTTTCACGCAAAATTGTTATTTTATTTTCTTTCACAAATTCGAAAAAGATTGGACGACACCAGTATGATGAATTTGGTGAATCGTTTTTCCAGATAACTTGTTCGCCGCACATTAATTTTATTGGTACTAAACTTCCCATAAATATGCTTGAATCGTCCAGTTCACTTTCTTGTTCATCGTTTGTTTGCACTTTTTGTTTGTAATTGGCTTGATTTGAAGCACCGTCAAATCCCCACTTACTGATTAGTGTAAATTCTTTACAACCACTATCTATGACGAGTGACGTCATTATTCTTCTTGTAGTTATATCCAATAGAGCTTGTAACTTTATTTTGGCTGAGGTGTCCGTCACTGTAATAGCATCTTTTGGTGGATAGCATTCCTGTTTCGCATGTTGCACTTGATAATAAGATGGAAATATATTACCGTCATTCTCGTTAACACTTTTTCTTAAAGTATTGTATTGCCACTTGGTCAGCTTAAGTGATAAAAATAATCCTAAAGCCTCATCCGGAGAAAATACAGATTTTGTTTCTTTAACAGATATGCACTTCTTAACTTTTTTTACATCTTGGGGATTCTTAAGTAAATGTTCTAGTATTTTAGCAATCTCATCATTCCCATCCGCTTTCAACTGCTCAAAATATGCATATTTTATTTCGTCCGAAGATAAATGAAAGTTTTCTGCTCGTCTTTTTTTCTGTTTAAGCGCTAATTCACAAAACGGTTTTCTAGGGCTTTGCTCGGTGGAGACACCGACAGAAACTTTTGCTGGTGATACATACTGAGTTGATATACTCGGTGCTGGTTGATCTTCATTACTGGTTATTAAACACTTAATAAAGTCTGGCCACATTATGGTTTCTTGTAACCATTCGCTATTTTTAGTTCTGAATATAGTTTCTTTACGATGAGCGTTTTCCCATCTTCTATTTAAATTATAACAAAATTTTGCACAAAATAACTTTAAGGTCTTTTCATGTTGATCACTTAATTCGACTAAAAATTTAGACCTTATCTCACTACACAAACTGTCATTATTTTTAATACTGCCACTGTTTTTTAAAATAATAAAAAGGTCAAGGTTGGTCACCAAATCTTCAAACATTTTCACAAACACAAAATAACTCACTTCACTTATTTGTATAAGTAATAAATATGTGAGGGTAGTGCGTCTATTATGGTGGGTAATAGAACACTGAAGTACGTTTGAATGCAATAGTACATTTTGTGCCCTATTATCGTTGCACCAATCAGGTAACGACACGTGTCATAACTGTTGCGGTCGCGCATTCCTATCTCTTGATTCCCGGAAATAAGTGTCAAAACAAATTACGTCATACCTACCTATATTACCTATGGTGGTGGAAAATGTCGAACAATTTTTTTTTATTTAAAGTATTAAAGTACTTCGTACAGTAGTAGTAGTAAGTATTGAAGTACTTCAGGCCGTTTAGTGTACATTATTTTCAATTTCAAATTAATTAGAATAAATTGCTAAACTAAAATTTCATGACTCTTCATACAAATTTGATATAGCTATATCTCCGAAAGTACGAGTCTAATTAAAAAAAGTCAAAGAGTAAAAACTTTTTAAATTTATGTCTAGATACTAAAAAAATACATTTTAGTTCTTAAGACCCAACCTTGTAATCCCAGCCCACTGTGCGCCGCCGGTTGTCGCCGATCGGTGTACGTGTAAATCAGTCGGTCGTAAACAAGAAGCTTAAAGGTAAAAAATGGAGACAACACTCTAAATACCTACGTGAAGCCGACTGTGGTCGGACGCTCTCTTTCTAAATACATACATATGAGAAAGAAAACACATATCACTGTCTCGTTCTTATGTATGTATTTAGAAAGAGAGTCTCCGACCACAGTCGGTTTCACGTAGGTATTCAGAGTGTTGCCTCCACTTTTATCTATAAACTTCTTGGTCGTAAAACCGCTCAGACCCAGACGTCATTTGACGTAACATCAAAAAAACTCCTGTCAAATTCCAGATGCCACCCGCTCAGCGCGTGATTTATTACGCGTTTCAAGTGAAATTAATGTAAAAAGCGCAAGCAGGCGTAACAGTGCGCGCAAGGCTCCGACATAGCATACGCATTTGGCGTTGCGTCTTACAAAGTTCTAAAGGTTCTACCTTACCGGCCGGCTTTACCCCCCTCATTGGCTGAATGGTGTTATCAGTATTTTCATAGCTAGCAACACTCACGGGTTTCGGAAAATGACATTGATGGATTGACGTTTTGACTTACGAGTGAGAAGTTGACAGTTGACATACTTGACTTTGAGTGCTTGGCCAGACTGACAGCGCGGGCGCGGGGCGGGCGAGGCGTGGCATACTCAAACATAATCTAGAACTTCATTTGAGTGTCCATAGTGGGCACGCGAACGCGGGGAGTACGCGGGCAACGCACGCCATAGCTCGTTCATACAAGTGGCCGCAGAGGGTGCGCGAGCGGCCCGCGCGGGGACCGGGGTTCTCAAACTAGTTCGAGCTTTTTTCTAGTAAAAATAAGTCTTCATCCATGTTATATTTTGACAAACACTGGACACGACAACATGCAGAACGGAGTAGGTGTGCACGTTATTTCACGTCAATAATTACAATAACTGTCTACGAGGCATGTAGCGGGATAACTAGTTTCGTGTTATACGATAAACTAGCAATTTTTGTAACGAGTACTTAATGTTTCTAGATTGAATTAAAAACGACCACAACGAATTGAATGACATCAAACGAAACTGTTATGTTGAAAGCGCCGCTGCACTACAGTCTGCTCAATGCAATATTGCGCACATGTGATTTACTACATTGTTTTTATCGGGTACGGATACGGTACTGGCCGCTATTTATTGTTCGATATATAAGGTGTAAAAAAATTAACCTTAAAAACTTTAAGAGGTGCTTTAGACCATCGAACTGAACAACTTTCACTATGTGACCAACTCCGAAATCACGAAAAAAAAATCAGCTGTTTCATACAAAAGTTCAATACCTACTCGACCAAAATGTATAAAACAGCTCATTTTTTTTTTCGTGATTTCAGAGTTGGTCCCATAGTGAAAGTTGTTCAGTTCAATGGTCTAAAGCACCTCTTAAAGTTTTTAAGGTTAATTTTTTTACACCTTATATAATATAAAATAATAATTTCTCTGAGTTGGTACTACTTATTCTTATAATGTAATAGCATAATTACAAAATGTGTATGTTTCAAACATCTAAAGCTTGGAATAACTAACATAGTCGTAGTCACTGGTCAATCTAGTAATAATGTAATATTTTTGTTTCGTTTTGTAAATGTAATACTTCGACATGCCTATAACATCGCCGGTTGAAAAAATACAGGGTCCCATTAAAATATATGGACAAATTTTAACACAGCGCTCAGTACGTCTAACCAAAGATATCTAAGCAAAAAAACACTGATTATAGTAATTTTATTTTGACCTAAAATAATAAATTGCACATTAGTGTATTTTCATTAGCTGATTATTTTTCTTGTAAGTATCTAATGCGTTTTTCATATATATTTTTTTACCATCGTCCTTATTTTGGTGGTCTGAATGATTTCTAAAAGTTTGTCCATCTATTTCAAAGGGACCTTATATAACTAGTTACAAAACAAGATAGCGCGTTCCCGCACCCGCGCCGCTCCCCGCCTCGCGCCTCGCGCTGCCAGTCTGACCAAGCACTGACACTTCAGTGATTTGGCTGTTGTACCGAACGATGGATTTATTTTATTATTCTAATTAATCAGTTGCATAAATTGCCGACTCGTCCACTACAGTGATAGTGACAAGTCATTAGGCCGCCAAATTATTAATTTGTATCCATTCAAATTCCTCACGTACATGACATAACCTAAAAGTTCCTAATAATAAAATTCTCTTATGTAAATTCGTGTTTATTTGAATTAACAATGGAAAGTGAAGCAAAAAATTTGGTTCGAGTTGGTTCGAGAAAGAGTGAGGTATGTACTACTTTATCGTATCTTGTTATTTTGTTGTTGTAAACAGTTCTTATACATTACGTGAATCTTGCTAAGTACCTACGTAACTTTAGGTGACTGCACTATTTCCAACCCGTTTTCATATTATCATATTGTGCCTACGTTTTTTACGTAATTGTTATTCATTTTCAAGGCCTCAAGTTACGTGGATTTACATTCATTCTATGTTTATCTAATTGACCTCAATAAACTGGTATCATTTTCAATAAAACTTTAGTTTAGATGTCAAAATGTTGTTTTTCTTTATAAGGAAAGTCAAATCTTGAGATACAGAATTCTAACATCATAATTAACATTTACAAGAAATCTTACTAATAATAAATGTGAAAATTTGTATGTTTGGATGTTTGTTACTCAATCAAAACGGCTGAACGGTTTGAATGAAATTTGGCACACAGATAGTTTATAACCTGGATTAACACATAGGATACTTTATATCCCAGTCATATGTTCCTGTGGAATAATTTACGACCTCCATGTGAGTGAACAGCAACAACAATAAGTTTAACAAAATTTTCTCACAACCTTTGAGTCCTTATAACACTATAACCCACTTTCCTACACCCAGTTATTAAATAATTGTAGAACAAGCCAATAGCTACTTGACCTCTCTTGAAATAAGAATGAAATCTGATTACAAAACAAATCAGTAGTTCACATACTTGATAAGTACTAATAAGCATCAATTTCCTGTATCAAGTAGAAGTATTGAATGTTCAATAAAGAAACTGGATGACTTGTAAACTAAAATATGTTTACACAAATGTTTTAAAACACAATTTACTTCTGATCATGGAGTATTCCTTGTATAATACAAGAGTTATTATGCAATTTTTTTGGTTCATCTGCTTCAAGGGTGGGGCCCTTAAGTATACTGATAATCTAGAGAGAGTAGTTACCTAGTGAGTTACACCTGTATCATAAATTATCTGTATATGTCAGCATTACAAGGATTTTTTTTTTTTTAACTAACAAACTTTTTTAAGTTCATGTAGGTATTTTAAACTCAATTGCATGGGCACTGTTCCGTTTGACAGCGATGTGGACGAGTTTTTTGATGCCCTATGATTCTTTTGCATCTTTTTTCATATAAATGTACATATTATTATATTTTATATATTAGCTTATATTATGTAAATATTTACATAAATAAATATTAGTGTGAAACCATTAAACCATTTACAGGCACTTTTGAATTGTCAAATTAATTACCAGTTACAGGTATTATAAAGCATCTTAAATAAATCATATTTAATCGTCATTTATTTATTAAGCAAGGCACACCAACAATATATTTACAAGGGTAGTAACAACAGGTAATCACGGGTCTTCAATTCTGTGTAAATACATCACTTATAGGTATGCACAACATTCACAACATTTCATCATAATTATATGTCTTATTTATCTCAATATCATTTATTACAGACACCTCTGGTAAAAAAACATAATCTTAAATAGAGGTGACTTAATGTGTCTGAAATTGGCCCTCCTACCGTAGACACCTTTAGACCTATCTAAGAGAGACGGCTGATCTGTAACTCAGGAGCCATCCTGAGTTACACATCACCACAGTCTCTCAGATAGGACATTATTATCTACTTAAAATGCTGACATCATGTTGAATTGCAAATATAGAAAAGAAGGTTGTTACTAATTTTTTTTTTTCAGCTGGCTCTTATACAAACCAACTATGTAATTGACTGTTTAAAGAAAATGAATCCTGAGAAGGACTTCACTGTAGGTAAGTAACACAAAATATTAAGTTACAGGAGGTCAGCTGCATAGATCACTGAGATAACTGTCTATGGCTCTCTAATCAGTTCATTGACTTTTGAACATTGATAAACAGTGACTCAGTGATTGGCTGACTTTAAAATAAAAGTACTTAGGGATTATTAGATTTCAATATGTATAATTTACAGAGTTTCTTAAAGCATAATCAGCCTATAATGTTCCCACTGCTGGGACACAGGCCTTCTTTATTCGAGTCTCTTTGAGTGGGAGTGGGATATAATCTAGCACACAAGCCCAGTGCGGGTAGGTAGAAGTCACATGTCTCGAATTTTTGGTTAGGACATGCCGGTTTCATCACGATGTTTTCCTTCGCCGCCGTGGCCGAAATTCGGTTTGGACTGTGGAGGACTATTATTATTATTATTAAGAGGAGTCTCATTGTTTATTCCAGTTACCATGACAACACTCGGAGACCGCATTTTAGACGTATCACTGCCCAAAATAGGCGAGAAGTCACTCTTCACAAAGGATTTAGAAGATGCACTGAGGAATGACACTGTGGACTTTGTAGTACACTCGCTGAAGGACCTACCTACCACCCTACCTGAAGGATTGGCTATTGGAGCTGTTTTTGAAAGGTAAGAATGAGCAAAATACCCAAGTAAAAGAAAGATAGAGATTTAAATCCTCATCATCTGCCAGCCTTTACCCAAATACGTTGAAGTCGGCTTCCAGTCTAACCGAATGCAGCTGAATACCAGTATTTTACATGGAGAGACTGCATATCTAATTCCATACTATCCATAATTCCATACTAATATTATAAATGCGAATGTGTGTCTGTCTGTCTGTTATCTCTTCACGCTTAAACCGCTGAACCGATTTAGATGAAATTTAGTAAGTATAGAGATAGTTTGAGTCCCGGGAAAGGACATAGGATACTTTTTATCCCGATATTCCCACGGGATCGAGACTTATGCGGGTGAAACCGCGGGGCGCTGCTAGTATTAGTATAGACTAGCTGTTACCCGCGACTTCGTCCGCGTGGATCTTTTTTCGTGAGACCCTGTTTATTTTTTTATTCTATAATAAAAGTAGCCTAAGTTACTCCTTATTACATCAGCTATCTGCCAGTGAAAGTCCCGTCAAAATCGGTCCAGCCGTTTTAGAGATTAGCTGGAACAAACAGACAGACAAAAATTGTAAAAAATGTTATTTTGGTATATGTACCGTGTACAAATGGTCGTTGACCGTGTGTATGTCGCAGCCAACTGGTTTAATTTGCCGTTTAGTTAACCGCCTAGCCGTTTATTTCCATTATCACCTACGAATTACTGAGTCACGTCGGCGTCGTGCCGGTAAAAAGTAAAATCTATCTACATCGCTTTCGCTTACCATTTGTTCTGACTTTTTGAAGTGAAACTTCTTTACGCACGTTTGACTTGGGGAGTAAGCTGGCGAACGCGTGACGTAAGCGTTACGAAAAGTGTGATCGGGCGAGGCGAACGGGAGTTGAGTGGGGGATATAAGCAAGAGAAAGCAGTACGCGCGCACATTTTCTTTCTCTCTTCCTCTCATAGCCAAATACGTTTGAAGTTTCAGTCGTGTGGTCATAAGCACACTCGGTATTTTTTTTCTTTTTGCTCGGCTCCTCGTGGTCATAGCATGATGATAAATAGCCTATAGCCTTCCTCGAGAATTGGGCTATCAAATGCAAAAAGATTTTTCAAATCCGACCGGTAGGTCCAGAAAACGAAATAATAGCGAATGCAGGCGATGCGATGCGACGCGATAGGTCGGCGGAACTAGAATTTTCACGCGGACGAAGTCGCGGGTAGAAGCTAGTTAGTGATATTATTGTACTTTTTGAAGTTCAACGCATTCGGTAATATTTACGGAGTCATGATGATACTATAGGTATTATTTTTTCCTTTGCTTACGTGACTTGCGAAATTCAATAACAAATTCGCACTATCTACCTACATAGGTATATGTCTGGTTTGTTCTGGCCGGTTACCAGCCAGCCAGGTACCTATGTATGTATTTCAATACTTAACGTAAGTATATTACAAAAATTAAAAAACCCGACTGCAACCTTATTAAAACTAACTGAAAAGCTAAAAACAAGCCCATTTTATAAATTAAATAAAAGTTGGAAGCAGGCGGGACCCATTTGAGTTTGAAACTATAATAATGGTATGGGCCAGTAATATTTTAATTAAGTTATCTTTCTTTCAGAGAAGACCCAAGAGATGCACTTGTACTCCGCGAAGACTTCAAAGACCACACGTTAGCAACTCTGCCAGAAGGCTCAGTTATCGGTAATTATTGTTTAAGACCTACCGCAAAACGGGGCTACTTTGACTTCCAGGGTTACTTTGACTCGGTTTTCACGTGTGCTCAGCAAGTGTGCGTGACCTCGAGTAATATTGCGCGAGGCGCGGGGTGTGGGGAACGCGTCATAGCGTTGTGATCGGCCTGGTCAAAGTAGCCCAACCTGTCAAAGTAGCCCCGTTTTACTGTACCTACTACTAATGCAACTTTCTTGGCGCCTCAATATCAGCTTATAGGTGCTCTTCGGAAGGCAGCGCCAAGCGGCACCGTTACCCAATCGCATTTTATTAAATTTATTTATTTTACTCATAAAACGGCAAATTAGCTAAATATAAACTATTGTTATATTCATACTATCATCTCACAGGACTCCATACATGCTGATATGATCGTCTTTCTTTCATCCGCGAACACATAACAGTCTGGCTTAGCTTCTAAGACCGCAGCGAATCGTCATGCCGCTGATAATTCCGAAACGCTCTCAGCCTCTCTAGGAAAACACACCAACTTATACTTTCATAAATTTTGAGATGCATGAACAAGCCTCCTCGTGTAGCGCATTTTGTTCCGCCAGTTACTGAACTGAACCGAGCGCTCAGCGCAGCCTGGACAGTCACACCCAACACCTTATTTGACTGGCCAATTCTTCCCTTGCGGTGGTAGGGCTAGCGCCCGCCTGGCTTGCGACCACCCTCCCACCGTAGTCCGGCGTCAAGCAACCTGCTGTTTTTCGTCGATGCGTGGGAGTTCCAGTGCCTTAGGCATCTTCTTGGGCACGCTCGTTCCATCATAGAGTCAAGAGTAGGCCCATACAGCAATAAAAAAAGTTTTAGTGACGTCATTCGCCAGTAAATTGCAAACGCTATGTGGCGGCCACCGCTCTACTAGGAAACCGTAGCTTTAGAGCACTTTAAATAAAACGGCATAGTAGAACTAAGCCATTCACCTTCACAGCAGACAGATTGGTGATAGATAACAGTAGATAAAAGGTACCTACTCTCTCTTTTATAGATGACTAGCTGCGCCCCGCGGTTTCACCCGCGTAAGATTCGATCCCGTAGGAATATCGGGATAAAAAGTATCCTATGTGTTAATCCAGGGTGTCAGCTACCTCCATACCAACTTTTATCAAAATTGGTCAAGCCGTTTATGCGTGAAGAAGTAAAAAACATAAGTACCTATAGTTAAATACATAATCAATTGAATAGTTTTCATGATAAGCAGTGGGTATAGAAAACAATGTATTGTGTTAGACCTGCCGTCACCTAGCTATTGATAAAGTGACGGTCATTTATAAAACAAAATGTCGGAACTATTTGTAAATTGTTACTTGAGTATAAAGTAACTACTTAGCTTCTGCTTCTATTTCGTCCTTTCTCCTTTCTGACTTTTCTTTTCTTTTTGCTCGGGTCGTAGCGTGATGTTGAATAGTCTAGTCTAAGTCCTGGCTGACTGACTCATATATCAACGCACAGCCTAAACCGTTCGCGCTAGTCCTAGAGACATGAAATTTGGAGGGTGTGTTCTTTGTGAAGAGTATGTATCCACTAAGAAAGGGTTTTTCGAAATTCCACCCTTTTTTTTTATGGATGGGAAATCAACCCTTTCGACAATCCCGCACCCCCGGCAGGCTTCGGCCCTGGCAGGCCCCTTCCTTTAATTTCACGCGGACAAAGTCACGGGCCGAAGCTAGTTATTATATAATAACTAGCTTCGGCCCGTGACTTTGTCCGCGTTCCTTAATAATTGGGCTATCAAATACAAAATCGTTTAGTAGTATTAATATTTTTTTAGGTAAATACGACTGGTAGTTCCAGAGGATAGCGCGTTCAAACAAAAAAATAATAAACCTGAGATTTATTATATTACTACTTCGTTCGCGTGAAATTTCTTGTTCCCCTGACCCACCCCATCGCATCGCATCGCCTCGTTTTCGCTTTGCGTTCGTTCTCTCTTTTTGCATGGCTCCTGAGGGTCCTAGTGTGATGTTAAATAGCAAAAAGCCTACCTCAAGAACTGGGTACCTAATCAAATGCAAAAAGAGTTTTTCAAATCCGACTGGTAGTTCCAGAGATTAGCGCGTTCAAACAAAAAAACTCTTCAGCTTTGTTATTGGTATAGTTATATGTAGATTTTGTAGAGCGACCTATATTTTATATGCACTTGGGTTTCTATATCTACGGTAAGTACTTATCTTTTATTGGGAGATAACTTATTTTGTTAACAACAACACTTCCAAAACGGTTGTTTGCGTTCTTGTTCCAAATATTTATATATATCTTCTGGCAGCTTCGCAGTTCGCCCGCGTGATTTTTTTTGTTTTAATGTAAAATATGCCCTATGACACTCAGCAATACTGTAACTTCCCATTACTGAAAGAATTTTCGGGATCAGATCAGTAGTTCCAACATACAAACGCAAAAATTTTACCTCTTTATATTATTACTAGCTGCGCCCCGCGGTTTCGCCTGCATAAGTTTCGATCCCGTGGGAATATCGGGATAAAAACTATCCTATGTCCTTTCCCGGGACTCAAACTATCTCTATACCAAATTTCATCTAAATCGGTTCAGTGGTTTAGGCGTGACGGTGAAAAGGTAACATACAGACAGACAGACAGTCACTTTCGAAATTATAATATTAGTATGATTATAGTATATTGATTTACTCTTATCTTATTCTTATCCCCCAGGAACATCTTCCCTCCGCCGAACAGCACAACTACGCGGCTCCTACCCCCAACTCAGCGTAGTGGATGTACGCGGCAACCTTAATACGCGACTACGCAAACTGGACACCACCGGACAGTACGCCGCGTTGTTGCTAGCCAGCGCTGGGTTGCAGCGGATGGGGTGGAAGGATAGGATATCTAAGGTAGCATGAAGGTTCTTTATCTGAAATAATAACATCAATCTTACAGCTTACCAAAACTCACCTGTGCGCGGAGTGCGAGTTGTTTTTACGCAAACGCGATCGAAACGTTTACCGCGTTTGGCTCTGTGATTGGTTAAGAGCTTGGAGCGGGCCAATCGGAGCGCCGAACGTCATAAACGTGGCGATCGCGATAACGTAAAACAAACTCACACTAGGCACTCAGAACTCTAATACCCTTACTAATAAACGTATTATATCAGATGAATAGTTACACAACGAGTTCTCTCTTTCCGTCGTCAGTAATTTGACTTTCGAAAGAAGAAGACAAAGCGTTGTGTAACTATACAGACGCTATACAACGTTTATTAGTAAGGGGGTAATTCTAAGCCACATAAAATAAAACTTTATATTACTCTCATCACTCTAAAATAAACTTTTAAACTCCAGTCACTCTAATAGAGTGACTGCAGTATAAAAAGTTTATTTTAGATTGTTCATATTATTTATTTATGAAGGGTTTATAGGATTTATATACTTAAAACTATACTCCACAAAATTGTGTTCACGGTTTGTCTGTGGGCATGAATCATACAAAAATAAAAGTAAAGGCAATTAGTGCGGATACTATACTCCCAGTAGGTACTTACTCCAACTACTATAAATATAAACTTTTTCATAATTCAAGTACAGAACGCGGCCATTTATATCTATGGTTCCTCGAGTTAAAACAATGTCCCGAATTCCCGATTTATAGATTGTCTTTTCTATCGCTCCCGGCCCGGGCACTGTATACCTACGAAAACTATATTGTCTTACCCCATCATCTGCCTAGCCTTTTCCCAACTAACGTTTTGGTCGGCTTCCAGTCTAACCGGATGCAGGTGAATACCAGTCTTACCTACCTCGAATACTCTAAAATATTTTTTTCACGCACAGATCCTACCATGTGCAGACATGAAGTACGCAGTGGGTCAGGGAGCGCTTGCCGTCGAATGTCGGGCAGATAACACAAATATACTAAACATGCTCGCACCCTTCAACCATGCTGAAACTTACTGCAGGATCCTAGCTGAAAGGAGCTTCCTCAAGACTTTGGGTATGTCTCCCAATTCCAATTACTTAAGAGGAAATGCGGGTGGTCATTTCAACATAGAAACGCTCTCGCCTGTTTTCTTTCTGGTTAATGATCATAAAGCAATGATTTTTTACAGAATAATAAATATTAACTGCTTGTATGTCCCTACGTTTTCCTTTTTGATGATACATTATTTTTATAATCACTAGAACCCTAAAAAAATACCGATTTAAACCGCTGTCAACATAGGCCTAGTGCACAAATTTGACAACTATTAATGAAAAAAGTAAAACATAGGGATACAGTATGTTCTTCTTATTCAGTTTATGAAATATCTTTTAAATTGTTTCAATATCGGAGGAGGAAATAGGCGAGAGACAAACCTCGAATTATGACTTTTTACATAGGCTTTTTCAAAAGTCTCTCCAATCGCATTTCCTCTTAATTTTGTATTTTTGCGTTATGCAATTTAAGTTCCATGTGTTGTATTAAAATAGTTGCAAAATAAGTACTATCGCGGACACTCCCGCCTGACCACCACTAAATTCATATTTGCTTGCACTCAAAAAATAGAAGCGCTCTCTAGTAAGCGCGCCAAGGTCAAATAGTTCGTCTGTGAAATTCGCAAAAGGAGTACACGTGATGCGTCACTAAGCTGCGCAGTGCAGGTTGCACCTAATTGCGTTATCGCTTTCCTAATAGGCGAAAACTTTAAGAAGGCGTAGCTTGGCGCCGCCGCAGGATTTAGGCGAAAAAATTTTAAGTGATCAGGCGGAAAAGGCCGCAATGGTACCTACCTAGAATATGGCTAGTCCATGACCGGACACACTGTATATTCAAATACAAAAACAAATTATAACCCGTTTACAGGTGGTGGTTGCAGCGCCCCTGTCGGCGTATCAACAAGTCTAAAACCCATAGACTCACAGTTCAAACTGTCCATAACCGGCGCAGTATGGAGTATGGACGGCAAAACAAAACTGGACCACACACTACAACAAACTTTCGTTCAAATCAAACGCACACAGAAACACAAACTCAGTCCCACAGAAGAAAACGAATGCAAAAAGGTGAAAATCGACAACGGTGAGACAGAAAACGAAATCTTATCCCCGACAGAAGTACTTAATGACAAAAATAATTATAAAAAAACAAGTAACTGTGATGACAAAGAAGTTGAAAGTGACACACGTATATTTTGTGGTCTGACTGTGAATCCTAGTATGCCTGTAGATGTTATTATTAAATGTGATAACTTAGGGAGGGATGTAGCGAATGCTCTCATAGACAAAGGCGCTTTAGAGGTCATGAAAGTTACACAGGACATGATCAGGAGTTCTGTTGTCGAAAAGAAATCATGATTGATACTTTTTTTTAGGAGTGAGGCCGTGTTTTATGAGGTTCTTGGGAAAAAGGTGGCCTTATGAAAATATTTTAATTCATCTTTGTAAAACTTGCTTTGTATGTTCGGCTAAAAAGAACTGGGAAAATTTATTATGAATTTATAAGGCATTCTGTCTGCCTTCTTAATCAGCCTATAATGTTCCCACTGCTGAGACACAGGCCTCTCTTCAAGAGGGAGTGAGCTATAGTCTACCACGCGGGCCCAGTGCGGGCTGGTAGATGACACATCTTCAAATTGTTGGTTCTATGACATGCCGGCTTCCTCACGATGATTTCCTTTACCGTTTTGAGAGCAGTGGTGATGAAATTATGTACACAGGTAAGCGCCTGCCTAAGTTCCAACGCACGATCTGTAACTCGTAAGTCGGTGCCGTCACCACTGGCCCACCAGTCCCACCACTGCTCCAGTGTCCGCCTAAGACCCTCATTTTCACTACCACTGACACCTAAAATGAAATGCCTAGATAAACCCTCGCTGTTGGATTTTCAGCCTTCGGCTCAGCGTCGGCTGTAAATTAAAAATCTTTGTACGTACTGCCTCATAAATGTTTAATAAATACTGTGTTTGTATATAAATTGTAAAAAATATTTTTATGACGAGAAATCGGATGCAAAGTTTTTGTATAATAAATTGTAAATTACAGTTTATCACATTTTTTTAAATCATATAAATGTAAAAGATTTAAGGAAATTATGTTTTTATTTTAATTATAAATGTGGAACATGACTGATTATCATGCAACGACATAAATATGTTTGATTCATTTGCGTTTATTTTTGTCGACTTAATGTTGAGCCACGGAGTAGCTAATAAGTCGAGTGCCAATGTGCAGAAAATTAATTTATGTTGCAGTCAGCAATTAACTAATAAGTTATGAATTTATGTTGCAATTAAATAATAAATAATACCTGGAAATTAGCAAAAAACCTATTTGGTATAGGCTGGAGGAAAATACACCAATATCAAGAGTTTATGGACGAGTGATATGAAAAATAATTCATATGAACGATTGAGTATTCGCGCAGCGATCGCTTTCTGACTCGTGATAAGCCGCCTTTGACGCTACGTCGCGTTCGCGCAGCGTCTTACGTTCGACAGTCCTTGGATGGATCACCGTCAGATGCAAAGATACATACTCTTACTCCATTTGTTTGTTACTCCGTGAAAGCCGGTGTAATAGTGAATTTATACGGACTGTTAAAATATAAATTAAATGTGATTTAGTAATAAATCGTGTTGTTTGCATGTATTATACATTGTTGTACTATATCGCATATTTCCGTTTAACTAGTGGGTACTTATTTATCATGTTAACAATATACTGCCCAAAGACCTTGTCTAGCATTTATGTTCGTTATAAAAAATTATATTTTATTTTCAAATTTTATTTTGTTATAAGCATTAAAATTATTTTTGGTTCTAACGATTAAGTCTAAGGCTATAATTAGTGCCTTGAACATTAGATGTATTCTGGCCCCTAAATTAGCCCAATTAAGTATAGCTTCGGATAATTTTTTCATTCACTTTTCAAGACAAACATCTGTGCAGCTCTGAATAGTTTAATACATTATGTAAAAATTCTAGTCTCCGTTTAGATCCCGTAGCTAAGCCTGAGCCTCTCAAAAGTGACCACTCTCTCTCTCTAGCTAGAAAGAGACAAAGCGGCTGTGCGGCAAACACCTGTATCTTTATTCTACAGCTACACAGAATTACTGGACGCACATTCGCTCTGTCTCTCTCGTACTTTTCGGTGTGTATTCGAGAATGGAATGAGCGTTCTGTATTCAGTTCTACAGTCAACGGAATACAGAACTCTCATTCCATTATCTATGTCTATGGTCACGCGTGAAGCCGTTATATACCTATTGCAAAAAGGTTACAAAATAATAACTTCAGTTTTGCTAACCAAAATTTGACAACTACAGCATTCCTTAATTTGATCATAATTTGGATCTCCACTGTTCCCTTAGTTATCATTAGGACATAATTAGAGAAATTTTAGAAAGTAATTAATTATACAGGGTGTACAGTATATCTTTGTAGTTCTACTCCATGCTAAATTTATAGATTTTATAGTAATTACAGTACAGCTGCCTATATGATGTCATATGTCAAACATTAAAAAAAAAATCGATGTAACTTTTTTAGCAACTGGCTTATAAATAAACAAGCTGTGTGCCCGATGGTATTTCCCATGGACAAAAACGAACTTCCATACAAACTTTCCTATTCAAACATTTCAGAGGATGGATTCTCAAAAATCTTTCCCTAGTATAAAACTTTCGGTATAAAAGGAACTCTTGTGCCAAATTTCATGCATCTAGACCCAGCGATTTAGGCTGTGCATTGTCTGTCAATGAATTTAAGACTTTTAAGAAGTAGATAAATAATTTTGAAATGGATATTTCCACCGTCTATGAAGTTAAACTGGTCACCCTGTATCAGGTGATGTGTAAAGAATTAATGGAGGTAGTACACACGACGACAATTTTCAAGCTATAGATTTCCAGTTTTAGCTAACCTCGCATTGTATAGGCATTTCGTACAACGAGAAGTCTGCTTATACTGGAAATGTATAGCTTGATGTGTCACCGTGCGTACATATTGTAAAACTTGTTTATGGTGACTATTAAATTGTTGTTGATTATGTTAATTTTATTTGAATAAACTGGTGGATGAATTGGAATTTTTGTATTTTATTGGAGAAAACTTCAATCGTATATTTTTTACCTATAGGTAAGTACTTGATTTCCTATCATCTTAGTAACTGAACCCGAAACTCGGCAGTCACGCTCACACGCACACATGTAAAATTGGTAATTGTGGCAAGCCACGTTATAATAATAGTTCTATTACTTGTAGGATAAAGTCTGATATGGTCGGTTATTCCGTTTATCCACCCTAAAGCGGATACGCGGAAAAACATGCCCGAAAATCCACCCAAAGCCTAATTCCGTTTATCCAACTAGGCCCAAGGGTGAATTCTCGGACATGCGTTTCCAAGTTAGGGTAGATAAACGGAATAACCCGACATGGTCATCAGTGTATTGTTTGCTATAAGTATAACAAAACAATACTACAAGGGTCGCAGATAGAGCAGCAAGATCTCGAGCTCAGTCAGTTGATTAAGTCATAATAAACTTAAACAGAACTATTTTAGAGTTGAAAATAGCGTGCGAGAAATAATTCCGTGCCTATACGTACATCGCACTGGGCCAGCGTGGTGGGTTATAGCCCACTCCCTCTCACAGAGGCAGTGTTGCCAACTTTATTTTTTAGAGGATCGTACCATAGCCTAAAAAAAATAGTATTTTGTCTTGAAATTCAAGGAAATAATAGTACGCAATGAAATTTCAATAAAACTACGTAAATCAATTAAAAACGGATGTAATTATAATTTTCAAGTGATATTAATCATCAATTAACGTACGTACGTATTTTACTATCGGTTGTCTATGACATAAAAACTGTTAAATTGCGCGGGGATTCCCATTTTGAAATGGATGCGTTCAGATATTAATAAATTATTGGATGCGACATTAGTTACAAGGACAATAATTAATAAGAAGTTTAATTCTATCAAGTCTTTTACTTTTATTATTTTCATAGCAAAGAATATGTTTTTATTGGAGATATATTGTTCCGTAAGATTTCATTGAAAAGATCGTATATTTTGCATACGATTTCGATAACTCGATAGTACATCGTACAAGAGCCAAAAAGGTCGTATATATACGATTTAAATCGTATGGTTGGCAGCACTGCACAGAGGCCTCTGTCCCAGCATTGGGAACATTATGAGCGGATTATGCTATACGTTCTTGTATGTTCGTCGCCGCCGCAGCGCATTAGCACATGCCTTACAAAGACAAATATTCCAATAAGTTTTTAAATTGTTCTTAATTGAGTATTCTGTAATGTTATTATTCTGGTGACAATAGCGCATCACGTGAGCATCCGCGAGACTTCGAGCGTGCGCTTTGAAGATCCGCTGCGTCCGTCCGTCGCCGTCGCAGCCAAAGTCGCAAGCAGTTCTACCTTTTTCTATTTTTTTTCTTTTTATATCTTACTAGATGTTGCCCGCGAGTTCGTCTGCGATCCAGGTTGAAAAGTAACCTACGTCCATCTCCAGGAACTAGGCTACCTATCTGTCAAATTTCATAACGATCGGTTGCAGATGTGAACAGACAGACATAGTTACTTTCGCATTTATATGGATTATAACAGAATTGTTATGATGAGCGAGCACGAGTTGAAATAAAACATGTATATTTGTACAATACTTTTATTTCACAATAAAATCTCAATCAAAACTCACAAGCATCCTTAACCAGTTGTGAACACAAAACAAAACCTAAATAACACTAAGAAATACCTACATTATTATTGAACTTGCATTATTTCACCTACCCTTCCTTGCAAAGTTAACAGACGTTCTAATGGCGGATCGATTTTCAAGCACATTTTGTATCACAGCCCAATGCACGTACTTGGATAATTTAAGGGTTTTCAAGTCGAAAATCAATTTAACCTTTTAACCGCTTACGCCGGATTAATCCGACAAATATTTTCGTTTCCATTTCGCCAGGGTCTTATATTTACGAGCAAATACTACCTACAGCTCGTTTAATCTGCTTTCTTAATTACGCTGTATTCTATCAGGTATTTTTTTTTTTTTTATCGGGCGCTGGGGGCACGACAACTGATACAAGATTAATCTAGGATGAAATAATTAGAAAATAGTTCTTTGATGGGTTTTTTTTATAATGAACTTATCTGTCTAGTAAGCTGATGCTTGATGTGTGTTTTCTAACAAGATGTGGCGAGCGCAACATGTGACGTTACGAGTTCGCGACATCGACACTACTGTCGGCAAGAATGGTTACATATCTGACGAACGGGCTACAGTCAGAGAAAAGTTACATTTAAATTGAATGTTGCAATGTTTCATAAACTACTGCTACATTGACGCAAGGCGCTGTTTAGAGTAATTAAAGTTAATTAATCAAACTTATTACTTCAAATTTCTTAAATTATGCATTAATTGCGAAAGAATAATCGATAAGGATGAATGCCTATCTTAAATAAATATTAAATTAAATCAGTAAATGGAAGTCACGTCAGCGGCGTCAACGTAGCCCTATCTGTCGACCAAAGATGGAAACTTCCATGATTAGCGAGATATTGAAAATATACTATGAAAATATTCTCCTCTCCAACTGTGGTGGACTTGGTTTATTCGACATCTTCTTCTTGCAGCATCTTGCCGCTTGCCTTCATGGATGCTCGGAGCCTCTCCGAGACCTCGGGCAGCTTCTTCAGAAGCAGGTGGAAGATGGGGGCGGGCATCGTTTGTTGGAGTACCTGAAAAGTGGTTAAATGGATTTTAGTAAAATGGTTTGGGGTCCAACAACTTCTTTGAAAGAACAATTTTAATTTCAATTAATTTTTAAATTAAAATAATTTTTATAATTTAATTTTTTTTTTTAATAATTTTTATTTATAATTTTATTGTAATTTCTAATGAATAAAGAAATGCAAATATTAGCTAAAGCCTTCATCTTTTATGAAAGACATCATAAAGTAAAATAGATATTGTTGGCATGAACCCAAAATCTGTAAGTAAACTAATACATGGTTTATAGCTCCTCCCCCCTCCCCATTGAGCTAGCAAAGTCACGTTCATTTTGTTCGGCGAACCCGAACGCGTGGTCGCGATGGGCGCCTTCCGGTTTTCCGAACAAATGAGTGACATATGAAACTCTACGATCACGAATTTGCGTGAACGATGTTTTTGGTTAGGGCGCGGGGTGAACCTAAGTTTTAAACTGCGGTTAATCCAAATGGTGTTCAGGGCCTAAAAACACAAATACTTACACTAAGAAGCTGCTGCGTCTGTCCGCAGACGGCGACGGCCTGTCCGAGATGCTCGACGCCGGCTTCCATGTCGCCGGCAGCTAACAGCTCCTCACCAAGCTGAATCTGAAAGAAACAGAATAAAACAGCTTAATTTTCTGGTCTTGCAATGCTTGATATAAAGTTCCACACTGTGCACGTACCTTCAGCCAAAAGAGGTAATGTAACCTATCTTACCCATCTTCACATCAGAGAATACTATCGAAACCAGTAGCCATCAGAGACAGAAAAGAATGGTAGCCGAAATCAGCAAGCGTTGTTTTACTATTACTTACAAGGGACTGGAATTTTATTGCAAATGTTGCGATTTTACAACCATCAATACCATCCTGTCAAGAACTTCTTCATTTGGATATTGGGTCCTCAGGTTGTGTTAAACACAACAAGCTATGTTTTTGAAAGTAGAAATTGCATTGGGACCATATACGCAAATCAAGGTCGATATAAGTGGAAACTTGTAATTGGCTTTCTTCTACATATTACCTCTGCTCACTCGAATGTATTAGCTGTAAGTTTTCTTAAAAGGAATAAAATAAAAAAAAATAAGATAAGATAGATAGCGCCACCCACATAAGTATTAACCAGAACATTTGAGATATTAATAGACATAGAATACTCTTTATTATGTACACCATAAATATTACAAATATAAATGTAGAAATTTTACAAAGGGTGACACAATGGGCGGTCTTATCGCTAAGAGCGATCTTTCCCTCTTCTGCTTCAAGCAAGCGATCTTGCTTCTTTTTTTTTTATAGTGATTGTTCATACCTGTTGAAGGAAGAACCTTTGCATGGCCTCGTGGTCACTCATGTCGGGTAGGGGACCACCAATTGTGCGCGATCGAGATGCATTCTGTTGGGCTTTCTGTCTGCCTGGAAATGATACAAACAATACTATTCAATTCAAATGGTTCAATAGTTCTATTCATTTTAATTTCAAATGGTTTTAGGCATGATGAAGTTCTGATCTTGAAGATTTTAATACTAGCATGTTATGGTTCAATTGTTGATAATTACACCAAGAGGGCAACAACGGAATCAACATGTTTGCTTATTGCAAAAATTGTATCATAGTGATGTAGCCTGAAAAATAATTTGATGTTGCATCATCTCTTCCATAGCTTTTATCATAACTTGATTAATTTAACTAATACAACAATACTCGGAGGAATCCCACTGTTGTGATGATTTTTCTTAAGATACTGTAATTTCGGTTAGATCATGAATAATAAACAAATAGAAAATATTTATCTTTCTGACTTAAAAAAAAAATAAGAAAAATATTTTCTATCTTAAATAATATGACCTAAAGTGTGCATTTTCATTCTTCAAATTTGTCCATAAAGCTAAAACTTATATGTAGTGAAATAAAACCTCTAGCAGCACATTTACGAGAATGATAAGACAAAAATAACATCAACAGAATGTTTAAACAGATGTTCACAAGACCAGCAACCTGTGCGCATAAAAGACATTTGACTGTACATTTCTTTTTTTATGATTCGTGAGAAACAAACTCTATTGTGGCTTTTTATAAATTATTTTTTACCCATCTGCATAATAATTAAATGCACTGATGCGTGAATAATCTGTTTGGTTCAAAGTTTGAGATAAGAAGTTATAGAGCTCACAGAAACATATACATATACTAATTAGATACATATTGTTGCAATCTACTAATTACTTTCAACTGTGGACTATTGATCTACATAATTCTTCTTCTTAGCGTGTAACTGGACCAGGCTCACAATTCTGCTACGTGCTTAGCGCCATCACTAGAGTCCATCAGTTCCTGTAACGTGAAGCTGACAGGACACACAGGACATGATATTAAGTGTCCCATCGTTTTTGGAACAGCACCACATTTACACTCCAAGGCGATTTACTTATTGATAATGGAGTATGTATTTTGGCTCCAGAGACCTAAGTATCTTTTTAATTAGTTCAGGAGCCAGCTGTTCAAGCAGCTTTCAACCACCACTTGTACAATTACGTATATTTTATGACTAACTTTAAATATCTGTTATCTTTGTACGAACTAATTTTTTATTTATTAGCTGCACACAAATGCATATATGGGCTTGCTTATATCATTTTGGACAAAAGCTGATTCGCATGAGTAGCATTATAATATATGTATATCTACATGCGTGTGCACATGTCATATTTGATATAGTTTTAGCCTATTGCAAAAGCATGTTTGGCACAGTCTACCAAAGTAGTGTAACTAATTTTGTTACTGTACATACTATGTAGAAAGTTATTATTAAATAGTTACACAATTAAAGCGCACATACGTTTTAGTTGTCGTTTTCTGTGATGCAGTGTTGAAATGATACAGTTATTGAAGCGAAAATTGATTGATGCATGATGTTGTAACGATATTTCTTGTGAAATTTTTAGGTTAACAAAAAATAAAAATGTTTGGCCAGCAAAATTAACGGCGGTTAGACGCAATAATAAGGGCGTTTATTCGGCTGTTCATGCTGTTTTCACTCAATAAATATAAAAACTTACGTTCTCTCAACTTCTTTTTGAAAAGAGGATCCTTGCGACGTTGTTGGTCAAAGTACACACAATATCCAAGGAACAAAGTTCCAGCTATTCCAACTGCAATTCCTAAAGTAGCGCGCGTAATCTCCATGCTTTTAAATTCACTTGCGTTGTTTTATTCACATAAAATATCAACTCGCTTTTTTTAGAGAATTTTGAGATCCGCCATTTATGAAAAAAAGGATTATTATACTGGCAGCACTGTTTTCTTACTTTTTGCGTTCGCAGAATCACAGATAAGAAATTTGTACTAATAAAGCTGATTTAGACAGGGTAAGTAACTGACTCCAAACTCGAGACAAGTATTCGCCTACACTACGTCAATTTACACTAGGTATAAAACATTTTGTTTATGTATTAATTTGAGAACAGTCCCAATATTAGCTATTGGTAAGTTGGATCAAAAGGCATAACAAAAACAGAAAATAAAAGTTACATAACAAAATAGTGAACAAGGATCTTTATAATTTTTGAGTTGCCTCATCAAAATTTGTCATATATACACATGACTGAAATTTACTATTTATAAATACTTTCCCTATTCCAATCCATAAAATATCTATTTATGCCGAAAGACCCTTGCAAGAAATTCGCGTGTGCTATCCAGAGATGCCTTGTTGGTGAGTTTTTTCACTATTATTTTATTTATGAACCTCTTCGCCGACAGCCGACATAAAATCAGTCGCCATCTTTGCTTCAACCTTTCAATCGCCTCCACAAATTTGCGGGCGTTTCATCGCCGTTTTTCAATGTTTTGCTCAAATAAATCGTTGCAGTTTTGTTGTAAAGCCACGTAAAAAGTTTCCGATATATTGTGTAAGTGATAAGTGCGAAAATGAGCTTTTTCGGGTTCGGACAGACTGCGGATATTGAAATCGTATTTGATGATGCTGACAAACGGAAGGTTGCCGAAGTGAAAACGGATGAAGGCAAAAAAGAGAAGTTATTGTTGTATTACGATGGTGAAACCGTTTCGGGTAGAGTGAACGTCACCCTGAGGAAACCCGGATCGAAACTTGAACACCAAGGTATCAAGGTCGAGCTTATAGGTCAGATTGAATTATTCTACGACAGAGGCAATCATCATGAATTTATATCATTAGTGAAGGAGTTGGCCCGTCCTGGTGATCTATTACAGCATACCTCGTATCCATTCGAGTTCGCCAATGTAGAAAAACCTTACGAAGTTTACACAGGCGCTAATGTCAGACTCAGGTATTTCCTAAGAGCCACGATCGTTCGCCGCCTCACAGACGTTGTAAAGGAGGTGGATATCGCTGTCCACACGCTGTGCAGCTACCCAGATGTACTAAACTCGATAAAAATGGAAGTAGGCATTGAAGACTGCCTACATATAGAATTTGAGTACAATAAATCCAAATATCATTTGAAAGATGTAATTGTTGGTAAAATCTATTTTCTACTTGTCCGCATTAAAATCAAACATATGGAAATATCAATAATTAAAAGAGAAACAACAGGTTCTGGTCCTAACACATTCACAGAGAATGAGACAGTTGCAAAGTACGAAATAATGGATGGGGCCCCTGTTAGAGGGGAAAGCATTCCTATAAGAGTCTTCTTAGCTGGCTACGACCTCACACCAACAATGAGAGATATAAACAATAAGTTCTCTGTGCGGTACTACCTAAACCTTGTGCTAATGGACACCGAAGACCGGCGCTACTTCAAACAACAAGAAGTCACACTATGGAGAAAGAGTGACAAGTCTCGACTACCATTACATAATGCACACATCCCTCAAACATTGTCCCATCCAAGTCACCCAATTCCAAGACAATTGAGTGCTTCTAGTGAAGACAACTCCATCAGGGCAGTATCTCCATCCAATCCTAATCTAATGCAGAGATCAATCTCTCCATCCATGAATGACGGGGAGAAACATAACGGACCTTCTGAAATGGAGCAAGATCAACCTGACGTGATAACGAACAAACTATCCAATGTGCACATTGAAAATAATCAGCTAGAGGAAGAAGACATTGAAGATGAACCTGCCCCGCTTGTAGTGGAGAAACAAATGATACCTGAAAAACCACTTTTGGCAGAAAAGCCTCAAGTTGCGGAGAAGCCAGTGATCGCTGAGAAGCCTGTTCTAAACCGGCCCGAAAGTGAAGCTAGTCCGAGTCAATAGCCGATATGTACATGCGCAGTCAACTTGACAGGCGCTGAAGATATGAACTGTATGTTTTCATATTTGAAAACTATCATAATAGGAATGTAGTTCTATTAACTTTTCATGTGGTTTCAGCAGACATAGTTTGTGGTCTACAAAGAAAAGTTGATACAACTGTGTCCTATACAGAAATTGTTGTAGAATTCAGGATTTCTATTATTCAAATGTTGAGCTGTATAAATCGAAATTATTGACATAGTGAGTACTGTCAGCATTAAACGGAATATGGGCTATAATTGTAAGTGTACATTGCTATCATTGCAAAAATGGCTGCTGAAATATCTTCAGATATCTGTAATATTATATGCAGGTTAGTCTCCGAAATAGAACCTTATTGCAGCATTGTAAAGAACATTTTAGCACAATATCAATCATTTGGAGTCTCAAAGGCCTTTGTTTTTGCATGTTAGGGCTTATTATTTTAACTCAAGTAGCATGTGCTTGTTTGGGCGTTTTAATTACAATGGAATTCTTTTAGTTCAAACAACATTTTAGATAATGAAATAGAATTTTGAACTAAGGTCAATAAGACATGATAAACTCACATCACTTTTTATTTGAAATTGTGCAAAAAGTTTTTTGTTTTAATTGTAACATGTGTATAAAAGTGTACCATCATTGAAACAGTACAATGTCTAGGTATTTAATATCACGGCACTTATCATCTTTTAGTTCACTGTTGAAGCAAACTTATCTAGACCTCACATTGAATTGTGTATAATTGTTGAATATTTTCAATGTCTGAAGCTAAATAGTGGTGGTCCATTTAATCAGTAGGTAATATTAATTAACAAAACATGCAGTTATTGTAAGAAATTTATTTAGATTTTTTTATTTTATGATGACAGCACAGAGTAAAAAGTGTAAACATGTATTATAGGGCCAATGAACTTGATTAGCATTTAATAAAAACGGTATGCTTCTTCAGTGCCGAGGCTCCTAGACTTTTTTTTACATTGTCTTTGTTTTTGCTATGTATGCAGCCTACATTCTTTTATGTAAATTGAGTGCATTAGTCAAATTACACATAAAATTTATTTAATTCGACACTGATCTAAATGTAGACAGTGAGCAGCGGTTTATTAAATTACACACATTGTCATTAATTTCGCCAGATAGAAGATTGTTTTCATAGAAAATTGTCAAAAGTGTGATTATACTTAGTGTGTATATTAAAATTTAAAAGAAGTATTTCTAAGATATTTGGGAAGTCAAAAATGTAGGTGTCGGAAAATATAACACGCAAAAACTTTAATTTTTATTATAGAAAAAATTACTTCATAATATATTCTAGTTAAGTTTTGCGGTATATTTTGATGATTTTTGAACTTTTGGCACGTCTGGATCTGCCATTCTTATCATTTTACGAACATAATTAATTAATTTTACAATAATTCAAGAGTCTGATTTTAAATATGTATTACTAGCCGATTCTACCAAATTAGTTTTTTATAACATTATAATTCATCTGCTTTGTAGACTAATAATATCTATCATATTCATCCCTAGTTATGAAGTACAGTACTAACTACCTTAAAATGTGCATAGAATGAAATAGCCGAGATGAATCACGAAATCTAAACATTTTTAAATTCCGCGGAGTGCCATTGTTATTTAGCAGAGCTCATTATTTTATTGGTTTCTATAAAACCTCAGTATCGGAAAATTAGGGTGTGATTTCTCTAATATTTTTGTTGAAGAACATCAAACTTTTTGTTGAAGAACATCAAACTTTCGGTTGTTAAAAATATTTAATCAAGCTAAATATTGATAAAAGTTTTTTATCAATTACCACACATTGTGTGATTTGTTAATCAGTATAGAAACTAACTGATTCTGGTTTAAATGCACGTATAAGACCTTAATGCTAACCTAAGAATGGAGAGGACTCAGAAAAGTATGCATGTTGGTTGGTCTGAAGCTGCCCAGTAATAATTCTTAATTTGTAATCTCACACAAGAGCTCTCGCTCTTTAGAAGTGTAATTGTATTATAAAAGTGATTTTTTAAAGCAATTTAAAAGTGTTTGGGCTTTGTTATTTGTACATATCATTGCATTGTTAAACAATGCACAACCATAGATTGTAACTACACCAATTTATTTCAATTGAATCCGTCAAGAGAGCAGCCAGTACCAATTGTAACTATGTCACCATATTAGGAAACTATTAATGTAAGACATCCATTGATACTGGCGCGAACGAAACACTATTGCAATGAACATAAGGAATAATTTTGATATAGCTCCGATAGTAACAATCTGTATCTAATAAGACAACTGTCTGTAAAAAGTATACTAAAAATATGTATTGCGTACCTATATAATTAGTTTAAGTTTTAAAAGTTTTACAGCCGATGGTCGCGCATAGAAATGCCTTATTATCAGCTTATTATAGCATGCAAGAAACAGATCCAACTCATTTGTTGAAGGCTCTTGTGCTGTCCACGGATAATTTATGTAGATTCTATCCATTATTTTTATGTAAATTAAGTAAAGTTACAAGTTAATGAAAATAATGTGTTATATTTTAATTGTTTGGTTTTAGTATCACACTGTATAATAAAGATACCTATCTTGTTTCTATTGAGATTAAGGCGGCATGTCGATTGTAACATTATTGTTAATAAAATATATATGTATAAATTGCTGAAAACGTTTTTTATGGTTTTACCACAGAATACTTAAAGTACTACGTACAGAAAGGACACTCCCTTCCCCGCACTAACATCAGTTACCGCACCTCACCCCGCACTTCGGCGTGTTCGTCGCAGTTATTTAACAAGAGCGCTCGCAAACACAAGTACCTCACGAACACATTCATACGTATACAAACGTCATTTTTTAATGTAGTAGTAGTAGGTAATTATTTTGCGAGCGTTGTATGGAGTGTCCGGGGTGTGGTTTTACGTAAGTGTGTCTAGTTGCAGTAGTTGTGCGATAGGTCTAATTACTTACGCTAACAAACCTTCTAGAACAAAGTCACATGTACGCATAACATAAAGACCACAGGTAATAAAGGCTAACAACATTCAAGAAGAGGTTTCTTTCTTCTCTGAATAAAAATGTTTTTATACGTGGGTCTGGGTATGTATTTATAAACCCAATGAAAAAAAAGCCCATTAGCATTACTGATGAAAATAACCTGTATTTATGACAGGAGACTTCCCCATAAAATTTGTAACAATCTAAGGAAAAAATATAGTTTTCAGAATAGACTTCGAATTCTAAAACCGGTAAATACGAAAGAATCGGACTATAAACATTACAGAAATTACGGTTCTTAATTAGTTAATTAGAAAGGCAAATCTGCAAGTAGATAAATAGCGAGTTAATTTTGATGTATAAAATGTGTGTATTTGCGGCGTTATCGGATCGGCCAGTTATTTATAGCCTAGTATTATGTTTAAAACATACCGCGAGCCGATTACCTACCTAATAAGGCGTTGATCCTAATGGTTAGTTTACATTAGAAATTAGATGATTTTATACGTCTTTCTTGTTGACATATATGCGAAACCACCCGTCTACTAATACCTACGGATTTTTGCCCGCGGCGATAGAACGTATGGAAATCTATGCAATAACGCACACGAAGGACAAGTACCTAGACTGCTGGGATTTCCATAGGTACATTCTATCTTTGCGGACAAAAATCCGTCGTCTGCGCAGGCTATAATAGTCAAGCATTGAAAATCCAACGAGAGTAGGTACGCGTAAAAAAAAACAACCGACTTCAAAAAAAAACTACAAAGTGAAAAATAACTTTAATTTCGGAAGTCGGTGTCGTTGATTCCGCATTTTCGTTTTTTTGACACCGACTTCCGAAATTAAAGTTATTTTTCACTTTGTAGTGTTTTTTTTTTTGAAGTCGGTTGTTTTTTTGTAAAAAAGTTTTTATTTTTCACTTTTTAGTTACCTACCCCACACAAATTTAATTAACACTAGTGCATTGAAGAATTGAAGACACGACTCGAAGAATCATCAAAATTCGCATAGAAATGTCGGAGTTATATGCATAAATGTACTGCATTTATGCATATAACTCCGTACATAAGAATAATTACCTAGTGTATTATATACTAAAACCCTCCTGAAAGTATGTAGATCACACCAATGAAAGAATTATCAAAATCGGTTCTGTAGTTTTTGAGATAATCGCGGACATACAAACATACATACATACGGATCGAATACAGAACCTCGTCTTTTAAAGTCGGTTAAAAAAACTTTTTTACAAAAAAAACAACCGACTTAAAAAAAAAACACTACAAAGTGAAAAATAACTTTAATTTCGGAAGTCGGTGTCGTTGGTTCCGGGTTTTTCGTTTTTTGACACCGACTTCCGAAATTAAAGTTATTTTTCACTTTGTAGTGTTTTTTTTGAAGTCGGTTGTTTCTTTTTGTAAAAAAAGTTTTTATTTTTCACTTTTTAGTTGTACCTACCCCACACAAATTCAATTAACACTAGTGCATTGAAGAATTGAAGACACGACTCGAAGAATCATCAAAATTCCCATAGAAATGCCGGAGATGCAGTACATTTATGCATATAACTTCGTACATAAGAATATATACCTAATGTATTATATACTAAAACCTTCCTGAAAGTATGTAGATTACACTAATGAAAGAATTATCAAAATCGGTTCAGCAGTTTTTGAGATAATCGCGGACATACAAACATACCATACATACGGGTCGAATACAGAACCTCCTTTTTTAAAGTCGGTTAAAAATAAACTGTTGGATTTTCAACTCTCGGCACTGAAGTGCGTTGAAAATCCAGTGCGCTATAAAAACTCACCCGTGGGTACGAGGACTTACGCTGTTCTGTGGCCGCCCCCTTTTTGATAACGCGTGATAATACACCGTTCTAGTTTTAGTCAAAGGACTTTTCGACAGATATGAGCAAAACCCGATAGCCATTTTTTTAAATCCAGTTAATAGGTACCTACCTACTTTCTGATGGTGGAAAGCTTAAGTCGACAAAATGGTCGCTTGTCACCCAGGAATCGACGTAAAAGATCTTGTGAGAATATAAAAATAATCTGAGTTCCCTAAAGAAACACAAATCCATTCGTTACAATTCGTCTATCGATTGACATATTTATGATAGGTCAATTCAACAATAGGGCCCTTTACATTGGTGTCGAAGGTAGGACAGTACTCGAATGATCGAGTCATGTCTGTCCAAATTATTTGAGCCCTCTATGTCATATTGGATGAACACACGAATGATCAAGTTTTATCGACTGTTCAATTCTCTAATACCTATGTACCTACGATGCATCCATGCATTGCATACCTATTTGCACTCTCATCAAAACGGAATTTTTATTAATTTAAGTAGGTACATCATATTCAGTTCACATTCGGATCGCGTCATAAGCAACACCTCATCATCATTAGCTGTTAAGATTGTGGACTAAATAAGTACCTACCTACACGTATTAAGTTAAATAAGTATTTATTTATTCCATATCAAAGTAGCTTAGCAGAGCAGTGGTGGCCCAGTGGTATCAGCCGCGACTTACAGGTTATAGGTCGTAGGTTCGAACCCCGACAGGCGCTTTACTTTGTGTAAATTATTTCATCACCACTGCTCTCAAAACGGTGAAGGAAAACATCGTGAGGAAACCGGCATGTCCTAGAACCAAAAATTCGAAGTCATGTGACATCCACCAACCCGCACTGGGCCCGCGTGGTGGATTACGGCCCACTCCCTCTCACAGAGAGGAGGCCTGTGTCCCAGCAGTGGGAACGTTATAGGCTGATTATGTATGTGTGAAAGTCAGTCAAAATCAGCCTATAACAGGCCTCCTCTCTGTGAGAGGGAGTGAGTGGGCCATAATCCACCATGCGGGCCCAGTGCGGGTTGGCGGGTGTCTTCGACTTTTTGGTTCTAGAATCTAGGACATGCCGGTTTCCTCACGATGTTTCCCTTCACCGTTTTAATAATTTACACAAAGTAAAGTGACTGCTTGTCGCGGCGGTTACCACTGGGCCACCACTGCTCTCTATCATATCAAAGTATCAATAAATAAAAGATCTATGGTGACAAGCGTACAACCTAGGTACGTATCTATTGAGATTATGTATAATATTCAAGTAAATTGATCTGACTTGTGTGAAATAATATGTAGATTTTTTATTCCGAATTACTTTGACTTTTTGACTAGCTATTATGCGTTATTATTATACATTTCGATGACGAGTTGATGACACTATCCAGTTATTATAATTTGATTGTTTATTTCTTTTTCTCTCATTTTACATGTTAATTTCTTTGAATAATGGACAAACCTACTAATAAAAATGACCTACCTGCTTATATTTGTACGCCGTTAAGGCAAAACATGACTGTGCTATAATTTTATGTAACATCTTGCATGCCATGTGTGTGTATACTTATGTTTTGGACAAATAAATGATCTATCTATCTAATAATGATCCAGATTGCAGCGCGGCTATACCGTAGTACTTCTCTTTATACTATGGCTATACAGACCACACACGCCGAAATATCAGTTCCAACTTACTGTTATCAAGTATTCTTTATCATCATGAAGCATGGGACTATGAATGAAGTAAAGTTTGATCACGTAGGTACCCATCGCGATGAGGCATGCATGAGTAGGTCGTATAGTTGCATCACTATGACGCATCTCATTTCAGTGACGGAGGTGAGGTTCTAATTGAAATAATTCTCGCGTCATCAGGTCATACAGCAGATGCAGGCATCAATGGGTTGCAATTTCAAATTGAAATATATATGAGGTAGATAGATATTGCTAATCCATTGCTTCATATGTTCGAAAAATGTGTCCGCTCAACAACAGAAATAACGCAATTAATGTTAATGAAAGCCATAATACTGATAGTATTACGCAAATGCCCCGCTGTTCTTGTTAGGGAGTTCCACTTTTAAAGCAGGTCAATTTTAGACCAAAGTTTAAAGTATGAAGCTACAACCATTAACTGTTATCTTGACTCCTGCAAACGAATATATTAGGTACTTAGCCCCGTACGTACGAATAATTATTATGGATCGTATGTTACATAATAGTAATTCGTGCTAGGGGTAGGTCGAATAATTATTGGCCATATCCCCTCGACTTGACCGCGAGAACGTTACATAACTTAGAAGATCGATCCATCGTCACGATAGTCATCTAACCCCATCCCTTCAGCCCAGTCTTTGAAGCAAATGTTTGCAATAAACGCGCGAAGTGGCCCTTTAATGAAAAACATCCGATAACCAGTAGGGTAGTACCATGTAGGTTATGCAGACGTTTCTAGTGCGACCGTGACCTGTATCCTGTCTGTCAGGGACATTATAAGTATGACTGGAGTACACACTCACAGTTCAAGTATCTGTTAATTGATACAGAAATGAAAGCGAAAGTTTATCAATAAGTCAGTTACTACTCATTGCAGATAACGTAGTTACAATGAACCAACAACTGCTAGGGTGTATAAAATAGCCTTTACGAGTAGTAGATGTAATGCCACATCCAAAGAGCTGTTTTAACCTTTTATTAACCGACGATAAAATGGAGGTTTTCTTCCGACAATTCTACTATGTTCTCTATAGGGTATCTACATACTGCAACTCAGTTCATTATCAAAGATATGCTACCATACAAGGAGGTACCTGTTAGGTAGTTGCTCGTATGACTAAGCTCATCAGTATACCAAGCGGTTTGGTGACCGCTGAGCCAATCCCCCCCCCCCCCGCTTATGACGTACGGAGTACGGTAGGTACAATGTTTGCATTGACGTAAAATTGTTTTTTGAGTCGACTTGGCAAGTACAACAGCAGTCTTAATAGATGTGTACAAGTTTTTGCAGTTGTCTACAAAAACACTTGAATATTTTCAGAATCGATTGTATTGAAAAACTGTCGTCCATAAACATAATCATACAAAAATATTATGTTTAAGTAGGTATATAAGTTTCATCTCTTGTGAAGAAATGAAAAAAAAAAAAACATTTATTTCTAGCAGCCCAATAAAAACCTTAGGAACATAATAATATACAGGATTACTTGTAACTCGACGTATTCCTTCCAGGACGCGATAGTGTGACCCATCTGCAACAATTAAGCACCCCACAAAGCCCATGGAATGGGCATTTGATTACCCAAATACGCTGGGCATCAGGCATAATTTTAAATTACCACTAGGTACAGACGCCAGCACATCAACCTACCCGAAACTGTCAGATTTTCCCAATCAACTTTGAACCTTATGCTTTAGTGATAAAGTTGAAAATCTATTAAAGAAATTTGACAGATTGTAGTAGGTTGATGTGCTGGCGTCTGTACCTACATATACCCATAGGTACATGCCTAAATACATAATTGAAAATTGAGATGGTAGGTGCCTAGTAGAAGAAAAAAATCCATGATATTTTCCTGTAAACGCAATCTGGTAATCCAACTTATCCAACCTTAGCTGACGATGTACGTAACAACCTAGTGGTTCATACCCAAAGAGTATAATATTATGTTCATACCGGTGCGACCACCGTAGATCAATGTCTTCAGTGGTAGCATCGGTAAACCGCAAACATAGACATTGGTCTATGTTTGCGGTCATCTCATAGGTATTGCATTTCTAAGGCAATATAACCACATAAGCCACAGCTTCATTTCCTGCTCAGAGCATAACACTATGTATAACAATACTAGTTATCGCAAATGTATAACAATACTAGTTATCGCCCGCAACTTCGTCTGCGATCTAGGATGAAAAGTAGCCTATGTCTTCAGGACCAAGGCTACCTGTCTGGCAAATTTTATAAGGATTGGTTCAGTGGTTTAGGCGTGAAAAGGTAATAGATCGAGTTACTTTCGTATTTAGGTATAACTTTATATGTATGGATTACTGATAATGGTCTACATTATTTCTCTAGTTAGGTAATAAACATGTAAACAGCTGACTATCGCGTCCTATACCTACTTATATTTCGTTACGCATCCGAACACGACGTGATGCGCCGTCAATGAGCGTGCGAAGTAAGGGGCGGAGTATTTACTTCCGAACTATATTATGTGACAATGTACGTAGATGTAGTATGTTCTAGAACAGTGGGCGGAACGATTATGATGTACTAGGTTTTTTATTGAGTACTAGCTGCGCCCCGCGGTTTCACCCGCGTAAATGTCGATCCCGTGGAAATATCGGGATAAAAACTATCCTATGTCCTTTCCCGGGACTCAAACTATCTCTATACCAAATTTCATCGAAATCGGTCCAGCCGTTTTCATGTTATGTCGTGACAACGGAAAACGGGTTTCATTTTTATATATATAGATTTAAGATAATTGACTGGCTCGCTCTTGTTAGTTTATCTGTTCTGGTATTTTAATTGTGTTTATTTAGGACATCGAAATCATTTGCTAACGATTTTGGTCTAATTTTGGAGTAGGTGCCCATCATCATCATCACCTGCCTAGCCGTTTCCCAACTATGTTAGGGACGGCTCCCGGTCTAACCGGAAGCAGCTGAATAGGTACCAATATTTTACATGGAGCGACTGCCTATCTGACTTCGTGAAGGTAGAACTGTAACTGTATTGGCTTTGTGCCAGTTCTAACGGTTACGAATGAGACTTCTTCGTGCTGCTGAAGCGTGATGATACGCATTTTGGCTAGGTGTTTGGCAGGAATATACTAGTCGTTACGGGTCGTCAGTTAGACCGCCGTTTAGACCGGAAAACGACCCCAACATAGTTGGGAAAAGCCTAGGTAGATGATGATGTAGGTAATAGGAGGCGTGCCTTTTGCCATCAACCGGGAAAAAAAGCCCAGACTCCGGGCTGCTACTGAGAAATCTTGATGGGAAAACCCAATAACACTGCCTGACCTAAGACAAAAATCTGAAACCATTTTGTAATTCTCATCAAAAATCACTATTACGCTAAGTAAAATAACTAGACGGCAAATGTTTTCTTTTATTTATTTCTGTTTAAAATTCTTTGATAGCTCAGTTAAAAATGTTTCCAATATTCCCACAAATCATTCAAGTCTTCGTTTGATATTCCGTAACTTATTTTCAGTGATTTGCAAACATGAAACCTTTCGTCTGTAAGTTATTGGTGAATACAAATGTAGGAAAGATAAGGTATTGCGGCATGCTATCTTTGCATCTGGAATATTTCGTATTTTCTCTATCATCCTCTTCAATTGTTCCCACTTACTGTCCTGTCCTCCGCTCTGTGAGAGGGAGTGGACTGTAATCAGTGGCGTGCATTGCATATAGGCATATAAGCAGTGCCTACGTCGATATATCAACATAAGTCTGTCAATTACATTTTAGTGTGTGTGCCCCACAATTAAGAAACTCACTAAATTATTTTCATTTTGAACTTAGTTCCTGCCGGGGATCCCCCGACCACACGTTTTTTTTTCTGATTAGTGACCGCGTCTGCCTAAACTAGACCCGGCCTAGTGCCTACCTATTCTGAAAACCAATGCACGCCACTGACTGTGATCCACCATGCGGGCTGCGGGTTGGTGGATGTCGCAGGACATGCTAGTTTTCTTACGATGTTTTCTTTTACAGTTTTGAGAGCAGTGGTGATGAAATAATTTCCACAAAGTAAAGCGCCTGTCTGGGTTCGAATCTACGACCCAAAACTCGTAAGTCGCGGCCGCTACCACTGCTCACCAGTAGACAATCAACCCAAATTACAATAGTGTTTAATTAAGGCCAGGTATTCCCAATTTTACATCACTTTGATTTAACAATAAACAAAGAAATCGTGATTTTTTAAATCGAAAAAAAAAACTTGTTCTAGTTTACTTTATGTATTTTGACAATTTGTGGTTCAAAACACGATATCGAAAACTTCACTCGATCAAAAAAAAATCCGAAAAACAGGCTTAATCGATATTTTTTTTATGTTTTTCTTGTTTTACTCATAGTTTATAAATGTTTTACTACTAAAAAATCATATCTAAAAAAAGGCAATAACGTAGAGAAAAGTAATTTGTGGTTGCATTTTACAAAATAGCTTAATTCTTTTAATAATAAATTATTATATAACACAGCGGCTCGCGTTCGTCAATATCCAGCTTTATACTTGAACCGCTCTGCCGCCCGGCCCCCGACAGGACCCCGATTCAGTATTTGTCAGTACCGCTTCGGCTATCAGACGGGGAACCCGTGTCACTTTGCTTGCGCTCAAAAGACCCGATTGACAACGTTTTATGTTCTGAAGAAATTATGTAATAAAGTAAAATGAAATATAGATGTAAAATATAAGGCCTCGTATTTTTATTTTTTCCAAAATTTTGTAGTTTTCATTCATAAAATAATTTTTGAAATGGTTTAAAATCGTAATCTCATGTCAATGTCAAAACATTGTCAGAAATTTAGGGAGGTAAACGTACCTATTTTAGACAGTTCCCAATGTGTAATGGTGTTTTCAATATATTCAGCAAAACTATTTTTATAAATATTTTATCTATTTATTGATACAGGGTGTAAAAAGACTTATAGCCGTCGTACATCAAACTAAGTAACATTGCACAAAAGATCTGTGACAAAAGTAATTGCTGGAAATCGACTTTAATTTTTGGTGTGAAATTTTGCTGTATGCGCACTACCACAAACAGCAAATTTTGCACCCGCATGTAACTGTACAGGGGTCCTGGAGGTATTTAAAGTTGTGTTATAATATCAAAACTTGTTTTCGTAAAAAATATCGTTTATGCTCACTAGTTCCTTCGCGTAGTTCCTTTGAAGGAACTACTGAGAATTTTTGGATCAGTAGTTCCTTTGCAAAAGCTGAAGGAACTACTGAGACTAGATATTTCCTTTAGCAGTTCCTTTGAAGGAACTACTGAGAACTTTTTGATCAGTAGTCCCTTTGCAAAAGCTGAAGGAACTACTGAGACTAAATAGTTCCTTTGAAGGAAATAAACATATATAATGCTGCCCGCTGCTGCCGCATGCAGGACCGTAGGTTCGGTAGGAAAAGAAAGATAAGCGCGATGACACAACGGTGGTAATTTATTGCAAATATGAAGCTATTATCTATTTACAAAAACTATTTAATAAAAAATAATCCATCACTGAATGCATTTTGGCATCAGAAATTTAATGGTATATTTTTAATTATAATTAAAAACAAAACCTAGTAAACAATTTTTTAATATAAACACAGATAATAATAATTATAAATTATGTAAGATTGATAATCAATCTTACATCTTACATATTTTATAATTATCATGAATAAATATGATTTTAATACCCCGAATCGAGCTCAAGCGAGATCTTTTGGCCGTAACTGTTAGCCCAGCTACCGAGAATACCCTCTTACTCGGAGTGCTAGTGGCAGGTATACAGAGTAAAGCTCTAGCAAGAGCAGCAAGTCATCTTGCTGCTCTTGCTAGAGCCTTACTCTATAAAAAATTAAAAAAAAAAAAAAAATTAAATTAAAATTAAATTTTTTTATTATTCCAATAGGATAGTAAATCACCATTTTATGGTTCTGTAGGATCAGCACCAGCAATGTAACGCCAACATTCTTGCTCTATTGGATCACCTTGAATGCCTTGGTATGAACTCTTACTATGTTTCCTTGACAGTTTGTGCAATAATGATGTGTCAATTACATT
Organism: Amphipoea oculea; assembly: GCA_945859645.1. Lineage (NCBI taxonomy): Eukaryota > Metazoa > Arthropoda > Insecta > Lepidoptera > Noctuidae > Amphipoea > Amphipoea oculea. The sequence continues at coordinate 12,135,675 of OX243886.1, read as the reverse complement.
GCTGGTGCTTGTACTTGCTGCGTTTTCGGCTAAAGCTTCTGGCTCGTTATTAATATTAATGATTTCCCTGATGTACGAGGAAAGGAATGACGTTCTGGTCATATTCCGGTTTTCAAGATATAAATCTATTTCTGATAGACTCATGACACACACACACACACACACAGATACGTCAAACTTATAACACCCCGTCGTTTTTGCGTCGGGGGTTAAAAACAACTTATTTTAAAATTCGTTCTATTCCAAACCTCCGTTAAAGCCAAAATGTATGAAACTTTATAATTGACATCAGTCATTCCGATGACGTATTATTATGCGTTATAACCATTGCGTGCTCTTGACAGTGCTGGGTTGCCAGCTGTTTTAGAAACCAATGGCTCGCGACGATTGGAAAAGACCAGACAGATTGACCATAATGCCTTAGAAGTTAGGTCGGCCTTTGGTGTGTGATGCAACATGTATCGACTACCTTGCGCCACCCCATCTTCCTATTACGGTTGGCTGTGCTAGTGCGATTACTGCGGGTGCAGAAAACCTCAAACAGCGCAAATAGATACTCTAATCTTATTCCGACTTATATGTACCAGCCGTTTGGGACTGATACACTAGGGCCATAAGGTCCGAGTGCCTACTTAATTTTTCGAGAAATCGCCAAGCGATTGGTCGACTCTTCACGTGACCAGAGGACTAGCCTATTTTTTGGCCAAAGATTCAGCAAAAAGAAAGTAATTTTAAGGCTTTGTCATGGCAAAGGATTTTATTACTAATCAAGTTATTTTGAATCTTATTTCAATGAGTTTAGAATTCATGTTACTTTATTTCGATACCACGATGCCGGGAAATGACGCGACGTGCCGCGGGACGCTGCGGCATGACGCAACGCGCCAGGGATGCTGCGGCATGACGTGTCATGCCGTTTCATTCCACGTAATGCCGCGGCGCGCCATTGCATCCCGCGGGACGTGTGGGTCACGTTGTGTCGAGGAATTATGATTGCTAAGCTAGTTGAAATAAGATTGAAACTTGTGCTGCGGTCATTTCGGTTAATGGGACGCAGTCCGGTCTGTGCGGGCTTTTAGCAGGATGCCACGGAACGCCGCGGGATGCCGCAGCACAACCTGCCGTGCCACGCTGTCAGTGAGCTGAGCGCCGGCTCTATTTGGCTGTCGATGTCTTATGGTGACAAATATATGGCGATAGAGCAATGGTCTTTGGTCGGTCATAGAACACTAATGAAGTAGGTACTTATATTGCGGATTTCGATGTAAACTGTATTTGCTATGCGAATGATGAGTGTCTCATGTTTGTTTTGTTATACCTACTTATTATTTACCTGCCCATTTAAAAGAATTTTATATATACTGTACATAAAATGTGAATGTAATAAATTAATGTTAAGTTTAATCATTTTATTTCTTGACATCCTTCCAACAATAGTTCAGTTCACCCTAACTGAATCAGTATGTCAGTGCGAGTGGGATAGAATGATACATAGCGCGGGGAAGTGGGGACAAAATCTGAATTTTAGCTGAACTATTACCAGCCCTTAAGATACTGCCGGTGCTATCCTGCACGCGACGCATTAGTGGCTATATGCTTGCGCAAAAATGTCTTAAAAAAAACTGTTCTTACCTCTGCAATCATTCCTGATGCGCTGCAGAAGCGAGAGAATCCCAGCAGCATCCTAATACCATTATTATTAATAGTACTGCCATAAATTAAATTCACTTAACTTCTATTTCTCGATTTCCACAGAAAACGACTTCCAAGAGGTCCGTTGCCACAAAGTGTTCGAGGCTATGCGCCATTGCTGCATGAAGTACAAGCCACTGAATTACTCTCTGGTTTGTGAAGGATACGACCTGGAGCCGCGGAACTACGCGCCGGTCACTGACAGACCGGCTAAGTAAGGTAACTATCATTAAATAATGCCAGCATTTTACAGTCCCACTGCAGCGCAAAGACCTCTTCTCATACAGAGAAGGCAGGAGCATTGATCACCACACTTGCCCAAGACGGGCTGGCGATTTCAAGCTTATATTTACTGAAGTTCCAGTTTTTCTCACGATGTTCACCGATGTCAGTAATGACATCCAAGATAAACTCAGAAAGTACAATATATAAATTGAAAAATTCACATTGGTACTTCACTGGATTTGAACCCACAACCTCGATAAAATCACGGATGTTACCCGGAAAGGTGCTAATCTTACGTGGGATTAGACCGTTCAAGTCTGCCGCACGCCAGAAAAAAACAAAACACTGATTGTGTCCCATTAAATGCTTGGCGACACCACGGCAGAAGACGACTAAAATGGAGGGGCCAGTTTGACTCCTACCGAAACGACTGGCTTGCAATGGCGAAGGACAGATGTGTGTGGAAGAGGGAAAGGGAGGCCTTTACCAAGCAGTGACAATATCGTCTAAATAGGCTAGACTAAATATTCGGTATATTTTTTTAAGCACTGTCCCACTTTTGAGTAAAGGCCTCCCCAAAATCCTTCCAAGCATCCTTTTCCGGGGCCACCTCGATTCAACCCTTGCGTTACGGGTCGAGGTCGTCTCGCCACCTCTTCCTGGGCCTTCAGCGTATAAAATTTTCAGTTTCTATATTATTATTATTGTATTCATAGTAAATTCCTATTTTTCCAGATAGCATGGACAGTCGTCGTCGAAGCCAACCTCTAGGAAAAAGAAGTTGGATCTACAGATTCCCGAGGACCTTCCAAGTCACGTTCACTGCTTTGGGTATCGGAATATTCTTTTCGAAGCCCATTTACGACATTTTCTTCAGACCGCGCGATCCGTACGACTTTACTGAGCCGGATACCACGTACCCACGCAGAGCATAGAAATAATAATGGAATCAATTTCCAAAGCTAAAGAAAGGCTAGCAAAGTATCCTGTGATATTTGCCAAGTGTTCTAAGCAGAGCGTTTTGTATGCCCGCTGTGTGCTGCTAAAAGAAGGGTCGGTGAAAAAAGACGATTGTGCTAAAGAGTTCGAAGAGTTTAAAGGTTGTTTATATTCTGCCGCGAAAAACTTGAAGACGAGGATCTAAAATGCATCAGTTATTGCAGTTTATAAACTTGCCGCTGCGATATCACCTTGTGGCCGGTTTCTTTATAAGGCTGTTTTTAATCGCATACGCTGATTTCCACGACAAAACTTACGATGTCCCGTACACCGATGTTGACTATTCCGTGTTCACGGATGCTGCTAGGCATGTCTTACACGGAGAATCACCATACAAACGACAGACCTATAGGTACAGCCCTTTATTATCTTACCTTCTTGTCCCTAACATGATTTTGGGCAAAGATTTCGGGAAAATTCTCTTTTCTACTTTTGACATCTTTTTAACGATTGCTGTAAAAACGTTAGTGGAACACCAGTTAGGTCCAAAGAGCATTGCTACTAACATCCCGATGTACTGTTCTTTCATTTGGCTCTATAATCCTCTGAGTATCGGTATTTCGACTCGCGGCAACGCAGATTCGGTGTCATGTTTCACAATCATACTATCCTTACTTTTATTGCAAACGGACGTAGTAAAGGGACTAAAGAAATATGCGCTGTCCGGATTTTTCCTCGGAATATCGATCCATCTACGATTGTACCCGTTAGTGTTTAGTTTTCCCATGTACCTTAGTTTGGGGGTGACTAAAATCCCTCGTAAAATTACTATGAGACAGGGAATGTTGATCTTATGGCCGAATTTAAACCAACTGATACTGGCGCTGAGCTGCATAGTAACACTATCTGGTCTGACATACGGAATGTGGGTACTGTACGGTTACGATTTCCTTTACGAAACATACTTGTACCACGCTTCCAGAGTTGATACACGGCATAACTTTTCTGTTCTCTTCTACTATTCGTATTTGAGTACGAATCAGCTTACCTTCGACATAGTGAGGAATGTCACGAGTTTATTCAAGGTCGTTATTCTGTTTCTGCTGAGTATAAAGTACGGAGCTGATGCCAGAACATTGCCTTTTGCCATGTTTTGTCAGACAGTTGTAGTAGTCGCGTTCAATAGTGTCATGACGTCTCAGTACTTTGTTTGGTTTTTGTCCTTGTTACCGCTTGTGGCACATTCGTTCAAGATTACTCGACAAAAAGCCTTACTGTTAGCAATCATCTGGGTGACCGCACAAGGGGCATGGTTGTTTTACGCATACCTATTAGAGTTCAAAGGAAGAGAGGTTTTCTTCCTAATATGGCTGAAAGGGGTAGTTTTCTTTTGCTCCAATATTTTTGTATTAGTTCAACTTCTAAGGAGTTTTACTATTGGATACGGCTTCGGTGTAGGCCAAGTCAGTCATTTAAAAACTCAGTAGGTTTCACTAGTATGTATTAGTTTAATAAATTATTATTTGTAATTGTAGATAGTCTTGTAGAAATGTCATGAACTCGCACATGGTGTAAAAATAAAATTATACATTTGTTTATTATTTCATTCGTTTTATTTCCAACGAGTGGACTAACTTTCAAAGACTAAAGCATAAAATTACTAAATATTTATAATGACCCATTCTAGAAACAGAAATTGTATCAACTTGTACATTCCCCCATGAAATATCGAGAGATAATACACTCCCGGACTCCTAAATTACAAAATGCTAGCATTTTGCCCGCGACGTCGTCTGCGTGTATTTCCTACACTCCTCTAAAAATTTCGAAAATGTATGTTGACGATTTATTTAGGCAAGTACTTATATAATAAGTATTTGGGCCAATATGACTTTCTATATGGTCATGAATACAAATTTTAAACAATGATGGACCAGTATGTCTACTTCAAAAACTGCATAAAAACTTGACTCTTGATACCTTACATGGAAACGCATGGTAGCTGGATTTAGGGGTCTGGAGGTGTATTTTCAATCCCCATTTAATTTTTCATGAACCCCATAACATTCAATTTGTTTCTCATAATTATAATGTTATCTATAGGATGACAACTTATAATGAATCACGTTTTTATTTTAAATCTAGATGTTTCTTTAGTATTGATAATAGGAATAATAATCAAAACAGTCTTTGTCGAGGTGATGTGTTTCCAATAAATGCCACTGAGATTGTATCCAGTGGCGCTAGCGTCAAAGGGGCCATGTATCATAGACAAGAATGCGTTAGCTAGACGAGAAACGCTGAAATATGCAGTGATTGCACAATACATTATATTGAGCGATTGTTTTTAAGCTTTTTAATTTAAATTTGTACAAAGTTATCAAATTATTAGATAGATAATTATAAATATTATTAAATTGTCAGAAAGCGCTCATAGTTTAAATCAGAACTAGACCAACTTATAAGTAAATGAATCAAACGAATTTAACGAATTACCCCTTTAAATACGTAGTTTCGTTTCCGGTATAAGCTAACCACATCCTACCTTTATATATTTCAACTAGCAATACTTAATTAAATGTCAGGTACTGGTACATTTGAGCATAATTCATGATAAGTGTCATCCGTATCTATTTAGTTCTATTTCTTGCCCTCAGACAAGTTGACCTTGGTGAGGTCTTCAGTTTCTCCTTGGGACATGTTGGAGAGCTTCTTGCCTATACGCTCGTGAACGTCGAGGTATTTGGCCACGCAGCGATCTAGGCAGACTGATTCCCCTTTGCCTGGAAATTAGAAATTAGGACAATTTAGCCTAGCATAGTACCGCAATAAAAACCTGAGATTTGCTTTATATTCCTTCTATTTAAAAACTTTTTGTGGCCGGTTTAGACCTTGGGACTGGGATTCTAGTTGCAATATACATGGTAGATTTTTGAGATGGGGCAGTAAGGGCAGGTACCTTAACTGTTGTAGCTACAGGATAATGGTAAGACCATTTTCCAATACAAAAACTTTTTTACAAAAAAAACAACCAACTTCAAAAAAAACAATACAAAGTGATAAATAACTTTAATTTCGGAAGTCGGTGTCGTTGATTCCGCATTTTCGTTTTTTGACACCTTTTTTTTGAAGTTGGTTGTTTTTTTTGTAAAAAAGTTTTTATTTTTCACTTTTTAGTTGTACCTACCCCACAAAAAAGTAAACAAAGAGATCGTTAATGTAGACAATGTAGATAAATTTTTAGATTTTTGTTGATTTTTCAAAAACCGCTCATCCGATTTCGATAAAATTTTCATGGGACCATTTGGGAAGTATACCCTTTCTAACAAAAAAAGAATTTTTCAAATCGGTTGGCAAACGACGGAGTTACGCGCGAACAAACACAAAAAAAAATAAAAAAATACAAACATTCGAATTGAGAACCTCTTCCTTTTTTAGAAGTCGGTTAAAAATAACAACGGTCTCCAAAGACCGTTTTACTGTAACTACAATGGTTAAGGTACTTACTACTTACCCTTACTGCCCTGCTCAAAAATCCACTCTGTATAAGTTGGTTATTAATTAATAAATAAAAAACAAAAATATTTTTGGATATTGAATATTTGGGGTTCAGTTAACTCGAGTCAAAGATACTGTAGATTTAGAAATAGACTTCAGCAGTAAATTAGTTTCAGTTTACAGCTTTTTTAATAAAAAAAATATATCCCAGTTGACTTTTGTACTGTAGGTATAAAAGGTGAACAGAGTAGAAGCTTATGGCACAGAAATTTAGTTTTTTTTTTTATCACGAAATCCAAAAAAAAAAATCTTTCTTTTTACATTCAATCCTAGAGTGAAGCCATCGTCGCCGCGGCGGCTTCTTTTTTTTTCACAAAATGAAAAGAAAAAACTTTTTCACATTCAATCCTTGAGTGAAGCCATCGCGCATCGGCAGCTTCAATCAAAGGATTGAATGTCAATCAAATCATCTACTCCATTCACCTTTTACAGTATACTCTGTGTTTGTTCAGACAGTAAAAAAAGTCATCCAGTATAAAACAAAATAAAAAAAAATACGTGTGGCACTCGGGGACTGCCGCGGTAAAGCTATTGCATAGCATTTTTTATCAACTTATGCAATTATAATATTTTATGCAATATTTTTTTTTTGATATTAATTCAAGTTACAGTCAGCAGCTTGTCTCGATCCGTGCAAGCTTCGTACAGTCTACAGTTCTACACACATACGTCTAGTCGCACGCACACAAACACCGTGCCGAAGTCTGCCGAACTGAAACGACGTTAGACAATGCACGGCTTTCAACGCCGCACCGCTGTGCTAGTCGGATTGGGGGGTGTTAGGTTTATTTTCGTTACGGAATTTCTTGATTCGGTCGCCGCGCTCAAAGCCCGCGATAAAAGCTATGCATTAGCTTAAAAAATACACTATACACTTACAAAGTTCTGTCTCTTGATATTTGACCGGTATACACTTGCGATGGCAGGCGGTGACTAGGCGGTTGTACATATCTGACATCATCTCAATCTCTAACTCTTGGACGAGCTGCAGCTTCGCAGCATCCAGCATAGGTGACGACATCTTGATTCGTTCCCTTCTCTCTTTTACTCACTTAGGTTTAAAGACTGAAATTCATAATGAAACTTGTTACCAATACTGTTATGTTTTGTAGCGGTCAATTGAAAAAGCAATTTATTTCTGATTGAAATTTTGCATTGCGGAATCTAAGATAATTTTATTAAACAATAAGTATACTAGTGCATTAATGTATACTTTAGAGAACAAAATTATGATGTTCAAATTTATAAGATAATACTATTTTTTTACCAACTCGCACTGGGCCTGCATGGTGGATTATGGCCCACTCCCTCTCACAGAGAGGAAGCCTGTATCCTAGCAGTGGAAATATTAACTGCTTACTATGCTACTGTTTTTTAAAGAATTTCTGAGTACCTTGCTGGAGTCTTAGATTTTTGTGAATGGGCACAATGGGCATGGAGGCCTCATAAAACGAGGGTACAGTAGATAACGCAAAAAAGAGGCTGGTATTCAGCTGCATCTGGTTAGACTGGAAGCCAACCCTAACATTGTTGAGACTGGAAGCCAACCCCAACATTGTTGGGAAAAGGCTAGGCAGATGATGGGGTAGTTAACACCTCAGGCATAATGTTCAATACTCACACTCACAGCTGCCTGTACACGTCTGGATACTCTCCGTGATTGGACTTGCGCATACGTTCTCGCGATCTCATGTTCTCCAAACGACGGGCATTTATAGAGTTCTTCGCCACCACAAACAACGATAAACTAGTCACAGTTACTACTAACCTGCAAGTCACACCGTTTCGTTTTCGATCAATAAATAAAGACAGGAATTGAAAGCGCCTTGTCGGGTGATCAGGTCAAATGATTTTTAATAAACAGCTGAATTACAATATGAATAGGTTAAGTTGGATTTTCCAATATGTCAAAAGTATCATCAGTCACAATAAAAAAAGATCATAATCTTTGTTCATGCATAATCACAGAATACTATTACTTACTCCTAGATAATTTACAGGGATTCACGGTAATTATGTTGAACTCGGATGAAATAAAAATCTGGGGTTGAAGATGTAAAAAAAAATAAAATAAAATTTAAATATACAGGGCTCACCGCAAATGGACTGTATAATTTTAACAGGCAATGTATTTGTATATATTGAAGTAATTACCACGAAATTGTAATTTTCCCGAACTTTCCAAGCGGCATAATATATTCTCGTGAAAACTTCAGTAAAATTATTTGAGGTTACAATTTTAGTGTCACAATCGCTCGCTCACGTTACGTGACTTACGTCATAGAAAGAAGTCACTACTATCGCGTTTTACATGGCAACACAAATGATTAAGATGCTTTCACACTATAAATGTAGGTTTTTAGTCTAATGCTAGTTCCAAACGCTTGCCAACGTATTTACTTTGAATAGGGTGTAGGCTTGCAAGTTGCTGCTGCTGGCAGTGCTGGCTGCTGCCGATCTGCTGATCCGATTGAGTTCATTGACTGTCCGTTATTATCTTTTGTTGCTATAAATCAGAGAAAGCTTGCTTGCGGCAAGCGTTTGCGATGCATTCACAAGTTTAGTTTGTGCGTTGGTAGGTTTGTGCTAGTTTGCAGCATAACCACGCGTGTGGAGCCGGTTTGTCTAGCTTCCAGAAAGTTTAGGCAAAAATTAATTTGATTGATACACATGAATACTTGCAACTTGTTTTTCATCCAAATTAGTCCCAGAATCGCAACTCAACAATGGCACAACATCAAAATATTTTAAGATTGATTGGATTGTAGATTAGTTTTTAGCATTTTTATTAATTTCTGAACGGAACCAACGCCGCACCCCACCAAAAAAATAGCGAAAAAAAAGAAACGTCACGTTGCTAAGTCGAAGTCGCTTTCGGATCAAGATTCACGTCAAATGTTCAAAACAAAACAAAACGTGGTTTTATTGAATTAAAAAGTGTTTTAAATTAATTATCATGCCTAAACCTACTAAATTACATTCTAAAGGAAAGTCTAACTCCCTACAGAAACCGTTTAAAGTAGAGAAAGACTCATCGGATGGAGCGGACCCCGAGGATTCAGTTCGACAATTTCAACTTGAACTATGCTGGTGTATTCAACAGTTAGAACGGTCTTTGAACGAAAAAAAAGGCAATGAAAAGCAGAGTAAGTTTCTCTACATGTAGCGGATTATATCTCATTCATTTCCATTTTCAAATTTCATATTGGTGACTAGATTTCATCATAGATGCTAAGTAGCACACTAGCATTGGCTTAAATGCCGTTGTTGGTTATTACAGACATAAATATTGCTTTTGTCATACGCGCTACTACCTACTTAATTGACAAAAAAAACTAGACTTCTACACTCACAAACAGGTTTTCTAAATTACTTCTAAAATTACTCATAAATTGCTGCATATTACGCAACAATTTCATTTTAAATGATGAAGATGTATGTCTAACATTTTTTTGTTATTTTTCAGTGCAAGAAGCATGGAAGGTGCTAACAGTACTAAAGAACAACAACCAACCCGTCATACGCAAGAGACAGCTTATGCGCACACATTTTGGTGACTATAGAGCTAAAATGGCTGCCGAAGAGAAGAAATTAGCAAAAAGTAAGGTTAAAGTAGTGTCCTAAGATAATATTTTGATGCGAGAAATGCATAATTGACAGTTGATATCAATTGATTAACTTATGGATGGCTATTTGTTATAAAATACTAAAATAATCAATGTTAAGGAACTGTTAATAATGTGTCCATATTAAAAGTGCTGAGCCCTTAATATTATAATCAACACTCTTGAAAGGTTGTTAGGAAGGCAAGAAGTGACCACACATAGACATAATTGTAAAGGTACCCATGGAAACTCCAGTAGAAGGACCTACTTTTTTCTGAGTCTGGGACCAGTCTCATTATTCTAGAATAACATGAAAGCCTTTACTCGTACTCGTAACCTCTTATAAAACGAGGTTATTTGTTTGCAGTGGCCAGTAAAATCAAGATATCAGACGTTCCTGAAAAACCAAAAGCTACATTCTTGAGAAAATCTGCATTTTTAACCACAGGCGATGAATCTTTTAGATTCAACTTCAGTTTAGCACCAGAACAAGTAGATAGTGGCAATACCATTGTTAAAGACGGCAACACTGGTGAATCAATTCAAACCGTTACTAGCAATACTAAAGTTGACCCTGAAGTTGCTAACACAGAAAAGGGCAATGAAGATAGTGCAAAGAATTTCAAATTTTCATTTACAAAGTCAGATTTTAAGTTTAATTTTAATGTAGATAATTCCTAGGTTGTATTTTATATCTATGAATTCTGTACAAAATGTAACTGGATTAATAATATAAGTGCTTTACTATGATTTGTGTTTTATTGTACAAATACCTTTCCAGACTGACAAATTGTTTTGCATTGAAATATAGAATGTAAAATCCTATGGCTGATGTTTTACGCCTCTAAGCGTTGTGTTGAAGCCTATCACAATCCACAGCTAAAACAATGTCTCTCAAATTACACCAAATATGTCTGCTTCTGAGTTCTGCTTACCTTCTTAAAATATTAGGTCCTTACATATGAAATTGGCGTTTTGTATGGAAGGAACAAAAAGTCGAATATTTTTTAATATAATATATTTAATTAATCAAAGTATGAACCATTGTTTTCAATGCACTTTTGCCATCTTATAGGTAGTTCATTGATCCCTTTACTAAAAAAACCAGTCGGACGGGAATCAATAAAATCTTTGAAGGCGATTTGGACTGCCCCATCGGAGTTGAATTTTTTCCCTTGCAAAAAGTTATCCAAATTGCGAAAAAAATGGTAATCTGTTGGAGCAAGGTCCGGGGAGTACAGAGGATGTCTAAGACATTCCAATTCAAGCTCTTCTAATTTGGTAGCCGTCTGTTTCTGTTCAGTCAATTCGTGAGGTACCCACCTTTCAAGCTTTTTAATCTTCCCAATTTGCTTCAAGTGAATTAAAACAGTTTTATCACTAACATCGAAGCCTGCAGCTAACTCGGACGTGGTTTGCGATGGGTCCGCTTCCACAATAGCCTTCAATTCTCCATTATCAACTTGGGTCTCAGGCCGTCCACGGGGCTTGTTCTGCAGGTCGAAATTTCCAGAACGAAAACGTTGGAACCAAAAACGAACTGTGTTTTCTTTTGCAACATGACCGCCATACACATCATTCACCCTTCGTGTCGTTTCCGCAGCACTAGTGCCACGGCGGAACTCGTACTCGTAAATAATGCGATATTTTAAATTTTCCATTTTGTAAAATGAGTGACGCAAACAGAAAAATCATCGAAAAAAACAATCGAAGCACAAATACATGAGTAAATAGCTGTACAAATTTGAATTTGGAATTCCTTACCAAAGAGGAGAAATTCGTGATTAAAGTGGCCAGTACGAAAAACGCCAATTTCATATGTAAGGACCTAATATCACACACCTGGTTAGTATTAAGAATCACCATTATCAGTATACAGCAGCCCACTGCTGTACATAGGCCTCTCCATTTGCACGCCATTTAGCTCGATTCTCGGCAACTCTCATCCAACTGCTATCAGCCACCTTGTATTAAGAATACCTACGAGGGGCGTTCAATGTATTCTCGGTATCAGGGTGATTTACTAATGATGTGGGTAATTTGACAAATTAATTAATTAATGACATTATCTAAGGGTATAAAGGTAAAACCACATATATAGAAAGTTGTGATCATTAGTTTGCTAGTTATCCTTAGTTAATGACAACTGGAATGGCTAACGTGACAATGTTGAAGAAAATCGAGCACCGCGCTCTGTTATTAAATTCCTTAAGTAGGTACCAAACAAGGAAAAGTCAAAAAACTATTCACGATGAGATGGTGGCTGTTTACCAAGATCTACACTTTCGTTATCTACGGTTCAAAAGGGGTCAAGTGAATTTAAAAGTGGCAGAGAGAGAATTGAAGACGACACTCGCTCGGGCGACCCGGTTACTGCCTATACGGAAGAAAACGTTAAAAAAAAATTAAGAGGCTTGTACTGGAGCATGCCCGAATGAAAATCAAAATTATAGCAGAGATGTCCCACCTCTCTGTTGGTTCAGGGTAAACTGACCACCGGTGTGTTGCTTCTTCACGACAACGCCCCGGTTCACACGGCGCGTTTCCAAGGCTGCTGTGCGAGATTGTGGTTTCGAAGAAATTAACCACCCACCCTATAGCCCGGACCTAGCCCCGAGTGATTATTATTTGTTCCCTAATTCGAAAAAAGACCTTCGTGGGAAACGATTTTCCAACGATGAAGAGCTCATGGCGGCAATAAATGCGCATTTTTCAGAGAAAGAGGAAAGTAATTTTTTACGGGGTAAGTATGGCAAAGTTAATTTCGACATGTAATAAATGCATTGGGGTAATGGGGGATTACATTGAAAAATAAAAATTATTTTAATTCAATATACGTCTTTTTTATGCCGATACCGAGAATACATTGAACGCCCCTCGTAATGGGCGGTTTCTTCGATTTTTTGAAAAATCTTGAAGAGAGCAATAAAAACAAGAAATGTTTCAAACTAACATGATAAGTATTTATTTATTCCCGTCACATAAACTCTGATAGTAACCCTTCGTGACGAGTAGCCCGTTGTCTTCCCGTATCCGCTTCGCACACGTCAAGTCTTTGAAGAAGTTCTCGGAATTCACGGTAGAAAAACCTACAGGCAACTCGAATTTGTGGAAATAAACGCCCCAAGTCGCTATCCCTATAAAATAGAATATTGTTATTACGTACACCATATGAATTACAAGACAAAGGGTCACACAATGGGCGGTCTTATCGCTAAAAGTGTTCTTATCAAGACAGCCTTTGGATTAAAAGGAGAAGGAGAGACGAAACTGCAGGTACCTAAAAAGTGGGGTCTTGAATCATAATATGCTGAATTTATGGTTAGGTACGTTACAACTTATGAGCACAGCATAGCTATTCACAAACACTCGATACGCTTCCGTATCGCATCGAACATTAATCATTGTTATCGTAGCAGTCTTCTAAACGCTGTTCAAAGTCCAAAACCCGAAAATTTTGTCAGTCAATCATCAAATAGACGCCTGCTATTCTTCCAACAGCTATTTGCTGTTGAGGGCAAGTCAAATCAGGTTATCGAAATGTCAGGTTTTCGATACGATAGCCTGTCGTATGGTTGTGAATCAGGGCTCTGGTTAATTTTTTTCTTGTATGCGATCGATACGCTAAGAAGAAGAAAATCATGAACAAGAGTAAAGGACTAGGTACATTATAAAGAGACAGTGTTTTTTTTCATACAATAATTTTCGAAATGAACAAAGATTGAGCACGCCTTACCTATCAACTTATTGCTTGTCGTATCAACCACCGCCCCACCTTCGACACCGTGGTACTCTTTACACTTCGCATTATTTTTTTCAAACTGTGTATAAGTGCAGGAGTGGTAGCAAGGTACGCGGAAGCCGTTACCCTTCCTGTGTTGCTCTAGGATCTTGAAGCATATGTCGTGTGCAGCGATGACGTTCAATTCTGTTAGCTCGTATTTTCTGTCGGCTGTTTTTACTTTGTGAGCACCCTGTTGAGGCGAAGAATGAATTTAAGTAGGTTTAACGTTTAGCTTGTCCTTTGTTCTGGGCGACCGTTCTATCAAGCGATGAGCGTTAGTGGCTGCAGTCCATGAACCACACAGCTCATTGCTACATCTGGATTTGAAAGGCATACACAATATGCGCGCACACAATATGCACTCAAATTAGGGACAGAGCCCAAAAGGTCAATCAATCAACTGAGCTACAGAGAGACCCCCATCGCAGTCCACTGCTAGACACAGACCTCTCCCAAGTTGTACCACAACAGTTTGTTTTCGCTTCCTGCATTCAGCGGCCTTTTTACGGTTTCGTCTAGCTGGGGGCGTACCACGTTATTAATTAGCTATACTACTTATGCTAGACGATACGCGGTCACCACTCGACTCGAGGACTCGTCTGCTCTAAGGGCCATCAGGCCTTGGACAGACATTGTCGGACCAATGAAATTAGGAAATCGGCCTTACTTACCTTTTTCATTGTATACCCGAGAACTTTGTACTTAATGTTTCCGCTTTTATTTAGTTCTTCAAACCATTGAAACGCTTCATCTGTCCTGTTTACTACGTTAAACAGTTCTATGACCGCCCAATTCACATTTTTGACCTTCTTAGTATCGACCACTATGATACCTATATCATCAAACATCTGTCTTGTCGGTTTTGAGGGCACAACAAATACTCGGGCCTCGAATCGTTTTGACATATACAATATTGTAGTATAACTTACTTTTAAACTGGAAGTAAGATTAGAAAGTATTAGTTTCAAGTAAACCATCGTTATCATCTAGCAGTCCCCGCCTCTCTCATTGCACGCTTCTCGGCAACTCCTGATGCCAGCCACCCTGCGAAGATCGTCGCTCCACCTAGCCTGAGAGCGTCCAACTTTACGTTTAACGATTTAGGGTCTCTACTCAAGAACACATCTACTCGAACGGTCATCGATTCTAAGGCTAATATGGCCTGCCGATCCATTGCCACTTCATGTTAATAGTACCTTGATAGGCTTCGTTGGTCTAATGGTTGCAAAGGCGACTACTAAGCATGGGGTCCCGGGTTCAATTCTACAGGTCGGGCACTGTCATTTGGTTTTTAGATTAGGCACAATTCTCAGTAGGAGGCGCGTTGCGCGTTTGAAGGTTTCAAACTCGTAGCTAAATTTTAGTCCGACTCATGACGGTTATTCCTAAGGCGGATACGTGGAAAACATGTCCAAGAATCTAGCTAGGCCTAGGGTGAATACTCGGACATGCGTTCGCGCGGTGGAACCTAGGGTGGAATAACCTAATTTAGATTGCCATCGACATGCTACTCGATACACGGTGTATGTATAGTACACATTTGCCTAGGCCTTTGAGAAATAAGGGGGAATGTTATCCAAGAAAGTACCTACGTGTAGATACACCGCGCGGCCGTGATAAAAATGGCCTCATCAATACAGACAGCGGTGCACATGTGCGGTACATCAGCGGAGCGCGAGTGTATGACGCGCGCTATCCAACGGTACTGGGACTCCGCCACCGGCTTAGCGTTCACCTGGTAGTTTTCTAAGGATGAGAAACCTGTAATGGCGGCAATTATTACACTAAAAGCTTTTATTTAACTTGCCTTGTTAGTTATTTAGTTAGTACGTATGGGTCAAATCCTGCAACTGTACCTATAAATGGCGGATTTACACATTTGCCGCCAGTAGGTTATTCAAATTTTGCCACCCCTACCGACCTGTAGGTACAATAATGTGTCTGTTTCTAGATAATATTTATTTATAACCCAACGATGTTAAGATTGCACAATAGTTTTTCGGTACCTATCTATTATTTCTGAGCTCATAAAAGCACGAATTATGTACTACTAGTAAGGCGGGCTAAGGTATGCCTTAATTACTACTTACACATCAATGTACATTCTTAATTACTACTTATACAATAATGTACATTCTTAATTACTACAAGACACAATAATGTACCTACATTCTTTGCCGCCCTAGGCTCCAGCCTACTCAGCCTGTTGGTAAATCCGCCACTGACTGAATTTTATAACAGTTATCCCCAACTGATTGGGCTAAAATTTTGCATACACGTTTGGTTTGGATGACAATGCACGGTTAGCTATGTGACATCATTCTAAATCCAATATGGCGGACCAATTCATTTTAGTACAATTGAAGAAGCTTGTTTTTAAAAATATTTTTTGAATGAGTATTTTTGTTTATGTTATTGGATGGCAAACAAGCCGATGTCCCACATCCCACATGATGTTAAGTGGTCCCCCTAATATCAGAGACATCGTAGATGCGTTGCAATTTCAGAGACAAATTGAAATATCTCATAGGCCTGTGATGATTTTGGCAAAATGCACACGTCACGAAATTCACTGCGGTACAAACTTCACACAAAATACTAAAAAAATAACACTAACAGCTTCCAGTTAAGTCTAGTTTTCTAGGGCTAGGGGACTTAGGCGGGGATAATAAATTCAAAGTTTCCAAAATATCATACGATTCCGATGTCAACGCCAACTTAACCAACAAAAAATGTAAAACTAACTTGTACATCGTAAATTATTTACGAAATACAATAGCATTTTTTATATTTATTTTTATTTTATTAAAGTTTTTATTTCATACATTGCAATAAAGCAAACCGTATCAGTTTGCTGTGCACTTATCAAATGGTATTGTAAAATAATTTAGGGGCAACACAGATGACGGATATTTTATTGAAACAACTAAAAAAAAAGTGTAGCGTCTGTGAGGCCCTTAAAGTTATATAATAATGTTATAGTAGAGATTACAAACTTAAAAAAGAATATTTTTCATTTATGAATTTTAAATACCTACTTTGTGTAGTTAACTGGCTTTCCCTTAGCTACGCAAAATACGCGCATTGGCGTGGAGTTGCGGACACCAGACCCGTATTATCTATACCTAGTTAACTAGCACCTAAGCTATAAGTCAGGAATGTTAGATAAAACATGATAATTTGAAATAGAAAATGAAACTTAAATCAATTTAACACAATATTTTAACAATATTATTTATTTATGTTTATCAATAATAAGTTTAAACTAAATCTAAATAATATAATCTTATTTTAGGTCAATTTACGTGACAGCAACACGTATGCAATGTAAACTGAGCTTTATGTTAACCATGTAAGATATAAATTTGTTTGACGACATGCTGTAGTCACTGCATTTTATGAAGGAGTTGTAGAGGTTAACAAAAAATAACCAAAAATTCATTGCATACTCGTCTGTAGCAATACAACTGACTCATATAACATTACTTCTTAAATACAGCGATTTTAGCTGGCGACTATCTAAAATATAGTATAGTGACTCAGTACTCAGTGATATTTTACATGAAGAAATAAGGTTGCTGCTCATCTTTCATACAATTGGAACTTTATATTGTTTAAACCAGCATTTTGCGGGATTGCCCGTTTTTGAAAAGTAGATTTTGTATAAGCATTCTTTAAAATTAAGTTCCATTTGATTAAATACTAAATAGCAGTCAACCACCCTATTTCAGATTTAATTCCATACTAAGTCACCATACAAATGGTCGCTTTTTCCTCAAACGATCTCATACTTGTCAGGATGGAAGCTGATCTCCTGCGAGTAGTCCACGGGCGCGCTCTCATCCTCTGCGTGAGTCACTTTGATGGCCTTCAGGAGAGCCAGCGACGTATCTGAGGTCCACATCACTGTGAGCGGGAAGAAGTCGTTGGGAACCGCAGGAGTCACGCTAAAGAGGGGAAATTGAGGGTTATATTTTTATAAGTATCTCAATAGTTTGAAGTTGACAGAGCTAGAACACAAAATAAATTCGATGCGTGCTTAAAGCCGCTATGCTTCATTTATTATATGAAACATAACACTCAAGCATGATGAGCTGAAACTATTTATATATCATTTTTTTTATACAGAGTTTCATTTTTCAAAATATATATGTGGCTTCGTGGGTCACGCTTGTCTAATCTATATAAATAAAACAAAATCGGGTTAGTTACACCATTTATAACTCAAGAAAGGCAGGAGCGATTTTTATGTTGTTTAATTTGTTGGATTTGTCTCCGCCCCGAATAGCAGAATAAATATTAAAACATGGGGAAAATTCACGAAAAAAAATAATGAAGATAATTCATTTTCTCATACATTTAGGCGGTACGAAGTTCGCCGGGTCAGATAGTATTGTAATAGAGCAGTTTTTAAATTAACCTTTATACGCCGGACTTTATATCAGTTATCGTGCCTCCAGCGACGGACAAAAAAAAAAAAAAACGAAAAATAAATACCGATGAAACGAGCTGTGATGATGTAATAATAATACAGATTAAACGAGCTGTGTTATTTGGTCGTATATACAGGGTGTCCCAAAACTCAACGTCAAGCCGAAACGGGGTGACAGGATTGATCATAACCATCACGAGAAAAATCTGAAAAAAAATCTATCCCATGCAGTTTGAAAATTATGGGCATTTTAAGAAAAACCTAGAAATTTGATCAAACTGTACCATTTTTCGGTTATTGTGGTTATTATTTTTTATTTTTGTTCATTTGAACTTTAGAAACGTAATCCTAAATAACATTTCTAGAATCCCAATAAAAAATAATGACACAATTGCCTTAAGTTCCCGAGAATTGAGACTATTTGTTAAACTACGAATTTAAAATTTTCAAGATTCGTCGACTTTGACAGGCCCTCCTATAAAAAAAATGTACTAGAGTGCCTTGGCAAGTAGCATTAAAAGTTGGCGCATTTAATCAGAATTCTAAAATGGTACAATACTTGTTAGTTCCATACAATAGAAAAGAGTAAAAAAATTAAAACCTCAAGTAACCCGATTTTTGCTATCAGATTTTACTCAGTTAAAATGTTTTTAATTCGCACAAGCTCTAGGTAGGTTCTTAATTTTAAGGCAAAATGATGAGAGAGATGGATAATGGGTATGTTTGCCATGAGTGAGCGAGACAGATAGTGACGCCACGCATTGAGACGGAGATGCGTCGTTTAAACGAGTGCGAATGAAACAGATAGATGCTATGGCATCTATCTGTTTCATTCGCACTAGTTTCAGCCAAGCAAATGGCTACGCTACCAGTCCGACACCAACCAGTTAGTACGTTTCGCTCATTCGTCTACTGCGCACGTTCGTATTCGCTTGTGTTGATTTAGTACTGACAACTTTGGCTTCTCTTTTTGGACTTGAATCTTTGTGAATTGGACTTGTTGAAAACATACCGGCAACTTTGGCTTCTCTGTGGACTTTTGTGTTGGCATACTTTTTATCTACCATGCCTACGCGCTACACTTCACAAGAATATGCGAACATGCACCTCATTTATGGGGAATGCAGATGCAACGCAAGTGCTGCCGCTAGACTTTATCGTGAAAGATATCCAAATTTAGAGCGCTACCCGGATCACCGCGTGTTTGTTAATGTGCACCGTTCACTCACAGAGGGCGGCCATTTCCCGAATCAAATACAGGCTGGAGGTAGACCTGTGTTTCCTTTCCAGGAAGAAGTATTGCAAGAGGTCGCACGTGACCGAAGTATTTCCGTACGTGGAATTGAAGAAAGAACGGGAATACCGAAAAGCACTGCTCATCGTATTTTACAAAGAGCCGAAATGCATCCGTTTCACGTACAACGAGTTCAAAGTCTTCTACCTCGAAATTATCAGGAAAGGATTTCTTTTTGTAGAACAATGCTACAGAGGCATAATGAGAATCCCCAATTCATCCAAAAAATTCTCTGGTCAGATGAATCGACATTGAAAAAAGATGGTTACATGAACTTGCACAATTATCACGAGTGGCATGTGGAGAATCCACATTTAATGCGAGAAGATAGATCCCAGTATCGTTTTAAAGTAAACCTGTGGACCGGAATTTTAAACGGTAAAATTATTGGGCCTATTGAACTGCCTGAGAACTTGAATGGAACTAATTACCTACATTTTTTAAGAGAAGATTTACCAACCCTGTTAGAGGACGTACCACTAGCAGATCTTCGCGACATGTGGTTTCAACAAGATGGCTGCCCAGCGCATTTCGCAGTGCAAGTAAGAGATTTCCTTGACCAGGAATATCCGGGAAGGTGGATTGGACGTTCGGGCACTATCTCGTGGCCCGCCCGTTCACCAGATTTAAATCCCCTGGATTTTTTCTATTGGGGAGTTCTCAAAGAAAAAGTTTACTCAAAGCCCATTGAGAACGTAGCCGACCTGCGTGAACGCATTTCTCAAGCAGCTGAGGCGATCAACTCTCGAAGATATGCCCGACTAATAAGTAGATCTTTTTTAAGAAGATGTAGGGCTTGTATTGAGGCTGATGGTAAACAATTTGAACATTTATTGTAATAAAAAACGTTATTTCTCTATCATCAGACTTTTATTCCAACAAACCTAATTATTTTACTAATTTTACTAACTTTTTTTCACTTTGGTAAAACTGGCGTCACTATCTGTCTCGCTCACTCATGGCGAACATACCCATTATCCATCTCTCTCATCATTTTGTCTTAAAATTAAGAACCTACCTAGAGCTTGTGTGAATTAAAAACATTTTAACTGAGTAAAATGAGATAGCAAAAATCGGGTTACTTGAGGTTTTAATTTTTTTACTCTTTTCTATTGTATGGAACTAACAAGTATTGTACCATTTTAGAATTCTGATTAAATGCGCCAACTTTTAATGCCACTTGCCAAGGCACTCTAGTACATTTTTTTTATAGGAGGGCCTGTCAAAGTCGACGAATCTTGAAAATTTTAAATTCGTAGTTTAACAAATAGTCTCAATTCTCGGAAACTTGAGGCAATTGTGTCATTATTTTTTATTGGGATTCTAGAAATGTTATTTAGGATTACGTTTCCAAAGTTCAAATGAACAAAAATAAAAAAGAATAACCACAATAACCGAAAAATGGTACAGTTTGATCAAATTTCTAGGTTTTTCTTAAAATGCCCATAATTTTTAAACTGCATGGGATAGATTTTTTTTCAGATTTTTCTCGTGATGGTTATGATCAATCCTGTCACCCCGTTTCGGCTTGACGTTGAGTTTTGGGACACCCTGTATATACGACTCTGGCGGAATGGACACGAAAATATTTGTCGGATTAATCCGACATAAGCGGGTAAAAGGTTAACTTGTATGGTATAGTTTATTTTTTTTACCATATAAAAATGCTGAACCTAAAATCCCTAAGTAAATACATTAAAACGACAAAATTAAAAAAAAAACATAGAAGCCGGGTATTTTCATACATTTCTATAAATACACTATAAAGCATGTCTTATAACCAAAAATTCGAAGACATCTACCAACCCGCACTGGGCCCGCGTGGTGGATTACAGCCCACTCCCTCTCCGATGATAAGAGGCTTGTGTCCCAGCAGTGGGAACACAATAGACTGATTGTGCTATGCTATAAAAAAGTGGCACACCGGGAGTGCCGACAGAAGTGAAAACAAAACACAAACAGAATACTTTGCCATCACTCACTGACATATCGGATATACATTAAAACCGAGTACATCCCGAGGACAGCCCAACACATCCGAAGCAGTGTCGGTTACGGTAACAGTGGCGCGAATTCAATGGTTTTTTCACAACGCGTCTAAAGAAGTTTTCACTTCAATAATGAACTATAGTAACTCACGTAAACTCAAGGCTGCCAGATTTCTGCTGCTTGTTGATGATGGGTATGCTCCAGATGAGCGTGCGTCCCTTCTGCGCGTAGCTGCCTTCCCATTGGTGGACCACCACAGACGTGTTGCCGGAACTAAGGGGGAACAGAGCATGGTTCATGTCAAGAGAGTGAGGGTGAAATTCATCACTCTTTTGTGGTTTTCTACGCTAAGTAGGGTTGTTATGGCGTAATTTGCACAGCTGTACAAGCTGTATCTTTTGACGTGTGGCCAAAGTTTGAACTAAGGCCGCCATCTTGTTTTTTCAATACATTTCACAAAACAATTCCACAATCGTTTACCAGCACCACAGCGCCACCCTGTCAACGTCATTCTCTTAGCACTCTACAGTAAATAAATGAAGAGAATATTCTTTTTAGGGTTCCGTGCTAAAAAGGTGAATACGGAACCCTATTACTAGGCCTACTGCGTCTGTTTGTCTGTGACGGGGCTGTATCATTTCACTGGGGACCCTGTCTGATTATTCCCAAACGGGCGACACTGGGTGGCGGCGAGCAACCGAAAATAATAACGCCACGAGAGCTTCCAATTCAGTCGTCATTTTTTTTACCGCAATAGGCAGCCAGTTGAAATATATGTTTTACTGTGGCCTTTATCACGGCAAGTTACGAAAATAACAATCTACACAAGTTTTAATAGTAAGGAGCTTAGAGGGCGAATCCGACTAGATATGTGGCCGGTGTTTTAAGCGCTGAGCAGACGATGGACAATTTGTCCGTGGCGATAGAACGTATGGAACTCCCAGCAATTCATTGCCCTTTGTGCGTTATTGCATAGATTTTCATTCGTTCTATCGTAGCGGACAACTTGTCCATTGTCTGCTCAACGCTTTACTATTGTATCTTTCCGAGAAATAAAATCTTATTATTATGTACTTCAGGTACTCACGGTAACGGTATATGTATGTTGACGTCGTTGAGCGTGAGGTGGTCGTGTTCGAGCTCGTACTCGATGTTGACATCACAGCCGCCGCCGGTGCCCTCTGACGGCCAGCAGTTTACTGCAAAGAATAAACAAGTTGTTAACATTAATGTTCTTTACTTAACTTCATATTATTATGTGGAAAAATCACACTAATATTATAAAGGCGAAAGTTTGTGAGTGAGTGTGTGTGTGTGTGTTTATATGTTTGTTACTTCTTCACGCCTAAACCACTGAACCAATTTAGATGAAATTTGGTATAGAGATAGTTTGAGTCCCGGAAAAGGACATAGGATAGTTTTTATCCCGATATTCCCACGGGATCGACATTTACGCGGGTGTAACCGCGGGGCGCAGCTAGTAAGAAATAAATATACAGGGTGTCCCGTAAGTCGACGTACTCAAGCCGGAATCGGGTAACAGGCCAAGTCATAATAGATATTAGAAAAATATTTTAAAAACCTAAGTTATATATTTTTAAAATTATTGGCATTTAAATGTCACTTTTTGCCCAACCAAATATTCAAAATTGATACTTTGCCAAACTTTGACTGACTGTACTGAAAAAAAAAGTATTATGCGAGTTTGGCAAGTTGGCGCATTTATTTTATTTTATTTTATTAATTTAAGGGAAACTTACAGCTAATACATTTAAATATCAAGTACAATGTGTAAGCGATGGCCAATTACAAGTTTCCACTAACGATTAATGTGAGTAACATTAACAAATACGCGAAAACAGTGACGTAAGAGATAACCAAATGAATTATCTCACGCTCAAAAAATACAATAAAAAAGAGAGAAAGAATAAAGAAAAAAAAAATGATTATACATCGAAAAAACAATTGGTCAAAGTTTGTTTTACTTTCTTAACACTACTAGTAAATAAATCTAAATCGACATCCTGACACACCATGTTAAAAGAACGACAAGCTCTTATCACGAACGAGTTCTGTCTGTAGATAGTTCTGACTTGAGGCACATGAAGGAGACGTGGTCTCCGAAGAAATACACTCGGTACACGGAGACCGATCTTGCCCACCAACTCAGGGACGTCACTAGATCCGTTCATAACGCTAAATAAGAAAGCAAGATCTGCAATTTTCCTACGCTCATATAGAGGCAGAATGTGGAATTTCTTACACCGACTAATATAATTCGGGAGATAGGTATTTGAGCGATATTGAGTGTATCTCAAAAATCGCCTTTGTATACCTTCAAGCCGATCAATGTACACATTATAATTTGGATTCCAAACCTGAGAAGCATATTCCAGGTGGCTACGGACAAACGCACAATAAAGAATTTTAAATGTTTTAACATTCTTAAATTCAGAAGAGATCCTAAAAATAAAACCTAATGCTTTCGAAGCCCGGTTGACAATGTTATTAACATGTGCATCAAACAGAAGCTTAGAGTCAAAAGTAACTCCGAGATCCCTGATAACACTCACTCTGGCTACCAAGGCATTCGAAAGCATATAATCGAATATAACAGGGTTTGGCTTACGCGTAAATGTACATACATAGCATTTGGACACATTTAAATCCAATCTATTTCTAACACAGTATTCGTGGAACCGGTCCAGATCATTCTGTAATAAGCGTGCATCCTCAACAGTTGACACTTGACCCAAAATCTTCATGTCATCCGCATACAATAAGACCTTAGAGTTAAGGAAACAAGAGGTAACGTCGTTTATAAAAATATTAAATAAGAGAGGTCCCAACAAGGATCCTTGGGGAACCCCCGACGGAATGTACATCGGTCTCGAAGTATACCCATTGAGAACCACCGTCTGGCACCTATTCTCCACGTATGACGAGAACCATCTAAACAAATTACCCCTCACACCAACCAACAAGAGTTTACGCAAAAGCAGCGCATGATCAATTCGATCAAAACACTTGCTGTAGTCAGTGTATATAACGTCGACCTGAGACCGTCTGGACATGTGATCTGTAAGATAGTCACTACAGACCACGAGATTTGATGTAGTCGAGCGACCTTTCAAAAACCCATGTTGATGTTCGCAGAAACTTAATTTAAGTGTAGCGGAAAGTTGACTGTGGACAATTTTCTCCATAATTTTAGCAAATACACAAAGTTTGGAAATTGGTCTGTAGTTGTCTATATTGGCTTTGGCTCCTTTTTTATGAATCGGCGTTATATACGCTGACTTCCAGATGAGAGGCACTACCCCTAATTCAAATGACCGCTTAAATAATATTGTTAACGGAAGGGATAGGCACCTGGCACATTTAGATATAAAAATTGGCGAAATGTTATCAGGGCCCGCGGTTTTGTTTAGGTCCACTTGTTTAAGCAACCGAAACACTTCCTCCTCCCGTACCTCAATAGAGCTTATGTCAGATACGCAATCAGCAGTCTGACTACCAGGTTCCTCCAATACCACAGTGTACAGATCATTGTCAGTTCTTTCTTGGAAATTAGATAAAAAATAGTTTCCGAACATATCACAAATTTCCTCCCCATTGCTAGACGAAACTTGACCAAAGTTAAAAACAGAAGGGTAACAGTTGGTTTGTTATTTAATAAGCATTTCAATTTTTTTTTATATTGAATAAATGTTTTTATTCCAAAGATTTTTTAAATATTTTTCTGATTATAACTTAACTTATTACCCGATTCCGGCTTGACGACGACTTATGGGACACCCTGTATAAAGTAAAAAAGATCAAAACCAAGACATCTAAAAAATCATCCACATGACGCCTGTATTGGTCTGGTGGATGTGGTGCGACCCTGGTAGTAGAATACGAACTGCTATTACACCGAAGAGGCCTGTGTCCCGGTAGTGTAAACATTATAGGCCGATGATGTACCGGGCGTCGTTAAGGTAAAGTTCTAATGCAGGTTATGCTATCACTGTAGTATATACTGTATATAGAGTCAGTGCTCACCGGACAGCGGCGCTAGCTTGTCGTCGTTGGCGTTGAGGCGCCACTTCAGCACTCCCACGTCGCTGTTGAGAGGGAAGGCGCGTTGGCTCTGCTTTAGGCCTATTACGCCGTTCGCTCTAAATGCTTCTTTGTCAACGTTGGGGTGGGTCTGGAAGAAATATTTTTTATTTAGCAGGATTATATTGCACTAGGATTCACTCGGTAGCGGAAAGTCGTGAAAAAGATTAGTCGCTACGTTCATGAGGAGGTTTCGCGACCTCAACAGACGTCAGCGTGGGGTTGAACCCACGCTGACGTCGGGTGAACGTTAATATGATGAGTTCGAAACAACCGCTCTACTCGTAAGTTTTGAATAATATGGTTTCCCGTAGTTAACAGCTTGTAGAAAAGGGGAATCATTACTGAACTGTTCTTTTTCCTATAAAACATTATTTTTTGCAGCTATTAAATAAGATTTTTAGCACTGTACCTGCAGTTGCAGTGGCCTGGTGTCCTTATTGTCGACGTGCACGTGAATGCGCGCGTACTGCTCGTTACTGATGCGCAGGGTCAGCAGACCTGTCATGTTTCAAATTGATGTTATTTCAAGTTAAACTAATATCAACTTTATTATAATGGTGATTAAGTTGATTTTAGAGTGACTAGCACTATTGAAAAAGTTATAAAAATGTCTGAAGTTGTAGCGTAAACTGCACTTTATTGTGTAGGAATTAAAGTCACTTTTCCATAAACTCATATTTGTTTAAGTACATTTTTGTCGAGTGTACAAATAAGTCGCGAATGCAGTATAGACCCTTTAGCGTAGAAATTTTTCGTCGGTTACAGTTTTTGCGTCAAGTGTCCCAGCCACCTGTACGTATATGTTCTTTAGGTATATTTGCACATTATTTAGTATTTAAATTTAATTAACAACATATCAGTAATATATGTTTTTTTTTTGAGTGGAAAGTTTACTACCTATAGCAACTTAAAAAAAAATCGGAGCTAATATTTATCTTAACCGGTTCACTGTCCACAAAGTAGACTCAATAGTTAAATTCATTTTAATTTTTAAACTTAACATCTGTAACTTGTACCTACTTTCTGTGCAAATAAAGAACTATTCTATTCTATTCCAATCAACATGAATCATAAATATGATTCATGGGAGAGGGAATGGGTCAAAATTCTTTCTTTCTTAAGGGCCATAACACTTACCGCTAAGTTCAAAGTTCTGTACATCGCCATCTCTGCCGGCTACTAGAGTAAGGCGCTCCTCGAAACGCAAGTGTACACTGAAACAAAGGTTACATTGTTACAATTCACCATACTGCTCTTAATTATTTTGTTTGTTGTTCTTGATTTGTTGCACCACTAGTTCGTCCCAACTGAAGACAGCTTAACCTTTTAACCGCCTGTGTCGCATTTATGCGACACATATTTCCGTGCCCCTACCACTCTTGTTGTATTTCTGCGACAGAGAACGTGCATGTTTTTTTTCGTCCTATTAACTGCGTGGTACAATTAAAACCATTATTAAATAGAGAAAAAACTTTTTGACTATTTTTTAATCGATACAACGATTTCTCCTCCTTATGTATTGTAGGTATTATTTTATCTTGATTTTATCGATTTGTAGCCGCGCGCTAGGGGCACGGCAATTGATATTTAGCCAAGCTTAAAAGGTTAACCTTTTAAACGCTTGCGCTTGTTTGCGCGCTTTATAACAGTTTTTCTATAAACAGCTACAATACTAATACGATGACAAACAGTTGAATGAGTAAAAGCTGCCCAGGTATTTTGTTTGGACAGCCAAACAACAACCGTTGGGCAGTTGGTCCAGTCAATAAAGGAGTTGTAGAGTGCGTGAGCAGGGACCTAAGCGATTCCTTTAGAAACTTGGTTAGCGTGCTTAGGGCGTGAACATACTAAAAGTCCTGACGTCTAGGAAGTGAGCCGGAGTGGCAGGGGGGGACGACTTCCCACTATTGGGTTTTCCGCTTATATCTCAAAAATGGTGCGTCATAGGGAAAATAATTCTTATACAAAATGAAAGCTCATAAAATTCTCTACAATTTTTAGAAAAAGCAACCAATTCACTACGGCCCAAGGCCTCAGCCTTGGGCCGTAGTTTTTTTGACTTGGCAGACCTTCCGGCTCCAAACAACAACTGAGCACTAAGTGGGCACTGAATGGGCCCCCAGACACCAGGGGCCCTGGTGCCTCACACCATTTTGCACTTTAGTAGTAACGCCACTGTTCCTCGATCCCTAAATCCACTTACTCCTTGTGATCGTGGGGCGGAGGCCTGGCGACACCGACGTCTGCGGCTTGAGGCGCGGCGCTCAGGGCCGACACCGTGTCGCCCTCACTGCGCAGGCGCGACACGAACGACTCCGCGTCCGTGCCGCGGGAACCCAGCTTCATTGCTGAACGACCGGCTGGGCGGGCTCTGAGGAAGGAAAATAAAATTACAGTATTGTAATGAAATGTAATGTAAAAGAAAGTAATTGTACAGTAATGACAAGCTTTTACCCGCGGCTTCGCTCCTGCGGGATAATAAAAAGCTTGTAAAAAGCTAGTTTATATGCATATACTATCTTTTTGCAAAAAATCACATAGATCCGTTGCTGCGTGAAAGAACGATAAACCAACAAACACACTTGCGCATTTATTTATTCACGCATGCGTAACACACAAACAGTAGCAATGGCATTCATTTTAACAATTCAACAACATTAATTGCGTTATTTACGTTGTTGAGCAGACAATATCCTTCAATATGATTCAGATCGTGATTAATAATGTGTTACGCAATTAGGGTGCTGGTTTCTTAGTCTATCACGGCTCTAACGTTAGTTTTCGGCTATATCTATGAGTACATATTTGTGTACTTACGTCTCCCGTGCGGGCGTAGTAGGTATCTTCTCAGCAATTGGTTCGGATTGTGGTGCAGAAGACATCGACGAACTGCCGAAACTACTTCCTACAACCATTAAAAAAATGAGATCGTGTAGTAAACAAGGTAATCGTTTTGTACAAGGTAGAGTCAGCACCAAAAGTAGTTACATACTTCAGATTTAAAATTATTAAGTATTATTATTCATAGCTAAACTCGTAACTGAATTCTGCGGGGCAATTGCGCAACACATTATCAATCGGAATCGGTTTCATTTTGACAGTTCAACAAAACTCATTGCGTTATTTACTTGTTGAGCAGACAAATTTTTCGAACTTATAAAGCAATGGGTTAGCAATTTGCTTCAAAATGATTCATTTCAGATTCCGATTGATAGTGTGTTACGCAATTAAGATGCTGGGCTCATTCAATTTAAATTGCCATTGACACGAGTTCGAACACGACTAAGAAAATATTTTTTTATAATGAACACAAATTAATACAATATTAAAAAAAGGAAACTTTAAAATAAAAGACTATTAGATGAAAATAATACTGAAAACCCGTGTCTCGAACGTTTTGAGTCAAAAGAGTAACAGTTTTAATCCACTTTCTTTGCTGACCGTAAGTGATACCTACAAATAGCATGTTCCTTGTTTGTATCTATTTTTTTTTTTAACTATTTGCTTTACATTTTTACTCTTGTCTTTGTTGCTGTTGTGCGTATCAAATGACTATTTCTTTTATTTTTTTCATTCTATTTCTAAACCTACATAAAAAAGTACAATGTCTTACCGAACGACATCTGACTGCGTGTCGGTACGCCTCGCTTGGCAGCTTCCAATCTCTCTCGTTGCAGCTCCTTCGCGCGTTCACGCATGCGGTTAGCTGCTTCGCGCTCTTGCGTCTAAAAAGCAAGATTTTTTTAAAGATCTCCCTTCCTAAAGTGAGCGATACATATGGATCATCGTTATTTCAAGTATACATTATATCATTTTATACATGCCCTGTACATGCATGTATAAAATCAGCTATTTGATATATTTTGGTCAAGTAGGTATTGAACTTTTGTATGAAACAGCTGTTTTTTTTTTCGTGATTTTAGAGTTGATCCCATATTGGAAGTTGTTCATATTCATGGGTATAACACCCTGTAAAAATTTGGAACTGGTAAAAAACATCATCCGGTATAGATTATATTGATTAAAAGTAGAAGAGGGGCTCATGGCTAAATAGTAACAGCCGCATGGGTTGATCGACGGTTAAGCTATGCTTGCCGCGGTTAGTTCATGGATGAGTGAGCATCCATTACATATCGAGACCCCTCTGTGCCTCGAAAAGCACGTTAAGGCAGTCTAAGCAAGAGGTATCATGTTACCCAGTAACTGGGTTGTGGAGGTCAGATAGCAAGTCGCTCTATTGAAATACTGGTATTCAGCTGCATCCGGTTAGGCTGGAAGCCGACCCCGACATAGTTGGAAAAAAGCTAGGCAGATGATGTTGGGTTAGATTTACAATAAAACTTTTCATAAATTGTTATGACTTGATTTTTACATACCTGTCTCACAGCTTGGTAGATCTTCTCCTCATGAGAGTCCATCTCGACGAATGAGCGTACCTAATGCCAGAAAAGAGTATGAAATAATGTCATTTATTCAATTCTTAACTTTTGTAAAAGTATAGTTTAAAGAAAATATGCATACAGATTGATTGCAAATTATTCAAAATCAAAATATTTTATTTCACATTTAAACCTACATGGGCACTTATGAAACGTCACAAGCTAGGTGCATGGTTTCAGTTGGTCGTTTCCTATGGAGAAGAGCCGGCAAGAAACTCCACGGTTACTCTTTTAAAAATAATTTGCTTTTACAATGTTTTCAAATTAGTGTCAATAGGTATTCAAATTATTGGATAGCTCATACAATTCAATAGTTTGCAATCAGACCACCGCGCGTCGCCTATCGGCGACGAAACAATAGAAAATCAATTGTGTCTCATTAGCGGAGCTCAACAGATTAAAGAATACACAAATTTTGTCAAATAAAATGTCTTCCTCTTAAATAAATCACACTAGCAGCGCCCCGCGGTTTCATCCACATAAATTTTCCGTGGGAGATTATCCGGATAAAAGTGAATGTCCTTTCCCGGGACTCAAACCATCTCTATAACAAATTTCATCTAAATCGGTTCGGATAATTGGTAAAGTCGACGGCTCGCCGCTGCGCTGCCGTCTATACGCGAAACTGGCAGAATAGACGACATCGGCACAATTGCCAAAAAAAAAAAAACTAAATTGGTTCAGCGGTTTAAGTGTGAATAGGTAACAGACAGACACACTTTCGCATTTATAATATTAAAATAGGGATTAAGATGTAACACTAACCTGTGCCAAGTTGACACTCTCCCTGTAGCCAAGAGCTACAATCTCATCAAATGCAAACAGCAAGTTGAAGGCCTGGTTCAGTACCTCTACCTCTGTCAACTGAGTGCAGTATTCCGGCACCTGGTAACATGGAAAATTATGCTGTGATGTGATACATGAAAGGTCTTAATAAAGTAATTCTTAGATTAATTTTCTTCCAACTCTCACTCTACTCTCTTGTTCCGCTTACATTTTCCTGATTTGTTTTTTCTTCTTTTCATATTCTCTCTAATTTCTTTGTTGAAATGAAATTTTTAATTATATGTAATAAAGAAGAAAAGAGTAAAAAAAAAGAAGTAATCTATGATCATTTTCATAAAATATCATTGACAAACACATTTGACCCATTGCCTATGGTTCCAAGTTAACTCACCACTCTGCTGAATAAGCGCAATGTCTCCAGATCCTCAAGGATGTTGCTGGCTTTAGTGGTGATGAGCAGCATGTACAGTTTGTCCAATGGTTGGTACACATATCTGTAATAATTTAGGTATTAGGAGTGATTTAGCTTTCATTATCAATCAATGTATGGCTTAAGAAACTGTTAAAAATGAATAATTCAGTCTTTATTTAGTTGGGTAAACATAGTAGGTTTACATTTATTACTAGTAAATACCAAGTCAGTACTTTTAATACAAATAGTACCTTAGTAAGTAATATATTTATTTGACATAAAAGTACAGATACAGGGTGAAATTTAATTGTGTCCAAATAGCCTGGTACAAAATAAATGATCAATGAGGGCTGATGCTAGGATTTACAAGAAATGTAGACAGCTGTTACCTACTTCTATTATTTTAATTCAATGATTTCGTATGAGAATCTTATCACACTACAGGTAATAAGTGACATAGAGCCTTATTTTTTGTATAAAGTTTACATTATTTATTTTACTTATGGTAGGAAGAATTTTATGTAGAAAACATATTCAAAGATCAATAAACACTGAGAATTTACTTTCATGCTTCCTAAGCTAGTAACGGTTATTGCAGGCAGAAATCTTATCAGAATGCCACACAGACAGACAATCAATAGTATTTGTCAGAAATAGGGAGTAAGTACGGATTATTCCACTTTGCCCCACCGGCCGCCCCACTGGTGGGGCAAAGTGGAATGTTAAAAATTTTGCAGTGGAATCTGCCCCACTAAATCGAAATAGTGGGGCAGATTCCACTGCTTTAAAATCCTGTTGGATTCTGCCCCACTAGGATTGGCGCCTTAGAATAAACATACAAACATTTTATTTTCGCAAATTTTGTATTTCCTAGTTGTTTCTGGAAGGATAAGGGATGTAAATCGCAGATTAATTACACGATTTGTTACAAGCATTTGTTACATGCAGCGTTGGAGTAAGAATGACCAAACCGTCATTTTCCTACACAATAGACGTGCATTTGGCCATTTGCATTTCTTATCAGTATAGTTCATTTTGAGACCCACTCTTTCGGAGGCTCTACTGAGGTCATCGAGCATTGTACTGAGGTGCTCCATAGTCTCAGCCATGACTACAATATCGTCACAAACCGAAGGTGAGTTATACAGGTACTCGCCATTGATGCTAATGCCAGCCCCTTTTCAGTTCAGAACCTTGAAGACATCCTCCAGTGTAGCAGTGAACAGTTTGGGAGAGGTAACGTCTCCCTGTCTCACACCTCTCTGCAGAAGGATAGGTTTCGAGGTCTGATCCAGGAGTCGGACTGACATAGTGGCGTTTTCTTACAGAAACCTCGATGCAGCATCCACTGCCGCGAAGTATTACCAACATTCCGTTTCAATTTTATTGGATTGGATTCGACAAGACGTGGAAGAATGTTTTTTGAACAATTGAAGCAATAACTGAGGTTCTGATCGACTTTCATTCTTGGGAATAATGGGAATCGCGACTTTTTTGCAAATCTATTTATTTGGTTTATTATGCCAACCTTCATCATCTGGACTTTGTGCGGCTATTTTGAAAATCTACTTATTTAGTTTATTATGCCAACCTTCATCATCTGGAGTGAGGCGGCCGGTGGGGCAAAGTGGAATAATCCAAACCAGTCAGTTATCTTTTCTTCTGGTAATAAGGGTAAAACAGCTGCATTAAGTGCTACTTGTTTTCGCAAAAATTTTGATTTTTTTTTTCTTTTTTTGCCAGTGCCTCAAAATCCGATTGAAAATTGTGGTTTCCATTCCGGAATCTGTGATTTTACTACAGAAAAAAAAGCGGTGTAAATTTCTGTTGACTTTGTACAGACGCCAGCACATCAACCTACTACAATCTGTCAAGTTTCTTTAATCGATTTTCAACTTTATCACTTAAACATAAGGTTCAAAGTTGATTGGGAAAATGTGACAGTTTCGGGTAGGTTGATGTGCTGGCGTCTGTACTCATAACAGCGTACACGAATGGCACAATATTTGTTGCGTTGAGAGCTACCCCAATCACCATGCAATGCTTACGTCTTTTTTTTTGTTTTTGAAACGATTTTATGTACCTATGCTTATTAATGTGTAATTTTAGTTGATTTTATTTTAGTTAAGCTGTTTCTTATTTATAAGGTAATCATAAGACTGTATTATGCCATACTAAATGATAACTAATGTGTGATTTTGAATAGTTAAATAGAATAAATACCGTTTTGTTTTCTATTTACGGGGACGAATCGTACTCAGTTTGTAATTTTAAGCTTAAATAAAGTAGTAAAGACAAATCTAGTTGCCATTAATAAACAAATATTTAATTTAATTTAAAAATTTAATTTAATTTCAAATAGCATAATATCTGTGATTTTAAGTTTAGTGTACATAGTTATATCTTATTAACGAAAATTTGCGAAAATAAAATGTTTGTACGTTTATAAATTCTAAGGCGCCAACCCTAGTGGGGCAGAATCCAACAAGATTTTAAAGCAGTGGAATCTGCCCCACTATTTCGATTTAGTGGGGCAGATTCCACTGCCAAATTTTTGACATTCCACTTTGCCCCACCAGTGGGGCGGCCGGTGGGGCAAAGTGGAATAATCCGTAAGTACACTTGGCAATGAGTTTAAGTACCTGACAGATTCAGTTTCGATAAATGTATGTTGTCGGCCGCCAGTCATGAGCTTGGGGAAGGCAGCCAGCAACCCCTCGATACGTGCCTTCGTCATCTCCACGAATTGACGTGAAACCAATGCTGAAAATTACGTTATGTTTATGTAAAAAAAATTCTTAATTATTACTTTTAAAATGAAGAATTATACAGTAAATATAAAGTAAGATACCTTTTCCTGACTTTGTGCATACTGTTGCCGCTATGAGCACCTGAAATTACACAAAAACACCTCAGAAAACTATAAACATAAGCCGGATGTCTATCGTACATTTTTAGGGAATAACCACTTTGGTATGGAAACTAAAGCGTTGGAAGATGTAGGTTGGGGTTAATAAGCACTGTTTATAGTATTACCATTTTGATTTAGGTTTAAATTTCTCAAATATCATAAAATAATCACAAATTGCAAACTTGACAGCCAACACACACCGAGGTGACGTGTAGAACTTTTTTTTAAATAATGTTGCCCACTTATTCGGAATTTCGGATAATAATTCCCGTATCCGAACGCAGATAATTTTATTGGCTCAAAGACCGATATGGTGATTTACCAAAATACTGACGGAATTAGAAAAAAATTTCTTCTAGTCTATTGTCCTAAATTAAATGTCAAATTTGTCAAAAGTAAGCAAAGCACATTGGGGTTATTGTTCGTTTTTTACCCAATTTTAACGTATTAATCGTATATTTTCACGTAATTAAGATAATTAGTTGGAAGTGTTCAATTATGCCATTAGAATGATGGAGGTTTTAATTTGATTCGGTGTCTAAATTCTATGGAATACACTTGCATACCACAGAAGCCAAATAACAGTAGTAAGTGGCAAGATTTTAATTATTTTGTATCGATATTTAGACGTAGTGGTTCAGGTGACATGCTCTCGAGTATGCGTTCGTTGTAAATGAGTGTTACCGTCATTATTTTCGCTAATGGTCAAACGTTTGATTTGCATACAATGATATTTTCTTTACCTAAGCCTGATTTATAGATAATCTTTTCATCCAATAATGTTCAGAGTTGCTAAAATGTGATCATGCCGTCGGTACAGATGGCTGGTCACTGTTATCACTTTTGCAGTTTTATTATTTGTTCATACAAAAGTTGTGTAGACTAGTTTTTAATGTTTTGATGTCATGGAAGAGACTTATCTTATTGATAGTGATAATGAGGTATTCATTTTGTCTCTCTATCTTTTCTTAGCTCACTATTACCACCACTCTATAGAACTTGTGGTTATATCATTTGCTATGTTAATTTTGTTTTAAAAAATAGAATGTGAAAAAATTGGCATAATTAAGTAGGCAATGATATAGTTTCGTAGGTCCTATAAATATTAAGGTTTGGTCTTACCCAAATACTTCAGAACCTTAAACTATGACAGGTTGTTATTAATAATACTGAAGGACTTTATTGACAGTCCACAGTTGAGAAGTATGTGTAGAGATGAAGAGATGTGACGCGTGCCGTGTCCGTTCAGAACGGAGGACGGAGGGGAGAGTGGAGCACGCGGGTGACAGAGACCCGCTCATAGACACAACAACTGTCTCTCAGGACGACGCTTACGATTACCAAAATTTAGTAAGATTGATACCATTTTCGTAGTTAGTACTGATATTTTTTTTAAGTGCACCAATCGTATTTTGTGCACTCATTTTATTGTTTATATGCAATATTTTATGTGATTTGTCTTTTGTTTACTCTGTCTTTGTACTAGCATCATGTTAATTATAATGTTTTGACTGTAGAATGTAAGATTGATAATTTATTAGTACTTTAAAGCGCATAATATGTCTGATAAAAGAACAATAACAATCTTGGGTTAACTTGTAAATACTATTGTGTACATTTCTTCTTGTAATCTATAATAGTAAGGCAATGAACTTAAGAACAAAAGTTTCATACACAGTTAAAACTAACTCTTCTGATTATGAGAAGTCCATGAATTGGGTATTTTGAAACCCAAAAAAAATATAGTTTTTGGCCACACATTTTTATTTGTGGCAAAGAAATTTTATTTGTCTCTTTTTTAATTTAAATACTTTATGTCACAGGACAGTGTTTCTCTGGATTATTCACATGGGGGGTTAACTAGTAGCACAACACATCCAAATTCTGTAAGGATAGAGCTGCAATCTGTAAAATAACTAATCCAGAACAAGTTCTGACACCCTGGGCTTGTTAGTATAGGGTTAACACGCGCGTTTAAAGGTTTAACTCGCGCGCTGAAAGGGTTAACTAGCGCGTTTAAGGGATTAACTCGAGCGTTGAAAGGGTTAACTCGCATGTTGAAAGCGTTAGCTAGTGCGTTGAAAGGGTAAACTGGCGCGTTGAAAGGATTAACTGGCGTTTTGCAAGGGTTTACTCGCGTTTTAAAAGGGTTTTCTCGCGCTTAAAAAGGGTTGACTTGCGCGATGAGAGGGTTACATACCGTTTTTCGCAATAGAATCCTAAAATGTTTTAAATTACGATAATTGGCCTTCAGATGGGGTATTCGTGTGAGATTGTTTTTGTGCACTATGGCTACGAAAATAAAACTTAAGAGTGAAAAAAATGCTTTCTAAAGAGTAGTTGTAATCTAGCCATATTTATCGAGGTACCAAGTACCAACTAGGTACTAAATGTAAACAAACATATTGCGGTTTATAGCAAAATACCGCGCTAATGTGTTTTCACTGTTTATCAGATAAACTAGTAATTTATTGCTAGTAGGGATTTATTTTTAGACATAGGATTTATAAAATTAAATCAGGGTATCAAATATAAATCACGCAGTAGCTCCATTAAAAAAGGGTCGCTTCCGGTTGTACCTACTTAATAAAGGGATGTACCTAACCTACCTATTTTCGGACGCGTAAAAAAATATATCAAATAGGGTGACGGGTCAATTCGAGTTGTTTCGGGTCCGATTCTTATGACTCTGACCTCATTGAAAAGATAAATAAAGTTGGAGTCACGTTTCTGATTTGGAAACCCTTGGGATCCCGGATCTCGGCCCGAACATAACATGTCTATAGACCTTTTTCGTAAT
This sequence comes from Amphipoea oculea, assembly GCA_945859645.1. Classification (NCBI taxonomy): domain Eukaryota; kingdom Metazoa; phylum Arthropoda; class Insecta; order Lepidoptera; family Noctuidae; genus Amphipoea; species Amphipoea oculea. The sequence goes on along the minus strand of OX243886.1, from coordinate 12,098,705 downwards.
TATAAACTCAAATTGTTAACGTAGCGATTTTGATGAACTAACATAACATCAAGCCTGTATTCCCCGAGGGTTTTAGGCAGAGGAGTACTTACCTAATAGTACACCCACATTTTGCCAGTTATGTTTAAGTCCCATGTGCAATAGGGGGCGAAATTATTACCATGTACTAGTAACACCTACTTGTAATATTTTCGCGAAATTATATTCGGCGATGAATATTGGCATGAAGATACAGTCATATTATTTGATCGTTCCTTCAACTAAACTCATTATCGTAGAAAGTAAACAAAGAAAAATCACTAGGTCATTAACAGCTACTGATAGCAAGCCTCTCCAAGATTAAAAGTTTATTGCGGATTAAAAGAAAACTGATAATATTGATGCGACCATCGTATTTTTGTCTCTGGTAAATAATTAAAACGTCAATGTGTCTAATATGGCGGGGATCAGCATATGCTGGCCAGGATTTCCCGCCTTTTGAGAGCAGAGCACACAGTTCTTTTTTTAAAGTGAAGACTAAGCAAAGGCACTGGCAGTCTCTGTGATGCCTTGAAAGGATGCGGTAGTGTTTATGTATGTGTTGTGCGTCAGAAAGTGCTACAAAATATGAGATTTTAGTGATAAAAGTTAGAAAGACATCGGTGAAAAGAAATGAAGAAGAAAATAAACATCACCATGACGCCGAAAAAGGTAACTTGAAATAAACTCTTTATTAAATTTGCACGCTTAGAAAATGCGCGATAATTAATAATATCGACCGGTCAATGAAACAAAGGGAAATAACACTTCATGTTTACCGTAAATACGGTATTAAAACACGAGTTTTCTTAATTATTTAGTCGCAAGCGGTCATGCGAAAACTCGACTAATAAGGCCACTTGAAACATGTTTATAAATATATTCGCTCGCCTTTTGTTATTAGGCTGGTTCTACATACCACTGATTTTGCGCCAAAAGATGGAATAAAAATAACAACAATACTTTTCATACCATATTCAAACGAGCCGTCGCACAGTGGACTGGGATTACAAGGTTGGGTCTTAAGAACTAAAATGTATTTTTTTAGTATCTAGACATAAATTTAAAAAGTTTTTACTCTTTGACTTTTTTTAATTGGACTCGTACTTTCGGAGATATAGCCATATCAAATTTGTATGAAGAGTCATGAAATTTTAGTTTAGCAATTTATTCCAATTAATTTTAAATGTTGATATGTATCAATGTAGGTTTCCATTATGAGTAATTGCTAATTTGAAATTGAAAATAATGTACACTAAACGGCCTGAAGTACTTCAATACTTAGTACTTTAAATAAAAAAAAATTGTTCGACATTTTCCACCACCATAGGTAATTAATATAGGTAGGTATGACGTAATTTGTTTTGACACTTATTTCCGGGAATCAAGAGATAGGAATGCGCGACCGCAACATCAAGTTATGACACGTGTTGTTACCTGATTGGTGCAACGATAATAGGGCACAAAATGTACTATTGCATTCAAACGTACTTCAGTGTTCTATTACCCACCATAATAGACGCACTACCCTCACATATTTATTCCTCACATATTTATTACTTATACAAATAAGTGAAGTGAGTGTGAGTTATTTTGTGTTTGTGAAAATGTATGAAGATTTGGTGACCAACCTTGACCTTTTTATTATTTTAAAAAACAGTGGCAGTATTAAAAATAATGAAAGTTTGTGTAGTGAGATAAGGTCTAAATTTTTAGTTGAATTAAGTGATCAACATGAAAAGACCTTAAAGTTATTTTGTGCAATTTTTTTTAATAATTTAAATAGAAGATGGGAAAACGCTCATCGTAAAGAAACTATATTCAGAACTAAAACAAGAAACCATAATGTGGCCAGACTTTATTAAGTGTTTAATAACCAGTAATGAAGATCAACCAGCACCGAGTACATCAACTCAGTATGTATCAGCAGCAAAAGTTTCTGTCGGTGTCTCCACCGAGCAAAGCCCTAGAAAACCGTTTTGTGAATTAGCGCTTAAACAGAAAAAAAGACGAGCAGAAAACTTTCATTTATCTTCGGACGAAATAAAATATGCATATTTTGAGCAGTTGAAAGCGGATGGGAATGATGAGATTGCTAAAATACTAGAACATTTACTTAAGAATCCCCAAGATGTAAAAAAAGTTAAGAAGTGCATATCTGTTAAAGAAACAAAATCTGTATTTTCTCCGGATGAGGCTTTAGGATTATTTTTATCACTTAAGCTGACCAAGTGGCAATACAATACTTTAAGAAAAAGTGTTAACGAGAATGACGGTAATATATTTCCAATTTATTATTATGCAGATTAACGATAAAGACATGGACAGTAAAGGGAGACAACAAGTGCATCATGGAAAGCAGGAAGAAAAATATACAAGATGCTTTTAAAAATAGAATGGGACTTCTGATAGATGTTGTCAAACAAGGGCACGGCTCCACGAATGACGGAAATACTGCTAGAAGATTTTTTGCAAACCCAAACGTGACTGCTGAGATAACTGGTGTTAGTGAAGACTTAATTAGGCGGTTTGCAGCCATTTTAGAGGCAATTTCATCAGGTTACCACATTGACACAGTCAAATTTCACGAATATGCTCAAGTGACCATGCGACTGTATTTGGAATTATATGGCTGGTATTATATGCCTTCAAGTGTTCATAAAGTTCTTATGCATGGTGCAGCTATTATTGAAAGTTTTGGTCTAATACCAATTGGACAGCTATCTGAAGAAGCTGCTGAAGCTAGAAATAAAGACTTTCGTAGGTACCGCCAACACCATTCCAGGAAATGCAGTAGAAAAACTACAAATGAAGACATTTTAAATAATTTGTTGACCAGCTCTGATCCACTCATCTCAGCGAAACGCCACAAACTTCGCAGAAAACATAAAACTTTGACAGAAGAAGCACAAAGTTTATTAATAATTGAACAAACGGAAACATTTGATGATGACGAATACGAAAATTTTGCATTCGTTAATATGGATACTCTTGATAGTAATTAAATTAAAAAAGTGCAGTGACCAGTACCTGATTGTGATTTTTACTTATTTTATTAGTCCTTAGTAGATTAGGCCTAACGGGGAGACCACTACATAAAAAAAAACGCGCCTGGTTCTTAACCTCTATGGTGGTGTGGAATAGAGAACAAAATTTGAAATTGCGACCAAATCGCAGAAAATCGCAACCCGAGAATAGGTGCTAAAATAGGACAAAAATACGTACTATACATACGTAAAGTCAATTCTTTGAGAAAATTTGAGAATTTCCAGATTTTCAAGTTTTTTTGTTTTGCTTCATACAAAAATTACTTTGGTTATTAATAACTCCGAAAATACTCAAGTTATCTAAACGACCCTGATATAAATAATTACTTATAATCAATAGATAAATCCAACGCACTATTTAAAATTTCAGAAAAATAAACTTTTTTTTTTAAAACGCTAAGTCCTCTACCGGCCCGTTTCAGCCCACTGTGCGTCGCGTCGCAAGCGCAGCTTCCCGATATTTTACATACCCCAGCTTTATTTATTAAATCTTTATGCACAAGTAAAAAAAGTACTGTACAAAGGCGGACTTATGCCTGAGGCATTTTCTACCAGTCAACCTTAGGGTGATGCAGAGACAAAACATGGCATGGCTTTACCTACTGCTCACTTAAGAAAACTACTCGAATTTCTTCCTTGTTTGAAAGATCCCTTGTTAAAAGCGATCTTTCCAAGCTAAATTCCTCAAGGCTTTACCAATGGATAAACAAATTAAGTTCTAACTTTGCGAAAGAAATTCAATACACCACGGTGTCCCTAGAAACGGCCTTTACAAAGAAAAATTAACATTCAAGAGCGACACCAGTTTCTACGGCAAAAGTAAACGAAATTATGTATCGTGGCTAGCATCAGTCCTTGCGGCTTTTAATATATTCTAGCGTGCATTCAGGCGACATTAAGGTTTCTTGTTTTCAAACAAAACCTCGCTTATGTCATATTGGTTTACATTATTGTTAGTTGAGTTCCTTATTGTATGTCGTATAATAGGACTTGAAACTGACAAGACGTAGCAGGCCTTTGCAGGATTGGTTTTAGGAGATGTAGACGGAATAATTTGCTAGTTGTTGGAACAGACTTCCTTAAAGGTCTTCCCGCGAATCTACAAGTTTGATAAGCATAAGCATTATCACTTAATCAGCCTATAATATTCCCACTACTGGGATACAGGCCTCCTTACTTCCAGAGATGGTGAGCTATGATATACCACGCGGGCCCAGTGCGGGTTGGTAGATGTCACATGTCTTCGAATTTTTGGTCTTACCGCGCCCCCCGGTCTACTCCTTGATATGCAATGGTCGCTGTAGCACCATGAAAATGAGGCTACAGGAGCTAGTGCGAATCTTGGGGTTCATTCGATTAATCGAGTCTGGTTTAACCACGCTGGGATCGGTGCAATTCATTCATTCATTCATAGGACATGCCGGTTTCCTCACTATTTTTCCTTTATCGTTTTGAGACCATTTTGATAGCTGTTCAATTTTGACAGCTTTAATAGAATGTTGAACAGAGGTCTCTTCCAGAAGTTTATTGCAACGCACTTACGCGCCTGCTTTAAGATGCCATAGGCGTCGATGACCGCTTAACCATCAGGTGGACTTCGTATTTGTTTGATACAACATAAAAGACCCAGCTTGGCAAATAATTTGGTAATCTTACTATGTTGGCACGAGACATTATATTCGATGCTGTCCATACTGTTTGCATATTCCCTTAGGTGCCATTTGTCGTCAACGTCTGTCACATATACGGAAACAGGGATTTATGAACCCACTATGTGCATTTGTTACAGACCATAAACATTTCAGTATATTATGTCTTTTAGATAGAAATCACTATATTCATTTAAACAGACATAAAACATGTTTAGGTAACTGGCCTTTGAAGCAGCATCTAAACTCTCTCTGCTTCGAAACTTGCTATCCCTGCTTTCCATTCGATCTTACTGGCCTTTTATACTGCATCTTTAACCTTTTACGATTTCAAGCTTGCCAGTCTCAACTTTCGAACCGATCCCACTAGTAATAAAATTTCTTCACCAATTATTAGGAGGAGGAAATGTAACATCAAAAGCATGTTGAATGATGAAGCTAGATTTCGCAAGACCTATTTCTTTTCTTGAGTTAATATATAACTTCTGGGCTGGCGTGCACAATCGTCACCCGCGTTTTTGCCAACCATCAAGTGAGATTAGTGGTCAAAAGCGAGCCTATCAAAAGTCTTATAGCTGCTGTATCGTAGAACATTCTTTCGCGTACTTAACAGCTCCCAGATTACCGGCATTTCGGTTTATAATAATTATGTCGTAAACTTTTACGACCAAACAACTCTACTACCAGCATGTCAGTGAACAGTAATGTATTTCCTTGTAATGGTGACTCCCCGTCAGATAACCTATAAACATAATTCTTGTAATGAAATGAATCATCAAGGGTTATAGGAAATCTCAACCACTTGTTGTATTTTTACCATCGGGCTTTATCGATCTATCTATTTCAAACAACCATAAAACTATTGGAATGGAATGATCTAGGTCTAACTGCTTTCTGACACGCACATCATTAGTCAAAATGGTCACATGTGTCACCACACTCAGTTTGTACCTGACATTCTGGTGACATTGTAAAAGAGGCGACTTCCCGTTGGTCTCGTGGTAGCAAGCGCGACTGCCGAGGTTGGGGTCCTGGGTTCGATTCCCGGTTCGGGCAAAGTGTTATCGGGTTTTCCATTGGAAATTTCTTAGTAACAGCCCGGAGTTTGGCGGTGTGATACACCCGTGTCTCGGAAAGCATGTTAAGCCATTGGTCGCCTGATCTCTCCGGTCGTGTCGCATTACCGTCCCATTGGACAATGAGAGAGAGGGAAGAGGGTGCACCTGGGAGTTTACCAATACACGGAATCGTGGGACCCGACATCCATAGTCTTGCATTTGATACTTAACTCATTATTGTAGACAATCTACCTTTCTGTTTTCTTTTCTCCACCCTTCGCTTTCTACATCACGATTTGTTGTGGTCGTCGGTTAAATAATTTTTTTCTTATACCTAATAGAAATACGTCATCTAAAGTTATGTCCAGGTAAATGTCAATAACTCTACAAAGTACGGTTGATTGACGTGTCATTAGTATTCTACATTATTTATCTCGTGTATATGGAAACCAATTACAAAACCCATTACAAGAAACAATAAAAGAAGTCTTGAAAAACTTGGTTATTGTATAAACAGGCTTTACGACGTAAATCTGTCAAACCAGTATGTTAATAGGCCGTTTAACTAAGTCTTTAGTTACTTTTGTTTGGCGAAACAATAGAAAACTTGTAAATATCGCGTTACCTCGCTCTTTCCTACCACTGTTAACTTTTCGTAGCTCGTTCAAAGTTCGTTGTTCGTACAAAGGTCCAACCGTTCGTTCGTAGTTCGTTCAAAGGTCAAGATTGAACCATTCGTTACCACTCGCTTTCTAGGTCCTACACATGTTGTTTCTCACAGTAATTATTCATGTATTCTCTGATCGATGAGGAGCCATGGAACTTGAACGGCTTGCAAAGTTTCTGTACAAGGTCATGAAGACTTCAATCTTGTTTTGAGTTAAACTTCTAAAGAGTTGGAACTTCAAAAGGGTCCTTATTGAATAGGTGCTTTCATTTGAAGGTTATTATGTTTCTTCTCTTCGTGTTCCTTTGCCAAATAAAAGTACCCGAAGACGTCGCATTTCGATTGAAAGTATCTCCGCAACGGCTTTCCAATTTTGATAACCTGTTGAGACAATTCAGTTAATCTACGAGGAAAACTTCTCATTATTGCTAAGTTTTCTGAATTTTAAATTAAAAAAACTTTGGAAATTCGCACTAATTAGGAGTGTTTGCGAGTAAATGCAATAAATCCAAAATCCTGACAACAATACGAGTTGCAATATCTTGACCCTAATACAGCTAAGGCGAGCTTCTTATCTCTCGAGTGCAAGTTAGGGGACAACTGTAGGAAACCGTACACTTTACGTGTTTCATAAGGTATGGCAAGCAGGCACGCCACATATGCATGCACTGCAGATATCTCTGCTCACAGAACTCTTGCTAAATTGATACCATATTCATGTTAGGGGGTACAGTGGTGGTTTTTGTCAAAAAAGGGTATTGTAAACTGGAAATAAAACTTCAGAGTTCAGTTCCCTCTGATGTAGCAAAGAAATCTAATATAGCCTTAAAATTGTGGTCACTTGACGCTGCGACGTAGTTGGTGCAATCTGCTGTTTAGATTTTATCATGATCACGAATCATCGGTTGATCGTGAGAAGCAGTAGACTTGGTTATGTCTACTGCTTCCTCTTGTTGTTGATTCACACAACATAAAATCAGGCCTGTTTTTCCCCAAAGGGTTAGGCAGGGGCGTGGTGTGATGGGGTGGTCTTGTGTGTGTTGCTTTCCCCTACCTAAATACGAAAAGTTGCGGAGATTAGACTTGACTCTGAGATTGAAATACAAATCTGATAAAAAACAGAGAAAGCCTTCCTTTTATCCTTCCTTTATCTTTTATTACCTACAATAATTACAATTTACAAGCTAACACTTAAATAAAAATACATTATCAAGTATATAATAAAAAAACTTTTTTACAAAAAGATCAACCGACTTCAAAAAAAAAAACACTACAAAGTGAAAAATAACTTTAATTTCGGAAGTCGGTGTCTTTGGTTCCGCATTTTCGTTTTTTGACACCGACTTCCGAAATTAAAGTTATTTTTCACTTTGTAGTGTTTTTTTTTTGAAGTCGGTTGTTTTTTTTGTAAAAAAGTTTTTATTTTTCATTTTTAGTTGTACCCTACATAAATTCAATTAACACTAGTGCATTGAAGAGTTGAAGACAACTCGAAGAATCATCAAAATTCGCATAGAAATGCCGGAGATGCAGTACATTTATGCATATAACTTCGTACATAAGAACAATTACCTAATGTATTATATACTAAAACCTTCCTGAAGGTATGTAGATCACACTAATGAAAGAATTATCAAAATCAGTTCAGTAGTTTTTGAGATAATCGCGGACATACAAACATACATACATACATACATACATAAATACATACATACATACATACGGGTCGAATACAGAACCTCCTTTTTTAAAGTCGGTTAAAAGTGAAAGAAAAAGGCAGGATATCATTGGGCATCAAAAAATTCGTCCGCATCCCTGTCAATGGGATAAGTGCCCAAAAGTCTGGCAGCATTACCACGTTGGATGGCAATGCTGATATTTGGCCTAAAAATAGGCCAACCCTCTGGTCACGTGAAGAGTCAACCAACCGCATGGCGATGTCCTGAAATATTCGATGAGCACTCGAACCCCAAGGCCCTAGTGTTTCAACCCCAAACGACTTAAACATGTAGAGTTGGGTGTTACATTTAAACCATAATACTATTCTTTTTCAATGCTTGGCCCTTCATCTGTCAGTCAGCTACGTTGTTAGCCGCTGGATCGACTCCCCAAAGTTTGTCAGACGTATAAGCTATCTTCACATTCGGAGGCTCTTAATGTACCGTGACCTAAAAGCGTTTTTAGGTTAATCCATATCGGGAAATGGTTACCGCTAAACCGTTCTGCAATCATAGCCGTTACCATTGTGATACCTATAGCGTTATCGGCGCTTGCTCGCACCGTCAACTTTATCACAACTTTAATTGTGTGCCTATCGATAGCGACCGCTCCAATTGTTTCTCTGCCGAGAGTATGTTATCGGAATGTTACCGATAGTGACGGTATAGCTTATAAGATAGCGCTGTGGTTATTGGTAGGTCATGCATGACGTTGTGGCGGCATCTACAACGCCACATGCGAACTACGCATCATACTGTCGTCACGCAAAATCCTGCATCACGCAAGCAAAGGTTACCGCGCGACTAGCATTTATACAACTTCCCGACATCAATCGTCGGGCAAAAGTCCACCAGACACATCATCCGCCTGGTCGAAGGAACCCTCCCTGTGCTATGGAGGATGACGAACTTTACACCCTGTTCGCCATACCTCTATAACGTTACTGCCTGAGCGACGAAAGCAACACTGTCAATGCAATCCAATTATAGTTTCCTATTTCATCATCTGCTCTGAAGATTAGCAATGTACAGTCAACAGCATATCTTATTACTGATAACAAAATGACATTGACATCGCCTTTATGTCGTAGCAGTAAGGACGGTTTTAGTAGTGTAAATGTTATCACTAATTTTGGGTCGACTGTAAGTAGACCATTATGACTCGACTATAATGTATATAATCCGTCACAAACGCGCGAAAAGTTATACCAACCTGCTGGTTTAGTACTAGAAGGTGAGTAAGGTGACCAAGCATGATCATTAATGTTACTTCCTTTTTGGAGAGATCTGCGTCTAGCTGTATGACTAAATAGTTTGAGTTTCATTTTATAATGAGAGAGAGTTCATTTTGAATTTGAACAACACCCAAAATGTTAATAATTACGTCTACGGCTTAACTCTAAATCTTCCAGACTAAGTTTGTCGAAGTTAGTCTGTAATTTGGATACAGAATTTTACAGAAATTTGGAAATCCATTATATTTTAATGGATTTTCGTGTTCAACTCAAAGCTATGTATTGGGTTATTAAAGTAAATGAAAACAGTGATCTTTACAAGCAGTATTGAGTTTATTGGTCAACCGTGGCGGCACGTTCTAGGTGACTTTCTCTTGGGGATAGTTTTAGGCTGCCTGCATACCTACAGGCTTGCTATATTCACAGGAGGCTAGCCAATGGCTGCCATGCCAGCACTTTATTTTTTTCATACATTTTGTAAGAACTACATCTAGTCCGTACGTAGTAGTCGTCGAGTTTGACTATAGTTTTACAGAATATGTCGCTGTAGCGAGTACCTCATATATTACCGGTCAACCGATCAGGCAGAACTGCTCTGAGAAGCCAAGAATTGGTAGACAATCCAACGCAAGTTAACGCAACATAAACGTTTAGGTACTATTATAAGCAAATCGATGAAACTAAACAGTCAGATCGTTGCGAGGTCAGACTGATCTGGCGCAGACTCATCCGTCCGTACAGATTGATCCCACCACGTATGGTATATGCGATATGGCACTCAGGCGATGAACCCGCTCAAAATATGCTCCATACGCAGTCACTGAGCCGACTTTCAAACAATTCTAGCAACTTGCTTGAAAGAAGCTTCGTTTATTCTTGCATTCGTTTTATCACGACCAAAGGTCAGCACAAAATGTGGGATCAGCACATAACATCACGCCTGTAATCCCCACAGGGTTAGGCAGAGGTGTACCTATCTACCTATAGTACACCCACATTTCGCCAGTTATGTTTTATCTTGCCATCAACCAGGCACAAATCCCGACTCCGGGCTGCTACTGAGAAACTCCAGATGGAACACCCTAATAACAGTTTCCCGACTCGGGATTCGCACCCAGGACCTCATGCTCAGCAGTAGCGCTTGCGACTATTAGACCAACGAGGCAGTCTTATCTAACCTACCATTTATAATCAGGATTTTTGGAATGTAGATCCAAGACCAGTTTTGAAGTGAATTATTATTAAGTAAAGTTTTTAAGTCCGTTCAAAGGTAAAGGTTAGGTTTTAGGCCACGGGGATAGAAAGTAGAAACTAGAAAATTAGGAACCTAGGTACACAAAGTCGCAATCAAAAGCGAATGTAAGCTTAATCTAAATACTAACCTCATGGCACACTAATCAAACGACTTGCTAACAGGAGAAAGGTATATTTTACATTTATTTATTACAGTTGGGCTGTTTGGCCTAAATGTGGGCCGATAAATCGTAAACTAAAGCTCTTCCTGAATCTTCACCTAGAAACTTCGTAAAACCTGAACGAAACTTTTCAAATTACTTACCAAATACGTTTGAAATATATCTATACTAATATTATAAAGAGGTAAAATGTGTTTGTTTGTACATTTATATGTAGGGGGTAATCTCCGGAACTACCAGTCGGATTTGAAAAATTATTTTGCATTTGATAGCCCAATTCTTGAGGCAGGAGGCTATAGGCTATTTAACATCACGCTGTGACCCTTAGGCCTTTTCATGCGGACGAAGTCGCGGGCATAAGCTAGTACATGATAATTTCGTTAGTTATTTAATGCCTTTGTAAGAAGTTTGACTTGTTTGCTGTTATCATTCCTAAAACAGTCTAGTTTATTCATCTATTTTTGCTTGGCCCTTCCACAACGTCATTTTCCTCCTTTGACAACCTTTCCCATATTCATATTCAGTGCAGCAAACATACCTGTCGATATTTGCGTTCATCAACGCAATATAAGTATTGTAATTGAACGCGGTCTGTAATTTTGACTCCTAAAATTCGTTCGTATACTTTGAATCGAATGAGAAGAGTGCAGTTTTCTCTAAAGAAAATGCTGCCAAAACCTTTCAAAATCACTGTAATATGTAGATATATATGCATACTGCACAATAATTCCCCATAGCTTGTCATAGGCTGAGCTCGGCCCCAGAGGTCGTGATCTCCAATTAATGACCAGACGGGCTCTGAACAGGGACACATGTGCATCTGTAGCTGTAGTTAACTCTCGATCCGTCGCGTCAATGATGTTTCTTGTTCAATTTTGATTTTGTCGTTAAATTCGGCGCGAATGACCGCTTGAAATTAGAACGATAAATTAAAGGAGTCTTTATTCTTGATATAAATAAATGTGTTTGTTTCCTGTCTTGTGGGCAATGTCTCCGAAGTCATGTGGGTATGTATGTATCGTTGGATTTTCTTTTGAGAATAACTAGTTGCTGATCGGGATTTCGTTTTGGATTCGAACTTTATATTCCCCTTTTTAATCCATCCAAAGGTCGCTCTTAGCGATAACACCGCTCATCGTGTCACCCATTGTAAAATTTCTATATTTATCTCTGTAATTTATTATGGTGTACGTAATAAAGAGTTTTCTATTCTTTATTCCCATTAGACATGCATTTTTTTCCATCTTTGTTTACTTATACATCACCTAACTAAGAAAAATAACTTTCTGTCGTCAGTGTTTTATGTTGTACCTTGTCTGTCATTATTATTATCGTTTGCTAGTATAATAAATAAACATAGAAAAGGTCGATAATGCAAATACATTACGCTTTATTTGCTGTTTACATCAGTGAAAACAAAAGAAAGTAACCGATAAGCTGGGCTATAAAATAGTAGGCAAATAAAACTGCCATGTCGATAAGATTTATATACATTAACTTATTTAAATATAGCTATGGTCCATTTGAAATAAGATTAGACATTTAAATAAACCTTTTTTACAGTCCGTTCTACCGATTTTGACTTCTATTGCATTGGTGGCATGACAAATGGCAGCTACAGTATACAGTTTGTATTGTAACCACGTTTTTGCTTTTAATGTCATATTTATGCCTACGGAATAGATGTTAAAATCGGTTGAACGTACTGTAAAAAGTTTTCTTTAAAATCTAATCTTATTTCAAATTGAGTATATCAAGTTTAATTATAACGCGGATACAGCACTAACACGCAATTTAAGAAGAGTAACGGATGGCAGGGACGTCGACGCAAAACCTGTTACCATGAATTCAGTACTGCATTCTGCTTCATTCTGGACCCCCGTGCGTAATAATAACCGACGAAAAGTGTAACTTTCAGTCGTCAGTTATTAAAAGGAAAAAATGCTGTTCCATACATTTGACCTTGTAAGTCTTCCACTATTGTAGGAAACAGCAGATTTTTTTTTAATAAGCTATGAAAAATTTGGTTCGGAATCATGTTAAGATCTGCCACCCTGTGTAACGGAGAACTAGTAACCAATTTTGGGAACATCAGAAGAAGCACTCAAAATAACATTTTGTCTAGACATTTAAATAAGAAATAGAAAGTCTCCTCAAACGTCTTTTTGCTCATTTTTAAGCTCTCAGGTTTATAAGCAGTGAGCTAAAACAATTTACTCCATCTATCTAAATTCTGAAATGATACAACAAGTTTAACTGAGAGGCCTGGTAGTGGTAGTGTTGGTTGGATCGCGTGAATAAATGCTTGCTACTTGTGTTACACTTGTAATTATAACACTAGTGTATAAATGGGGGCGTTCACATTTAATTAATAAGCTGTTGTTTTTTTATTTTTATAGGAATATAAATGCACAGAATGAAATACCATTAAAATAAACAAGCGATTCGTTATTTTGTTTTGATTAGGCCCTAAGTTCCTAAGTAGTGATTTTGACAGGTGATCGGAAAGGTGAGTGTTTAGGTAGCACTCCCAAACCTCCAATAATATATGGGGATTTGAATTTGAAGTCATTATTTTGTTCACATAATCAGCCTATAACGTTATCACTGCTGGGACACAGGTCTCCTCTCTTCAAAACAGTTCTACATGGTCAGACTTTTAGCTAATCCGAAATATGGAGTGTGAAATTAAGAATCACAACTGCAACAAATGATTTTGGACAATAAAATTTTGAGGTTCAGAATAAGCTTCCATGCATTCTCAAAAATAAAAGAAAAAAATGTGAACATTAGTTAAATCGCGTGAACACTTGCGAAGCGCCAGTTTTGCACGCCAGTAGTTAGCGAGGCGTCAGCCTTTGTGGCAAGTGGCGGCCTCGACATTGCCTTTGACGAGCCGTCTTTGACGTGCAGTTACTCCGAACTCGAAAAACTGCTGCATTTTTCCTCTAATTCACATACAGTCAAACCTGGATAAGTGAGAAAACTCTATAAGTGAGAGTTATAGCCAGGACCCGTCATTTTAAGCTCCCAAAACCTCTATTAGCGAGAAACAGAAACCTCTGTAAGAGAGAGTCGTTTTTCCCTCATAGACCTCCGTAAGTGAGACTGCTACTTATCTATACCTCTATAAGCGACAGTCGAGCTTTATTTACAAATTTAACATCTGCTATTTTATGACTTATTCTTAACTTTCGTGGAACTTCCTATCATTGTTTTTGTATTAATAATTTTATAATGTTACATATTTACTACATTCGTACTTGCTGTGACTTGTTATTGCTGCGTACCCGGGTCATTCCGCGGAAATCCAGTAACGGCGAATATATGCTAATAATAAATTAAATATCATAGCTGCATTCTTTTTTTACTTTATATGACATTTCTTACATGTTTTTACGTATGGCGCCGCTATCTAAAAAAGTATAACACCTTTATTTAATTTATTATTGCAATCAACACGCACCAAATGTCCTTACCATTTCCAAACAAAAGTCGGCCTAATTGCGCGGAATGGCCCACCCCTATAAGAGAGAAACGCTACCCATATACCTGCATTAGCGAGAAACTCGGGTTAGTGAGAAACCTCTATAAGCGAGAATGAGATTGTGCTCCCTTGAACTCTCGCTTATCACGGTTTAACTGTAAATGAATTCAGCGTCATGCTAGGCCTAATGCTTGTCTCTCTTTTTTTACTTATAGGATCTCTTTTCATTTAATTTAAATCTGCCTCAGAAATACAAGTAGTATTGCTTCCCGAGAAAACATTGAATCTTCTTTACTTTACGCTTAGAAATTAATCTCTTTTGTTTAAGTTGTCTCAAATACCTCCCAAAACAGGGGTGTATAATTTTTTTGTGCTCTGTTGACAATTCAATAATTATGTAATATACTTAATTAACTTCGGGATGCATGAAGAAGCCTCCTCGTGTAGCGCAGTTTGTTCCGCCAGTTACTTAACTGAACCGAGCGCTCGGTGCATCCTGGACAGCCACACCCAATACCTTATTTGACTGGCCAATTCTTCCCTTGCGGTGGTAGGGCTAACGCCCGCCTGGTTGGCAACCACCCTCCCACCGGAGTCCGGCGTCAAGCAGCCTGCTGTGTTTCGTAGATGCGTGGGAGTTCCAGTGCCTAAGGCATCTTCTAGGCACGCTTGTTCCATCATAGACCTCATCCATCGCTTTCCATCAGGCGTGATCGGGGTTAAGAGCGGGCCCATTCGGCAATAACAAAAAAGACCTCATACACCCCAATTAGAGTATTGAGTTAAAACCATAATACAATGACAGAAACTTATTTTTTTAAAAGCTATGTTTATTTAAAAAAATCGTGGTGACCCTAGCTTTACTTTAGGTATTCAAAATCGGCTCTTATTGCCTTGTGATCAATAATTTATTGATCGAAGATCTTTTGACTAAAATTAAGGAACTAACTTGAAAAATCATGTCACAAATATAACTTATTTATTACACCTATTATCAAGTTTGCCAATTACTTCATAATATATCAATTAGGTACTTTCGTAAATAAATCCAATCCACTTTATCGGATAGCGACAGTTAACGCGAATATCTTATCTTCGACAATCCGCTGTCTGTCTACACCGGCCTAATATACAGTGTGTTCAAATTCTATGGACTTTGAATTGTAATGAGTTGGACTTAGTTTTCCTTTATGCATATTTATATCTTTGACTGATAAATAATAAGGAATCACTTAGCTGTTTTTTCAGCGAACAGAATTAGAATAAACAAAATATATTTGTGTTATTCAAAATGCTCCTATTAGTCTCTGTCGACGCAAAGCTTTCCACGTGCACCCTGCATGTAACATTGTCCATGATTGATAAAGATCTGGATAAACTTGCAAAAGATGAACGGTGTTGGTTTACATAATAGTAGTACCTAATCAGTGGCTTGAAAAAACACCATTAATGACTTCCGCAAAACCACGCTTTTCTATCTAACTATAGGAATCAGGAAAAGGTTTTGAATTACAGATGAAATTCAAAGAAACTGTTTTGAACAAACATCAATCGTTTACTCCCACGCATCTCAATATTTGTAAGATTTGGGTTAACGACTCCGACCGTAAAATTTCGTCGGGATGCAGATTTAACATCGTGCCGTTTTAGGTCAGGAACCCGGCACTAATAGGACGGTTCTCGTTCACTCAAAAGACGGAATGCACACTATGCACAGGTCAATATTTGCCAAGCGATTTTTACAGAAATAGTTGTGCAACTATTCCTGTCAGCTTGTCCCGCCTTGCATCTGCGAATGGCCCAGATTGTGCACGGGTCCAAGCGGGGTAGTGGCGTAACGCACTATCAGTAGAAATCAATTTTGACAGTTCAACAACATTCATTGCGTTATTTACATTGTTGAACAGACAAATTTTTCGAACATAAGAAGCAATGGATTAGGAATATCCTTCAAAATTATTCAGATTCTTCTTCTTCTTAGCGTGTCGATGGCAATTTAAATGTACTCGGCCCAGAATTCGGCCACTTGTTTGGCGCCATCACTAGCGTCCATCAGTTCCTGTAACGTGCAGCTGACAGGACACGCAGGGCACGATATTAAGTGTCCCATCGTTTGTGGAACAGCACCACATTTACACTCCAAGGCAGAGTCGTCTATAAATTTCCACCTGAACAGGTCTTCCTTGCTTCGGCCAACCTGGGTCCGGAGTCTGTTTAAAGACTTCCAGTTTACCCAAGGTAACTCATGTCCAGGTGGGAGGTCCTCAGCGGGTGGAACGAACGGTTTGGGTAAGGAAGCACTGTCTCGCCACAGCCTCAGTCTTTCTTGTGGTAGTTCGCCAGTGAGTGGGACGACACACTTTAAGAAACTATTGATAGTGTTCTACGCAATTAGGGGTCTGGTCTAATACGTAACCATCATGGCTTTCTTCTATAGATTCTGGCTTATAGAAGTTACAGTGTAAGGGAACAGTATGGCGGGTTTGTCAAAAAAACCCTGGCAGTAAACCCCGAAATGGTACCCAAAAATCATAATTATATATTCTACTTCCAGCTAATCTGCAATTGAAATGAGAAGTGTCCCCGATGAACGAACACAGTTCTAATCCGGGCAGAAGAGATCATTTATTTACACTTTGCTTAACCTAGTAATCGGATTACAAAATCTCGTGGCTCGTCAAAGACGGACTTAATCCCTGTAGAGCGGTGCTCTTAGAGATCACTTTAGCCATTACTTAATGTAGGTCAATTTTAGTCAATTCTTAATTGGTCGCCGAAGTACTTAGTTTCATTGACGTTTTTTGGACAAAATCAAACCATTTATATCATTAAGTCCATTTACAGGCATTTATGAATTGTCAAAGTCGATCAATCAGAAATATGTAGCTAGTTGCCCATTCCAAAGCGTAGTGGGTTCCTATGGAGAAGAACTCATGGAGTCTTTTAAATTATATTGTTATAAAATATAGGTTAAACTCTTTCCTATATTTTTCATCGACATACTTCTGTAGGTAGCGGGTTTTAAGAAAGTTTAACCAGATCTAAGCCGAAACTGTTCCTTGAGGAACTCCGATTACCGATATTACTTTCTTAGCGCTCCATTTGCGCGTTAGTACTTTGGCACCAATTATAGATCCTGCGGGGTAATTGCATAACACACACTGGCAATGTCTTCTATTTTGACAGTTCAATAACATCATTCTGTTAATTTTTCAAACATACCAGAAGTAGTGGATTTCCAGTTTCCTTCAAAATTCTTCAGATTGTGTTGGAAAGTGTTTTACGCAATTAGGGTGCAGATCGAAGCCTTGAAGAAACTCCGAATGTAACTTTCTTAGCGCTCCTGTTGCGCGTTGTCGCTTTGGCAATTGGCATTGACACCAATTGTAGATCCTGGCTTACACGTGCTCCTGCAGTCGGGACCGTAAGTTTGCACGTCCCAATAAAAAAGAAACCAGTAACAGTAGGTAATAGCTGCAGAGATAAAATTACTTATGCGTACCTACATATTATTTGCTTTTGCACTATCGTTGATAAGAACGGCAGACGGCACGGGCTGCCGCGGTTTCACTTTTGTTTTTGAAGGCATGGTCAACGACTTTCGACATACATCGGATTTTATATCTTTATATTATATTGAGCTAATTAAATTGTATCTTAGCAGAAGGTAATTTATAATTAGCAAATTCATGAGATTAGTAAGGTGACTAACTTTTGAGATAATACTCGGCTCGGTCTGATTGGCTGAAATTTACTCTTTCTAAGCTTAGTAAGCACCTGATTGGCTGAAATGGACTGTTTTTAAATGATTAGGTACGAAGATTGGACTACTGTAATCGGACGGTCAATGGCTGATCGTTCTATTATCATCTGGGTTGTAAAGTTCAACTCATTTATTTACAAAAGTAAAGATAATTTCATCTACCATTCGTAAAACAACTGCTTTTGAGTCATTTTGATAGAAAACACGATATTCAGGAAATACTGTTAGAATTTTTGATTAATTTTATGTGTATATAAATTAGTATTGTGGTTATTTGAATTGAATTTCAAATACGTTACTAAGTAACCATGGAACAGTCTTAGTAAAATACTAAGTAAAAAAATTACCTTGACTCCGACCGAAGTGACCAGAAATAATAAATACAAATCCGCTAGGTATGTGCTAATATTTTAGTCTTTGGGGTCGGCTTTCAGTCTAACCTGCAGCCTAATTGCGGAACGCCAAATCGTCAAATGATTCTGATCAGTTGGCTTCATTTCTATCACAATTGGCTTCATTTTACGATTTTCGAATTGCGAAACTCTAGTTTCTGCGCAGGGCCTTAACGTTCATAATTGGTTTCATGATAAACTAGAGTTTCGCAATTCGAAAATCGTAAAATGAAGCCAATTGTGATAGAAATGAAGCCAACTGATCAGAATCATTTGACGATTTGGCGTTCCGCAATTAGGCTGCGGTTGCAGCTGAATACGAGTATTTTACATGGAGCGACTGCCTATCTGACCTCCACAACCCAGTTACTGTGTAGCCTTAACATTATTTATTTATTTAATTTTAGCCTATGCCGTTCCACTGCAGGGTAAAGGCCTCCATTTCTCCTTTCTACTCCTCGCTGTCTTGAGCTAGTGTGGACCAATCCTGTCTGTAGATCAAGCTCGTCCAGCTATCTTCTCCTGGGTCTGCCTCGATGTCGCCGGACGTTTTCTGGGACCCACATGGTGGTAGATTTGGCCCATGACTCGTTCGACATGCGACATGTAGAGACAAAAATGAAAAAATATTGAGAATCTAGAAAAAAATATGTTCAGACGACTGGGAGATTACCGCCCGGAAAATACTTGCAAAAACGTCAAAGACAACACTACAAAATCTACGTTATGCTCTGTTCGAAATGGGCCTCACAATTAATTCCTTTTGTCGTCTGAAACAAATCTTATCGCTACTAAGTGGTTAGTGATTACCTACGTAGGTACCTACGTGTGGTCACGGATTTGTTAAAATAAAGACAGCACGTTCCCTATAATAGTCTAGAATCTCCGGAACTACTTATACAAAGCTGGTTTTAGCGTCTGTTTTTTCCCAAAATCAATATCGAGTAATTTAGAAAACTAATATAAAAAACTACGGTTATTTTTTTAAATAAAATTTAAATTCCTCGACTTGGAAAAGCCAAAATTGGGCCAAAAAGTTGGGACCAAGGTAGTTGTAATGTTAGTCGTAGTAACTGGCAGCCTAATAACTGTGAAAAAATCAATCTACTCTGTGGCAATAGCTTTCGTTTTGACAGTTGGAGAATATTCATGTCTTCTTGACAACTACTTACTCACAGAGCATATATTATCGCAATTATTCGCAATGAATACCAAAGCCCTTGTATGCTACACTAATTTGTCTTTAGATAATGTTGATTTCATTTCGTTCTTATCGAATTGGTGCCGAATGTCGAATGCATTACGCATGATGATCCATTTGATGATGCATTTGTTTATGATGATCCTCATACTATAAAATGTTGATCAAGAATCAAAATGAAAGCTACTACAATAGTAAGTGTTTTAGCCTGAAGTCACACAACTAGGAGTTTCGCTTGCTGCCACGCTTAGTCAAAGTCATGCTGTGTGGCATCAAGCGTCAGTGTGTAATAGTATGCCATGCATTAGTTCGCTGTGAGCGTGTCTCCTAGCGCGCAGTCAGTGTAGCACTTAGCTTTAAGCGAAGCACTGTACAGTACATTCACAATTATTGTACCTCGAAGGAGCCGTCTCCACGAACGAGAGAATCGTGGCGATAGTCTCGCCGTGCCATCAAATTTTCGCGGCGACGATATCGCTGCGTGGAGACACGCTCTAAGAGAGTGTATAGAAATACGTGGCACGACGATAATATCGCCGCGATTCTCTCGCTCGTGGAGACGGCCCGTTACAGCAAATGCAACCTTATCAAAAAGAAAATAAGATCCCTGTGATTTCGACAGACTTGTTCATGTCAGTAACACAACAGCAACCGTATTGCCACGACAATAAAGATGTTGACAGTGATGCAAAATCAGATGTATAATAACTGTGAACGGACCTTCGACCTTACGCAAAGTATCTTCGGGTTCATTTCGGGTTGTCTTTCAACACAACATGGTCTTCATAAAGCAACCATGGCCTATTGTAACATGTGTTTCGTTGCGCACACAGTCGTGCGGCATCTGCGCGATGTTCCCGTCGTGCATGTCGCTGTTGTCGCGGCGGGGCGAGCAGCGCGCGCCACGCCCCGGCCAGGCGGCCGTCGTGCTCAACGTGTACGATATGTACTGGACCAACTGGTAAGTCGCACATACAGTCGCGCGATGGTCCCATCGTGCAAGCAACTGTACAATGGAAATTATGGAGTTGGAAGAAATGACTGAGCGTCATGCTGAGCGGTATTTTCGGGAACTGACTCGCAATCTGATTTAGAAGTAATCATTAGGAAAGAAGGAACTGAGCCCCTTACTACCTTTCAGTTACCACCATCATTTCAGCCGAAAGACGTCCATTGCTAGACATAGGCCAAGCACCACCACCATTTCGACCGGTTTTGTGCTTTTCGCATCCAGCGATTTTCAGTTATTATCTGATGGACGCTGGTGATGGCGCCAAACAAGTAGCCGAATTCTGGGCCGAGTTCATATAGATTGCTATCGACACACTAAAAAGAAGAAGAAGTTACTATCACCGGGAATTGCAACAAAGATAACATTTCATGTTGCGATCTCAGGCTAGGTGGAGCGATGATCGCAGGTTGGCTGGTAGACTGGTATTTGTTGGATAAGAGTAGCCGAGAGTATAGTTACATGGTTTGCGATTTGGAAAACCTATGCAGCACTAGACTGGTATAAGCAGATGATGATGAACGTGTTGTTTCTTAGTAAATAAAATGGCCAAAACTTCCGAAATAGTTTGGTAATACAGTAAGACCACATCTTTTTGTCCAGGTACACGGCGGGCGCAGGTGTCGGGGTGTTCCACAGCGGGGTGCAAGTGCACGGCTCGGAGTGGGCGTACGGGGGGCATCCGTACGCCTTCACCGGCGTGTTCGAGATCACGCCGCGAGACGAGCGGGAGTTAGGCGAACAGTTCCGATTCAGGTAGGGACTATTATACTAAGGTTCAGCGGACAACCCATCCTTCCCAGTAGATTTGATTATAAAATCAGTCTCAAATGTTTCCATTGCTGGGACACAGGCTGCCACTCTGTAAGCGAGAGTGGGTTGGTAGATGTCTTCATTTTTAACCGACAAGGAACGCCATCTCAAAATTAGCTAAGTAGGGTAGTACATTAATTTAGGAGCTTAGTTAGACTAAAAGGTTTTTATTTTTCGCGTTTCAGTTTCTTTTTTCGTCGGTTTATTTTTTTGTGAAAAAGGTTTTTGGTTCTAAAATACGTCAGTTTCTTTACGATGTTTTTTTTACCGTTGTTAAAGACCTGTCCGTTTGACTTTTCTAGGCCATAAGTAATAGAGAAATGTATTCTAGAAAGCTGGCTTATAAAAAGGAACAAATACCTAATTCTACCGCTGGGTATAGTATTTTTATCTCACGAATCGTCACGCGCTTTATTTGTGGTTACCAAGTGTACAAACACGCTGTGTATGTTTACGTGTGAGGAGTACCGTCAGCATACTGTAACGCACACACTCTCATGCACACGCGCACTTCCGACTTCACACACATTCAGAGCGTGTTTGTACACTTGGTAACCACAAGTAAAGCGCGCTTCTCTTCGTGAGATAAAAAAAAAACAATTTTAGCAAAACTTTTAGTAATAGATTCGCAATTTTTTTTGTTTTATTTCACTGTTGTGTTTATGTTTGTGTTGCAGACAAAGTATACACATAGGTTATACGGACTTCAGCGAAGAAGAAGTGAGACGACTCGTGGCAGAGCTAGGCAAGCAGTTCCGCGGTGACAGGTATGTATTACTACCATTATTACCTGCTATACCTACATCTATAAGAAGAAAGTTAGCTGAAGCCGTCGAACTCATACTTAAAAGCATTTATTAAGGTGATTGGATACTGACACTTTTTCATACATTCTTTCGGGGTACAAATCTCGAAATATAAACGATTTTTGCAGAATAAAAGCACGTATATTAAGTTGTTATGACTTATTATTGACGCATATCGACAAAAACCTATAAAAAAAACACTATTTACAGGATATCTAGGCCTGATAAAATCGATAAATTTTTCTATGTGTGCGCGGCCGGAACACGCCCTCTGCAGGATATTTCAAAGAACCATCGAGAAGCAGAACATACATTTTTGCTATGGTTATCAACAACAGTTGATCTTGATCGTTAGATGGCGTTGTAGTCAACCGTCGCACAGGCATTATTATGCGTGATTTTGTTGACAAGTTTAGTTGCGAACATCGATCACTATTGATCGATGGTTGCGAAGCGTAGGTATGCAATTTTTAACCGACTTCAAAAAAAGGAGGAGGTTCTCAGTTTGTCGGAATCTTTTTTATTTTTTTTTATGCATGTTACCCGACCCGATTACTCGAAGACGGCTAGACCGATTTGAAAAATTATTTTTTTGTTTGAAAGGGTATACTTTCCAGGTGGTCCCATTGTCATCAAGTCAGGATCTGATGATGGGATCCTGGAGAAATTGAAGCAACTCTTAAAATATTATAAGCACACCTATAGCGATTTGGGTACCTATTTTTTATAGTACCTAACTCGTGCATTTGCTTTCGGAAAGCGCCATTTGGTGAAGTGGAACTGATGATGAAGACCACATGACTGATGGCCACTGGAACTACTCAATAATAAGTATTTCACGGGTTGCGATTCGAGTACTTTAATGTGCTTGCTAAGCAATTAATTATTATGCTCGTCACAATGCGTATGGTGAAATGGAGCTGATGGTGAAATACCAGGAGAACTCCTCAACAGTTAACGTCCCTGCATCGGGAAAAGCAATATTTTGTAAAAGGCGATAAGCAAGTTGACATTAGGCTATTGAAACTTAGATAAATTATAAACAGACCCACTAAAAAGCGAGATTTATTTAATTAAAAAAAAATACCGACTGAAAAAAAACACTAGGTACTAGGCGAAAAAACCTTTATTTTCGGAAGTCGGAGGCAAAAACTAAAGTAGGTACTAAAGACATCGAAGTTCTTTTCGACTTAGTAGTTGTTTTTTTGGAAGGCGGTTTTTTTTTGTTAATTTTTTTTTCTTACAAGGCTGGCGCGGTGGCTCTGCCCGCGCAGTTAGATTTTATCAATTTAATCATGAAGTGAGAAAAAATGCTTTACTTTGTGATAGAATTATCTGTGATCTACCCTGGGTTCGATATTACTGTAATAATGAACGTACTTATCATCTATAAAGTTTATGAGCACACTAGCCGAAATATTTCCATACTTACTTACAAATTTCAGGAATTTATTAGGTACTCCACCGTTTGACATAGCACAGACGCCAGCACATCAAGCTACCCGAAACTGTAAAATTTTCCCAATCAACCTTGAACCTAATACTTTAGCGATAAAGTTGAAAATCCATTAATGAAATTTGACAGATTGTAGTAAGTACCTAGTTTGATTTGCTGGCGTCTGTACATCCAAAGTTAAACATTATATCGTTTTTTCTTATTTAGTTTTATTCATTTTGTTTGCGCGGAAGCAAAATAGTAAAATGAAAAGCATTAAAAAGTTATGAGCTAAGAAAGATTCGTTTTTTTTAGGGTTCCGTAGTCAACATGGAACCCTTATAGTTTCGCCATGACCGTCAGACAATCCGTCCGTCCGCCCGCAGCTTAGCTCAGAGACTCTTAGTACTAGAAAGCTATAATTTGGCAAGGATATACCTACATATTAATCACGCCGACAAAGTGGTAAAATACAATCTTGAAAAACAATTATTTTTAGGGTACCTCCTGTACACGTAAAGTGGGAATGTTTTTTTTTCTCTCGTCTACCCCATGGTGTGGGGTATCACTGGATAGGTCTTTCAAAAATATTGCGGGTTTGTGATAATCATTTTTCGATTCAGGGATCCGTTTGTGAAATACTAGAAGAAATACTAAAATTCACGGCAGTAGTATATGTCACGAAATCAAAATCACAGCTGAGTAGACTTTACGAGTAATAGTCGACCAACTTTTAGTTGCAATGTATGGGAGAACATGATTTTCAACTACAATGTTAAGCTTGTTCTTGGGATAAATTCATTTCAACTACGGAACTCTTCATTGTGGTCCGACATGGACTTGGCCGGTTTTTCCTTGCTAATTTTAATGTAACTTAGGGTGTAAATAAGTAATAAAAGATGTATAGAATCTTCAAAACAAAGTCGGTACCAACAAAGCTCAATTATCGAAGAGAGAGAAGAGTTCAATAAACTTTATTTGCAACTAGCTGCGCCCAGCGGTTTCACCCGCATAAGTTTCGATCCCGTGGGAATATCGGGGTAAAAACTATCCTATGTCCTTCCCCGGGACTCAAACTATCTCTATACCTACCAAATTTCTTCTAAATTGGTTCAGTAGTTTAGGCGTGAATAGGTAACATACAGACAGACAGGCAGAGTTACTTTCGAATTTATAATATTAGTATGGATATAATATAGTATAAGTATATACAGGGTTATTGGAACAACACTAACATGGTCATTGTACTCATCATTATGAACATTTTTTTTTTACTATGGGACCAAACCTGAAATCGCGAAAAAAATCAGCTGTTCCCTACATTTATGTTCGTAGGTATAGGTAACTCGTCAAAATGTAGGGAACAGCTGATTTTTTTTCATTTTCTCATTTGAAATTGGAATTGTTGGTTCGAGTGGACGCTGGTGTATGTGAAGTTGTTGGTTTTTAGGCTAAACATACAAACACACGTAAATAGTAAACACATAATACATATTACACATAACACTTATATACATATACATACACACAACAGTAATAAAATTACACTAATAATTAAATACCCACAACCGTGTGTACACGGCCTAATAATTTCACGCGTCTGTACACTGCCTGTGGCGGCGGCGGGCACGCTGGGCTGGGCTGCGGTTGAATGATACATTATTATACCTACGCTACGACCGAAATTCGCGGAATTGATACGATGATCGTTGCCGCACCCCCGCCGCGCCTCGCGTCGCCCGCGCCGCGCGTTGCGCCGCTGCATCTCTCGCACACGACTCAAATAAACATTTTATATATTTTGTTTTATAGTAGCGTTTAATTATACAACAAATCTTAACTGTCCCGTTGGTTTCGTGGTCACAAGTGCATCTGCCGTGCAAGGGGTCCTGGGTTCGATTCTCAGGTCGGACAGTGTTATTTAAATTGGGTTTTTCCCGTTAGGAGTTTCTTTACTCTTTTTCTTTTTTTTTTTGCCCGGAGTTTGGAAATTGGTGGCGTAAT
The DNA here is from genome assembly GCA_945859645.1 of Amphipoea oculea. Lineage (NCBI taxonomy): Eukaryota > Metazoa > Arthropoda > Insecta > Lepidoptera > Noctuidae > Amphipoea > Amphipoea oculea. The sequence continues at coordinate 12,072,988 of OX243886.1, read as the reverse complement.
ACCCCCGTGCCTCGGAAAGCACCTAAAGCCGTTGGTCCTGCGCCTGTTCTCTCTCCGGTCGTGTCGGATTGCCGTCCCATCGAACTATGAGAGTAAAGGAACAAAGAGTGCACCTGTATTTGCGCACACACTTGTGCACTATAATATCTCCTGCAAACCTGGCTAATCTTCTTTGAAATTGGCCACCGTGACCGAAATCGGTCAGGGGATTTATTATTATTTTATTACCTATTTTTAAACCTAAACCTACCCTAACACACTACAAAAGCACCCTTAGAATAATTGAATAAGCAACTGACAACCCTTGTAGCAATCAAGTATTCTTTTCTTCGGTTTTTACTATAAAAAGTACGCTTTTCTTTAGAGAATGATGGACAGTCATAAAAATATTTTCGTAAAAATATTTTATTTTAATTAACGCCACCTCTGGAAAACAAGTTCACAAACCATGTTTATGAATACAACGCCATCTAGTTCCATCGCAAGTAAAACTATACACGTAGTGTGTAACTGTACATGTGTGTGTAAAGACATAGTAAAGATATAAAGTGAAACGGCTAAATGTTTAGGGGTACAAATCTTTGTATGAGACGAGTTAACAAGCAAAGTGAATATCTAAAAAGATTATGTTAATGCGTTAGTTGACGCATATAATAAAGTTGTTTCGCAAAGCTTTCTGAGTTAGGCGTAAAAATTGAAAATGTTCGAAGTGCGAATGTGCCGCCATCTAGCGATAAAGTGGCTGGGAGATCATGTATCGAATATCCTTAAAGCATTTATTTCAATTAAAACATTTAGGTACTTTTTTTCCTTATGTTGGTGGTTGTCAAACAGCCGAACCAAAATGTTGAGAACAAAAATTATAGCTTGAAACTTTTTCGACCATCAACAATAGTCACACACAAAGTAATTTAATAAATGCCTCAGTGATTACACCTATTATTAAAATTATTACAAAACCATTAGCTTTTACTGACAAGGTTACACACAAACACATACAGAAAAACAGGCGGTTACAGTACAGTCGACTTCACAGCATTGGTAACAAACAATTTGACACTTTGATAACGCATTTATGTCGTAGCAATATGGACGGTTTTCGTAGTGCAAGTGTTGAAGTACATGGCCGCTACACATCGAGTTGTAGAAAAAGTTTGCCTTTGTAGAGCGTTATCTCTGTCGCTCGATAAAGTCTATTTAAATCGTAGTTTCCAATTGATATTACTTATTTCTGCTCATACAAATATCAACTTTATCTCGGTGTAAATTAAGTTGATTTTAGAATGGCCTAACCTACTATTGAAAAGGTCATCAAATTGATTGAAGTTGAACCTTTTGTTTTCAAAATACACATAATTATTTGTTTACCTTTTTAGGAACTAAAGTCTAAATACGAACACAGTCGCGATCAGACAGGCGGACTCTTTTATTGTTCTAAATGTATATTAATATACAATATTATTATTATGTATGACGACTATTGTTTAAAGGACATGTAGGAATAAAAAGGGTTTCATTTCAATAGTATTATTTCACACGCGATGATGCTCAATAATTGTTTAGTGACAGTGACAAACAGTGATTCATCTGTTGTGTATATTTTTTTTTATGTAAACACTAGCCTCTGCCCGCGACTACAGCACAATCAGTCTATAGTGTTCCCACTGCTGGGACACAGGCCTCCTCTCTTCGAGAGGGAGTGGGCTGTAATCTACCACGCGGGCCCAGTGCGGGTTGGTAGATCGAGTTCGAGTTTTTGGTTCTAGGATATGCCGGTTTCCTCACGATGTTTTCCTTCACCGGTTTGAGAACACGCCTGACGCCAAACGCCAAATGCTTTGGGGGACGCCCGCCTGGGTTCGAACCCACAGCCTACATCTCGTAAGTCGGGCCGTTACCTCTGCGCCACCACTCCCGCCCGCCGCCCGCAACTGCGTTCGCGTGATATTTCTTGTCCCCCGACCCACCCCGTCGCATCGCATCGCCTGCCCGCGCTATCACTTCGTTTTCGCTTAGCGTTCTTTCTTTTTTTCTTTTTGCTCGGCTCCTAAGGGCCGAAGCTTGATGAAGGTTAAATAGGCTATAACCTTCCTCAAGAATTGGGTTATCAAAGGCCGTTACCACTGGGTCACCACTGCGATACAGCCTGTATACAGGGTTTTTGGAAAAACACAAACAACCTCTTAAGAGATCATTGTACACACGGCTACTCATCAAGTTATACATTTCCAGTTTTAGCTGACAATCAGAAGTCAGCCTATACCTACTGGTTTGTATAGCTTGATGTGTAGCCATGCGTACTCATCATTATGAACAACTTTTACTATGGGACCAAACCAGCGTTTGCAAATGTCCTTTATAATGCGCACAGCAAAAGAGTGGAACTGTCTACCTGCGTCTGTTTTTCCGAGCGCATACAACCCGAATCTCTTCAAAGTGAGAGTGAACAGGCTTCTTCTGGGTAAGCTCGCTCCATCGTCGTATTTGTCTCTGTCACCTTTGACCTAGGCTAGAGTCAAGAGCAAGCCCATTTCAAATAAAAAAAAAACCTGAAATCACGAAAAAAATCAGGGGTTCCCTAAATTTATGTTCATACTAGCAGCGCCCAGCGGTTTCACCCGCATAAGTGTCGATCCCGTGGGAATATTGGGATAAAATGTATGTAGCCTATGTGTTAATCTGTGTCAGCTACCTCCATACCAAATTTTATTAAAATTAGTCTAGTCGTTTGTGCGTGAAGAAGTAACAAATATACAAACACACTCAAAAGCTTTCGCCTTTATAATATTAGTGTGATAACCTGTCAAAATGTAGGGAACATCTGATTTTTTTTCGTGACTTCAGGTTTGGTCCCATAGTAAAAGTTGCTCATAGTGATGAGTACAATGACCTCTTAAGAGGTTGTTGGTGTTTTTCCAATAACCCTGTATAGAATCTAATAATGCTTATCTGCTATCTGTTTCAGGTATCACCTTATGAACAACAACTGCAATCACTTCACCTCAGCATTTTGTTTGGTGAGTCATTCACTTATCTAATTAATTAGTTTTATTTACTACGAGTGACTCGCACCTGCTACCCGCGTTTTTTACGACTTGACAAAACATTGAGATTTATTAATTACTAGCTAATGCGTTGCACTTGCAATGCCTTATTTTTTTTTTTTTGTTAGGAACCTTCTACGGCACGCTCAGAACATTTTACCAAAGTTTCATCACAATTGGTCGAGCCATTTTCGAGTTTTTGCGAGACTAACGAACGGCAATGTATTTTTATGACTAGCTGAATCTTCAGACGTTTTCCTCTCAAAATTTCTAAATTCATGCTATTTACAACAAAACTATTAGGTACAAACAAATGTTCCAGTTTTTACTTGAAACTAAAAATTACGAAATAAAAAAGTAATTTAAAAAAATTAAATCGACTTCAAAAAGAAATTAACTCAAAATTATGAAATAACTTTTTTCGGATGTCGTTGGCAAAAAACTAAAACTAAAATACAGATCCCAAGACACCGACTTCCGAAATTAAAGTTATTTCATAATTTTGAGTTAATTTTTTTTTTTTGAAGTCAATTTAATTTTTTTAAATTACTTTTTTATTTACTGTAACAAGAAATATTGAAAGTAAAAATATCCGAACTTTTTTACAAGTGTTCGGCTTTTTGTCAGGAGTTATTAAATTTTAAAATGGTAACCATAACTACATCGAAACAGGTCAAGGCTACAGTTAATATTGTACAAGTTACAAACAAACCAAATGTAATTTATTACAGGTGACAAAGTCGACAAGTTGTAACGTTAAGTCATAACAAATAGCTGCTGTTTAGCATGCAAGTAACATTGTAATAACATACAAATCTTTTTGATTTATTGTCACTGTTCGGAAGGTCATCAAAGTGGGACGCTATTCTAATGTTTAGGTTTAAGCATTTGATATTTATTACTGATGTTTTTATCGTGTTTTCTTATTAATGTGTCTAAGCAATAATAAAAATAACGGTACAACTAGGTTGTGTTGGCCAATATAGGGACAATACATAGTAGGTATAGTAGTCTTTGGACAATACTAAAGCTGCATCTATTGATTCATCTAACTTTCACCAAGTAAACTGAACGCGATAAGTAGAGTGCGTTTCAACAAATACTTCCTTTGCCATTATGTTGGCAACAATGTATACCACTTCTTACTCTTCACCACTCCTTAATGTTTTGGGCATGATTCTAACACGGAAACCTTATAAATCTTAAAAAAAATCCGCAGAATCATCTTCCCATGCATAGGTATCTACTATCTTGACATACATGAGCACAAAACACATATACCCCTAGCGGAGGACAGGGGAGCCAACATTATAACATAGGAAGTATTTGTTGAAACGCACTCTACATCTAAACTGTGTTCAAGAACTGTCAGTGTCAATATTCCACAACATTGATGACACTGACAGCTCATGATCGCGTTTTAGATATGCCGGCCGCGTTCAGTTTACTTGGTGAAATCCACCCTAAGTTATAAAAACTAACACAAATAAAAAATACTTTTTTTTTTAGAATGGTAACACCTTCAACAATAATCTAGCATACGATATTCAACCATAACCAATCTATATCTATACAAATAAATAAAGTTAAGGTGTCTGTTTGTATGCAAAATCTCCGAAATAACTGGACTGACTTACGGGACTTTCAATGGCAGATAGCTGAGGTTTTAAGGTGTAACTTAGCTACTTTTATTTTAGAAAAAGAATTTGAGTTCCACGAAAAAAAAATAAAACCCATTAAATCCAATTTGTTTTCCGACATGCACGCGAAGGAATCACGGGCACAGTTAGTATCTTATAAACCTACCCGAAGATGTAACAATATTAGTTACAAACCTAAGTTTTAATTAGATTACATAATTATTCTCTTGTCAAAATAACCATCACTCACAATTTCCGTCAAAACTCAAATCAATCAACATTCAATCTTTAAAGAGGCAAGTTTAAACAAACGAGTTATTTAGTATTACGGAAGTGAGTTACAACAATTATTAGAAGTCAATTATGTAGAACACAATAGCACAATTAGCGATAACGCGGTATTATCAGCTCTGTGTTGATCGCTAGTCGTCGCCCGCGCAACCACGGTGGACACGCAAGGCTAGCTTTACGTTTTTATTTTCGAGAGCAACGGAATGAAATAAGCAGTAACACTTTGATAGTGTGTTTATTTATTAGCGGCGTCTCTCCACGGACAATGCATCACCTCCCATCTTGCAAAGCCCTGTGAACTGCACACGTGAGGACCTAATAGCTGCGTCAGCGAACTGTATTCGCGTTGTTGAATTTTGAGCCGAACAAATTTAAAAAGTTACATTTTTTTTGTGTTACTTTTGCCGACACGCTAAGAAGGAGTAGAAAGGGCAGTTTTCTTAGGACGGGCCATGGTGCGCTTGCATCTTCAGGCACCCATTTGCCCAGCGGACGCTAGACATGTGGTTGACGTAACACGCCCAATTAATTTGTGTTGTGTCATCATCACCATCATTTCGACCCGGAATCACCCACTGCTAGGTATATAGGCCTCACTTTTTTTCTGCCATACTACAGAGCACAGGGACCAAATAATCGGCATAAACAATGCCATCTCGTATCAACTGTCTGTGGTATCCTAATTCTTGGTAAAGGCTACCGACCCCTTCATCCAGATAGCGTTGTTAAAAATAGTGTCCATACCATACGAACTTATCCACAATTACCTATTTATCTTAAACTTCATTATACAGATAAAGATTTATATCCTTACACTGTCCTATACCTACCAACAATGTAATTTTAAAACATTGTAATAGCCAATTATTTTTAAAAGAATAACTGCGGAGTTTCTTGCCGGCTCTTCTCCTTAGGAAACGACCAATTGGAACCTAGTTTCTGACGTTTCATAAGTGTCCATGTAGGTTTATGTAAAATAAAATATATAGATTTTTATATCTTTATCCGTGAGCAGTGGTGGCTCAGTGGTAACGGCCGTAACTTACAAACTGTAGGTCGTAGGTTCGAACCCCGACAGGCGCTTAACTTTCTGAAAATTATTTTATCACTATACTGCTCTCAAAACGGCAAAGGAAAACAGAGCGTGAGGAAATCCGAATATTCTTAAAACCATAAATTCAAAGACGTGTGACATCTACCAACCCGCACTGGGCCCGCGTGGTGGAATACGGCCCAGTCCCTCTCACAGAGAGGAGGCCTGTGTCCCAGCAGCGGGAACATTATAGGCTGATTATGAATTTTTATTCGTATATTGAAGTTTAATCATTAAATACACAATGCTAGTCTCAAAGGTCGCTCAAGTTAAAATACACCCTCTTTATTAATTCTATGATAACAATGCTACAGTGTGTCGGAAACGAACTTATCTCAACACTTGTCGCTTCACTTTCTACTGTCGGATACAGGAAGGGAAATAGAGATTAGAAAGCAACAAATGGAAATAATAGTGCGGGATGAAATATCATTGTTGATATTTATTTATTATTATCAATAACCAAATTATATTTACAGTTTACAGTTATCGGTCAATACTATTAAATACACACATAATCATGGAATTAGGATAATTTACACAATATCAGATGAAATTAGATAGAATTGGGATAAAGTTGGAATAAAATTATTAATAACAGGATACGATTTCATTTATATACTCCAAGGAGATTGTACTAAGAGTGGCAATCGACCCCATGTATCGATTAGCAGTGTTCAGGAACCTCAGTTCAGTACTCGCGAGTACATCTAAGGATTATTGATTAATGACTTAGAACTAGTACGTCGATTGTCTCATTGCTTTGGGTTGCAAACGCAACTGATAATCTTTGAGGTCCTAGGTTTGATTTCCGGTAGCAAGTATTATTGGGTTTTTCTGACAAAAAATTGGCATGAGCAGGCCTTTTTTTTTTTTTTTTTTTTTATGGATGGGAAATCATCAAATGACCCCTCCCGCTCTGGGTGGAGCGAAGGGAGTGTCAGACTCTTACTGACTAAAACCCATCCGTGTTCCTTCCTTAGCCCTTTATGTTCCGGGGTAGCGGTAACCCTTTCGGACAATCCCGCACCCCCGGCAGGCTTCGGCCCTGGCAGGCCCCTTCCTTTATGCTGACATCTCTTTGAGGCGCGCGTGGAACACGTACGCGCCGTCCGGCACGGGCCTGGTCCTGATCGGACGGTGAGCTACCCATTACTCTCCGTCCGCAGGCCCGCGCCTACGGTGGCCGGGAGTCGTCACGCGGCTCCCGACGCCCGGAGCGTCTACCGCGGCGGCTGGAGTGTGAGGCTCTCTCCCTCAGCCGTTCCGCCACCTCCTTCGCTAGCATGACTGCTTCGCAGAAGGAGGTGACCGCCTCCCACTCCCTCTCGCCCCGGACCATGGCTTGAACCAGGGCCGGACGCGAGAGGTCGCCGCCGCTGTCGATCGCCTCTACGAGGGCACGGCGGTGCTCCGCCCATGCGGGGCAGACCTCCACCGTATGCTCCACCGTGTCCTCTGGGCGATCCTCGCAGTGGCGACACCCGGGCGTCTCCTCCCGCTCCCGCTGTATTGGGGAGGCACTCCGGTATCACCGGGTGCCGACCTACCTCCGTCGAGTAGTTGGGGCGTATTTGACGGACAGAGCCGTCATCTACCCTGGTCGCAACGGGGAATGGAACCGGCGAGAGATGTCGTGCGGTGTCCCACAGGGATCGGTTCTGGGGCCGCTCCTGTGGGACATCGGTTACGACTGGGTGCTGCGAGCCGACCTCCCTGATGGCGTCAGCGTGGTTTGCTACGCTGACGACACGCTAGTCCTGGCGCAAGGGAGGTCGCATCAGGCGGCGGCCGACGCGATGACACGCGGGGTTGCGATAGTCGTGGAAAGAATCCGGCGGTTGGGTCTCGAGGTGGCATTGCACAAGTCCGAGGCCATGTCTTTCCATGGGCCTCGGAACGGGCCACCATCGGGCATGAGCAGCCCTGGCTTACAAATTATTCTTGGTAAATGGAATTAGGCTCGCGCCCTATAACATCCGACCTACTGTAGTTGACGACATGTTAGATTTAAAACTTATACGTCTGCCAAGCTCCGTCGGTGAAAAAGTTGTACTGCTATGCATGTCCAGTCAACCGCCCGTCCATGGCAATAATTTGCACCTTGATTTCGTAGCAGTAAGAGCGGTTTTCGCAATTTAAGCGTTACTTTGTGGTTTGGGCTGCAACTACGAGTTTTCCTCATCAGCAACGTTTTCTAAAATGTTATGTTTATACCTTTCCAGGCACTATGCGACCACGACATCCCGGCGTGGGTGAACCGGCTGGCGTACGTGAGCTCGTGCGTGCCCTTCCTGCAGCGGTGTCTGCCCAAGTGAGTGTCAATGTATATTGTGTCGTTTACTTTTCTTTTCTTCTTCTTTTATAACGGGTGTAACAAGGCCCATCAAACTAAGTAACATTGAGCAAAAATGACTGCTGAGAAATGACTTTTATTTTTGGTGTGAAAAATCGTTGTTTATGGCAAAGTCAAAGTCAAAGCATTTATTTCAAATAGGCACATAAAAGGCACTTTTGAACGTCAAAAATTATCTTAAAATAGAATTGATTCTAGTCGCCCATTCTAAAAGGTAGTTTTCGTATGGAGAAGAACGGGCAAGAAACTCCACCGTTACTCTTTTAAAATGTTTAGGTACAATATTTTGCATGGGTACATTAATTATATAATAACATGTGAGGACGATGCACCTACAATAAAATTACTATACCACAATAGGTAAAAGAATTAAAAACGAAACCATGACATATAAATTAATTATCTGATAGATACATGGTGCTCACATATTTACAAACATGGTACAAGCAAAACGATTTTAATTAAAAAACAAAATACAAGTAATAAGTCAGGGTGTGAGTAATAAATGTAAAAAAAAATAATAAAAAAATTTACAATTAAATTAGCAACCAGTTTGATTTTGTCTAGAGGCAACGCGCAATGTAACGCAAAGCACATTGTTTTGCGTGCGTTACATGACGTACGTATGCTCGCGACGGTACAGGAATTGTGGAGGGAATTTTATAGTTAAGTTATAAAATTTAAAACTTGTTTTCGCAAATAAGTTGGTATGTACTTTGACCTTCAATGTCTCCGTAACTAGAAGGTTCACAGGTATGGTCCCGAACCAAATAAATATCAGAATGACGGGGAGTACAAGTGACTCTTGGCTTCGTTATGCGTCTTTTTAAATCCGTTATATGTATGGCATGTACTTATTTATTTTAATTAGCCATGTTTCCATGTGGCTATCTTTTGCTTATGGTCATCACTTTTCTTTAGCTTTTCGTTGTATTCATTCATTAGGCCTGCTTTGCACAAAATTGGATAGGAGATACTCTTAAACAACCAATGCATTATTGTCTTTATTCGCCACTTACCTTGGTTCTGTACGAGCAATCTTCTCTTCTCAACGCTTTGGTAGAGAAAAATAATCGGCAAAGTCAATATTGTGCGTAAATATTCATCCTGACTGCTGAATAGCTCACCGTGCGAGGTCCGCTACGCACTTTGTCAGTTTGTATCGTGTGAACAAGTTGACTAACAATACAATCTCCCCACTGCTATGCCATAGAGAGTGGCTGACTCCGGCCGCGCTGCAGCAGTCGCTAGCGGCGCACTCACGCTCCTCCTCGCCGCAAACGCCGCAGACGCCGCAATAGCATCGTGAGTACATGCCCTTATAATTCTATATTATTGCTATATGAGATACCAGCTTTTGTCCGCGTTGAGCTCTGAAATTATCCCACGGGAACGTACGACCAGGATAGAAAGTGTTCGTATATCGGCATCCGTTTAGCCGTTAAGGCGTGACAAGGTAACAGATAGACTAGGAGAGACTATAACATTTATAAAATTAGTATGTACGACGAAGAAGGGGAAGAGAGGTTTTGCCTTGTAGTAGAATAATACTGGCTAGGAATTGAATTGACTTCTGAGCATTTTTTTCCTTCGTGATTGGTGATCGCGGTAATAGGTTTAAGAAATGAGCTCAAACTACCTTATAAAAAACGTTTTAACAAAAAAATTAAACCGCCGAAAAAAATGAAAAGCAAAAAATAATAAACCTTTTATATTTAACCTTAATAACTAAGTTCTTAAACTAATGTAAGTATACCTAAGTAATTTTGAGTCGGCGCAAAACAAGCAAATTAATTAATTACGTAAAGTGTAAAGCGCGGCGGCCGGCGGCGCTGCGCGACACGCCCCTTCGCCGGAAAATGGCGAGCGTTCACGAAGTAGACAGCAACCCGAACGGGCACGGGATCGGGATCCCCTAGCGTAGCAGATTTTCGTCGGTTATTATTAAAAAAATCAGCTATTCAGAATCATGCACTGAACCTATACTAACAGGTTGCTTGTCGATGCTACCCTGTATATTTTTTCTAACATTTTATTCATATTTTTATTTTTGTTTCCAGAATATGTACTGCACTGTTGCAGATAAGCAGTCAGAAGTGTTGTGCGAATTAATACATACTAGAGATAATGTTAGCTAGTACTTGGTTTGGCGCATTGTCGATCGTTACTAGAGAGGCGGAGCCGCGGGGTGCCGTTCAAAAATAAATAACAAATAGTCGATTTTGTCTATGGTGTTTAAAAATCTACTAAACGTACAAACATACGAAATGGTGACTTAAAAACGGCTTCGACGCGACTCCGGCCTTTATATTATATTAATCTAATAATAATTCTACTCTCGCGCTAATAAAAACTGAGTTCTGTCTCTTTCTTAACAGTACGAGAGAAAGAGATGACACTATTTCGCTCAGTTTTTATTAACGGGGCTTACGAGTATTTGTAGTAGTGTTGTCCCCATTTTAAGGGTTCCTATTTTAATAAGGAACTTATATTTATCGAACATTTGAATCGTAAAATTGAACTTTTTGAGGGAATTGATCGTTTTCATAATTTTGTTTAAGTAATTATGTGAATGAAAGATTATTCCTTCGTTGGTATCTCTAAATTGATTCTATTTCTTTTCTTAAATTTAGATCAGTGACAAAAGGCAAAATATATTCAAATATAAACGTATTTTGTTAAGATATTAAGTGGATTTTTCATTCATTTTCTAACATCGTCACGTAAATTATATTCATTTAAATACATTATCATTTTGAGGCAACTCCTAAGTATAAGAATATCGGATTTCTATATAAAAATACAAAAAAAAAAACTCCATTTTGTCGTTCTACGAGTAAAGATGGCGTATGCGTGAGTGTGTGTGTGTGTGTTGACATAAATATACGTAGATCATTGTAGTCCGTCCGTCAGATGTTGAAACAGGCGTGATCCTTAATCATAAGTGCGTTTTCTATACTTCGTTATTACTAAATGTCTCGCAAAGGGCAGTTCGATAGTATGGATCTCGCAAAGGGCATTGTAGTTACAATAAATAATAATCAGCTTATAATGTTCGCACTGCTGAGACACAGACCTCCTCTCGGTGAGAGGGAGTGGGCTATAATCTACGACGCGGGCCCAGTGCGGGTTGGTAGATATCACATGTCTTAGAATTTTTGGTTCTAGGACATGCCGGTTTCCTCACGATGTTTTCCTTTACCGTTTTGTGAGCAATAGGGGAGCAGTGGTGGCCCAGTGATAGAGTTGTAGGTCGTAGAATCGAAACCAGTCAGACACTTTTCTTTGCGTAAATTATTTCATCACCATTGCTCCCAAAAAGGTGAAGGAAGACATCGTGAGGAAACCGGCATGTCCATAAAACTACAATACGGTCGATGAATCATGGCCGGTTCGAACTTTGCGCAGAAGGCTGCGCAATAAAATTTTTTAGGAACCAAATGGTGACATGGGGCGAGTGTGAGTGAGAAAACACGTGCGTAAGTCCGGAGAGCCTATGTTCATACCGGCCATGATCCATAGGCCGTATTGTACTAGACGACCAAACAAAACCAAAAACTAGGTTTGAGTATAGATAAGTAGTAAGTATGAGATCGATTTGAAAATCGTTCTAGAATACGGGCATAGAATAGAACAGTCAAACGATTTTGAAAACCCAATCGAGTGTCTGCTTCACAATTGCGTAATTACACTTTCAATCACAATCAGAAAGATTTTGAAGGAAATTGCTAATCTCTTTATGCATTTGAATAATTCGTCTGCTCAACAACGTAAAAAATGCAATAAATGTTCTTGAGCTGATAAAATGAAAGGCAATACCCTGGCAATACCATTTTATGTGTGTACCGCTGATCAGTAAACCTGCCGTTTTAAATCTGATTGGTTTTTGTGACAGCAGATAAAATTGGTTAGCATTGGGAAAACGGGAATTGTGGGTTGACATCGGAAAATAAGTAATAGCAACCCACATCACTTTGTTAAAAAAGTACGATCTTTTAACATGGTTCATTCAAATAGATCCACATAGATGAAATGCCAAAATATCAAACATATTGAAACTGCCTTTTGTGAGACGGAAAAGTTGGAGAGAATAAAAAATATTTCTTGTTAATGTTTTAAATCAATCGTTTGGAACGTGTGTATATTGTAATATTATTAATTTAAAATATATCAAGTGTGTAGGTATACAGCGTGTATCAGGAAGGTGTTGTCAAACTTAAGAGGGCGCCGACCATAGTCGACCGCACAGTGGCGCCCTCATCGTTTTTTAGGTTATTTCTTTTATTTTAGAATGAAAATGCAGAAAATAAGCACGTTAAGTTGTGCTCCACAAGATTCACACCGTTACAAGTTTTTTGTAGTTAGAAGTTTTACATTGTTTAGTTTTCAATGTAAAACTACCATTTGCAACAATATTAACGTACAATCTTGTGGAGCACAACTTAACGTGCTTATTTTCTGCATTTTCATTCTAAAATAGAAGAAATAACCTAAAAAACGATGAGGGCGCCACTGTGCGGTCGACTATGGTCGGCGCCCTCTTAAGCCTATGTTACAGACCATCAAACTGAACAACTTTCTCCATAGGACTACCAACGTAATCACGACAAAATAATAAGCTATCCCATACATTTGGGTTGAGTAGGTATTGCAGTTTTGTTTGAGACAGTTGATATTTTTTCGCGATTACGATGTTGGTCACATGGAGAACGTTGTTCAGTTTGATGGTCTGTACCACACCTTTCACAAGGCCAATTTCCGTAATAAAATCTAGTCGCAATCTTATCTCGGCGACAATCACTGTCTTTGACAAGTTTTTGACATTGATAAAAATAATTGAAAAAAATACCTCTAATTTCCCTAAGTTGGAGGTATTTTTGATAGGTTGAGACTGAGATCAGGCTGTGAACGTTCTTAAAATTACGAGAATTGCCGTTCTGATACATGCTGTATATGCATGTGTCAGAGTAGCTCCATATGTAACGTCATACAAAGAAATCGATTTTGGCCTTATGTGTGGAGGGCCTTTCAACTCTACGTTTATACTACACATTTGTGTCGATACAACCGAAAAAGACTTGTATCGTTTTTGGGTGAATTGTATGTAAATACATTCGATATAATTGTGTTGCCTTATCTAACTAAATAATAAACTGTGGTTTTAATTTACTAGCTAGATAAAACAGGTGATATCTTTAGCTGTCGTAAGTAAATTGTTTGATGTACCCGTTTTGGAAAAAAAATACGTTTCACTCAGTCAAATGCATCGTTCTCCAAAATTCGTAAATCAAATGCTTTCTTATTATCGTAAGGGACTCAGGATATTTACCTCTGAAAGTTTGCCAAGTAATTTAAAAACGCAGTGTATTTGTATCAAATCATCTACTAATCAGTTAAGGGCTGATTTTACCAAAATCTAGATATCTTTTATCAGTGGAATATGTTTGACGTCTGACAGTTCTAGTAAAGAAAAACGTCAAATATTCAAAATTGATTCCCATTATAAGACTACGAATAAGTAATACTTATTCGTAGTTATAAAACTTATTCTAGGTTTAAAAAAGTTTGGTGAAATTCGCCCTAAAACGCATAACCGTGACTACGACAAGATAAAACTAAAGTGCACTTAGACATTGTGCATTTACTGGGTTACTTAGACATAATGGTATATGTGTTACTTCTAAGACTAACGTGTCTCTCAGGATCGCAGCAAATTTTACGCCGCTCAAAATTTGCCGACAAGTTTTCGACACTTGAATTAGTGCCGAGTGATAGGTAAACCGCGATTTAGAATGTAACTGAATGCAGCGTAATTTCGGCGGCTCGCTTTCAGCGGCGTAAATTGAGCTCGTGGTGCGGTATCACCCTTAAATAAAAGCTTGTCATTTGAGAGCGCTCCACAAAAACTTCATAGCAATAAAAGAGATAGAAATAAATAGAAAGAGAAGACAAATAGTTGAAGCGTTTAGTTATTTAATATTTAGAACGCAGTTGATAACTATATAATTAAATTGTTGTAATTATAACCGTGGTCCCAATTAACCATAGGCAATCGTCGTAGGTATATTTATTGCATTCTATGTTTTCTGTTTCATTCATTTTCAGGATGGCAGCAAATTAGCTTAGCTTATAAAGAACTATTATTTAGCTAGTTTCTCTTTTGGGTTTATCGAGATGAAATAAGTGTATTTCCTAATTATTGAGTCCAGTGCTGTCCGTTTCAAAAGTTATCATAACTTATCTTGCTACCTATTTTTAGATAGCTAGCTAATTAAATTCACTCGAAGCGGCGAAAGATTAGGAGTTAATTATATTTAAGCATAGCTACGATCCTGATATTTCACAAAAGTGCCATTGATATATTAATGGAAATTAGGTAAAATTAATTTATTGATCAGCCTCACTAATAAACTTTTACGCACGACGTATACCGGAGTTATAACGCTTACTCTACCAATGAAAGATATTTGGCAGTTCAGTTGTACACATCTGTTATAGCGGGAGTTTTTATTGTATGAGAACTTACACCAACTGTTATTCAGTCCTCAACCTTTGTATAGTGAGTGAGCGCGTAACCTTAGTAACCGGAGATCTGGCGGGCAATTTCACTAATTTTTAGGAACATTCACATCTAAATCTCAGTCTCAATGATGGAATATTTGCATTATTTCGATGTTTTTGATGAAATGGACCGTGAAGAACCACCAAGAAGAAGCGAATGTTACAAAAATCGTTTCGATCCTTTTAAACAACAAAAACTTACTGAATGAAATGTAGATTCAGTAAAATATATGTAGGTACGGAAAATAGTTGAGTTAGAAGTGACATCACTTCTAACTGCTGCTGGTGGTGGTGGGCTGGCTGTAGAATTTCAAATTTGTACTGCTCTCAGGACATGGGCTAGGTAAGAAGTTCAAGATGACGCATCAGACATTAATGGACTTAGCCAACAGTCCATTACAAATGTATGCCGAAGTGCGGCTCTCGCTTTGGCAAATAATACGGCACAATGATACATAGTAGCACTCGCTGTATTGCACAATATTGCCAAAGACATGAATAAAGACATTGATTTTCTTGAACCCGTCATATCAGATGACAGCAAATACCAAGAGAAGGTATTGATGGCCAATTTGGTCAAGAAACAAGAAGATTGCTTATATAGAAACAGTTTTAGCATAAACTATGTAAATGTTTATTTTTGATTTTAGCAATAACATTTCCAATTTTAATTTTTAATGGGACATTAGTTTGACATTTGAAAGATGCGGTTACGTGCTCTGCGGGTGCGGTCTTCAACTTATGACGAAGTAGTAATTTATAAATAAGTCTCATTCTTTCGTTTTATCATAAAAAAAAAATATAATATTATTTTAAAAACATTTCAAACCAATATTTTGCACACAATTGGTATTATTTATTAAAAATAAACATTTTTTTAAGCTGTTTACAAGGTTTTCTAAATGTCTCTTCAATTTGATAATCCAGTTTCAAAAACGTTTCCGAAGAATGTTGCCAGTGACTTTTGTTATAACGAATTTCTAACTAGGAGTAAACAGTGCAGTGCTTACACATCCATTATTAGTAAAGGGAGTGTGTAACTCTTATCCATAGCTTATACAATGTATAAGCATACAGTTGTTATGCGAGTGTTTAAAATATTTTTATTAGTGAGGCTGTTAAAATTTATATTTTTTTCGCGGCCATGTTGATTTTGTGAGAATCTTTAGAAATTAAACGAGGTTTCTTAGTGAAACTTTAGGATAATTTGCTTGAAATAATATGAGCGAAACATGATTATTGTAATATATGTAGGTAACCATATTCTCAGCCTTGAACTTGACAATGCGCCAACGGATAACGTATTTCAAATTGGAACACTTATGCACGATGATATTATTTTGTCAACACGTTTTATGGTTGTTTTCTGTACATACTTTGTAAATCATACTAAAGAGAACGATGCTACCAAACAAGGCACAATTTATGCAAATCCGTAGTCTTCAAATGCAATTTAAAAGTATATAATTTTTTTTTAATTATTTTGTGAAACATGACTGGTTCTTTTTTCGTTTTGATAGCGAAAGGAATAATACTTCGAATACAAACAACTGTTTGGGGGCGTATAGTTTCCTTTATACAAGGTGGAGACGACGATACGACAGTAAATTAAACTGCGTAGGTATATTATATCTAATGACTTTAACAGTCTGCATACAAAAGTTCTATCAAATATATCCAATAGTTTAGTCACTTTAGCTAGTCGGTTGTTCGGCACAACCCATCACTACAATTTAGTATGTTTGAAAAAAAAAAAAAAAACACTTTCATTTCGTTGTTTGGATTTATTTGATAGTTTCAAAATACTCCTATGCATTAGTTGTTTTCATTGATTGTCGTCTCCGCGTTGTATTTGAAGCTTTAATTTTCCTAAGGTATCACGTTATTTGTTTAATTAATTTTGCATTACACAACATAACATTAAACGTAACTGGCGAAATGTGGGATGTTACTATAGGTACACGTCTGCCCAACCCTTCGGGGAAACGAAGCGTGATGTTATGTGTATGTTATGTTGCATTATGCCAAAGCAGTGAGGCTACGGTTTATCTGAGCACACGCTCACCGCGACCCGGCGACGTGTAGCCGTCCGTCACCGACGACGACCGTATGCTTGTTCGTAAATCGGTCTCGCTCGCACACCGCCCGCCAGGTGGGACGGCGGCAACGAACGTTTTGGCAACCGGCATGTCGGTCATCCGTCATGACGTCACCGCACGCTGTCGGTACCGTGTGACGTTATAACGAGACCGTAGCCTTAGAAATCATGCTGTTGTATAATTTCGCCTCTATCAGAATAGGGCGTAAGTTTAAGTATGAATGTAAATCGTGCATCGTGTAACGTGTTTTATTTGAAATGCGTGTGTATCGTGTGTAAGTAACGGACTATAATGTGCCACGTCTCACCTCAGTGTTTCAAATTATGACATTTTTACAAGTTACGACTAGTTAGGTTATTAATAATGTGATGACGCAGTCACCGGCTGGCGACGCACGGACGCGCTTATACAGGGTGTTACGGAAAGGGTATATCAATACAAACGGGTTGAAGAGTGTATCTGGTCTAGAATCTCTGTACAAAATTTCAGCTCAAAAGCATTAACTTTGAAAATGCTTAATATTTTTTTATTTCGACATCACGGCGCTGCACTGGCGCGCGGCGGCGTGATGTGCGTGTACTAGGCGCACAGACACACTACAGATAATGGATAATGACCCTCGTAATGCGGTGACACGTTTGTTATGATTTCAATTTAATAATCTATCGAAATAAAAAATATTAAGCGTTTTCAAAGTTACTGCTTTTGAGCTGAAATTTTTTAGAGGTTCTAGACCAGATACACTCTTCAACCCGTTTGTATTGATATACCCTTTCCGTAACACCCTGTAGATAGTGCCATCCACGAATACGCGCCCCACTTTTCTTACTAATCGCTAGTGTTTTATTTTTTTGATACACACTAATTACCCACTAATAAGTAATTACTGTGTATCGACAAAACTAAAACACTAGCGGAATGTTGCACACCTTGTACTGTAAGCGATTAGGAAGAAGAGTGGGGCGAGTTTTCGTGGATGGCGCGTCTTCGTGGATGGCGCTATCTGTATAAAGAGTTTGTACGAGTAGCTAAAAATATAACATATTTCAGCCAGTTTCTCGAACAAAAATGAATGTGAAAAATTGTCAAGCGCGCTTAATCTGTTGTGATTGGTTGAACGATTTACCAACAGCCAATCGCAGCAGTTTACGTGCGCTTGACAGTTTGCCACATTAATTTTGCGATAATTTTCGTTCGAGAAACCGGCCCATATTATATTTGTTTAGGTATGTCTAGACATAAATACCTAAGGCTCAGCTCAGACTAAAGTGAAGCGAAATGCATAATACACTAAATAGTCAGCAGGTGTTTTAAAGAGCCAACAAATTCACTTGAATTTGTTGAGTTTTAAAATACTTGTCATAAGGTTCATTATTCAATATCATAAAAAAATACTCCGCTTTACGCTTTTCTTTGATCTGATCTGAGTCTAAAACTTTTACATAAATTCTGTGTCGCAAATTATGACTTATTTGGGAAGTTTTCTCTATTATTTTGTATAAACTTCTCCATAAATATTTATCTAGATTAGCACCTCATTAGTTTTACAAAACGATCTTTTAATACTAAGTTTACAAGGAGTTCCTAAGACTCATGACAATTTCTAAAGTAAATATTTAAAGTCGTGCGTGGAACAGCCCGTAACTGCGGCACAGAATACTGTAGATTTTGGAACTATAAATATAATATGCAAATAAAAAGAGTTAAAACTGTTGAATAACATTATAAAATATTACTGTTTAAGGTAGATATGTTTTAAACCTTTGATTTTTCTAAATGTAAGGGCAACTGTACTTGCATGTAAAATACAATAAAAATAGTAAATTAAATACACTTACAGATGACCCTAATGTGTTAAAAATATACATTTTCAGTTACACAAAAGGAAATGCGACGAAATTCTATGTCAAAGCAATAAATAAAATAGTACCTAATTTCTTTAGTCGCCCTGAAGCAGTGTAACATAATGTATAAATAAATAAATATGTTAAAAATATAAGAGGTATAACTCTCAAAAGAAAAACGAATAAATTACTGCCATTTAATTGGGTCATAATTAAACCAAAGATTCCGCCACACCGATCACTCATCTTTTTTTTAATGATCAAAATTGTGACCATTTAAATCAAAATGTCACTGCATCATTTAAAGTTTGTTAACTTTTATAATGCCCTCCTATTTCATTTTATATCCTACAATTTACTAATGTTTAACAACTTCTCAGCTTCAACATTCCTTTTTAGTTACTTCCTGTCTCTCGTTTAAAACAATCGTTTCCATGAATTGATTGATAAATTATATAAACTTGGTAAATAAAATATGATGTAAGTATGATTATTTTAACGATATTGATAATTTCGGTCACATGTAATTTTTTTAATTCAGAATTCACGCGAGCTTGTTAGTTATTTACCAAAGTTTATTCTAGTTCTATTTACTTAGTTTTCGCATTTATTTTAACCAAACATTTTCGTGTGCGCATGTGCGTATCTTATTTGTAAATTAAGGCCATATTTTAGCAAATATATTTTATGTAACGCGTTTATCCCTTATGAACCTCGAAAAGGTATACTTTGGAAATGTTTGTACAATTTATTTCTAGTTATGAGAATATGTAGCTGTGAGTTGAATTTCAATTTGATGTTAGTCTTGCGTGTGGGATAAAGAATTCTCTATTTTTATTATGATGTGGTAACTAAATGAGGATGTAACGAACTAATTTAGATGTTAAATAATATAACACTGTTACATACAAGTAAATCAATGTATATTCTATTCGGTGAGTCGGAAACGTGTTGTGGATATTTTTCGCTCATTGAATGGCGATATTTAACGGTTTTTCACAATATTGTCAGATTAAAGTTTGGCAATCGTATAATTTTTGAATGAATAAACTGTGTAAGAAGTTTGCAACTTTATGTTTTATTTCAACCCTTGAGCAGTGCCGGATTAAGGTTACTTGATGCCCTAAGTAATCCACGCCTGTGAGCCCCCCTATCCACTAGTCGCCTCGTATTTTGCAAAAAAAATCGACGAGCTAACAGAAATTTCTCAGAAGCAGCCATTTAACCTTTTCGACGCCCATCTACATAATACGCGATGTGTCCTCCAGCGCCACGCTACAAATGTATAACGTATCTATAGTAAAACGTAGGGATGGGATTAATGTCCTATCGATAAATAATATTATAAGTTGAAATTAACGTTTATTCACCAATTTACGAAGCTAAATAAAAACTGATACCGTATTTTCATATTTTGTTTTATTTCATAAAAAAATCTATATGAAAACCTGGATATATTTCCCATAATAAAAGAAAAGAATTGTAAATTTATTAGACGTGTGTTCTAGAAGGCACATCCCTATTTGTCTCCAAATGTAATCCTTCTACTTCATATCAAGTCGTTGGCGCTCGAGTCACGTCAAAATCCTTTCTGATATAAGGATGTCCAGATGTCGATGTCTATGGTATTTTTCTTTTTTCTATTCACTGTGGTCGAGTTACACGTGCATAACCTCAACCGATTCATGCATAATTTATTTCGTTTACTTACAAAAAATAGAACCAAATACAATCAATAGAAGCTAGATACGTGGTTTTCTATCTACGTGTTTTTAAAAAAAATTAAAATGGAGTGTAAGTGACTGTTTTACGCAGATGTTACAGATCTTTTTTTTAATGGTAAGTATAGGTGTCGCAAAATACTAGCAATGATTTTTCTTGTTTTTAGAAACTAATAGAAAACGGAAGTACATTCCTGAAACGGAAGTTGACGACTTAACGTAATGTCAGGACGACGAACTATTTCAAAATTCTGATTATTCACAAACTTTTTCTTATGATGAATCTACTCAAAAAGAAACAAGATGTAAACATTGCACTACACTAAAATGCACAAAGTCACTATGACCTTGAAACCCGTCCGCTTGTGACGTCACAGATTTACTTCAATACTAGTTCGTGGCGTTGTGCGCACTGACAACTAGCTACTTTGTAGGGATGGGTTTTTCACACGGTGTTTCACTATCGACAATGATTAGAAAACCTATTTATTCTTGATTAAGGCGAATAAAACGTAGTTTATAGTTTACAATATTTATAAAATATTATTTATTCACGTCATTTTCTTGCAATAATGATATTTATGATCGTTTTGACGAGATGAAATATAGCGAGGTCTTCATCGTGTCCCATCACTGGCTTACTTTATATCAAGTACTTGGCGTTGGGGGCACTAAAATATTTTGTGGCGTTTTTGTTTCTATTGAATATAAAACAAACAAGAACTTATTATGTGTGAAAAAGTTAAAAATATGGCTTATAACAGGGCAATTTTCCATAAAAACAAAATAAAAGGTCTTGTAAAAGTCGTAAATTTATTTTATACTATTATTACTTCTAATCAAGTAGTGGCGCTGAGGGCACGAAAATCTCGAACTTGTATACAAGTGATTGGCGTTCAAAAGGTTAACTATGCTATTCAGGGACGCAGATTTTACATTGGGCATAAGGGTCAGTTCACACACGCGACGCGACGTAACGCTGCGCGCACACTTTAAAAGAGTGACTCAAAAATATACTTTATTTTCTACACGAAAAGGATGTACGTTTGCCCCGCTCGGCCCCCCAGAATTTGCGATTTAGGTGTGCACCAATGCAATGTACTCGCCTCTAGGAGTACCTATATGTACCGGTTTCTTTTTCATTGTACCTCTGTACTTTTGAAGAAATATGCAAAAAAAGGGGGCCGTGCCAGCCAAACGTTTTCAGCACGGCCCCCGTGTAACTTGAAAAATATATAGCGTATTAAAAAGTTTCATAAACTCAAGGAATGTACTTTATTAACACGTTCTATGTACCGTAACAGATATTGTGAATTCGTAATAACAAATAATATATAGATGTGGATAGGGGGCCGTGCTGAAAAAAGAGAAAGATGAAAATTCTTAAAAAAGACAAAACATTCAAGAAGTCGAATTTTGTAAACAAACATGTCATATTTAAAAAGATATAGGCAACTATAGAGGGCCGTGCTGAATAAACCAAAATTCGTTTATTTTTTTAATTAAGTAACAAGTTGTATGAGAAACCAATGCGGTACATATGTTACTTGCCAAACATGAATTACTTTTTAATAGTTTTTGGCTAAGGTTGTTTTGTCTTTTTTTGGTATTTTCATCTTTCTTTTTTTTCAGCACGGCCCCCTATCCACATCTATATATTATTTGTTATTACGAACTCACAATATCTGTTACGGTACATAGAACGTGTTAATAAAGTACATTCCTTGAGTTTATGAAACTTTTTAATACGCCATATACAGGATGAAATTGAACACATGCGACAAATCGAAATGGGAGATTGTACTCATCATTATGAACAACTTTTACTATGGAACCAAACCTGAAATCGCGAAAAAAAAAATCAGCTGCTCCCTACATTTTGACGAGTTATGCGAACATAAATGTAGGGAACAGCTGATTTTTTTTTCGCGATTTCAGGTTCGGTCCCATAGTAAAAGTTGTTCATAATGATGAGTACAATCTCCCATTTCGATTTGTCGCATGTGTTCAATTTCACCCTGTATTTTTCAAGTTACACGGGGGCCGTGCTGAAAACGTTTGGCTGGCACGGCCCCCTTTTTTTGCATATTTCTTCAAAAGTACAGAGGTACATTGAAAAAGAAACCGGTACATATACTCCTAGAGGCGAGTACATTGCATTGGTGCACACCTAAATCGCAAATTCTGGGGGGCCGAGCGGGGCAAACGTACATGATTTTTCGATGCGCCTCGCGGCGCAGCTAGACGCCGCGCGGCGCAGCGCGAAATCACTGACGTATCGTCGCGTCTCGGTGTGAACTGACCCTAAGCGATAAGCTTCAAACTTGGAATCAACATTGAAAGTCGTGGTCCTGCTGAACGAATGTGCGAAAGTTATCATCGTAGATTTCTCGGCAAAGCTCGTTTTTTTTTTTCTACAAAATGAATCACATATAAGGGTACTAATTATTTGTATATTTAGAATAGCTGTAGCATGCCCCCTTTTTCGGCGCTCATGGTGGTCCTGCTGAAGGGAGCGTGACTACTTCAAAGTCGATTTTCTCGAAAACTACTAAGGTACCAATTTTTTTGTTCTAGTACTAATTATGTACCAAATATGGAAGCGATAGTCACGGACATCAGTAGATTAGTATGATAGAAATACGCGCCACTAACAATCACATTTACGAGGAGTCCACATTTCGGTGAAGCTTTAGTTGTGATACCCATTAACCCCCAATTTCAGTTTTCAATGTCAGTCCACCACTTGGAGAATGAATGATTTTGGAATCATAACCTCTAGGCTGTATCGGTAATATAGGTAGATGAATGATAAAAATTAAACCAGAGTTCTTATAGAATACATTTTATTACTAAATCATTATCAGTAGTGACATTGGAACCACACTCCTAACTAAAACATTTGTACAAAAAGCTATAAGCTCATCATTCACTCACTCACTCACCAAGTCAGTTACTTAGTGTAACTTAGTCATTAAAAAACTTACAATTACTTACTAACCCCCGATTTTATTTATTACATACCTAAACTAAATAGCTAAATTTAAAAGTCACCTCCATACCTAAATGGTAGTTGTATAAACAGTGATCCCAAATATTTGGGAAACATATATTATTAATATTGTTGAGTAAACTAGAGAACATTACTTTTATGTAACGACATTGATACTGTTATTGTCTACACAAAAAGTGGTGAATATTGACTAAAGCTTGACGCATATCTTTGAAATTTCCAAACAATCAAAAAAACTGTAATGTAGGTACATCGATAAAATAATAATATGTGTAAGGTAAGTAGGTCAGGCGCCGGCCGCACCCGACAGTCCGCATTAGACGATCTAACAGACTGGCCGTGTTTTATTATGTCATCCCGCCGTAACGTATATCATAAAAACCTTTCAAATAATATCTAGGTACTTTTGTAACGCAATTTTTATAGACATGGAAAAGTTTTTTTGTCAATATTCTCCCACTCGATCTCATCGTGCCTGTGTTTTTAACCGGTCAAGCCCCGCGCGTTACCGATCGGTGACAAAACAATAGAAAATTAATTGTGTCTCATTAGCGGAGCTTGACAGATTAAGAAAATTATTCATTTGCAATAGTAATTTGATATCCTGTCATTGTAATACTTACAATTCGGAATTCTAAAACTATGAGATGCTTCGTGCTTATAAACATAACTTTTTAAGATACTGTCAGCACTCAACGTGATAGTACAAACAAAAAAAAAATGCCAGTATTTCTAATTTAGACATTACTGAACCTAATTTCTGACTAAACATTCAGAAAATATATTAAAATTTGTATAACCGTGATAATAACTCTTATTATCTACATGTTTCAATGAGTGAATTAATTTCAAAATTGCTTCGTCAAGTAGATTGCACAAAAAAAAAACAACACAGTGCAAAAACAACTACATATTTCAACAAAATTGATGTTTAAAACTTTCATTAGTTATCTTAACTGTTTCACAACTATGCAAAGGAGAAATACCTATTGCAAGAAACATGTAAATTGCTGTGCACATTCACCGATCAAAAAAATATTGCACCAACAATATCAGACAACATCTAAATAATGAGGGTCGAAATAAAAAGTATCTAAATGATACTGTATTGTCTGACGGCAAAAGAAATCAAACTAAAAAAAAATTTTAGGCAAACAGAAATTACTATTTAATTGGTGCAATACTTTCTTATTTACTTATTTTGGTAATACCTAAATACTGTAGGAAAATAATATGTATCACTGTACGTTTCGTCTACATAATATCAAAACTCCAACACTAACCGATCACGACTTATAGTAGATTATTCAAAAGCTATTCAACCTTTGCAATGTCGGTATGGTAGCGACGCGACGACTACCTTTATAACCTTTTGCAAGACACTACAACAACACTAACGGTTTTTGCCAGTGCGGAACTGCCGACTATGCTAGAGGCCATCGGTTATGCCAAGCGCGGTCATAAACGCGTGAAAGAGACAATACGAGGCTCAGTATCAAGAAATCCCGTACTAAATTTCACCATCCTACTTGCAAGTCTTATAACTGCGTCGTTAGCGTTCATCATACAGGCTTTAGTCAGTTAATAGTTTGATAGGTAGTGTTTATTTTGTAAGAGTATTTTAGCCCGATTTTAAATCAGTTTTTCGCACTCCAATAAAGCTTTAGGCCGTTTATCCACCGCAACCTATAAAAGACAACCGACACATCGGTCCGATAGGCGGTCCATGTATTTTAATGTAATGACCTCTAACAGCCGACAAACGGCGATAAACTAATTGCCTGACCCGTCAAACTATCAATCGAGTGATAAGACTCAGGTGGGCACTGGGAATTAGAGAAAAGAAGGAAGGTATATGAAGTTTCTCTAACATTACAAGTACTTAGAAACTCCGTTACAAAATTATCCTAGATTTTTTTTTCTAATGTTGAGCTCAAATTGTACAATACAAAACTTACAAAACCACAATTCATCAAATAAATAGTGCTTAGTTTCATCGTAAAGCGTCTAATTTCCGTACAAATTTTATATTTATTGCTTTGTTTAAATAGTTAATCTATATTTACGTTTGAATGCAATTAAATATTGCAGCTAACTAGGAACTAGATGTTTGACGAAGCAAAAGAAATATGAAAGAATCATAGGAAGCTCTGAAGGAGTTTAAGTATGTATACCATAATTTCTTACTCGTTCTATAAGAACGCCGTAACTTAACTCTAAACTACTCAAAAGTGCCAATTTAAAGCTCTTATTCAGAGGCGCGACATATCATCCCACGTAATCCAGTTACCATATTTATTTCATACGCTAACATACAATATACAGTGACAATTTGACACTAAGTAGCTTCCACCGTGTAACTTAACGTCCAGTTAAATAATTTTGAACTATATCGTCTTAGTTTTCGGTTAGTTGAACTCGGTCATACACCCGAATTTCGTGGGAATTATTCGATTACCCGACAAATTGGATTATCAACTTAATATAAACGAGTTAAGAGTCGTCGGACGAATCGTCTCTAGAGTACATAGAGTAGGCAGCGGATCGTTGTTGACTAAGCTGTCTGTAGAGCAGGTTGGCTATGAAGGAGTCATTGATAGTGGTGTTTTCAGCCGTGACGTCACGCGAGAGCGGTGGGTCTGGCCGGAGCAAAGATCACTTTTTCTCACTGCCCGCGACCGCATTGCCGGTGCTACTCGCGTTTTGGTTGCCGTAGTTCTGTAAAGAGTTTTTTGCTGACTCAGTAAAAATAACATGATATCCAAAGAAAGAGGAAGACGAAGATGGAGGAACGATCTTGACTCTTACCGAATGGACTGGCCCGCAATGGCAGAGGACAAACGTGTGTGGAAAAGGGGAAACGGAAGCCTTCACCCAGCAGTGAGCCATTACGGCTAAATAGATTCAAAGAAAGCAAATAAAACAAAGATGGATTGTGTGAAAGGTGGTATGACTGAAATATAAATTACGTAGCAACTATAAAAATTACGGCAAAAGAAAAATACGTACGAATTGCTGAAATAATATAGATAAAACTATGTCTTAAAAAACTGGTAATGAGACCAAAATTTTTGCGAATCATGAAAAAATACTTTTAATACAAAAACTTTGATAATTAAACAACGAATTCCGTACTAACCTGATAGTATTGCGCCCACGCCTGCGCGTCGGCAGCGTTGCCAGTCTGGTTACCTTGTTGATACTGTAACAAAGATACAATGTCAGATGCTGCTAACTGGAACATCGTACGAATGTAATATCTCATAGATTATCTTCATAGGTACTATGGCCATTATTTTACTGGATACCAAGTGCTGGCCCCACAAGGAAGGGCTGCCAACTTTTTTGTTTTTTTAGAAGAATTATAGTATTTTTGATTTCAGAGAGAGTTAAAGAATTTTAACAATCGTTTTTTTTTATACTCAATACTCAATTCTTTATTGCATTCCATATGTATTACATAGATGGTATTACAAGTAAAAGATCAATATGGACCTTGTCGGGCACAGCAACATTTTGAGAGAGGAAGACGGCTAAGTACAAATTCAATGTTATTATAAATTACTAGATGTGCTTAATTGGGTGTATAATTATCGTTTATTGCCCGTGGTCCGACCGCGTAGTTCTACTAGTAGGACCACGGGCATTTTTCTTTTCGGTGGTTCTATCAATCGGACCATCGTTATAAAATTATCATATTTTATTGGCACTGGTTCTACTGTTCGAGTAGAACTAAGATAAATATTTTTGCCCATGGTACTACTTACGTAGTACTTATACCTGTTACATTATTTTGCTACGTAAAATACGCGCATTGACGTACGTGGAGTTGCGGACACCAGCCCGTATTACCTTCATTATTTTACAAAGGAAAAAAATACGTGTAAGTAAAAATAAAATTGCCCAGAGGACACGGTGGAGCTTACGGTGGAGGTCTGCCCCGCATGGGCGGAGCACCGCCTTGCCCTCGTAGAGGCGATTGGCAGCGGCGGCGACCTCTCACGTCCGGCCCTGGTTCAAGCCATGGTCCGGGGCGAGAGTGAGTGGGAGGCAGTCACCTCCTTCTGCGAAGCAGTCATGCTAGCGAAGGAGGTGGCGGAACGGCTGAGGGAGAGAGCCACACGCCCCAGCCGCCGCGGGAGACGCTCCGGGCGTCGGGAGCCGCACGACGACTCCCGGCCACCGTAGGCGCGGGCCTGCGGACGGAGAGCAATGGGTAGCTCACCGTCCGATCAGGACCAGGCCCGTGCCGGACGGCGCGTACGTGTTCTACGCGCGCCTCAAAGAGATGTCAGCAAAAAGGAAGGGACCTGCCAGGGCCGAAGCCTGCCGGGGGTGCGGGATTGTCCGAAAGGGTTACCGCTACCCCGGAACATAAAGGGCTAAGGAAGGAACACGGATGGGTTTTAGTCAGTAAGAGTCTGACACTCCCTTCCGCACCACCCAGAGCGGGAGGGGTCATTTGATGATTTCCCATCCATAAAAAAAATAAAAAAGGGACATCCTGTAGTTTTTTTGCATATTGCAAATAGGGACAATCGTCGGTTGGTGCCTCATTTCATTGAAAACGCCTAACGGGCCTCTGCGAATTGGCTTCGGCCCCTCGTACGCCTTCCAAAGGACCGGGACCCCATGGTCCCGAGATATGTTAAAACAAAAAAAATACACACCCGTATTGTCACAAGTAAATCTCGGGATAACTATTATTTTTATTTTTTAGCCTTTTGGTAAGAAAAGACTAAAAAATAATAGTTATTAAAAAATGTTTTTGTAGCTACCTATTTATTGCACTAAAAAGAAAATAGTACATTACTGCAGCAGCCAGCAAAAGAGGCATTGATGGACGAACGTGTAAATGTGAGTTTAAAAATGTGAGAGTAAAAGAGTTAGCTGGTTTAACTAAAAAAAAGATTTTTGAGAAAGAGTAAGTAAACGTGGATGAATATATATCATCGCAGCTTATCCAATGCATGTCCAACATTTATTTTGGTATTTAGTAACTCCAAGTTTTACATGCAAAGAAGTTTACTCACTTAATAGAACCACGGGTAAACAAAGTTGCCCTTAGTACTACTGATAGAACTTGATTTGCCCATGGTCCGATTGATAGAACCACCGAAAAGAAAAATGCCCGTGGTCCTACTAGTAGAACTACGCGGTCGGACCACGGGCAATAAACGATAATTATGTATATATATATACAGGGTGATTGGAAGATGGGTGCAAAGCTTTAAGGTGAAGATAGTATAGACAATTTAGGACCATTTAAGCCATGGTTGTCTTAGACGAAGTCTTACCAAATTTTTTTAACCAAATTTTTAAGTTTTTTTTCGGAAATTCTCAAAATTTAATGAAAACTGCATAATTATGGCCAAATTGAATGATAAATGAATTAATTTTTTATTTATTTAATTAAAGTAATGTGTAAGCAACCAAGCAAAACATGTTTTAGGCTTCTGTGTCATTAGACATTTTTTTTACAGATATTTAAACCTCAGAAAAAATAAAAAATTTGTACAATACGTCTTTTAAACCTTATTTAAAAAAAAAACGGAGGGTGCTTTTTTTGTTCAAACCTTTTTGAAGACATGCTTGATAATCGCTCTTTCTTTTGAGGTATCATTTATGCGGATATCTTACAAATTATTGAAATTAGGACCTAATAAACCAAATCGAGGGAGAAATTTTAAATTTTAGGCAGTCTAACAAAACACAAAATTTTTGCTTAAAAGAATACTTTATGTGCTCGAAATGATAACATTGTTCAATTCTAAGAATTTTTGGCACATGCAGGAACCAATTGAGGGGAACCCATTGAGGGGATTCTCTAAACAATGGCCACCGAGCGCGGTGCGACGGCATTTCCAGGTAGAACGCCCAATGAATAGCAAAAAGCGATAAAGAGTTGGTTTTTACAGCAAAATGGTCTTAGTTACTGAGGCAACAAAGTCGTTTTTCTTTAGTCAGGGTCAGTCGGTCTGTGATGAAGCCGTTACATCTTTTACTTATTAGTCAAACTACTGCCCTTGTGAGTGGACGTTGTCGTGTTGATTCACAATTTACCGTGTTCAGTTGTAGCCCTTTGCGTTCCTGCACGTGTTGTTTGCGTTAGTTTTGAACTTTTTTGTTTCACCGTGTCCAGTCGTAGCCTCGCGCTCCTGCACGTGTTGATTTTTGACTTAATTGTGTTGAGTTGACGTTTAGTGCGCTCCTACGCCGTTTTTCTTAATTGTTAAGTGACTATGGCTACTTTTTCCAATCAAGAATATGCGGATATCGTATTTATGTACGGTAGAGCAGACGGCAATGGATCTTTGGCGCGACGGATGTATCAAGAGCGCTATCCGAATCGCAGGATACCGAATGTCCGAGTGTTTTACAACACGTTTCGTCGTCTTGCCCAAGATGGGTTTCACCGCGTGGAACCTGGAGTCAACCCGGGCAGACACGAAACTGCCGTCGACGAAGACATTTTAGCAGCATTTCAAGCGGATCCTACTACCAGTACTAGAGCAGTAGCTCGAAATTTAAACATTTCTCAATGGAAGGTGTGGCATACAATGCACCAAAATGATAAGTATCCGTTCCATGGCAGGAGTGTGCAAGGTCTAGTAGAGCAAGATCCTCAAAGAAGAATTCAGTTCTGCCGTTTCCTCCTCAACAGAGACATCGAAGATGCGTGGTTTCTGAAATCAATCTTGTGGACGGATGAAAGTAAATTTTCAAGGGAAGGTATTACAAACTTTCACAACATCCATGAATGGGCCGACGTAGACAACAATCCACATTTTAAGAAGCAGGTGTCATTTCAGATGAAATTCTCTGTGAATGTATGGGCTGGAATAATTGGCAGAACATTGATTGGGCCCCACTTTTTGCATGATCCATTGAATGGCGAAAATTATTTGCAATTTCTGCAAATTGATTTACCACTGCTGATAGAGGAATCAGGTGTCCCGATCTTCGAAAGAGACCGAACAGTCATCTTTCAGCAAGACGGCTGTCCAGCGCATTGGACTTTAAATGTAAGGGAACACCTCAACAATTGCTTTCCTGATAGCTGGATCGGCAGGGATGGACCCATCCCTTGGCCCGCTCGCTCCCCAGATCTGACCCCGTTGGACTTTTTCGTGTGGGGCCGGGCCAAGGAACTGGTGTATAACAACAAAGAAATTAACACTAGAGAAGAATTGATACAAAGAATAAATTCAGCGTTTGAGACAATGAAGCAGGAGATGATGTTGAAAATAACGACTACAGAAGTTAGAAGACGGGGCCGTGCTTGTATTAGGAATCACGGCCGTCATTTTGAACATGAAAAATAAATAATTTTAATTCAAATGTTGTTTTAATTAGTCTGCCTAAAATAAAAAAAAATTCTCCCTCAAATTGGTTTGTAGGCCCTAATTTCAATAATTTGTAAGATATCCGCATAAATGATACCTCAAAAGA
The DNA here is from genome assembly GCA_945859645.1 of Amphipoea oculea. NCBI lineage: Eukaryota > Metazoa > Arthropoda > Insecta > Lepidoptera > Noctuidae > Amphipoea > Amphipoea oculea. The sequence goes on along the minus strand of OX243886.1, from coordinate 12,041,874 downwards.
AAGAGCGATTATCAAGCATGTCTTCAAAAAGGTTTGAACAAAAAAAGCACCCTCCGTTTTTTTTTTGAATAAGGTTTAAAAGACGTATTGTACAATTTTTTTATTTTTTCTGATCTTTAAATGTCTGTAAAAAAAATGTCTAATGACACAGAAGCCTAAAACATGTTTTGCTTGATTGCTTACACATTACTTTAATTAAATAAATAAAAAATGAATTCATTTATCATTCAATTTGGCCATAATTATGCAGTTTACATTAAATTTTGAGAATTTCCGAAAAAAAACTTAAAAATTTGGTTAAAAATATTTGGTAAGACTTCGTCTAAGACAACCATGGCTTAAATGGTTCTAAATTGTCTGTACTATCTTCGCCTTAAAGCTTTGCACCCATCTTCCAATCACCCTGTATATTATTAGGTTTGTGTATTTGGCATAGACATTCCAAATCTGAGTTCAAATTGATGAGGAGCTCAGTTATTATCAATTTCAATGAAGCCCTTTTTCTCTCTTCCCGCCACTTTGCAATCATGTCTGATGATAATGAAACATGATGTTATATTTATTGGATTATCGAATTATGCAGAAAGCGAGCCCACTTACGCCTCGAATCAGCTAAGTACGCTTACGTTTCTCCACAACACAAGCGACTGGAGGAAGACCAACCTCGAGACAAGCGAGCCCACCTACGCCACGAGCAAGCGAATACAATAGCTGCTATTGTATTTGCTTGGTACTGAACTTTTTTGGCTCATTATACACTCCTTATGATGAAAGGTTTCTTCGGTTGTGATTTTTTTTTAAATTTCTGAGTAGATTTACAGCCAGTGTGAGACGAAATCTGAAATTATTTTGTTGTTGGTGACTTTCACATTTAGGCTTTTTTGTTTCTCTTAGGTTCTGGTAGTACTTGGTCAAATCTGGACAACGACATCAATCTTTGTTCTAGTTAAAAAAGTTTTTGCACTATACAAATTAAAATTTCACCACATAGTGAAAAATAAAGTCTCACTCGCAATGTGACGTCACTGGCACATGAAACCCTACCTCAAAATTGGCACAAATATTTTGAATGTTCAAGCATTACTATAAGCTTTTAAAGTCTCATAGTTATTAGAGATTGAACTCTTGCATGTTTTCTTGGTCAGAGAAATGTTGAACTTACCAGCAGTACACCGAGCGAAAAGATGTTTTAACGTCAAAAAAACCGTTGATAACTTTTGTACATACCCCAGGCCAGCCCGCCTGCTGCTGCTGCTGCTGCCACTGCTGCCACTGGTACCACTGCTGCGCGGTGTAGTTGGCAGGCCACTGCTGGCCGGCCGCACCCTTGGCACCCGCGGGCCCCGCGGCCCCGGCGGCCCCGGCAGCCCCGCCTGCACCTCCGGCCCCGCCCGAGCCTTGGCCAGGGTTGCCCCAATTGCCCCAGTTACCCCAGTTGCCCCAACCTGTAAGATAGATCAGGATTTTCTAAGGGGTAAAACTTTAAACAAAGTAATCGTACATGATGATCTCTTGAGTATCTCTCAAACTCAATGGACTAGAACCACTAGGAATAGAGAGAAATGTAAACTTTTTTATTTAATCAAGTAATTTCTTTACAAATCTAATTCACTCAGTCAATTACCTTCATGGGCACTTATGAAACGTTAGAAGCAAGATGCGCGGTTCTAATTAGTCATTCCCTATGCAGAAGAGCCCGTAAGATATCCAACCAATCCATGGTTACGCTTTTAAAAATAATTGAATTCAACAATGTATTCAAATTACTGTTTTAGCTTCAACAATGTCCTCAAATTACTGTGATATAAATAGGTATGGGAGACCAGACTATCAGGTACATTACTAAACAAAAAAAAAGAAAATAATCAACACACTATCGTAACTATACCTTGGTTTTGATTCCAGTTGCCCCAGCCACCCCATCCGCCGGCCCATTGGTTCCATCCTTGTTGGTTCTGTTGGTTTTGATTTTGGTTCTGGTTCTGTCCATCCTGTTTTCAATAAAAATTTGATTTAATATTGATTTTCATAAGCTAACCAACGTCCATAGCCTGCGGAACGTGACACTTCGAACGATGCCTCACACACCATTAACGAAAAAAAAAACTTCCTTAGTCCTCATTTTGAATTTTCATTTTAATCTAATTATAAGCATCAGTACTCTCGAAAACCACCAAAACAAAACCCACGAAAAAAATTAACATTTTCATAGCCGCGATCTTGAATTACCTCACTATTGGCATTAGCATTAAAAGTAGCTAAAAATGTTTTTTGTTTGTTTGTGTGACAAAATTAGTTGACTAAAACCTAAAGGGATAAAGCAGTTTGGAATGTCATGGGCGCTAGTTTCGGAGATCAGAGTTAGAATCTACAGATTCGCCCAAGACGAAGACACTTTCCCCGAAGAGAATAGTTTTCATGCGAATTGTTAGTTTAGTGGCGCGGCGCGGTGCGGGTGCACGCCGCACTACGTACCTTCACGTTGGGTGGCGCGGCGCGGTGCGGGTGCACGCCGCACTACGTACCTTCACGTTGGGTGGCGCGGCGCGGTGCGGGTGCACGCCGCACTACGTACCTTCACGTTGGGTGGCGCGGCGCGGTGCGGGTGCACGCCGCACTACGTACCTTCACGTTGGGTGGCGCGGCGCGGTGCGGGTGCACGCCGCACTACGTACCTTCACGTTGGGTGGCGCGGCGCGGTGCGGGTGCACGCCGCACTACGTACCTTCACGTTGGGTGGCGCGGCGCGGTGCGGGTGCACGCCGCACTACGTACCTTCACGTTGGGTGGCGCGGCGCGGTGCGGGTGCACGCCGCACTACGTACCTTCACGTTGGGTGGCGCGGCGCGGTGCGGGTGCACGCCGCACTACGTACCTTCACGTTGGGTGGCGCGGCGCGGTGCGGGTGCACGCCGCACTACGTACCTTCACGTTGGGTGGCGCGGCGCGGTGCGGGTGCACGCCGCACTACGTACCTTCACGTTGGGTGGCGCGGCGCGGTGCGGGTGCACGCCGCACTACGTACCTTCACGTTGGGTGGCGCGGCGCGGTGCGGGTGCACGCCGCACTACGTACCTTCACGTTGGGTGGCGCGGCGCGGTGCGGGTGCACGCCGCACTACGTACCTTCACGTTGGGTGGCGCGGCGCGGTGCGGGTGCACGCCGCACTACGTACCTTCACGTTGGGTGGCGCGGCGCGGTGCGGGTGCACGCCGCACTACGTACCTTCACGTTGGGTGGCGCGGCGCGGTGCGGGTGCACGCCGCACTACGTACCTTCACGTTGGGTGGCGCGGCGCGGTGCGGGTGCACGCCGCACTACGTACCTTCACGTTGGGTGGCGCGGCGCGGTGCGGGTGCACGCCGCACTACGTACCTTCACGTTGGGTGGCGCGGCGCGGTGCGGGTGCACGCCGCACTACGTACCTTCACGTTGGGTGGCGCGGCGCGGTGCGGGTGCACGCCGCACTACGTACCTTCACGTTGGGTGGCGCGGCGCGGTGCGGGTGCACGCCGCACTACGTACCTTCACGTTGGGTGGCGCGGCGCGGTGCGGGTGCACGCCGCACTACGTACCTTCACGTTGGGTGGCGCGGCGCGGTGCGGGTGCACGCCGCACTACGTACCTTCACGTTGGGTGGCGCGGCGCGGTGCGGGTGCACGCCGCACTACGTACCTTCACGTTGGGTGGCGCGGCGCGGTGCGGGTGCACGCCGCACTACGTACCTTCACGTTGGGTGGCGCGGCGCGGTGCGGGTGCACGCCGCACTACGTACCTTCACGTTGGGTGGCGCGGCGCGGTGCGGGTGCACGCCGCACTACGTACCTTCACGTTGGGTGGCGCGGCGCGGTGCGGGTGCACGCCGCACTACGTACCTTCACGTTGGGTGGCGCGGCGCGGTGCGGGTGCACGCCGCACTACGTACCTTCACGTTGGGTGGCGCGGCGCGGTGCGGGTGCACGCCGCACTACGTACCTTCACGTTGGGTGGCGCGGCGCGGTGCGGGTGCACGCCGCACTACGTACCTTCACGTTGGGTGGCGCGGCGCGGTGCGGGTGCACGCCGCACTACGTACCTTCACGTTGGGTGGCGCGGCGCGGTGCGGGTGCACGCCGCACTACGTACCTTCACGTTGGGTGGCGCGGCGCGGCGCGGTGCGGGTGCACGCCGCACTACGTACCTTCACGTTGGGTGGCGCGGCGCGGCGCGGTGCGGGTGCACGCCGCACTACGTACCTTCACGTTGGGTGGCGCGGCGCGGCGCGGTGCGGGTGCACGCCGCACTACGTACCTTCACGTTGGGTGGCGCGGCGCGGCGCGGTGCGGGTGCACGCCGCACTACGTACCTTCACGTTGGGTGGCGCGGCGCGGTGCGGGTGCACGCCGCACTACGTACCTTCACGTTGGGTGGCGCGGCGCGGTGCGGGTGCACGCCGCACTACGTACCTTCACGTTGGGTGGCGCGGCGCGGTGCGGGTGCACGCCGCACTACGTACCTTCACGTTGGGTGGCGCGGCGCGGTGCGGGTGCACGCCGCACTACGTACCTTCACGTTGGGTGGCGCGGCGCGGTGCGGGTGCACGCCGCACTACGTACCTTCACGTTGGGTGGCGCGGCGCGGTGCGGGTGCACGCCGCACTACGTACCTTCACGTTGGGTGGCGCGGCGCGGTGCGGGTGCACGCCGCACTACGTACCTTCACGTTGGGTGGCGCGGCGCGGTGCGGGTGCACGCCGCACTACGTACCTTCACGTTGGGTGGCGCGGCGCGGTGCGGGTGCACGCCGCACTACGTACCTTCACGTTGGGTGGCGCGGCGCGGTGCGGGTGCACGCCGCACTACGTACCTTCACGTTGGGTGGCGCGGCGCGGTGCGGGTGCACGCCGCACTACGTACCTTCACGTTGGGTGGCGCGGCGCGGTGCGGGTGCACGCCGCACTACGTACCTTCACGTTGGGTGGCGCGGCGCGGTGCGGGTGCACGCCGCACTACGTACCTTCACGTTGGGTGGCGCGGCGCGGTGCGGGTGCACGCCGCACTACGTACCTTCACGTTGGGTGGCGCGGCGCGGTGCGGGTGCACGCCGCACTACGTACCTTCACGTTGGGTGGCGCGGCGCGGTGCGGGTGCACGCCGCACTACGTACCTTCACGTTGGGTGGCGCGGCGCGGTGCGGGTGCACGCCGCACTACGTACCTTCACGTTGGGTGGCGCGGCGCGGTGCGGGTGCACGCCGCACTACGTACCTTCACGTTGGGTGGCGCGGCGCGGTGCGGGTGCACGCCGCACTACGTACCTTCACGTTGGGTGGCGCGGCGCGGTGCGGGTGCACGCCGCACTACGTACCTTCACGTTGGGTGGCGCGGCGCGGTGCGGGTGCACGCCGCGCGTCGGCTGCATGGCGCCGCGCGCGCCGCCCGCCTGCCCGCCGCGCTGCCACGAGCCCGCGCCGCCGCCTGCATGGGGTGAATGTCTAATCATTCTCAAGTCTTCAGTGAAAAAAATACCCAAAGCGCCTAAAGAACTTTTCACGTAAAAAAAAAAAACTGGTCAAGTGGGAATCGGACTCGCGCACCGAGGGTTCCGTACAAAGTAACTAAAAATTTACGGCTTTAGGATATTTTGCTACATTTGTTTCTTGCCAAATTTCATGATTCTAAATCAACGGGAGTTCCCTATAGTTTTTGATTCCGGAACATAAACGCCCGTATCTTTTGATTGCGTTGACTTTAGAAGTTTGACTTTTTCACTGCTTCAAGAGATTGCAGCCCTGAGTATTTGACATTAATTTCAACCCAATAACTCCACACATTCCTGAGAAAAAAAGTCTTGACAGATGGAACAGACAAACGGACAACAAACTGATCTTAAAAGGGTTCCGTTTTTCCTTTTGAGGTAAAGAACCCTAAAAAAATTATTACAATGAACAAGTGACTAGGATTCGCTAAGCGTCTTTTTACACCCGTTACTGTTTGTTGGCTCATTTAGATTAGCCGCCGAAAGGCTGCGTGCAACCAATGGAGATTGAAGAAAACGCAATTTCAGTTTCGGTCATCTCTAGTAGTGAGGTCTATTATGTACCGGGCTGATGGTGCCGCTTGTCGGGGCGCTCGTTGGGCCGGTTGTGGCGCTCGCGGCCGAAGCGCTCGCCGCCGGGCGGCGCGCCCCCGCGGCCCCCGCGCTCCCCGCGCCCGCCGCCGCCGCGCCCGCGCCCGGAGCCGGCGCGGAAATCGTTGCTGGAACAAAAAGCACGTCATGTTTTACACCATCACGTCTGTATTCCCTGAAGGGTTAGGCAGAGGTGCAATTTCTTAGTCGCAGTTTGGAGTCTGGTTTTGTGCCCGGTTGATAGCAATAGGGTCGCTCCCTATTACATGGAACTTAAACATAACTGGCGAATTGTGGGTGTACTTCGACATATCTACCACTGTGCACAACCTGTGTTTAGGTATTATTTTGAATAAATTAACATTATTATTGTAAACAATTATTATTTTTAAAAATCCATGGAGTAGGTGGAACATTTCTTTATTAAAAAAGAACAATCCCCCGGCTAGACGGGTAAAATTTTTGGCGGGTACAGGTTAAATACCCAACAAAGCATAGCGCTTGTTGTTTGGGTATCTGCTTTTCTGAAAGAACGATGACCATATTTGTATGAGACCCGTCCCCCCCTTCAACAGAACTTTTGTATGTATTAGTAGGTTCACAAAGGTCTATAAAAAGACTAGCAACCAGTTTTAATTTCAAAATCCATGGGGTTTAAAAATAAAATAAAAATTAAAAAATCGTTTTATCAATTTTTCCTAATTTGCTAGGCCCGTCCCCCGCCCTGCAACAGATCTTTTGTATGTGCTATCAGGTTCATAAAGATCTATAAAAAGCCTAGCAACCAGTTTTAACTTCAAAATCCATGGGGCTTAGAAATAAAATGAAAATTAAAAAAACGTTTTATTAATTTTTCTAATTCGCTAGGCCCGTCTCCCGCCCTGCAACAGATCTTTTGTATGTGCTATCAGGTTCATAAAGATCTATAAAAAGACTAGCAACCACTTTTAACTTCATAATCCATGGGGCTTAGAAATAAAATGAAAATTAAAAAATCGTTTTATTCATTTTTGTAATTCGCTAGGCTCGTCCCCCAACCTGCAACAGATCTTTTGCATGTGTTATCAGGTTCATAAAGATCTATAAAAATACTAGCAACCAGTTTTAACTCCAAAATCCATGGGTTTTAGAAATAAAATAAAAAATCGTTTTATTTATTTTGGGATAAAGTGTCTTGTTGTCGCGGGCGCTATTTTGAATCCTGAACGCAACGAAGGATTCTAGGTTTGAGTTGACTCCTGAGCGAAGCGAGGGAGTTAAGACTTGAATCCTGAGTGCAGTGAGGGATTCAAGCTCGCCCAAGACGAAGACACCCGCGTCTCCGTCGTGGACGAGCATATGGCAGTTGTCCCACCTTGGCGATTTTTGGTTGGCGAGGAAGCGACTAACTGTCGGCTGTTTTCTCGCTCAAGAAACGTACAATAGATATACACTCCGTGTAAACAAAAGAGATGCATATATTAACAGTTGATCGCTGACTGTTCACACTGCCGGCGAGGACTCGCTTCACTGGTTTGTCGCTGAGCGACAAGAGCTATTAAAGATAATACTCGCCTAGCGATACTCGCTCAGCGATGGTCGCTTGGTGGTCAGAACTCACGCCGAGAGAAACCCCTGTGAGACTAACCGCCCCGAGCGAGTGGTGCGAGTAATCGCCCGTCGCACTCGAAAACTCGCTGATAGCCCAGCGACAAAACTATCGGAACTACACACACGCTGCTCGCTGCACGCCAACTCGTTTTCAGTTGCTAGTTCTACTCGCTAATCGTTCATCGCCGCCGGTGGGACAACTGCCTGCCTATAGGAATAGAAAAAATTGGACGAGTAACGAATGACGTTTTCTGTTTTTTAAATGGCATCACCTAATTGATCTTGAGAGGTTTGAAAATCAAAGAATATGGTTTACTTACAAACTCTTATTTTGTGCCAAAAATATTAACATTAAAACATGATTTTTCTCGGAATATCCTGCACTTTGAGAGATGTCGTCGTAGTAAAAATTGATCACCTTGCTAAGACGGTTTGAATGAGATACATTTTAAGTTTGTTGGTCGATGTAAGGGTTGGGGGGCGGTTCTGACGAAATTAACACTAAAACATGATTTTCTCGGAATATCCCGCACTTTTGAGAGATGTCGTCATAGTAAAAATTGATCAGCTTGCTAAGGCGGTTCGAATGAGATACATTTTAAGTCTGTTGGTCAATGTAAGGGTTGGGGGGACGTTGTGACGAAATTAACACTAAAACATGATTTTCTAGGAATATCCCGCACTTTTGAGAGATGTCGTCATAGTAAAAATTGATCAGCTTGCTAAGGCGGTTCGAATGAGATACATTTTAAGTCTGTTGGTCAATGTAAGGTTGGGGGGACGTTCTGGCAATAAACATTAAAACATGATTTTTCTCGGAATATCCCGCACTTTTGAGAGATTTCGTCTTAGTAAAAATTGATCAGCTTGCTAAGGCGGTTCGAATGAGATACATTTTAAGTCTGTTGGTCAATGTAAGGTTGGGGGGACGTTCTGGCAATAAACATTAAAACATGATTTTTCTCGGAATATCCCGCACTTTCGAGAGATGTCGTCATAGTAAAAATTGATCAGCTTGCTAAGGCGGTTCGAATGAGATACATTTTAAGTCTGTTGGTCAATGTAAGGTTGGGGGGACGTTCTGACTCATCGTCCTTTATTGGTAAACTTTACTATGTTGTGCAGGACTGTGGTATGTACAGTTTTACCAGTTCTTATATTAACTGTATAGGTGTCGCTACTATTATTTATTTTGTGACAAACACTATTACTAGACATTGGAACTTAAAATTAGAATCTATAGTGCCGTCAAGAAAACATTGAAACAACGAAGCTAAATAAGTCCCGCGGAATAATTCAACAGTACGAAACAATAGTATCAAGTAAGGGAACGAAAATCGCTATACTGGGTGTAAAATTTGCTGTTCCATACATTTTGATCGCATAAATTTTTTGTACAATAAACGACGAAAAAAATCTGCGCTGGGCCTAGAATCCTGTGCTGAATTCATGGTAGAAGTTTGCACGCCGATGTCCCTCACACCGTGCGTGAATTGTGAACTTGCGAGTAAGACAAATGACAATAATAAAGCTTGCAACTAACTCGTATCGTCCGCCTCCGTTCCCTTGGCCGGGCGCGCCGGGCTGCGGCGGGCCCCCCTGCCAGGGCCGCTCGAACCGGTTGGCGTTGGGCGGCGCGCTGGGCCGCGAGTCGCGCGGGCCCCAGCGCGAGCCGCCGCGCCCGCCCGAGCCGCCCCAGCGGCCCCCGCCGCCGCCGCCGCCGCCGGAGCCCGTGCTGCCTCCCCAACGATCCTCTGTGGACACAAAAAAAATCATTTAAGAATATTTATAATAAACATGCAAAAATATTCAGTTTGAATTCTGAAACAACCAGGCTTTGGATGCAGAATGCAACCCAAACCAATATTTTTTTGTATAACAACCACATCTGCAAGTGAATATTTTTGCGAGAAGTTTTTTTTTCTGCATGCTTGGCTTTAGCGGATTTCAAAGTAATTATATTTACAAAACATTTATTTTTTATTATTATCCTAAAACCGAAAATTTATAAAATTTACAACCCACTCCCTCTCACATAAGGAAACCTGTGTCCCAGCCCAGCACAAAGATCATTATAGGCTGATAACGTAAACACATATATTACTATATATTTAATGAAGCTAAATCTTAATTGAACTTCAATCCTCAGCCAGAGATAATCATTGCTAGCCCAGCTAACAGTTGATGATCTTAAAAAAAATATCAACCCTAAAAACCATCAATGTAACAGCTAAAATAGCAGGCCCATTACCTCCCATAACTTCAGCTTACCTTAACATAGGCTATATTTGACGACTTTGGTTCTTGGTCGACGAAGATAGTAAGTTGTATTAAAATAACACCTAAACACTCAACACCTGTTTGATAACAACTAATGCGTATCTATAAAGCGTACTTAGACTTTAGAAAAGCTAAGTACATTAGGTGTCTCATGCGAATTTGAACCTTATTTTTTGTTTGATTTTAATGTTCATATTAGCTATTATTTATTAGACAAGATTTAGAAGTTATTTTCATAGCATGTATGTATCTGTAACTAACCTCGATCTCCTCTACTAAAGTCCCTGTTCCTCCGATCATCCCTGCCATGTCGCTTGTCGTTGGAGCGGTGTCGCTTGGCAGGCGGCGCGTCGCGCGTGGCAGATCGCTCGCGCTTGTCCTTGTCTCGCACCACGCCGGCGGCCTTGGCCTCGCGATGGTAGGCCTCTACCACGGCGCGGGCCTCTTCAGCCCCCAGCTCGGGGTAGATGACCTCGTCTAGCCACGAGCACTTCTCGGGCAGCGTGAAGTTGGCTACAACAGAGAGGCGTGTGAGACGAGGTAGAGGCGGGGCGGGCGGGGGCGGCTCCTAGGGCTAGGCAGAGTAACCAACCTTTCATGTCCACGATAGCCCCGTCGGGCACCTCCTTGCCGTCGGCCTCCTCGCGTCGTTTCTGCCGGTCGCGGTACGTCTCGTCGTCGGTCACGATCACGACCGCGACCCGCCGGTACCCGTCGAATTCCCTCAACTTCCGCCTCTGGGCCGACGGGTATACGTTCGTCTGTTTTTACCCAATGCGATATCGAAACCGCGGTCGCGAATTACGTCGATCGCCGTCGTCGAGTCCCGCGTTGATTATGATGTGGAGCAAAACATTCTCATTATAGATATTGACGATATCCAGCGGTGACTTTGTACTTTGTGTTAATGTTTTGTGGCAGTTCGACACCTAGAACAAGCTCAATAGAGATCCCATCGCGGTTATTTCAGTGGGCCTTAGGCAGAGTTACCGCCCACCGCTCCCGCGTCTACTACTTACCTCAGCGCTACTACAATTACATTATAGCTCGCTCTTATCGCGGAAGCGGTGTCGTGATACATAGCCTTAACTATTCTTATATATAGGACGTACCTTATGAAGATGCGTAGATATATAGATGGCATACGAAGCTAGATAGACGCTATATAACATGGCATACATATACATAAACGCTCCGTGAAGATAGTGATTGATATCGATAAACAAATGAAAGGGCGAACCAGTCGCGGGCGGGGGTAACAGTCGTTCGATCTCGATTGTTCCTGAATTAAGTGTGCCTGCCAAAGTTTTAATGTTATAAAAATTGAAGTGTTGCTCACCTGATCAAGTATAAAATTCCTTTTGCGGCCCTTCGCGATTTCCAACAACTTAAGCACGCATTTAGCGCACTTGGACACCATAGCGTCCCACCTTGCATCGTAGCTGGCGCGGAAGGGCTTACAGTCCACCTGTGTCGACGTACACACTCATACAATACTAAACCTAGACGCAGCGACACGACTTAGGCTAGCTTACACTAAGGAATATATGTTATTGTGATACCAGGGACTCTCCTTGGTGACTCGGGACTCGGTATACGTACGTCCTCTTCAGTCGGCGATCCACTGGTATCATATTAACTACACTGCTAGTTGTTGACCGCTAAAGGTCAATTAACATTGTTTTGTTATAATGTTTTGGCTTATAAATGTTGCTCATATTGCACCCTGTTGAAAATACAGACGAACATTAGTTTATCAATGTTTACAGTTGGAGCTGATGGCGGTTTATTGTGCTCATACCTCTAGCGCTGGAAGGGAACAAATATTAGTTTGTGTACAGTGTGTTTGAAAAGAAAATGTCCCTTATTTATGTTTCTCTTAGCAAATTAATTAATTATTATTTTAATCTTTGAGGTATTGCGAAGTTAAATTAAATTCATTTGACACACTCATATTTCTTATTTCAAATATTTTCATTCAAGCTTGCATTCTTTGGGCGATGTCATTCGGCATGAAATTAAATAAGTAATTACTAAAGGCTACGCGCGCATGATTGTATGTTAGGCTAAGAATATAATTTTTTCTAAAGAAAATAACATGTTTACTGCACATTCTCTTGTGAAGACTTACTTACCTTGCTGTGAACAAATGAAGTTTTCCCAAATTGCATCATTTTAGAACCAACCCAAGAGTTTGTAAAATGGCTGAGTATTTTCATACAATAATTATCCTTGTCCGTATATCATGCGCACTTAACCTAACAGAACTTTATAGCGCTAAGCAAATAAAAAAAAGTGGTAAAAATGGACATTTTTGAGAGCTGAGAGAAAACATCGCAACAACACAAAGGGGTTTTCAAAAAAATTGTGATCAATACAAAACATAAATAAAACCTTGATTTGTGTTTATTGTGATTGAGTGAAAATTAAATGTTTTGTGTGTCAGTATAGCTCCATTTATTTCAATCTCCTAATATCATTAATATTAATTACATTACATGCGAATTAGAAAGGGCTCATTAAAATGTTTGCAACATTCTAATGAGTAATTTCTGACTCATCTCATGACTGAAACTGTCATGCAGAAACTATAGTTGACTCCGGACTAATTAAAAAAAAAACTTTTATCCAAGGAATAAATATGAACAGCTTTTGTAAAGAAGATAATATTAATGTCAAACAATTATATTTATTCTTATTATCCATTAACTATCAAAAAGTCAACTAGACCAATAACTTGGAAGTAAACATCCTCCATTTTTTTGTTTACACTATCAGACACTGAAACAAACCCAAACTATATCATGTGCTTGTATGTGTATATTGTGTAGTGTGGTGGTACTGTGTGGTCGGTGGCGTACCTTCATGCGATCGAAGAGCGCGCCGGTGGAGAGTATGTTGTACCGCTTTTCGGGGTGCTCGGCCACGTGCTGCTTCGCCCAGTAAGTCTTGCCCGAGCCAGGCATGCCCACCATGAGGATCACCTGAAGCAAATCATTTCGTTTAACATTTATTTGAATACAAAATACCTCTACCTCAATTTACCACAGGGACACGATCCCCACTACTGCTGATGAGGCGCGCTACCCGCAGCCAGCGGTTCCCGCGAGCTCCACCACGTCACGGCTGTACGGGACGCCCGCCACGCCGCGCCGGCAGGCGGACTCCATTCAACTACTTTTCGAGCCCATCGACTATCCACTCTACCTACTACCACATTTGATTAGATAATGCAAGAAAATTCCCGACTCCCGATCATAGCCCTCTTTGCACATTTATCAAATGTCTGCAAGACCGAGGTCTGTTTTCTCTTGATGTAACTGTTCCTTCTTATGTGTTAAATCATAACCCTCCTTTTTGCTTCGCCATAGTCGGGTAATGAAAAGCATGTACGCGTAGATCGTGTATTCGAAGTCGGACTGGCACTTTACTTTGGGTTAAATTACCCACTTAGAGCAGTACCTAAAAAGCAATAGTGATAAAACTAGAGTACCATCACTGCTCTCAAAGACGGTGACAGAATCGGAATATCCTATAATTTAAAGTTCGAAGCCCAGTGGTGGATTACGGCCCGCTGCCTCTCACTAAGAGCCTTGGACCCAGCAGTGGATGTATTGTAGGCTGATTATGCTTATGTGTAAACAAACCAGTCATTGCAACAGTAATATCCTGTAGGTTCGATACTAGTCGCTAGGCTAGCTAGGTTGCTAGGCTTGTCTCACCTCACAGTCGGCGATGCTGGCCGGTCGGGAGGGTCCCTCCACAATGTCGCAGCTACTTATGTGCACGAAACCAGGTAACATGTCCACCTCGGTGCCATCTAACTCTTCCTCTACTGTGTACCTGTGAATAATTCATAAATAATAAGTTAAACGAGGGTCGTTAAACTCCCTCACACAGCGAGGAAGCCTATGTCCCAGCAGTGGGAACATTATAGGCTGATTATGCTTGTGCTGATTAAAACTTGACAAAATAGTATCCCGAGATAAATACTACATGGGAACTATATTTTCTATCACCAAAATTTATATTTGTCATCAAGTTGTATCACCTAATAAATAGATCTATCGCCACGAAATATTTGTATCACCTAATAAATAGATCTATCGCCACGAAATATTTTCGTTCTCAGATAGCGGGGCTCCGTCGACATAGGATGCAAGAACGAGCGAAGGGCACCCCGAGGTTCGGTTTGGTTAGGTTACTTTAAACCCTTTACACAGAAATAGGGGCCCCGCGAAGCGGGGCTCCGTCGACATAGGATGCAAGAGCGAGCGAAGGGCACCCCGAGGTTCGGTTTGGTTAGGTCACTTGCATTGTTTGGTGACTACATTTTGGTGACAGATCTACTATTTGGAGGACAAACCCTATTATTTAAGAAACACAAAACTAATTAAATTGGTGATAGCTTAAATGATACCCATACTACATCTTGTTATGTCGGGAATAAAATCAGCTCTTTTTATTTTCAATATATGTATAATTCCGCTTGCGATCTCATATATTATTATCAAGTAACATACGAGAGTAAATACGGAATTTTGATATACCTGCTCAGATGACTCATACCACACAACTGAGATTGAGCATCTCAGTCTGAGATGAGTGGTCAAATACTTCACAGGATAATAAAATAAATTCTGTATATTTCATGGTAAAAAAACTGGACCAACACAAGCCGAATTGAAAAGCATGGTTTTGGTTTTATGTGCAAGTGTGATGAACCCAGATCAATGATGACTTTATCATTGATCTAGGTCCATCAGTGTCCTGAGTAAATAATAATATAATAGTAATATTGAACATACCTAAAAAAAAACTATTTTTAAGGCTATTCGATACATGATCTCCCAGCCACTTTATCGCTAGATGGCGGCACATTCGCACTTCGAACATTTTCAATTTTTACGCCTAACTCAGAAAGCTTTGCGAAACAACTTTATTATATGCGTCAACTAACGCATTAACATAATCTTTTTAGATATTCACTTTGCTTGTTAACTCGTCACATACAAAGATTTGTACCCCTAAACATTTAGCCGTTTCACTTTATATCTTTACTATGTCTTTACACACACATGTACAGTTACACACTACGTGTATAGTTTTACTTGCGATATAACTAGATGGCGTTGTATTCATAAACTTGGTTTGTGAACTTGTTTTCCAGAGGTGGCGTTAATTAAAATAAAATATTTTTACGAAAATATTTTTATGACTGTCCTTCATTCTCTAAAGAAAAGCGTACTTTTTATAGTAAAAACCGAAGAAAAGAATACTTGATTGCTACAAGGGTTGTCAGTTGCTTATTCAATTATTCTAAGGGTGCTTTTGTAGTGTGTTAGGGTAGGTTTAGGTTTAAAAATAATAAAATAATAATAAATCCCCTGACCGATTTCGGTCTCGGTGGCCAATTTCAAAGAAGATTAGCCAGGTTTGCAGGAGATATTATAGTGCACAAGTGTGTGCGCAAATACAGGAGAGAGAACAGGCGCAGGACCAACGGCTTTACGTGCTTTCCGAGGCACGGGGGTATTACGCCACCAATTTCCAAACTCCGGGCAAAAAAAAAAAAGAAAAAGAGTAAAGAAACTCCTAACGGGAAAAACCCAATTTTAATAACACTGTCCGACCTGAGAATCGAACCCAGGACCCCGAGAACGGCAGATGCACTTGTGACCACGAAACCAACGGGACGGTTAAGATTCTTTGTATAATTAAACGCTACTATAAAACAAAATATATAAAATGTTTATTTGAGTCGTGCGCGAGAGATGCAGCGGCGCGACGGAATTCCGCGAATTTCGGTCACTCGTAGGTATAATAATAATAATGTATCATTCAACCGCAGCCCAGCGTGCCCGCCGTCGCAGGCAGTAAGGCAGTGTACAGACGCGTGAAATTATTAGGCCGTGTACACACGGTTGTGGGTATTTAATTATTAGTGTAATTTTATTACTGTTGTGTGTATGTGTATGTATATGTATATAAGTGTTATGTGTAATATGTATTATGTGTTTACTATTTACGTGTGTTTGTATGTTTAGCCTAAAAACCAACAAATTCACATACACCAGCGTCCACTCAAACCAACAATTCCAATTTCAAATGAGAAAATGA
Source organism: Amphipoea oculea (assembly GCA_945859645.1). Taxonomy (NCBI): domain Eukaryota; kingdom Metazoa; phylum Arthropoda; class Insecta; order Lepidoptera; family Noctuidae; genus Amphipoea; species Amphipoea oculea. Next base: position 12,025,777 of record OX243886.1, on the reverse strand, counting down.
AAAAAAATCAGCTGTTCCCTACATTTTGACGAGTTACCTATACGAACATAAATGTAGGGAACAGCTGATTTTTTTCGCGACTTCAGGTTTGGTCCCATAGTAAAAAAAATTGTTCATAATGATGAGTACAATGACCATGTTAGTGTTGTTCCAATAACCCTGTATATACTTATACTATATTATATCCATACTAATATTATAAATTCGAAAGTAACTCTGCCTGTCTGTCTGTATGTTACCTATTCACGCCTAAACCACTGAACCGATTTAGAAGAAATTTGGTAGGTATGGGGAAGGACATAGGATAGTTTTTATCCCGATATTCCCACGGGATCGAAACTTATGCGGGTGAAACCGCTGGGCGCAGCTAGTTGCAAATAAAGTTTATTGAACTCTTCTCTCTCTTCGATAATTGAGCTTTGTTGGTAGGTACCGACTTTGTTTTGAAGATTCTATACATCTTTTATTAGGTACTTATTTACACCCTAAGTTACATTAAAATTAGCAAGGAAAAACCGGCCAAGTCCATGTCGGACCACAATGAAGAGTTCCGTAGTCGAAATGAATTTATCCCAAGAACAAGCTTAACATTGTACTTAGTTGAAAATCATGTCCTCCCATACATTGCAACTAAAAGTTGGTCGACTATTACTCGTAAAGTCTACTCAGCTGTGATTTTGATTTCGTGACATATAAGTACTACTGCCGTGAATTTTAGTATTTCTTCTAGTATTTCACAAACAATTTAGGGGATATGACATCCCCCTGTATCACCCCCCTGAGCAGTTGGATGGGGCTAGTTTTCTGATCCTGGATCTGGAAAGTCATCGTTGCAGCATCATACAAACATCTCAACACTTCGATGTAGCACCAGTCAATTCGACATCATTGCAGAGAGGCCAGAACTGCCCATACTTCGATGGAATCGAAGGCTTTCTCGTGGTCCACAAATGCCATACACAGTGGCTGACTGTACTCCTCGGTCTTATGTACAATTTGTCAAACAGTAGGTATGTACCTATATGGTCTACGCTCGTAACTGCGTACAAAACCATCACATCGTCCGGCGTCCGTTCGTCACTGTGGAGCATTCGAGACTGTTTGTTTACCGAGTGTAAACCGAACTCGCGGCGCGTAGGTATGACTCGCATAATAATATTACCGCGGTAGTAGATTGATGTACTTGCGTCTGTACGTATTGAATTTCATTCATTTTCACCTATTTTTTTTCGCGGAACTTATAACATCAGCTATCTGCCAGTGGAAGTCTCGTCAAAATCAGTCTAGCCGTTTCGGAGATTAGCCGGAATAAACAGACAGAGACAAAAATTAACAACAAATGTTTTTTGTTCAAAGTAGGTACCGTAAATATAAATGACTGTATTCAGATTACTTTATTTGATCAACCGCACAAAACAGAGCCACCGCGCCAGCCTTGTAAGAAATATTGCATACCTACCAACGATTCGCAACTTGTCAAAAAAAACACGCATAATTCAACGATTTATTATAAAATTGGCCAACCTGTTTGACATTGACAAACAACGCCATCTAACGAGCAAGATCAATTGTTGTTGATAACCTTAGCAAAAATTTGTGTTCTGCTTCTCGATAGTTCTTTGAAATATCCTGCAGAGGGCGTGTTCCGGCCGCGCACACATAGAAAAATTTATCGATTTTGTCAGGCCTAGATATCCTGGAAATAGTGTTTTTTTTTATAGGTTTTTGTCGATATGCGTCAATAATAAGTCATAACAACTTAATATACGTGCTTTTATTCTGCAAAAATCGTTTATTTTTCGAGATTTGTACCCCGAAAGAATGTATGAAAAAGTGTCAGTATCCAATCACCTTAAGTTTGCAATATTTGTGATAGTTACTATTGAATAATGATAACTTACCGTGTGACGAATTTGATTCTCTTGTCTAGTACATGTCCTTTGAGGACTTGTTCTTCAGTCACCTCGGCGAGTTCGCCTTCTGTGGGAAAATATAACAAAACTATTATTATTTCGATTAAAATATTACACATTGCCTAACAAAATCATTATGAAAACTGCCTTTTGAACTTCCATACAAGCTTTTGTCCTTTTAACTTTTACTGCAAAAAGATAAATTACAAGTAGTTTTTTATGTACTTACTACTTAGGTACTGAGAAAATCTATTCTGTTTAACCAATTTGTTTATTTATTTTTACAAAATCTGTATTAATATTAACTTCATAAAATTAATGTACTTGTGGAAATAAAAAACCGAGCAGCTTCATTTACGAAAATTTATCAAATCGAGGCTGCTTCGCGTTGCCGCTGCCATGCTCTTAGCGCGGCAAATACCTCGCGAAGCTTATAATGATTGTAATTCTGCCAGTGATCTCATATAATTATTATTTCGTAACACACGAGAGTAAATACAGAATATTGATATTCCTGCTAAGAAGACTCAAACCACACATGAGTGAAATGAGTTTTTTAAATACTTTATCTACAGGATATATTTTTGCACAGCGTTTTTCCACGAGGGATAGCAAGACTTTGATTTCAAAGTCATAAAAAATCGGTGTCGACGCAGCACGTCATTTACTTCCATACATTTCACTTAATTGTGATCCATATCATCTTTCACACACTCCATCCATCTTTTCTTAGGTCAACTATGGCCTACTGTGATATTACGATTATTACGTCTTTTGTTATACTAGCGACTCGCCTGCTTCGCACGGGCGCAATCTCCTGATGTGGAAATATGTGAAATCATCGAAATTTCAGTGCTGTTTCTAAGTTAAACATTGTATTATACAAATAAATCTTCCAGAATAAATGCTCAAAATGATGGTGACAACCACACTAAAATCCATCGTGTAGTTTCGAAGAGCAAAGCGCACACACGAAAAGCTTTGTGTTATACCATTTAGAGATCTACTAACCTGGTTCAGGTTCTTCCTTCACCTCCATGTCTGCGGCGGGCTTGTCGCTAGGCTCGGCATCCATAGGTTCAGCCTTCACTTCAGCCATCTGCTCTATTTCTGCTGCAGCTTTTTCACCATTCTCCTACAAGATGAGTAAAGTTTTAAGTTGTATTCTTGAAGGTGTTCCCAATTTCGCCAGTTACACGTGATTGATACGGTTTTTTTATCCCACGAAGCGACAAGCGCTTTACTTGTGTTTACCAAATGTTAACATGCTGTGGATCAAGTTTGAAACAAAAGTTGCGCAACATCGTTGCAGCAACATATTGCGCAACTTTAATTTACTGTGAATACTGCTAGTATCATTTGCTCGAACAAGCTCTTATAATTTCAAGTAGCCCATTTGACGTCAAATGCTTATTGGTTTTATAAAAGGTCAAATTAAGTTAACAGGCGAAATTTCACGGACGTGATCAGCGTAAAATCATGCTAAAACAAAATATCAGTATGACCCAGTCAGTAACACTAAGGTATTGCCTGCCTTTCTTGAGGAGCTGAGGTGCACCGAATGATCGTTTTTCCCACTTGTACGCAAAATACGCGTTTGCACGTAAAGTTGCGGACCCCAGCACGTTATACTATACAATACAATGACTCAAAGAATAAACTCTCACCTTGGGCTCGTCCATCTTATCTGCGTTTTCCTCGACTGCTTCAGATTCCTTTTCTTTCTCGTTATCTACCGGTTCCTTGTCTTTCTCTCCTTCTACTTCTGGTTCCCCTTCACCTCTCTCTTTTCTCTCAGCGTTATCTCTCTCCTTCCTTTCACGGTCTTGCTTTTCCCGCTCCTGAAGGAAAGAATCGACAGATTTTCAAAAAGATGGAAACAAAATGAAAAAAAAAATAACATATTACATTTTTTAAGTGATCATGACCATGTTATCATCTAATCATTAACAATTGGCTATATATCTTACATCTTTCTTCCTCTTCTGTCGTTCTTCCCTCTCACTCTTCTCCTTCTCCCGTCGCTCGCGTTCCTTCTTAGCGGCCTCTTCTTTCTGTCGCTGTAACTCGGCCTCGATCGCGCGCTTCTCTTCTAGAACTTGTTCGACTGGAATCTCAATGCGCTTGCGAGCTATCTTCGTTTTTGTTAACATGTTGTATCTGTTGAATTAATGAATTAGTATAAGCTAATGTAAACAGATTTAGTATGGTAATGGCAAAACTGAAACTCTTAGTATAAAACTAACTTGAAAGCAGTTCAATAGAAATTCATTCAAAGTTTCAGAACATAATCCTTTATAAAACATCCAATAAGAATAATAATTTTCTACTCCTACCCTCACAATAAGTTTTTTTACGCAACTAAAAACACGAAAAATGTAATTCCACTTGAGATCTCATGCATTACAGAAGAAGACACAAGAATAAATACGGAATCAAATTGTACCTGCTATAATAGAAACCTCACGGTACACAAAGCACTGTGGGTTGATCCAGGCAGGAATGTTAAACAAACAATATTTTGAAATTCACGAATATGCACACAAATAGTATTTGTCCTTGAATGCGGGGATCGAACCAGCCGTCCTGTGCGTAGAAAGCGGGAGCGCCGCCCCTACATCAACAGGGAATTCAAAATAGCGTCGAAATTTACCTTCCTGTGACATCTAGACAGGAATAGATCGAGTCTAGTTCGCGCGTTCTAAAATAAGCTAAGTCTAGACAAGTGATGTCGGAGTGTGTACGTAAATAAAACGCACGCGTGCGTTTAAATTGCGTGCGTGTTTATAGATTTGTATGTAGCATAATTTAATCTAAGATATAAATCCTCCTCCTTTAGGTATTTATTATTGAAGACAAACAAACTAAGGTGGGCAGAAAGTGGCGTCTGCATTATAATATCAACGTGAATTTTTTAAATCCTGTACAGGACACTATAACATTTAGGAGAGCTAGCACTAGTGTCAAAAAATGAGCTTTGTTGGAGGGGTTTAACAAGCATCTTAGAAATTAAAAATTTTACCTACCTAATTACCTAAAAATAATATCTCCATGAATCACAATACAATGGTCAATATTCCAATAAGAATGTGAAGCCTCATCTGATAGCAACACAAATCGCGACACAATTTGCACAACTTGAGCCCCTAAAATGGTTTTAATAGCGAGGAGTCTACCCAATGTATTAATTTATTTACTTATAATGTATTTACCTGTCATATCCAAAGTTAACTTTGTAGCAAATGTTCTTGGTTAGCAGATGCGGGAACACCGGCTTTCCGTTTAGCGCTGCCTTGTCAAACTCGTAAGCTGTGCCCAGTTCAGCACCGTTCACAGTGTAAGAGATCTTGCACGGATTTGACTCCAGATCCTGTTAGAAATAGAATAAGGTAAGGTGTATTAACTTGACTTTTGAGATTGTTGAGGAGCTAATTTTAGCTTCCCTATCCCTGTCGCTATGACAAAATTACCAATGATATTGTATTTCACTTGCTAGTGGAATGTTATGGTCAGCATAAGAATATTAGTTAAAATAATGTGGTATACATCACCCAACATGTGAAACATTTCTGTATGTTCATGTTCACCTTTGCCATTCAAGAGAGTATTATGAAATGTATCACACAATCTATTAGGAATGCTTTGTCAGTTTCATCTATAGTGTAAGCAATGTTTTTAATTTGAGGACTACCATTGAGTTTTTTTTTTAGTTGAGCTGCACGATTTCTGACAAATGCGTGCACTGACTGGACAAGTCCACTCATTCTGTTTGGTTCTTTCCTCAAAAGACCATCTCAGACATCAATCTACATGGTCTTCATATAACCTGAAGAAGATTATGTCTGTGACCTCTGAGTTTGTTTCGACCTTTCTTCTCAGTTGTCAGATAGGAAACGCCGACCTCATGTAGTTTTTATTAAAAATATGATTGACATGTAAGTGTTTGTGCAACTTACAAAAATAAAATCATTTATCATTGGTTTAGCTGTTTATACATAATTTGTTACCAAGTAAGCCCCAATGACGTCCTTCTCGCTGAATTGTTTCCCATACTCCTTGAACTCGCTGTTGTTGACAGCGCGACCGGAACTCTCAAAGCCCCAGCTGAGTTCACCCTCGCCTGAAATGATTATACAAAATGTAAAATTCCAGCCGAAATACTCATCGCTTTAACTTAGCCATTATAAAGAAACCAGATTATCCACGTCCAAAACACTTTTTCGTGCAGGGAAGTTTTTCCAGAGCAATTTACCAACATCTATTTGTCTCTTTGAAAATGAACATGGACAAAACGAAGGTCATGTCAAATGCCCATGTAACACCCACTCTCATGAAGATCGGAGACGCCACACTCGAAGTCGTGGACGAGTATATTTACCTAGGACAAACTGTCCAGTTAGGTAGGTCCAACTTCGAGAAAGAGGTCAATCGCCGAATCCGACTCGGCTGGGCAGCGTTTGGGAAGCTACGCAATATCTTCTCGTCCCACATACCGCAGTGTCTCAAGACGAAAGTCTTTGACCAGTGCGTGTTGCCAGTGATGACATATGGCACTGAAACGTGGTCGCTCACAATGGGCCTTATTAGAAGGCTGAAAGTCACCCAAAGGGCAATGGAGAGGGCTATGCTTGGAATTTCCCTGCGGGATCGAATCAGAAATGAAGAGATCCGCAGGAGAACCAAGGTAACCGACACAGCCCGAAGAATTGCCAAACTTAAGTGGCAGTGGGCAGGGCACATTGCTCGCAGAACAGATGGCCGATGGGGCCGAAAGGTTCTGGAGTGGCGACCGCGTACCGGAAGGCGTAGCGTTGGAAGGCCTCCCACAAGGTGGACCGACGACCTTGTGAAGGCCGCAGGAACTCGTTGGATGCGAGAAGCACAAAACCGGTCGAAGTGGAGGTGCTTGGGGGAGGCCTATGTCCAGCAGTGGACGTCTTTCGGCTGAAATGATGATGATGATGATTTGTCTCTTTGTGTCTTAATGCTGAATCTTTCCGATCCTAAATAAAAATTTGGGGATTTTAAAATCTAAGCCTGATTAAATTTTTTTAACAAGGCTTAGGTTTTTAAATGGCAAGGCATTTTTTTTTTTTGTAGATTTGAAAAGGTCAGATGCACGGTAGGGCGGTTTTTTACTTTCTTTTTGGTCTTGTGGTGGTCTGAAACTTGGCTGAGTGTGGTGAACTATAAAAGTAACGTTTTTTTTAGTTCACCACACTTACCAAGCAGAATTTGGTATGAAAACTTACCCAGATGCAATGGGGAGTCATCAGTGGACCATCCTATTCTCAGTCCGGAGCCGACAGGTTCCTTCTCCAAGCTCTCAGTAGTTGAAAGTGTAGTGCCGACTCGTACCTACAATTACAACTCAAAAGGTTATAATGTCATCATTTTGATTTAAAGATTTTCAAAACACAGAGTATTGGTAGCGTTTTCGACCTATGGGTACAGAACTCTAAAAACTATCTTTGCCAAACAACTAGGATTAGTTTATTACAGATTCAAAAGAAAAAGCAAGAAAGTGACATCTTCCTTTCTTGCTTTTTCTGGCCAATTTTGAAATCTATGAAAAATCTTTGTGAATCTGAGGTAGAGCTCTGTTAACATGCGGTCATATTTGCCATAATATGAGGCCATAGTCTAGCGACCAGTCTTTTCAAGAGGCATTATGATACCCCGTCGCTAAAATACCGGTATACAGCTTTATCTGGTAAGACTGGAAACAGACTCCCACATAGCTGGGAAAAGGCTAGGCAGATAAATTTTTGATGAGGCCATAGTAACACAAATTCTGTAAAAGTTACAATTGGTTACCTATATTAAGATTAAAAAGATACAGCCTTGTGACAGACAGACAGCATAGGCTTAGAAACACATTTTGGCACCTTGTGACTATGGAAACTTTCGAAAAGAAATAAAAACTTTCACGGTACCTCATAACACACTCTGCCGGCATCCACACCATGGCTGGCCCTCGCGCCCGCCCACGCATGTGCAAAGGCACCCTCACTGAGCGGTACTACGCTGTTCAAATCCGGCACTTCTAAATACTGGTTCAGATCGCTGTCATCTGTTGGGCAAAATTGATGATTTGAGGCTCATGGCTTTCTTGAATTTACTTATTTACAGGTTCCCTAAGAAAAGTATGCGCTTTAGTAATCTTCGCGTTACCGAATTAGCATGAACGTCGCGACACAGAGTAACCCCCTACATAGGCAAGCTTCTAAGTTTTGTACTCCCGCGCTCCGTAGTGGTGAACCATTGCGCGTCAGCATCAATTTTTCGGTTTATTCCCGGTTGTCCCCGCCCCGTTGTCCCCAGTGGGCACGAGTGGGAAAAATCCGTGAAATCTCTTATTGAAAACCCCCTTATTGCATTTTAACTCTCGGTCTATAGCGGAACGAGTGGGAAATAAAAAGTTCCAATCGATGACGATTGGAACTTTTCCCCGTCGTGCCCAGTGGGGACGACGGGGCGGGGACGACCGGGAATAAACCAATTTTTCTCTCCGACGGATCCCTACGGAGACTCCAGTCTCAGATCGTCATTTGTCATTTAGTTTTGTTTTTTTTTTTTGTAATTGTATAGTGTTGTGTAAACATGGTAAGTACAAAATAGGCAATAACTGGGTGATGGACGACAGTTGTTTCATGTAAAATACTGGTATTCAGCTGCATCCTATTAAGACTGGAAGCCGACCCCAACATAGTTGAAAAAGGCTAGACAGACGATGATGTATTTGCAGTACTCACACCAAGAGAGGGTGATTTTGCTGTCATCAATCTCAGGCTCTGCTACTTTCACTTCAGCAGACTCTTTCTTCTCCTTATTTGCATGGGCCTCCTGAGGATAAAATAGTACTTTGTAGTGACGCAAATTGCTAGTATTTGGCCGTAAACATAGCTATCGAATTTTAGAACGATTTCGGCTTTGGAGAGCGTCGTGCCTGTCACTCATACCTTTGTGAGTCTCGTTCTAAAGCTCAATGTGTCACATTAACAGTAGGTTAGAGATCGTCTAATTTAAAACTGCCCCTCTACTGGTTGTTACATATTATACATTTAAAATTTTTATATAAGTAAACATTTTTGAGGAGGGGCCTGCATTTCTAAGTTGGACAATCTCTACTGTAATAAGCCTTTAAACTGTGTATCTTATTGAATGTATAAAGATTTCTTCTGTACACATATTTATATTATAAAAGCAAGCACCATATTTTTCTTTTTACAGTAATTTACATAAATACATTAGGGGGGTTACTTGATTAGTAACATGCATTATAAAGATGATCAACTCCTGATGATGTTTACGAGCACTAGATATGTGGAAATGTGAAGTTTCTATGGTGTACCACTAACTTTGAACTACCATCGGCCTTTCGAATGACTACAAATCAGTTCTCAAATGCATGTTTGGCTCGAAATAGAATTAACACAACATGTGAACGCTCGCTTTCGAATGCTCGCGGTGTGGACCTAAGATGTTTTATAACATGTGGAACCATTGACATAGGACTATCTAACTTGGGACACTAATGTTAGGGTTCATTTTACGACGGACTATACGTGCGACATACCTCAGGCAGTGAAAGCACTTCGTTAGTGACTTCGACAGCCCTGTAGAAGTTACTCCAGCGAGCCTTCTTTTCGCGCTTGCGCTTCAAACGTTTCAGCTTAACTGGGTCCTGTTCCAATTAGATAAATGGTTCAATTATTTACTGCCTCTTTAATGTGTATGGGTTTACTCATGTATTTATTACGGATTTTACCGACAAGCTTCAAACTCAAACGCAGATTGAATAATACGACTCATGAGCTCATGAATTAAATTTCTGTTTGAGGTAGAAACAAGTTGGTCAATTCCGAAATAAATACGCAAGTAAAGGCGTATAAATTCATAGATATGACAATATGTCTCACGAAAAATGTAATCGAAGTTATTTCCCGAAAAACTTATGTTATCGAAAACAAAATCGAGAAGAGCAAACTGGAGAAGTTCTCAGAAGGCTGACCGTATTAGTACGCGTTTATTAGTCAAAATTAAGAAACTGGTTTTTCTACTTTTATGATATGACCATGTAGCAAAGCCGGTAAACAAATCAAGAAAGCTAGTGCAGAATAGAAAATAAAATCAAAACCAACTAAATATCAGACCTACATTTAGACTAAAATAAGTTTTGTCCTAAATAAATATGTTATTACTTTAGTTATCGACAATCTAAGATTAAGAAATTCGTCTGTTGTTTGTTTTGATAATTTATTTAAATTTGAATCCGCAACACAAATAAAAAACATCTGTGTATTTTTATAACTACGTAATTTGGCAGAATACAGGTTTGATAGGAGTCCCGAAAAGTTGCGTCGAAATTATCAACATAACGTGTATCCCTAGTAGCATATGCAAAGAAAAACTTCAACAGGGGTTAGTAATTAAAATGTGCATGCAAGCTTGCAAAATAATAGTATACGATTTTCTAAACCTTATTAGAAGTCCAAACAATGAAAGCAACGGAAAAAGCACCTTAGCAGGACCGCATAAGTTTTAGAATTAGGTTGCGTTTGGGGGCCGAAACACAGATAGAAAGAAAGTTAAAAGGTTTTAGATTAAGGGAGTTTTACAAATTGCCAGTTGCCAGATATGGCACGCTCCAAGTCGATAAAATTTTCGGCCCAAGTAACCTACAATCTCCATATTTTTTTTTTAAATAACTTAATTAGTCCCAGCTAACCAGTCACCGATCGTTAATATTGGTGGCCCCGAGTAGCCTAAATGGCGACAAGTCGCCTAATCTGGCACTATCCCAAGTCCCTTTGCATTCTTGCTTCCCAAACCCAGCCAAGCTAAATAGTAAGTTCTACATACATTACTAACATCCTCGAGGCGTTTCGCGTCATCCTCGGCCTGCTTTCGTTCTCTCTCGAGGCGTTCTTGCTCACGAATGCGGAGGCGCTCATTCAATTGGTTCCATTCCTCTTCTTCAGTAATGTCACGGTTTCGCTGAATGACAAGTTAGTTGAAATAAATAATTTCGTCTTTTCAATACCAACTGAACACTTGTTGGAGTGTTCAGTTGGTACTTGGTATTACAAAGACGAAATTAGTTATTTGCCAACTGAACACTCCGACATGTCTCTCTATAAACGTGGCGAAAAATAGAACTATGGTCCTTTCAGTTATTTTACGCCCTGATTTTGCATTACAGTGATCTTTATTCACGTTACGTAAAGGTTAATGTTAGTTTGCAGTCAGAGGTAGTGTTAAGACAATAATTAACATGATGAATATTAATCATTTCAAGGTTTCATTACTTCCTTTTTCGCCACGTTCATAGAGAGCAATGCACGACTATACTGGTGATACCTAGACAAGCCTAACAAACATTGTCGCGACAACTTGGGACTCGTTCTTGAAGGATTGGTTGGATAAGGATCCAATTTTATTTATAATTCATTATGATATTTTTAACAGTTTTTTTTTTTTTTTCATTTTTCCTCTGAATAGAAGCACCTGCCATCTAATCTCTTCACCACCCGTGGTTGACTGGTAGAGAATGCCTGAGGCATTATGTCTGCCTTTGTACCTTTTTTGTGTACGAAAAGGCAACAGAGAAAGGACAAAATATGGAAAACTATTTGGGAGAAGCCTACCATCAGATGGGATAAAAATCGAAAACATGCTAAAAAAAAGCAGTGGGACAAATTAGTGGACAAACAAGCTTTCAATACTGAACGGAAGGCCACATAATTTATGCAAACAAGTATTATAATGCTGGAATTTTTTCTTTTTTTATTTGAAATGGGCTTGCTCTTGACTCTAGCTAGTTTGTTTGAATGCGCTAATCTCTGCAATTACCAGTCCGATTTGAAAATATTTTTCTTTGCATTAGATAGCTTGAGGAAGCTGGACGGTTACAGGCTATTCACTATCACGCTACGACACTTAGGAGCCGAACTAAACGAAAAAAAAAAACGCTAAGTGAAAAGGAAATAATAGCGCGGGCGAGTGATGCGATGCGATGCGACGCGGTGGGTGAGGGTGGTTTCGCACTAGGTCCGATCCGAATCCGAGAAATACCGGTCCGAAGTGATAGTCCTATTTGTATGAGGGGTTGCGTACTAGATCCGAACTCTATCCGTCAGAATTTAGAACATTCCCAATTCGGATTGAAGTCGGATCTTTAATTCGGATTTAGTGCAAAACCGCTCTTAGGGGCCAAAATTTCGCGCGGATGAAGCTAGTACAAAATACTACGAATCCATACATAGACATAGACAGCCAGACAGTTACATTCGCATTTATTATATTAATAAATGCGAAAGTAACTGTCTGGCTTTCTGTTACCGTTTGACGCCTAAAACACTGCACCATATACCCGTATACATCTGCCTACCACTGCAGATAATAAGGGGGATGCGCTAAGGATGCCAGCGATTTTTTTTAAGTTTTTTTGCAATTTGCAGGGCTGTGTCAGGTTGTGCCTTAAAGCTCTAGGATAACACAATTGCTATCTAATAAAAACTCACCTCATCCTTCCTGTCATCCTTATCATCTCTATCGTGGTCCATCCTATCATCCACATCATACTTCTTCTCTGGTTTTTCCTCCTGTTCTGTATTCGGATTTTCTTGAACTTCCATTGGTTCTGGAAAAGAATTTTATTTTTATTAGCCTGAAATATCAATGGTCATGGGAAATCATAACATGTTATTTATAAAATGTGCTTACCATTATCACCTTTTGCTGATGAAACATTCCTGAAATTCAAGTAAAGGTTTGGTAAGAAATATATTACATTTAAACTGTTTCACTGTTGAGCAAAGGCTCAACGAAAGAGGCCATTATGTATTATCATATTATCCCAAAATGAAAACTATTGAAAATACAAAATTCGGTTATACTTTTATGCATAATTTGTCACTAAATGATATTGAAATTATTGTTGGATTTTATAGAGCCCTAGGTATTATTTTTTTAAGGAGTTTATTGTTGGATTTGATGGAGCACTAGGTATTATTTTTTAAGGGGTTTTTTCTGATATTTAAATAATGATTAGCAACTGTTTAAGGGCTGGTAATAGTTCAGCTAAAATTCAGTTTTTGTCCCCACTTCCCCGCGCTATGTATCATTCTATCCCACTCGCACTGACATACTGATTCAGTTAGGGTGAACTGAACTATTGTTGGAAGGATGTCAAGAAATAAAATGATTAAACTTAACATTAATTTATTACATTCACATTTTATGTACAGTATATATAAAATTCTTTTAAATGGGCAGGTAAATAATAAGTAGGTATAACAAAACAAACATGAGACACTCATCATTCGCATAGCAAATACAGTTTACATCGAAATCCGCAATATAAGTACCTACTTCATTAGTGTTCTATGACCGACCAAAGACCATTGCTCTATCGCCATATATTTGTCACCATAAGACATCGACAGCCAAATAGAGCCGGGCGCTCAGCTCACTGACAGCGTGCCACGGCAGGTTGTGCTGCGGCATCCCGCGGCGTTCCGTGGCATCCTGCTAAAAGCCCGCACAGACCGGACTGCGTCCCATTAACCGAAATGACCGCAGCACAAGTTTCAATCTTATTTCAACTAGCTTAGCAATCATAATTCCTCGATCGAGGAATTATGACACAACGTGACCCACACGTCCCGCGGGATGCAATGGCGCGCCGCGGCATTACGTGGAATGAAACGGCATGACACGTCATGCCGCAGCATCCCTGGCGCGTTGCGTCATGCCGCAGCGTCCCGCGGCACGTCGCGTCATTTCCCGGCATCGTGGTATCGAAATAAAGTAACATGAATTCTAAACTCATTGAAATAAGATTCAAAATAACTTGATTAGTAATAAAATCCTTTGCCATGACAAAGCCTTAAAATTACTTTCTTTTTGCTGAATCTTTGGCCAAAAAATAGGCTAGTCCTCTGGTCACGTGAAGAGTCGACCAATCGCTTGGCGATTTCTCGAAAAATTAAGTAGGCACTCGGACCTTATGGCCCTAGTGTATCAGCCCCAAACGGCTGGTACATATAAGTCGGAATAAGATTAGAGTATCTATTTGCGCTGTTTGAGGTTTTCTGCACCCGCAGTAATCGCACTAGCACAGCCAACCGTAATAGGAAGATGGGGTGGCGCAAGGTAGTCGATACATGTTGCATCACACACCAAAGGCCGACCTAACTTCTAAGGCATTATGGTCAATCTGTCTGGTCTTTTCCAATCGTCGCGAGCCATTGGGTTCTAAAACAGCTGGCAACCCAGCACTGTCAAGAGCACGCAATGGTTATAACGCATAATAATACGTCAACGGAATGACTGATGTCAATTATAAAGTTTCATACATTTTGGCTTTAACTCCGGGTTTAGAATAGAACGAATTTTAAAATAAGTTGTTATAATGAAAACATTTAAATTAAAAAAAAAGGAATCAAGAGGAGGAGAATGACGAAAGCAAGAACATTTATGTGAATTCCCTTAAATCCCTAATTTCCACATTCCGTGTATATCTGGGATCACATAACTCTGGCAACATGTATGATGGATGAGTAAAAATTTGTTAATTTAGGTCTCATGAATTTTGCCCAATAATGATCGTCTTTCTGTATAATTTCAGTTTTGATATGATTTTTACATCCCGATCATACGCCAAAAATACATGTTTTTCTACCAGTTATGTGTAGTTGTCCCTGCACCTGAATGTACCAAGGATGTTTCAAATTTATGGAAAGTCCATCTTTCGTTTTCCTCCAAAACCTTATTTTTTTTAATCTATTGCATCGTCCAACGAAGTCCTGAATGCAGAAATTGGACACTTTATTTCTACTATTGTGTCTTCTCCCTGCACAACTCCGTCCGGAGTTGCACCTAGAAAAGGTAACTCTTTATCAATAAAAAGACCACAAGGCTCTATTTTTTTAATATTAAATTGTGATGCTAGTTGTTCCATGGTAGTTGTTTCACTTTCTATTCCATGTTTTATGGACGGCACATTACATACATTTTTTGGATATATAAGATTTTTAACTAAAAATAACTTTAATTTCGGAAGTCGGTGGCAAAAAAGTAATATACAAATCCAAAGTATTTTATTTTTAATTATAATTAAAAATATACCATTAAATTTCTGATGCCAAACTGCATTCAGTGATGGATTATTTTTTATTAAATAGTTTTTGTAAATAGATAATAGCTTCATATTTGCAATAAATTACCACCGTTGTGTCATCGCGCTTCTCTTTCTTTTCCTACCGAACCTACGGTCCTGCATGCGGCAGCAGCGGGCAGCATTATATATGTTTATTTCCTTCAAAGGAACTATTTAGTCTCAGTAGTTCCTTCAGCTTTTGCAAAGGGACTACTGATCAAAAAGTTCTCAGTAGTTCCTTCAAAGGAACTGCTAAAGGAAATATCTAGTCTCAGCACAGAATACTTAAAGTACTGCGTACAGAAAGGCCACTCCCTTCCCCGCACTAACATCAGTTACCGCACCTCACCCCGCACTTCGATGTGTTCGTCGCCTGCTCTTTAACAATGGCGCTCGCATACACAAGAACCGCAGCGCTGTACCTACCTACTGCTGACACGAACACATTATTTTTTTTAAGTTTTATATTTTGTGTTAATCACGATGTTGTATATTGTGCATTATTTGGATGCTTATATTCATCGAGGAACGATAAAGACAGGAGTTTCTTTCGGTTCCCGAAACATGAAAGAAGGTAAGGAACAGCAACTCAAATATCCTTTAAACCCATAAAAAATAAAAGCTAGTATATTACAGACAAACAAGTTAAGCCAGTGTTGTGATAATTTATTTTCATAATTTTCTCTATTAATCATTTATTTTCCAAGTTTTCTTCGTTTTGGAACAATTAAAACTTCCGTAATATTAACATACCAAATTGCTCTCTCTCTTTATTGTCTTAGTTATCTCTTTCTTTCACGTTCTATTCGTTCTTCGACTAAAGTAGTACAATAGAAATGTTATTAATTAGATTTCTGTGAGTACCTAGTGTCGCGGCGCGCGGCGCCCCATTGTTGCATACGTTCGGGCAGCGCCGCCGCCTACGCAATACTGCGCCAGCCAGCCCTACTAGATTTCACGCACACATTTACACGTATACAAACGTCATTTGTCTATGTAGTGGTAGTAGGTAATTATTTTGCGAGCGTTGTATGGAGTGTCCGGGGTGTGGTCTCAGTAGTTCCTTCAGCTTTTGCAAAGGAACTACTGATCCAAAAATTCTCAGTAGTTCCTTCAAAGGAACTACGCGAAGGAACTAGTGAGCATAAACGATATTTTTTACGAAAACAAGTTTTGATATTATAACACAACTTTAAATACCTCCAGTACATGCGGGTGCAAAATTTGCTGTTTGTGGTAGTGCGCATACAGCAAAATTTCACACCAAAAATTAAAGTCGATTTCCAGCAATTACTTTTGTCACAGATCTTTTGTGCAATGTTACTTAGTTTGATGTACGACGGCTATAAGTCTTTTTACACCCTGTATCAATAAATAGATAAAATATTTATAAAAATAGTTTTGCTGAATATATTGAAAACACCATTACACATTGGGAACTGTCTAAAATAGGTACGTTTACCTCCCTAAATTTCTGACAAAGTTTTGACATTGACATGAGATTACTATTTTAAACCATTTCAAAAATTATTTTATGAATGAAAACTACAAAATTTGGAAAAATAAAAATACGAGGCCTTATATTTTACATCTATATTTCATTTTACTTTATTACATAATTTCTTCAGAACATAAAACGTTGTCAATCGGGTCTTTTGAGCGCAAGCAAAGTGACACGGGTTCCCCGTCTGATAGCCGAAGCGGTACTGACAAATACTGAATCGGGGTCCTGTCGGGGGCCGGGCGGCAGAGCGGTTCAAGGTATGAGTGGTTATAAAGCTGGATATTGACGAACGCGAGCCGCTGTGTTATATAATAATTTATTATTAAAAGAATTAAGCTATTTTGTAAAATGCAACCACAAATTACTTTTCTCTACGTTATTGCCTTTTTTTAGATATGATTTTTTAGTAGTAAAACATTTATAAACTATGAGTAAAACAAGAAAAACATAAAAAAAATATCGATTAAGCCTGTTTTTCGGATTTTTTTTTGATCGAGTGAAGTTTTCGATATCGTGTTTTGAACCACAAATTGTCAAAATACATAAAGTAAACTAGAACAAGTTTTTTTTTTCGATTTAAAAAATCACGATTTCTTTGTTTATTGTTAAATCAAAGTGATGTAAAATTGGGAATACCTGGCCTTAACCATACATTTTTGATGTTTAAATGTCTCTTATTGCTTTTGTGATATCGGATAATATTATAAGCATATCAAATACAGGTAAATGCAATTGAAACGAATGGTTAGTCATTACTGAGCGGATGTGTTGTTAGAAATAATTGTATAAAATATATGTTTTATCGAACGCGTCACATCGCTACGCCATATTGGTGCTTTTATTTATGATAGACAAATAAATTGACGAACGTAACAAATCTAAGACTTCAAATGTCGCTATCTGAGTGGATCATCATCATCCACAAACGACTTCACACAGCTGGAAATAAACCTCTCTATGTTATGTCGATCGCCATGCTCCTTTGCGCGCGAGAGTTACTATGTCCTCCGCCAATCTGAAGGTCAATTCTCGTAATTTAAAGCGTTCAAAATCTAGTCGCAGTCAGACTGAGATCAGACTGTAAATATTCTTAAAATTACGAGAATTTAATGTCTTTCAGGCGCCAAAAGGATCAGAGGTGATCACTTTGGCGCCTGAATGACATTAGCAGGGGGCGGTGTTATTATTATTATTTTTTGTAACATTTGTGAAGTTTTATTTACCAAACAAGACGACGGCGTTAGTTCCGATTTTGGCCACGCGCCAAAATAACCTTGTAGCGACTATCACAAGGCGATCTGTGACAATTTTGTCATTTTTTGACAAATAATTACGTCACATATACATAACAAACGTCAGGCCTGTAATTGACAACATTTCATATTTTTAACCTGCATGTATTATTACGTTATATAAAAGTAAATTTAAATCTAGGGCACCCATATTTTTTCGTTTTTCGAAATTATGTACTTTTCATTCATAATTTTTAACTTTGAAATTCGGTGTATTCTAAAAAGACGTAAGTGCCAGATGACGGTACAATGGCGATATTACCTTTGCTTTATTGTGACCCGTCAAAAAAACTGTTAGATGTCACTTGTCTCAGTCGTTGTTTTGGTTCCGTCATTGGCGTATATATTTCATTGGGATCCATTTTATTGGCGAAATATCAATCAAAAATTGATAATATTAACAGTAAGCAGCGTGTCGAGTTGATAGGAAAAAATATTGTTGAATTCAATTCAGTTTTTTAGTTGTTTTCTAGTTACACTTCTTAGGTGACATTGACATGTCTTGTTTGATATAATGTTTTCAATCAAAGACATTGGAATGCGCAAAGGTAACTACCTCATTCCGCCGTTTATGTGACGTCATCACATGTTTTTTGATTTTTATTTTTTTTCTCAGAAATTTAGAAATAAAAAAATAAAATAAAAATATATTTGAACTCAGGATACGAAAATAAAGAAATAGTATTTTTGTTTTAAGGTCAAGTCAGGTTTGAAATGTTGTCAATTCCGTTAGACAGAGGTGTACCTTAGCATGTACACCAACATTTTGCCAGTTATGTTTAAGTTCCATGTAATAGGGGGCGAACTTAGGAGTTACATTGTCCATTGTATTGGCCCAGTTCTTACTTTGGAGCCAGTTTTAACTATTTCTACTCACTTTAAGTTATCAGCAGGCTCAGATGCTACAACAGGCACCTCTACCGGCGCAGGTACGGGTGCAGGAGCCGCCACTGGTTCAGGCGCCGCAACTGGTTTAGGCGCAGCAACTGGTTCAGGGGCAGGTGCTGGTTCAGGGGCAGCTACCGGTTCAGGCGCAGCAACTGGTTCAGGGGCTGCAACTGGCGTTGGTGGGGCAACTTTTTCTGGGGAAGCAACTGGTGCAGGTGCAGGGGTTGGTTCTGGCTCTGGTGGTGCAACCGGTTTAGGAGGGGCAATCGGTACAGGTGCTGCCTTCTTAGTTGGTGGTGGTGAATCATTGTCAGAATCCTCCTGGCTTGGAGAATACGCCCCTCCGCCTGGTTTTGGTTCCTCTGGTATTGGTTTTGGCGGTTCATCACGTATGGGCTGCAAAGATAAGTTTTAGAATTTTAAAAGCATGTAATGTAATATTACTAGCATTGTGGCTTACTCTCTTAACTCGTACTTTGCATATTAGGTGCCATCTTCAGGCGAGAGAATCGCAGCGATAGTCACGCCATGCCATCAAATTACCGCCGCGATTATATCACCGTGCATAGTCATAGATTCTATTGAATGTTACTTCAAATTCTTATTTTTTTTTTAAATCTCATCTTAACTGTGACTTTTCCTGCACTAACCGCCACATTACACAACAAGTTTAAACCCAAACCTTCAAGCCAACTTTTCATAAAAAAGTTCTAGGATACAAAAATTGACTTTAGGACACAGTTCAACTTGTCAACTTTAACTAATGAATATAAAGTGATACAAGGGGGTCTATAGGGCTTGAATGACATTGAGGCGCTGAGCAGATGATCGATAACTTTTCCGCGGACAATTTGTCCACGTCACCGATACTTGATGATGGATCCCCCGAGACCCCGGGCGTTGTTGGTTAACATTGTTGTGAAATAGTATTGACAAAACCTTGCAGATGTACTAATGCTTTAGACTTCTTACAAGTATTTTAGCTGGCGTAGCAGCAAGTCGTGACGACGAGGACCGCCGCGTCGTCCGAGCGGCAGGAGTCGGACGCCTCGGAGTCGCCGGCTCGTCAGCATCCTCAGTTGAAGTGTCCAGTATAGACGTGTCGGGTATTGCTGAGAACAAACAGGAAGACAGGTTAATAATGGCGATACAACTAAATATTTTCTGGAAAAACCAGTGGGCATGAATGCACGGAGTAAAGATAACATACAATCAAACGATTTCGAAATTGAAAATACTTGTTTAGCAATTTATATTTATTTCCTTTTGAGACTATGGGTGACACTAATAATTGAGTTTGTCGCTAGGTGCTAACGGATGGTAATTGTATTTTTTTTAATTCAAAAAACGTTCGAATTTACGTTACGATTGCGTCGCGCGTTAGTGCTAGGGCCTCTGAGGGAGCCTGGCACAGGAATGTGGAGATGGGTACAAATAGAGAGGCCTATGCCTAACAGTGGGTGTAGTCAAGGTGTGATGATGATGAACTGATGTTGCATAGCATTTTGAAATGTTAAAATAATAATTGTTTAAGTGCCAGAGAGGTTTGAAACTGTAGTTATGATTTGCACTATCCCTTTTGAGCAGTACAAAAATCATGGCCTTATTTAACAATTTATAGTATGGCCCACTTGCAGTAAAAGCAATTTCTGATAAAAAACCAACAGTTTAAAATAAAAATATGTAATACTTTAATTGGGAAAGAAAAAATATGTATTTGAGTACATCCATTGTTAATTATTGTGTAAGACATTCAAACAATGACTGGGCATGATATAGTTAATTAACATGATGAGAATCTCAACTCAATGGCTACAATACTCAATTGGTCAACCTACAAGAACAGATCAGATCATCAGATCTATCAGATTCAAGGTCAATTTTTAAAGAGGACAAGAAACAACAAGCTAAAGAAAATCAGAGCATTCTGTGTTGACCTGCATCCCCTAGCACAAAGTCTGTGAGACTTTGTGCACTGGGCAGGTTGTAGCAACTGTTTTAAGTTATATTAGCTGTTGTCCACGACTTTGTTGCATGTATTTTGTATTTTAAACAAGTATTTGCTAACCACCAACAAAAACAATAATCAATATTCTGTTCTATTCTAATATTAGTATGGATTAATAAAACTGTCAAAACTAAACAGTATACAAAACTATACTCCATTTGTTTAGGTAATTAAATAAAGGTAAACAAAAAAACCAAGTGCCGTGGTTATCCAACTAAACGTAATTCCAGTCAATTCAGTTGTCATGCTACGTCACAGTTGTACTCTTCAATTTAGCAACGTTATAATTCGTTAATAATGTTGCTAAATTGAAGAGTACAACTGTGACATAGCATGACAAGTGAAGTGAGTGATATTACGTTTATTCGGTTAACTAAGTCAGGTGGTTTTTTTGTTTACCTTTATTTAATTACCTAAACAAATGGAGTATAGCTTCTGCCAGAAACTTTGTCTATGTGAAATTTCACCCTCCCCTAATTTACCCTCTTAAGAGTGGAATTTCGAAAAACCCTTTCTTAGTGGATACCTACTCTTCACAAAGAACACACCCTCCAAATTTCACATCTCTAGGTCCAACGGTTTGGGCTGTGCGTTGATATGTCAGTCAGTCAGTCAGTTTCTTCTTTTATTATTTTATATATTTAGATTTCAGTTCAACCAGTTAAGATATCTGCTTCAAAATTGAGTTACAAGAATCCAACCAAACAAACATACATACATTGCAAGTTAAATAAAAGCTTGTAAAATGGTATCTAAGTCAACATCCACATTCTAAATTACTGAGTTTGCTATTGGCAATAGGAATTGTAACAGTTTTAGAACATAAAAAGAACTAAAAAAGATATTATAATTTTATAGATTACGTTACATTACATCCATTTATTCATGATGCTCACTGATACAGTTATACTGGACATAAAGCATTAGTTTTCCTTCACATTTATTTTTATAATAACTTTGCCTGTGTGGAGGTTGGAAATGTCCCACGGGAACAACTACCAGGATAAAAAGTTGCGGTCTACCTTTAAAAAAAATCCAATCAGCCATTTCAGCATGAAAGGATAAGAAACAACACTTTGGCATTTATTATATGTGTATTAGGATTTTCTTGTTCCTTCAACCTTTTGTACAAAAATATTAAACATACTTCACAACTGCATGAAAATCAAAGTTAACAAAAGGTAAATATGAATTTTATATTTCTCTGAATTTGCAACTTTATCAGCAAGGCCAACTATTTACCTTTGTAGACATTTATGTAGCTTGCTGGTGATAAAACTAACAACTAACATTACAATATTATTCTTAGCAATCTCGGAACATACACAGTACAGAGTAGACAGACTGCCTTGTTGGTGTAGTGGTTGCAAGCGCCACTGTTGGGCATGAGGTCCAGAGTTTGATTCCCAGATTGTGCAGTGTTATTGGGTTTTTCTATCAGGAATTTCTCAGTAGCAGTTCAGATTCTGAATTTGTGCCCAGTTGATGACAATAGGCTCGCATTCTATTAGATGGGACTTAAAAATAACTTCAACCTTCAGGGCAACCACGCATGATGATGTTATCTAAGAACATGGTTGAATGTACTGGCCTAGCCGATAATGATCAGTAGTAATTTATTACTACTAGCCATTTTGAATCAATAACTTTCAAGTGTTAAGTGGAACATGCAAACACCTATCTATTGGCCAAGTAGTTATAGTGATTATTTACCTTATCAACAAAACTAAGTGGTCATAGTCAGGTGGCTGGTTTTAAGAGGATAATATTTATGTCACTATCATATGTATTCATCAGATCCTGAATGTTTCTTTATACCTTCATCTATGGCCTAATGAAAATGATGCTATTTATCAGGGAATATCAAATAACCAACAGCCCTGCTAGATAAGTATTAATACATCATAATAGTCTATTGCTATGGGAAAGTTTAAAGTAAAAAAGATCTTTTCTAAATCAGAACTCCTAGGTTACAAGAAGCTGAATTCCAAGATTTTGTCAGAGGGCTTTAAATACCTTGTGTTGGTATGTTTGTGGGAAACTTCTTGGATAGTAACATAGCTTACACATAATAACAATAACGAGTTGAAAAATAAATGAATATAACCTTGAAGATTGAGTGACATATTAAAAAAAGACAATGTTTTTGTTGAGATCCTACTGTTATAGTGTTTTGAGTTATATTTTGTTAGGGGCGTAAATTGTAATTTATTAATAGCCAAATTCAACCATCCTAAGATCATATTTTCATTACTGTTTTAACACCAAAATGTGACATCATGGTTATTATTATTGAGCAGACAACTGAGACAACCAAAAAATGAAAGTGAAAGCCAAAAATTTCCCCCCAAATCAATAGATAGCCAATATAGTTATCATTACAATATTTTTTCTAGAGTTATGATAGCATGACGTCAAGTGAAAATTGTGAAACCAAGCGTAGTAAAACATCAAACATTTTTACTCGCCAAAAATGTACACGTGCCTGTGCGAATAATATTGATTAAACTAAAGATGGAATCAAAAAAATATATACAAAATAGTTCCTACAGTTGCAATAATCACAAAACGAGCGTGTTTTACCTATTCCTGACTTAGCTTCTAGAGCTTTCTTCAATCTTTCAACTAAAGCCGGCTTGTTCCCTTTGGTGTCCAAACCGAGGGCGCCAAGCTCAGATCTTAGATCCACAACTTTCATCTTCGAGGGTTCCATATTTCAATTTTAATATTTAGCGCTGCTCACAAATCACTTTATTCCAATTCACACACAGTAATTGCGGAAATTAAGTGTAATCAAACATTACTCGTGAAAATTTACAATAGGAAAGCGCCAAGCCAAACCAAGATGGCCGCGCAACAACACGTAACGGATCCGGATGCGGAAAGTTAAGGATTGAACAAACAAAACTCTTATTGTCTATGAAATACCGTATAATCGACTAAAATAACGGTCAATAGCACTGACCTCTTCAATAGTATTAACCTTTTGAACGCCAGAGTATAAACGTATCGCCGTACTCCTGACGCCAGGCCACTTTAACAACACACACACACACTTGAAACAACAAATTTCTCGATATTGGTGGTTTATTTATATTAGTTTCATGCAATACAATATAGACGGAAGCTTAAACTTTTAAATTATATAAATAAAAACACACAAAAGTAATGATTAAATTGTTTATTTCATAATATCCGACGACGACGACCGACGTGTAATTTGTCACATATTTGTGACGTTGGCGTTCAGGGTAAGATTTCGTTTGTCACATATATGTGACAATGGCGTTCAAAAGGTTAAATATTTAGGCTATATTGTTACGGAGCATCTTAAAGATGAATCGGATATGGAAAGGGAGCGACGGGCGATGGCTGTGAGGGGCAATATGTTGGCTCGCAGGTTTGCTGGCTGTTCAGTAAGTTCAGTCCCAGTTAAAATAACACTTTTTTAAGGCGTTTTGTCAAACATTTTACACCAGCAGCCTGTGGGCTAATCATACCCAAAAAACAGACAACACCCTTCGCATTCAATACAAAAATGTCTTGAGGGCGCTGTTGAGGCTTCCTCCGTACTGTAGTACGTCACAGATGTTCGCTGAAGCGCACACTTGCGATTATTTTGCGATCATGCGCAAGAAAGTGGTGTCAATAATACGCAAATTGAGAGGAATCGACAATAGCATCCTGAGGGTATTTTCTGAAAGGTTAGAAGGGTCTACAATGGATAGGTTTATCAGGCTACATGCCAGACATAGGGCTCGATAAACCTTCATGTAATTGGGTGCTTTTTATTATATTTTTAAATCAAGTTAGATTGTAGTTGTGTGCCTAATTTTTTATCTACTACCTACTAACATAGATTTTTTAAGTTACTTGTAGAGTTAATTCGTGGTATGTACAGTCAATCTCGTACCTACGTCCGGTCCGCTGCTGGCAATACCGACGAGTTCAGTGTGGCTGTAGGCTTGCACCAGGGATCGGCTTAAGTCCTTACCGCTTCCTGTTGATTATGGACGCTCTTACTTCGGAAATCCAGGAGGAGGCACCCTGGTGCATGTTGTTTGCCGATGACATTGTCCTTGTCGGTGAAGATGGACCTGAGATCCAGATCAGATTGGAGATATGGCAACAGAAGCTGGAGAATGTTGGCTTGAAAACAGAAGCTGGAGAATGTTGTTTTCCCAGAATTTGATCCTTATTAGGGACACTATCGAATGGTGTAATAATACAGTGTGTTTTTTTTTTTTCAAAATCAACAGGTTCGATTCCTGGCTAGAAATATTGATTTTTCAAAAATCCAATGATGCAGTTTTAGTCTTCATCAAAATCGAGCCCGCGACTCCTTTGAGTACTTTTCGCTATTCCTCATAGTTTAGATTTTGGCCATCCACGCCCACTTGAAAAATTCACCCTGTATATACAAATATGTAATAAAAATAAAAAAAGACACAGGAGCTCATTGGGCATCAAAAAATTCGTCCGCATCGCTACCGCTGTCAATGGGATAAATGTCCAAAAGGCTGGCAGCATTACCACGTTGGATAGATTGCTATCCAACGTGGTAATGCTGCCAGCTTATTCTTTGGGCTAAAAATAGGCCAGCCCTCTGGTCACGCGAAGAGTCAACCAAACGCTAGGCGATGTCTCGAAATATTCGATGAGCACTCTGACCCCAAGGCCCTTCTTGTATAAATTATTTTTTGTTGGAAAGAAACACTATAAATTATTATTATTTCATGGCAAGATCTTTAGTACACGGCAACACATCAAGTTGGAACTTCCAGTTTTAGCTGACCTCGCATTGTATATGTTTTTTTATACGATCAGAAGTGAGCACTGGCACACCCCGGACACTCCATACAACCCTCGCAAAATAATTACCTATTACTACTACATAAACAAATGACGTTTGTATACGTGCAAATGTGTGCGTGAAATCTAGTAGGGTTGGCTGTCATATTATGAAGCGCAAAAAAAAAATGGCGCGGAAAGCGATTTGTGTCGGGGAACCGAACGACGACGGCGCTGCCCGAACGTGTGCATTATTATGAAGTGACCTAGTAGTTCAATTGTTTATTTATATAGTCGGGTTCGTAATGAAATAAAAACACTAAAATGGTTTAGTTTAAATGACTTATCTGTAAATAATCGGTTATTAAATCGCATGATATTAAAAATGCGAAATGTTACAAACAATTTATGTAAATACGAATTCGGAAAAGCATCACAATATCCAACCATCGTGATTAAAACTCAAATAAAACTTTTAAATCGCAATATTGTGTGTTCGTGTCAGCAGTATAGCGTTGCGAGTCGCGAGCGCCCTTGCTAAAGAGTCGGCGACGAATATCTCGAAGTGCGGGCGGGGTGAGGTGCGGTATCTGATATAAGCGCGGGGAAGGGAGTGTCCTTTCTGTACGTAGTACAGACGCCAGTACATTAACCTACCCGAAACTGTCAAATTTTTCCAATCAACTTTGAACCTTATGTTTTAGTAATAAAGTTGAAAATCTATTAAAGAAGTTTGACAGATTGTAGTAGGTTGATGTGCTGGCGTCTGTACATACTATTATTAGTATTCTGTGGCACTGGTTTATGTATGGCTTGCTGTGTAGCCGTGCGTACATTGTATACTGATTCTATGGGTGAAGCATAGAGTAGTGCCAATAGTTTTTTTTTAAATCGAACATGAATAAAGCGCGGGAATTACAAATGGCGGTTCTGTTTGTTGCCTGGATACAAATCAAATTGATATTATGTTAATTTAGTGCCTGTCTCGGTTTTTAGATATTTTCGTGAATCTCATTAAATTTAAGTAAAAAATGACTACACCAAGAGATTCAAATAAAAGTAATGTTGTTATTCTTGTGTAGCATAATAGAGGTAAAGTTACCTTACCAACTCAATTTCAATAACTAATTAAAACTTTCCAGTTTACCCGGCTAACGAATTGGAAAAGAGGATTATGGAAGCTTTTGAAGTATTTGACCATTCTGCAAAACAAGTTGTCGATGTCAGAGAAATCGGGACTATCCTGCGATCTTTAGGTATGTATCATCTACCTACATTTTATTGTAGGTACCTAGGAAGTCCATCTCATCTCACCTCTCACCCCAAAGAAATCAGGACACCAAATTTTTATCGTCCTATTTTATTTTTAACTCGACTGCCCTAGGTATGTACAATTTGTGCCACGAAAGATGAGACTTGTTGACACACCACGTGGTTTGACTTGCGCAGTACATGATTTTAGGTCTCTAGCGGTATGAGATCTGAGCGCGGGACGCACAGAGTACTTTTTCGGGACCGGACGTCATAGAGGCGGCGGAAAGAGTGTGGGAAGCGGGGTCAAGTCTCACCTTTCATGTCGCTAAATTTAACTAAATTGAAAAAAAACTAGCACGCTACTGAAATTTCAACTTTCGGCGCTGATCCGAGCCATCATCATTCGTTTGCCCCCCGACGCCATTTTATCCATCTAGTGTTCATTCTGTGCTTAACAGTCCGTCCGTCTACTTTGCCATTGTCAATTGCCATCTGCGTTACATTACAGGATGTTGTCCCACTGAAGCGGAGGTACAGGAGGTGATTTTAGCGACAGAAAATAAAGAAGCGACGGGAAATGTGCCGCTTGTAAACTTTCTACCCTACTTGAGCAAAGCTATGCTGGAACACAGGTTTGCTTGACTCTTTTTCGTACTACTTTTTGACCGTTTCTGTTTTACCAAGATGACTTGGACATGGTCAGGCTTATATGTATGTTTATGCAAGACTCGACCAGACAGCCGATTTAAAAAAGTCAAGAGCGCTAAGTAGGTATAGTTTCCAACATCGGAGCCGGATACTGCAACAGTCTATCACAATCCACTGTCTTATTTAATTAAACACTATAACGCGGGTTTCTACGGCTGTAGTAAGTTACCGTACGATGTTTTTGCTACGCAGTGCCATACCGCGGGCGCCCCCCCTCCTCTGCCGCCCGCGCACCTTGCTGCTAGCGGAAGAGCGGCGACGCGGGCGACGGAGAGAGAGAACCCCGATCGCGAGCGACGGTAGACGTGGGTCTGGATCCTCCGCGACTCTCGGTCGTGATTTATTTTGTCTTTTTCGTGAAGCCATTTTCTTCAATTACTTAAGTGTACATCTTGTGAAAAGTTTAATTAAACATCTGCTTTAAAGAACTGACTTTAAACTGGCGCCCAACGTGGGGCTCGAACCGTTACATTACGAACTGTGATCTAGTGCCTACGCATACGTGACCGAACGCGTACCTATACCTACTCTGTTAGAAATAAGTACGGACATTCGACCTTACCGTTGTCATCACTAAGCGTGAAGATGCCGACAACGAGGAGAGGCGAAGCGCTCCGTCAACAACGAGGAGAAGATGATGATAACGTCACGCTCACTGAAGAGGAGGAGAGCGTCGTGGAGCGCGGCCACGCGGACGAAACCGCGAGCGCCGGCTCAAGGTCAACACAGCAACCAGCTCCCCAGTTCCCTCCAGACTTTCTATCCACGCTGATCGAGTCAATCACGCGTGCGCAAGTGGAAGCCAATAGAAGCCTCATTAACTCGCTGATGAGTTCCAACGGCGAATTCAGGGCCTCCACCCCAGTCGGGGTCTCTCCAACAACCAACGCGAGCAGCAGAGGTGCCGCCGCTGCTGCCGCGTCGCGTACCGACGCCAACTTCACACGATGCACGGCGAGATTCGACGGGACCTCCCAGGACGCCGAGGTCCTGGAAGCATTCCTGGACGCCGTCGAAGTTTACAAGGAGTGCGCTACCGTAAGTGACGAGCATGCCCTCCGAGGATTGCCGATGCTGCTGGAAGGTGAAGCGGCGGTATGGTGGCGCGGTGTCAAAGCGTCTGCGACCACGTGGTCGGAAGCGATCGCGCGTCTCCGCGCGACCTACGGCGTGGCGCAGCCCGCGTATCAAGTCCTACGGCAGATCTTCGCTACGGAACAACAAGAGGAAGAACGCGCGGAAGTGTTTTTGTGTAAAGTGCGAGCATTAATTGCTAAATTACCGTACGAACTCGACGAAGTAGTGCAGGTAGACTTTTGTTACGGATTACTGCACCGACGCATAATAAAACGAGTGCCGCGTGATTGTGTACGTAATTTAGATGATCTGTTATATAAGGTGAGGATCGCGGAGGATACATACAAGGCGCTTAAGGTAACAAATTCTGTTTTTAGGTAATAATAATACGACCCCGCAAACCAAAACATCGACAACGAATTCGAATTCGACTTCCACGAATTCGAATTCGATTTCCACGAATTCGCACTCGTCTGCGCCGCGTAGCAACAACAAAAGACCCCGTTGTAATCATTGCAAATTATTCGGGCATGTTAGTGATGAATGTCGTAATCGCGATAAAGCGACTAATAATAAAAATAATAACGACACTACGCCTAAGGAGTTACGTTGTTATGGATGTGGTAAACAGGGCGTCGTGAGATCGAAATGTGATGTTTGCGTGAAAACATTGTCTAAACCAGACGAAAAAACATCTTTCAACACTGTTGATGTAGATTTTTATTGTCGTGATGATAGTAGTAACAATAACATTAGTACGGACGATGACGCTTCGTGCGTTCAAATAACGAATATGAGTACGCGCGAACATCACCCAATGGTAAATATTAGTGTTATGGGCCGTAACGGCGTGGCGATCGTAGATACCGGCGCTACACATAGTATTGCGAGCCCTCTATTGCACCGACTTTTAGTCGATTCAGGAGTCCGGTTTAGTGAAACTAAACGTTTCGTACGCCTGGCTGATGGTACACAAGGGTGGAGAGACCTGTTGTCAGCCGAGGTAGATATTATTATTCAAGGTCGTAAGGTACTGTGCCAGTTCTTAGTATTGCCCGGTAATAATATTAGGACGCTTTTAGGTATAGATTTTTTGGCGCGGGCCGGCATGGTAATAGACGCCGCCCGACGCAATTGGTCATTCTCGGACAGTCCGGGGCATTGTTATGATTTTGTTTACACATATACACTTGACCCTATTGATGCGGAACTCTTGTGCACGGCATCCACTGAGTTATCGTTGCGATCAGACGAAGGTTCTAAGTTGACCCCCGAGCAGCGGCGCACACTCAACGCTTTTATTGAAAACCGTGCGCCGCAGTTCGCACGTGACGGACCGGCAACGGAGTTCGCCACACATCGCATAAAGGTGAGTTCACACCAAGAACCTATTGCTTGTCCACCGTACAGAATGTCGCAAAATAAGAAAGAGGCCTTGCAGAAGGAGCTTGATAAGCTGCTGCGAGATGACATCATCGAAGAGTGCGAGTCACCTTGGGCCTCCAATGTCGTGCTTGTGGCTAAGAAGGACGGAAGTTTAAGGCTCTGTATAGATTACCGGAAGCTTAACGCGGTGACCGAGCCGGACCGGTACCCCCTCCCACGCATCGAGGACATACTGCACGCGGCCAAGACCAGTGAGTATATGACCACTCTCGACCTTCGCTCAGGTTACTATCAGGTGAGCGTCTGCCCAGAGGATCAAGACAAGACTGCGTTTACGTCACCACTTGGTACCTTTAGATTTAAGCGGATGCCGATGGGGCTACGCAATTCAGGAGCCACTTTTCAGAGGATGATGGACCGGTTCCGTTCTAACCTGAAGGAAGTGGAACTCCTAGCATACCTCGACGATCTGATTTTGCTGTCACCAGGGCCTTTCGAGAAGCACCTGGCAGACCTTGAGGCGGTCTTCGAACGACTGGCCATGTTCAAGTTAAGAGTCAATAGGGACAAGAGTTTCTTTGCGAGGGAGTCTGTCAAGTTCCTAGGCCACGTTATCGTGCCAGGCGGGATCCAGGTGGATCCCGACAAGACAGCAGCCATTGACAACATGGCCGCCCCGCAGAACGTAAAGCACTTAAAGTGTTTTTTACAAACGTCGAGTTGGTACCGACGCTTTATCAACAATTACGCGGAAATCGCGAGGCCCCTTACTAATCTCCTGAAGAAGTCGAGTGCCTGGCGATGGGACGACGAGCAACAGAAGGCGTTTGAACGCATCAAGTCTCTCCTCGTGTCCGCACCCATTCTCTGTCAGGCAGATGAGTCGAAACCCTTCGTCCTTTGCACTGACAGCAGCGCTTATTGCCTTGGGGCTGTTCTAATGCAGGGGGAGGGACACGACGAGAGGCCAATTGAGTACGCGAGTCGACTCCTCACTAGCGCCGAGAGGAACTACTCCACGACCGAGCGAGAGGCTCTCGCCGTCGTGTGGGCACTCGGTAAGTTCCGCGGTTATGTGGAGACCGCGAAGGTCACGGTTCGGACAGACCACCAGCCCTTGCGATGGCTGATGAGTCAAAGGTCACCTAGCGGCAGACTGGCCAGGTGGGCCCTCACCTTGCAAGAGTTCGACCTTAACATTGTATACACGCCCGGTCGCGCGAACGTGGTTGCCGACACGCTGTCGAGACCCGTTTGTTCGGAGGACCAGAACGAGTGTGACCTATGCATGACTGTCGTAGATATGCCTAAGAGGAGCAGCGGTGATATCCGCAGCAATCAAGTATTAGACCCAGAAGTCCGGAAAATTATTGAGGATATGGAGTCTGACGAACCCTCTAGGGGGAGACCATGGTCCGACCGCGGGTATACCCTTTCCGACGGTATCCTATACAGGTACAGTTTGGAGTCGGACGATGGAGAAGACTGCTGCTTAGTCGTGCCCGAGCATGAACGTAGGCAGGTCATGGCAGACTTCCACGATGCGCCAACAGCTGGCCATTTCGGCGTAGAGCGCACGTTGAGCCGCGTTCGCGCTAGATATTATTGGCCTGGTATGCGCACGTTCATCGCGAACTATATAAAAGAGTGCGTACCTTGCCAGAGATATAAAGCCGACAACCGCAAACCAGCAGGACTGCTGCAGACTCCCGCTGTGTCACGACGATTCGAGGTAGTTTCCGTGGACCTGTTTGGTCCGCTCGTAGAGACGCCTAGGAAGAACAGGTGGATACTGATCGTTGAAGATGTCTGCTCGCGCTGGGTGGAACTGTTTCCGTTGGAGAATGCCACCAGCGTCGAATGTGCTCAGACTCTCGCGAATGAGGTGTTCCTCAGGTATGGGGTACCACGTCGCCTTATCAGTGACAACGGCGTGCAATTCGTGAGCGAGGTTATGCAGCAGGTCTGCCATGTTCTTGGAATAACCCAGTCGCTCACGCCCTTTTATCATCCCGAGGCCAATCCCATAGAAAGAAAGAACCGGGACCTCAAACCTCAATTGGCCATGCTCGTAGGCCACGACCATACCACTTGGGACGTGCATCTTGCAGCAATCAGGTTTGCTATGAACTCTGCGACTACCAGCAGTACAGGGTACTCGCCGGCGTTCCTCACCTTTGGGAGAGAGTTACGAGCTCCTTCCGACTCTGCGATAGACATGAGGGCTATCGTAGAACATGACAACTTCGTGCCCAGCATCACGCCCTACCTGAAGAAGATGGCTGCAACCCTGGACGAGGCCAGGGACACTCACGAGAAAGCGCAGGCCACTCAAAAGGAGAATGCTGACCAAAAGAGGAGGCCGTCACCGCAGTACAAGGTAGGCGACCTAGTCTTATTGAAAACGCAGGGACCTAACGATGCTGGCCGCGGACAGACCGCGAAGTTTATCCCACGTCGTGACGGCCCATACACAATCGGGAAGATCATTAGCCCAACAACTTACGGTCTAGAAAACGTGCAGACCGGTAGGGACGTAGGGAGATACCACGTTTCGCACCTCACGCCTTTCGCCGGTCAAGTAGAGCCCCCAGTTCGTGAGAAGCGTAGGCGTGGTAGGCCGCGTAGATACTTAGACTAGCCTAACCGCGAGGGCACTTAGTTAAGCTAGAGGGGGAGGATATAACGCGGGTTTCTACGGCTGTAGTAAGTTACCGTACGATGTTTTTGCTACGCAGTGCCATACCGCGGGCGCCCCCCCTCCTCTGCCGCCCGCGCACCTTGCTGCTAGCGGAAGAGCGGCGACGCGGGCGACGGAGAGAGAGAACCCCGATCGCGAGCGACGGTAGACGTGGGTCTGGATCCTCCGCGACTCTCGGTCGTGATTTATTTTGTCTTTTTCGTGAAGCCATTTTCTTCAATTACTTAAGTGTACATCTTGTGAAAAGTTTAATTAAACATCTGCTTTAAAGAACTGACTTTAAAACACTGGTTTTCAGTTGCATATGGTTAGACAGCTAAGCAGGCGTCGCGTCCAGTCCAGTTGAGGTCGGCTTCCAGTCTAATTTAGACTGAATGCCGACCTCAACATAGTTGAAACAACATGACAGTGCATGTTGTTTCAACTACGAGTATATAAAATTGTTACACCTAACTATTATCATTGTGTGAAACAAAAGCGTAGGTACCTAGATCCCTACTATTTTCGTAATATTTGTATTACACCAAAGAGATTTAAGATGTCTTTGTATTACACTGTGGCAGGACAGAGTAATACTTATGTTTAACCGACTTTAAAAAAGGAGGTTCTGTATTCGACCCGTATGTATGTATGTATGTATGTTTGTATGTCCGCGATTATCTCAAAAACTGCTGAACCGATTTTGATAATTCTTTAATTACTGTGATCTACATACTTTCAGGAAGGTTTTAGTATATAATACATTAGGTAAGTAACTATTCTTATGTACGAAGTTATATGCATAAATGTACTGCATCTCCGGCATTTCTATGGGAATTTTGATGATTCTTCGAGTCGTGTCTTCAATTCTTCAATGCACTAGTGTTAATTGAATTGGTGTGGGGTAGGTACAACTAAAAAGTGAAAAATAAAAACTTTTTTACAAAAAAAACAACCGACTTCAAAAAAAAACACTACAAAGTGAAAAATAACTTTAATTTCGGAAGTCGGTGTCAAAAAACGAAAATGCGGAACCAACGACACCGACTTCCAAAATTAAAGTTATTTTTCACTTTGTAGTGTTTTTTTTTTTGAAGTCGGTTGTTTTTTTTGTAAAAAAGTTTTTTATAATGTTGTAACACCTTATAACCAATGCACAAATAAACATAATTATATGATTTGATTGATAGTTGAAAAATTAATTAATTGAGATTCAATATTTTTGTGTAGATTCTATCCGGCAAGTGCGGACATGTTGTTGGCAGCGTTCCGTTATTTCGACGAGGAAGGACGTGGTTTTCTAACCAAGGAGCGGTTTACTAAGCTCATGCTCGAAGAAGGTGAACCTTTTACACAGGTCAGCAATTGATTTATAACTAATGAAGAAAACCAGATTTTCGTATCAACTAAGCCAAAATTTCAGCACAAACAAATTAATTTTGTTTGTAGTAGGTACCAACACTGGTGGTTCAAGAATATGCTGGCGTGTTAGAAGGGGTGGGGGGGGCGCGCGGGAGGTAAAACGATAGATATGTAGGTACCTATAGTATAGTTATGTTGACGACATATTCAAACAAACAATACCTATTCAAATTACATTAAAATTCGTGATTTAATGTCTAAACAAATAATTCATTATCTAACACTAGCGACAAGTGGAAGTAGCATTGTCTCAATGCAAGACAAAAGCCTACCACCGCTAGAAAGTAGGTGTGATACTTATCAGTATACCCGTTTACTTATAAACGCTGCTTAGAGACGGCCTCATACGTCCGGTTTCCTGATCAGGAATATATCCGTCCGGAAAATATAAGAATGTGTGCGCTTAGAGACGATTTTGTATGAAATGCGTGCATTCAGGCCTTCAGGGTCTCCGTATCTGAATTCCTGATCAGGAAACCGGACGTATGCGGGCAGTCTAAAATTAAGTAATGATTAGCGACTGTTTGAACTTATACACATTTGACGTTTTAAGGGTAGTTCTTCGAAATTTGATTCTTCGACTGATCCATATGGCCAAAATTTAATTTCACTTTCAGCTCTGTAACACATGCTCATATGAAAATAGACATACCAAAGAACATGTGTTTGTATGAGGGGCTCGTTTTTATAAAGTAGTTTTCAAGATATCGACGTTCGAATATTTTGTGCCCAGATGAATCAGAAACAGAAATAAAAAGTAATAAATACACCGTTAATTTTGATTGATAATTCTAAACAATAATTATTTATTCTTAACTAAGACTAAGACATATCAGAAGTGTCATATTTAGAACAGTTTTATACTCCTGTCACTTTTTAATTATTCAAAAGGTTATAGCTAAATAAATGATAATAAAAAAAAAAAAAACGAGTGTGCTTATGACCACACGACTGAAGTGAAACTTCAAACGTATTTGGCTATGAGAGGAAGAGAGAAAGAAAATGTCCGCGCGCACTGCTTTCTCTTGCTTAATCCCCCACTCAACTCCCGTTCGCCTCGCCCGTAGCCCGTAGACATGGGTCGTACTTGCAAAATCGAGTACCAGGGCTTCCAAGTACGTCCACCTTAAGAAACCAGGGCTCGAGATACTTTCAAGTATTCTCTATCTGCATCGAAAATTGATCCATAACTTCATACAAATAAGAAGTACAATCGCGTAATCAAACAAAAGCCCTGTTGGAAGTAAAAAGTACTTGCATAGGAAATTGACCCGTGAATTCCTATAAATAAGGAGCACAATCGCCTTTACAAATAAATACTTTTACAAACCATTAAAGTAAAAATACTTGCATACGAAATTGTTCCGTAGACTCTTACCACACCTCGGACAATACAACGCTCGCAAAATAATTACCTATTACTACTACATAAACAAGTGACGTTTGTATACGTGCAAATGTGTGCGCGAAATCTAGTAGCGTAAAAAAAATGGCGCGGTAAGCAATTTGTGTCGGGGAACCGAACGACGACGGCGGCGGCGCTGCCCGAACGTGTGCATTATTATGAAGTGACCATGTAGTTCAATTGTTTATTTATATAGTCGGGTTCGTAATGAAATAAAAACACTGATATGAGGGCGAGGAAGGGAGTGTCCTTTCTGTACGTAGTACTATTAAGTATTCTGTGCTCTTACTGATAAGGAGCATGATCGCATTTGCGAAAACAAACGCGGTTGTTGAACTATTTGAGTACCTACGTACTTACTAAGATAATTACTAAGATAAACGCATGGAAATAGCAGTACTAAAGATAATTATTTTGGATCGGCGGTGTAAGAAAAGGTGCTTTCAAATAGCTATCGGTAAAGGAATATTTCGTTCAAGCGTGTTCCGGCGAACCAAGACATCGGCAAATCTTGGTATCGGCCAACCATTCATTCTATGTAGCGTTATTCGGCGAAACGTGCTGTCGCTAAATAATAATCGACTTATAGTTTTTTCGTATTACCGTTCGTCGGTGAACCATGCTTTCTGTAGACAGTTATATCGTTCAAGGGTAATTCGATATACCGTACGGGACTCACGTACTCGAGCGTCGAGGCACGACGGAGCGAGATAGTTTCAAGTATTTTCTATCTGCATAGAAAATTGATCCATAACTTCATACAGATAAGAAGTACAATCGCGTATTCAAAAGCCCCGTTGGAAGTAAAACTACTTGCATAGGAAATTGATCAATGACTTCCTATAAATAAGGAGCAAAATCGCGTTTACAAATAAATACTTGCAAACCATTAAAGTAAAAAATACTTGCATACGAAATTGTTCCGTAGACTCTTACTGATAAGGAGCATGATCGCATTTGCGAAAACTAACGCGGTTGAGTACCTACGTATTTGAGCGAGTAGCCGTATAAGATACTTTCACAGAATACTTAAAGTACTACGTACAGAAAGGACACTCCTTTCCCCGCACTAACATCAGTTACCGCACCT
Source organism: Amphipoea oculea (assembly GCA_945859645.1). NCBI lineage: Eukaryota > Metazoa > Arthropoda > Insecta > Lepidoptera > Noctuidae > Amphipoea > Amphipoea oculea. Next base: position 11,989,194 of record OX243886.1, on the reverse strand, counting down.
CACCCCGCACTTCGGCATATTCGTCTCCGGTTCTTTACCAAGAGCGCTTGCAAACACAAGAACCGCAGCGCTGTAGGTACCTACCTACCGCTGACACGAACACATTATTTTTTTAAAGTTTTATATTTTGTGTTAATGGTTGTATATTGTGCATTATTTGGATGCTTATCTTCATCGAGGAACGATAAAGACAGGAGTTTCTTTCGGTTCCCGAAACATGAAAGAAGGTAAGGAACAGCAACTCAAATATCCTTTAAACCCAAAAAAAAATAAAAGCTAGTATATTACAGACAAACAAGTTAAGCCAGTGTTGTGATAATTTATTTTCATAATTTTCTCTATTATTAATTTATTTTCCAAGTTTTCTTCGTTTTAGAACAATTAAAACTTCCGTAATATTAACGTACCAACTATTAAATTATTGCTCTCTCTCTTTATTGTCTTAGTTATGTCTCTTTCTTTCACGTTCTATTCATTCTTCGACTTGAAAATTAGTACAATAGAAATGTAATTAATTAGATTTCTGTGAGTACTAATTTTGTCGCGGCGCGCGGCGCCCCATTGTTGCATACGTTCGGGCAGCGCCGCCGCCTACGCACTACTGCCAGCCAGCCCTACTAGATTTCACGCACACATTCATACGTATACAAACGTCATTTGTTAATGTACTAGTAGTAGGTAATTATTTTGCGAGCGTTGTATGGAGTGTCCGGGGTGTGATACTTTATAGTCTTGCAAGTATTTTGAGTCGGTACCTGGTGTGCGTACTTGGAAGCAAATACCTGGTGTAAAAACCTGGTCGCGTAAATACGTACGGCGTACCTTCCCTACTCGCCCGATCACACTTTTCGTAACGCTTACGTCACGCGTTCGCCAGCTTACTCTCCAAGTCAAGTGTGCGTAAAGAAGTTTCACATCAATAATTTTGACACAACAAAAATCGAATTTGACAATCGCGACTCGTCGACACGTGGTACTTATTTGCCCGCCGCAGGCGCGGGGCCGCCCCCTCCGCGCCTGCGGCTCTAAAAAACAATACACGGGGTAGGGGCTAGGGCAAATAAGTACCACGTGTCCTTGGCGTGTTTTTAAGGAATTTTTCACTTTTTGTATGGAAAATATGAAAAATGATTACCTACATGTTGAGTTTTAGGAGTATATGGGTTTTATAAAGGGGGTCGAAATTTTCATTATTTTTGCGATAGGACGCACCATTTTCGAGATATAAGCAAAAGAAAAAAACTTCAATCGCATTTGGCTATGAGAGGAAGAGAGAAAGAAAATGTGCACGCGCACTGCTTTCTCTTGCTTATATCCCCCAGTCAACTCCCGTTCACCTCGCCCGATGACACTTTTCGTAACGCGTTCGCCAGTTTACTCCCCAAGTCAAGCGCGCGTAAAGAAGTTTCCCTTCAAAAATACTTGCATACGAAATTGTTCCGTAGACTCTTACTGATAAGGAGCATGATCGCATTTGCGAAAACTAACGCGGTTGAGTACTACGTATTTGAGCGAGTAGCCGTATAAGATACTTTATAGTCTTGCAAGTATTTTGAGTCGGTACCTTGTGTGCGTACTTGGAAGCAAATACCTGGTGTAAAAACCCGGTCGCATAAATACGTACTTTCCCTACTCGCCCGATCACACGTTTTCGTAACGCATTCGCCAGTTTACTCCCCAAGTCAAGCGCGCCTAAAGAAGTTTCACTTCAAAAACATACAAACAGCCGAACATAGTACCTCCTCCTTTTTGTGAAGTCGGTAAAAAATACTTGCATACGAAATTGTTCCAAAAGGAGCATGATCGCATTTGCGAAAACTAACGCGGTTGAGTACCAACGTATTTGAGCGAGTAGCCGTATAAGATACTTAATAGTCTTGCAAGTATTTTGAGTCGGTACCCGGTGTGCGTACTTGGAAGCAAATACCTGGTGTAAAAACCCAGTCGCATATTTATGCGACCGGGACCGGGTTTTTACACCAGGTATTTCCAGCTATTTTTTACGTACCTTCCCTACTCGCGATCACACGTTTTCGTAACGCATTCGCCAGTTTACTCCCCAAGTCAAGCGCGCCTAAAGAAGTTTCACTTCAATAAGACTAGAACTACTGACTTATACACGGTCAAACATTGGACATTATAATGCAACAAAAGCACTCCTTTCGTGCTGGAAAGGGGAAATCGAATTTATTTCATCAGTCATATGGGGGTTTTGACCATACGAATCAGGCACAGTTGAATCAGATTTTTGCCTACAATCATGCATAACTCATCATACATACAGACTTCATTACTGTTATTTTTCTACACGATTCCATAACCTAAAAGCATCACACGAAACACAGATTGAAGTTTTAAAACAATAAAATAAATTTTATAAAGTAGGCATTGTAATCATAATGCCACCTGAACCAAACACAGGTGAATCAGATATTTTCCTTCGTAACACCGGGATCTAAGCCAACCAGCCGCAGGTCCACCTTCTAGCTCGTCCGTTGCACGACTGGCTTCCCCCCGCGCGGGAAGCCAGACGGCAGACTCTCATTATTATTACCTGACCAAGTACGGTCAAGTGAAGCTTACGCCACATTAATCAGTATTATACGCCGGACACTCCTTATTTACTTATTTATAAACAAAATAACGTAGTTATAACCAATACACATTTTTTTGTAAGAGGACAACTCATTTCCTTTCGATATAATTATAATTTATATTGATGTATCAAAGGGAAAATGCGACATCGACCATTTTGTACCGGAAAATGGCTAACGGACGCGTTATATGAATCAGAAGAACACACTTCAAATATTTTTATTTTGTACCTAGACAGCAAGTAGTTAAAAAATATAATTTGTCCTAGTAAGGCATAAAGCTAAACTGTACAAAAAAAAATTTACATGCCGTTTTGTTAGTTGGTTACAGAAATATACCCATAGACATCGAAAATTTTGTCCCTGAAGAACTACCCTTAACGTATCTTAACTTTAATCGACGTTTATAAATAAACACCAGTTTCGACTGGTTTTATTCCAATCTTTGATGTTTTCCTCTGCTGCCATGGCCAACAGGAGGAATTCGACGAGATGATGCAAATAGCGCTGGATCCCGTCACTGACACCATCACTTACGAATACTACATCAACCAACTTATCGTACGTATCGTTCTTTTTTTAACAATTTATACATTTCAAATTAACCTTTTTTTTTAATCTAGTTTTGTTTAGGGGCTTTTATCACAGATATTATGTCAGCCCCAAATTAACCCAATTCACAAACTTGGTATGAACAAAAATAACGTTACCTTATAGCTCAAGTTCATTTTATTATTGTCCTCTTATTTCTGTGACGACTGTGTGAGATAGGAGGAATAGTAACGTATTTAGAAGTTGTTACGAATAATAGGGCAAGTTCATTTCATCAGTCCTGTAATAACTGGGTATAGGTATGATTTTGTTCCTAAAAACCTGATTCCTAAGGGGCCGTCTCCACGAGCGAGAGCATCGCGGCGATATTATCGTCGTGCCACGTATTTCTATACTCTCTTAGAACGTGTCTCACAGGGCGATATCATCGCGACGAAAATTTGATGGCACGGCGAGACTATCGCTGCGATTCTCTCGCTCGTGGAGACGGCCCCTAAGAGTCCTTTTCCAATATCGCTACCAGGGTTTATGTTTAGTGTTTGGGTGACTGTGTCATAATTATGGAATCCAAGGCTGACATGCCAGATAAATAATTGAGAAGAATGTTATATCATTTTAAGCAGGGTTGGATAAAATGTGACTAAATAAAAGAAACATGTACATAAGTTTATGCATATTTATTATTCGGAATCAGTTGGTTTAAATGAGAACAATATGAATATCACAATTTATGAATGACAACCATTTTTTTTTATTTCATCATCAAGTAATTAATTTAGTGAATCAACTAAAATTTATCAGTAATATAGCATTTACGTAAAAGTCATTCATAACTTATACAACTTAAAAATAAGTCTACTAATAGTAAAATTAAATTATAATTAACATTATATCTTAAAAAACCTGGAAAAAATCTCAAGAGCTTGGAATTCAAGGGACTGTAAAACATTACCACAATATTGTGTTATAAGTTAACAATAAAATTAGGACTGGAAGCCCAACATAGTTGGGGAAAGGCTAGGCAGATGATGATGAAATTAACGATAAAATATCATAAACTGGATAAAATATTGTCAACTAAGAAATTAAAATATGCTCAGTGTGAAAGTATTGAATATGGTAGCAAAATATTTGTATCTCCCCTAAATCTTCGCTAAACTAACCTATTTGTAAAGATCTCTTCTCTTAAAAAAAATCTTTCAATACAGTGGCCCTATCTGGTCCTGCTTAAAATACAGGGGGACAGCAAAATAGAAGCGCAAATCGAAACGATGAATTCAGCACATCGAGCCTTTTCAGGAAGAAGATCGTAACCGCCATTTTGCATATTTTACAGGAGAAGGTTTTTTTTAAACATTTTCAAAATATTTATAGCATCAATATGAAATTTTTACTTAGTGTTTTAAGGGCACCTCCCTATTAATTCAAATGTTAAGATCTGGCGGTTAATATATATATATATAATCAGTTGATCTGGCTGTAAATATGAAAACAGTTTTTTGGGATTTTTGGCGCTTACGATGTTCTTCCTGAAAAGGCTCGACATGATTCTAGACCCTTACCGTAGTATTTTTTCGACGGTAATAAAAAAAAATCTGTTGTTTCGTAGAAGTGTTCACCTATGCAATCAAAATGTATAGACCAGTAAATTTATTTTGTTTAATAACTGACGAAATATTTCGACACAGCAGGGTTCAGTATCATGTACTGAATCCATGGTAATAGGTTGCGTGTCGAAGACTCTGCTACCCTATAAGGTCTACAGAGTCTAGAGATATATCTCAGACTTAGTTCTGCGAAGCTAGCCTGCTTGCGCGTCGAGTGCGTATAGCACTTGGCGTGACGTTAGCTAGCCGTGCTGACATCCGCGACGGCGTAGATCTACCCGTTGCACTGCCCTTTAACTCTCCTACTTTATCATCAGAGTCTTGTGAATTTTCCTCCTTTTTAGAGTCGTCAGAAGTTTCGGTTGCTTCCGTATTTTGTTCTTCTGTGTTATTAGCTGCTTCTGAGTTTTCAGTTTCAACCTTATCAGTGACCTCTTCTTGGGACGCAGTGTTATTGTCTTCAAGGTTGTCTTCAGTAACATTCTCATCAACAATTTCATCCTTATTTTCTTCATTTGCAGCATTTTCAGTGATTTCCTCGTCATTTTTAATGTCTCCCTCTTCTTCCTCCATTTTGACATCTTCAGCTTGTGGCTTAGCTTCGCCACCTTTATTTTCGTTTTCCTCATTGCATGCACCATTTTCTTCTTCTTCTTCTGACTTCCTTATAGAAGATAGTAGGTCTGTTATCTGGCCATCTAAGTCAGAGGGAATAATTTCACAGTTCATATCGTCGTCCTCTTTTTTAATCTCTTCCTGGCTTACGCCATTGGAAGTGGCATTGTTTTCACCATTTTCTCCATTTGATTCCTGAGGTCCATCCTTTTTGCAGATTCGTACGCTGAGCGTATTTCGTCCTGTGAAGTAATAATATAAAGATATAATTTAACATGAGAATTGAAAAGAAAACTTTTAGCCCTAGGACAGCCTAACATTTAACCATGAAATTTTTTTAAAGTATTCAATAGATTGTGCCTAAACTTAGCTTTAAAAGAGATTATATCGACCTTATAACAAAAGTAACTTTACCAAGAACAGTTCCATCAGCTGCCACCATGACATCATAATCAGTTTTCTCAGTGAATCCAACAAACAGCAAGTTGTGGATACTCCTGTGTTTCTTTATAGATTTCGGGTTGTACTGGCTCAGGAATCCTTGCATCACCTTCCTCTTTGGCAGTGTAGGACGACCCATAATCTGAAAGTCAAAATTATTAGGTCAACAAAATGATCGCGTTATTTCTATTATATCAAAAAATCTGACGATCCCACGCCGCCTAAGAACATCAACAGAGATATTGCAGGTGCGTTGCCATCCCAGAGAAAGATATTACTCTCAAAGCTAATATCATTCAAACCGGAACACACCATCGCTGCTTGACGGTAGAATTATGTCTGGTGTTAGTACTTGCCCAGATGAGCTCATGCTATCATAAATAACCTTGTCTGTGGCTTACCTTGACATAATAAGGCAAATTGTACATTTGGCGACTATCGTTCGGAGACTGCGCAGCAGGAGCAGTGGTATTAGCAGCACCCTGGCCTTCTTTCGAGCTTTTAGTACCGAATATTTTAGCCGCCTTCTCATTGGCCTTCATTGTTATTGCTGCTTTAGTAGTTTGGTACATCCCGTCGACATTTAAAAGCTTGACAACATACTGAAAAACAAATAGCCATAATAAAACACCTAGCATAGTGTGTGAATATCAACACCTTTCAATGGGTAATTGCTAAAATCAATGGATATTAATTAATTCCGTAATTTCCAAAATGATATATAACGTACTGGTAAATATTTTTTCATCAGTCGAGGTATGATCCGCTTTACGTCATACACTTTCACAGTAGTGTTCAAAAAGTCTTTATACTCTTTGTTGAATTCATCTTTGTCTTTATTTTCAGCATTGTCTTCAGCATTCTTTTGAAGGTCAATCTGTTCTTCAGATGTTTCAACAACAACATCATCACTTGCTGGTGCATTGGCATATATTTCTTCGAGCTAAAAAATTATTTCAATTAGTAGGTATCATGATGAAAGTACAATATAAATCATGTTAAAATTCTAGTTATAAGGATAATATGTTAGGAATACTCACTTTCGAAAACATTTCATTAAGTTTTCGCTCAAGAAGGCTAGTCATATTGGCTCTGAAGAAATCACCTGGATCTCCTACAAGTAAAATATTATTTTGAAGTTCATTTGATCTATAAAAATTGGCCCGAATACTTATTTATCTAAATAAATGATAAAGATCATACCTACATACATTTTCGAAATTTTTGGAGGTAAGTACGAATTTCACGCGGACGAAGTCGCGGGCAGAAGCTAGTATATTATAAAGAGAAGCTGTAGTAAAGATTCTATCTAGCTCATATTAGAAAAGATTAGATACAATCAAAAGATCAATAGTAATAGCTTTTTTATGTTTCGTAAATAGACTATAAATATGCATGACACAATTTTGTTTCTAAAAATAAACTTTTGGTATATTGAAGTTGGTAAAATAAAAAATAAAAATGTTTACTAGGCATATAGAAAGGGCTTGGTTTATAAAAGTAAGAAATAATGAATCAATAACTACCTGACTCAATAAATTTAGTTTTCAGATTTTGGTCTGATGCTGAGACGCCGCCGGCTTCTAGAGCTATGTTCAGTATATCGGCATCAGTCTCTTCAGGGAACTCCTCTCGATAAATAGCGAGGATATCAACCAGGCTGCCGACTACTTTTCCTAACATAACAGTTCGGATACGCTCTCGCACAGCCTGTTTCATAACACGCTGTAGCTGAATTGAACGTAACACGGCAGCGTGTTGTGGTTGGCCATCAATCAGCGCCCTTATGTTTTTCATGATCGCACCCAAAGCCAGTTCCAAACGGCCGCTGACCTGCTGCGAGGGCACGCGGTCGGGCAGCAGCATGCGCGACACAGCCCCGTCAGACGACGACTCGGTCGCAGCAGCCACCAAACTTTTACGTTCAGTGACACTGTGAGACGCCATTTTATTGGGAGCAGCTGGCGCTTTCTGCTTTGATACTTTAGACGGTGTGAAGTCTTTGTTTTGCGTCTTTGGTGGAGCTTTCTGGTTTGCGATCTTTTGGCCTATAGATTGCTTTGGAACCTTTACATCCATAAGAGGCCTAGGAGAAGAGAACTTTGAACCTTGGGCAGGTTTTTGGTTCCGGAAATTCCCAGGCCCAGGATTACCCGAGCCATGTTGGTTAAATTGAGACGGATTTTTCTTTTTTGGAGGGGTTCTTTTAGGGGCACTGTCGTATTGCCATTGGTTTTCAGCTTGGCGTTTTCTGCCAAACTGATTGCGATGTGTGGGTCCGGTTTCGTACAAGCGGGTAAAATCGCGATTGGAACCATGCTGACCTGGTTCATCATATCGCATTTGATCGTACGAATGTCTCTGAAATTCAATTACAAAAAGATGATAATTTACATTTTTAACAATATGCTGAAAATGCTGTCATTTGTGGGCCATTCAATCTGATTATCTGATGCTTTGTGTAAGGGACTAATCGACTTTGAAGTTAATTAATCAATTAATCAGATGAATAGTTTATGACACTTCAGCATATTTGCAGGTGAACTGGTCTAATGAAAAGAAAACATTAGATTCATGTTCACTTCAAGTAACTATTGTACACAGAGAACATGTGGTAAATTCCAATTTCTAAAAACAGTCGCAAAGCAAAGTGTTGACTACAGCAAGGTGTTGCTTTTTAAATTCCATATACTTCCACAATATTGACATGTTGAGAAAGCCTTCCAAACAAAATTCAGTGGTATCAGTCACCACCATATCATTCTTTGAACTTTCCCAACAGAGCTATAAATATTGTGTCATGGATGAATTTAAAAAATGTCTTAGCTGTTGATGTTACTTTCCTCAGTAAAAATTTCTAGAGTTGGAATCTACCATGGAAGCAAAAAAATAGTTGTAGTTATTTTTCATAACATAATAAGTAAATGTGACAGTTTTGGTATACTTTGAGAATGTCCTAATCGCCTATGGATCAGAACATACATGACATAACATACAAATATTATTTGTTCATCACAGTAGGTGTAAATAACATCAGATCAAGAGAAGACAATGGAGAATTGACAAATTACATTTCAACAGGGGATTAAATAACTTTGTTGGTTAAAATATGCAAGTTCAATACTAGTTGTATCGAACTAATAATTTTTTGCAACAAATTTATAATAGGTGCTAGTAGAAACAGTAATGCAAATATCTTCTAGGCATCCAAGCTGTAACATGCCATGCAGGTTTAATGTGAGTCCCTTACAAACTTCTGATTGGCTATGCAATTACTAAAGAATGGACTCCCCGTGTTTGACAATGTTTTAATCATTGTAGTTTAACCGGAAAAGGGGCGCGCGTCGCCGACCGGCGACGAAACAATAGAAAATCAATTGTGTCTCATTAGCGGAGCTTGACAGATTAAAGCCGAGTATTCATTAGGCAACATTTGTTAACCCTTTGAACGCCAACGACGCTTACAAGCGACAAACGTAATCGGCCGCTAGAACGCCAACGACGAGTTTAGGCGACAAATAGATAAGCTACTTTATAATCTAATATTATAGGAAATAGGTAAAAGGATTGTTTTTTAAATTTTGCCGTCTTCTCCTTTAACACTCATATATGGAAAATCGATTGTAGTGATAAAGGTTTATCGATATTTGTGAATATACCATCACTAGCATTTTGTAGGTATTTAATAGTAAATAAATGGCTCGGCGTAGAGAGCATACTTCCTATGTGTGTATGTAATAAACTGTTTATGACGTGCTTATTAACAAGTTTACTGTAAACACTGTTTCTGCAACTTGGCAGTCCACATTTGTCAGTGGTTGCTAGGATGTCGCCCAAGGAGGTAGTGAAGCTCTGTGCTGCTTCCATAATAATTCATAAGAGTACTACTAGAAAAAAAAGACGAAAAGGTGGTGAATTCGATATTATTATCTCTTCGAAACTATCCCCAAAGTATATTATGCTGTTGATAAAGTTCTATGAACATGAGAATCTGCTTGTTGGACCACATTACTTCCATGTTTATAAACTCGCGCAACACACATCTACACCTGTAGATTTTTGCTTATAAACTAGATGTTTCGTCTTGCTCTCTACTCGAACTAGGGAACATGGCAACATGTCTAACAAACAATGTTTCATCGCCTTTGTTTATAAATAAATTGTTTATAAACAGTGTTTATTAACAAATGTTGCCTAATGAATATGCGACTTTATATTTCTGTCTAAATTTTACGAACAAATCACTTTGTATACTATTCTTAAATATGCAAGAAAATCCACAAGACAAAAACTGAAGTGCCTGCAAGAAATGGTCATGTCTATTAAATTATGCTGTATCATACCGATGAATTCTTGTATTGCTGCTCCATGACAAGCAACTGCTGCTGTTGCTCGATCATCTCACGCTTGCGCTTCAGTAGTTCCAACTCCAAATCAATGTCCTGGAAAAATTACATTGAAAAGTTTATATCATCAAAAGTTTCTCAGTAGACATACTGCCTTGTTGGTTGCAAAGGCTACTGCTGAGCATGAGGTCTTGGGTTTTGATACACAACTAGGGCAAAGTATTATTGGGTTTTTCCATCAATAGCTTTTCAGTAGCATCCCTGAGTCTGGATTTGTGCCCAGTTGATGGCAATAGCTTCGCCCCCTATTACATGGAACTTAAACATAATTGGCGAAATATGGGTGTACTATATGTGCAGCACTGCCTAAGCCTATAGATAGGGGAATACAGGCAATTTCATTACTTTTAAGTGCTGTGAATTTCACAATCAATTTTCAATTTCCTGTATCATGGTGCAATTAGCACCTAAACAGGGAGCTTGAATCTTGCACATATTAACTGTGCAATTTATTAAGGTTTATCTACTAATGTTTGTCAAGGCATTTCAGACTGAAAACGGCAGTAGTGCTGAACAATTTATGTTGACAATCCTACTATGTGAATTTTGAAGGAAATGTATTGAATGGAAATACATATACCTAGCCGCTAGCTAATGTTTCATAATTATACTCAATGTTACTGGATTCAGCCTTTTAGTAATAAAGGTATTATTTTATTTGTAGCACTAGGTTAGCGATTCAAATGAAAGAATTGACGAATTTGTGTCATGCTTTTCACATGCAACAACACGCTGGCAACAACTCGTATTATCAGACAATGGATGACGACTTCATCGTCAAACGGTAGTTTTTTTATTGCGTTTAAATTTGACTTTACGGCGGTAAAATAACATTATATCCGTAATTAACACGCACTTTGATATAGTCGAAGTGCGTTTTCTCAATGTAAGTAAACGTAATTGAAGTAGGTACCTGTAAATGCCCGGTCATCAGCGGTCCCCCGCCACCTCCTCCAGAATTGTTATTACCCCGGCGGCCCATGTTGCGTCGCATTTTGTTATTTTATTCTATACTTTAACGTAGCACAGGGGAATTTCCTTATGAAAATTCGGTAGATTACTTAGGTTGACAAGCAGTAAGTCGCCGCACTACCATTGAATCCATAGAGAAAAATTTTAATAGGATTGAATCATAGACACAGAACCACAGATAACTATATATGTAGTACTAGTGCTAGGAGTATATATGTTCTGTAGTCAGAGACTCAGCACGTAGAGTGCGTTTCAACAAATAGTTCCTATGCCGTTATGTTGGCAACAATGTATACCACTTCTTATTCTTCACCACTCATGATTCTAACACTGTCCGTGTCCGCTCGCCCGCTAACGGTTAAAAAAAACCCGCACTAGACAAACTAAATACTAACCCCCTTATTCATAATCCTGTTTTATCTCTATTTTAGCTAAAATAGGTTTAAAGAACGTTTGTCTTTATCTGTCACGTTGTCATTTCTGTGTGTAAGAAAGAGACAAACCCCATTTTAACTATATAGGTTTGATAAGTTTTATGAATAAGGGGGTAATTCTCTGTCTACGGCTCAGCAATATAAAAAAAATTGAAACCACAGAGCATGTAATTTTTTTTTATGACCATACAAGTCTTTTACATAGAATAGATGGTGTAATAATATTACAATAGGTAAAATTAGTGTTGCCAGTGCCAAGTTACCAAAACAAAGTACTCTTCCCAGCTTTTTTTTATTGTTGTTACAAATAGTAAATTGGAAATAAACTCGGAGACTGCAGACTATAATGATTTATCGGACAAAATTATTCTGTAGACAGTCTCAAGATAATTTCGTAAATTTTTTTACAAATCTCCCAATAACTTTGTTTTATCGATTTGGCTAGCGATTCCATGAAAAAACTAATCGGTAATGATAATGACATATTTTTATTCGATTCGTAAATAAGCGTAAATGCTTGCGGCTGAAATACAAAAAATGTTCGTGTTTTAAATAGTTTTTTGTTCTATTGTTTTCTTTTGCGAGTTGGACTCGCGCAACAGATTCCGTACTATCAGCAAAACTTTACAGTTTACATTCATTAATTTTAACGATCATGATTATGATGAATTTTAACGATGGAGGTTGTAGCACACAATTAAACACGTCTGCAAAACCGGTTAACTATTTTGTAGCGCCTGTTACTGACAGAGTGGGGACCGTGGTTTAGCATAAGATAAATCTCCCGATTCCTTCCTTAAATACCCATCCTTTCCCAAATATTCCCCTCCTTCAGGTTGCGAAGAGAGATGTTTACGACTTAGCAGATGAAATTGAAGCGGAAAGGAAAAGAGTATTGGCTGCTGTACCGAAAAAGAGACGCGCTTCCGCACTGTTACGTGCGGCGGCTGCCGCTAGCGCTAATGCTATGAGTATGACGACGGTCTAATGTGGTGCGAAGCTGGATTGGTAGCGGGTTGTCTAAACACTAAATTCAAGCCAGCAACTGCTGTATTACATACATCCTGTTTGTGATGATTTGAGTGTAAAATTATTATGGTTAGTATCCTTTCCGATAGTTGGCGTTGGAAATAAAAAGGATCTTACAGAGGGCCCTGGGCCGTTTGAAAATAATGTCACACGTTAAGGGGAGGGAATGAGTGAGAGGACATACCAGGTTAGAGATAAACCATTCTAAAAATGCACGCCCCTCCACTAAAATTTCTATACAAACATTTGAAATGTGTATTCAACAAGCTGTGGAGGGGCGTTCATTTTTAAAATGGTTTATTTTATCTCTAACAAAATGTGACATCGCGTGTAATGCTGGCGCCTCACATTGGGCATATTGGCCACAAGCTGCAGTCTTGGATTCAACACACCAATGTGTAGATCGGTCGATCCACAGTGAGCGTCAAAGTGACGGGATCAAGTCTCCAATTTAAAATGTATCACATCCAAATGTTTGTACTACATATGTACTAATTGTACCCTAAACAAGACATTTGTACCTCTAAAGGTAAAGGAAGTATGTGAAGACATCCCTGGTCCCGCCACTTTGACGTCAAAGTGGCGGTACCTTCTCAAAATGACGAGATCAAGTCTCCAATTTAAAATGTATCACATTCAAATGTTTGTATTACATATGTACTAATTGTACCCTAAACAAGACATTTGTACCTCTAAAGGTAAAGGAAGTATGTGAAGATATCCCTGGTCCCGCCACTTTGACGTCAAAGTGGCGGTACCTTCTGGAAGCGCTACTCAGAGGTAGGTAATTCACACCCGAAGACTTAGTACTACATATGTACAGGTATATACTCAATGTTCAATACAATTATAAATGCCAAATTCAAGTTATGTGATTAAAACATAGGTCCCGCCAATTTGATGATTCATTTTATCGCTGAATTCATATGAAAATCGTTCCAGCTCGTGCAAAATCAAATGTGGAAACTTAGTACGTCTTAAGTACATGAAAGTGTGTAATTTTCATATGCATAACATAAGTACATCAAAAGTTATCTATCATTCATCGTTTAATCGTATCATTTATCTTTGAAATGGACACATCTATGCAGAAATGAAACAAGCAGTCTTAGTAATTCTGATATATATTTCGATCAGTGGGAACCCTAATTACGTAGTTTGTATCTCAGTCTATAAGTGTACTAGCACTTTGCCCGCGACTTCGTCCGCGTAGGTATATTTCGTACTTTCCTCTAAAAATTTCGAAAATGTATGTTTATGATCTTTATCATTTATTTAGATAAATAGGGCAAATTTTTCAGTTTATAGATCAAAGGAATCAGACTTTTCAAATAAACTGTATCCCCACTTTTCACCCCCACAGGGGCGGAATTTTGAAAATTCGTTTAGGATGTGTTCATAACTTGACTTAAACATTATTTACATCAATAAGCCACGCAGTAAAATCCTCCCCTGTACAATTAACTAATTATTAGCAATATCTGTAGAAGTTAAGTTAGTTTTATTAAATGAATTCTGAATAGCATCATCAATAGAATGTTTTATTCTTCTTGTAATTCGATTAAGAATTTGCCACAATTGTCTAATATTCATCTCCTCTTGGAAAATTCACCCTGTATAGGGCTATAGGACATTTTATATCCTGTGATTTTTCCCACTGAATTTCATCGAGACATTTAATATGTTGTGAAGGTGACTGCGCTGCGGGTGTATTAATAAAAATATTGAGCATCATTTCGAACAAGGTACGTAAGTAGTGTAGGTATGAATACTTTAAAATAAGAAGAAGCTTATTAAAATTCCACATTTTCCTTAAGTTTGCCGTATGTCATACCAAGCGCCATCGTAAACCTATAGCATTAATAGCATAGACTAATATGAGAGTATATAGCCTGCTTCATATTGTCTGTTTCCCGGCATTCCTCGTAACTGACAGATGACATAAGTGACAGCAGCTACCCCGCTTGTGTGAATGAGGCAGTGTTTACATATCTATTTAATAGATAGGTACACTACAGTTTGTATTTGACGAGATAATTAACTCATAACCGTTTCATTTTGATTTTTTTTCAGAATCGCGGTGCACAACAAAAGTTATATATTTAGATAGAGGACACTTATACAAACAAAAAATGTAATATAATATAATATCCTAAAGCGTCACGTTTTGGATTTCACAAGGATTTTTTTGATTTTTTTAGAGAAACGTTATGAAACCTTTATGGAGAAGAAACAAATGAATAATAGACATGTTTTAATTAAATAATTAAACACGGCAATTTATAGTTCGTTTTTTAATCCCAAAGACTAATCTGACAAGTGTAATGTCAAACATCTATACTAAAAAAAGCGAAAACACAAAAGACTTAAATGTCAGATTAGTCTCTGGGATTAAAAAACGAACTATAAATTGCCGTGTTTAATTATTTATTTAAAAAAATGTCTATTCTTCATTTGTTTCTTGTCCATAAAGGTTTCATAACGTTTCTATTACCTCAATAATTCAATATGCTTACCTGGAGGAAAAAAAAAACAAAAAAATCCTTGTTGTTTTCGACTTATATTTCGGTGAATAACTTCGAAACCTGACGCTTTAGGATATTATGTTATATTACATTCTTTGTTTGTATAAGTGTCCTCTATCTAAATATATAACTTTTGTTGTGCACCGCGATTCTGAAAAAAAAACAAAATGGCGGCCGACCTTAGGGCCACCCTCCATAGAAAAATCTTCAAACCCCTTTCTTTTTTTATTATATAAGTAACTTATCATTAGAACACTAAAGGCAAACGTTATAATAGTACATAGTTGGATCAATATAATTATCAAAACCGTTTTGGCTTGTTTCATTTCTGCATAGATGTGTCCATTTCAAAGATAACGATGAATGATAGATAACTTTTGATGTACTTATGTTATGCATATGAAAATTACACACTTTCATGTACTTAGGACGTACTAAGTTTCCACATTTGATTTTGCACGAGCTGGAACGATTTTCATATGAATTCAGCGATAACATGAATCATCAAATTGGCGGGACCAATGTTTTAATCACATAACTTGAATTTGGCACTTATAATTGTATTGAACATTGAGTATATACCTGTACATTTGTAGTACTAAGTCTTCGGGTGTGAATTACCTACCTCTGAGTAGCGCTTCCAGAAGGTACTGCCACTTTGACGTTAAAGTGGCGGGACCAGGGATATCTTCACATACTTCCTTTACCTTTAGAGGTACAAATGTCTTGTTTAGGGTACAATTAGTACATATGTAGTACAAACATTTGAATAAATATGATACATTTTAAATTGGAGACTTGATCCCGTCATTTTGAGAAGGTACCGCCACTTTGACGTCAAAGTGGCGGGACCAGGGATGTCTTCACATACTTCCTTTACCTTTAGAAGTACAAATGTCTTGTTTAGGGTACAATTAGTACATATGTAGTACAAACATTTGGATGTGATACATTTTAAATTGGAGACTTGATCCCGTCACTTTGACGCTCACGATCCACACACTGTTGCATTGGATCCAAGACTAGAACTTGCAGCCAACACACCCAATTTGAGGCGCCGGCATCAAGGGCGGGCGGGGCCAATCATAAACTTGGTCACGTGAGTCGTGACGCATATAAATCTAAAGTTTATAAACTGTCAACTTTCAAAATATTACGAATTCTATCAATATGGATGGCACATAGACTCACTCACATGCACTAGGCAGTATGCCTAATGGTTGAAAGTCGTGCTTCCTGTAAGCAGTCTTGAATAAGAGTCGGGCCACATTGATCGACGGCGTTCGACGGTTTGTCCATACAAAAAGAGAGCAAAGTATGGAACGACGTACGCATCGACGGCAACGAACACGCTCCGGCGGTGATCGACGGCGTTCGAACGGTTTGTACATAAAAAAAGGACAAAAAGAGAGAATGCGGGTGCTCCTTTTCAATCGGCAAAGTGCGAAAGGCCGTCGATCAATGTGTCCCGACCCTAATGAATTGGGGCTAGTTTTTTTTTTAACCTTTTAACCGCTTACGTCGGATTAATCCGACAAATATTTTCGTGTCCATTTCGCCAGAGTCGTATATATACGACCAAATAACACAGCTCGTTTAATCTGTATTATTATTACATCATCACAGCTCGTTTCATCGGTATTTATTTTTCGTTTTTTTTTTGTTGGGCTCTGGGGGCACGACAACTGATATAAAGTCCGGCGGTTAAAAGGTTAAAGTGTCGATTAATTTTATGTTGTCTCCGTAATCATCAGCAGCATCAACGTTATGAAATAGGAAACAAAAAAATCAAATGTAATAATTTATCATTATCTTTTTCAGGTGGAAGACGAAGTCGTGGGTAACCAAGAACCGCCAAAATAAATCTTAGTTTATCCTTACTAAAAACTCTGAATACTCACAAAATAGTCAAGAGAGCAAAAATAAAACCATCAATCGTTTAACAATACGTTTGTTTTATTTAAGTTTTAGTTTACACAAAATTGTGAGGATAGGATAACAAAAACTGTGTTCTTTTTCCCAGCTTGTGATATAGCAAATTGTAATGTTAACGTTCTATCAGGGACTAGGTCACTAGGACAGTCACTTTTTGAGGTACCAATATCCTTATATTTTCATAATTCTTAAATACCTATTCGTCATCAGATCCACTACATTCATCTAATACAATACCTTCAGACATAAGAGCAAGGATGTCGTGATCATCCAATTCATCGTAATCGTCATCAACATTATTGGTTTTATTAGGTTTTTCATCAATTTTAATTGGAGTTTTCACAGGTAAAGGAGCTGGTTTCTTTCCAGTATCATTCATTTTGGGAATAACTTGAGGTTTCTTAACTCCTTTATTTTCTACAACTGGCTTAGCAATGGTCTTACTCTCAGCTGCAGGTTTATTTGCTGCTGCAAGTTTGTTTACAACTGCAGTTTTATTAACTACCTTCTTATTTTCAACTGCCGGCTTAGTAGCAGCGGGCTTATTGTCGACGGAAGGTTTAGTGACAGTCTTATTTTGAACTACTGGCTTACTGACGGACTTCTCAGGGGTAGGCTTGTTTACCGCAGGCTTTTCAACGGGAGGTTTGACTGGAGTTTTATTGACGGCGGTTTCATCTTCAACTGTGGGCTTACTTGCTGCAGTCGTATTTTCAACTGCTGGTATATTCATAGCAGCCTTATTTGCAATAATTGCTGCAGCCTTGTTCTCAACGGCAGGTTTACTTACAGGCTTTACAGCGGCTGGTTTATTTTCATTTGCAGGCTTACTAACAACAATCTTATTTTCAACTGGTTTGCTTACAAGTTTTTCTACTTTCGTTACGTTCTCACTTTTACTGTCGTCTACCTTAGGTTTAGGAGGAACATTTTCAGTTTTTGCTATAACTTTCTTAGGTGACATAATTTCAGATTTTTCTTCCAATTTATCTTCCTTTTCGTTCGTTTCTGCTGTCTCATCGCTGGCGTCTTCGTCTTGTTCAGAGAAACTTGTGATAAGATTTGGCGGGCATTTAGTAAACTTGTAGATTGGGGCTACAGTCACTTTTATATCACCTGAAATTAAAACAATATCATCATTACTAACTACGTACTTTTTCAGCTTTTGCACCTTGCGTTGGTTGACGTTATGTAAACGCTACTGTAGCATCGATTAGACGTGATTCTATTGAAACTAGCGTCGCGTTAACGCAGCGTATTCGTTTGACGAACACGTATATGTTAGATGCGAAGGTTGTTTTAGCTTTGTAACCTAAGTCTCAGATTGCAGAGATAGTCCTGGTTGCCTCTATAAAATAGTTATGAAAGTAAAATTATAATTTTACGTACCACATCGAATATCTTTGGCGCTGCAGATCCTGTCGAAATCGTTGATAGTCTTGACTTGTGCCGCAAACATGTTCACAGTTTTCTCAATACGCTTAAATGCAGTGAAGTTATATTTCTTAAGAAATTCGCCTAGATGCACCTTTTCCGGTTTACCCGAGAATTGCACCTAGAAATACAAGGAAAGTTGAGTTAGAGCTTTTTATCGTTATAGCGTAGCATATGCTAAAATGTGTGACATGTAGCAAGCTTTGCAAGCAAGCATTGAAAAGCTTGGTCTGAATCAGTCTAGATCACAATAAAGATTGTGTCTACGTGCGGACGCGGTGCTGCGGGAGACGCGCGGGACGTCGAGGCGGCGAGAGCCAATCAGCGCCGATAGACGCCGGCCGTGCGTCACATCACATTCAATGCTATACCTGTATTTTATACTAGCAGCGTCCCGCGGTTTCACCCGCATAAGTGTCCATCCCGTAAGAATATCGGGATAAAAAGTATACTATGTGTTATTCTGACGTATAAGCTATATTACTGTAAAGTTTCATCAAAATCCGTTTAGAAGTTTTCGCGTGAAACAGTAACAAACATCTATCCATCCTCACAAACTGTCGCATTTATAATATTAGTAGGAAGTAGGAAGTAGGATTAGTAGGACAGTCCACTAATTTAATTTAGAACACACCACCTTGGTTGGTTGTGAATCAGTAAATCAGGTTCTGAATCAGTTTATTATTTAGATTATTTAATATTGCTTTTGCACTCATAGCAGACGTAGTAATAAAAATGTTATACCTTTACGTAAAGCGGGTTGTGAACATTCAGCAACCTCTTCGTAATATTCAAGCCCAATACCTGAAACAAAAACACATTTCTGAATTATTCAACAGTAGATGTTTTTAAAGTGAACGGAATGTTACAGAGTTCTTCTCATCATTAAATCATTTTCCTTGCTTTTTCCCAACTATTTTGCTATTGGCTTACAGCCTAACTGGAAGCAGCTGAATACCAGTATTTTACACGGAGAGGCTGCCTGTCGGACCTTCAAACCCAGATACTGGGTTGTACGATACCCCTTGATTAAAACTGTCTGACTTTCAGGCTTCTGACGACCCATAACGAATGTCAAAGATCAACGAATGCCATGCGGGACCAACAGCTTAACATATTTTTCGAGACACAAAGGGGTCTCGGTATCTAAAGATGGACGCCCATCCACGGACCGACCGCGGCAAGCATAGCTTAACCTGATCGATCGACCCGTGCAGCTGTTATTACTTAAAGAGTTCTTCTATGTCAGTGAAATTAGCTCTAAATTGAGCGATAGAGTGATTTTTGATATTGAAGATAGAAATATGTAAGTGTACAAGAAAGGCGATAAACGAGTTAGTTATCAATACTACTACACAATCGTATTATGTACAGTCAACAAAAGAGTTAAGTATGTAGGATCGTCGGATACAGTTCAAGTTTAGTAAGAAACCGATGGATATTGTCGTCTGAAATTTAATTTGATAAATTGATCTGTTTGTTTTCTATTAATAAAATTAAATTTTATTCGAGAACATCCATCGGTTTCTTACTAAACTTCAACTATATCCGACGATCCTGCATACTTATCTCTTTTGTTGACTGTACGTAACTGCTGTTAGAATTTGTTCTGAAGTATTCTTATAATGAGGAGAATTGTAGAAATAAGTTCAACTATACTAATAATAAAGCTGAAAAGTTTGTTCATTTGTTTAACCGGTTGAATGCCGTAATTACAGACACAAATAAAAAGCCATTGTGTCTCGCGTGGATCCACGTTTAAGCATACGAAGGGTTAAACGCGGTAATCTCTGAAACTATTAGTCAGATTTGATAACATATTTTTGCATTTGATAGCCCAGTTCTTGAGGAAGGTTATAGGCTACTTAACATCACGCTAGGACCCTGAGGAGCCGAGCAAAAAGAGAAAAGCTAAGCGAAATACTTACATTTCTAAAGTCATCGCCAGCTTCATTCCTCAGCTTTTCGACAACCAGGGCTTCAGCATCGTCTGATGGATTGTCCGGAAGTTCATGCCACACCTGTTACAAATATTACAATGTTAATTATACAGGGTGTTACGGAAAGGGTATATCAATACAAACGGGTTGAAGAGTGTATCTGGTCTAGAATCTCTGTAAGTACAAAATTTCAGCTCAAAAGCAGTAACTTTGAAAATGCTTAATATTTTTTTATTTCGATAGTTTATTAAATTGAAATCATAACAAACGTGTCACCGCATTACGAGGGTCATTATACATTATCTGTAGTGTGTCTGTGCGCCTAGTACACGCACATCACGCCGCCGCGCGCCAGTGCAGCGCCGTGATGTCGAAATAAAAAAATATTCAAAGCATTTTTAAAGTTACTGCTTTTGAGCTGAAATTTTGTACAGAGATTCTAAACCAGATACACTCTTCAACCTGTTTGTATTGATATACCCTTTCCGTAACACCCTGTATAACTAGTTATTCTCAGAAACTCACTCTCGGTTTCTTAAGACCTATTCAATTTAATCACAACAGCTATTCAGGGTAGCAGGGACATTGACGGGCAAACTGTTACCATAAATTCAGTACATGATTCTAGACGTATACATTTTTCGTCGGTTATCAAAAGCTTATTTAAAATTAAAGTCAAACTATTTTATTTGAACACAACAGCTATCTAGAGCCATACAAGCTTATTTTTTCATCACCATCCAAATTTTTACAGGGTGTTCTACCCATGAATATGAAGAACTTTCACTATGAGACCAACTCTGAAATCACGAAAAAAAAATCAGCTGTTTCATACAAAAGTTCAATACCTACTTGACCAAAATGTATGAAACAGCTGATTTTTTTTTCGTGATTTCAGTTGGTCCCATAGTGAAAGTTGTTCATATTCATGGGTAGAACACTCTGTAAAAATTTGGATGGTGATAAAAAAAATAAGCTTGTATATGGCTCTAGATAGCTGTTGTGTTCAACATGTTATAGGAAAATGTGTTGTTCTATTCTGAAACTAGTATTTCGAATTACTTGGACTCAGTGAAGAGTGTGGGTTTTTACCATCGACACGTTAGAAAATCGTTTTATTATTACCTTGATCATAATATCTCGTAGTTCAGTCTCGACCATCCTGGTCATACGCGCGTTGAGTTCATAGTGTCCACCTTGTAGTGGCGGTTCCACCGGTGCGGGCAGAGCAACTGACTTCTTTTCCTCTTCTTGTTTCTTTATTTCCGCTATTTGTATTTAGAAAATGTATATTTCGAAGGTGAAAACAAGGGTACAACTTGATTGTGGTCGATCGACGTTTGTCGTCATTCGTCACATGCAAATTTGTCACCTCATAATAATTATAATATTTCTAATTATGTTACGAATTCACGATACACATTGCACTCTTACTTGATACTGGACTGTGCATAATGAGGACCACAACTAAAGCAATCATTACTTAATTATACTTACGTTTTCGAGAAGCCCCAGGTGTGCTTTCGGGTACTGGAGAACTTTTAGTTGGCCCTTCAGAAAAAAAAGTTAAATAAGTACTTAGATTTTATTTTAAACTAGCTGACCCGACAGACGTTATCCTGTCCAAATTTCAATAATCCATACAAAATTCCCATGGAAATTGCACTTTCAGTATTCCCGAATGTTTTATTTTATTTTCTTCCATACTCTCAGACAGCATGGCTGTTCTGCAAGCGCTGAACAGTTATACAGCTGACTCTGGGCTAATATACGAGTGTCACCAGCGCCTCAACCAGGTGGGTAACCTCAATAAAATAACCATTCAATGGATCAAAGGACACAGCGGTTCGCTGGGCAACGATGCAGCCGACGAGCTTGCCAGAAGGGGATCGAGCATAGCACCAGTGGGACCTGAGCCCATTGCGCCACTCCCCTTCGGGTATATACGCACTCTGGTAAGGAAACGCACCAGAGACCAACATGAAAAACTATGGACGGACCAAGGCGAATGTAGGCAGGCTAGGGAAGCAATTCCTACACTAGATGGCCGCCTCACGAAACAGGTCCTTCGTCTAACCAAACAAAAGCTGCGCATAGTTACTGCAGCTTTAACTGGCCACGGGTCATTTAATAAACACCTCTTTGTCATAGGAGTAACAGACAGTCCGCTGTGCAGGGCATGCATGGAGGACGACGAGACAGCGGCACATGTGCTTCTAAGCTGCCCGGTGGTCGCCACGTACAGGGCAAAGTACTTCGGTAACCCAGGTACCCTACGAGAGACGGTCAGTATCATCAAGGCGTTGCTGGCCTTCCTTGAGGAGCTGGGGTGGATCGAATAATCGATTTTCCCACTCGTACGCAAAATACGCGCATTGACGTGGAGTTGCGGACACCAGCCCGTATTACCTATTTTTATTTTCTTCTTTTGGTCAAAACCTGATTCGGACGATTGCGAACATTTTAAAACAAAAAATTGCCAATACTTAGTCGTTCTGAAGTGATGCACTTACCAACGAACAGCATTTCATTTTTAACCGACTTCAAAAAAAGAGGTTCTGTATTCCACCCGTATGTATGTATGTTTGTATATCCGCGATTTTCTCAAAAACTAATGAACCGATTTTGATAATTCTTATTAATGTGATCTACATACTTTCAGGACGGTTTTAGTATATAATACATTAGGTAATTATTCTTATGTACGAAGTTATATGCATAAATGTAATTTCGAAAGTCGGTGTCAAAAACTTTTTAACAAAAAAATTAAACCTTCGAAAAAACTGAAAAGCAAAAAATAAAAACCTTTTTTATTTTACCTTAATAAATAAGTTCTTAAACTAATGCAAGTATACCTAAGTAATTTTGAGTCGGCGCCAAACAAGCAACTTAATATCGTTGCGAGTGGTCGTGCGGAGAGCGCATTTTTTGTTTGGAATGTTAATATTTATCGCTGGATATTTCACGTTGCATTATTAATTTGATTTGGTTATTTCTTTAAATTTAAGGTAATTTAGTGATCTTTGTTCATTAATTGTTTGGCGCCGACTCAAAATTTCTTAGGTATACTTGCATTAGTTTAAGAACTTATTTATTAAGGTAAAATAAAAAAGGTTTTTATTTTTTGCTTTTCAGTTTTTTCGGATGTTTATTTTTTTTGTTAAAAGTTTTTATTTTATAATTTTTTGAGGCTATAATTTACTAATTACTACATGCTTAATTTTTTATTACTTTTAAAATTACTTTAGATATTAACTGTTATATAATCCTACTTTAACTATTATTTTTTTGTATAAGTAATAAAATACTTAAAAAAACAGGGTTTATATACCAACATAGATACAATAATAAATACAATAAAAAAAGAATTATCAAAATCGGACTACTCTGTAAAAAGTTATGCGTGGTCATACATTACAATCAGTGAGTGAACAATCAATCATCCCCTGTTTTCCTACCCTTAGGGTTGGATTTTTTTTTCCAAATTTATATGGGACCAACTTCGGGGTATATCCTTTCCAATAAAAAATAATTATCAAAATCGGACTGCTCTGTAAAAAGTTATGCGTGATCAATGTGATCATACATAAAAAAATAAAAAAAAATACGCGTCGAATTGATAACCTCCTCCGTTTTTTCGTCGGTTAAAAAACGAATATGCGGAACCAACGACACCGACTTCCGAAATTAAAGTTATTTATCATTTTGTAGTGTTTTTTTGGAAGTCGGATGTTGCTTTTGTAAAAAAAAAAAAATTATTACATAGACTTCTTAGCTGGTTTCCACTAAAGCAGATAGGTGTCAAAATAATGCAAACTTGTTGTTTGCTCCTCTCCTTTATACATTAATTAAAACGGCCCTTTAGTTGGTATACCTATTGTCTGTAACGTACCTTTAACAACTTTAGCTTCTTTTGAAGTGACTTTCGATTCAAGCTTGGGAGGATCTGCCCTCCGCTTTAATAATTGTTGAGGCCTCTGCTTCTTTGGACTCGGAGCATGCTTCTTCTCTGTAACAACGAAATGAGATTACAGGAATAAGAAAAAATAAGCTAGTGCTTAAGTGATTAATAATGCACACTAACCGCTAACCAGCCGGCACTGGGCCCGCGTGGTGGATTACAGCACACTCCCTCTCGAAGAGAGGAAGCCCGTGTCCCAGCAGTGGGAACATTATAGACTGGTTATGTTATGTACAAACCGCTTAAGAAGACATGTTGTTTTGAGAGAATAGAGAATCCGCTAAATTATGCGTAACAAAATTACCATTCGCAGAATACGAAAATATCATTCTAGAAACATCGAAAAGCAAATAACTCGGGCTTCATTAAAATAGCTTGCATGAGTACGCATAGCAGTATAATGTACATCCGGCGCCCTTTGGTCAGTATAGGTATTTTTAAGACTCGTAAACTCAAAATTAAATACAGTTCACAAAAGACACTTGGAAACCTGGATGTGGGAAGAAATACCAAGAAGTATCTACGCAAATAATAGTCTGAAAGAAAACTGCTGCAACACATTGTGATATCTGCGAATAAGATAATGTTGGTAAAAGCTTCTCCTCATGTAAAAGAAACAGCGACAAAGAAAAAAATTGACTTTACAATGATGACGATATCGAGTACCTTGGATTTTTGAACGTCCCGAACGAATATCTTTAGCGACACCTTCGGAGCCTCGAATACCTTCGATATCGTTGGGCCACAGTCTTCATGAAAAAGTCGGTTCATATAAACGCCAACTTGTAAAAAGAAAGGCCAAATTCACACAACCACAAAATTCAGAAAAAAAGAAACAAAATATAATCCTGACTCCCATGATTGGCCGAACTGAATTACAAATTGCATAAAAATGGGGCGCACCCTGGGTACCCCTTGCTAAATTTTTTATCAAGGCAAAAGCTATAGGTATAAACACGAGAGAATAAAAAATTACCTAATATAAAATAATTCAGGTAATTTTTCTCCACATATCGAGCTGTTACTAGGCCTCGTTAAATCCTAGGAGAATATAACATGAGTCGTCGCAGGCAAACAAGTCTGAAAAATACTAATAAATTGTCTAAACACTCCATTTATTGTATTGCTATTGCTAGCTCTACAACCGGCCATGAGAGTGAAAGATAACAGCCCACTCCCTCTCACGGAGAGGAGGCCAGAGTCCCAGCAGTAGAAAAATGACTGATTGTATTAATCCTGTTGCTTTTAATACAAAATCAGTTATGGGTGACAGCTACCTTTAAAATATTTGCGAAGAGAGCAGGATGACCAGTTGTCGATAAATTCAACTTACCTGATTTGTACCAGATTACATGTGGCGAGACTTCCGTACATCAGTTTTAAGTGATTCACAAACTAGGACTGGAATACATGTGTAGCGGTATCTACAAACGACACATGCCAACTACGCGTCATACTGACGTCACACAAAATCCTGCATCTCGCAGCAGTTTACCGCGCAACTAGCATAATACAACGGCCCGACATGAATCAACGGGCGGTTGCCCGCCAGACACAACGTCTAGACGGAGGATCCTCCCTTTTCTATGGAGGATGAGTGAACTTTACACCCTGTTCCTCATACTTCTATATTGGTGACCCCGAACATGCAACGTCAGCGCAGCCTTCGTGCAACTACGTGACGTCATAAACATTCCCGCAAGCTTTAGTGCGGCGAGTCACCCAGCCAGCCAGCACCCACGGCTTCAACGGGTGTCCTGACCACCAGCATGCAGCGACCGCGCATACCTGGTCATCACCCTCAGCAACCTCGGCACAGCATACTGCACTTTCAGCCTATCCATTTAAAAAATATTTTTTGAAACCAATTTACAATTGCCGGAGATATCGCGTAACATACATACAAAAACAATTTCGTTTACTTAATTTTCACCAGTAATTTTTGTTTAAATACTTTGTTATTTAAACAAAAATTACTGGTGTAAAAAGTAGTAGTTTGCTACTGAACCGATTTTGATCAAATTGCTATGGGACCAATCTGAAAGTATATCCTTTTAAATAAAATAAAAAAAATTATTTTGCAAATCGGCTTATAAATAACGGAGTTCTGAGGTAACAAACATAAAAAAGCAACGGAATTGGGAAAGTCCTCCTTTTTTTGAAGTCGGTTAAAAAAACAAATAGAGGAAGACAAAAACTAAATATAACATTGTACTTCTGCATAATTTGTTGTTGGCTTCGGAATACAGCAGACGTAGCGGCATTTATGTAAGCTAGCCGTTTGCAAGTGCTGAAAATGTAAATGCTAAATGATATTTGAGCCTTACCGCAATATTTATACGTGCACAATCTTCGGAACCCTGTAGCATTCTGAAATTTCGGACCCTCTGCAAGTTTTTCGTTGATTTTCCATGACGAGTCAATTAAAAATTTAAGCCTCGTTGACGCCAAAACTCTATAAAAAGAATCAACAAAACATAATAAAAATAAATATTGGTTAATCAACAACAAATTGCAAAAACTGGATGTTGATCTGAGAGATTCTCGACCATACCAGAAATTCAGATGCTCATAACTACATCAAATATGAAACTTACCTCCTTTTACCCGACTGCAAACTAGCCCAAAAGGGTAATGTCTCCTGATGCATTCTGAGACCAGCAATCCATACCAGTTAGTTACAATTTGTAACTATCTGGATTTGTAACTTACAAATGTAGTTGCAAATATTGCCAGAAATATCCGATTTTTTTTACAATGTTTGATTTCATAGCGATGTTACTTCGTAGCTTCATTAACACCATTTACAGTTAAACCCCCTGCACACTTACAAATATATATACATAATATGCAGCATTCAAACGCTCGTTGCGACTTTACAATGGTAAAAAAACATGAATTTCTAAGTAGTATATTATTTATTGTAACAGCAATATTTTCAACCATACTTTACAGTGACACAAATCGGGTTCTTAACAAATTCAAACTAAACTACAGCATTACGTGCAAACAAAACAAAATATTACCTTCCGAAGAAACTTAATCTAAACAAATAATGCTATCATCAGAATCGGAGTCTAAATCCATGTTAGCGATGTCGTAACTGTCCGTCATTTCTGCCTTATACTTTTCAATCAGCTCCTCTAACTTGGAATGAGAATACTCAGACTTAAAGTACGCCGTGTGGGACTTATTTGTAATATCGAGATAATCTAACTGATACTTCATCTTCGACAAAGTCTCCAGGGAGTCTAAATCTACTTCTAATTCAAACTTAGCCTTGTTTTTCCTATCAGGTGTAATGTGGAGAGGTTTCCAGATGTTGAAATTGAGCCCCTTTACACCTTGGTTACTTTGCTTTAACCTCTCTGCTACGATCGCAGGATTTAGCTGATACTCGTTAGGCACGATAACACTCATTCTAAAGAATCGAGTGTTCTCGTCTTCAGCACCCAAAATAACTATAGCATGGCGGTTTACTTTACCTAAATGTTGACTCAACAACCACTGCTTTGTCTCCGCATTTTGTGGGACTACCCCAAAACAGTTCGGAGGGAAAAATCCGTATTTCACAAAATCCGTTTTGGATGTACCGTCCTGTTGATGATGTCGGAAAATATGATATATGAGCACTTCTTTAATTTTACGGGCTTGTAAAAGAGTGATACTTTTGGAACCCTTGAGAGTTATTTTAACGAGTGAGGGATCGTAAGTGAGCGACGCCATGGGTGAGTTCTGTATGGCTTCCGAGATGACGCCTATGTCTACGGTGGTGGGCTCCTTGAGCCCCGCGTCGAACACGTCCTTATCGACGGCGACCGCTTTCAGAAACACGTTCACTTTCTGCAGTTCATAGCTCAGCATCATCTTGTGCTTTTCGAGAGCGCGCGCAGACGACGGCGGCATGTCAACGTAGAGTCTGGTTCCTTTCGCAATGACGATCTTTTTGACGAACTTCCATTTGGCGATGTTGACGCCTTCGAGGCGCTTGTTCTGCAGTTTGAGTTTATCGAGCGGTTCGATGTTGCGGGAGCGCGAGTGGCCGGGCAGCCACACAGCAGCGCGCTCGTACCAAAGCTCCTCTTTCGTATACACGATGACGCTGAACTCTGTGAACCCACTAAAGTCTAAGTTGACGAGCCAGTCCCTGGTGCTGTCGTCTGTGGTGATCAGCTCGTACCGATGCGTGTTCTGCAATCCTTTGAGAGTGAAGTCGGGCGCCCAGCCCTGACTGATTTCGGTCTCTCGTAACATTTGAGAGATGAGGAAGTCTTTCAAAGAGTCCGCCTGCCTAGCTGTAATCTGTTCGAAATCGTCTTTGCACAAGTATAGTTTGTGGCCCTCGTCCTGTGGTTGCTGCTGACCGACTGGTTGCTGGTAGGGCTCGGGCATGAACACTGGATTCTGCGGTAGACTTTCGTATGGGTGAATGAATGGTGCCGGCACCATCATAGGGACCATGTTGGGGTTCAAAGGCGGCGGGACTCCGAGGATCGGCAATGTGACCACTTCTGGTGGAACTATATTCATGTTCCATCCTGTAAAATTTTAAACATTGATAACTTTGGAGGCAACGATTTCACCACTTCTAAAATTCGAAACGTCGAATAAAGAAAGTAAAGAACAAATACAACATTGAGTACACAAACTTACTAGAATCACTTAGTTTGGGACGCGGAGGGTATTCTGAAAAGATGGAAGAGTTATGTGAAGTCTGTTTATGATCAGAAAATAATTAGATGAAGATATGATTAGATTCCTACCTGTCTTCATGGGGGGGCTCTGAGAACGACGGGTCTTGGTAGGAACCTCCGACAGTTCTGTGGAAATATTAGCCATGTTAAAATATTACCTACACAAAAAAAGCGCTTCCGCATTTCGCTTTAGCAATATTATAGGTGTTGAATGATTCTTTTAAATTTAATTCTTTTTTCAGTATCATTATTATAATTAGTTAATCATTATAATTCCTAATTTTATTAACCAACTAGCTTTCAGTTTTTTTTATATGTTAGCGGAATGCAAATAATTCATATTAATTGAACCTGCTTAGCAAGTTTAGCAATTAGGAACGAAAAATCAAACCACAGCTGTCATGTGATTTGACAAAAGCTTAAAATTGAATTTTCTGAAACCGGGAAACCTTACGTACTTCGTAATGATAATAAAAAATAAATATTACCAGACATTGGGATACGAATGTTATAAAATTTACCTGGAGCCTGCCTCTTGATTACTCTGAACTGGCTGGGAAGCGAAGACGTGACTTCCTGCAATATTTTCTCCTCTTCTTTAAGGTTATACTTCGCTTGGTATTTGATAATTATCTCTATGAACGAGACGTCTTTGTCGCCAAACATATCGAACACTATTCTTGCAACTGCAAGCTTTAATTCTTCTAGAACTCGATTTCTCTGCTCCCCTTTGAGTTGTCTATAGTTTTCGTGTCTGTCGAGAATTTTGTTGCATATTTCTTCGATTGCTTTGTCGCGTTTGATTCTGACGGAAGGGCTGACGGTGAAGCGTTTGGGTCTGTCATCGATGCGGTCTCGTTCTTTTGCGTAGTCGTCACGGCGGTAGTCGACGCGGTGTGGTCCATCATCCCGCGGTCTATCGTCCCGCGGTCTGTCGTCACGCGGTCTATCATCACGTTCCCTGGATCGTAGTTCTTCCTCACGGAATCTGTGTCGCTCGTCGTAACGCTGCGGTCTTTCTTCGCGTTCCCTCTCGCTGTGATGACTCCTACTGCCTTCCTCCTCCAAATAATCATTCCTCTTTGACAATCGGCGCAACTCTTCAGCCTTCTTTTTGAACTGTAAAGCTCTCTTGTAGATGTCATCGAAATCTATATCAATGTTCGGATTAGCTGGTTCTTCTTTTCTGCTATCGTGGCGGGGGGACGGTTCCCTTCGGCGGTGGTATTCATCTGGATGAGGGCGTTCTTCATGCTCTCGCGGTCTGCGAGCGGGTTCGTATTCTTCTCTTTGCGGATGCGGCTTACGTTCAATTGAAGTTTCTCGCCGACGGTAATTATCTCGGCGTTCAGCTTCATAATCTTCGCGGGGAGAGTACTTGGGAATTTCTCTTTGAACGAATCTCTCGCTATGAAGTGGGTGAGGTACTGGTTCCCTCACTGGTATCTCTTTAACAGGTCGGATTTTATCCTCGATGAACGGTCTTCGTTCAGTGTTTTCAGGACGTCTAGCGCGCGGATCTTCAACTTTCTCGAAGGGCGCTCGGGGCTCCCATACAGGCACATGTTTGGTTTTGTCGGGTTGATCTCTTTCGGGGAAATTGGAGCGACTGGTTCGGGGGTAGTCGGTATCTCGTACATTCTGTCCGGGCCAGGAGGGCGGGGGCGGGGCATCACGTATCTCGGGGCTGCGACGTTTCTCTAACGCCCAGGAACGGCGCGGGGAGTGAGACGAGCGGGGGGAAGGAGAGTGCCTCTTGTAGCGGTCTCTTAGCGGAGACCTGTCGCGTCGGATCGGCGAACGAGATTTCCTTTGCGGCGTCAGAGTGTGTTTTACTTCGCCTGCAGCGTCGGGCAAGCGATCTCTCATATGCATTCTTCCCATATCGCGTCTATCGTCGTCCTGTTTCTTCATAGGACCGGCGGCTTCGTCCCTCTCTCTTTGCCAGGGCGAGATCCTTGGCTCGGCTTGCCTCATCCCCTGCATGGGATACTGAACATTCTCGCGGTTATCGGGCCGGTAACCACCTGAGTACATAGCTTGGTTTGATGCCTGGAAATTGAAATTTAGTTTGCAAACACGTAGTTGAAATAGAAATCAAGTAACATTTAAGCAGATAGAAATAAATATCAAAATGGGACCTCGGAGTGATAAAATTCTTCCTCCTTATTTGTCCAAAGTGGAAACCACGGAATTGCTACTTTTATAAATCATTCGGGAATACCACCATTAAATATTCCTACCTTTAGTTTATGCTTACAATATTTTACATGCAAAGTTAAAAGTTATATTCTCCACCTGATCTGTCCATTTATGGTCACCCAGTTGTCAATAGTAACATCGAGGTTTGTCAAAAATGGATTTTCATAATATTTAGTGGAAAACCACGAAAACTCATCATTATACAACATTATTCATATCTAATTGGGGTCTATTACTGAAAACACTTCAATTGGACTCGTAAATGCGTCTTTGAAGCTTTTAATCTGAAAAGATTTTTAAGTATTTCCTTCTTAATGGAATCCGGTTTCTGCATTGAAGTTTTGCATTCATAATTCACATCTGAATTTCACGTAAATGTTGATCTTGATAACGTTTTATTGATGAACAAATTAATCGTCATGCTGTTACCTTATGCCTTACTATATTCGCATGAATGCAATAAATCATTTCTGTTGTGGACTATCATCTCATGTCAAGCCTTCTACATGAAATTTATTTCAGAACTCCTACAGAAATAATAGTGAGCTTCCAATAATTTATATGTGTAGTTTTGCAGATTTTTTCCAACTGTTTTTTGTGGACCTTGTCCATATACGGCGATGTTATAAAAAAAACCGTTATAATCCCACAATAATGGTTCAGGAACTGGCGTAATCAAGTCGCTAGGGTAAGCCAGAAGGTTACTGGAACGCTGAACGAACGTACCGATTGAGAAACTTTCAAGTACGAAGACAATACTTGTGCAGTACTTAATTTTCCCTATCATCGATTATGGTGATGTGGTGTGCTACTATGACCTGAATGCAGATCCCATCGATAAACTTGACCGTCTTCTCAATAGCTGCATTCGATTCGTTTTCAATCTGCGTAAATATGATCATGTCTCTGCGGATCGGTCGCTTCTCAAGTGATTGCCAATACGTCAGCGCAGAGAGCAAAGGGCTTGTTTTTATTTCTTGATTCTCCCTCTTCTCCTGGTTATCTCGCCCCCCACTTTCAGTACATATGCGCCAACCACAATAGAAACCTACGGTTTTCACACAATCGTCTTCTTCAATGTCCCAGTCACCGCACAGACTTCATTCACTCTTCCTTCTTCGTTCAGCCTATCTCTTAGTAGAATGCGCTCCCTCAGGAAATCAGGATGGCAACCAACCGATTATCCTTTAAAGTTAAAGTTCGCGAGCACATTCACAAGAAGCTGGCAGTTTCATCACAACAATAATGTTTTCTCATTGTTTGTCTTATTTGTGTTTAGTATATTCGTGTATTTATATATATTTATTTGTGCTTATATTTGTATATAATCAGGTATATGTATTATATTTATAGTTTTAATAGGTTTGTGCGTCCCTTTATATTTAAAAATATTTATTCCTCAATTTTTCACAATAGCTCCTACAACTGTTTGTCTCTGTATCATCCAAAGGTTGGCCGCAGTTACTGCTGATATCGCTTGCGCGGCATAAATGCCTATGGCATTAAATCCGCCTCTGTACATTTGTGTGCTTAAAGTATTAAATAAATTGTAACGGTCTTGGGAGATGCGTTGTCCAGCTGTGGACGTCTTTCGGTTATACAGCCGATGATGATGATGATGAAATAGGTCCAACATTATTTTGCAGCGTTCTTATTGGTCTCACAAGAGTCATAAGCCAATTCGGCTTGCTGATTGTGCTATTTTGTGCGGTTTACATAGTTCAATGACTCCATTCATTACATAGAGACCCGTCCTTGCCTCGGAAAGCACGTTAAGCCGTTGGCCGCGGCTCTCATTCGTTCATCTTTGACAGTCGTTACGGGTAGTCGGAAGCCCAAATGTTTGACAGCCAGTCTTACCAAGGGATATCGTGTTACCCAGTAACTAGGTTGTGGAAGTCAGATAGTCGCTCCATGTTAAATATTCAGGTATTCAGCTGCGTCCGCTTAGCCTGGAGCGAACTCCAACATAATTGGGAAAAGGCTACGCAGATTGACATGGTTCAATGATTTTTTTGAGAATAGCTTGAATTTTATTTCTAGACAGGCCTTGCTTTTTTGTAACTTTTGTTCTAGCTATTAGTTGAAGGTTTTCATATTCTGAACTTGCTGTACAGGCGACACGGCAAAACGGCACGCTGCACGAGATCTTTCTTGAAAAATATTTCGTAAATATCTTTGTTATCTGCTGAATAACTTGAACACAGTAATCCTATATTTCTGTCGTCTGATATGTTTATCATTAAATCATATTTAATTTCTTAATCCTCGTTCACTTCTGCCATTTGACCCCATATCAATATCTTGACTTCAGTTTTCAACTTTCTCGAGGATAGCCAATATTGTTACAGCACCCACAAAGAAAATTGTTTGCGCTGAAGACGAATTTTCACATTTTATAAGTTTTTCATAACAATTTTCTTTTTACACAGTGATCCCAGATGTTTATCCAGTTAATATTCTTAACTCGCGTTTATGTTTATAAAATTACTAGCTGCGCCCCGCGGTTTCACCCGCGTAAATGTCGATCCCGTGGGAATATCGGGATAAAAAGTAGTCCATTTTTTTGACAGGCAATTTTTTAATTTTATCTCTCCGTAAGAACCATCATCGTACTTCAAAGAATATTATAAAAAAAAGAATTAGCGAAATCGGTTCAGCTGCTCTCGAGATTTGCGCTTAGCAACACATTCAGCGATTCATTTTTATATTATAGATTTATATGTATGTGTCAAAGGAGAATTTAATGACACTTCAACGTCACCGTCCTTGCGTCGGCTCAACGTGTCTTCATAGGATTAATAAAGCAGCAAGGTAGAAGTCCAGCGGTTTAATAATCTTTCTGCTATCTTGATAATGTTAAAATCTTTCGAAAGTCTCATCTGTTGACTAGATATATTTGATATTCCTGTAACGTTTCTGCAAAATACAGCAGACTATGTTTTTTTTTTATTATTTTCAATTCATTGTAGATATTTTTAATGCTCATCGTCTTGATGGGGTAAATAAAAATAATATATTTTTTCTTCGCATCTGCTTTTCCTTTACACGAATCCTTTCAGTGCACCTAGATGAGAATAATGACACTCCGAAAATAGGATAACATAATTTATACGCGTATTTAACAAGTAGAATTCTTGTTGATATCAATTTGCACAACAAGACGATAAAACTATTAACATTTTGTATCGTAAACATAAGTGTTATAATAATAACGGAATATCTCCTGCACATTATAGGACATTTCAAGTAACAGCAAAAGGTTCAAACTATCCAAAGCGTCTCAGCCCGAAAATAATAAACGTTACTTAGCACAAACTTTGACTTATAGTCTTGTTCAAAAGTAATTGAAGAAAATGTAACATGGCATCCACTAAACGTACAGTATTTTTATCTCACGAAGCGACGCACGCTTTACTTGTGGTTACTAAGTATACAAACACGCTGTGAACCTGTGCGTGACGACGAGTATCATCAGCACATAACACACACACACGTCCGACTTCACCATTGTCTCGGACGGTACCAAGAGCTCCTGCGCTTACACAGACATTCACAGCACAGCGTGTTTGTTTTGCACTTGGTAACCAGTAGCCACAAGTAAAGCGTGCGTCGCGACATAAGATAAAATAGCCTATACCTGTAAATACTAATTTGTAGTGCCATTTACAAATTGAGTGCTTTGATTTGATTATTTGAATGCTGCAACCCAAAATTCTGTCACTCGTGAAGTTCATCACATTTGTCAAGTTTCGCTAACAAATTTTAATTTGACCCTGTATATCACACTAAAATGAAATGTACTATTATCTTGTGCAGGAGGTATAAGGCGGTACTTACATGGGGAGTCGGCTCGTATGCAGGCCGGATTTGCTTCGATTTCTCTTGTCCGTACTTGTCCAGTTTGTCGGGGTGAAGGCGGTCCGGTGAGTACCTACTTGAAAGGATTGTATTTGTAGTTATTTCATTCTGTTTAATGTCGAGGAGAATGCTAGGTACACACGCCGAGATTTTAGTCGTCGGAGATTCGCTGGCCATTTCAAAATTTCACGTCCACACACAGTTTTTGACAGATAGACAGCATAAGGCAAACGTCACCCTGCCAGTGTCGCGAGTTGTTCGAAAGAGATACCGTAGCCCCTGGCACAGGCAACTGAAGGAACACGGGTGAGTTTTAGTCAGTAAAAGTCTGACGCGCCCTCTCGCTCCACCCAGAGCGGGAAAAGTTATTTGATTGTTTCCCACCAAAAATAAAAAAAGGCAAACGCCACCATGTTTGTTTTTTCTTTTCAAACTTAGGGAGTAATGTGAAATTCAAATACTTTTAAGATTAAATGAGAATCTGTTACGTTTTTAGAATTAACAGAAAACCTTTGAAAGTTTGGCTTTAGCTAACTGCTTGAGATGTAATTAATGGTTAAACAAACTTACCTGGAGTGATCCTCGAGATTTACATAATTCACTAGGTAGTACACTCCTCAATGTACTAGGCATCGCACAATTTTTAGATAAAAAACTAAAAAATAAAAATAAAATTAGACATTAAACGACTACCGCAGTACCTGCCGTGGTGGGGCGTCCGCCGCGCCCGGCCATCTACGATCGTTCACTTGTCATTCATTTAAGAGGGCTATTTATCATAAACTACTTATATTTAATATCGGGATTTCTTGCAAAGAAGGGTTGGGCGGGTTTGTAAATCTCTTCGGATGCAGCGACTCGTGTAATTGCGGTCAAACTTCACTTCAGGTAAGTTTGTTTAACCATTAATTACACTTCGTCGCTGCATCCTCGAGATTTACATAATTCACTAGGTAAATGTTCAGAGTTTAGGGATAAATAGCCTATACATTAGTGGTGAAGAAAATAAATACATCTACTGAAATATGTTTTATTTTTAACATAGTTATAAGTAATATTAAATTATATCAACGAAGTGGTTAAGTATACAAAAAAAAATAGGTATATATATATATATATGATAATTTTAACAATATTTAAACGTTATTTTCATAAACAGCGCGAGCAAAATCATCTGTTTCCTCTGTAAGCAGACGTCTGTTATAAAATTTACCAAATACTAGAGAATTACCAGACCAACCGGCAGTCTTTTTAATTAAATCTATAGAAATACCTCTACGACCAGCCGCTGATGTAGCCGCGTGGCGCGTGCTATGTGACGTCAATATTGAGGTGTCTATGTACCACTATCTGCTAACGTCTGTTTAATCCAGCGGCTAATCGTAGAGGAGCTGGCGTTGTGGACTGGTCTCTTAGTAGTTAATAATAACCTTTCGGTATTTGATTCAGTCCTAAATGTATCTGTAATATTAACATAAAGTCCTTCCTGGACATATCTCTATTTTATTAGAAAAGAATGGGATAATCAAACGGGGTGTTTGTCTGCCAGGTGCAGAGGTTTTTAACAAATCATCAATTGTTACTATAATGTTTGAATCACAAATATTTATATTAGACAGACGAATAAAGGATAACGTCTGCACGCGTTGTGCAGTCGACAACGCGAGCAGAGTTACCAGTTTTTTTGTTAATTTATTTAAACACAGATTTTCATTAGGAAAATAATTGGACAAAAAGTCTAAAACTACTATTAGTGTCCCAAGTAGACTGATATCGAGGGAAAACTGGTTTCAATCTAAAAACACCTTTCATAAATCTGCTGACAATATCATTTGTACTTAAATGTCTACCTATAATTAAACCAAGCGCCGAACGATAGGTATACAATGTAGAATATCTGGCTCCCGTTTCAAATTCTCTGGACAAAAATTGCAGTACCGGTTGTATAGATGCAGTGTAGTAGTCTACCTTATGGGTTTGACAAACCTGCCACCATTTTCTGTAAGCGATATTATATTGCTTTATTGTATTATTAGATAGAGAAGCAGTGATAATTTTTATAGATTCCGGAGTCAATGATTTTCGAGAAAATGCTTCCCTGATAACAGGCGTGATACCAGGGTAAGTTTCATCCAAAGGGGGTGTTGCGTTCTGAAAGGAGATAAAAGGAGATCTTTACTAGGTCCGTGATAAACCGGTTCCCATATCTGTAAAGATGTAAACAGTGGGTACCACGGCTGACTAGGCCAATATGAGAGTACTATAGATATATAGAGTACTATGAGCACTCCTGTAGCCTTATCAGAAATTATTTTTCGTAAGCATTTGAGAATCAACGAAAAAGGTGGGAACGAGTAAAAGTTTAAATTGCCCCAATCTAAAGTAAATGAATCAATATCGAAAGCGTGTGGGTCTCGTTTCCAAGACACGTATTTATGACATTTCGCATTCAAACAAGTTGCGAATAAATCAATCTCTGGAGTACCATAATGTAGGACTACGTCATGAAACGCTGAACGAGATAATTCCCACTCGGTGTCTACATTGATGTGTCTTGATTCTTGGTCAGCTTCCGTGTTGTCTTTTGACTTAATGTAGGAAGCAAAAATGAAGAGACGACGCTCTTCACACCACTGCCAAATCTCGCGTGCTATCTCATTAAGATGTGTATATTGAACACCGCCCATCCTATTAATATATGAGATTGCAGTAGTGTTATCTATTCTTAAAAGAATCTCTTTGTCTACAAGGTCCTTAGCGAAGCATTTCAAACCAATGAAAGTTGCTTTTAATTCTAATAAATTTATATGGTTTTGGGCCTCTGACGTGCTCCAAAATCCACCGCTGGTTTCTCCGTTACAAGCTATACCCCAACCCGTTAGAGACGCATCGGAAAAAATCTCCAAGTAGTATTTGTTTTGACGGATTGGACAAAACGCATTCACGATGTTTGTCTTCCACCACGAGAAATCAGGTTCTAGGTTATTAGGAATAAGCATATTAACATCATAATCTCCATTTGATTTTTGAAGCGCAAGATATTTAATTCTTTCAAATTGCTTGGTATAAACCCACCCATAACTAACTGCTGGGCACGATGACGTAAGCAATCCCAAAAACTTTGCAAAGTCTCTGATAGATAAAGAACGTTTGTTGGAGTATCTATTGATTATCTCTAAAACCTTCAATCGTTTCTTTAGCGGCAATTTTAAAGTCATGTCCGTTGAGTTTAATTCAAAACCTAAAAAAGTTTTGAGTTGGCTAGGAACTAAATCACTTTTATTAATGTTTATCACAAATCCGACTTTTTCTAACAAGTCGGTGATTATTTTTACATCATGAGAGCAGCCTTCAAATGTTTTATTAATACATAACAAATCGTCTAAATAAATAACCAGCATAATCCCTTGTTTTCTGAGGTATGTAATTACTGGTTTCATTAATTTAGTAAAAATCAACGGTGCCGAACATAAACCAAAAGGTAAACACTGAAATTCATAAGTCTGATTGAAAAACTTAAACCGTAGATATTTTTTACTATTTTCATAAATTGGGATTAAAAAATACGCCTTCTTAAGGTCAATACGGCTTCTAAATTACTATCAAAATCATACTACATGGGTATGATTTCGATAGTAATTTAGAAGCCGTTCTAACATCTTCCATTTTAAAATGTTGTGAATCAATAAAACTGTTTAATTTTTTAAGATTAAGAATAAATCTATGACTACCGTCGCTTTTAGGTATCAAAAAAATATTCGAAATAAACTGGCCCTGAATGTCTTGACAATTTATTATCGCACCTGATAACAAGAGTTTTGAAATTTGTATATTAAGACTATTAGCCTCTTTGAAAGAAAAGGATTTATTAACTGGTTCTGCATACTGAATAACGGGTCGATAAGTACTAACAATACTAACATAATTGTAAGCTAATATTGTTGCTAATTCATACTAACAAGTTATGGATTTTAATTATCTGAATTAAATTATTATTATTAAAACGTATTTTGTAACCATGATATATACACTGTAAGAGAACAGGATCTTTAGTTATGCTTTTCCAAGCTGTTACAAAGTGTCGTAACCGACCAGCATGTTTAATTACCTCTATTCGGGCTTCGGAGGTGCCTTCGGGGCTGACTTCGCAGAGCTGCACCGTTCTGTTGACGCAGGATATCTCCGTGTGTTCAGGTTGGAGGCTTGTGTCCTGGGCCCACTTGACCTGCCTCTGTAGTTCTGGTGACGAAGTGGGCGCCTAGAGTTTCCCTGGCGATAATTATTAGAACGTGTCGATCTGTGGGAGGTAGATGGTTGAGGCTCGGTCCTCCTTATCTGTAATCCAGATTTTTCAGCCATCTTAGAAGCCCTGATTTTTTCGCCCAAATTCTCTCCGAAGAGAAAAGTATCTCTCTTAACTCCCTGAACCATATTCAAAAATGTTTTATCCAGGCTGAATGAAATTAACTTCCTTCGGTTAGCAGTATTTTGGCAATGTAAATCTAACAATATTTGTGCTGTTTCTGAGAGCTTTTTTATAATCTCAGCCTTTTCTACATTGCCGTCAATTACTGATGACAGTAGGTTAGCGATACCCGCTATACCAATGCCTAGATGGTTTTGTGTCCATTCAAGACGCTTATCCCTGTTTCTGGAGGATTCCTTTAAGACAGAGGATATTTCTTGATTAAGTTTTGGTGCCTTAAGAAGTTGAAAATTCTCCGGGGTCAAAATATTACTAAACAGCTCTTGTTTCTGTTCTTTATCTAGACCTTCC
Source organism: Amphipoea oculea (assembly GCA_945859645.1). Lineage (NCBI taxonomy): Eukaryota > Metazoa > Arthropoda > Insecta > Lepidoptera > Noctuidae > Amphipoea > Amphipoea oculea. The sequence continues at coordinate 11,949,215 of OX243886.1, read as the reverse complement.
ATAATAATCTTTCCCCAACTTTTAGAGATCTCTTCTCTGATTTTTGGCCCGAACACCTCATCTTTTTCCTTAGATTCCCCGAGAACCTCTAATATATCAGGCGAGAGGGCCTCCACCGTTTCTGGTGCGGCGTTAATTTCTGGTGCGGCGCTAGTACCAGCGCCACCAGTAACGGTATCAGAGATAGTGTGTTGTGGAACTGTCACCACAGATCGAAAGTTCGACTGGTAATGCTCAGAGGATTCGTAGTCGGGAGGTAAGGAGGCAGGTCCTGAGTGGCCAGACTCAACATCTGGAACAATATTTCGATCTACTATAGCATTGGCTCAAATTTGGCTTGAAACAATGACAACAAAAGGATTTGATCGCGTCAAACCCCTTGACAATAATAGTCACTTATTATAGACGGTCGTAATCGCGTCACGACACTTACTTAGCCAATTATACAATAGTTGTTTTAATTTGACCGGGATCTCGTCACGGTACTTGCAGAATATGCATAGGAAGGTAGGTAACATACATATTCCATAAAGACAAACTGGAACGACTGCCATCTCGTCGCAGTACACATCGTCCAATGAATTTAACTAATTGATTGTAAAAACAGCGTAGCATCGATGCAAAAGGATTTCTTTTTCTATAATATAACATTATAATGGAACAACAACATTACAAAGTCATACCGCACGTGTGCGAACAACAAGACGAAAGAATCATATCTATTGAACTTGGTGACTGATAGTTAAAAATCACCGATACCGACGATAGGAAATAACACCGTTAGTATTAAGTTAAATCTGACTAACCTTCATCACTGAATGTGTGTTCTCGTCGTCTTTGTAAACGCTTTTCCAGTCGCCTTATTTTTCGTCTGATGGTACCTGGATCATCTTCATGTCGTCTTCGTCCCATGGTCACAAGAAAAAACGCGAATTGGATAAAAAAGAATATTTTTAACACCAACAATATTAATGTTGCGATGCCCGCACGAAATAAGCGAATGACAAGTGAACGATCGTAGATGGCCGGGCGCGGCGGACGCCCCACCACGGCAGGTACTGCGGTAGTCGTTTAATGTCTAATTTTATTTTTATTTTTTAGTTTTTTATCTAATAATTGTGCGATGCCTAGTACATTGAGGAGTGTACTACCTACTGAATTATGTAAATCTCGAGGATGCAGCGACGAAGTGTAATGCCGATCAAACAAGTCAGCATCAAACGAATGGTAATCTTTGGATTGTTTCAGATGATTTTTTACATACTTTTTATATTCTTTTATTAATTATGTTATTAAACATAACATAAATGATAGCGATTTCATAGATGTAAATCAACATTAATTTGTGTGATCTACGACGACACAAGGTTCATTTGGCGTGGCCAAAATCAGAACTACCGCCGCTTGGACAATTAAAAAGTGCCACTAATTTGTTTTATTGAAGAGTTTAGTAAACATACCTGGCCATCCTCTGCGGGTCATCCCTTCTTCCGGGAGAGGCTCTGCGTGGTGGAGACACCAGGCGCCTTATTGGCGAGGTTCTCTTGTGCGGGGAGTCACGGCGACCGGGGTGGTGCGGGGCGGGGTGATGCGCTGGTATACGACGGTCTAGCGAGTAGAAGAACAATAACTTTAGTTAATCGCTGTCTCTGAAAACCAGCGCTGTGGCTCTGTCTCGCATACTGTTACAGAATCATGCTGAGCGATGGCAATTTTGCATGGATATGACGCATAATTTTTTGTTTTTCTTTGCGTTATCTATACTAATATTATAAAGAGGTAAAATTTGTTTGTAAGTTTGTATGTATGGGGTAAATCTCTGGAACTACCAGTCGGATTTGAAAAATTCTTCTTGCATTTGTTAGTCCAATTCTTGAGGAAGGCTATGGGCTATTTAACGTCACGCTATGACCCTTAGGAGCCGAGCAAAAGCGCTATGGAGAAACGAAGTGATAGAGCAGAAGACGCGGGCAAGTGATGCAATACGACGAGATGGGTCGAGGGAATAAGAAAGGGGTTTGAAGATTTTTGTATGGAGGGTGGCCCTAACGCCGGCCGCCATTTTGTTTTTTTTGCAGAATCGCGGTGCACAACGAAAGTTATATATTTAGATAGAGGACACTAATACAAACAAAAAATGTTATATAACATAATATCCTAAAGCGTCATGTTTCGGAGTTATTCACCGAAATATAAGTCGAAAACTGAGCCTTTCATTTCTTCAAAGTTCAGTTTTCGATTTATATTTCAAGGATTTTTTCATCGATTTAAATCGATTATGACCTGAGTCAATACAACATTGTCGTTTCTGATCCTTAATTGGCTTTTAAGAGCCAGAATCCACTCGAAGACACCAAAACGATCGAATTTATTTTGTCTGCATCTAGATTGATAATAATTTGCAAGGCAGGCATAAAATAGTTGGCTACTATTGTAATTGCATTGTAGGAAAACGAACACTTGGATTTTGCTCCCATGTGATGTGTATTATAGTGGTACATGACATGGGCGCGACACCAAGAATATCCTATTCAGCCTTCCGCCGCCTTCTTAGATGATATTATTTATACCGAATATGATTAATAAATCTTATGTTTAATCCACTAGCTGATGTATTCTATTATTTCATGTTTCCCTACAAAACCATCATTTTAATTCAACACATTTATCGCATATTTTGATGTTCCGATTGTTTTAAAAAGTAATGAACAAAATAAATGATTAGTATTATAAATTATAATATGTTTTCTTTCTCTGTCTGATTGAGATTAACATTTGAAGTTACTACAAAATAAAAAAAATACTTACTCAAAATTCGTTACAACAATTGTTATTTTTATCTTTTAATATCTCAGAAACGTGACGCTTATGATGTTATGTTATATCACGTTTTATGTTTGTATAAGTATCCCCTATCCAAATATATGCCATTTATTGTGCACCGCGATTTTGAAAAAAAATCAAAATGTCGGCTGATGTTAGGGCCAAAACCTTCAAACCCCTTTCACGCGAACGAAGTCGCGGGCAGAAGCTAGTTTAATATATTTCGCCAATTTTTTTTTAAACTAAGAGTTTATTCATTAAAGCCATTAGGCTAATCTACTTAATAAAACCTTAAATTCATTAATTCTGTCACTGAAATTTAAAGCCTAAACAGCTAGGTCTGGAAGCATGAAATTATGACCAAGACTTTTTTATATTACGAAAGTGGATCTAAGGAAGGATTTTTATACACTAAACGGGTTAAATAGGGGATGAAAGTTTGAAATTTTTGCCGATAGGAATTGCCACGGCTTGTATCACACTAATATTATAAATGCGAAAGTTTGTGAGTGTGTGTGTTTATATGTTTGTTACTTCTTCACGCTCAAACGGCTGGACCAATTTTGATAAAATTTTGTATGGAGGTAGCTGACACCCTGGATTAACATATAGGCTACTTATTCCCACGGGATCGACATTTACGCGGGTGAAATCGCGAGGCGCAGCTAGTAATATTATATTATGCTATGCAGTACCAAATAAAGATACGTCTACAAAATGATAGATTAAAACATAAGACAAGGGACATGTGACTTAAAAATAACTGGCGAAATGTGGGTGTACTAATAGGTGCCCCTATTTTTAACCGACGACAAAAAGGAGAAGTTTCTCAAATCATCACGTGTATTTTACAACGGTGGTCAGATGTACAGAATCAAGGACAAAAAGTTATGTCTTAAAGTTTACATTACTACCTATTATTACCTATGACCAAATCTGCATAAAATTATCAAAAACTTACCCGGAGACACTCTTTTCCCAGGCGGAGAAAACTTCCTCGCAAGCGGAGAAATCCTTCTTCCAGATGGAGAAACTCGTCTTCCAGTTGGAGAAACCCGCCTTCCCGGTGGAGAAACCCGTCTTCCCGGTGGAGAAACCCGCCTTCCTGGCGGAGAAACCCGTCTTCCGGGTTCTGGAGATATCCTCCTCCCATTAGGAGATCGTCTGGGCGAGAAACCGCGTCTCTTCTCATACTCCTTGTAAGTTCTATCTTGGGGTTCTGGTCTTATAGCTTGAGCCTTAGGATCTCTAGCGTCCGGTTGAATGTATTTCCTGTCATCGTATTGTTTCTCGTAGGGCGCTGGACTTGGCTTTGAGAACGGGGCCTTTGTTGGCTGGGGTTGAAAGAGAAGGCTAGATTAGAGAACTTGAATTCTGACTGGGTAAGTTTGAAAAGGCTTTTAAAGCGCATTGTTCTTATTTTATTTTATTTATTTATTTATTTTATTATTTATGTACACACAGTAAAATACATAAGGAAATGTTATAATTATAATTTGAGTACAAAGGTACTGCTTATTTCTTAAGAAATTTCTTCCAGCAGACCTGCGAAAGGAGAAGTAAAAAAAGAAATGTAGACAATAGTGTGTGAAAACTAGAAGAGAGAATTATGAATGTGTGAAGCCTAAAACTAAAATATTAAATAAACCTACACATATAATGCAAAATAAAATAAAAATAACATAAGTATACTTAAATAAATACATAATGCTAAAATATATAAACATATATACATAAATATATAAATACTCACAGTACAGAGGAAAGGTAATGCTCTTTTAATCTACATTTAAATAGAGAAATAGTTTTTAAATCACGAATGCTAGGCGGAAGTGAGTTCCACAATCTCACAGCATGGACAGAGAAGGAATAAGAATAGTAGCTTGTTTTATGAGGATGTGATTTAAGGAGGGATCTTAGGTGTGATCTGCACGGTGCGTCGCTAGGGCGAGCGTAAGAAAAACGCTCACGCAGGTAAGAAGGATAAGACGGGTTGTGTAAGACGTTGAAGAGGAGACATAAAATCCGAGTATTCCTGCGAAGGCGGATTGGGAGCCACTTGAGTTCCTTGCGAAGGTGAGAAACATGGTCATACTTTCGAAGACCGAAAACAAAGCGAATGCACAGGTTTTGCAAGCGCTCAAGCTTGTTTAATAGCTCTTCAGTAGCATCCAGGTAACAGGCGTCGGCATAATCTATAATCGGCTGAATAAGTGTTTGTGCCAAGGAAATTTTAGTCTTCAAGGGCAGAAGACCCTGAAGGCATTTCAGCGAATGAAAGGAGAAATGTACCTTCCGGCTAACCTCGTTGACCTGAGCACGCCACGAAAGGTTGGAGTCAATAACTACACCCAGATCTTTAGCGGTTTCAGAATAGTCAATGCGAACACCATCGAGATATAAGGGCATCAGAGATGCAACATCAGCCGCATTGCGAACGAATCTACTGCCTATGATCATGGCCTGAGATTTAGTTGGGTTAATTTGCAAACCAAATGACTTAGCCCAAGCGCTGATGCAAGCCAGGTCATGATTCATTGCAGCAATTGCAGAATCCGCGTTCGCTACAGTAAAATGTCGATAAAGCTGCAAGTCATCTGCGTAGAGATGAAAACTAGAGGAGATTACTCTGGTAACAAAGTTTATGAAAATTGAAAAAAGAAGAGGAGAGAGAACGCTACCCTGAGGAACACCCTCAGTGAGGTTACACCAATCAGAGAAGGATTCCTCCAGGCGAACACACTGAGAGCGTCCCCGAAGATAAGAACTGAACCAGGCTAAAGTGGAAGAAGAGAAATTGATAGATTTAAGGAAACCTAGTAAGATATCGAAATCTACTGAGTTGAAGGCGCTACTAAAGTCAAGCAATACAAGAACAGTAAGGGACTTATTCTCCATAGCCCAGCGGATGTCGTCAGTCACCTTCAAAAGCGCGGTTACAGTACTGTGACCCGCGCGAAAACCGGATTGAAAAGGGGATATTATCGAGTTAGACGCCAAGAAAAATGACAATTGTCTATGAACTATATGCTCAAAAACTTTAGAGAGAAATGGGAGAATAGAAATAGGTCTATAGTGGGTTAATAAAGTAGGATTGTTAGTTTTAGGTAAAGGTATTATGTGAGCCTGTTTCCAAACTGATGGAAAGGAGCAAGAGGAAAATGAGTGATTGAAGATGTGAGTGAGAACAGGAAGTAATGAGGAAAGGATAAGAGTTATCATTCTTGAACACAACTTATCATTACCGACTGCTGAAGAAGTAATCGCAAGTATAGACTTCTTAACGTCATCCTCAGTAACATCGTTAAAATTAAAGTGAGAATATTGTGGCGACGGCAAACTAGCAAGACTCTCGAGTGTCGCAGCCTTGACAGACGGATCAAGAGAAAAGGGAAGGAGAGAGAAATGCTTATTAAGATCATTAAGGTTCACATCCTTACACTGGTTGGCAGGTGACTTGCCTATGCCTACAGATTTGAGAAATTTCCATACATCGGAAGAACTGCGGTTATTGAGTTGGTCGTGGAAATAGCGTCTCTTAGCAACCTGACACAGATGACTGCAGCGATTACGCAATGATTTGTAATAAGAGAGATTCAGCTCTGAAGGTCTGCGCTTATATCTGCTCTTAGCTTTATCCCTGCGAGCCATAAGCTCTTTAATTTGCAGCGTTATCCATGGTGCAGGGTTATGTCTAACTTTGACACGTCGAATAGGGGCATGCTGATCAAATAAGTCGAGGACGGTTGCGTTAAAACATTTCACCTTATCGTCGATGTCATCGATCTCAACCAGAGGGGACCAGTCGAGATCGCTGGCATCGCGCCGCAAAGCTTCCAGATCTATGCCCTTGTAGTTACGGAGATATAAAAGCTGGGACTTACGCTTGGGAACACGGATACGATACGAAAGGTAAATGAGATCGTGGTAAGAAAAAGTAGCCGTAAGTTGACCATGGTGAGAAACATTATTAGGAGAGGAGACAATCATAAGATCTAGAAACGATGGTGTACAATTAGGAAAATAGTGAGTTGCAGAGAGAGGCAAAACTTGAAGATTGAAAGAAGACAAGAGTGAAAGGAGTTTAAGGGAGCGAGTGTCATTTTTTATCAAGCAGGTATTAAAATCACCCATTAAAATAACGTGCTCATACATGGGGCAAAGATCACTGAGTATGGAGTCGAGAAAATCGAAATAGTCTATGTGAAGATTAGGACTGTAGAGCACTGCAAGCAAAACTTTTGTGTGATGAACAATAATTTCAAGAAACAAGTATTCAGCCGACTCAGAATACCGTGAAGGAGACGAACTGACCACCCTGTAGGGTAAGTCAGCACGCAGGTAGATAGCAACACCTCCTCCACCTTTGCCGGTCCTATCGTTGCGGATCAAGACGAAGCCGGGGAGTGAGAACTGAGTAGAGAGGAGTGATGGCTTCAAAAAGGATTCCGATATTAAGAGCGCATCCAGATGAGCACTGATAAAGGATGCCAGAAGGTCAGAATAGTGACGAGGAACACTCTGAGCATTTATGTGAGCTATATGAAGATTCTTAGGGTCATTAGAGAAAAGAGAAGAGATTTTATCATGTAAAGTAAGTGGTATGGAAAAATCACTGTCCGCACTAACAAAACTAGTAGAAGAAGAGCACGAGAAGAAGCTGTCGTTAAGATCAGCTACATCATCCATGAGCATAAGTACTTAAATTATAGTATAAATATCAAAATATTATAAATATCTAAAATACAAGAATAATATTTAAAATAACGTAAATAGGTACTAAAACACTAACAATTAAAGATTTTCTTTTGAGAAAAACCTCCCCCACTCGCTGGTATATTGGCAGGAATTTTACAAAATAACAAAAATACCCAACGATGTAATAACAACAGTGTGGTAAAAATAAAACAAAATTTAAAAAGTAACAAAACGAAAACATTGAACAGAAAAATGGAACGCGACGCAATGACGGCTGGATACGATATGACAGTTGACACTGACAACTGTCTACGTCAAACTACAATACATCCGTCACATTGTCAAAACAAGTTCTAAGACCGTAAAATAAACTAATGTACATACCGGCAATAATAGAAATAAAAAGTAAAATGATAAGCGGTGATACAAATAAAAATTACTAATTTAACTACCGGCTCAAGACGATTGTGACAATACAAAGCGGCCAAGTTGAGAAGTAGTGAACTAAATGGATAAAAATACATTGACAAAACAATAACAACGAGTGTGCTACTTGCGCAGACGCGTCTTCCTCGTTCTCTTAGCAGGAGTAGCCAAGGTTGCGGCACTAGGAGAACCACGATCTTCAGATTGCGCAGAACCCTCGGTGTCGACTGAACAAGACGGGAATTTGGTTATTAGATCGTGAAGTTCGCCTGCCGTTTCGATCTTCCGACGGGATTTGTCTGGGCAAATAACAACAATCTTGCCTTCCATGGACCAGCAATTTGGCATACCGAAATGCTTACGAGCAGCTGCAAACACACGATGCCGAACTTGTGTCAAGAACTCGGAGATGGTGATCCCGGTACCCTTGAGAGCTTTCTTGCTATCCCACACAAGTTGTCGGTGCTCCATTTTGAAGAATCGTACTAGTATGGGTCGGGCCTTCTGCTGTGAGAATCCAAGTCTATGACAAACATGGATAATGTTCTTGTCACTACATACCTCCGTCAATTTAATTTGGTTGGATATGATGTTGTGGACCACATCAAGTAACTTTTCGTTATCCTTCTCCGGAACACCATGGAACAGCAAGACCTTTCTACGCATGATGGTTTCATGCCTGTCGAACCCAGCAGCTAGCAGCTCAATTTGAGTTTTTAATGTGGAGAGTGCTTGACAGACAAACAGCTTAAACTCGGAGAACTCACGTGCAATGGTTACAAGGTCTGGTGAAGCTGAAGTGGTGCCAGTGGTAGCCTGCTGCAATTTTGCTTCATATTCCTGCATTCGGGAACCAAACAACTGTTCGAGGTCCTCCAAGCTGGCAGCTAGTTTAGTGTCCATGTTCCGTGTGTAGTGAAAGTGAACCAGGTACAAGTGCTACAGACTTGATAAGAATATATAGCGGATGTGGGGGGGTCTAATATAAAATGTACTGAATTATTTCATTAAAAATAATAAATAAACTATTTTAAAAATTTAATTTGTCAAGAGCACACAAAAATGTATGTTACTCCTATGCCTACCCACAAAGGAAAAAACTCTCTTTGAAATATTGATTTTTCTGAATAGAAACATACGAAAAAAAAATGGGATTCTAGATATTACACGTAAAGACAATTTTTGTCTAATCATTCTGAAAAACTGTGCATTAAACTTTTTGGAACTAAGTTCTTTAACCGGTTGAATGCCGTAATTACAGACACAATTAAAAAGCCATTGTGTCTCGTGTAGATCTACGTTCCGGCATACGAAAGGTTAACGCGGCTTGCGTTTTGACTGGCAGAAATCGTCACGTAACGAAAAAGTGTTGTGTTCCCTCGATACGACTTTCTCTCTCTCTTTCCTCTCATTCTTTTATATACGAGTTTGTGTGTGCGTGCCAGTATCGCGTAACGGGGGTACATCGAGTGCACGTTTTTTTTTTTTAATTTGCATGATTTGTGAGAGCATGAACACAAGTGAAATAAAAACTTGATGTTTATTTTCGCACCGCATAGTAGGTATTTTTTTAATCGGCGTCTCTCGTGGCTGTAACCGCAGTCACTTTCAGTTTCAAAAGAATTTGAACGCATGAATTTTTTCGCACAGTTATTACGACTTGACAAACATCGAGATTTCTTTATTATTTGTAAGTTTAATATTTTATACACGTAAACCTTTTCGAATAAATTCTCTAAATTATGGTTAAAATCGCATCAAAATCCGCTGCGTAGTTTAGACAAACAACGCGGTCACACAGACAGACACGATACGCGACTTTAATTATTTATAATATGTGATGATTACCTGTGAGTGCCACGGCGAAGGCGCCGTTGAAGAGTACTGCGACTGATGCCCGCCCGGCCCCACGTGACTGCCCGGCTGACCCCCAGGGTTGGTGACATTGTACTGCGTCGGTCCTTGGAAGTTATCCTTCATTATGGTCAGCTGAAACAGTCATTTATTAGTCCAAGGAGAGACAAGCATTGAGATTTTTTTTTTTTTTTGTTTTTACTTGAGAACCTGAAAAGGGGTCGCGAAATGGTGGTGGTCGAATCACGAAAAAAAAGCCCCTTACTGTTATGCAAACATAAATGTATGGAGTAGCAGTTTTGTTTCCGCGATTACACGTTTTGTACTGCGTAGTGTACATTGTGCATAATGATATGATGTACAGACGCAAGCTACTACAATCTGACAAATTTCTTTAATAGATTTTCAACTTTATCGCTAAAACATACTGTTCAAAGTTGATTGGCAAATATTTGACAGTTTCGGGTAGCTTGATGTGCTGGCGTCTGTACAATAACTCCTTTTCAGGTTTTAAATTACAACTTATAAAAGTGTGTGTACTGGTTGAAATAAAAGGTATATTTCATTCAGATTTTAGGGAGTGCTTTAATATCCAGTCTGCAATAGAATAAATCTAGAAAATATTTAGAGAAATACAAATAAAAGAATGGTGATGCTTACACTTGCTGGTTTGTCCTGCTGGTAAGGCTGGCTCGGTAGGTAGCGGCCGTGGATAGGGGGGTGTGTCACGCTCGTATCGACAGTCTCGATGCTCCTTAGAGACGAGTGACGTGTTTCCGCTTGACGTATGGGCTGTGAAATTTCATCTTAGTTACTCAAAAGTAGTAGACGCAGTATTTGTTGGTTCATATTGCTGTTGTAAATAATACAGAGTTAGGGCCCATATTTCAACCACCTTTTTTTTGTCTCACGGTGGAAATCCTCATGGACTTCCTCTATCGTGGGGGTGAGAGAGGCGCATCCCGGACTCTTACCGGCTAAAACCACCGCGGTGTTTCACCTCCGACCACCTAAAGGGCTTTGAAGATCCGTGGCATACCAACCCTGTCCACCATATTTTCTTTCAAATTTTCTATACATATAAATCGATAGCTGAACCAAAGCAAACAGAAAACATTAGAAGACCAAACCTCGTAAAATGTCACGTTTCCGAGATATTGACGTTCAAAGTTCATCACATGACATCATATTTTTTTTAACTTGCTTACATCTTGTTGCATAGATGTTTGATGACTTTAAACTTTCAGAGTGATTATTTCAAACATGGGGATCTTTTAACGTTCCCTTACTGTTGGTGGAACAGAAACTACGTCGCGCAACGAGTTGTGAGCGCTGACCTTGAAGAAAACAGACGCCACAAACTCTTATGCCTTAGTAATAAGGGTTCGTTTCGCTTGTTTTTTTTCAAGGTCAGCGCTCACAACTCGTTGCGCGACGTATACCTAACCATTCTTATGGGATATAGGTGAAAACGGGACACGTTTCACACGGGGTGACAAATTAGAGACATAAGTTGCATGCGCGGTCCGAGGGGGGGGGTCGTGGGGGTCATGACCCCCCCCAAAATCATTCAAGCTGTCGAGAGTCTGAATGATTTACTTGCATTACTAACTTATTAAAACTGTACTTGAGACACGAAAACCCCGATTGGCATATTCAAAAACATTAAAAACATCGGCAGACATGTCGACTGAAGTAAAAACTTAAAAGTATGAAATGACAGTGGGTTTTTATACGCGCCTAAAAATATTTTCCTTTAAAAAGCCTGTTATAAAAATAAAGAATCTAGGATTTAAGATCGAGCGAAGCAAACTATTGGGCACCCCACTCCTACTTAAGGTTGAAAAGCTTAGGTAAGGCCAGATTCATAACCCTAAACTGCTGTAAAACGAGTTAAAGCTTTTCGTCATAATTCGATAAAGTAAGTTCTCTTTTTGTGTGATGGATAAAAGAAACAGAGACTATTCAAGGTGGGGTGCTAAAATTTTCAGACTCGCTACGCTCGTTCTTGCAATTTACATTGGTTCTTGAGCTTTTCTTCAAAAGTCGACAAAGCAAGTAATTCCTAGTCCTTTTGAAATGATCGAAAGAAAATCGAACCTATCAGAGAGTGTGCAAAATTTTCGAGCTCGCTTCGCTCGCTCTTGCATTTTAGAATCTGATAGCTGCTTGAGCTTGCCTGCATAAGTCGACAATTTAACTCCTATTTCTACTTGAAAATATAAAATAAAACCTAATCAAACAGAGGCGGGTGGTTAAAATTTTCGAGCTCGCTTCGCTCGCTTTCCCCACCCTGCACAATCTACCGTTCTAATACATACGACCAATTTGGCAGCATTTAAGTAACAACTAACACCCCCCTATATAAAAGCTGCGTCTCTGAATAGCATAAGTAATGTGGAGCTGGAGATGTACATGAACCTTAACATATCATCACGCCTTTAATCCCCAAAGGGTTGAGCAGGGGTGTACCTTCATATAGTACTGTAAGAGTCTCGCCGACTCTAATGTGACGCTTGCGCCACGGGAGGAACTATATTACTGAATCAAACTCCCAATAGATTTTTATAAGATATTATTCAGTAGTATTTTATCATAATATATAATTATCTCGACTTATTTCTTAGACGTCAAACCTACGACTCTCTATGACACATGCTTGAACGTTCGAATGGAACTTCCTTCAAATCATGGCACGAAGTATATAATTGTACCATGCTTCAAATATTAGCGGTCTGTCTCGCAAGGAGGTCAGAATCTCTCAAAGAGGTCTCACCTCAGACTCTCAGAGGTCTCAGAGGGCCCACCTTAGAATAAAAGTCTTGGGCTATGCCAATACTGTTATTCTAAGGTGGGCGTAGCTGAATGTAGAGACCTCTTTGAGAGATTCTGACCTCCTTGCGAGACAGACTGCTAATATTTTAAGGAAGTTCCATTCGAACGTTCAAGCATGTGTCATAGAGAGTCGTAGGTTTGACGTCTAAGAAATAAGTCGATATAATATAATTATATAAATACGATAAAAGACTCCTGAAATAATATGCTATAAAACTCTAACTGGAGTTTAATTCAGTAGAATAGCTCCCATCTGTAGCTAACCTTAGTAGAGACAGCAACAGTCTCTATAGTACTTACACCCACATTTCGCCAGTTATTAAGTGAAATGTCATAGAGGGCGAGCCTACTGCCGCCAACCGGGCACAAATCCAGACTTCAGGCTGCTCTGAGAAATTTCTGATGGAAAAACCCTTTTAACACTTTACCCGACCTAGGAATTGAACGCAGCTAGGACCTCATGCTCAGCAGTAACGCTTGCGACCACTAGACCAACGAAGAGATGTACCTCCCTTAAAATATTCCTCGGCACCCATGATGACCCCCCCCAAAATCTTGGGCTGCGACCGCGCCTGATAAGTTGGTTGACGTCAGCCCAGATTCAGGAGAGTTTTATGAACGGAAACTAGGCTAAAACGTTTGCAAGAAAGAATGATTAAAATTCCGAAATATTCTACGATTTTCATCGCTGTCTATACTTTACCATCATAGCCTCTCTGAACTAAACTAAGAGTGAGTTTAGGTCATCATGATGAATTAACTTCCCTTAGAGCTCACTCAAAGTAATACATTAAATCGAAGAGTATTTCAAACTTTAAATTAAGTTTATGCGCTCCGCTTGCTTTTTGTTCACTTACATCTCAACAGAGACTACGTAACAACGCAGAAGATATAATAGTGCAAAAGTATGTGCGCAAAGCCAAGTGCACTCTCCCTTCCCTCAGTCTCATAGTCGGATGGAACGCCTATCTGTCACGACCGGGAGAGATCAGGCGCAGGACCGACGGCTTTACGTGCTTTCCGAGGCACGGAAGTGTCACACCATCAACTTTTTAACTCCAAGCTGCTACTGAGAATTTCGTGTCAGAAAAACTCATAACTTTTTGGCCCGGGCCGGGATTTGAACCTGCGTCCTGGTGATGGGGCCAGATGAGAGCTGACCACTAGACCAACGAGGTAGTAGAACTACATGTTGCATCGAAGATTTCATCCATCGCTTTCTGTCAGGCGAGATCGAGGTCAAGACCAGGCCCGTTCACTAATAAGGATCGGTACAATATTTGCAACTAAACAGCTCAGCACTTTTGCCTGCGTGCATTTACATAAAAGCTTATATCGTAATTATTACCAGATAGGTATGTTTTCGGCGGTGTTCGACTACCAATCGCGTGGTATTCAATATAACTTTCTTATCAACTATCTAACCATAACCATTCTGCATAAGCATAATCAGCCCATAATATTCCTATTGCTGGGACACAGACCTCTTTGTGAGAGGGAGTGGACCGTAATCCACCACGCGCACTCAGTGCAGGTTGATGTGTCACATGTCTTCGTATTTTTAGTTCTAGGACATACCGATTTCCTTACGATATTTTTCTTCACTGTTAGAGCAGTGGGCATGAAATAATTTACACAAAGTGCCTGGATTCGAATCTACGACCTACAACTTAGTAAGTCGAGGCCGTTTCCACTGGGACACCACTGCTATCAAAGAAATGGCAACCAACCCAGAATAACGTGCTGCACCACAAGCGAGCAATAAAAAAACAAATAATAAAAATATAATAGGAAATAAGTTATTAAAACCAACGCACCTTATGAATGAATATAGGTGGTTCTTCTTATGATGGGTCATGAGAACGACTAGGATGAATCTTCTGCTCTTCACTGTAGCGGTTTAGAGGAGATGTATGGGATAGGATCTGATTCTGAAGTTTGGCGTAGCCTGTTTACTTATTTTTTTTTTTATATATAGAATTAGAAAGAAAAGAAGAAGGAAAATACGTTTATTTGCGGTAAACATACCGCATAAAAAGAACACAAAAAAAAAAAACAAGTTAGGGGAAAACATGCGTCACATCCATGCAAAACGGCCATCGCTTAGCGTTGCTAAGACCAATGAAGAGATTTGTTTGAATGATCGACAATTTACACATTTTCATACTTAAATTATTTATATTTTACAAATAATGTAATAAGGAAACTAAATAAGAACTTAATGAGATTATGGATAAGGTTGGGTCAGTTAAAAAGGAGGTCCGCCTTTTTGCTTCTTCTTGGACTTTTGCCCTTGGTTGGTATTACCCGAGAATTGAAATTTACGCCCCTTGTTTTTACCTTTACCAGGAGATGGTTTTTTATTAGGGTTGGGATAAGGGCCACCATTACTAGCAGATCCCCCCTGCTTTTTATTCTTTTTTGGATTCTTACTGCCACCGAAATGATTCGGCTGATTACCACCACCGAAATGTTTCGGTTGAGAAAAACTTGGGGCATAAGAGGAACCCCTTGGGGGTCCATGCATTGCTGCTGACGTCGATGCAGCTGGCACAAAACCCATTTGTCCCATGGGCCCTCTACCCATTGGTCCCATAGGCCCTGTACTCATTGGCCCCATGCCAATTTGATCCATGGGCCCCATTGGTCCCACAGGCCCAATACCCATTGGTCCAATAGGTCCCATACCCATTGGTCCCATAGGCCCCATACCCATTGGTCCCATAGGCCCCATACCCATTGGTCCCATAGGCCCAATACCCATTGGTGCCATAGGCCCCATACCCATTGGTCTCATGGGCGCCATGTCCATTTGATACATTGGTGTTTTTTGCCCCTTAGGCGGCATACCTTTTCCCTTGGGTCCCTTACCCTCTTGCCTCATGGGTGCGATATCCCTTTTCCCCGTAGGCAGCATACCCTGTCCAGGGGGCGTCGTTTTGTTTTTTAATCTGAGTCTGATTTTTATTTTTTTTAATCCAAGATAGACAAAATTGTTTCTCTCTGCAAGCTTTTCAACTGATGATTCATCGATATTAAAGGTTACAGTCTGGCCAGCTGGTAAATCAGGTTTCTTGCTAGTTATCCACCAGTCGGAGAAGTCAAGTCCCTGATTTTGAGATTTAAGCATCCTAAGAATGGCCTCCTTATCCAGATTAGGATCCGGTACGTACGCAATTGCGATTACAGGTTTAGGTATTATGTTTGTGATTTTAACTTGCGCCCCCTCCCATAGTTGGAAATACGGCAAGTGCTTTTCTAGCCATTCTACCGTCTGGTCATTCGCACAATTGAGTAAAAGGTAACCACACCGTGACGTGCAACCTACAAAGCTTGGACCATTTCCATCCGTTTCTGCGTCGACAAGTTCCAGAATTTTGTCCTGAAGCTGTTCAATTTTCTCTTGCGACATAAGTCCGAGCTCGTCATAAATGCGAATACGAATGGACGGACCAACGGGCCTCATTGGGGCTGGGGCTCCCGGGATACCATGCCCTTTCAGCCTATCCACCTTCATCGCCCTCGCTTGTCTCTCTGGGCTCATTCGTCGTAGAGCAACCTCTCGGGCCTTTTTTTTCTTTTCTGCCTTAGCAGCAGGATACTCTGCAATCTGTTTTACACGGATTTCACATAGTTCTCTAGCTTCCATGAAGGTTTTTCCTTGCTTTAACCAAAAAAAGAGCCGTCTTCTTTGAGCACCCGTTAGGGTTTTGATATTTCTCAATTTATTTTCTTCCCTTTTTCTGGCTTTTCTACTGAGCGTGGTAGGCTCACCGGGGCCCTGTTTCCCTGGGTCATTTTGGACATCCTGAGACGTTTCGTCAAAGGTATCATCAGCCGAAGAAGGTCTAGGGCAGTCGTCGTCGGTATGAGGTGAATTAGGGGCCTTCGGCTCAGGTTCTGCTTTTCTGACCCAGCGGTATCGGGGATTTGGCTACCAACAACGGACAAAACAAAGTTATAAAATTGCCACGATATTTAAAGGCGATGCGTTTCAAATGATTTTTTACGCCCTCGAAATTTAGGGAATATTATTTTGTATGGAGAGTTAACGAAATGCATCACATTTATCGTTTAAAATTTTGAAAGTAACGCACATAACAAGAAATTAACAAATTCCCTTAATTTTTAAGCACGAATTTCTTATACACTTTATAAAGAACTATTGTTTAATTAAAGACCAAAAGAAAATTAAGTTCTAATGTCCATTTTAAAAGAAACTAGATATTTTATTTGGTTTTAATGGAATTATTCGCTGAAATGGACGAGATAGAGTCGATATTACTTCAACTAACACTTCAATTTTTACTTGCCCATCGCTAGATGCTTGTACCTAATTTTGATTTTGAACATTTTGAAAAAATATCGTTTTATTTATTCAGTTATACTACTACTTTTCAGGTTTCAATAAAAAAAATCATGCTATAATTTTGGTTAATAGAGGCGCGAATTTGACTCTCAGTGTCTCACCATGTAGCGCAACCGCGACGTATCTTTGAATGCTCCAAAATGTCAAGAGAGCTGGCTGACCAGAGAAAAATCACTCATTAGGTAGGTAATTTGTTTTTTTTTTTTTAATCAATTACTGGTATTTGTTTAATATCTTTCAGATTGCTTGATATCAAACAAGTATTGGTTTTTTTCGGAATATAAAGAAACGTTAAGATTGTTTTTTGAGCTTTGACTTTATTTGAGTTATTGATAGAATCGATTGATTTATTTAAATAGGTACAGTTAAGAATACGCATAATTGAGCTGTCCAGCAGTGGACTGCTGTAGGCTGCTGATCATGATGAGCAGATGGAAAACGCTAACCAAATACCGCTGAATATCAGAACTTAATTTTACGCGGAGCAACGGATGAAACCGTTTCATCTCTGCGGCCCAATTACTGGGAAAAAACCGTAAACCAGAGGTATTACGGTTGTCAGGATTTCGGGTTTCTGACTTCCCGTGATAAATGTCATAGGTAATCGTAGTATGACAGCCGGTATTACGGCATAACGTGCCCTTTCGGACACGGAGGGGTGTTTGAAAAACTGACACGGCCATCCAAGCCTTGATCGCAACAAGCGTGGCTTGACCCCTCAAATGGATTGGCGTGTGTAGAATAATATTGCATTTTAACAGAGTTCAATTGCTCACGTATAGATAAACGCATACGCACGACGATCTTAAACTATCTTAAATGAATGCCGGTCGCAGGTGCGGTTGCACTCGTGAGTGAGCCGTGGCTTGCGCGTGCGTTTTCGCTCATTGTATGGAGCCGACTTCCTGTACTTGAATACAGAATCTCAGATAATTTACATTTATTGCCACTTACACACAACTCTCTTCTTTAGTGTCATGTAGTCGAAGTTAATTTTTGGGTGACTAAGTATTTGTTTAAAAAAAAGTCCTAAATAATATTTAATTGCAAAGGAACCTGAACTTTGTCATGTATAGCATTGGTTAGTGATACTCAAACTTGACATAAAAAAAAACCTTATTTTAAATGATTCTAACCACCTATTTTGTGACAACATTTTGAATTTATCTATTTGATTTTAAATAAATAAAATGATGATTCTATTCATATAATTCGTGACAATATGTGCAGTACTTACCGGCACCACTTCAGGTAAATTGCTCTTTGGCGTGTATCCATAGCCTTGGTCTGCGGCTCTGCCCTGGTTGAAGCCAGGCCGCGGGTGACCTTGATGTGGTGGTTGCTGTTAATAACGGATTGTATTAATCAGTTTGAATACACTCAGCGGCAGTAAATGTGGCACGAACCCTAAGAATCAAACCCCACTGAAAGAGCAGCGCCGTTCAGTGTCATATAATTTTTTTCATTCTCCCTAACTGCAAGATATTCGCGTATGCCGATGACACTGCAATCGTCATTTATGGACCTACTTGGGATATGGTTAAAACAATGGCAGAAGACGCTCTAAGACAGATCATGAGCTGGTTCAACGATAGCCTACTAACTCTCAACTTAGTTAAAACCTGTTTCATTCCTTTCGCAATCCGACGAAATACTATGCCCCCTAAAGACTTTACAGTGATTGCTCACTCATGCCGGAGTTCATCTAATTCATGTACTTGCCCTTCACTGGACAGATGCGATAGTATATCTAGGTGTGCAAATCGATGAATACCTTAGATGGGACAAACAGCTAGATATGATAACTTCCAGAGTACTGCGGCTCATTTACGTCTTTAAATCGCTAAGAGAACCCGCTGATATGAGCACACTGAGGATGGTCTATTTTGCACTGTGTCAGTCTATAATTGGATATTGCATTTCTGCGTGGGGCGGTGCATCAAAAACCAGCTTGCTGAGGGCTGAGAGAGCTCAAAGAGCTGTGCTAAAGGTTATGTGTAATAAGCCATACCGATATCCAACTAAACAACTCTACGAGGACTGTGAGGTCCTCACTGTTAGACAACTGTTCATTCTGCAGTCTACCCTTAGGACTCATAGATCCATGCCCAAATCAAACCCTAAAAAGCGCACTAATATCCCGTCAGGCGTTCGACATAAAACATCTTTTGCCCAACACCAATTCTACGTTTTAATTAAACATTTATATAAAAATCTGCATAAAAAGTTAAACATACTGGATTTAAATAGATATACGTTAAAGAAAGAAATAAGTCAATGGCTATTAAAACAGGACTATGTGGAAACAGAGAATCTGCTAACTTACATCTCTTAATTTAATGTCACATACATACTCATCTCGCACTTTATATACAATTATTATATATTTATTACATTCACGGAATCACTCCCCCCCACACACACACCCACTCACACCACACACACACACCCCCACACACCCCTACACACCCCACACTCACATACTTATATACACATGCATGTCTGCGATCTTTCACACTTATTTTGTTACTTAGAATTAGTTTTTGTTATTATTTTGTTTTTTATTTTGTTTCTTTTTTCTCTTATTGCAAATCATTGACACTGTCTTCTCCTGTTTATGGTTGTGAATATTAACAGATTCCACTTGGCTGAACCCTATCTTTTAAGATACAGGCTAGTCCTAGTTTAAAAGATAGAGTCTACTATTGCATAATAAAGTAAATGTTATTTTCAAACAATGTATACAGTGCAAAATGCTATGGTTTTGTGAAATAAATACTTTTTATTATTTATTGTTATTATTATTGTAAACTTTATCTTCATTACAATAATACATAGCATCGCTTGAAAAAATTGAGTCGTCGGAGTGCTCGCGGCGCCACGGGCTGCCGCGCGACCTTTCAAGTTCTGAAACTGCTCGACGCTTTGCTGCCATCTCAGTGTGATTTGACCCTTAAGCTACATCCGTACTGAAAGGTGGCTTGTTTAGCGCCTGGAGCCTAGTGACTTAAGATCATCATCTTTATTCAGATATAAGTCACTAGGCGCTAAGCAAGACACATCACATAGGTTTCATACGCGCTAGGCGACTAGCGAGATCGATAAGCGCGCATTGCAGCCTTTCTCAAGAATTGGGCTATGAAATGCAAAAATATTTTTTTCAAATCCGACTGATAGTTCCAGACATTAGCGTGTTCAAACTTTCAGCTTTATTATTGGTATGGTACAGTCCGATTCAAACTTGATGGCGGCTCTGACGTATGCTACGAGCTGCGTAGTACCACACCCCTCACCCCCTCTGTCACAAGAATTTCTTAATGCGCAGCGATACGCCTCATGTTCCGAGCCACCATAAAGTTTGAATCACAGTTTTATAGTTACCTGTTGTCCATACGACGTGTTAACATTAGCTTGAGGAGAGTTAAAGCCAAAAGTATTCTGTGGCACTTGAGCCACCATTGGCGCATTCCATTGGTTTCCGTTTCCGCCGCCTGAAGCCCATGGAGAAGGCCTATTCATAGAGTCTATTGAACCTTGGGGCCCACCAGTCACATTTGGCACCCCATGGCTGTGAGGCCCTCCTTGAGATGGTCTGGCTCCATGGGACCCGAACGACCCATGTATTCCACTGGACCCGTGAGTATGGGTATGAGGCGCCTCAGGGCCACGAGACCCTTGGTTGTTATAGTCATTTGAAGGTTGACTCATGTAGTCATTTCTGGGTGCGTTGGAGTAATCATTCCTGGGCTGGTTTTGGTAATTAGGTCGGGAGTCGAAGGTCTGCTGAGGTGGTAGGTTTGACTGAAAAGAGAAAATTATGTAAACAAAAAAGTCCGCCCGTTTTAGGGACTTTAACATAACTGGCGAAATGTGGATTTTCTGAAAAACTCTTTAATTAAGTGATAAATAATCTGGTCCCTTGAGATCCCACTTATCCAGGTGACACTGTAATAATGTAAAATAAAGGGACACGAAATATTTGAATAATCAAACATCATAAGTACATTGGGCAACCATAAAATTTTGAGTAAAAACTATGTAAATATTAAGAGAAAAAGCTGTTCAAACAAAGTTTAAATATTCTGGAATTTATAGCCAACATTGAATGGGAACAATAAATCATAAATTAGCCCTAATTTACTCAACTGGACTTTGTTTAAAAAATAAATGTTTATGTTTTAAGACTGATGGCAAATATGGTAATATATAACAGAAAAACAGGCTGTTGGATTATGTAATTGTTTTTAAAATTTTGCTGAGGGATTAGGAACCTTAAGTCTATTACTCAAAATTATTTTTCTCTTGCTATGTTTATGTTGTCTTACAACCATTTCGATACTTTGTTAGTCTTAAACTAACTTTGAGAGCTTTATCTATTTTTAGTTATTGGAGAGAATACGGTCAAGTCCTAATAGCATCCTGAAGATGTTAGTGGGCAAATTTTACTTGCCGATAATGAATCACTTCATGCAGGTGCTGGTCAGGCAAGAGTGATTCATTTTCATCAAGTTGAATTTATATAAATAGTGTTCTTCTGGTAGCTTAGTATTTAGTTATAATTGTAACAAACTAACACAGCTTTTAAGTTTGTACCTATACTCCATTTACTATAGCATTAGACAGGAAGTTAAAAAAGGCTCTTTTAGGTGCACACTTTGTAAGTACAACAAACATTATTACAGTCAAGATTGATGTGGAGTTAAATATAATCAGTTTAAATAATAGCAGTCACACTTAATTGTACTTATTTAACCTATATACCTTCTGAAATTACAAGGCTTTCATTTAATATTATTTCGTTTTTACATAAAATATTGTTGTGTCAATGTTTAAAATCTAAAAGAAGCAGGGGCAGACAGTACCGGGAACGTTTTTCATGTCACTATAACTCTACCAAATCCAAAATGTTCCCTATTCCCTTTATAAGTTGTGGCAGCACGTGTTTTTTGATTTGGTCGGTTTATATAAAGTTGTTTTTAACTCTTTGAACGCCAGAGTATAAACGTATCGCCCGCCGTACCCCTGACGCCAGGCAACTTTAATGTAGTTTTAAATAATAGGAAAAAGAAACACACAAAACTTAATTTAGTATATTTTATTTTGTTTTAAAAAAATGTTGTTTTCTTGTCGTCTATAGACGATGGTGGCGTGTTGGGCACGTTTTCATTTGTCGGCTATACACGACCGTGGCATTCAAAGGGTTAAAATAAACTGATTGTTACTAAAAATTGTTTCATTTCATGTACCTATCCAAGCATCGTGACGAGTAGATAGATAGAATATGCTTTATTGTATGCCATACATTGTTACTTACAAAAAAAAAGCACATACATTATTTATTAAAATTGTTTGAACTTGAAAATAAAAGGTTTCATACTCCTGCTTCTGCGAGCCTCTTTTTTCTAATTTTATAATACTTGGAGTATAACTCACTAACATAATATGGATCATTGTTGTTTCAAATAAATAAATTTAATTTAAGGTTGAAAGTAAGTTTTGGCATAGTAACAATGTTTTGTTATTGGCTTTATATCTGGCTATTTATTGTCATATTGTATATCCGTATATTAGCTTATTTTTATTGCTTTTTTATTGACCAATAAACCAAACTGAGTTTACTGGTAACTCAAGGTATCTACAGTGAGCTGTTAAAGCTCTCCTGATACACAAAGCTATCTTCATGAGCAACTACCACAGTAAAGACATAGCCCTACCCTACATACATTGACTCCAACAATAAATCCAGGTTTTTAAGCCACAAAAACATCACAGAATTGAATTATTGAAACCAACCACTGGTCATTTAACTGTTAAGATATTGAAACAATACCCCAATGATATATGGCAATTTGTGTAATCAGACGATGAATGATTGGAATCAATGGTTAAACTACTATTATTATTCGAAAACCTCAAACCAAACCACAGACAACTCAAACCTCAGAGAATGTTTCAATGAAATACAGCATTGTTTAGTTTTAAGAGCATGAAAATGTACTCACGGCAGCTTTTCCTATTGGCACCGCTTTTAAAACAAAGTTGCCGGGCATTCGGTAGCCATCGAGGAATTTTATTACTTTGTATCCCTCGGTATTATCGGTGAGGCCGATCCTTACTTTCTTCGTGCCATCAGCATCAGTGATCAGATTATCAAGGATAAAATCATTTATATTACACTCCTGTTTTATCAAAATCTTCACATCTTGGTATTTTGTCTGTAACAAAACAATAAATATGTAAAAATAAGTAAAACAACATTTAAGAAAATCACAAGATAACCTTTAGAAAAAACGTACTTTAGCAGGAAATCCATGAATTGTTATCATCATCTTGGCAGGATTTTTAAAATAATAACTCGGTCAGAATTCAGAGCATATCCTGAGATAAAATATTCAGGTAAACAATTTCAATGAACTTTGCAAATATTTGCCAATTGAGTAGCAAAGCGGACGTTCGCCATGACACCAAACTCCACAGTCCACAAAATCCATAAATAAATAAAACCATAGAATATCAATACCCTAAACTGACAGACGCGATCTTAGGCTAGGCACACGCAACACGCAGCCATTCACTGACGATTTCAAAACGTCGGTAAACGTCATTCGATACCATTGATCCAACTTCTATAGGCACGGACGCGTATCGAACGCTTGAATAGCAATGGTGGAAAGCTAGGATAAATATATTTTTGTTTTTTGATGAAAATCGACTAAATGACTTTGTTCACTAGTCTACTATGCACCTTACTTTGCACAGATAGGTACCGCCATTATTATTGTGTTTTACTCTTTGGGTACCGCCATGATGTGGCGTACCGCCACGACCATAGATATAGAGGAATTCTATATCTATGGCCACGACCTACCATTGCATTCCTACCAACTGAAAAAATTCAATGTCAAATTGACAATTCAAATTGCATGCATTGAAATTGAAAATATTGAAATGCTTTCATTGCTTTCTTGATCTATGCATGTTTCGTTAGTTTCTGTTTGCAATAAATACATAATTGCATTGTTGTTCCACTGCGGGATAAATAATAAATAAATATTTACCGAACAAAACATCTGTTGATCGACTATGTTACTGACTATATATAATTTACCGGCGAAGGCAAGTTATAAAACCCAACATCGATTGAAAATTGTAGCCTTAATTTATTTAAGAAGACTCCAATTACTGTTTACTGTTGTCTTCTCTCAACAGACGCGGTACGTCGACGTAAAATCGCTGATACACTCAAAATGCGGCTTCAAGGAGGTGATATTGGACAATTTGGCGTCGGATAGCAACAATTCGAAGAAGGTGACTGTAGGGCTTGCCGAAGAGGAAGACGCGGCTATCCTCGTCCGGAAGATCAATGGGTTATTTGTGGACGGACAGCAACTGTATGTCGAAACTATTAAGAAGAAGGTTTGGAATTTACTTGTTTCAAAGATCATTTATTCTTCAGTATTGTTTCCTCAGTAGTAATCCAACCTACTTCTCCAAGTTACGTTTAGAAGTAGATATCTTTTTTTTTTTTGTTTAGCCTGTACTGTCCCACTGCTGGGCAAAGGCCTCCCCCAAGTCCTTCCAGGAACTCCTTTCCCGCGCCACCTCAAACCAGCCCTCGCGGTATGATTAGTTATAAATGCCAATAAAACAATGTTAGACTCTCATATAAGGCTAAGGGGCTAGTCGAAGACACTAAAAAGTTTGATACAAGAGAAGCCTACAGCAGAATTTTAATCCACACTAGCAAACACCAAGTATGCATAAGCTTAATTAGTCTACAACATTCCCATTGCTGGGGTACAGGCCTTCTCTGTGAGAGGGAGTGGGCCAAGGATGACTTGGACAAAAATTAATGTTACACTTGCTTCCTAAAAAAGGGATTATTTGTGTAAACAGAGTGTAATATGGCACATTAATAAGTAATTAAAACCAATAATTGCTCCAACAGGCCGCATCCGTCGTGGTGGACCTAGGTAGTAACCAACAGCAGCAACCACTCCTTCAGCAACCATATTATCAGCAGAGTAAATACCAACCTAACTATGAGTTAGGCTACGCAGAGATGCAACAAAGTAGAGCACAGAATATAGTAGCTCCATCCATGGCTTACAGTGGAATGTATGGCACTGTACAGGTAAGTGTTTAAAAATTAGATTAAAAAAATATATCTTTACTGTATTTGAGACAGGCACGGTCTACAAGGAACATTATTTGAAGAGAAATTGTATGTAATTATCTGTCAGATAAGTTAACTAGGACTTATCTCTACTTTTAATTACCTACTACTGCTGTGTTGTACCAATATAAAGACTAGCTTCTGCCAGTGGCTTCGCCTGTGGATTTCGAAAATGTATGTTATACGGCTATGTTCTTCAGGACAAAACTATATTGTAAGACTTATGTTATTCTTTATACTGTCAGCTGTCTGCCAGTGAGTCCTGTCAAAATCGGTCCAGCTGCTTTGGAGATTAGCGGGAACAAACAGACAGACAAACATTTTTTGAATTGTTTTTTGTATAAACACATCAAGCCTTTTCAGGAAGAAGATCGTAACCGCCATTTTGCATATTTTACAGGAGAAGGTTTTTTTTAAACATTTTAAAAATATTTATAGCATCAATATGAAATTTTTACTTAGTGTTTTAAGGGCACCTCCCTATTCATTCAAATGTTAAGATCTGGCGGTTAATATATATATATATAATCAGTTGATCTGGCTGTAAATATGAAAACAGTTTTTTGGGATTTTTGGCGCTTACGATGTTCTTCCTGAAAAGTCTCGACATACGCATTTAGTAAAAGGCTGTTATTTTGACATTACAATCAGATACTTCAATTTTATTTATTTGTATTGTGTGTGTCAGGATTAACTTATGTGGCTTAACTGGACATCATGTGTGAATGCAATCTATCTCAAATTTTGAGAAGTTTTCGTTAAGTATCACAAAGTTATTCCAGAAGGACAATTTTCAACATATTTAAAACACATTCAATTTCAAGTCGCAAGCTCATCTCAGCGACAAACAATGTCAAAAACGTACGTAAATTAGAGATCTGTTGAGACAGATTGAGGCAGATTACAATGCAAATGTTCTAAAGGAATTGCCCCACAGATTATAAGTTTACAGCTATGAAGATGATACTTTGGGGTTTTATAACTGCAGGATTGCCAGTTCATTTGGATTTTCACCTTCCTTTTTGTGGTAAAGTTCATCAGAATTGTAGCATCCATGCTTCCTAAAAGGGTAACCAATCCTGCAACTATTGCTAATGCCAGTACAAATATACTGCCATTAAACAATATCAAGCAGTTTGGTAAACCCTCACTCACTTTTATAGTAATACTAGCTTTTGTCCGCGGCTTCGCCCACGTGGATGTCGGAAAATATCCCACAGCAACATACTTCTGGGATCAAAAGTATCCCATGTGTTAATACTGGTTATAAAGTGTGTGCCAAATTTCACCCAATTTATTCACCAGCAGCATGATTGAGTAACAAACATCCAAACTTTTACATTTGAAAGAAAGAAACAAAGAAAATACATTTATTTAGCACAGACTAAAAGACACATAATACACCAGATACTTACATCAGATAGCAACAAATAAAAATCAAATAGAAAGTGTAAAGTCCGATGTAAGAAATTAGTAGGAAAGTGTGGAAAGTATTTTGTACTATTAGTTGGATTAATCCAATAGATAGGCTTACTTACAATACTTACCCAGTTCTTATGTCCAAAAATGATTAATCTGCTGAAGGAGACACAATACAAGTTCTATTTTATTATGTCTGAGGGTGTTTAGTGTCCCGCTAAGTGCAAAAAGTTTGTATGTTTGGTTGGTCTTGGTAATGGTAAGCCACGTGCGAAGATTTTCTACAGGTGGGGTATGTTCGCTATGGACAATTACATAAATATGGATAACAGTCCCAAACATTTTGTAAGTTTAACCAGACACAATCACTAAGATAAAGGAACTGATAAATTGCTTTATTAAAAAAAAAAAAAAACAAGAATGCTTCTAGTTTTTGCTAAATATAAGAAGTTTTATACACTGATGTTATCCTTATCGTAGAGCACCATTATCTGTTATAGAACTGGTTACTGGTGCTTTTGGAAAAATGAGATTTATTATCTCATATTGTCCATTTTTTCTCCATAATTTTTTGTTGTTAAAGAATATTTGCAACATACTCTGCGATCAAGGTATCTGTAATACTCGGTCATTTGTCTGGTCTGCTAATACATTGAGCATAATTTGAATGAAAATTGATCTGAGAAATCGATTTTTGAAATCGATAAAGTGGTGCAGCTTCCCAAGTATTGTTTGCGCTATACTTCGTAGCCGTACTGACAATGAAGCGGATGTTTGCGCTGAAGGATCTGTGCAAATTCTCGCTGCGCGAAATGCGAGGCAACCAAGAAATTAACGTAGTCTGTACAATGGTTTTAGTTTCGAAAATGGACTATAGTCATTACGACTCAGGCCTTTTCGGCGCACTAAACTATTCGCATTTATCACGAAGCCTTTTTCTGACGTACTTATATCTTCAAAGCTATTCAACCCCTTCATACAACGCAGGCATTTGACCAAGTGTAATAGACCCCTAAACACTTCTCACGAATCAAGTGTGTTAACTTGATTTTGGAAGTTTTTACGTAGCCTTCATTTTGTAACTGTCATCAAAATTCTTCCACAGAGTGCATCCGCCAACTATGGCTATCCACAACAAATGCAGTATCAGTCAGCTCAGCAGCAAGTGATGGCTCAGCCAATGGTCGGCTATGATCAGGGGTCTCCGCTTGGGTTCGGTAACCAAGGCAACAACCCCAATCTCTGGTCAGATCAGAACGATTGGAATCTTGCTGGCAATGCGTCTGCTGGGAACCAATTTTCCCAACAGGGCAGAAACAGTTCAAGATGGGAGAATACTGGGGACAGCAGGGGATCGCGTCATGACGCTCCCGCTCGCGACACCGGACGAGACCGACAGTCGCTCTATGGACAGGAAGCACGTGACGCCGGGCGCAATGCACCTCGACGTGACTTCGGCCGAGATGCATATTCGCGCGATCGCGGTCGGGACGCACCTCGCGACCAAGGGCGCGATCGTGATCAAGGACGCGATCGCAACCAAGGACGTGACCGCGACCAGGGTCGTGATCGCGGAAGAGATGCGCCGGCACGGGACCGCGGTCGCGTTCCGCCAGCTCGTAACGCACCGTACAGTGAGGCGCCAGTCCGCAGCGCACCTCCCCGCGAACACGACCGAGATGCGTTTTATACCAGAAGACCCGAACCATCTCGTGCTCCCGCAAAGCGTCAGGCCACACAGCCTCCCGCAATATACGGTGAACACGTCACCAATTCGGCTCCACACTCAGGAAGATTTCCTCAACAGCGAGATGTGCCCAAACCCAAACAACCATGGAATAAACCACAGCCAAAACCGAAACCGGCTGTGAGTAATTATGTTCCTCCGACGAAAAAACCGAAAAAAAACGCCGCTTCTGCGCAGAAGATCGAAAACCCGCAAGCGAAGGTTCCCTCTAATTTTGACAAGGAAAAGAAAAAGAAACTACGTACTGCCACGTGGCGTCATCAGATCGCGTCCATCGTTGCTAAAGAGATTTTAAATGATCCGAACCATAAGACTGATATCCCACAGGAACAGCTTTTAACAGAGCTAAAACGTGCTATACGGTGCCGTCTGGAAGCTCTTTTCGGCGAGGATGATGAAATTCGTATGCCTGAAATGTTAAAGATTTACAAAATAAAGTATGATGGCTCCTGTGACACGGCTTTCTTCAATCAAGTCTGTGAGGACATAAAGACTAATGGGTCGAATGTAGCTGGCGCCGGGAAAAAAGGTAACTTTAGTATATTTTTGTGTATTCTTCAAGCGTATCGGACTGCATGTTATATTTCGTGGTGCTATGTGCAATTTTGGCTATATTTTCGTGCTTTCAAGTTAGAGAAAGTATTGAAAATATTAGGTGTTATTACTTGTACCACTTCTTATGAAATAATCTGTATGTGATGGCAAATTTCGTAAGGTCTGCAGGCAAGCTTGAGAACTTTTCACAATCATAATCTGGAACCGTATTTGGAAGTCGTGATTGTCCCAATGAGAAAAAGGGATAGCGCTATACTTTTTGTATACCTCTGTCTGCTGTAGTCCTTTTTCGCTCAGAGACAACGACTGTTATCTCTCTGTTTCTCATTGTAATCGGTCTCATATCTGATATCTACTTTAGACCGTCGCCATCATACAGAAGATGATCCCTTTCTCTTTGCCGCGACTTTAAAAGTGGCATAAACATCTTGTGGTCCTACTTATGCTGCTTGTGAAAATACGAATGCCTTTCTGGATTATTAACTTCTGAACATAGATTCAAGCCAGTAATCGTAACTTCGAAGTATATATTGCACAAAGAGTCACTGGATCATTGTAACAGTAGGCCAATTCCCGTAATTAAAAACGTTCAAAGTCGCAATCTCATCTCAGCGACAATTAATGTCAAAAACTTGTCAAAAATGTAGGGAAATTAGGGGTATTTTTGACAGATTGAGACAGATCAGACTGTGAACGTTCTTAAAATTACGAGAATAGCCTTCCGTCTACATATTCTTTCTACGTCACCGGCTTGACTATTATAAATTCATCAGTATATAGATATTCTATGCCTCTATGAATCTGCTCTTGACGGAAAGATATAAAGCAATCATAGTGATATTCAATATTACTGTTTGCTTCCTTTCCTATGTTTGTGTGCCAAGTTTACATCATGACAATTATCGACACATACATCCCACAACTCCAACCAACTGCCTCATTGGTCTAGTGGTCGCAATTGCTTCTGCTGAGCATGAGGCCCTGGGTTCGATTCCCTGGTCGGGCAGTGTTATTGGGTTTTTCGATCTAGAATTTCTCAGTAGCAGCCTGAAGTCTGGATTTGTGCCCAGTTCATGTGTAATAGGCTCGCCCCTATTACATGGGACTAAAACATAACTGGTAAAATGTGGCAGCGGTATACTATATGTACACCTCTGCCTAATCCTTCTGAGACTAAAGGCGTGATGTTATGTAATGTGTTGATCCCACATTTTGGGCTGATCTTTGGTCGTGATAGAACGAACGCAAAACTAATCAACCTTTCAAGCGAGTTACTAGAATTGTTTGAAAGTTAGCTCAGTGGCTGCGTATGGAGCATATTTTGAGCGGGTTCATCACCTGAATGCCATATCGCATATACCATACATGGTAAGATCAATCTGTACGGAAGAGTAATTTATGAGTCCGAGACTGATTAAATTACTCTATCTCGAATCACCGCCTTGTGAAGTTGCTTTCTCCCTTCTCTTTGGGCGAAATAACTACGTTTAATTTTAATGTGAAAACTTCTTTAGGCGCACTTTGCCCTCTTTCTGAACAGATCGATTTCAGTACTAAGAACCCATACTTTTAAAAGGATTTTTAAATGCATTGATTGACGATAGTCGAGTGTATTTGTTGTTTGTAGTCGCACGGTAAACTCTGCTTACGCGATGCAGGATTTTGCGTGACGTCAGTGCGATGCGTAGTTCGCATGTGGCGATGTAGATGCCGCCACAAAACGAACAACATGTTCAACGTCAAAATCAAGAATATAGTCAAGCGATTTATGTGTGTCGATATTACACAATATCGTGAGATTGTTCTCGCATCTTTCTGTTATTTAACGCAAAAACTGCCTTCTGGATATCAAATTAGTCAATGTGAGGTTCGAATCCTGCGTCGAAACACAATATTTTCAGTCGAGTGTACGTGCGTGCAATTTTGGAACGAAGCTTCTTATCGCACGTTATACTTTGCACACTTGGCGAATGAACACTTTTGTTACGTAACAAAAGTGTCGTGACAGTCGAAATGTTACACTTTTAGGTCTAATTATTCGCCAAGTGTGCAAAAGCGAATGGTACTTCGTTCCAACCACATTCGGTTGGAACGAAGTACCATGACACCTCCAGTTTTTTTGTTTCTGTACCGTAAATGCATTTACTATGCACTGGACCACTAAGGGGTATTTGACCCAAAAAGCTGGCCAAAACTATTTTTTTTCATTTTTGGTATTATTGTCACTTGGATGTATCGATTTGAACAAATTACGTTATTTTGTGGTATTTTAGATACAATTTGGGCCATTTCATGACGTTTTATTTAAAAAAAAATTAAAAAAATGTAATTATTAACTAAAAAATAATATTTACAAAAAATATATACAAAAGTCAGTCTGATAACAACTCCTTCTCTTCTTCCTCTGAAGAATCATCTTTTGTATCAGAAGTTTCTTCGTTATCATTTTCGTCATCACTGTGAATGGGTTCTTCAGGCGGAATCATTAGTTCTCTAGCTTCTTGACTGAAATTATTGGCTTCTTTGTGTGGCCTGGGTCTGATACTACTAATGTATGGGTCAGAAGTTAGGAGCAATCGATTTAAAATGTCCAAATTGCAATGTTCCCTACAAAATTTCCTGGAGAAGTTCTGTCTATATCGTCGGAAATGTTTGTTTCGGGCCTCTGATGCCTCTTCTGACGAACATCCTATTGGCAATAAGGCATGCTATATTACAATGGGGCCGTGAGTCAATATTTTGTACACAGAAGGGTCATTGGGAACCAAGTATAAAGTTCTACGTACAGTCTTGCTGTTTTATCGCAATAAGTTTGAAACTTATTCAATTAAATTTTTTGCCCGCATAATATGACCCTCAAAACTGTGGCGAACCTTTTGATGTCCTCAGTCATGAGAAATAATGGCTTTACGACTTAAAACTTTCACGCCAGACGTACCTGTTGGCAACAAAATGCAAAGTTTAGTACCATGGCTGCAATACAAAGTTTGTTTGGTACAATCCATAATTATTTGAAAAATCAATAAAAAATACTATAGGCAGATTTCGGCACCTAATTTTGATATAATTAGAAACAATACAAAACGTTATATCAGATAAAGTAGAAAAAACAATCGGGCAATGTCCGGCAGTATAACTTTTTTACCAGTATTTGTAATAAAAACTTTTTTACAAAAAAAACAACCGACTTCAAAAAAAAACACTACAAAGTGAAAAATAAACTTTAATTTCGGAAGTCGGTGTCGTTGCTTCAGCATTTTCGTTTTTTGACACCGACTTCCGAAATTAAAGTTTATTTTTCACTTTGTAGTGTTTTTTTTTGAAGTCGGTTGTTTTTTTTGTAAAAAAGTTTTTATTTTTCACTTTTTAGTTGTACCTACCCCACACAAATTCAATTAACACTAGTGCATTGAAGACACCACTCGAAGAATCATCAAAATTCACTTAAAAATGCCGGAGATGCAGTACATTTATGCATATAACTTCGTACATAAGAATAATTACCTAATGTATTATATACTAAAACCTTCCTGAAAGTATGTAGATCACACTCATGAAAGAATTATCAAAATCAGTTCAGTAGTTTTTGAGATAATCGCGGACATACAAACATACATACATACGGGTCGAATACAGAACCTCCTTTTTTAAAGTCGGTTAAAAATTTAAAAAAATCTGCATTTTTAAGGTAGTTGACAAAACTTAACAGTGTGAGAGTACCTGGCATTAAAAATCGAATTGATTGAAAGAAAAGAATTGTACATACCTGGTTGACTACCATCCTTTGCAGCCATCACTGAATAGAACTTGCTTTCGTATTTTAATATCGCTCACGAAAATGATATATTATTACAATAACGCTGTCGTAATGCACGTACATTTAGTAAAGCTCACAAATGACGACTAACTGGTGATCACCTGATAAGCCTACCGTAAACAAACTATCTGGGTAGTGTGCGTCAGGTCATCAGCTAACGAGATTCACATGTTTTTCTAAGATATCTGTACTTATTTTGTTTTTTTGTATTTTTGGCCAGCTTTTTGGGTCAAATACCCGTATGTGTGGACTCGGAGTGATAAATAATATTGTATAAAAAGATAATAAAAAAAAAAACAAGTAAAATACAGCACATCAGATTTTACTTTTACTTTTTTACATCATAGAAAAAGATGGGCTTTGTAGAGCGTCGTTTCTATCACATCAACATGGCCGACGAATCATTCTGAACTTTCGCGCATGTTCTCTTACTCACTCTCGCCTCGTGACACCATTTGGTGACAAGAAAATGTTACTCCGCAGCGTTCTGCGAGAAGTTCGGACCGGCCATGACATGGTCCCTTTCTAAAGCTCAATGTGAAATATTATAGCCGCGTAATGTATTCTCCTTCTTATTTATTTTTTATATTGCTGAATGGGCTAGCTACCTCGATCAGGAAAGCGAGGAATGAGCTCTATGGTGGAAAGAACTTCTACTAAATTGAAAATCTAACTTAACATACTTGATACTTTGCAGCCACTCCAGATGTCAAGAACTCCGGTCCTACGCCTGCGGTAGAAAAAAAACCAGTGGTACAAACTGCTGGTTCCACTATGAAAATTCCTTCATATCCGCAAGGAGGTAAATTGTTTTTTTTTTTTTTTTAATTCTAAATTGCGGGTAATATGCAAAAAAAAAAGGGCGTAACTGGTGTTTTATAAAGAGAAAAATGTGAATAGAAAGTTATGGAACTTTTTTAAACATCAGCGAATGTCAGGGATTTCTTAAGTTTTTTTTTATTTCTTACCTGTTTTTCGAACAAATAAAAATACTTAATTGTTTTGTTTTATTTATTTCAGATAAAAAGACCAATAAGGGTGAGTTAGTTAACATTTATTCAATCTTTAAGTGACAAACGTGTCAGTTTTTTTTTTTTAATAAGTAAATACCATATTATACTTATTTATAAAAACTTGACAAACAAACGGACTCGCTTTTGCATGATATAATATTATAAGCCTTCATGAATCATCATTATCTTCCTGCCCTTGTCCCATATTACTTGGGGTCGGCGCAACACGTTTTCTTCTTCCATTCTCCCCTGTCAACCTTTACGCTATCATTCACTCCCTTCTCATTCATATCATTCCTCGCACACGCACAATCCATCCATCTATTCTTTGTTCTTCCTGTCCCTCTCCATCTATAAGCCTTCATGAATGGCAATACTGCAATGAACGTCCGGCGCGCCCTGAACAGTCGGTCCACCTACCACCTTGCTGGCGTATACAGGGTGTTACGGAAAGGGTATATCAATACAAACGGGTTGAAGAGTGTATCTGGTCTAGAATCTCTGTACAATATTTCAGCTCAAAAGCATTAACTTTGAAAATGCTTAATATTTTTTTATTTCGACATCACGGCGCTGCACTGGCGCGCGGCGGCGTGATGTGCGTGTACTAGGCGCACAGACACACTACAGATAATGGATAATGACCCTCGTAATGCGGTGACACGTTTGTTATGATTTCAATTTAATAAACTATCGAAATAAAAAATATTAAGCATTTTCAAAGTTACTGCTTTTGAGCTGAAATTTTGTACAGAGATTCTAGACCAGATACATTCTTCAACCCGTTTGTATTGATATATACATATACCCTTTCCGTAACACCCTGTACAGGGTCAAATTAAATTAGCTAGAGAAACTCGACAGACGTAATGGGTATCGATATCTAAACACTATAAAGTGAAAACAAAAAAAAAGATTTAATGTTTTTTTTTTGGGGGGTGAGACCGCTTGGTGTTTTCTTACTTGAAGTCATCATAATCAGCCTATAATGTTCCCACTGCTGGGACATAGGCCTCCTCTCGGTGAGAGGGAGTGGGCCGTAATACACCACGCGGGCCCAGTGCGGGTTGGCGAATGTCACATGTCTTCGAATTTTTGGTTCTAGGACATGCCAGTTTCCTCACGATATTTTCCTTCATCATTTTGAGAGCAGTGAAGTATTAGTTTAGAAAAACAGTTTTTTTTTTAGTTTTGTTAAAATACTCATTACGTTTGTGAAGATTACCCAATAAAAAGCTGATATTTCTAGTGGCTACACAAACGTCAGTCGGTGACCCCACAAAAAAAAAATCGTCAATTTAATTTCTTTTTTGTTTTATCGTGGTGAGATATCAATACCTATCACGTCAGCGAAGTCTCGCTAGCTAATTTAATTTGACCCCATATTTTACCTTTACCACGACATGAGCTGCAGATCGTCCTATAGTTCATGTAGATAGGGAGAAGTGTGACTTTAATAATAGTTGAATTAAATGAATGTTACAGGAATAAAGAAGGCTAATGCGCAAATATTCCAAGATGAAGAAATTTTGCTTTCAAAAATGAAACCAAGCATGCAGAAAGCACTGAACGACGAAATTGATGAAATGTGTGCTGTGGTAGGTTTTCATGGGAGCCTGTAATTTGATAAGTAGATTTTATATGCACCATCTATCTATAGGTTAACCGATTCAGTGCGATGGTAGTTTTTTCAAACTATAGCGCCTGGCGGCGAACAAATGTTTTCGTGGTGAAAAAATTTTATACAACTCCTGAAGTATGCGTTTTCATGCAATATCCCGAAGCTAACACTGGAATCGTAATCTGCGTGGCAAATAAGGACACTTTCATTTACGGATAACCACTGAAAAATGGTGTTTTATCCGAGATTTTGACTCCTCTCGGGCGCCACACGCCATTCACAGAAAATACCCATGGCGCCTCTACGGCGCCATCCGCACGGAATCGGTTAAAAACTTATTGCAGTCATAACAAGCATCTAAATTGTTAGCTGTCTTTTTCATCAGCAGAACATCTTTTTATTTACATTTAAGCAAACATTATTCATCTCCCGTTTCAAATTAAATTATTTAAATTCAATTTTAGGTTGCCAGTGAATTTGAAGGTGAATCCGAGCAGAAGCTCAACAACTTCGATAAGCTCGTTAAAACTGCTGTTGTTAACGATTATAAGAAGGTATGCTGCAACTGTATTTATATTATCAGTCTATATTGCTCATCCTATTCAACATCAGACAAAGCATCTGCTATGGAACTCCAGTGCAAGCAGATTCTTAGTACTGTAGCACGACTGCTGACCGTGGGGTCCTGCATTCGATTCCTATGTCGGACAAAGTGTCATTGAGTTTTTCCATCAGGAATTTCTCGGAAAAAGCCCGGGATCTGGATTTGTGCCCGGTCACTGGGAAGACACTCGCCCCCACAATTAGAACTAGCAAAATGTAAAGTAGATGCCACCTCTGCCTTTGCCGGTCAAGGTGCCTTTTATGTGCCTACTAGCTGCGCCCCCCCACACACACTCACAAACTTTCGCCTTTATAATATTAGTTTGATTTGAAATAAGTACTTTGACTTTGCCTACCCCTTCGGGAATGCAGGCGTGATGTCAAATTCTTCGTAATAACATCATCAAACATTTTTCCCTCACACCAATTACAATTGCTTTTACTTTTACAGATGATGAAAGTGAACCTCGCAAAACGCATGCTGAACGTTGGTCCGATAATGCTCCGTATATACAACATGCCCAAGACCATATCAAGGGCTAAACTGGCTCCTGCCCTCGCCAAATATGGCGTCACAAGTCTTAGGAAGTCGGAGAGAAAGAAACCAGCGATTTATTATGGTACTTGTGAGACCTATGATGAACATGACAGGCTCTGTGCCATGGAACCTATTGTCGTTGGTAAGATCATTTAAACTGTCATAACTATGTTAGGTAATAGGTAACACGGGCTGGTGTCCGCAACTCCACGTCAATGCGCGTATTTTGCGTACGGGTGGGAAAATCGATTATTCGATCCACCCCAGCTCCTCAAGGAAGGCCAGCAACGCCTTGATGTTACTGACCCTCTCACTCTACACTCATAACTATGCTTATGCACTTTCAAAGTTTATCTTGTACATCACGGATATACAATGAAGGAAAAAAAATGTGAGGAATAACTTGTAGCTAATAAAAGTCTGAAATCGCCAATCCAGATGCGCTGATCCGCGAGCCCCGCGTGATCAGCACGATTACTCAAAAGAGGTCTTTGCTCTGCAGTGGGACAATAATAGGCTGGTCTTATTATTTTTATGTTTTAACATATCTCGGGACCATGGGTCCCGGTCTTTTGGAAGGCGTTTGAGGGGCCAAAGCCAACTCGCAGAGGCCCCTTAGGAAATTTTAATGAAATGCGGCACCAACCGAGGATTATCCCTGTACGTACTATGCAAGTGCACCCAAGGACAACCCCGGTATCCCGTTAGACTGCACGCTAACCTAATCATATTTAGGAAAAGGCTAGGCAGATGATTCTGATGCGAGACATAAAAACTTTACTAATTTTTTCTATAATTTTTTATTTGTAAGTCCATAACTTCTATAAAATACTGTTTCTTATGTTTAATTAAATTTCAGACGGCTCAACAGTGTTAATAAAACCTTTCCATCTGATTGGTAAAGACAAAAAACCGCGAATAAATCGCGATAAAAACTCGGCGGCTAACAATAAGGATGAAGACTCCATGATGGAAGAATTCGAAGAATTAGACGATGAAGTTGACGAGGATGTTATGAAAATGAATACTGATTATGACGAAAGTAACAACCTAAAGCAGAATGATGGCCAAGGTAAGAATGAAAACGACGACACTAATGAATTAGAAAATGAAGATATAGAAATGGTTGATGATGAAGATACCAATGGTAACAATAAATTGGAACCAAATGAAGAAGAAAAAAATATCGATTACGAAGATGCTGAAAATACACAGCTATCAGACCCAGCTGTTAAATCGGAAATTAAGTCTGAGGACACAAAAGAGAGTGTCAGCAAATCCGTTGAAGACAGTACTGAAGTTGATAACACAGAAAATAAAGACAATACGCCTATAAAAACTGAAGGAAATGTTGAAAAAACCGTTGACAATATTGATTTTACGGCAGATGTATGTGTAGATGTCAATAAAGAAAACAAAGAGGAAGATTCATTCAAAATTGATGGAGAGACAGATCTAGAAGCGGAAAAAGATCTTTCGGAATTGAACCCTGAAGATTTGGAAGATTTTAGAGGAAATAATATTGATGAAATCGATATGGCTGATCTAAATGACGATGATTTGGAAGATTGGTGATCGGTTCATTTGAAGCTAGAAAATGCCAGTAAAAACTAAGCCTACTTTCGCACGGACGGAAAAATATCGCGGCGGGATTTTATCGCGCACAGGATTTTCAACTCTCGAAGCTAAGCAGTGCGTTGAAAATCCAGTGTGCGAAAAATAATCGCCGAGGGAAAAAAACGCCCGTGCGTACCTGGGCTTAAACAGGGATTTATTTTAGCTTCAAATACAAACTATTCTACATGGTGTTTGGACTTATGACTCCCCCAATCCCTCAAAAAATTATGTTGGTCCATGCGCTAAACACCCTGTTTATCAAATATTTTAGAACTTTTGAATTCCAGAAACCAATTGTCATTAGGACAATTTGAAAAAAAATGTTGTAAATACATGCAATAATGTTGTAATATTTTGCGTATCAGTATTTCAAAGTAGTTCATTCAATATAATCAAGGTTTATTTTCAAAGACCAGCCAAATTTAAGGGTGTGGTACAGACCATCAAACTGAACAACTTTCTCCATGAGACCAATACTTATCGTAATCGCGAAAAATTTATCAACTGTCCCATAGAAAACTTCAATACCTACTCGACCTAGACGTATGGGACGGCTGAATTTTTATTCGCGATTACGATATTGATCCCATGGACAAAATTGTTCAGTTCAATGGTCTGTACCATAACCTTAAAATTGGCTGGTGAAAACTAATGCTGTATAACTATTTTTTGTGTTGCAATGTTACTTTCTCCGGCAAAACTAATATGTAATTAGTTGACAATTAGTTACATTTACATTAATAATGTATTAAATATAGGGTTTTAGTATTTAAGTTGATTGTAATGGGGTAACTTTAATGAAAATATGTGAGTCCTTTCTATAAATAAATAAAATAGAATACCTTAGTAATAAGACACATTGTTTTATTATCCTTTGTAGTACTTATAATAAATATTCTAAAAACCAAAATGAAGGCACCTGTCCCCACCTCCGACGAGGAAGCACGTGGCTAGCTACCAACGATTTTCTCGCCCAGGAAACGTGCAAATGTCCCATGTAAGTAAAAGAGATACGTATATTAATAGGGTAGTTGATCGCTGACTGTTCCCACCGCTGGCGACTCGCTAACCGGACAGAACGCGGTACAGAGGCCAGCACATCAAGCTACCCCGATCTGTCAAATTTTTCCAATTGAATATGAACCTTATAACTATGTGATGTGGTAATGTTGAAAATCTATCAAAGCAATTTGACAGATTGGGGTAGCTTGATGTACTGGCGTCTGTACATACCAGCGAGTAATCGCACGTCGCCATCGCGCATTGCTGCTCGTTGCTTGCCTACTCATATTTAGTTGCGAGTACTTGCGAGCAACTTTTTGAACAAAGACAATATTCAATTACTTATCGACCCATTGCAATTTTTTATGAATCTATCGATTGATGCTAAAGATTACGCGTGCGCGACGCTATAATAGTAGTACATCGGCATGATTCGACTATTATTATGAAAACTAATTGACAAAGTTGCTTGAAAATACTGAAGTAAACAAAATATCTAATTATTATAGATAAAATTAAGCAAGTAAAGTAAATTTCTACAACAATAACACAACCAACAACAACATGGAATGCAAATATTATATGAAATATGACTTCTGTTTTTTATACATGGTAGCACCACCAAAATTGGTGACTCACCAACTAAAGACGCAATATTTCATGAGTAAAAAATTCATAGCGGCTTCGCAAAATTATCTCATTTTAAAATTTTCTTCGGACGGGAAGTAATGCCCTAAAAGTTATTCATTCTAATATATTTTTTATAATTAGTCACTCACATTTTAATAAGAAGATACAGCTGAAGTTTCCAATAAAACAATGTTAGAAATAATTAAAATTCTTATTACTTCTGGTAACAGTGGTAACACTTTATCTGACGTCAAGCAAGCACGTCAACAAAACACTGAAAGTGAAACAGAAAAAGTTATGTGTTGTGTTAATTCTCAAACTCTGTGTTGTGTGTATAAAGTGTATTTTAACTGCGAATCATAATATCTGTGAAAATATAACCAAAAGTAACATTTACATACCGAAGAGGTAAACAACCTCAACATTAGTAGAAACCGGAGCCTCGACCTTTGTGGAGTCCGGTACAGTCAGCAGCACAAACTTGCAAACATGGCCAAAATAGCAACTTATGTGTTCTTCGACCTTGAAACGACAGGGCTACCGCACCAGGAGAGAAACCAAACTAAGATTACAGAATTAAGTTTCGTAGCAGCTTTACGAAATGATATCAAAGCAGCTCCTTTTGGCGCGGTCCCCTATGTCAGCAAGCTGACCCTACTTTTCAATCCGCAGAGGAAAATACATCCGGTTGCGGCAAAAATGACTGGCTTATCAAATGAGTCACTGAAGAATGCACCTACTTTCAAAGATAATATTGTAACAATTAATTCATTTTTGTCAGAGTTACCTAAGC
This sequence comes from Amphipoea oculea, assembly GCA_945859645.1. Lineage (NCBI taxonomy): Eukaryota > Metazoa > Arthropoda > Insecta > Lepidoptera > Noctuidae > Amphipoea > Amphipoea oculea. The sequence goes on along the minus strand of OX243886.1, from coordinate 11,908,679 downwards.
CTGTATGCCTGGTTGCACATAATGGTGATAGGTTTGACTACAAAATTCTATTGGCTGAATTTTTAGAGGTCAATGCGACATTGCCACAAGATCTGTTTTGCGTTGACTCTCTGACGGGCTTTCAACATATCATTAAAAATACTTTAGCAAACACATCAATTACAAGAAAAGACGATTCATTAGCTAAAAGCTCAATTAGGGATGACTCATTGTTAGAGGAAGACTCTTTAGCAAGAGATAATAATTCATTGATAAGTGAAGATTCGCTTATAAGTGAGGACTGGCCCGATCTAGATGTTAGCACTGAAGACTGGAAGGAAATAGATTCCTTGTGCTCATCATTCTCTGACATGCCACTAGACGCATCAAAATCAAGCCGACATTCAGAGGAATATAAGGAACCACCAAAAATTGTGGAAAAAAAGGAAACAGAGAAAATAAGTTATACATTAGCAAGTCTTTATAAAAATATAATGAAAAAAGAGGTTTATAATGCCCATAGAGCTGAAGACGATTGCCTAATGCTCTTAGAGTGTGTTGTTGCTACTAAAGAGTTCCTTCCCTGGGCAGAAAGGTCATGTAAAAGTATCTATGATATCATGCCATTGGACCGTAACAAATATTTTAAAAATAATTTTAAAACTTCCTCCCCTTAAGTATCCTTCCTACATTTAATCATGTGATTTAGAATATTTTTATACACAATTATTTTTATAGCTTTGTAGATTTAAGAGCCAAACATTTATAGTATTTTTAGAAATAAGTATTGATTTTAGAGAAAAAAGAAGACTTTGCTTTGACTATGATTGTAATTTAAGTTTTTTTTAAGTTTAAGAAATTATATCATGTTATCACAAAACGATTATGCAAATGCAAATTATTTTTTATTATGTTGTTTTTTTTTTTTCAAATTTTTGTATTAAATTATATATTAGTATATTATTTTTATAACTAAATAAAACTGTTGCAATATTCTCTTTGTTTCAATATCTACATCATCATCATGTGCCCAGCCTCTTTGGAATCGGTTTCCAGACAAACCGGATGCAGCTGGATACCTACATTGTAACAATATTAAACTGTACCTACGTTTTCATTGTGATTCTATTGAACCAGTGGAATATGTTTCATTTTGTCTTGTCTGCAGTCTTTGGCTCATTTGTTGTCTTTACCTATTACATTGTTTTGATAAAATAACTACTGCATTTATCAAGTGTGTTTATTTCAAATAAACGAATTACAGGTATTTACACTTACATACTAAATTAAATGACTAACTTACTATATGCACAAATAAATACAAAAACAAGGGACACAGGCGTAGTACCTATTCGTCCGCATCGCTGTCATCCGGAAACGTGCCCAGAAGACTGGCAGCATTGCCGCGTTGGATGACAATGCTAATTCTTTGGCCAAAGAACGACCAAGCCCTCTGGTCACGTGAAGTGTCCACCAGCTGGCGCGAAATTTCCTCAAAAAGGAGAAAAGTGATCAAGTGTGTTTTGTGTTGAAAGTATTAGTACAGTCAGCGACAAAAGTAAACTAACACTATTCAAAGTTTTAGAAGAAAAGTGAACTAGACGACTTGATTGACCCATGTCATGCAACACACAGTGTAAGTACGGAGCATTTCTATAGTAAATGTCGCGTCTCCTCTTGTGATCGTTATTGCTAGTGTATTGGCAGTATATTTTGAACGAGTAATTATTGTCAAACAATAAATCGAGCCGACTCGAACGAGGTGGGTAGAATTTGGCAGTGTGTCAATTACTGTCTTTGCCTATAATATGTGATCTGTGGTTTCATCTTTGACAAATATTTTTTTTATCTGTGACTCTGTGTTGTAAATAATTTGTTTGTTTTCAGGTTAGCGGACAGCGGTGTGAATTTTCATTTTTCTAAAATAAATCAAAGCAATATTATCTCTTACGCACAATGTCTGTAATAGCCGTCAAAGGGGTTCCGCAGAAGGTAAAAAGAGTATACCTTTCTTCGTCACATACAAAGATTGGCTATCAAAAATGATTATATTTTCAAACATTTTTCTTTTACATTTACAGTGGTCGCTGATGAACGTCGTAAAGATTTTGGCCAAAGCAATAAACGGCAATTTCGAAGCGCTAAACTTCCAGACCGGTGTAAAGGCTCGAGCGATGAAATTAAAGATCTGCTACTTGCGTTTATCTGAAAAGTTGGACCCTGTTCGTGTTGTGGAGAAAATTAATAGCTCATCGTTTCCAAAGCAATTTCGACCGTTTGCGTTCATCCCGGACCATGTACCTGATGTAAGTTCTGTATTAGCTACACTAAAACGTTTAGCTAGTTATATGTCGACAAAAACAGTTGAGGGGGAAGCGCCAAGGTAGCCTGCGAAATTCAAGTTTTCGTACGTTTTTTAGGTCAGAGTCAGGTTGTATGTTGAACCAAATATGATTCGTAAACGTAAACCTATTGATTGATATTTAAATAGTCATTCAATAGAATTACAAATGAACTTAGAAGGTTGTATTGATGATTTTCATGATTATAATTCTGTAAATACATACTTGTTACGCTCGCGAATCATATTTTGTTCAACATACAACCCGACACTGACCTCAAAATTACAAAAATCATAAGATAATTTGAATTTAGAAGGCTACGGTAGCCCTGTAAATTAAAATACCCAGCCTGGCTACCCTGCGCTTACCCCTTAACTTCATATCCAATCTATTGGACATGTTATTATTATTTGAAAAGTGCTTTGTGGCATGCGATTATTGCTATTGAATGTTCCAGAAACTTGCTTTCGAGTTAGTTGCAACTCTTAACATTATTATGGTGTTGTTTTAGATTCCCCTGGCTGCCAAACCTAAAAGAATTCCAATGAAGATGCGCCGTGCAATGAAATTGGCTGATGAAAATGTGCCAGAGAAGGTAATGTTACATTGGTTTGAAGGGACCTTTTGCAACTCATCTAAACTAATATTATAAAGAGAAAAGTTTAGATTTTTCACATGTTTGTTTGTTAAAACAGGCCTTCGTTTCTATGGGAGTTTTTTCTTGGTATAACAAGTAAAAGTAAATACGGGCTCATCATGCCTGCCTAGCCTTTTTCTAACTATGTAGGGGTCAGCTTCCAGTCTACCAGATGCAGCTGAATACCAGTATTTTACAAGAAGCGACTGCCTATCTGACGTCCACGACCCGGGGCCACAATTCTGTATATTAATTATTATTCCCAGCATAATTTTACAACATGTAAACCCAGTCAATATTGTGTAGTGTGGAAACCCCTGTAACGGCAAGGCATCGAAATATCAACTGTACAGACAACATGTATTTTGACAGTTTAAACCACTTCTAACTTTGTGTTCATTTCACGCGGTTTCGTTCATTGTGTCATGAGAATACGTTAATAGCATATGTCGCGATTAATAAAGGAAATGACGAAGGAATCATAAAAGTGGTCAAATCAAATTTGGGCCCTGTTACACTAAATACAGGCTGTGAATAAAAATATTGGCTATACTTTTCTAGGTGCTAACATTGACAAGTGATGAGATCTTGGCGGAGCTGCAATTAAAGTACCCCGGCCTGTATGATGTTAGTTTGAAGACTAACCATAAACTATTGGAGGACTTGGCTAAGGTAATTATTAATTTTGAAATTGAAATTATTTATTTCAGACCAGCACACTAATTGAAATACAAGTCCATATTATGTTAGTATAGATACTTATAGCTATGTTAGTAAAATTTAAAATTATTATTATTTTGGACATGCATGAGCGACCAATGCCTCAGGATTTGGCTGTCCACTCTGTCCGACACCACGCTCAGAAGCATGTTGGTCTCCTTACCCGAGACCAAAGGAGGCTGACCTTTTGCGCAGCACTGCCTGGAAGGCGTCCGTGCTGTGGTCGGCGAACATGCCGCAGGCAATGCACCGCCATAGGAGCCCCAACAAACCCCTGAACGCGTTGTTATACTGGACGCGCAGAGCATTGAAACCTTTTTAGTGTAATCAATCCACTGTTATTGCACACACAATGCTTTTGAATAATATGTTAATACATAACTAACAAACTGTGTTTCCCCAAAGGGTTAGGCAAAGGTGCACCAATAATATACCCACATTTTGCCAGTTATGCTTAAGTCCCATGTATTAATAGGGGACACGACCATTGCCATCATCCAGACTCCGGGCTGCTACTGAGAAATTCCAGATGTTAAAACCCAATAACATTTTGCCTAATCCGGGAATCACAAATATTATCTTATGTTCAGCAGTATTGTTTGCAACCACTAGATCAATGAGGCAGTGTAGAAAATTACACAAAACTGTAAAATTTTCCCAATCAACCTTGAACCTAATGAGAATAGCGATAAAGTTGAGAATCTATTAAAGAAAGACAGATTGTAGTAGCTTGATGTGTTGGTGTCTGTACCCTGCAAGATAGTTGCGGGGCTGTCTGCCCCGGAAAGTATTACCACTCAAAGATGTTATTTAAATGCACATATAGAGGCATGAGGATCAGGGTATAAAGCTCACTCATTCTCCATAGAAAAGGGAGGATCCTCCGACCAGACGGGTGTTGTGTCTGGTGGGCAACTGCCCGACGATTGAATTCGGGATGTTGTATATATGTTACCGGCAATCTGTATAATTCAGGTATTCTATACAATACCTAGGCAATGTATAGAATACCTGAGGCGTCCAGGCAATGTATGAAATATTATGAATATTATTGTCCGTTACATACTTTGCCTAGGTAATGTACATTTCCTAGGGATTGTATAGAATACCTGGTGGTTCACCGGCAATGTGTAAAGTAAATAGATATGGTCTATATTTATCAATGTTATGTAAGTACCATGGGAGAAACGAACATTTATACACCGTAAGGACTATCTTGCTTGCAGCACACAGCCACTTAAGTAATACCTACTTGCTAACAGATGTGTTCATCGTGTGCACGTGATTTTTAACCGACGAAAATAAAGGGGGAGGTTCTCAATTCGATACGTATATTTGGTTTTCAAATTGGTCTGATGTAAGTTTCCTCTATAAAATGACAGACAAATAAAACTGCTCAAACTAACTTTAGTAAAATTAACAATTACTCATTAAAATAATTTTTATAAAAAGGTAGGTAATATAATACTTTTTTTTGCAGTAGAATAACAATTATTACACTCAAAAATTGTTTGTCGCGTGGAGTTTACTGCCTGCTCGCACGTCTTCCCTTCCCCGCTTTCGTCTTTTTCACACATTTTCGTCTTTTTTACGCATTCGGTACTGTATAGAATGCCTAGGCAAAGTATGAAATAAATAATATTTCATACATTACCTAAACGTTTTAGGTATTCTATACATTGCCTAGGTATTGTATAGAATACCGGATTATACAGATTGCCGGTAACATATATGCTATTTTCCCGGTAAACTCTGCTTGCGCGATGCAGGATGTTACGTACGTGACGTCCGTGTGATGCGTAGTTCACATGTGGCAATGTAGATGCCGCCACACACATAAAAGTATTGTTATGAAGATTCAGTACATTATTCGTCGAGATTTTAAGTAGATTATTAAAAAAAATGCTGTTCCATGCATTTTGACTGCAGGTATTGATTTCACTTTAATGATTTTACATTTTCATCACCAGAAAATATTGGAACGCCTAAAAGTGATCATAGAACGCAACGCTGAAGTCTCGGACTCCTGCTTCAAGGTGAGCCAATGGTACCGCCGCATGCACCCTCACTTCGGCGACTTTCAACTGGTTCTGAGCACGCTGCACGCGATAGAGGACGCAGAGGGCACGCCGAGGACGCAGCTTCAAGAGAAGGAGCTAGCCGCGTTTCCGCCGCAGCCTTGTAGTAAGCCTAGATTCTATAACATTATTTATTGTTCTTCTTATTAGCGTGTCGATAGCAATCTAAATGTACTCGGCCCAGAATTCGGCCACTTGTTTGGCGCCATCACTAGCGTCCATTTATTGTTTGTAACTGAATTCGAAAAAGCATCATTGGAATTTGTATTTATTATTAAGTATGAACACTTCGACCGGTTCCGTGCTTATCGCATCCAGCGGATTCCTGCGTCCTTCACCAGATCATCCCACCTTGCGGGCGTAGTGGCGGTGCTTGAGAGGCCTATGTCCAGCAGTGGACGTCTTTCGGCAGAAATGATGATGATTAAAAACGAGGGTGTCTTTATGATCATACAATAGAAGTGAAATCCTACGACTGGAGCCGAGTATACCCGATTCAGCGTCACCGACCGACAGGAGCCGAGTATACCCGATTCAGCGTCACCGACCGACAGGAGCCGAGTATACCAGATTCAGCGTTACCGACCCGAGCGTGACGGTTCAGGGGGTTTTCTCTCTGAGACGGTCAACGAAAATTCGGGCTCATCCAAAGTAGTAAATCCGTCAAAACAAGTGACTAATTCAATTTCTGAGACGGGCAAAAACAGCGGGGTTATGGACAAGTGTTAAATCGTGTTGTTATGTCTCAGTTCGGATTCTGAACTAGTCCGTAAGTAGTAATTTCGGCCGGAACTACGGAATTCCTGCTTAGGGAGTAGACCCCAGTTTCGTTTGACATTCAAAAGTGCCTTTTATGTGCCTATTTGAAATAAATGCTTCGAATTTGTTCGCTGTTCAGAATGAGAGCAGTGCGTTTAAAGAAGTTTTCACTTCAAAAATACGTAACTTTTATAACATCACTTTTTCCTTAGGTACTATCAAATCATCATTTCAGCCGAAAAACGTTCACAGCTGTACCCCTAAACGTCTGTTTAAAAATATGAATCTTACTAGCTTTTCAAAATCAAGGGCTTCGATTCCTGGCTAGAAATATTGATTTTTCAAAGATCCAATGATGCAGTTTTAGTTTTCACCAAAATCGAGCCCTAGACTCCTTTGAGCACCTACTTTTCGCTATTCTTCATAGTTTCGGATTTGGCGATCCACGCTCACTTGAAAAATTCACCCTGTATACTTTCATATGCATTTACTAAAAAGCTGTTATTTTGACATTGCAAACAGACACTTTAATTTTTTTATTATTATTAGCCTGTGACGTCCCACTGCAGAGCAAAGGCCGCCCTACTCTCTTTCCACCTCTCTCTGCTCACAGCTGTTAAGGACCAGTTCTTGTTGAAGGAGTCCAGCTCACCCCGCCATCTTCGTTTGATTTATGATTTATTGTTTCAGTGATCGATAATTTGCCGATCGACAAGGTGCAGTCAGCTTGTAGCAAGTACTCCGATAGGATTATCAAGAAGGTAACAGTTCTCAATCTTCTTCCAATTATTAATGTAGATAAAAACTCAGGATAATAGATAAGATTCTAGATTTTGGTTCATTTGATATTCTCGTTATTTGAGTTATTGGAACCCTATTTTTGAGGTATGGTTTTATAAGATATAATGCATTCCCTCTAACTCCCTATTGTTCTAGTTTATTTAAGAGGATATTATGGTCTACGTAATCAAATGCTTTTGACATGTCCATAAATATTGCAGTTTTATGTTGTACTAGCTGCGCCCCGCGGCCCCCGCCGCCGCTGTCACCCGCGTAAATGTCGATCCCGTGGGAATATCGGGATAAGAAGTAGCCTATATGTTAATCCAGGGTGTCAGCTTCGTCCATACAATTTTTTATCAGAATTGGTCCAGCCGTTTGAGCGTGAAGAAGTAACAAACATATAAACACACGCACACACTCACAAACTTTCGCATTTATAATATTAGTGTGATACTATATAATTATTATATTTTCAAGTCTAAGAAATTTTTAATGTCATAAAAGTTATGTCCATTCAGCCATTTATATAGTTTGTTTTTAAATGAGTTAGTATTATTTAATAATTTTAGTTCTTTTGGTATTTTATTGTACGGCTAATAGCCGAAGTGCGGCCACATCTAGTTTTAGTCGGGTACTGCACCTAGTTGTACCCGGTTGTACTAAAACTAGGTGTAGCCGCACTTCGGCTATTAGCCGTAACATATAAACGTACCGATATAGATACATTTTTCTAACTATTATGAGTGACTATTATGCCTACTTCTCTTTATTATGTACCGAAATTATAGACATAAATGCAAAAAAATAAGATATTCTATTACATTAAAGTCAAGTCTCAAGATAAGCTGAAACCTCTATTCAAAACTATTCACTATTCAGTAAAAAAAGTAAGTACATGTGTTTACACAGTACTTAACCTATTTTTACCCGACTGCGCCAGAAGGAGGGTTATGTTTTTGAATATTTTTTCATATAAACATTAATTTTTGTTAAAGGTATCTGAACATGTGAAGAACTTGAAGTCAGAAGTCACTGACACGGACACGGAAGATGAGATCGTGAGGAAGAAGGTCAGGGAGGAACTGAAGAAGATGACGCCTTTCTTACCGCTGGTATGACTCCTTCGTCCATATCTTTGGATTTATCCGGCCCCGTCAAAAAGAGGGTTATGTTTTTGTGTGTACAGTTAAACCAGAAAAGGTATATGCTTCGGTAATCTACGTTTCCGAATTAGCAAGAACGTCACGCCACAATCCCCAGAGAGCCAAACCTTCTAAGTCTTGTACTACCGCTCTTTCTACTAGTACACCTATCATTGTATGAAGTTTTCTGTGTCCAGTGAATGGTGACGATCTGCGACTGGAGTAGGCAATACACAAGAGTCACTCAGAAGTTTTGTTAATCTTAGATAGAATTGATAATCTATAATTTTGTCAGCAAGGTAAAAAAACACGAATGCATGTTATTACGTATGGTGACGTGTGAAAGTGTTTGTACAAACCTACGTACAGAAATAAATAATTTATCATTAATGCAAAAAATGCAAGTACTTCCATGGTTGTAACAGCTTGCATGGTTTATCACTCGTTCGTATTTCTGAAAATAGACGATGGTTCCCGAAGCGCATACTTTCTTTGGGATATCTGTATGTATGTATGTCTGTTTTGAACATCTTTGTGTCTCAGTGTCATCTATTTGATATTGTTGTTTTCTATTTACAGATTGTCAGGCAAGTGGTGACCAAACACTTCATTCCGCGAAGGACTCAGAATTACAGAGTTAGGGTGAGTGTTGATGTCAGCATATTATTTTATTAACCCTCCAAATATTGCCCCAAAAATAAACTAATCAATCAGTTTTGATAATTCTTTCACGTAATGTACATACAAAAAAAAAAAAAAGAAAGAAAGAAAGGAAAAAAAACAAGAAAGAAAAAAAAAAAGAAAGAAAGAAAAAAAAAGAAAGAAAGAAAAAAAAAAAGAAAGAAAGAAAAAGAAAAAAGGTTTTACTATACAATACATTAGTAATTACGTTATTGTTAATAAAACTTACAGTTATGTTGTTTCAAATCGACACGACGTAAGTCGATATTTTTGCACGCAAGTGTATAACAACGTACTTTTAACCGACTTCAAAAAACTAAAAAACCGGCCAAGTGCGAGTCGGACTCGCCCATGAAGGGTTCCGTAGCAGCAAGTAACATAATATAAAAGTTCTTGTAGTTCGTTGTAACTTTGTAAAAGGTAAATTGCGGTTTTCGATTTATGACGTATTCAAAAAAAACTACTTACTAGATCTCGTTCAAACCAATTTTCGGTGGAAGTTTACATGGTAATGTACATTATATATATTTTTTTAATTTTATCATTCTCTTATTTTAGAAGTTAGAGGGGGGACACACACACATTTTACCACTTTGGAAGTGTCTCTCGCGCAAACTATTCAGTTCAGAAAAAAATGATATTAGAAACCTCAATATCATTTTTGAAGACCTATCCATAGATACCCACACGTACAGGTTTGATGAAAAAAAAATTTTTGGAGTTTCAGTTATAAGTATGGGGAACCCCAAAATTTATTGTTTTTTTTTCTATTTTTGTGTGAAAATCTTACTGCGGTTCACAGAATACATCTACTTACCAAGTTTCAACAGTATAGTTCTTATAGTTTCGGAAAAAAAGTGGCTGTGACATACGGACGGACGGACAGACAGACAGACATGACGAATCCATAAGGGTTCCGTTTTTTGCCATTTGGCTACGGAACCCTAAAAACCTGACCTGGTTTTATGCATTTGGTGAGTTTTTTTTAATTAATATAATATGTATGTACTCCGATTTTTTTTTCAGATATACGGCGAGCCGTTCCTCCCTGGTAAAGAAACTATGTCGCCGTTCGTGCGGCGCTACCAGCCCGGCCGCGTCATGCGCTCGGAGCGCATGTTCAACCTGCTGAAGTTCAGCGTGCCGCCCTCGCACTACGCCTCGCTCATGGCTATGGATGGCACTGTGCTGAGTATGTTTACACAATCGATTATCTCAATGTCCATCACCTACCTAGCCTTTTCCCTACTATGTTAGGGTCGGCTTCCAGTCTAACCGGATGCAGCTGAGTACCAGTATTTTACATGGAGCGACTGCCTATCTGACCTCCACAAACCAGTTACTGGGTAATATGATACCCCTTGGTGAGACTGGTTGTCAGGCTTTCAGCCTTCTGGACCGTAACGACTGTTAAAGATATGCCCACCAGTGTTTGTCTCTGCATAACCCAAAGGTTGAATGGTAGAAAATTCCTATGGCATTAAGTCCGCCTTTGTACAGGCAACAAAAGAGATAATTATGCTGGATCGTCGATGGATGTTCTCGAATAAAATTTAATTTTATTAATATAAAACAAACCACTCTTTTATCAAATAAACGAAAATGCGGAACCAACGACACTGACTTCCGAAATTAAAGTTATTTATCACTGTGTAGTGTTTTTTTTTTTGAAGTCGATTGTTTTTTTTTATATTTATGTACACCGAATTGTCTTTTAAACTAAACGAAAAGAATAGTAAAATTAAAAGTAATGAAATAATATTTTTTCCCCCAGACGGCGCGAAACTCGTCATTCGCTCATCAGATCTGCCTCAATATAAAGTGTCTGCTGCCATGAATGCGGGCAACGGGAGCGAGGAGCTGCAGACTGAGGAAGGCATGGACGACGACGCAGCAGAGGACTGGAACGACATCATGTAGAACTAAATGACGTCACGTATATTAGTACTAAGCCGTAGATACGACACAAAGAGCCACCACCGACGTGGAACCGACTAGCTATCAACAATTTTCTCGCTCAAGAAACGTAGAAAAGATTGTAAGTCTCGTGTAATTAAAAGAGATGCATATTGTTACGAGCTTGGGGTTCGTGACAATAAAAACTGCCGATTTAAAAACCAAAAATAGACACTTTAATTAAAACAGCAATTACAACTTTAAAACACACTAATTATAAATCACAATCGCACTACAGATCACTCTAGTCGCACTTGAAGATCGCTTCGATGTTTTCGCTTGTATCGCTTATCCAACACTGTTTCCGGCTCGCAGGCTCACCGGCCTTATATAGGCCTCGGATAGTTCCAGAACCTTCTACCGTAGAAACATCTAGAATGTTCGAGTACATACCGAACCCGACCGACCAGACGTCGATAGTTCTGGAAAGTTCTATCATCGAAGTTTCTAGAAGGGACCCGAATAATTATTAGTACTGCTACTCGATACTAGATGGCGCTAGTAGTAGCTAATGTCGCCATCAAGTGTGGCGCGTAACACTGCCCCCTCCTAAGACATGCTCGTCCCGAGCATTATTGGCCCCATATTAACGCGCCAGTCGATCCACATGGACGATCTTAGGAGTACCTCTTGCACCTTTCTGTATCCGGTAAGCTACGTCATTGATCTTTGTCACAATCCGGTACGGTCCGTCCCATTTAGCTTGAAGCTTAGGAGATTTCCCTTTGCTGCGGACTGGATTGTGCAACCACACTAGTGATCCCTCGTCGAACCCTTTATTGTTCATTTTGCGGTCATAACGGGTTTTCATCTTCTCAGACATTTGCTGGCCCGATTGTCTGACGTACTCATAGATGTCATTCATTTTGTTCCGCAAGTCATTCGCATAATCGGTTATACTACGTGGGGCATCAGGTGGTATTCCGGTGATCAGGTCTGCAGGCAGCCGTAATTCTCTTCCAAAGTTTGCGAAAGCTGGTGTCACCGATGTACTTTCGTGAACAGCACTTCGATATGACAACAAAAACGGTTGTATGTGCTTATCCCAATCTCGTTGCCGATTTTCCACAACTTTTGCCAGGTATCTCTCCAATGTCTGATTAAATCGTTCCACCATTCCATCCGATTGTGGGTGGTAAGAAGTTGTTCTCGTTTTATGTGTACCCATTACTCGGCAAGTTTCCTGGAATATTTGGGACTCAAAATTCCTTCCCTGATCGCTGTGAATCTCCAAGGGTACTCCAAAACGGCAGAAGACTTCATGAACCAGTTTATCTGCAACTGTTGAAGCTTCTTGATTTGGAATGGCGAAGACTTCCGGCCACTTAGTGAAGTAATCCATTACAACCATGAAATACTTGTTACCACTTTCACTTTCCGGGAATGGTCCTGCAACATCTAGGGCTATCCTCTCCCATGGTGCACCAACATTGTATAATTTCAATGCACCTCTACTACGCGTCTGAGGTCCCTTTACAGCCGCACAACTTGTACATTTGCGACACCAGTCCTCGACATCGTCACGACAGTGGACCCAGTAAAACCGTTCTCGTATCTTCAGTAGGGTCCGTTTAACTCCCAAATGGCCTCCTGAACAACCATTATGGTACAGCTGAAGAACATCCGGTACTTTAGCTTTAGGGACAACCATTTGAAAATGACAACTGTCTCCTCGAGCATTTTCCCATTTACGGCACAGGACTCCTTCCTGAATCACCAAGCTGTCCCATTGAGCCCAATAGCTTTTTGTGGTCGAACTCATCGCTGAGACGTCGCTCCACGTGGGCTTTGGTGCCCTGGCCTTCATCCACTCGAGAATCGGCTTGAGGTCTGAATCTTCCTGCTGTGCATGTTGTAGGCTTTCCTTCCACTCGTTGCTGAGGTCCGTCTTCAGCATCCTCACAGGTACGACTTCTTTACTTTCTTGCCTAGCACAATGCTTGCAGTCTTCAGGACAAGGTCTTCTTGACAATGCATCTGCGTTGCCATGACATTTTCCGCTGCGATGTTCGACCACGAAGTCGTATTCCTGCAGTAACTCAATCCATCTCGCAACTTGTCCTTCTGGATTTTTGAACTGCAATAGCCATTTCAGTGCAGCATGGTCAGTGCGTAAGTGGAATTTCCGCCCCAGAAGATATTTGCTAAAATGCTGCAATGACTTTACCACAGCAAGCAATTCCCGTCTCGTGACACAATAGTTCCTTTCCGGCTTTGACAACGACTTGCTGAAGTACGCTATTACAACCTCTTGATCACCATTCCGTTGAGACAATACACCACCAAGTCCTATGTCACTTGCGTCTGTGTCAACTATAAATTCCTTGCCTGCATCAGGGTACCCCAAAATAGGTGTTTTGCACAGTCGGTCCTTTAACTCCTGGAAATCCTGGAATGCGATGTCGCAACTTTCATCCCAGCAGAAATGTCGCTTCTCCTCGGTTAGCTTGTGCAGGGGTTTGGCTATATCCGCAAAGTTCTTAACAAATCGCCGATAATAAGAGCACAAACCCAAAAATGCTCTGACCTGCGTCTTATCTTTTGGAACTGGCCAATCCTTGACAGCGGCGATTTTCTCTGGATCCGTGCGGATACCTTCTTCCGACACTACATACCCCAAAAAGCTAACTTGTCGTTTGAATAGTGAACACTTCTTCGGATTTAACTTGAGGTTGGCACTCTGGATCTTCATGAGCACGCGTTCCAGATTTTGAAGATGTTCTTCAAACGTACGGCCTACGATGATGATGTCATCCAAGTAGACCAGACAGGCATCGCCAATTAACCCGGTTAGTACAAGTTCCATCAACCTTTCAAACGTTGCCGGAGCATTGCACAATCCAAACGGCATAACTTTAAATTGCCAAAGACCCTTTCCTGTCGAGAATGCAGTTTTCTCCTTGTCCTTGGGATCGATTTCAACTTGCCAGTAGCCACTTTTCAGGTCCAGCGTACTAAACCACTTTACTCCAGTAAGCATGTCCAGCGTGTCATCAATTCTTGGCAAAGGATAGCTGTCCTTCTTCGTAACGTCGTTCAGACGACGATAGTCAACACAAAACCGCATGCTGCCGTCCTTCTTCCTTACCAGCACTACAGGTGAACACCATGGACTAGATGAAGGTTCAATAACACCATCCTTCACCATTCCTTCGATCATGGTTTCCACTTCCTTTTCACGTGCTACCGGCAATCTCCTTGGCCGCTGACGGATAGGCAATTCTTCTCCTGTGTTTATTTTGTGTTGAACTAAGCCAGTCTTCCCAATGTCAGCATCGTTTGACGAGAAAACACCGGCGTACTTGAGTAACATCTTCTTCGCCTTGACCATTGCATTTTGGGACAGAGCGCTGCGGCAGTCTTCTAAAAGTGTGGACACTTTCGTTTGTGCATCCTTGCTGAGGGTCCCAGTCGATAGATATTGGCATCGACGTAACCAATCCACTTCCTCGCAAGTACCAACTAGTGTGCCTTTTTCTATAATCTGTTCCTGATCACAAAGATTCAGCACACGTACCCCTGAGATATTGGTGGCTCTGACCAAAGTTCGTGCCACTTTCCATGGAAGGTCATTGTCTACCCTTTCCACGAGTACACAACGATTAGTTTGCCCAGGATTCCGAGGAAGACTTACCGGCACAATCGTTTCCGATCTCGGCGGAAGAACAATCTTTTTAAGGCTGTACACATTCCCTGGTAACGCCCCTTCCATAAAAAGTTCCTCTTGTCCACATTTCAGAACACCTTGCTTGACGTCAATCTCGCAATAATTCTTCCTCATAAAGTCAAGGCCCAAGATGCAATCGTCCATTATATCAGCCACGATGACATTATGCAGGTAGATTCTGTTGCCTAGCTTCAACTCCATCTTCTTCTCTCCATGGACGGGTATGCGCTGACCGGTGGCTGTTACCAAATTAATGCGTTCTCGGTTGTATGCGGAGTCCCCAAGGAACCGACTTATAAGTTGGGAACTGACGACCGTACGAGAGGCTCCAGTATCTATGGTCAGCTTACACGGCGTTCCGTTGACCTCGCCCTTGATGATTAAGCTGTTCCCGTCAAGGGTTTGTGTGATCGAAATCCTTGGGGCTCTTTGAGCATCAGCCAGCACCCGCCCCGCAGTCCTGGCTATTACTCGTTTCCCTGCTGCTGTTGCTGAGCGGTGCTGTTAGCCGCACTACCCTCTGGAGCTCGGTCTACTCTTTCTTCAGTTCGCTTAGGGCAACTAGATCGAAGGTGGCCCCTTTCCCCACAGCCATAGCACCTAGGGCTGTATCCTTTGTTGCGGTCGCGAACTGTAGCCGCTGCAACCTCCCTGACGCGATGGGAACGATGATCCTGCCGCACAGCTTCCACCTCCAGTGCATGGGCCAAGGCGTCCTTAAGGGTCCCGTGGTGACCGAGCCTCACAGCAGCTCTAACTTCAAGGTCACGGATGCCGTCGATAAATACCTGCACCAGGTTCCCATCAATAAGCGCAGGTACAGACTGGTATGCTTTCCGAACCAGTTTCTCCACTTCAAGGGCCCACTGCTGCAGATTTTCATTATTGCGTTGCACACGATCCTTGAGCTGCGCACGAAACACGTGTTCCAGGTGAGCGTCGCCATACCGAGCCTCCAATGCCTCAAGGAGCTGCTCGTAAGTCACTTCTTTTCCGAGAGCTTCTAAAACAGTTAAGGCCTGGTCGCGCAGGCCTAGGGTGAGGGCAGTCATGGCCTGATTTTTATTCCACCCGTTCGCCTTCATGACAGCCTCAAACTGTATTTTGTAGGCCGACCAGGAAGAAGTTCCGTCGAACGGTGGCACTTTAAATCCACGTAGCGAAGGTGTTGTAGCTACGGGGGCTGCGATTCCATCCTCAAGTTTAAGGTCATCCAGCGTTTTCTTTACGTCAGCCATTACGGTTTTCTTCACGTCAGCCATCACGGTTTCCTTCACTTGGTCGATTCGGGTTTCAACTTCCAACAGGCGGTTTTCATGTTGGGCAACCTTATCCTTCACCTCCTTCATGTCTTTCCCGAAGGCAGCGTGAAGGTCCTTCATAAGGAGCATCTGCTCTTCCTGGCGGCGCACCTGCTCCTCCTTATCTCGCTGGAGCTGTTCTTCCAACCGAAGAGCCTGTTCCTCCTGTCGGCGGGCCTGTTCCTCCTTGTCCCGCTGGAGCTGTTCTTCCAACTGACGAGCCTGTTCCTCCTGTCGGCGGGCCTGTTCCTCCTGACGGCGGGCCTGTTCCTCTTGACGGCGGGTCTGTTCCTCCTTGTCTCGCTGGAGCTGTTCTTCCAACCGACGAGCCTGTTCCTCCTGTCGGCGGGCCTGTTCCTCCTGACGGCGAGACTGCTCCTGCAGCATCATCATCAGAGCAGCAAAATCTGGTGCTGATGATGCTGGAGCAGCTGTGGACGGGCCGGCCTCCGTGATTGGTAGTTGGCCCCCCGACGTCTGTGGCGTTGCTCCACCGAATCGCCTCTGGTCCGTCTCTTGCTGGCGTTGACTCCGGGTACGGATACCCTCCGTGTCGTCCTTCGGTAGAATCGGCATGATTTCAATCCTTGCTTCTGACACCAATTGTTACGAGCTTGGGGTTCGTGACAATAAAAACTGCCGATTTAAAAACCAAAAATAGACACTTTAATTAAAACAGCAATTACAACTTTAAAACACACTAATTATAAATCACAATCGCACTACAGATCACTCTAGTCGCACTTGAAGATCGCTTCGATGTTTTCGCTTGTATCGCTTATCCAACACTGTTTCCGGCTCGCAGGCTCACCGGCCTTATATAGGCCTCGGATAGTTCCAGAACCTTCTACCGTAGAAACATCTAGAATGTTCGAGTACATACCGAACCCGACCGACCAGACGTCGATAGTTCTGGAAAGTTCTATCATCGAAGTTTCTAGAAGGGACCCGAATAATTATTAGTACTGCTACTCGATACTAGATGGCGCTAGTAGTAGCTAATGTCGCCATCAAGTGTGGCGCGTAACAATATGTTAATAGTTGCTCGCTGACGAACACGCTGGCGAGTACACGTTTGTCGCAGCGAGTAGAGCTGTCAAAGAGAGTACTCGCTCAGTGACTGTCGCTTGGCGGGCAGAACACTCACTGAGAGACTCACGCTTGCACATACGCTTACTAGCGAGTAGCGAGTAATCGCACGTCGCTGTCGCAGACTCGCTAATTCGTTTTTAGTTGCTAGCTAATCGCCGGCGCTGGGGTTAGCCTTAGCGAGCTTCGTCGTACACCCAGATGTAAGACGAAGCTTGCTGAGGCCCACTAAGGTTTACATAAATTAAGTAAATATAATGTAATAATTTTTTGTGTATGTATAGTGGGATGTCGATTTGAAATTTATCTTTATTTAAGAATAAAATAAGTATCTAAACAGTCTAGTTTTTTATTTCATAATAATTAACTATAGTATTCCTTCCACCTTGGTTGTTCACCATCATTTCAGCCGAAAGACGTCCTCTACTGGACATAGGTCTCCCACAAGCACCTACCGGGGCTTACTCTTGAAACTAATTTTAATTCTAATTTAATGCTAATATAATTCAGATGTTAATTTTACAGTCACGTGATTCGGTACTCTTGAAAGCAATATTGTCAATATTGAAATGAAATTGACATTGATCCGCGATCATTTTGTTATACGTGAAGTTAGCTATGTTACGGGCTGCAATAGTGTGGTTCAACTCATTACGATAAACCGGTAATAGGGCTTTAAAATGCTTTATCCTTTAAATAACAAGGCTAAAAAATAAATATGATATAAATAGTTGTATAATTGATTATTTTGAACGTATTAAATTCATTTGAGCGTAAGAAAACGATTAAAATCATAAAATTAACCATGACTTTGGCTGCATGCGGTAGGATCGTTGCCTACACTACAAAAAAAACGGTAAGTCAAATGGTTTTTAGGGTTCCGTACCTCAAAAGGAAAAAACGGAACCCTTATAGGATCACTTTGTTGTCCGTCTGTCCGTCCGTCCGTCCGTCTGTCAAGACCCTTTTTCTCAGGAACGCGTGGAGGTATGAAGCTGAAATTTATATCAATTACTCAGGTCTACTGTCCCTTGAAGCTGTGAAAAAATCAAACTTCTAAGCCAACGCAATCAAAAGATACAGCCGTTTATGCCGCAAATTTTCGACATTTGCAAGGGAATCAAAACCTACAGGGTGCTTCCCGTGAACTCAGAATCTTGAAATTTGGTACGAAGCAACGTCTTATAGCATAGATAACGGAAAAATTACGAAAACCATAAATTTTTAGTTACATCATATAATAAAAACTATTTTTGAAAATTTTAAAGTTAGGACTTTTTTTCTCATGAACGCGTAGAGGTATTAAATTGAAATTAATATCAAATACTCGTTAAATTTTTATACGGAACCCTCGGTGCGCGAGTCCGACTCGCACTTGGCCGGTTTTTTGAACTATGTTTGTTGTTGTTTTTTGTGATCGTTTTAAACTACGGATTTTATGTTTTAAATAAAGTTTTGTACGTGGTACGTAAATATACATCATAGGTACCTACTTACGTTATTATTTAAAGCATTGTTTTCCATACTTTATTAATTGCATTGTTGAGATTTTTGTATTGTCAATGTAGTTAGTTTCTTGGTCTATGTTTTATAAAATAAAATTATATTATGTTGTACTAATAAAAGATTTCCAATTTTAGTTACAATGACACATCGTCCAAGTTACGCCCAATTAGAAGGTTTAGTGGAATTCATGGAGCAAAACCCAAGCGTAGCCAAAGGTTTGCTTCGGACCGCTCAAGGCAAATTAGAAACGAAGAGGAAATGGGAAAATTTGGCAACTACTTTAAATTCTCTCGGAGGAGCAATAAAAATGGTCAAGGCTGGGCTAAGGTAAATCAAAATAATGAAGTAGGTGATAAGAATCGTTATATACTTACAGCAATTTCATTAATATTAATGCATGTTTTTAGTATTGTACTGAGAAGAAACATGGTCTAAAGAATCAGTGCGCACAATTCTCAGCTTCAATGAGGCGCACTGGTGGTGGGACGGCAGACAACTTGCCAGAATTGTCTGCCTTAGAAAATAGATTGGTGGCGGTGATGGGTGGACAAGAGTTTGCGACTGGAGGTACAAGATTGATAGTCAATCCATTTCCTCAAACAGTAATATATTTTAATATTTAAAATCTTATCATACCTATGATATTTATTTTACACAAAATATTTTATTTATCTAATAATAACAATCATTTCATTGTTTCAGACTAGACCTACTGAGTCACCAGTTGTAATAGAGGATTCAATAACGATTAGGAAGACGAGTGGGGCGTGTCTTCGTGTATGGCACTATCTGTACATATTATTCAAAATGCATTAGCATTGAATGTCAAAGCTTTATTTATTGCTAATGTTTTTGAATAAGTATTGATGAAATGCTTGCGTTGTACTTCAAATATGTTTTGTTTTTATTATTTAATTTGATTTTATAATGTTAACTTTTGTCCTTAATAGTTTTATGAGTAAGTAAATAAAAGTACATTAAAATAAAATAAAACAATTTATTGAGTTCTCCATTAAGAAAAATGTATGTAGTACGGGTCTTTAATCTCTGTTATATTGCTTCCTAAATATAACATTTAGGAATAAAGAAGTTATAAACAAGAATAACACAATACACACACATAATGTCACAAACTGCATGAAATACATTATCAAAGAAAAAGTAAAATGTTTTAACTAATAACAAATCAAATAATGTCATTTATTCAAACTAGGCTGAGAATCAGCACTTTTGATACATCAAAATACCAAAAGACAGTCTACTACTAGCTAACCACATATTACAATCAACTCATTAGAAAACATTGAAATGAGTAGATTATGTCAATAATAATTTAAAATAAAATTAAAGTAACTTGACTTATATAGTCAACTAAAAAATAAATAAAAAGCAATTATATGAATACAAATAACCTGTCAGTAAGCTAATTCTGGAGTA
Source organism: Amphipoea oculea (assembly GCA_945859645.1). Classification (NCBI taxonomy): domain Eukaryota; kingdom Metazoa; phylum Arthropoda; class Insecta; order Lepidoptera; family Noctuidae; genus Amphipoea; species Amphipoea oculea. Next base: position 11,888,602 of record OX243886.1, on the reverse strand, counting down.
AGAACATAAACATTGTCTTGAGTTAATGGAATAGTACATATTGTGTAAGACACAACATGCGTTAATTATTTTGGCTGATGTATCAGGATGATAATGTAGCACCCTATGCCCGAGTAAGCACCGCCATCTGTTTTTAAGTACACCAATGGCACATTCCACTGTATTTCGTGCAGAGCAGTGTGACTTGTTGTAGTATTGTTCTGGGGAGCCCTCAGGAGCGTCTACTATAGGTGTCATCATATACTTCCTCTGGGCATAATAATATCCAGAATCACCTGAAAAGTAAAACTAATTAAAATATGTTCACAATCAGAAAAACTAAAATTTCTGATCCAACTACTTATTACATCATTCACTTGCCTAGTAAAAACACATTTTCTCCATTATTATTTAAATTAATTAAATGTTGTTTCACAAGATGCTGATTCCAGACAAAACTGTCATGTGAAGCTCCTCCAAATGAAGCATCTATTGACAAAATTCTTAAATCTGCATCACTTATCTGAAAATACATATAAATCAAGGACATTTAACTAATTTGTTATGAAATGTATTACAATTAAATATTAATTAAAAGAATTGCCTTACAATCAGAACATTTCTTGAATGGAAATGTTTGCGATTAAAAAATCTCTCTTCATTTTCTATTGGTCTAATTATAGCCACATGAGTGCCGTCAATACATCCTATAGCAGATGGTATGTGAAATATTTCATAAAACCTGGAACATAAAACATAGTATATGGTTACTATAAAACAAGGAATTTTAGATAACTATAAATTATTTAAATGGATAAATAAAATTTGATAAGTACTTAAGTATTTGTCATTAGCATTACCTCCTCTTTAAAGCATGTCTTTCCTGATGAGTTTGAGGAAACTTAATCCATTTATTTTGTACTATTGGATGGTTAAGAGCAGCCGTTACAACTCTAATAGTACGAGAAACAGATTGCTGCGACATTAGGGACCCATAGGTGCCTCCAACTAGTTTATGATAACTCCCAGTCGCATAAAAGGACAATGCCACTAAAACCTGCAAGAATTATAATAGTATTATGCTATTGATCTTCAAAAAAAAAGTCATGATTATCATTGATATCACATCATAATTCATATATCAAAGACAACATAGGTAGGTACCTTATATTTTGGTGATATATCACTTCTTCTTTTAGGAGTTGGCATAACTAGGGGCTTAATGTTTTCGTAGATTTCCTCAAACAAATCCTTGCTTACTCTATAGTTTGCTTTGAACTCGTGTTCATTCATCGAAAACGCTTTGTCCGTATACCGCATGATCCGGCGCTCATCTCGTCTTTGTTTTAATTGTTTTTTATGTGAATTATGTAAAACACTGTATACAACTGCTAATCGTGCCATATTTTACTCGTATAACTCACTGAAAACCACTTAAAATGCAAAACAATTTCTAAAAAAAAAACCGAGTGTGCTTATGACCACACGACTGAAGTGAAACTTCAAACGTATTTGGCTATGAGAGGAAGAGAGAAAGAAAATGTGCGCGCGCACTGCTTTCTCTTGCTTATATCCCCCACTCAACTCCCGTTCGCCTCGCCCGTAGCCCGTAGACATGGGTCGTACTTGCAAAATCGAGTACCAGGGCTTCCAAGTACGTCCACCTTAAGAAACCAGGGCCTAAAACCAGGGCTCGAGATACGTTCAAGTATTTTCTATCTGCATCGAAAACTGATCCATAACTTCATACAAATAAGAAGTACAGACGCCAGCACGTCAACCTACCCGAAACTGTCAGATTTTCCCAATCAACTTTAAACCTTATGCTTTAGTGATAAAGTTGAAAATCTATTAAAGAAATTTGACAGATTGTAGTAGGTTGATGTGCTGGCGTCTGTACAATCGCGTAATCAAACAAAAGCCCTGTTGGAAGTAAAAAGTACTTGCATAGGAAATTGATCAATGACTTCGAATAAATAAGGAGCAAAATCGCGTTTACAAATAAATACTTGCAAACCATTAAAGTAAAAAAAAACTTTTTAAGAAAAAAAAACCGACTTCCAACAAAAACTTTACAAAGTGAAAAATAACTTTAATTTCGGAAGTCGGTGTCTTTGGATCTTTATTTTAGTTTTTTGCCACCGACTTCCGAAATTAAAGATATTTTTCACTTTGTAGTGTTTTTTTGAAAGTCGGTTTTTTTTTTCTTAAAAAGTTTTTATTTCACGCTTTTTAGTGGGTCTGCTTATAATTTATCTAAGTTACAATAGCCTAGTGATCATCGCCTTTTACAAACAAAATATTGCTTTTCCCGATACAGGGAAGTTAATTGTTGAGGAGTTCTCCAGATCCACCATCAGCTCCGTATCACCATTCACATTGTGACGAGCATAAATTGCTTAGCAACCATATTAAAGTAATCGAATCGCAACCCGTGAAATACTTAGATATTATTGAGTAGTTCCGGTGGCCATCTGTGGTCTTCATCATCAGTTCCACATCACCAAATAGTGCTTTCCGAGAGCAAATGCACGAGTTACTATAAAAAATACCCAAATCGCTATAGGTGTGCCTATAATATTTGAAGAGTTCCTTCGATTTCTCCAGGATCCCATCATCAAATCCTGCCCTGATGTTTTTAGACTAGATGCTGATAATCCTGGCTGCAGCATCAGGCCAGACTTGTCAACATTGCATTGAACTTAAAATTTAGTCCTGTTTAAAATGAGCCCAAACACGACTACGGTGCTGTAATTTCAAGGTTGGTACTTTTTCTAATGCTCCTGGCTTCAGCATCAGGTCTTTATGTACTTCGGTGTTCCTCATTAACAGTACGTTTATCCACACATCGAGCCCTTTTCAATGAGCCTTAACACGATATATCTGCTGTTAGTTGTCGAGGAGTTAGGTACTCTGCAGACTATCTTGACTGCAGCATCAGGTCATGACTTGATGATCATGAGACCAAATGTGGCAAATGCCCTATCAAACATCAAAACAATTGACTAAAACAGTCCTTGCCTGTTCGAGTAACTTCTTACTGTTAAGGAGTTGTAACTTCCATCATCAGCCCAGCTACCTGAGATGGTGACAACCATACGCAAATACACAAGATACTTCGTAAAATATGCCAAAAACAATAAGTGAGCCTATAAAATTTAAAGGTTGCCCTCGATTACTCTAAGATCCCATCATCAGATCCTAACTTGGTGACAGTGGGACTACCTCAAAACTATCTACTTTGGAACAAAAAAATAATTTTGAAAATCCGTCGATAATTGGCGGAGTATTCGATGAACAAACATACAAAAAAAAAACATACAAACAGCCGAACATAGTACCTCCTCCTTTTTGTGAAGTCGGTAAAAAATACTTGCATACGAAATTGTTCCAAAAGGAGCATGATCGCATTTGCGAAAACTGACGCGGTTGAGTACCTACGTATTTGAGCGAGTAGCCGTATAAGATACTTAATAGTCTTGCAAGTATTTTGAGTCGGTACCCGGTGTGCGTACTTGGAAGCAAATACCTGGTGTAAAAACCCGGTCGCATATTTATGCGACCGGGACCGGGTTTTTACACCAGGTATTTCCAGCTATTTTTTACGTACCTTCCCTACTCGCGATCACACGTTTTCGTAACGCATTCGCCAGTTTACTCCCCAAGTCAAGCGCGCCTAAAGAAGTTTCACCACAGAATACTTAAAGTACTGCGTACAGAAAGGCCACTCCCTTCCCCGCACTAACATCAGTTACCGCACCTCACCCCGCACTTCGATGTGTTCGTCGCCTGCTCTTTAACAATGGCGCTCGCATACACAAGAACCGCAGCGCTGTACCTACCTACTGCTGACACGAACACATTATTTTTTTAAAGTTTTATATTTTGTGTTAATCACGATGGTTGTATATTGTGCATTATTTGGATGCTTATCTTCATCGAGGAACGATAAAGACAGGAGTTTCTTTCGGTTCCCGAAACATGAAAGAAGGTAAGGAACAGCAACTCAAATATCCTTTAAAACCATAAAAAATAAAAGCTAGTATATTACAGACAAACAAGTTAAGCCAGTGTTGTGATCATTTATTTTCATAATTTTCTCTATTATTCATTTATTTTCCAAGTTTTCTTCGTTTTAGAACAATTAAAACTTCCGTAATATTAACATACCAAATTGCTCTCTCTCTTTATTGTCTTAGTTATGTCTCTTTCTTTCACGTTCTATTCGTTCTTCGACTTAAAAGTAGTACAATAGAAATGTTATTAATTAGATTTCTGTGAGTACCTAGTGTCGCGGCGCGCGGCGCCCCATTATTGCATACGTTCGGGCAGCGCCGCCGCCTACGCAATACTGCGCCAGCCAGCCCTACTAGATTTCACGCACACATTTACACGTATACAAACGTCATTTGTCAATGTAGTGGTAGTAGGTAATTATTTTGCGAGCGTTGTATGGAGTGTCCGGGGTGTGGTTTCACTTCAAAAAGTTACACTTTTGTTATTGGAAAAATCACTATCAACAAACTATTCCCACGCAATATTGACGCAATACACAGCTGTCAAAATACACTCAAGAGTACCGTTTACCCGACGCCAAGCCCGATCCTAAATTCCACTTAGTTCCCCAAAATGGACACCCACCTTTACAAACCGTTTGGCGCTAGTATCGAACTCAAGAGTACGAAATTTCACAATTCCAATGTCGATCTATCGGAATTAAGTTCAAGAGTAAGCACCCAGATTGTACACTTGGGTGAAACTATCAATGGACAAAGTATTTATGCGTACGAAGTACCAGGCTGTCATAAATAAGTTATGTTAGCTAGAACACGACTCACGCCTATGTAGTATAGGCTATAAAATAAGCTACTACTTGTTTACTTGTCAGGTGTATTTATTACTTCATTTATTTATTTTATTTATAACCTTTTATCAGAGAAAGTTGTAGTACAAAACGTTTAATATTATTTTTGAGCCTAACCAAGTTATTCTGCCATCTTTTCAAGGGTTTTTTTTTCTATTCCCCTTCCTAGGATAGTATTGTCAGGTGATATCAGGGCAGAAATAAAATTAAACAAAATATTTATGAATAAATGTTTTTATATCAGATCTTTTAAAAAAACAAAAAATGTCAAAATAAATAAATGTATTGCGATTATAAAAATGCATTGTCAATGCAACGAAGTGCAATAAATTGTAATATAACATACATATTAATTTTCACGTAAAAAAAGCTGTAAATAGCTAATCGCACAGAACTAAACACGGACGCGTTGACCATAGATGATCTATAGACAAAACGCTCTAGCACATTGGAATGAACAATCGGTGGATAGAGAAATACTGTTTAATTAAAAACTATTTTGCAACGTATGAATTGACTACTCATAACATTTAGCACAAAACAGTGAGCGAAATACAAAAATATGTTTTTTTTAATTATTTTAGTCAATTACACAGATATATACCCGTATATAGAGTGAAAATTAAGTCACCATAAGTTAATTCTTAATTAATAAAATATATTTTGTGACTTAGACGTATGAATCTCACATACACTTACTTGCAAAAAATTGTACTCACTATAAATTTTAAATAACATCTTATGTTTATATGCAGGGAAGTGTAACAATTCTTATAAAATGACGGCAACATTTAGTAGGATTTTTCAATGTACATTTTGCGTAAATAGGCCTTAGATATATAACAATAAGGCATGTTTAGGCTTGACGTTTATGAGTAGACTGTGCGATTCAGCCATTCTTCGAGGGAGAAAGTGGCGTATTCACCGCCCGAAGACCTCCCTTTGAACGTATCTGTAAAATAAATTGTTTGTATTAGTATTTTTGTCTGTTTTGGCGCGAAAGTTAACAGTTAGTAAGCGTTTTAGTGCAGGGGACATTCTACAAGGTATTTGGAATGTGGAGTTTTGAATGGATCTCGAAAGTTTAAAAAAATATTAGATACTTATAAAATGTCCAAAAGAAGTGGAGGGGTTACTGTCTGCGAATAGTTTTATGGTTTTATAAATATTTCATAAATAAGTTACTATTTTGCAATTCTATGACAACATTCTTTACATTTTCTAAATTACTATCGCAAACAATAATAGTGAAGGTTGTGTAGGAAATGTTTTATTTTTTCAAAATTAATTTAAATTAAAACAGTCTAGCCTCTGGTCAAAAAGTTTATTAAGACTAATTTCTGAAGATTTTTTTAAATCGTTACGCTATCTAAAGCCATCGTTTTTCATGTATATTCCATCTTTTTTTTTTTTTTTTTTTTTATATTTTATAACTTTCCTGAATGCGTAGTAATTAAACTACAAAAAAACAACGTATTTGCGCTAGTTTGGTTTGTATAAAAAAAAATTAAATATCAAATATTCTTCTTTGTCTATTTCTGATTTTCTTGACTGTCTTCTACAACATTTTCAGTTGCAAGTTCGTTTACCTTTAACATACCATAATTCCTTGAAACTTTTTGACCTTTCCCACCTTTACAACATATTTCTATAACATTACAGTACATTTCCTATGATACACAGCCCATGGTAGGTGAGACAGCGGTACAGTGACGTAATTCCTGTAAGTATATATTACGTGGTGCGTGGCGAGGTCGGCGCCGCTCACTTGTTCCATTGCAGCTCGCGCTCGAGATTCTCGAGTGGCTCGTTGTTCGCTGTTATAGTTATTATTGTTGTAATAACTTTGTTATAGCACACATTTTTAATTGGACAGTCAAAATCATACATAAGTCGTTATATATCAAAATATATTCAAGAATTAATATAAAAAAATATAATAGGGATGATGACAAGTTAATTATTTTAAACAAAAAAAAAAAAAGAATTATGTGCAAATGCACAGTGCAAACAATACTATAAAAGTCTAACAAAAATGGCAAGTTATAAACGCTTTAAAATAACTACTAGACAAAGACGGTACTATCACAGACTAGCGCCATACATTGTCCGTACCGCGCGACTTTTTCGATTATCTCATTTTACTATGCCTTCTTTGAAATTAAATCATTTGTTCGAACATTACTAATATCATCATCTCTATTGGTATAAAATGAAAATTTATAATCTTTTTTTTTTAATTTATATATTTATAATTTTTTTTTAATGCATTGGTAGACCACTTTTGATGTTGACTGTACAATTGTATTTTATATACCTACTAGATCTATGAAGACATATTTTGATCAATTCTGCGAACCGTACTTACATCGGTATAGAAGTGAAAAAAAAAAGACGATCACAAACGATAATCTACTTCATTAATTGGAAAGCTACTTATACTTGAATTCTTAAGATAAATAAAATATGCTGAGATTATAATATTTCATACTCATCAGAGATCATGCAGTAAGCACGTAGGTACTTTAAAATATAAGCAGAGATCCTACCTACATTTAAATAGTTTAACGCTATTATCATTCCATACAAATCACTACATTACCTACTATGTCAGACGCCAGCACATCAAGCTACCCGAAACTGCCAAATTTCCCATTTAACCTTGAACCTTATGCTTTAGCGATAAAGTTGAAAATCTATTAAATAAATTTGACAGATTGTAGTAGCTTGATGTGCTGGCGTCTGTACTATTAAAATAATACTTTTCTAACAGTGAACTTTCAGTTAAATAGTTCTATTCTGTTTTTTCGTTAATAACATTATTCATTTAGATACTTATCTAAACATAAATTCAATTCACATTGTCTAGCTACTCCTACTATTCTCACAATAAATTGCTACACTAACTAAAAACTATTTAAATTATGATGTCGTGTAAAACTCACCGATCATGGTCTTGAGTCGCACCGAACACATAATGAAATCGTCGAACTGAATGTAGCCGTCTGAGGAGCCGTATCTGTTGAAGTAAACGATATGATTGAGTGAAAATATGTCCATTACTTACGGTAGCATTACACCAAATTCCTTTGACCCTTAGGGGCCGTCTCCACGAGTGAGAGAACCGCGGCGATGTCATCGGGACGAAAATTTGATGGTGCGGCGAGACTATCGCCGCGATTGTCGCGCTCGTTGAGACGGCCCCTAACATAGGTTCACAGGAATGGAAAAACATCAACATTTCAACGTGTTTTTTTTTTATAATGCCCATAACTCTAGGCGGTTATTGTACTCATAATTATGAACAACTTTTACTATGGGAACAATCCCGAAATCGCGAAAGAAAGAATTCTGGTGTTCCCTACAATTTGAAAAGTTATGCGAATATAAATGTAGAGAACAGCAGATTTTTTTTTTCACTATTTCAGGTTTGGCCCTAGAGTTATGGGATATAAAAAAAACACGTTCTATACTAATATTATGGAGATATGTCTAAGTTGTAGGGTGTAAATCTTCGGAACTACTGATCCGATTCCGAAAATTCTTTCATATATTCCTTGTATATTTTATTTTAAAACAAGAAATTTCACGCGGAAGGGCAGTTAGTTTCAATATGTAGGTAAACATCAGCAACCCATTCAACACGTTACCTATGAGCGAGGACGTTAAGCACGTGAGCGTTGACAGTGTATCCTGCGGAGTGCAGAGCGTCGCGGAGGTGGTGGGCGGGGATGGCGCCGCGGCCTTCCGTGTCGTAGAGGCGGAAGACAGCCTGTGGAGGGAAAAGTTTAGAATCAGTTGGGTGTTATGGGTTTTCAGGACTAAAATTTACACTATAATAAATAAATAGAGCCCTCATTTTCTAGACATCGAAAACTGTATTTTTATTATAATTATAATCCTAACTAATATTATAAATGCGAAAGTAAGTTTGTTTGTTTGTTTGTTAGCTTTTCACGCATAAACCACAACCGATCATCCTGAAATTTTGCATATACGTTGTCAGGTGTACAGAAATGGAGATAGGGTACCTTTCATCCCGAAAAAAAAAGTGCTGTTCCCGAGGAAAACAATAATAACGTTATTATGATAATAGATGGCGCCACGTGTCTATTGAACTTTGTCACATTATTTAATTGTGAGGTGGTACGAAGTTCGCCGGGTCAGCTAGTTTAGGATAAGCCAGGAAACAAAACCGGCCTTGAGAGCAATAAATATTTGATTAATTGGTTACAATTCCAGACTTCAGGCTGCTTCTGAAAATTCTCTGATGGAAAAACCAAATAACACGGACCAACCTAGGAAATGGAAATCAAACGCAGACTCTCAGCCACGCTTGAAACTGGATCAACCAGGCTCGAGCCAAGACATTTAGCCTATTTTTAACCGACTTCAAAAAAAGGAGGTACTGTTTTCGACCCGTATGTATGTATGTCCGCCATTTTCTCAAAAACTAATGAAACAATTTTGATAATTCTTTCATTAATGAGATCAAAATACTTTCAGGAAGGTTTTATATATAATACATTAGGTAATTATTCTTATTTACGAATTAATATGCATAAATGTACTGCATCTCCGGCATTTCTAAGCGAATTTTGATGATTCTTCTAGTCGGTGTCTACACTTCTTCAATGCACTAGTGTTAATTGTAAAAGTTTTTTAAAATAAATAATAGAATTTTGATTACTAACCCTCCAGTTCCGCAGATCGATCCACAGGCCCTTGAACTCTTCAAAGCCGAGTCCTCCCGAGCCATCCTTGTCGAGCATGGCGATCATGCTGCGACATACTTCTTTTGAGAAGCCCTGGCCTTGCAGCTCTGTAATGTTTTGTAGAGTTTAGAAAGGGAATAGATAGTGAAGGGAAGCTGTGAGACGTGGTACTGGGTTTATGAGTTATGGAAAGATGGGTCGATTGTTTTGGGTGTCTGTATTTCAGTTTACTTTAGAAAAATGACTTAATATAGTTTATAAAATGGTGTGTTTATTTTTTTGATAGGTAGGTATGGTAGGTATTAATGTAAGTTTAGACAAATACGATGATTCTTCCATTTTGTTTTCGAAATGTCTAAAAATATTATGTATTCTTGAATTAAGAATTTGAGATAATTTTCAAGTTATGGAACAACAAACGGAATGTCATACTTAACAAAGTTCAAATTCCATTGCAACCAAACTTATAAGGACCATTTTGTTATAAATAGTCACTCAAGATTACGAACAATGCTATAATGATGATGATTTTGCACCAGATAATATAGACGTATTTTTGTAAAAGCATTTAATTTTTGTTTATTTTCAAATGATATTTTGATGATTGTTACAATCATTTCTGAGATATAAAGATCCTACCTGATATTAAGTATATTGCATAAATTAAACATACGACATTTATGACACTTAACCAATTGAAGAAAAAATAATTCATAAACACAGCTCAAAAATCTGTTCCATAACATCTAAATTCAGTGCCACGACTTAAAATAAAACTTAACAATAATTTTATGGAAATGGAGGTGACTTAACTAACTACCTACAATGAGTATAAAATTAAATAAAATAATAAATTTAAAATGCCCATTTTCGTTCACTTCCGATGTACGATAACATGCGTTCAAGCGTAAAAACGTACAAATTTCCAAAAATGTAAATTTTTGAAAATTCCTACATTTTTAATGTTAGTGGCATTAAGCAGACATAATGCAAAATATTGCTTATAGATCCATAGACAAGACAATATTATGCATTATTTGACATTGACAGTACAAAAAATAAAAATGTGTCCGTGGTAACCTGAAAAATATAAATCATAAAAAAGGGGAAAAATATATTTTACAAGAAAATAATAACAAAAACAGACATTTTAAATTGTGCCCTCCATTTCGATAAAAAGTGATATTATTTAAAGTAAAGCTGTACATGCATCGCTGTCCCTGGCAACCTGAAAAAAATCTTATAGGCATTAGTAATTTGCAAGGAATATTCGTTTATAAAAACATTAAAAATATATTTTAAACTATTCTTTGATTTGTACCCCAAACGTGATTAAGCGACTCCAATTAATATAACTACTATTATAATTCAATTAAATATTATATTAAGAAATCCCAAAACAATTAACTCTTTCTTGATAGTTTCGGCTGCAACAATTATTTTGGAAAGATTTAGATTTTATTTAGTTTTTTTTCAAAATCGCGTTGCTTTTATTCTGAATACTAACAAATTCAAGCAGCCGTAACATAAACGACTATCACACGACATTTTTTATTATTGATTCTTCCCAATTCACAGTACAGAAATTTTTGCTAGATTTCTACTATCAATACTTTTTTGCATTGCTCCCTCGTGTTAAGTGCCCAAAAGTTATAGCCCCTCCATAGCTTGCATACGCGAATACACCCAGTCTCTGAAAGGCTAATCAACACAAATCTAACACACTGTTACTCATATTAACCGCTATGGTTGTCAGCCAATCAAATCACTATCAATTCAATCGCGACGGGATTTTTTCACTGAATTTTCAACTGTCGGTGGAAGGCCGAGCATTCAGAATCCAACAGAGCGCATCCCAGCGCGTCAAAAAAAACTCACTCTTGGATTTTCAACTCTCGGCGCTAAGCGGACCGTTGAAAATCTAGTGCGCGTAAAAAAAAATCCCCGCGGGATAAACTTGCCCGTGCGAACCTTGGCTAACTTTGACAGTCTCTTAGCAATTTTTTGTGGTGATTAGTCTATTGACACATCTGCGGAAACTATGCGACGGTAAGTTCGGTGTGCATGCAACTCTTTATAAATTACCAATGACACATCAGGTATCTATTACGCCTGTTTTTGCGTAGGCGTAAAAATCAGACAGGCGTAAGTTCGCCTTTGATTTTGTATTGGAATTACCTTACTAATTTCGGTATGATAATTTTAAGGGGTACAGTAACTGGTTTGTGGTGGTCACATAGGCAGTCGCTCCATGTAAAAAGCTGCATTCGGTTAAACTGGAGACCAATCTCATAGTTGGTAAAAGGCTACGCAGATTGATTGAAGTCGCAGGTATTTAAAAAATATTGCACGCGTATGCTCGCCCAACTTTCTGTCGCGTAGTTGGTATAGATGTGTCGGTAGACATAGAGCATCCCAAATTCCTCTCATGCATTTCTCCATACCTGTGGTCGGTTGCGGCTGCGTCAGATGCACAGACTCCTGGTTGTTCTGCGCCTGCATCTGCTGCAGGTCAATGCCGACCTCCTTGCAGATGGGCGTGCACAGCGCACAGAGCAGCTGCTCCAGACAGCTGGGCTCGCTGCCCCCCGCGCCCCCCGCAGCCCCCCCGCCCCCCGGCGGCGCGCCCCGCGCCCCCCCGCCGTCGTACGCGGCGCCGTGACGCATGGCTAGCTCTGTTGGGTAGGTGGATACGTGTCCTATTGTTGTAGGTATGGTTCGGTTCGTGTATGTATAGGTGTCGAGGTTATCCATATAGTGCGTGTTTAAAATTGTAACAACAACATAAACATCACGCCTGTGATTTTCGAAGGATTAGGCAGAGGCGTACCTATGGTACACCCACATTTCATAACTGTTACAAGTGAGATGGATTTAGTGATAATTTCGTCTTGGAGATGATTTAGAAACATGACATGAAAAAAAATAGTGGTAAAAGATTAAAATTCACGACTGTATGGATAAACTCACATTCATTATGAAATTGAGTAGGTACAAATATATGCATTTTGCTAATAATAATCATCATTTTACATTGATAGCCTAGTAAAAATGTTCAATGTTATGTCTCCTGTGTTAATTTATGTAATTTTCGTATAACATATTTTAAATGTTAATTTTACATTATGCAAAAAAAAAGTATAAAATAATATAATTTTAGCGCACTATCTACTTACAAAGCACAGTTCTTTTGTGGAAATGAATCTTTTTTTTTAATATACTTACAATAATTAAATAAAAATCATACATTATGCAAAAAAAGTTGAATATTAACACCAATTTTAGTAAACTAAAAAAAAAAAATAGAAATAAACGTCTACAAAAATATAATAATTATCGTTATTTAAATACTTACATATACTATACCTTGGCACGGTAAGCTTAACGAAACGAAAGCAGCATTTAACTTGACACAAAGCGTTATCACATTGAGAAGCTCAAAAATGGGCATTTTAGAACAGTATATGATAAAATTATAGATAAAATAATTATATAATTCTGGCCTGCCTAATATTAAGTCAATTCTTATCTCATCACACTATGACATATTCAGAACTTTAAGCGGTTTTTTTTTTATAAGATTTATATATCAATATTATGTAGTATGGCAATGCAATGAAATATGAATTTACTTTAACACATTGTAACTACAATCAAGGAATAAATACAAACTACGGTAGTATAAGCAAAATAAAAGAGAAAAAAAAAATGTGTTGAACAAATGTTCCTTGATTATAAAACAATACATTTTGTTCACAACATAAATTGAAATAATAGTTAGGCCTCACTCAATAAATTAGGATCACTCTAAGCATAATCTGTAGGTATGTATTTATTATTTGGATTAACACAATTGATATTTTTAGTATATTTCGTGAGAGCTGTGTTAATCAAACAAATATTTTAAAACCTATTTATAATAGATTTCTGCCCTAATTATTTTAATGGTAAGCTTGTTCTTTTAAATATTAATATTTATAAATGAATTTAGCAATGCGACGGAGTCGGGAACTCTAGAGATTATAACGACTTTTTACTTTAATTTGACTTTATCATCACTATCTCTACATAGTTTACTAAAAAAGTTAAAAACAATAGAAAAGTACGTTTGGAAACTCATATTTATCATGTCTGTCTATGATAACATCAGCTGATATGAGATCAGAGGGCAGACTAACGCTCTCTGCCCACACTGAAGCCAGTCCTGCGCGGAATGCGGGATGTAATTGTCCCGCGCCGATTGTGACAACAAACTTGTATCTACGTAGGTGACTGACGCGAAATCTCGCGTGACTGCCATCAAAACAATCGACGCGCGCAGTCGCATCGGGATTCGCTTGTGTCGTTAGAGCTTATTACTTGATGAGTCTAATGAGGGATTTACACTAGATTGATTTTCGCCATGCGGCTATGGCTGGTTGCTTACCAAATTGCCATTTACACAGGTCGACATCGCAGGTGACTAGTTCGTTTTTCATTATTATTTCGGCCATGCGGCGAGCGATCGTCTGCGACTGATCATTTTCACGGTCGATTTTAGTCATGCGACCAGTTGCCGCACGACAAAAGTCGAAACCTACTCTACTTTCAAACTTGCGAATTTAGTCACCTGCGGCCTAGCCGATTTGCCATTGAGACAGTCGATTTTTGCCGTGCGGCGAAAATCGTGCGGCTGTAGTCACCTGTGTGAAGCCCGCGTTACTTTACTCCTTATTAAGTAGCAGGTAAAGATCAATATTAGATGGCCTCTTAGAAACCGGGAGTTACTTTCGATAATACTCCTAATGACGTAGTTAATAAGGGTCAATATTACGTACCCTCTCTCATGGCGTAGTCGAGAATCTCCTTGAGTTCTTGCCAGTCAACCTCGCCATCGTCACCGGCCAATCGGTTGAAGAATTCACGCACGGGGTCTGTTGGCTCGGGGTTGGGGGCTATTTCTTTTACCTAGATGGAAATTATGAAAGATGAGTACTATGTGGGTCTTCATTTAGGAACATCTGATGCGCATGATCTTATGGACTATTAAGTTTTCAAAGCGTGCGTTAGGGTGCAACCAAACCGCGGTCAATAGACGACGTTGTGAGATATTTTGAGTCAACTGTCGTTCAAGTTAACGGTTGTAAGGCCGAGTTTAATAGATAGAGATTTTTAGTTATATGAACGGGGCTCATAGAAGAACAGTACTGAAAAAATTTTTACGTTACATTTCTTAACTGAAATTATGTAGCAAAGATTTAATGGAAGGAGAACTTATTTAACTTACCCGATCATCGACATCTCCCATACCAATGTCCTCATCATTCTCTCTGGAAAACAAAAAAAAGTTAATAAAAGTAATCATATTATGCTCACAATATTTTAAAACAAACAACAAATATTTTTATACTTACCACGTGAATGTGTACAGACTTGCAGCACATCAAGCTACCAGAAACTGTCAAATTTTCCCAATCAACTATGAACCTTACGCTTTATCGATAAAGTTGAAAATCTATTAAAGAAATTTGACAGACTGTAGTAGCTTGATGTGCTGGCGTCTGTACATTATGGATGCAATAAAGATTTAACTGAATTAAAACGCAGCAATTTCAGTGGTTTTTGCCTTGCCATGGTATGATCAGGCAAATCAATTGCGAAGCAAAT
The DNA here is from genome assembly GCA_945859645.1 of Amphipoea oculea. Lineage (NCBI taxonomy): Eukaryota > Metazoa > Arthropoda > Insecta > Lepidoptera > Noctuidae > Amphipoea > Amphipoea oculea. The sequence continues at coordinate 11,873,398 of OX243886.1, read as the reverse complement.
TTACACCCAACGTCAATTTGCTGTGTGTGTGTGTGTGTGTACCATTTCATACAACTTAAAGAAAGTCTCAATTTCAAAGATAGACAATTGTGATTTGAGCATACGGACAATTGTTTAAGTAGGTAGTCAATTTGCTTAACAATTAAGTGCCCTGACTTAATATATAAGGTCCTATTAAAATAGATGGACAAACTTTTAGACGTCATTCAGACCACAAAATAAGGACGATGGTAAAAAAATATATAAGAAAAACGCATTAGATACTTACAAGAAAAATAATCAGCTAACGAAAATACACTAATGTGTCGGTAATTTATTATTTTAGGTCAAAATAAAATCACTTTAATTTGTGTTTTTTTTTTGCTTGGATATCTTTGGTTAGACGTACAGACGGTACAGAGCGCTAGTTTAATGGGACCCTGTATACACTACTACGTAACTAAAATCTTTTAAATAGGTAATACTCACGTCATATTATTGCTCTTCTCAGAGAAGACACGCAGTAAGAACTCCCCCTCCTCATTAGGGTCGAACGTGGAGGGCACGATGACGTAGCTGCCAGGGTCTAACTTGAACCTGAAAGATAAGCATTATAAAGAAGAGGCTCATAGATATTTCATACTTAAGTCTGATTAAGCAGCTGACAACCTTGCAGGGTCATCCTGCAAGGTTGTCAGCTGCTTAATCAGACTGCCATTAAAAAAAAAACAGGTCAAGTGCGTTTCGGACTCGCGCACCGAGGGCTACGTACAAATTTGAAGGTATCTAAATAGTTTTAAAATATTTTTTTTGTCATGTAACTACACATTTACGGTTATCTGATTTTTTCCTTTACTTGTGCTACATAACATTGTTTCTTGCCAAATTTAATTATTCTAGGTCAACGGGAAGTACTCTTAGGTTTTAATTTCGGAACATAAACGCCCGTATCTTTGATTACGTTGACTTAGAAGTTTGAATTTTCACTGCTTTAAAGGATGGCAGCCCTGAGTATTTGTTATTAATTTCACCTTGATAACTCCACGCGTTCCTGAGAAAAAGGGTCTTGACCGATGGACAACGAAGTGATCTTATAAGGGTTCCGTTTTTCCTTTTGACGTACGGAACATTAAAAATAATTAAAATTACAAAAGACAGGCCCCCAAAACGCCCGCTCTTCACCACTTTCTAGTGCTTTAGCTGGGAAAAAGAAGCATCTTACCTAGCGCTAACTTCTCTCAAGTTAATGAACGCCTGACTGCGGCCGACAGACGCGTTGTACTTGAAGAAGTTGATGTCCAAAGGCTTGGGCACGTGGCCGTAGTCCGGCAGCCGGTATATGGCGAAGCCTATCGTGAGGCATTCGAGCCCTTGGTGCCGTTGCGAGCGCCTGTTCTTCTGCATAAGGGCTACTATGATCTGGGAACAAGAACAGTTTTATGAATGTGAAAGTGTAAAGTAAAAATGAGTAACATTGTCGAAGAAACAGGTTTGTGTGTTGCTGACATTATTGGAATAGTATATTATTTATTTATCCATTTATTTCAGGCATGAAGGCCCATATAAACACATACAATATTAATATAACTTAAAAATAATATAAATACATACAACATTATAATTACACTAAAAACTAACGCACACAAAGTACTTACGCGCTTTACTCGTGGTTGCCAAACACGCTGTGAATGTGTGTGCAAGAGCTATCGGTACCGTTCGAGACAATGGCAAAGTCGGAAGTGTGTGTGCGTGTTATGAGCTGACGCTACTCATATTTATAGCTTGTTTGTGCACTTGGTAACCTCAAGTATAGCGCGCGTCACTTTACTTGTGGTTACCATAACCACCAATATTGACGGCCAAAACTTTTGACGAAGGAAATACAAGCACAAAATAATCACCTGCGACCTCTTAGTAATTTTTTTACCCGACTGCGCCAGAAGGAGGGTTATGTTTTTCGAGAGTATGTATACAATATGTAACAAAAACCCTGTCCGATCCAATAAAGGCGTATTCCTGGTTCAACATACGTACTAGAAAAAATGGTTATAAAAATGTAACTCATAAAAACCAAAAGTTATTGATTTTTTATTTTTATAATCCATGCGAAATTTAACACTGAATATGGCAAATTTTCATAAGTTGACAACACTCCACCCACCGGCAAAATCTTTTTATTTTTACCTATTTTTATTTCAAAGAACACCGCCCTACGCTACCGCGTAGTAGGCACTCTTTCAACTAGTCGCCGACTCTTTGATCTCGCCGACTCGTTGCCTACCGGCGCGCTACTTCTTGCCAGTCTTTCGTGGAGATAGCTTCCGATCGGACGTCCGTACTTATCACACGCTATCGTTTCGTGAACAATGTCGTATTCAAATCAGGAATATTTTAATAAGTTGATGTGTTTAGGCAAGACCGACTGCAATTATGCAGCTGCGCGTAGAACGTATGAGGTGCGTTTCGCGAATAGACCAGGTGTGACAGTACCGTCGCGTCGGAGCGTGCGTCCCAACGCCTGCATAACCGCGTGTATACCACAGGCAGTGTTCAAGCAAATTTAGTGAAAAGGTGTCGAATGTGTGTTTGTGTTGGAGGTGGACATGTGGAACACGATCGCCGAAGTATGCAAGAACAACCAGTGAACGTTTTAATAAGCTGATACCTGCAGTCGGTTAGTACCTACATTGCCAAAAGCACATCACATTTAAAAAGGCCCTTTTCAGGGCTACATTTAATTCAATTAATTATTTCTTGATAAAAAGAATAAATTCTGAAACACAAAATACAGAGAGTGTGTCTGAAATCTGAATCACTATGCCCACAAAACAATATCAGCTGATACCTACACGTAGGCAGGTATTTGTTTGGCGGCACGCGACAAAGCGGGGTCATGAGTTCATGACAAAGGATCATACAAACCGCCTAGCTCAGGCGGCTTCTTTGACACAAAACTGTAGGTGAACTTTGTCGAGCGATCAGTGTTGCCATCGGTCAGATTTTATTTTTTATTTTAATTTAATTATATTCACTGGGGAAAAATAATAATCTCAAATCCATTAAATGGTTACGTATATGTGTTCGCAATACGATGCCGAATAATACCCTTAAGGATCGGACAGGGTTTTTGTTACATGCTGTATATGTATGTTTGTATAATTGTTTGGCACGCTCTGCGGCCTGAACGGCTCGATGGATTTTAGCTTGCAATGTTTCGTTAGATTAATATTTACTGTGAGTGACACTGGGTATATAAAAAAAAAAAAAAAACAAAATGGCGGATTTTTGGCGCCATATTATGCCTTCAAAAATTTTTTTTTTTCACTTTTTTTTGTAATGCTGTTTCCAGAAACAACATCAATTCAATTAACATTTTTTTTATTAATCTAAGTGTTATACAAAACATTTGGTACTTACGGTACACTTGTTCTCGTCGTCTCCTTCATCAACATCTTTCAACGTAACAGTGTACTGCGGATTCTTCCAGAACGTGTCCAAGGAGTTTCTGCAACCACCAGCCGTTACGCCTGTGAAGCAAATTCAACAAATGTTTAAATATTCAAATAATTAATCAACTCAGCCTTTCTTAGTCCACTGCTGAAAATAGGCCTCTCCCAGGCTGCGCCACAACACCCTGTCCTCCGCCTTCCGCTTCCAGTTCGTCCCAGCCACCTTCGTAAGGTCGTCCGTCCATCTAAATACATCACTTGAAATACACTTGGGATCTGTTTCAGTCTCCGCATAGATGCTATCCACTAGATAAGTTCAGTACTGAAACAGATTTGCATAAAATACTTTAAGATAAGTTAACAGGAACTGCGTGTCCTGTCAGCTGCACGTTACAGGAACTGATGGACGCTAATGATGGCGCCAAACAAGTAGCCGAATTCTGGGCCGAGTCCATTTAGATTGCTATCGACACGCTAAGAAGAAGAACAGGAACTTATCCGGAAGTGATGAGTCAGACTTTCATCTTTCACAATGTCTGGAATGGGCGATGTACAGCTGGATTCAAACTGTATGGAGACTCTGAACTGCGCCACTCGCTGCGCAGTACCGCACCCCTCACCCCCGCTGACTCATGAATTCGTTACTGCACAGTAACTAACACACACACGGTTTTGGGATGCATGAAGAAGCCTCCTCGTGTAGTGCGCTATACGAGGAGGCTTCTTGTTCCGCCAGTTACTCAACTGAACCGAGCGCTCGGTGCATCCTGGACAGCCACACCCAATACCTTATTTGACTGGCCAATTCTTCCCTTGCGGTGGTAGGGCTAACGCCCACCTGGTTTGCAACCACCCTCCCACCGGAGTCCGGCGTCAAGCAGCCTGCTGTGTTCCGTCAATACGTGGGAGTTCCAGTGCCTTAGGCATCTTCTGGGCACGCTCGTTCCATCATAGACCTCATCCATCGCTTTCCATCAGGCGTGATCGAGGTCAAGAGCGGGCCCATTCACCAATAAGAATTAAAAAAAAAACAGTTCCGAGCCGCCATAAACTTTGAATCGGGCTGTACCAGCCATGTATGGGCTAAATATTAGAAGTTGGTGCAACAGGCGCCTGTGGGGTAATTGCGTAACAAACATAAAATGACAAGTGATTGCAATGTCGTTAATTTTGACAGTTCAGCCACTTTCATTGCGTTATTTACGTTATTGAGTAGACGAATTTTGCAAACCTATGAAACAATGGATTAGGAATTTCCTTCAAAACCCTTGGATTGTGATTGAAAATGTGTTATGCAATTTAGATGCTGGTCTTGTTCTAAAATTATGTAGTTTACATAAATGGTTACAAATGAGGTTTAGGTGTAAGAATGTATTACCTCTGACCCACTCTCCCTCGAAGACCGACATCTCCCACTTCTTGGTGCATCCTTCAGGGCATTCTTCAGGGTCCAACGAATCGGGGTTCAAGTTACAGATCTCCACTCTGAAACGATTACAAGACAATATGAACTAATGAATGCTTGTTGACTGGCCTTTCATGGGTAACCATGAAGCCGAGAGACGTTGCTGGCCCAGAGGTAACTGCAGTAGATCGTGGATTCGAACCCAAGCAGGCTCTTTTATCATCAGCATTTCAGCCGAAAAACGTCCACTGCTGGACATAGGCCTCCCCCAAGCACCTCCACTGTGACTGGTTCTGTGCTTCTCGCATCCAGCGGGCTCCTGCGGTCTTTACTTTGTGTAAATTATTTCATCACCACCGTTCACAAAACGGTGACGGAAAACATCGTTACAAAACCACAACTTATTTTAACTAAATTCAGTAGTTCGAAGAAGCATGGTTTTCTCGGCCATCGACTATACAGGATTAAATTAAATTAGCTAGCGAAAGTCTGCAGACGTGATGGGTATCGATATGTTTATAAACTCGACCAAATAGAAAGAAAAAAGATTTGATGATTTTTTTTGGGGGGTCAATGACCGCTGGTAGTGTTGTAACCTTAAGTATGAATTATTTTTTGTTTTACAGCGATTAGATATCGATACTTATCAAGTTTACAAAAAAAAAAGAAAACAATTGTTTTAAACTGATATTTTAAGTGACTACACACACCTGCGGGTGAAGACCCCAAAAAAACCTAATTAAATTTTTTGTTTTGTTTTATCTGATGTCGATCACGTCTGCGAAGTTTCTCTAGCTAATATAATTTGACCCTGTATACTGTAGGTGTTGCAAAACGCTACTAAGGATTATGTCGAGAGGATAGGCGGAAGTATCCTCCAATAAATTAAAAAAAAAAAAACTACGACCACCATTTTGATTCATAAACTAGGTGATAATGGTCCTTGTCAACCAATTACTGTGGTAGTCTTGGTCAATCCGAGGTATATAAGATGACGAGGAAGTGTGACATACCTTGAGAAGTGGTTAACAAAGTCTTTGAAGGAAATCCAGAATTCACCGTCGTCGTCGAACGTGAGACCCATCTCCTCCTTCTCAGATTCAGGTATAAATCGCCACTCGGGAGATCTGGAAACAAACAAATATATTTAATTAATTTTTGTGCCTTAGCCCCATGCCTTAGAAACCTTAAAAAATATTCAACATGAAATAATATCACGCTTGCATTTCAAGAAGGGTACGGCAGAGGTGTATTTAGACCCAATACCCATACATCGCCAGTTATATAGAAATCCCATGTAATAGGAAAGGAGCTTATTACCATCAACTGGGCACAAAACCAGACTTCAGGCTGCTATTGAGAATTCTCACGTCAGAAGTTATAATTTAACTACGAAAACCGCCCTTATAGTTACGGAATAAAGGCGCTGTCAAAGCCATTTTTTACCACGAACGACACTGTAAGGATGTCCTCGTATAAGGCCAGGTGCCGTATTATGACGATTTAATGATTCCAGTGTAAGAGAGAGAGACGGAGCTATACATGACCGATAGCACTATCCCTTTTTGGCACTGGAATCATGATGTCATTAATACTTCGTAATACGGCCCCTGGTTGTGCAGTTAACTGTCCTCACATAAGACCAGCACGCGTAGCATGACCACCATAGAAACGGGTTTTGTCGACGGAAGAAAAGACAAAGATGACGTTCCGTGTAGACAGTACGACGGCAGCGAATTAGAAAGAGTCAACTGCACTTTTTTTTACAAAATTCACCGTTACATAGTTCGAATTCTTTGTTTTGTCATAGTTTTTTTTTTTCTGTTTGATTCTCGTTTTTTACTGATATGTCGGAGAAGACAGCTTTGTTCTTCTATTAATTATCACAGTTTTGCGTTCAAAACGCTCTCCTCTAAAATCATGATTTTGTAGATAACCGTATACAGGGTGAATTTTCCAAGTGGGCGTGGATGGCCAAATTCTAAACTATGAGGAATAGCGAAAAGTACTGAAAGGAGTCGCGGGCTCAATTTTGATGAAAACTAAAACTGCATCATTGGATTTTTGATAAATCAATATTTCTAGCCAGGAATCGAACGTGTTGATTTTGAAAAAAAAAAAAAAAACACATACTGTATTATTACACCATTCTTCTGAAATAGTCTACATAAAAAAGGACCTAGACAAAGATCGTTAGAAACGAAAGACAAAATGACAGATTGTAGAAAGATTTCTACGGTGCGATGTCAAAAATGGAGAAACGAAATGTCACTTTGTATAGAAAGAGCTGTGTCTATTCTTCGTAGAAATAGAAAGCGTCATGCTAAGCCTGCAGAAGGGGTTTTAGTTTCTATTAAAAATGTATACATAGTTGTTAAGTGCGTACTTATCACTCCAGGGTCCATTCCACTCGGCCTCGTTACCCCAAGGGTTGCGCAGACGCAGCAGCGGTATCTTCCCCGCGCGACCGGGAGTCTCGATGTCCACGTACTTCACTTTTGTTACCGAGTACGCGTGTCCTCGGATGAGGCCGACCGGGGTTTCGGCTTCCAAAATGTTGGGGTCCGGCTGCAAAAGACACGGGGTTTATTTATTTATCTTATACAGAACATCAACAGCAAACAGCGTGGTGATTTAATATTAATTTAACCGGTCAAGCGGCGCGCATCGCCGATCGGCGACGTAACAATAGAAAATCAATTGTGTCTCATTAGCGGAGCTTGACAGATTAAAACACGTATACGGTTTCGCGTTTTCGTTTTATGAACATACTAGCAGCGCCCCGCGATTTCACACGCATAAGTTTCGATCCCCTGGGAATATCGGGATAAAAATATAATAAGTATCATATGTGTTAATCCTGGTTATAAACTATCTGTGTTGCAAATTTCATCCAAATCCGTTCAGTAGTTTTCGCGTGAAAGTGTAAACTTTCGCGTTTATAATATTAGTAGGATTTTAATTTCATTAAACATTAATATTTATTTATTTTCAATTTTCTAAAAAAGTTGCTTGGAGCAACCTTTGCTTAAAGAACTGTAGCGCAGGGGTCACGGATCATAACGTCGTATCAATGAAATTAAAACAAATAAAACGCAAAGAGTAGACGAATTACAGGAAGGAGAGAGAGAGAGCTCTATGTCGGTGAGCGGCGCAGGCGGTAGTTTTGAAATTACGAATTATTTTATATTGTTATATTTTTATGATTACTGGCCACTAGCCCTTCCCGTGTGTTAAATTAATGTCGCCATTGTAGCGGCACGTTGTATTTTAGTATGTTATAGCTAATAATTTAGTTACTCACCTCAATACTGCAGCCACTAAGAGAGTTCCTCTCATACGCCTTCAGGAGAATTGTAAAGAAGTTCGGCGGGAGTTCGGCGATGTCGTACATCTCCGTGACTCCGCCTGTGAAGTCCTCCATAGCTTCGCATGTAGAACCACCCTTTAGAGATTCGTAGGAGCCGTGGAGTCTGGAATTAGAAATGTTTTATTAGCAAAAATGTTTTAGAGACGAAAATTTTACCTTTACCGCGTCCCTAACCAAAAGCGTAAAAACTAGAAAGCCAGACCACGCGTTCAGGTTAACTGAACAAAAAGTGATATAAACAGACGCGACGATCGGTTTTGATTAGGACGCCGCGTTAGTAAATAAAAGATAAATTTGCATTTTTATAAAGGGTAAAATTAGTAATCAGAAAGGACAATGGGTAAAGTTGTATGGGCCCCGTACCCAAAAAAAAAGATGACTGTAGCATTATGAGCTATATCGGTATTCGTTGCCCTCATGGAGTAGTTTAATTAATCCTAAGACAGCATGTCTGAATTCACTTGGAGAAAAAAGATATTTAAGGAAGTTAAATTGGTTTTGAGAACACGGTACCCAGAGACAAGGTTAATTGTAGCATTATGAACTATGTCGGTATTTGTTGACCTCATGGAGTAGTTTAATTAATCCTAAGACAGCATGTCTGAATTCACTTGGAGAAAAAAGATATTTAAGGAAGTTAAATTGGTTTTGAGAAGACGGTACCTACCCAGAGACAAGGTTAATTGTAGCATTATGAACTATGTCGGAATTTGTTGACCTCATGGAGTAGTTTAATTAATCCTAAGACAGCATGTCTGAATTCACTTGGAGAAAAAAGATATTTAAGGAAGTTAAATTGTTTTAATAAAATAATAGGAAAGTTCATTATCTTTATTCATTATTGTAATTACCATACTTATATTGGTTCTTATTCAATACTAACTGACCCGGCGAACTTCGTACCCCCAATTTTTTTTTTTTTTTGCTAATTTTTTCCCATGTTTTAATAGCTATTCTGCTATTCGGGGCAGAGATTATGAGCTATGTCGGTATTCGTTGCCCTCATGAAGTAGTTTAATTAATCTTTAGCCAGCATGTCTGCTGGCAACCGACAATGCAGCATAAAATGAGATACAAAAAAGAAATAAAAACAAAACACAATACACTCGGACTCGGACTTTACGCTTTTTATTTGATCTTTGTTTTGTTTTTTTATCTGATGTATCTAGTGTATTGTGTGTCCTTTAGTCTGCTGCTGCTAAATAAATGTATTTTCTTTCTTTCTTTTCTTTTACAAGTTCTAAATCAATTTTAATTATTTTTTAATCAAGTTCTGTTAATTTCCTAAATTGCTGGAGCCTTATTGAACACGTTCCGTGATCCATTGTAGAATAATCCACACGCTAACAACATTGTCGAAATAATTAAAGACAGAATTAACGTTTCCAACAGGTTTAGTGACTAATATGTTGTGGACTGTAATATCAACCGCCAAAGGGTACGTTTCACAGCGATGGAAGAAAGCGATGTACCATTTCCTAGCCTCAACGAGGAGGAACTTATCTTGTTTAGTTTAGGCACATACCAATTAAAACTCGCAAAATCATACGTGTCACAGCATTTGCGAAGAGGCATGTAGGTACTCTATAGAGGTATGCGTAGAACCAAGTCCTAATATGAGATATGGCGCAAGTGATTGACTGTCGAGTAATTATTATTTAGTAAGATTATTGTAAAAATGAAAAATTATTCCTGTGAGACCTGCTGGTGAAGTATGTTTAAATAGAAACATTTTCAAACGGTTGATTAATGTAGTTTTTTTTTTGCATACCCTGTCTGAAATAACTGTGCACGCCACTGCATGATTGCGACCCTCGTGTGTGCCGGGAAAGATAAACATACTAACAACGAGGTTGTTAAACGTGGAATGTGGACTTAGCGATCATTGTGCCGATAGTCGTGACAGCCTATGGCTTAATAGCCAAAAACGTCGACTAGCACCTGAGGAGGCTCTCGTTGGGCAGCTGGATCAAGGACTTGATTCAGAAAGCGGAACTTCTCGACACGACCCGCATTGTTAGGAGGTTCTTCTCTCTGGAGCCCTGATTGCCGATAGCTCGGACCTGTTCCCGATACCGGTGGGCTACAACTTTTTTATATTTTTAAATGTTTTTATGTTCTAATATTTAAAAATATAATTTGTATAAACATGTATAATGAAATAAAGGAGTTAAAATAATAATTAATGAGAATAAATAACGTTCTATTCTTTTATTTTATTCTAATTAATAAAACAATTTAACTTCCTTAAATATCTTTTTTTCCAAGTGAATTCAGACATGCTGTCTTAGGATTAATTAAACTACCCCATGAGGTCAACAAATACCGACATAGTTCATAATGCTACAATTAACCTTGTCTCTGGGTACGGTCTTCTCAAAACCAATTTAACTTCCTTAAATATCTTTTTTCTCCAAGTGAATTCAGACATGCTGTCTTAGGATTAATTAAACTACTCCATGAGGTCAACAAATACCGACATAGTTCATAATGCTACAATTAACCTTGTCTCTGGGTAGGTACCGTCTTCTCAAATCCAATTTAACTTCCTTAAATATCTTTTTTCTTCAAGTGAATTCAGACATGCTGTCTTAGGATTAATTAAACTACTCCATGAGGTCAACAAATTTCGACATAGTTCATAATGCTACAATTAACCTTGTCTCTGGGTAGGTACCGTCTTCTCAAAATCAATTTAACTTCCTTAAATATCTTTTTTCTCCAAGTGAATTCAGACATGTTGTCTTAGGATTAATTAAACTACTCCATGAGGTCAACAAATACCGACATAGTTCATAATGCTACAATTAACCTTGTCTCTGGGTACGGTCTTCTCAAAACTAATTTAACTTCCTTAAATATCTTTTTTCTCTAAGTGAATTCAGACATGCTGTCTTAGGATTAATTAAACTACTCCATGAGGTCTACAAATACAGACATAGTTCATAATGCTACAATTAACCTTGTCTCTGGGTACCGTCTTCTCAAACCAATTTAACTTCCTTAAATATCTTTTTTCTCCAAGTGAATTCAGACATGCTGTCTTAGGATTAATTAAACTACTCCATGAGGTCAACAAATACCGACATAGTCCATAATGCTACAATTAACTTTGTCTCTGGGTACGGTCTTACTCGTTCTCCTTTTGCTAAATAATAAAATGAAGGTATCTGACTTGAATATAAAAAAAGGTTACAAACCTATACAAACACTTACCATTATAAACAAAAAAAGAAACTACAAACTTAAATACCCATAAAAAACCCCACATTTCTTATCGGTTTTTTTTTGGTAGTTTAGTTTGCGGTTTTTTTTTGTTCATAATGTTAGGTAAGTGTGCACAATCGAAAGATAATACTACATTATTCTTGTCATTTTTCCTGTTGATTTAATTTTTCAACGTAGGGACAACAACAACAATAAATGGCCAATAGCATAAGAGTCTTTTGAAACTACATCTATAGATATAAAAAAACGTGTTGAATAATAAAACACAATGACAATGTTCTTTTCAAGATCGATTACTAATAACTCACTTGGCATAAGCCTTCTCTAGTAAAGCGCTCCAGAACTCGTTGTTCTCCGACGAGTGGAGGAACACGAGCTTTCCTCTGTAGGTGGGGAGACGGTCGTCTATGACGACGTCCACCCAGCGGCCGTATTGCCAGAAACTAGAAGAATAAAGAAATAATTATAGCAAACATGAAATTTCTTAAGATTTGCATGCACACAGGGTGGCAGGGGATATCGAGGTGCAACCAGTTTCCTTGGAATCAATACATAATTCTGAACCCCCTGTGTTGAAAATTTTCGTCGGTTATTATAGTCCGCGCGGAACTAGTTGGCCGCTGAGGTGGGGACAGGGGTGAGGCGGCGGTTCGCAACGCACGTACTGAGTAATGCGCCCCCGCCCCTCCGTCCCACCGCTTACATACCTAAGACGCGGCCAACTAGTTCCGCGCGGACTATAAAAAAAATTGCTGCTCCATACATTTTGCCCGCGTAGGTATTGCACTTTTCTATAAAACAGCCGATTTTTTTGATAACTGACTAAAAATTTCTCATCTCACTCATCATCATTTTCATTTTTGGTTTTCAGTAACATTTTTTTTTCGTATTTTCTTTCTTTCTTTCTATCTGAGAATCAGCACTTTCTATCGTCAAAATTACATAAGACAGTTCTCCAAAACGTCTGCCCTTCATGAATATCAGGATAATGTTGGCTTACCGGAAATGGAAGACGCCGGCGTAATCCTCATCGAAGCTCTGGTCATCTGGCACTACTTGGAAGAACAATCTGAAATGGAAATTATTTTAATAATTTACCATCAATTCGGAGAGATAGGCAAGGATCGTATCGTCACCTAGGCCTGGAGAGGATATCGCCGTCGAAGTAGGCCACGGCAGAGGTTGTGTGATGAGCTTTGGGTCTGACTCATAAAGACGACGCTCTATAATTTAAAACTTTTACAAAAACTCGATTTGCCATATTTTCGGTCAGGTACTGTATGTACCTACTGTTATTAGACTCTTTCATCATCTGCCTAGCTTTTTCCAACTATGTTAGGTTAGGGTCGGCTTCCAGTCTAACTGGATGCAGCTGAATACCAGTATTTTACACGCAGCGACTGCCTATCTGACCTCCACAACCCAGTTACTGGGTAATACGATACCCCTAGGTAAGACTGGTTGTCAGATTTTCGAAACTGTCAAAGATCGACTAATGACAGCCGGAACCAACGGCTTAACGTGCTTACTGAGGCACAGTATGTAAAGATGGTCACGCATCCACAGACCAACCGCGGCAAGCGTAGCTTAACCTGATCGATCGACCTGTGCGGCTGTTATTATTATTAGTCACGGGCGCCTGTTATTAGACTCTTTATGGTCTGATAAGATATGAATGGAAGGCCCGTTTTATGAAGCACAATTCTAGACCTTAAGTTTTTCCTAGAAACCTGGCAATTTTTATCATTTTATCATATCCTGATATGGTTCCAAGGACACCGTATCTATAAAAAATATTGAAATAAAATTATGTAGGCATATCAGCGATCAATGTCAAACTGCACGTATCATTATCCTGTTCCAACAAGTATAGTAGGTGTGCTGTTAACTATAGTCATGTTTATAAATAGTATGACGTTTGTTCAGCTGAAGGATTTATAGATAACTTATCTAGCGTTTGGTGACTGTTGATCTAGGGATAATACCTACAGGGTGGTGATCTAGCCACTTGCATCCAATCACCCCCAAGACGGATGCCGGATGACGTGTACGTCATTCTAATCAATAAAACAACTATCCATATATTATGAAACTCTTAGCCTATATATTTGAAACTTTTTATTTCGGGTGGCATATTTAGAGTGTGGCCATCATTATGTCATCCGAATACACACCTACATATCGCTAGTTACGTTTACGTACTATGTAATAGGGGGCAAGAATATTTCCATCAACCGGTAACAAATCCTGACTTCGGGCTGTTACTGAGAAATTCCAGATAGAAAGACCCAATAACACTCTACCCCACCTGGGAATCGAACCCGAGAACAGTCTTGTATCAGTACAAAATCTAGTAGACAAAGTGTGGTCAACATTGGTGACCAATATCTAAAAGAAACTCACTTTCTGTGCAGCGTAAGGTTGGCGACGGCGGCCAACAGCCAACAGTCACCCAGCTCGCCCTGTTGCACGTCGAAGCGACTGTAGCCCTCCACGAAGAGTTGCGGGTCGTCGCATATTTCCTGGAAAAACACAAAACATATCAGAGGGGTAATTCTCGTAATTTTAAGTTCGTTCACAGTCTGAAGGCCAATTCTCCTAATTTAAAACGTTCAAAATCTAGTCGCAGTCTCATCTCGGCGACAAAAAAATGTCAAAAACTTGTTGAAAATGTAGGGAACTAGACTGAGACCAGACTATGAAGTTCTTAAAATTACGAGAATTGGCCCTCTGATCTCAGTCTCAATCTGTCAAAAATACTTCTAATTTTCCTACATTTTGACATGTTTTTGACATTTGTTTGTCGCCGAGATGACTGCGACTAGATTTTGACAGGCCCCTGTTATAACCTGTTTTTGTCATGGACGGTAAAAATAGTCAGCCGGTATAATTGTCGTATCTGTATCTATTTTACTATAAATTAATAAATATAAAATAAATATGAATGAAATACTCACATGAGGTCTCAACCAAGTGATGGGCCTATCGAGTCTCTCCTTGTAGTAGAGACTGCGGTCTACTGCGGGGAACTCAGGGTCTTCGAACAGTCTGCGCTCGGCGACGCAGCGAGACCTGATCTCTTTGAAGTCCTGGTAGGTCGCCGGACCGAACGATGAAGGACGGGTCTCGCCTAGCTGTAAGGAAAATAGGTATAAATTAGCATTCAAGGAAATAATATGATATGACCACAGTCTGCCCAGATAATACTGACACGTTTATTACCGTTGGATCCCGTTTTTTGATCCCGTTTTTTAGGTATTACCGATGGATCCCGTTTGCTATTTCCGTTGAATCCCATATTATAACAACATGTGTACATTTCAGAAGAAAAGTGATTTACCTTTATCAAACACTAAAAAGAGATTATTTTTAGTGGGTTACCCGGAACCGAACTAGTTAGATTAGGTTAATTATTAAAAAAAAAACAATGTTAGGTTAGGTTAGGTTAAAACCAGAAACGACTAGATTATATAGAAAATGAGTTGTTTGTGAAATAAATAGTATACGAAACGTTGATTGTAAACTAAAAATTTGTCAATGGAGTTTTGGTGAAACATTAGTGAACCCCTCATTTTATTATAAACAATTTTGTTGTTGAAAGTACCCGCATTCATATTTTTTTAAGCATTCGGGATCCAACGGAAATACTTTTCGGGATTCAACGACAATAAAACGTAATAATCTTGCATTTTTAAAATTCGGGATCCAACGGAAATACATAATAATGTTTTGAGGGATCCAACGCCAAATATATTAAAATGGGATTCAAAAACGGGATCCAACGGTAATAAATCTACTGACACAGGAGTCTGCACCCTAATTGCGTAACACATTATCGATCTCAATCTGAATCATTTTGAAGGATATTGCTGATCCATTGCTACGAGTACATATGTTCGAAAAATGTCTGCTCAACAACGTAAATAACGCAATTAATGTTGTTGAACTGTCCAAATGAAACCCATTGCTACTGATAGTGTGTTACGTAATTACCCCTCTGATCAAAAAGAGGCCCTGCAGTGGGTGAAGTCGGGCTGTCGATGAAGAAGATCCTTTATTATCAGAACCCAATCAAGATTCCCGATTACAGTTAGCCTGCATCATCATCACTGCTGGGCAAAGGCCTTTCCCCATGACTTCCAGCTCTTTCGATCCGGGGCTATTCCCGATTAGGAAATCAAAATCAATTTATTCAAACAAGGCTGTAAACTAGCGCTTTTTGAACGCTAACATTACATCAAACAGTTCCCCAAAGAGCCCGCCCTTTATCACTTCATAGTGCTTTAACTGGGAAGAAGTGGCGTAGCAAACTTTCCAGCAGCATAGCTGTCTGTACAGTTAGAAGAACTTGATTATTTACAGCAACAGTAACTAAAAAAAAAAATTCGTTGTCTGTAAAGTCGGTTTACGGATGATAATTTTACGTAATAACGTCTTATCGTGCCTGTCTATCGCTTGTTTCACGCTCTCGCTTGCACGCTCGGCTCGGGCGGAACGTGACAATGAGTCATGCTTTTTCGTGCGTGCAGCCGGCGTTCATCGATTTATCAGACGTTATCACGTCAAAAAAATCACGCGGCCGATGTCGCAGACAGAAGCTAGTAGAATATAATTTATTGTTGTTACAGATGGCTAAAAAAACCAAGTTGGTGAAAATGATAAAAGTATCACGTTACACGTGATGTCCTGTAATTTCTTCCTTCCCTTAGTTTATGTTCATGTTACTTATCAATGTGGGTCTTTTTGTATATGACTATTGTTTTTGCTAACGACTCCAACTAAGCTTATTATGCTTTTAATAGGAGTGGGTTCACGGTAATAGTGCATCGTGTGGGCATCGACCTCTAGCTCGCAAGTTCGACGCCCACAAACACAATCCGTATCTAGACAATTTTGAATTGATTGTTGAATTTTTTTGTAAAACAGGAGTCAGTGATGGATGGCCAGGTGACCGAAGTCTACAGATAAACTCTCTTGTCAAAAAAGCTATTGCATACGACAAACTTTAACTGAGTGTTTGTTTTGAACCGCAATACGGTAAGACTAGACTTCGGTTGAAAAATCGGGCATAAATGACTGGATGCAAAATCTTGAAGATGAGATGATCATGTGAGACATAGCTACTAACTAATGTTTAACTTGAGCAGTAGAGATTATGATACACTTGCACAATATTGAAGTTTGTTTTTGGTTACGAGAAGAACGGAAATGGCGAAAGTGATATAACATTCTCAGGCTTATATTGTATTACGGCTATTCCATGCGACCGTGTTATTCCCATTCCCATATAGTATTTTGATCTCACGATGCGACACGCGTATTACTTGTGGTCACCAAGTGTACTTTACAAACATGACATACCTGTGATTATGTGTGTGAGCGCAAGAGCTCACGGTACCATCCGAGACAATAGCGAAGTCGGAAGTGTGTGTGTGCGTTTTGTGCTGACGCTACTCGTCTTCATATTCACAGCGTGTTTGTAGATAGATACACTTGGTTACTAAAAGTAAAGCGCGCGACGCTTCGTGAGATAAAAATACAGTAATATAGAATGTATGATTTCAATTTGTATTTTGAGTGTAAAATAATAAAAATTATCTAGATGTTGAGTGCAAAAATATCAGGTACTTTTGGCAAGCTTTAGGTCGTTTGCACACTTTATTTTATGCATTCAAATCGATACATAGTAACGGTGAAAGTAAATAAAAGAACTAGCAAAGCCATATGACAATGGCAGCAATGCTATTTCCAGATGCTGAGTAAGGATTCAATCAATTATTGAAAAGCATTCGATTGACTCAAGATTCTTAAGTGGATAATTTTAGTAAGAGCCACTTCGAAAATTAAATTTAGGTTCAACGATGTTTTCTTATCGTAAAGCATACTTAATACTAGTTTATTGATTACATTCGGCACCCTAATCGCGTAACACACTTTACACACTATCACTCACAGTCCGATTTGAAATTTTGAAGGATATTGATAATCCATTGCTTCAAATTGCATTATTCAAAAAATTTGTCTGCTCAACAACATAAATAATGCAATTATTGTTGAACTGTAAAATGAAAGCCATTGCTACTGTATTACGCAATTACCGCGCAGATCATACCTGTACCTTTATTTAATAGATAAGTATTTTATTTTACTTTGTCACTAAGAAAACGGGATAGTATGAGGATCAGACAGCATAAAGTTATAAATAACCCTATAAATAAGACAGATTGAACTATAAAATAATTTGAATAAACAAAAGAGCTATTCTCTATAACTTTCTTGTAGCATTAGAAAAGTTTTAGCGACGGCGACGTTAAGTCCAAACTAGCATTGATCTATTTGGCAAGATTCCCATTTACTGAAGGCTTTAGTGCGAGAAAAATAACAAGAATCAATTCTAAGCACTAACATAACGCTAAAGAAAGAAGATAAATCTTTCAAAGAAATATCGTCACTGATTTAGACCAACAAATTGCCAAAAGAGATCACAACGAAAGAGGAATCGTTCTAAAAGTATTATCTCTGATTTAGACAAACAAATAATTAAAAGAGATCACGAACCCAAAACACTTGTTCACCAGTAGGCATAAACATTTGGCTTCCTTTATAACTCGAAGGCATCCTCAGTCTGTACTCACGATGATGGTCTACAGACGAGAGCCTCTTCATAGGGGTACTTTCTCTACTAGCTTTAACATTACTCAGAGTAACTTTAGGCGATCCAATAACTTCCTTGGCGAAAATCATACTTCTGTTAGTAGCAGCATTGCTGTGTTCAACTGAATCAACTTTTTTAGAACTCATTGCTGGTTCTTCTACGTTCGATTCAGCAACAGGTTGCACAACTTTGGTAGCCCAAAAAGGTTTGTAAGAACTGTTTCTGCGAACGTTAGATTGTTGGTAGGGGTAATCAGAAACTCTCGCTTTCTTGAAATCTTCGAATAATCTTTTGAAGAAACCACTTTCCTTGCCATTTTTTTCAGATTTTTGAGGTTTTTTCTCTGAACTTTTCTTGCTTCGTAAAATCCTTCCCGATTTTGGAGATACTATGGAAACTGATTTCTTTTTCCAAGCTTCGGCTGCGTTGGTGACAGTAGTGGTTGAATAAAAGGTCTTCAGATATCCAACTTCTTCTTTGCTTAGCTTCACAAATGTGTCTTCAGCGACTTCATTAGCCATTTTCGTGTTTCTGTGTTCATGCGTTGGATTTTCTTAAGAAACTGACTTTTATGCAGCGATTTATTTAAATTGATGTTATTTGTTAACTAGGTTTCCAGTGTATTAGTGCAAGGTCGCCTGATTACTTTCAAGGATAATATAATTAGACTAAAAGTAATGCTTTGTTGTTTGAATGTTAACTAAACTAATGCGATTTATGTGGACATGAGAATTTTCCTATAACTATTGTTTTGGATCGGAAGCAGAATATATATATTTAAATTTTATTTTTGAATACCATAACAGAAATAAGGCAAGAGTTATATTTAAATATTTTTCCCTCTCCTTTTATACAGTTGTTTATACAATAATATTTGACGTTATATTCAAAAATATAATTATGAACGTAAGAATAATCGATACAAAACTTAGTTAAAAAAAT
The DNA here is from genome assembly GCA_945859645.1 of Amphipoea oculea. NCBI lineage: Eukaryota > Metazoa > Arthropoda > Insecta > Lepidoptera > Noctuidae > Amphipoea > Amphipoea oculea. Next base: position 11,854,370 of record OX243886.1, on the reverse strand, counting down.
AGTATTTAATGAAAGTTACAAATCAGTTAAAGACTAGATGTCGCGCGTCCTTGATAAAAATAACTATCGATTTTACTGACGATTGTAAATTATACAGGTATTCTGTTCTTCACAAATCTATGTCTTACGTATATTTTTCGATATAAACAACAGTTTCTTCAAAGATATATTGTTCTCTAACAACAAGACAAAACTAGAGATACGAACTTTAAGCCCTGCAATAGTTAAATCAAGTATTTCGCACTAGTTTTTCGCTTCATTCGCAAAAACTTTCAACAGATCTTAATTTTAAAAGATAAACATAAACACTGTTCACAAACTAAAAACGTTCACTACTACTATGGAATAATGACAATTAAAATTAAATATCCCGTGTCCACTTCATTACAGTATTAACTGAAAATATTGACTGCCGGCAACAGACTGATAACACGGTATGTTAAATGCGGTGGTATAAGGACAAACTCGTGTGTATGTGTGAGTGTGGCGGAAACCCATAGAGACCTATTTTTATTATGGTGGAAGCTATGGAATTGTGGCGTATTGGAAGCGAAGCTATAACGGAAAATGTTTGTTTGTGATTCAAGCTTATGAAGGGTTTATTTTGTTTAAAAAGTTTTCTATTTTGAAGTGTGTATTATAAAGCGCGGTTATGTAATCAAATTGTTTCAAATATTATGGAAGTATTTATGTTTCGCTTACGAAATGTTGGATAAATGTTAAACGAACGATTTCGTGTGATTTATTGGAGAGACTAAATAATGCATTTCGTTTTAGTTGTCTTTTGTGCAATTAAGCACCACCAATACAGATAGCTAATCAGCACTCGACATGATCATACTAACTACAACCATTAGGATGTTCGATACTAAAAGCTGAACTAAGCTAGTTTTAGCATTTCTAATTAGAACATTTAAGAACCTAACATAGCTCCCTGAGGGACGCCACGTCATAGCTTAGGTGTGGTGTATGACAGACCGTTTTTTATCAACCCATCGAATCTACGGTGACATAAAAAGATAATTACTGTTTTGTTGTAGTTCGGACAAAAGCCTTTTAACCTAATAGGGTTTAACAGGTATAGTGAACAGTATCGATGGCTTGAGCAAGTTCACTTGTTAGTTATGTGACTGTGTTGTACACTGTAGTGTTTTCACAAAACCTGGACATACAATTCGGTCGATTTACCACAGCGGAACAGGTTAGTCACTTTTTATTTAGGTTTTTTATAAATTTTTAACTGATATGGACTTTTTATCGTAAGTTATTGTATAAAATTATATACATATAACATACCTCATGTTGATATAGTGATAAATTGATGGACACAGGCTTTATCGATAAGATACGTATTTAGCAAATTCAGCAAGGTTATGCATAAGCTCATATTATCCTTCCTAAGTATTGTGACAGTTGCAAATTTTACTTATGAATATGTGTATATGATAACACAGCGGATAATGATCTACTTACTTTCCTATTGACTTGACAACGAACAATGCAAATTGTTGATTTGATGCAACCAACCTGATAAATCCAATTTCGATTTCAGTAGTAAATCTGTGCGTAACAGACACGTGCATGACATTAAAAATGATCTCAATGTTTCGTAATGAGATATTGCGTACGCAACTACGTATATACATATGTAGGTGTTAGATCACGAAGTGCTTCACGCCCGTATTCCCCGAAGCAGTGGGCAGAATTTTGTATAGTACACCTACATTTCACTTTTACTTAAGTCCAATGTAACAGAGGGCTATTGCCATCGCTCTGGCACAAATCCAGACTCCCGAATTGCTACGGTGTAAATTCCTAATGGAAAAGGCTGATAACACTTTGCTCGATATGAGGATGAATCCTTTCTATATGTCATCTTGTTTATTTTTCCCTCGACAAAATCCGTTTCTATGGTGGTCATGTTACGCGTACAGGACCTGCACAACAATTGCGCTTGCGAAGACTAGATCTACGAGGAAGTCATACTTTATAAACTCGATTGAAATAATATGTACTGTATTTGCGCATAATAGACGAACAAGGGCTTTATTTCAAACAAAATTATAAAAGCATATTATGAAAAATATGAATTATTATTGTTATTTCCTTTAAGCTATTCATAGCAATTATGCACTCGTTATTAACTCATCATTATTTTCATTACACAGGCCACTAGTTTTGCCTAATGTCCATTCCCGGCAAAGTATAATTTTATTATTGTAATCAGATATCGTTATTAATATTACAATTTTAATTAAACTAACCAAATTAATCGCCAAACATTTCATCAATCGGTTATCAGCATTATTATTTTTATTTTTTCATACTGATTTTCCTCAATAAGCTATATGTATTACCTAGGTAGACAAATCCCAATAATATGGTTCTTCTATTTTGAATTAAGTTAAAATTTGAACACGAACATCTGATTCGCGTTTTACGTGGGCAATAACAACTAGAAACTTCGTATTTATCAGTAGGTATTGTTGGTGGTCATCCTTTTGCGTACTGTTATCTGCGGGGTAATTGCGTAACACACTAACCCACTAACTAATAAACGTATTATAGCAGATGAATAGTTATACACCGATTGCTCTTTCAGTCGTCAGTAATTTGACTTTCGAAAGAAGACAAAACGTTTTGTTACTATATAGACGCTATATAACGTTTATTAGTAAGGGGGTAACAGTATCCATGGCTGCTTTCATTTTGACAGTTCAACAACGTTTATTGCGTTATTTACGTTGTTGAGCACGCAATTTTTTCGAACATACGAAGCAATGGATTAGCAATATCCTTTAAAATGATGAAGTGGGGTAATTGCGTAACACGCTATCAGTAGCAGTAGCTTTCATTTTGGCAATTCAATAGCATTCATTGCGTATATACGTTGTTGAGCAAACATTTTTTGAACATACGAAGCAATGGATTAGCAATATCGTTTAAAATAAGATTGAGATTGAATAACAATTGCAGTATGTTGAGATTCAGATGAGTATGCGTGCAGAATATAATTTTTTTTTTCTTTATTCTTTTTGTTCGATATTTCTGATGGCAATCGAAAGGTCTTTGTTTACAAATTTTAATCAAGTTAAAGTGGCCCAGAACACTGCGATGCTATTCAATTTCAATTTGTGAGTAAGAGGTGCCATGTCTAATCCAATTACGCGCAAATTACGAAATTAGGTAGTCAGAACTCTTCATATTGAAGTCTAAAAGCTAGATTTCAAAATTCTATGTATAATTACGCCAATTGCATGACATCACCGCCACGATATACAAAAAAGAACATTAAATAATTTAGTGAGATCAATACGGGGGCGAAAAAGGTCGAATGTCTAGACTAGGGTGCTCCCCTATGTCTGGATACTGTCTACTGTCTCTAGACTTTGGATACTTACAACGCATTACTCATCTCGAGTGTCGTAAGCTTCTTTGTATGTTTGTTTGTTAATAATAACACAGATGAAAACAAAATAATATTACACTTGAAGAACAATGGATCTATATTATATAGTAATGGAATTATATGTATAACTATACAGATTAGTATTTTATTAATAGGAAACAAATTCTTTTGCTGATGAACGACATGTGTTCCCCCTGCTGGGACACAGGCTTCCACTCTTTTTGAGAAGTGTCACCACGTGGGCCCAATGCAGGTTGGTAGATGACACATCATGTCTTCGAACTTTTGTTTTGTTTCTGGGACATACCGATTTCCTCACGATGTTTCCTTCACCTTTTTGAGAGCAGTGGCGTTGAAATAAATTACACAAAGTAGCGCGCCTGACATCTCACAGAGCTTAGTATGTTCAATATTCATCCAACTAAAAGCTCCTTGTTAGAAAATTGTGGACGATATAATATCCACAATTATAAAAGTTTTTAACGTCTTGTAACCTTAACGAGATGTAGTGTTACAAGCTTTTTCCATTACGCTTCATTTAATTTAGATTGGGGCGTATATGATGGTAACTCAGTTATGATTTGAAGTAAATAAATGTTGCTGACCGATGATTGAATCGATTTATTAAGTTAACGTTCAGTTTTAGATGAAATGGGTTGATATGATCATGAATTCATTAAACAATATATCGAGAACCATTATTTCATTTAAAAAAAGTCTAATAGCGACATTACCTCTTCAATAGACGGTCAAACTATTTGCACCATTTAAAAAGGTTGATACAAAAGATTTAGAGAAAAGTACAATAATTTTGGGCTACTGGTGTTGTATTTATATACGAACTTTCATAACACCGAAAGGGTTCTAAATTAAATCTATAAAAATGAATGTTGCTATAATAATATATGAGATTGATAAAGTCCAACAAAGTTTAACCGAACACCATGAAAATTCGCACATACATAACATGTATTTTTATAGTTTTTTTTTCTAACTCCACGCTGTCAAAAGCTAGAATAGTATAGCTATAGACTAACACAGCAGTCCTCCAGATTAACTGATTTTACCACACGAAAGTATAACATAAAACAACATACTAGTTCAAACAATGTTTATATTTCGCGTCTACGATGAACCCAGCGTCTAATGTACATTTATTGGTAGCTTGCCAAAGAACAAACCAACTAACCAGTATTCGTGCATGAAAATCGTCATCAGAATTCTCAGGAGCAGTTGAAATATGATGAAAATTATGTTTTTTATATAGCGTTGTTTGTAAACGGGGATAACTGTTTCGTGTGAGTAATTCATTAATTCATGCTAAGTTTACAAGCTGTTTTTCTTTTAAGTGAAATCTTGTGATTACTCATTTCTTCTTGAATTGTTCTTTGTGTGCACACTTTTTTTGGAGTCACTGATGCAGGGTTGAGGACTGGTGAAGTCTTTTAATCTTCTACCAACAAACGCACTCTTTCTTTGGGGTCATCTCCTCCATGTTTCTATACTTACTGTGTTGTAATCTTGTTCTACTCGTATAGCATATGTCGTGTTATTCTAGTAGCGTCATCGTACTTCATCTCATTCAGACTTCCAAAAGATATCTCAATAGTCAGCACATTTTTAGGACTAGGAACAAACGATATTAATACAATTTTTTTATTGCTGAATGGGCATGCTCTTGACTTCGATTGCGCCTAGAAAGCGATGGATGAGTTCTATTGGTGGAACGAGCGTGTCCAGAAGATGCCTATTCACTCTTGATTTGAAGGCAGACGTGTCAAATATGGAAGGGAATACAGACGCTGGCAGAGACATCCACACTTTGGCTGTAAACATAATCAATATGGAGGAGAAGCGCTGAGTACCTACGAATGGTCGGGATACCAACCAAGTGTGGGTCCAATCCAGACCAAATCAAAACATTCTGTCGTTCAAGTCCCATTACAAATCATTTCCAATTTTACTTTCCCACAAAAATAAATAAAAAGTGCCACATGGCAGATCGTAAAAGCCGTGTTAATTTTGGCACATGTACATTGTATTACCGTTCGTTGTACTCGGCGCCGTATGAGTGACTGGTACAGTCAACCGTACGTCAAAGTAACACTTTCACCTTGAAAGCGTGTTAATTTAGAAGCAGTAAGGGCGGTTTTTATGGTTCAATTATTACTGGCGTGTGGTTGACCGTACGTGTGACTGGTATATTGGGACAGACACACGTCGTGTTATGTTACTAGTGATTGATGAATGTTAGTAGTGGACACTACGAGTGGTATGGATGAGGCACTAGCTGTTGTATATCGCTAGGTTAGGTGTTATGCAGGGATAATGATGTTGATTTTGGATAAGGTACAGACATTTAGTTATCCAAAGTTATTTCGGATTTAGCTTCGCTGAAATGCACGATTTCTTAGATAACAGTAAGGACAATGAGGCCTTCAGCTTCTCAGCCCTAACGATAAATTTTTAACACACTAGCAGACCCGTCGAACTTTGTATCGCTTCAGAATCAATAAGAACGAATGTATGAGAAAAATAAATTATCATTATTATTATTTTTTCGTGAATTTTTTCCAAGTTTTAATAGTTATTTAATTCTGCTATTCGGGGCGGAGACAAATCCAACAAATCAAAGATCATAAAAATCGGTCCTGCGGTTCTTGAGTTATACAGGGTGTTACAGAAAGGGTATATCAATACAAACGGGTTGAAGAGTGTATCTGGTCTAGAATCTCTGTACAAAATTTCAGCTCAAAAGCAGTAACTTTAAAAATGCTTAATATTTTTTTATTTCGATAGTTTATTAAATTGAAATCATAACAAACGTGTCACCGCACTCCGAGGGTCATTATCCATTATCTATAGTGTGTCTGTGCGCCTAGTACACGCACATCACGCCGCCGCGCGCCAGTGCAGCGCCGTGATGTAGAAATAAAAAAATATTAAGCATTTTCAAAGTTAATGCTTTTGAGCTGAAATTTTGTACAGAGATTCTAGACCAGATATACTCTTCATCCCGTTTGTATTGATATACCCTTTCCGTAACACCCTGTATAACCGACTTTGTTTTATTTATATAGAAGATAGATTACACAGATCGCATAAGAAGCAATTATGGTGTTGCTTCTGTAGCAATATCTAAATGAATGAATTTGAATATACATAGGTACATTAAATAACATTTTACATTATATTGTATTATAGACCTTGATATAATATCAAGGTCTCTATGAATATAATTATATCAAGGCCTCACTATAAACGAACGTTATTGACACTGATAAAGTCTAGGTGACTAGGATAGGTAGGTTTCAGACTGTCCATTCAGTCCCTCATTTTCTATACAAAATAAGCTTGTCATTGTGAATCAATGAACTACACATAGCGTTAGACTCGATTGTTAGTTCCGAGAAACTAACGTTTACCTATTGATTGTATTTGCATGTGCAACGTGTTAACTGAACCGCATCTGGGTTGTAATCGTAGAGCAATTTATGAATGACGGTGTTCAAGCGAGTACACATTTTTATTCAATGACGATATGAACATTATCATCATTGAAGGCTACAATTGGCTGGCTATGTATCTCAGGGTCAGTCCCGTATAAATTAAATAATCCGTTTTCAATAGAGACAGAGCGTTCTATCTGTTGCTCTTGCTGTTTTTCCCACAGGCATTTTCTTTTACCTATTCAGGTTTTATCTATGTTAGTTGGGTTCAATCCCTACTGTCAACGTCACATCGGTTACATTATCATTTACTTCCTTTTCTTTGATATACCTCACACATTTCATCTCTCCATCTATCAGCATTTATATTAATCACTTTCCTAGCCACGTGAGTTAAATCTCTCTTACCTGCCACAGGTTTCTTTATATACTCCTTATATTTGAAATTATTAGGGGCTTGTGGCTAAGTAATTACAGCCGCATGGCGATAGCCTCGGGCCATCTTTATATTCCAAGGTCTCGGAAAGCACGTTAAGCTTTCATTCGTGGATCTTTAGCAGTCGTTACGGGTCGTCAGAAGCCCGAATGTCTGAAAATCACTCTTACCAAGAGGCATCGTATTACTCAATAACTGGGCTGTAGAGGTCAGATAGGCAGTCGCTCCATGTAAAATACTGGTACTCAGCTGCATCCATCATCGTTGCTATCATTATAGTTGGACAAAGGCTAGGCAGAAGATGATGGCTTGAAGTTATGCATTATGTTCAGCTAATTTGTGGATCATCAGGATTAGTTACATCTTTGTTCTCAAAATTTGCTTTAATGTATTTGATTTCTTGAAAGATTATATCTTGAGTGAATAATAATAGAATACTCTAATACAAGGGCATAGCGATAACATTATCTTTTATCAAGTTCAATGTCCCTTATCTAGCTTGTAAACAATAACAATATGTTTCGTATACATACATAATAGCTATAATGTTTTAATCAGTGATCGCATTAGGCTTTACCAAATTAGGTCCCTTAATTCCATCCTAATTTCCGCACTGAGCCACTGAGTCACAGCAGGGACAGAGAGAGTTAAGTTATTCGGAAACTTTTTTTATTTTTCGTTGGTCTATTTGTGTCCCCCTACTTGGCATAGGCCTTCCCCTTTTCCTTCCAAACCTCCTGTTGCACCTGGCATGTGCGTTTATGGCCAAGGTGGCCCTGCAAGCCCTATCAGATCGTCACACCACCTTCGCCGTGGTCTACCTCGACGGCGATGTTAGGACATCGCCTCTGCCTCAGGCCTCTGGAGTTCAGTGAGTGACGATCTTTGCCCATCTCTCCGGGTGCATTCGCGCAACGTGTCCGGCAGCCTAATTGCGGAACGCCAAATCGTCAAATGATTCTGATCAGTTGGCTTCATTTCTATCACAATTGGCTTCATTTTACGATTTTCGAATTGCGAAACTCTAGTTTCTGCGCAGGGCCTTAACGTTCATAATTGGTTTCATAATAAACTAGAGTTTCGCAATTCGAAAATCGTAAAATGAAGCCAATTGTGATAGAAATGAAGCCAACTGATCAGAATCATTTGACGATTTGGCGTTCCGCAATTAGGCTGCTGGTCACTTCCACTTCAGCCTGGCTGTTTTTTCTCCAACATCCACTACTTGAGTTATGGAGCGCAGGGTGGTGTTTCTGACTCGGTTTGTGCGCTTGACACCTGGTCTATTATGCTGCGCTCCATTGTCCGTTGGCTAATCTTGACTTTAGACTTCTGTTGTTCAGTGAGTGAACAACTTGGTGCATCGTAGGTTGGGACGGGCAGGATCGATCGATCTATTTATAATAAATAGTTGACAAAAGGCCACTTGACAAAATTATTGATTTGACCTACAATGACATCAGTTTATCCATCGGGAAACAGAACAGTCAATATTCAATTTCGATTAACGCGGGCTTGTAAACGAATTACAACAATGATAAACAACTAGAGAGATTAGTAATTTATGATGTATGCAGATTTCTTCATCAAAGTTTGGCATTCAGTCAATATTTATATATTTCTGAGCAATGAATAATATTATGAATATCAATTGTGAAATAAGGGGCCAACAACCCAATTTGTGTTTGTGTCCTGCTTTGAAATCATTATCGTTGTGTGAATGTTACTTCTTAACTCTTTAACGTTTTTAAAGACTGATAAATTATATTTAATTTTGTAGCATTTACTACTTCAAAAGTATTCTTTTGCTGTCGGTGATTTGTCAACGCCTGTTTGATGTTGGAAATCTTTGGCTGGTGAAACCATTTCATATATTCGTAGTTCGTACCTACTTCATTCGACCGTGAACTAGTACAATCAAGAACCATTTAATTAGCAATAATGAGTAATTCAGCTTGTACAAATGTGTACTCGACAGTCGACATGCTATTCCGTGTTCGGAATTTCATTGCGAAAATTTTTTTATTGAATAGAATACTCTTTTTTCTCTTTATAGTTATACAGCTTTTGAATTTTGGCAAAGTTAGCCGAAAACACACTGGTTTTGTTGCTACATTAGCTTCCTTCAGAATTACTTCTGTATTGTTGTTTTCTTCGCTTGTATCTTCAACATCATGTTCTATTCCTTCTTTGTCACATTTATTCTTTTTCCATGAACATATCTTTATTACCACATCCTAAAGACAACTTGAAAACTGTAACCCGACACAATTGAGTCAAGATGCACTAAATACTGAACTATGCATGTAGGTATAACAGATCAAATGATAAGCCGGAGCTCTAAATTGGACAATTGCAAGTCTAGAAAGGTCATGTGAAAATTAACTAGCTGACTTCACTCCGTACAGACGGGGATAAACAAGATAAAGACATGACGCGAAGTGTTCAGATGAGGCTTTTAAGAACACTAGAGAGTTTGAATGAAAATATGAGTTTGTTTCTAACCATTATCGTCGTGACTTCTTATGATAGATCGAGGATTTAATTTGATGTTGGTCTGATTTTACAGGGCGTGTTCAGAAGACACGCAATAGATCTTTATGTTTATAATACATGGAAATTCAAGATAACAGCGAAATACATACGTACAGCAATTTCACTGCATTGGTTCTAGTATTAGTATTCCTAGTGTTGAATTTGTTGAAATACACTACAGTTCCTTTGTAGTTTATGGGTGCCACATCCTGTGAGCGTTAAAATAAATTTCGCGGTCTATTTTTGAAGTCGGCGCCCCCGATTTGACTCACCAGTCACCGATCATAAGTTCGTAGCGCATCCACAGCTAATATGCAAACAGCACCACTCCAATTTAAACGTTCTATTGAAGATTACCTTCCGTCAAATTCTTGGCATGAGGAAAAAGTTGTTTAGTTTTCCTTGTCTCTTCTAAGATTTTTTGTTGGGATTTTCTCACATCCATATTTAATTGATGTCTTGGATGTTGTATTTTACTCATTGCTACTATCTTCTGAATTTATCATTCCATCAGTTGTTGCTATGCTCCACCTCCTATCTTGCCCTCTGTGCCCCAAAACATGCAGTCAAAGTGATATCTGCAGTTCTGCACTGCCACCGATAACGCCGTGGAAGACGCAAAATTTTGGGCAAACAAAATTTGAATAACTGTCGTGCCAGCGACACGAAGAACAAGTTGTTGCTATTTCAAGTTCATATTATAACCACTGCATAATTATGTTGATTCAGTCAGTTTTTGACCTATTGTTATAACTCTGATAAATAATGTCTGTAATTACTGCTTTGTTATTCTAAGCACAGTTTATGCTAAGAATGATCAATTTTGTGATGGATGTACTGAGTCAGAATCTAAATAAATATAGACCTTAGGTAAACAGACTTTAAATTATTTAACGACGATGAGACAATAGTAAAAAATATGTAAATGGTAATTATTCAGATAATCGGCATGCATCGTGTTCATTTTGAAAATAGATTCACGCTTTTTCTCCATGATGAATCCAATGCCACAACATACTAAAGAACATGGATTTAGTTAGCCTTCTGTCCTGCAAGATTACAAAGCAGACTTTAGATCAATCAAACTAACGGGACGACTAGTGCTGACCAGATGTCTCTGGTATGCACTTTACAAACACTCATTACGATTTAGTTGGCACCGAAGTATTTCGAGTGACGTGGCTAACAAAACAATTACCGCTATCAAAGAATTCTTTGAAAGAGTTGTCTCATTTAAAATCAATATTAGAACTTAAATTACTAACAAAAAAGCAGTGAGCAAGCGTGGGCCGTGGGTCGCAACGGCCCACGCAGAGTATTCATCATTATCAGGTTAAAACCTCTCGTATCCCGTAAGAGGTTTTAACCTGCAGTAGGTGCCTAGGGTAAAAAAGCGCAAATACTCTTGGTCGGTAACCCGCATTCGGGGATCCGGATGGCTTTATCCGAATTCGATCACGTGACTGTTAAATACATCGGCAGTCTGGATGAATTCGAGTATCTATGGAACAAAGCTGGACTATCAACTAATAGGCCTGAAGACGGACAAACGGGCATGGGTACTGTAGATTACAGCCTATTTGGTGCTTAAATGCAACCTTTATGAATACTTCAAAAAGTAGATGGCAGAAATACGAGACAAACATTGATTTATACAAAGAATAAGAGAAAATAACAGTAGCCGCCAGATTTGGCTAATAAGCCAGGGGACAAGGATAAAGATGTAAAAACGTAGAACCACCTTTTAGGAATAATTATTGAAGTAATATGACAAACTTTGTTTTAATTTACTCGTCCCGGTACTGAGTCAGCCCCGGGTCCGAGTATTCAGATGCATCCGGTTAGACTAGCCGACCCCAACATAGTTGGGAAAAGGCTAGGCAGATGATGACTGAGACCTGGCAAGAGCTCTCACAGTACCTACTTGAAATCGCTCATTTCCTCTTGGTCGATAGGTAGAATTCCGTAGGCATCCAGGTAAAAGACCAAGTGTAATGCAACAACGCACTAAGCGGTGGTTTTGTGTGTAGTTTTAATAAAAGTTTCCACGTTATTCTAATTATTGTAATCAAGTATGTTTTAATACTAATTCATTTAAATATCGCCATGTAAGGACTTCTGGGACAAATCGTTAGCAGTGCAAGTTTACATGGTATTCTAATTATTGTAATTAAGCAGGTAATAATTCTGATTAATTTAAATAGATATATAGCCATGTATGAATTCCTGTAAAACATCGTTAGCATAGCTCTAGTTTAGTGCTATTTACTTAGTAAGTCGATCATCAATAAAGGTTTTGTTACGGCGTGTCGTGTCGTCTGTACTTATTTATTTATTTATATCATTAATTAAGACGGTTTAAAATCAATTACAAATATTAAAGACAGTTTGTACATATGTACACATGAACATAAAAGAGAAAATATAAAATCATACCAGGGGCCGCATTCTCTATGAGTTCTATGACACAATGAACGAAACCGCGCGAAATGAACGCGAGATTGGCGGGAATAGCTAAGGAATTGACGTGGTTTCGAATAAGGAATCATTGAGTGGTCCAGGTAAAAAGTTAACAACACTTTCATAAATCCCTCTCACCTCACAGTACTTCTGACATGCACAGAACATATTATAATTATACCCTCTGACATGCCGATAAAATTTTCGCCCATTCGTCCGCAAACAGATCATTTGTTGGATTAGAGTCCAAGAGTACTGGGGACTTAGCACGCGCAACGGTGCGACACTTATATAAGTACCTACCTTAGAACACGCAATATTGGTTTAGTTGTTACCAGAGAGGGCTGGAAATTGTTGAGGGGTCTGAATTTGTTGTTGTTACAGTATAACATTTAGCCGGAAGTGGATTTAAGGCAGACTGAGGTCGGAGTCGGGGCACGTTGGGGTTTTATTTTCCTCGATGTATGATTGTAATCTAAAGCACAGGCCACACTGGGAACAAAGCTAAGTTCGCTGCAAACACGCGGTAGCGCGTGTTTGCAGCAAGCAATGGATTAGCAATATCCTTCAAACTGATTCTGATTGAGATTGATAGTGTGTTACGCAATTAGGGTTCTGGCCCTGGGCTATAAACAATAGACTGTGGCATTTTCTACCACCATACTTAATAAATTACCTATACACTGTCATTGATGCGAATTAGCACCGGAAACAAAACAAGTTACCTCACGTCACTACCTATGTTTTAAACGTGAACGTGATTCACACATAACTGGTTTACGTCTGCACCTAATAAAAATCTACTAGTCAGGTGTATAAGACTCATAAAATGACGCGCGAATATGGCTGTAAGAATGTACAGACGCTAGCACATCAAGCTACCCGAACCTGTAAAATTTTTCCAATCAACCTTGAACCTTATGCTTAAGCAATAAAGTTGAAAATTTATTAAAGAAATTTGACGGATTGTAGTAGCTTGATGTGCTGGCGTCTGTACAAGGTGCTAAAGGAGTAAGTACCTATGCAAAGATCGTGGCGTAATGGCATTCTATACCAAGTTTATGCCGAAAGAAATGTTGGCCCAATGTGATTGTGTTGGCAAATTATAATGTTGGATTATTGGCCCAGCATACCTCATTGTTCAATGAAGGCTTGTCATAAGTCTTGAAGTATAACATAATGCGTGATTTCTTTCTATGCTATTGTTATGGAATACAATGAAATGTTATATATTAACAGGCATACATAACAGCTGCAAGGTTGTAGCTTCTTTACAAAGAAAATTAACAAGCATTGATCACTGTGTTTTGGCTATATTAGGCTATTTGCTTACAATGTTTACCACACCATAAGTCAGTTGCTTCTTAAATAGCTTTGAAGGTCCGTGGTACATCTACCTGTCCGCCATTTTGTTTTTTTTTCAAAATGGCGTCCACGCATGAAATCTATATAAATTGACAGCTGACATCAATGCAATTTTTTCAAAATGGCGAACTGTTAGGTATATCATTCTCCATATAAAATCATCAATTCTCTTAATTAAGAGAGTACATAGTATGGTCTGTTCATCATTGCTAATTTTGGTGCTTGCCAAGTTTGGAACTTGGTACTTACCAAATGCTTAAGAAATGCTTCATCTCACAAGTCAATAAACTGCGTAGGTGGATGACTGATCTTTTTTGTTGTATCCCACACTAAAATATTATGAGTAAAGATAATTTTGGAGTACATGCACCTTATGAGTAATCAATTCAAATTGTAAGATAGCCTTGTAGACATATACAGTTTTCTTTTAAGTTAAACTATACTATAGATTAAATCCTAATAATGAAAAAGGATGGAGAAATAGATTGTCCATCCATCCATTTATTCTAACTAAACTCAAATCCCTACTGCTTGTTCCACGACTTCCAGGTTAGACGAAACATATATATTTTTTTAAATAATTAAGTAATGACAATTAATGACACCTACCACTTTATAATTCTTAATGCTTGGCAAGAACCTCTTCTGTTCCACCTCCTTCTTCTGGAAAACCTCGTTGATGATGTTGCCTAAGGCCTGCGCGCCATATTGCATGAGCGCCTGGCCTCCTTGGTTGAGTAGCTGCTTTCCCGCCCCTGACAGCATGGCACCGAAGTCAACGCCGCCATTTTGACCCGCCATGGCGAGGTCTCACTCACACAAACTACTCTCTATCTATTCTATTGTTTTTGTCACTTTGCTAGGACATTTTGGGGGTGGCTGTGTGGAAAGTTGGGAGTAGATTATTTTACTGTGTTGTGTACAACTTTGTATATTTCGACTCAGAATTGGGAAAAGTATTTCATTGAATATACATGGACATGCGAGTCTAAAACCCTCATATTCATTCATGACGAACCACATCATAAAGAGTATAACAGCTGTCACAACTGCTGTGTTAATAACTCAAATAACTATAATAGACTGTTCAGAATTGCATTGTAAATTATTTTTGCAGGTAAGCTAATTGAAAATGCTAATTAAAACAGTACTAAAACCATAATTTTACTGTTCATACACCTGAGTTGTTGAACAAATACCGATCAAATTACCCCAGAACATTAATTTTAATTTAAAAAATATTGCAAACAACACTAACATACACAAACTTCCACAGACCACAAGCACAACATTCAAAAATTAAAAATCAATGGCACTGGACACAGTCATTCAACCTAGTGTGTGAACACAATACTGAGTAGGAAACTGCACGAAGGCCACCATAGAGATGATTACAATGTTTTATAGTGATGTCATCTGTAGAGACGTGCTAATTAAAGTACCTCACAGTTTTTTCTCATAATAATTGAGCATGGAGTAGAATTTACATGAAAGATGTTATTTGTGATTTTATTATCAATTCTTTTCATAATATTACTAAAACATTTATCCATGTTTATCACTTTAATACACGGAGCTTGAATATTTTGTAAACTCGGCTGTTTCTGTCATTACAAGAGGAAGACCACAGTAAAAATAACTTTTTAAATATAAATTGCATGTCAAGTTAGCTTAGTTTTTGTTAATTAAATTTTCTGACATTAACAACTCAACAAATAGTAAAGGTTAATGAGAATCTAAGATGTTCATCTGGACAAACTTTTTATGGAGATATTCATAATTGAAAAATAGATATTCTAATCATTTGAATTGATTATTCTGGTATTATCAAACCAGTTTTAACAAAAGGTTACTTTAGTGGACTAGATTAACCCTACATCACTAATAATATTGTGTAAATCATATTTTCTAGACTAGACAAACTGTTTTTTACGCAGCATGGTCACATTTTAGCTTTGTAAAACAGTAATTTTAAAAGAATAATAAAACCTCTATGCAGTTTCTACAATGACAACGTATAAAGATCACATTCCGAGACAAACCGGCAGCGAAAATATTGCGGTAGCTGGACCAGAAGCAAATTATAATGTAGGTCACTAGTGCACTTTCCAAGTTAGTTGTGATAAAAATCTATAAACACAGCTATTTTACATCGCTACACGATATTTTTTGGCACTTTTAGGACAAGGCAAAGACATGTTGTTACATCAAAATAGGTGAGGTCATCAAAAAGCCGAAGTTCACTGAAAAATCGTAAGAATCTACGAAGGAATGTTCCACATAAAGATCCTATCAAATATCACACAAACATATACTCGAATACACACTTTATCAACAAAGGAATAATCATACAGCACAGTAAAATATTCTACTATATATTCCACAAGGATTCGACGTAATTTTATATCAAAATATTAATAAAATAAGTTTTAAAATCAGAGGACAACCGTACCCAAAACTGTCTCACAGAAACTGACAGAAACATAACCGACTAAATAAAGGAGCTTTTAACTGCGCGGGAGATGGAATAAAGTCGTGACCTTTTTAACTTGGTCGCACCGGCAAGATTATTGCCAGCGCAGAGCCTGACGTCACCCGCTAAAATGGAGGAGAGCATCGATCGATTTTGTGCTTAGTTATCCACTATGTTTGAGTTTCCATTTATTTATCGTAAATGAATCTTTTGAAACTTCAATTAATTATAAGAAACCTCTTATAACAGGATAAAATACACTGGACAGCAGCATGAAATTTGTCTTGTAACACTGGTTGCAATGACCTTGACAAAGAAAATTAGTTTTTCCGTTCTTCCATTGAAATTAAACACTTTAAAGTTTAAATGACAAATCATTTATTTCTAATATTATAAAAATATTTTAGTTATTTACAGTATTTTATCTGTTAGTATAAACTAAAGATAAAACTTTATTCGTTGAATTTACGTGACATATTTGCATATTTCTCATACCAGGGCCGGATTAAGGAAATAGTAGTATGGTGCAATAGCACTTGGCATCATTTTGGACAGTAGTCAACATTACTCATTCCTTTGGTGCAAATTAAGTTAACTTACAAACGCAACGTCATATTTTACAACGCCCGCAAAATCTCTAGGGGTAAGCAGTATGTCAGGCTTATTACTTTTACTTTATACCTTGACTATGGAAGTAATTTTTTTACCCTTTGTATGTCTTCTACAAAGTACATATTATTATATGAATATAATCTAATAAAATCACTGTCTTGTTGCGTAAAACTAACACAACAATCTCTCCCCAGGGTTGCTCTTTAATGTTCCGTAAGTAAATAACGTTTCCTGGCTAACATGGGAAAAGCATTTCGTAAAATGTAGTTCATTGTACTAAAATTGGTAGGTACCTAAACACTTGTGTTAACACGTACCTAAACACTAGTATTAACACGTTGTTATTGATTTTCGATTCTTTGTTTATTGTTAGATATTGTTTTCAGTTCTCTCGTTTAAATATGAGCTGAAGAATAACAATTATTAAAGAGTAATGTTTGCAAAACACTTTTCTTAATTTCCTATAGCTTATTGAACGTTTATACTACGTATCTGGAAGTGCACGCTATTTAACATTTCTGGTAAGTGATAGAAGATTCTTGTATAAATAAACATTTATGGTCCAGTCAGGGGGAACATGCATAATACATTACTAACTGTTTGGATCTAGAACACTGGCTAGGTCACGCGGTGTTAAACGTCGTTATTTATCACTGTGACTACCATATCAGTCGGCCTATTCTGTAAAATATCACCGTAAAAACTAAGGTGAAGTGAGCTTGAAGTGCCTAGCGTCAGGTGGTTTGAGGTGAGATGACAGTTTAGCCAATAGCCATAGAAGCTCAGTTCACATAAGTTTTCACGGTAAGATTTTTACAGAATAGAACGGCGGAACCTTCAATTTATAATGATACAGACAGATGATACAGATTTTGAAACCACAAAAGCGGGTTTATTTTTCATGTGAAATCCAGACGATTCCTATTTTAAGTACTTAGGTACCTATTGACTTAGTGGGAGTTTTGTTATTACCAAATCTTTAATAGAGTAGAATCTTGAGATCAGAAACAAATGAATTGTGTCATTCATTACATACGGCGATATCTTGTCAATACTCGATGAACTCTAGAAGTAAGACAGAAATTACACCTCTGTTTGTCTACTGGGCGGTTGGGCGTGAAGGTATCTCATGAGAACCAATTATCTTGATTACACCGGTAATTTATCTGCTATGTTTTAAAGTATCTTTGTAGACCGAAATGGAAATACCTACCGCCATTTTGCCTTGAAAGACCAGTTTCCGATTATGGCAGGAAATTACTGCCGAAAATATTCAAAACTTGTTGCGTTAAAGTGCTAAAAGATCTGTCTGAATATTAGTTTTTAAGGTAAACTTAAAGCAATTCCTATGGGTATTGTGTTGTGTTCTGAAATCTATTATCTTCGAAATTCAGACTCAGCCTAGATTTCCAAGGTCCCAGTTTCCCTTAAACATAACTAGAAAATTTTGGCACCAAACCAGCTTCTCCATAGATTTCCTATAATAACCGGCACAAGGCTACCATGGCCGCTTTTCTGAACTATGTGTAGCCATTAAACAATTGCTGACGTGTTCGTCCATAATGGACACAATCAATAAAGACTCAGGATGCTGTGGCCGCAAAAAGACCGAAAATTTACCAACAACCTTGAACTGCGATGACGGAATTGAAGTAAACGGATAATTAATTATGGCGTTAAGTCTACTTGTGTTAGAGTCCGGTTTTAAAATTATGTGGGTGGCTGTAGACAATCATGTTTTGAGTGTATTAACTTCTATTATGATATGATATTGACGCGAAAAAAGTAAATAGGTAAATATACAAAGGATTTAGGACTGAATTTGATCACGGACATCGACAGTAATGAGTACCTACTATCCGGCTGAGACTGAGATTACTTTCGCTGGTAAGAACTTGAATTTAAAGTTAGCCTGTGCAACCAACCAGACCAGTTTTGCATTTGGAAAGGAAATAACCAGACAAACATTTACGAAGAAGATCTAGATATACCTAGAGACTTACGTTTATGATCTTCAAAGCTTTACAAAAACAAAGTGCAATGTGGGAGGTTTAAAATCAGTAGGTAATAGCAAGATTCACTGTAAATCTTCTTCGTCTGCTAGACCAAAACAAACAAAGCTAAAAGCATTTCAACGAATGCTTAACTATCTCGGAATCCGCGATGAAATTCGGCAATTAAGAGTAGAATACATAGTTTGAATACACTTTACTGAAGAAATACTTAGCTGTACCGTCTTTTGGATAATATTTGGTGTTTTATGGTCTTCTAATAGTCCTAATGGATGACCGCTTTGAACAAAATGTTCCTGTTAACTGGAAATCATCAAAAAAAGCATCATGATTTAATTCAGTATTTCAGTTTAACCATAAACAGTGACTGTTACTTGCTTGAACAGATAAAAAAACTTGTTTAAAACACAGTGAGCCCAAATTACGTATTTCCCACGGTTACTAGATAGGTCTACACCTCCGCGGTTTGTTACACGAGGCACCCACCAGAACAGACTTGAGTTAAAAATAAATTCCCTTTTTCTTTATATTTTGCTAGTCGCATTCATAACGAGTGATGTCAGGAGCCCTGCGCATTGATTGGTTTATGTATGTCAGAGAAATATTTCTATTAAACAGCCAGTCGTTCGGTACGTACCTAACGACTGGCTTTTTAATAGAAATATTTAATAATTTTGGAATATTCCTTTTTGTCAAGCTAGCTATGCAATGGACTCCTAATGGAGTCTAGCTCGTTTATTGTAAACGTTCTTTTTTCTTAGGCATCAGAGGCTTTGCATACCGTCTTCTAAAGAAGTATTTCTCAGGTCCTGGCTTCAAGTGCTTTATCCATTCTGTCCATTCTGAATCCCAACTCAATCTGACGAAGATGCCCAAATTCGACCTAATTCACGGAAGGTGCCGTCATTATATTATTTTGACCAGTAATTACTTATCGCTTGTGCTGTTTACGAAATTATGTAACCGTCCTACCATAATATTATGTCACGCGTCCCTGACATAAAAAATCGTGATAAATACGAACTGCTATTATAAATAACTTTAAGTTCACTTGTTTTATTTAATACAAAACTAGTTTTGCTGTACGACCTGCGTAAGGACTGGTTTCGTCAGATATTGCTCATGAGAGCCTATTTGTATAAGATCTCTGCACCTTCTCTCAAATAATTATGCCTTTTCTCAAAGAACTGAAGAGGGTTCTTCAGTTCTTTGAGAAAAGGCAAAAACTCGTTTCAGTACTCGTAAAAGAAACTGTCCTTTATTTTTTTTAACTCCAGTTATTAACCCTGAAAGATTTTTCGGTGTAAAAATACAGTGTTTATTTATGAAGCCGTTTGTATATCAAAATGTAATGGACTGTGAGTGTATTGTTTTATCAAAAACTATAATATAAATAAATATTCTATATTAACACGTTAAACAAATATAAAAAAAAAAAATATGTAAGTAGTTTGTTGACTGTTGACCTCGGGCGAAAATGACTGAACGGCCTTCGAGGTCTTGAGAGAGATGCGATGTGAGAAACATGAATATTGAGAACAATATGATAAATTATATTATGCTTTAAGTATAATAAACAATGTCAGGTCATGAGTCATGACTACAAAACAGCCTAGACCCATTAGATGGAGACGGAATGATAATATACGATATTTTGACGATATGTTCCAGCAGGGTAATGTAATAGGTACATAGATATATGGAGCAGCGAAGCGATGAGATTACTTATAGATACCTAAGACATAACATTAAGATTCTTTGCTACCTATTAGTAGCAAAGAATCTTAAGCTCCATAATAAGAAGTCGCTTCTTAGTGCGAGCTTTATAATTTATTCTAAGGAAAACTTTTCGAAAAACTTATGCTACTAAACTGGAATTTCCAAATGAAATTACCCGACTTATTACGAATTAGAACTGTATCACCAAATAAAAGATTTGGAGTAAGAACATGACTAAACAGGCGTGGGAGCTTATCGATGATAAAGGAGTCAACGGCGCTAAAATTATCTACGTCACAAAATGATTCAGTTTTTAATGTCCGAACAAACCCGTGTTAGTCACAGAATCTGCGTAAACTATGATCACAGTATATGATTTTTAGACTGTGCTATGATGAACGTTTGCACATCGTAACGATCGTAAGACTAACGTTAATGAGTAATTAGAGTCATTATTTGATCCTATTAGTAATCAAGAAACAATCAACATTTGTAACGTTTGGCAGAAATTCCCAGCCTGGCTCATCGGCGTAATGTTGCTTGCCTGACGGTCTTCTATAGACTGTACTACGGAGAGTGTGCGCAGGAGCTCCACGACCTGATCCCACCATCGCCCTTTTACCACCGGACAACCAGACGTACTGCAGCGTACCATCCGCACTTGGTTGATATCCCGATGAGTCGTACTCGGCGCTTCTCCTCCACTTTTATTATGCGCACAGCCAAAGTGTGGAACTCTCTGCCGGCATCTGTGTTCCCTCCCACATTTAACCCGTCTGCCTTCAAATCAAGAGTGAACAGGCATCTTCTGGGCACGCTCGTTCCATCATAGACCTCATCTATCGCTTTCCATCAGGCGTGATCGGGGTCAAGAGTGCGCCCATTTAGCAATAAAAAAAAAAAAAAAAAAAATTGAATTCCATTATACTTACATCAGTAACTTCCACTGTATGCTTGGAAACAAAAAGAATATGATCATAATTTTTGGTAAGATTTTGTCTCTAAGTACTCGAATCAGAGTTGTGAACAAAACATATTGCATTTTTTTTAATACAGCCGGTTTCGTTCCAATGACCCGGTAAAGGACGACTACCGAAATAGCCAGACGTTTCAATACCATTTAAGGACCACTATTAAAAATCTGGCGGTTTTGGCGATGCCAAAAGTTATTAAATCTCTAATTATATGGATACATTATATACTTATAGTTATGAGTACATTTAAGAGCACCACTTTATAAAGATGTGGTGGCTTTGTTTGTTACAGAAATGACTGAATCCAAAATGATATGAACAAAGCTAAAGACCTTTAGTAAATATTTCTCGAGTCATTGAAATAAGAAAGCTCGCGTGTTCATAATAATTTACTATTTGACAGATCTTTATGAAGTCAAGGTTTCCTTGATCTAATACAACACGTCCTGCTTTGGCTAGTCCAAGGTGATTTTTTGAACTCTGTCTGACTTTCAAGACAACAAAGCGTAGCATATAATTAGCATCGGGAGAAACTAATGAGTTGTTTCCATTACATATTCCATTGAAATATTAGTCTTGTTTACCAGAAAGCCATTTCTTTTATTATGTTACTATGTGAGACACATCAGACAAATAGTTATAGCATCTTTCTTTATAGGTACGTTTTCTGTCATGGATATTAACATGAAGGCAAGCTTCACAATCATGGTCATAAAAGCCACATGTGTGATAAAACTTGTTGGAAAATAAATTATATTAAAACAAAGTGTTGACAAGAAACAGTTTTAAGCTCTTGCCAAAAGGAAGACTAAACGTTTTCATGGGAGAGATTTTGTTCATCATTTCCTTGTTCCTATAGATAGAACTATCCAGCTATGTTGGACGATTTACAGTAAGCTGTCTAAAACACATGGTTTTAACAGCATCGTAAAGATTATATGCCAAAAGCGATAAAATAAATGAAAGTACAAGTACTCACCACAGCGTTCACGTTAACAGAAGCACAAACTTCCTCTATCACTTCTTCGACGGCTCCACTTTCATACTCCTCAGCAGGCAGGGCAGGGTACAGCTTCATGTTGGTACTAAACATGGTATCATCTTCCGTCGGTAGGGAAGGGTAAAGACTTCCATTTCCAACCAAAGGTTCTGTCCCTTCCCCACGCTCTCCTCTAAGGAAGCCTCTAACAGCAGTTGCAGCATTAGCATTACGATGCCAGCCCCAGCCATTGGCTTTGAAATTCTTCGGGTAGTAATTAAACATGGTTATCACTTCACCGCACTACACAGTAGTCTAAACTTTTCGCACTGAACGAGGGTTAATGCTCCGAAAATATCCGCGTCTTCACCTCTCAGCGGATGGGCGGCGAATGAAGTAGTCTCGTGTTTTTGTTTATATTATAAATCTGTAACAAAGAAAGTTCACCTGTTAATATTGTAAGTGAATCATGATTTTCCTTAATTTTGGGGTCGGTTATGTGATTGCGGGAAACACAGTCATAAGTAGGTCATTGAATTTATTGAGAAGACCAAATCAAAGAATAAAAACTAACCTATGCAAATTATCCTCCAAAAGATAGGTCCCTCACCTCGGTACTGTACAGACAACGGCACCCTAATTGCGTAACTACTACTATGAATCACAATCTGAATAATTTTAAAGGATAATGCTAATCCATTGCTTCATATGTTTGACAAATTTGTCTACTCAATAACGTAAATAACGCAATGAATGTTGTTGAACTGTCAAAATAAAAGCCATTGATAGTGTGTTACGCAATTACCCCGCAGGCAATTAAGGCACATTCTCAAAGAAATGGAGCACATATCCTTCTATCTATGTGACAGAAACATCACTTTATCAATTAGCTTGGTGATTGAATTCTAATTAATTAATTTATCATCTTCTTCCATAGCTTGAAGAAAATTACTTCCATGACTTAGCAAAATTCTTTTCTTCGTGTAGTTTTGATAGCGCAGTTTTTCAGATGACTAACATTCAAATTACCAAAAACCAAGATCTCATTAAACAGACGTATAAAACAAATAAAAAATGCATTGTTTGGTCATTTTGGACCTAAACGTGCAAAACAGACGCGATCAACCTTGCGATGTTTTATCATTCGTGAAATCGTGACCGTTTGATTGACGTCACAGTAATTTAGGCTATTTCAATGTTTTAGAGCACCGTTTTGATCTGGATCTTTCTTACAAAGACGTCTTGCGTGATCCTTTCAAAACTTAATAGTAATGAAGCGGCTAGCAGTATAATATGTGAACTTTAGGTGAAAATAGGTAGGCATCTATGATCTACCCATTTTATTTAGTAAAATATGTAGCACACACATTTCGCATAGCTATTCAGTGCAAGGGAATCGACGCGCACATTGTTATCATGAATGCAGCACATGATTCAAGACCCCCAGCATAGACATTTTTTGTCGGTTAGGTATTTTTTTTTAAATCAGCTGTTACATACAAAAATGCATGGTCAAAATGTTTGAAACAGCTGTTTTAATAAAAGTCGAAAATCTTCAACGTTTTTGGGATACATGAAGAAGCCTTCTTGTGTAGCGCAGTTCGTCCCACCAGTTACTCAAGCCGAGCGCTCGGCGCATACTGGACAGTCACACCCAACACCTTATTTGACTGGCCAATTCTTCCCTTGCGGTGGTAGGGCTAATGCCCGCCTGGTTTGCGACCACCCTCCTACCGGAGTCCGGCGTCAAGCAGTCTGCTGTGTTTCGTCGATGCATGGGAGTTCCAGTGCCTTAGGCATCTTCTAGGCACGCTCGTTCCACCATAGACCTCATCCATCGCTTTCCATGAGGCGTGATCGAGGTCAAGAGCGGGCCCATTCAGAAAAAAAAAAAAAAAAAAAACTCGGTAGAATCCTGAATCACGTACTGAATTCATGGTAATATTTTGCGCGTCCGCGTCGATGTCTCTTACACCCTGTATAAGACAGGTGAAAGGTGTACTATTATTTACCAGGCTCCACATCAAAAACAAAGAAGACTACTAGTGAGTAGTCTTATTTGTTATTACTTGCAGTCGCAAGTAATAGCAAATTGGCTAGATAAAATCAACATGCAATGCCAACTGTTTACTCATAGGGGACATTGTATTCGCTAACCTTGAATGCAATTGAAACTTGATATTTCCTCTCCGGTCTATTCCTAACGGTGTGCATTAAGCAGTTTAGAGACATACGATCGTATTGTTTAGTTAATCTACAATTAAACCTCATCTCTGTGAGAGGGATTGAGCCATAATACACGCGGGCCCAGCAGATTGGTGGGTGTCACATGGCTTCGATTTTTTGGTTCTAGGACATGCCGGTTTCCTCACGATGTTTTCCTACACCGTTTTGAGAGTATTAGCGATGGTATAAATTACACGAAGTAAGGTGCCATGACTTACGACACGTCAGTCGGGCCCGTTATCACTGGGACAACACTACTCCCTACAGTACCGACAGCAAAAAATAAACATTCCCATTGCTAGAACTGCCTCGTCTCTGGGAGAGTGTATGGGAGGACGTGGACTAAGTCACCAGTGCTCAGTGCGGGTTAGAGTAGAAAAAAGATTTTAAAAACTTGTCAGGTAATACGTCTGCTTCCATCACTGCTATTGAAATACGATATCGGAAAAAACATGCAAAGAGCAACATAAGTACCGAAAATCATCTTTATCAGATAACGTTTATGTAATTTCCGCGAAGTTGATAAGAATGCATTATATTGTACTCGTACTGTACTAATAAATACCTGCATTATCTGATTAAGCGTAGGTGTTTTATTACAGACTTCAAAAAAAAGGAGGTTATCAATTCGACACGTATGTATGTAATAATATTATTATTGTAACTGCATCAAATTCACATGATTATGACAATATTTTAGGGCTTCCAAACAAATATACAAAATTTTATAAATGTATGTATGTGTGTTTGTCCACGCATTTCTCCGCAACTATTAGGTAGTCGGATCGTGAGCATTTTTTTTATTGGCTTACATTTACTTCAACTTAGGGAACAGTGCAAGTTTCATCAAAATCGATTCAGTAATTTTCAAGATATGGACTAATGCGTGTAAGTGTGACGGCCTGGCTTATTGATACAAGCTACGGGTATAGTGTCAAAGGTAAAACATCTCAAAACCTTGGTCACATTCTAGTGCTATATTTACAAAAAAACTATTACCTACTTATTACAAACAAATATTAAAACTAAAAATTACGATATAAAAAAGTAATTTCAAAAAAATTAAATCGACTTCAAAAATAAATTAACTCAAAATTATGAAATAACTTTAATTTCGGAAGTCGATGGCAAAAAACCAAAACTAAAATACAGATCCCAAGACACCGACTTCCGAAATTAAAGTTATTTAATAATTTAGAGTTAATTTATATTTGAAGTCGATTTAATTTTTTTGAAATTACTTTTTATTTTATTTGTTTTGAGAAATGGACGCGCTGTTCTTTAGCAGCTGATGAACACGCATACAAAAATTGGGTGCGGTGTTTAGGTAACATTATTTTTTTAACAAATGACATTAGTAAAGCCCGCGTAGATATTACGTAATAGCTAGCTGAATAAAAATAATATTAATATTTTTGTAGGGTAAACCGGAGTACGTCAGAAATTTCGTCTATCACATTACATAAATAAATATTAACAATATTTTACAATAACCGAAAGGAAAAACTAAAATAAAACATCAACAAACACATCAAGTAAAATGCCCTAATCAAGCTATACTACTATTTGTAATACTATTTCTAATTTTTTTAAATTCGGCCCTGCATTTCCGGTAGTTCAGTAACACGGAAATCGAAAAGGACATATCCACGAATATTGAAATTTTAGTTTTCAAATTGTAGGTACCTATTAAAATAGAAATAGTTTTTATTGCAAAGTGAAACGGAGTTCGAAACAGTAGAGAGCTTATTTATTAGTAAGAAGATAAATATTGACAAAGATAAAATTATGTAATTAGGCATTCATTTAAGAGCACGTATACGGATTTATTTTTACGAAATCCCATCGTTCCGTAAATTTCAGCTTAATATTATTTATAGGGATCAAAACAAAACTTATGGATCTTAAAACCGAAGCAGTTTATTCACCCCAAACGAAAGTTATTCGAAACAGTTGGTAATTTATTTGAGAATATTTTTAATAAACTGTTAGAGAAACTTCTGCAGAGTTAGGTACTATTTATTAGTCCATGCTTACTGTGTTGTGTAAATCTGTTCATCTGCTCACCTACAAGTTTTAAAAAGTTTACCACGGTTCAGGGCGCAGTAAAGATTGCTTAGTTAAAGTTAGCCATATTTGTTAGTTTGCTGTATAAAACCTACTGAAAATGTCTTGAAAACAGCCACTCTCAAATATTATTTAATAGCATTTCTACTTTTTCCGGAGACCCATCACATAGTTGGAAAAGGCCAGGCAGATTGATTGAGTCTCCTAACTTTTTTAAATAGAGGTATTTTCGTATGAATGTGGTAGGTAGTCTATAAAAGTAGGGGAAGACCAAAGAAACGATGGATGGGCTGTTTGAAAGATGAAATGGCTAGAAAGGGACTACCGCGATGACGCGTGACGCTTAACACAGAAGAATGGAAGAAAAGGACATGTTGCGCCGACCCTAAATAAATTGGGATATCAGTCAATCAATAAATCAAGTCAGCCTATCGCAGTCCACTGTTGGACTATAGGGGAGGGGGGGCAATTGGGATATAAGGGCAGGAAAATGATGACACTCTCCGCAAGATTTGTTGCGCACAACTGGCTCTGACTAGCGTATTACGTTTATTTATTTATTATGTAGATACCCTACTTACCCTAGCGTTAGACTTGTAGCTAAAAATAAAATGAACCCGGATCAAAGACTGCTCTGGCAAACCCATAAATTGTAAGGAGAAAAAGCACGTTCTGCAAACCTTGCTTTCTTGGAGCTGAAACTCATCGTGGAATTCTCAGAAGGCAAGATAAAGACCAATGCCGCAGTTTTGGCGCGATAATTAACGATTCTGTTGCACTAAAGTATTGTCTAGCATAATTTTAAATTTTGTACAGATAATTTTTTCGTACATTCTCCAGAATTTTGAAGAGTAAATATAATACCAGCCTATAACTGTCCCACTGCAGGGCAAACGCCTCTTCTCACACAGAGAAGTCATGAACATTGATCACTACGCTTGCACAAGATGGGTTGGCGATTTCAGACTTATTTTAACTATAAGTCCAGGTTTCCTCACGATGTTTTTCTTTACCGATGTCTCAGTGATGTCCAAAATACAATTAGAAAGTACATGTAATTAAAATAGTCACATGCATTTGAACCCACAACTTCGTGCATGAGAGACGAGGCAACACGAGTCCACATAAATTATTTACTAAAATTAGGCGGCGACAATGAGATTTTAACGTGTGACCTAATTATAAAATAAAATGTAAAGTAAGTAAACAAAACAACAGTTAATTTCAGGTGTACAAGGACAAGTAAAGGTGTGTTCACGAATTACAAAGAGACCGAAATTAGGCCGCTCCCTTTGCGCAAGCATGGCGTCATCGCGACCTCCTTGCTCTAGGCTCTAGGGAGCGTTCGCTTTAATTACTGGGATTAAAACCATAGAGTATATAGTCTATAGTTTATGACAGTTTAGGGAACACCATTAAGCTAGTGTACTAAAGTGTCCGCCAGATAAGAAAAAAATAAAAGTCGTTAACACCCGTCTACCAATGTATTCCAATATTTCAAAACGATACGAAAAAATGTAAAGGAAGTATCGCTAACATGATCATAACAAACGTATCGCGGTAAGGGGCGTCCTTGACGCGTTTACTAGGAATGAGTTACAAACCTTTTGGCCAAAACCATATTCAGTCGTATTTATTTTGGAAGGTACTTACTCAATGAAACTCTTAAACAAAATTCAAAGTCAAATCATTTATTTCAAATAATAATAATAATATGTTTAGAGTCTTCATTTAAGCAAAAAATGTTTGTATTATAAATCTCCGCTTCTTCATAACAGTAGGTAGGCGGACAGGTAATGCACCCCTGCCTCGCTCTGACGTCACACACAGCGCCGAGAATGAGGGCATAACCCAAAAAATGTAATTTTCTGGTAAGAACTTTAAGATTCGGTTATCTTAATTACTTGTATACTTCTATGAATATAAGTTGAAGCTAAATAAATAAATCCAATTATGGCATGTTCTTATATTAAAATATATGTTGAAAACATAAGTAATCTTGAAAAAAAAAACACACCACGAAAATTATTTTTTAAACACATAAACAATAGCAATGACATATTTCATTGTTAGAATATGTATATTTGAAACTTAAAAAAAATATCACAATCATTATTCAAATTTACTTATTTCTTACTTATGCCGTTGGGACTAAGTGTTGGGTATTATGAAACTCGACCGATGTATTGTTAGCGACTGTTTTGAATGACGAGCGATCTCTAACGAAGTTTTGCGAACTTTTTGGTACAAGTCGGGTCAATAAGTTTTATTTTTTTCTTATCTGGCGTTAACTATAGCTAATAAAATGGTTTTGTTCGATTAAGCGACGCGACGGCACTATGAACGGACACCACAATCATAGTAGTTTTAGCCTATCAGCTGCCTGAGAGGTCAGTGGCTGCCTGTCTTTTAATTAATGCTGCCAGTACTAACTCTGATGACATAATTAGGTAGTGAAATGGAATGTTTCAATTACGGAGTAGTAATGGCAGTTCCAACTTTTTATTTGTTTTGCAGATTTACTAGTACGATACAATTATTAAGAGTCGACTTTGGGCCCACACAAAGAGAACCAGCACCCGAATTGCGTAACACACTCTTTTCACAATCCGAATGATTTTGCAGGATATTGCTAATCCATAGCTTCATATGTTCGAAAAATTCGTCTGCTC
This sequence comes from Amphipoea oculea, assembly GCA_945859645.1. Classification (NCBI taxonomy): domain Eukaryota; kingdom Metazoa; phylum Arthropoda; class Insecta; order Lepidoptera; family Noctuidae; genus Amphipoea; species Amphipoea oculea. The sequence continues at coordinate 11,824,982 of OX243886.1, read as the reverse complement.
AACAGCGTAAATAACGCAATGAATGCTGTCGAATTTTAAAAATTAAAGGCATTGCAGTTGTTAGTATGCTACTCAACTACCCCACTGGTAGGTGTACCGATACACCTCTTCCTACATCTCGGAAAACACTTGTAGCGTAGAATATAAACTAGCTGACCCGGCGAACTCCGTACCGCCTTAGAATCAATAAATACAAAATGTATGAAATTTTTTTTTTCGTGATTTTTTCCCATGTTTTAATAGTTCTGCTATTCAGGGAGGAGTCAAAACCAACAAATCAAAGATCATAAAAATCGTTCCAGCCGTTCTTGAGTTATAAAATATAAATGGTGTAACTAACTCGACTTTGTTTTATTTGTAAAGAAGATTGTATTTAAGTAGTTCAAAATAACATTATCTAAGCGTGATGTGATTTATGACATTGCTTTTTTTTACAACCACTATAAATAACATAACAATTGGATAAATTGTTTCTTTGACTTCAGGTTGAAATAGACATTATCTCTTCTGTGTCCATAATTATAGACTTTCTATCGATGTTACAGATTAATTATCTTCCTGCCATTGTCCCAGTTACTTGGGGTTGGCCAAAACGTTCTCTTCTTCCATCCTCTTCTTTCAACCGTCACGCTATCACTCGCTCATTTTTCTTTCATATCACTCCTCACACAATCCATCCATCTCTTCTTTGGCCTTCCTCACCCTCTCCATCGATCCCCATTTATATTCATCACTCTTTTAGTTACATGCGTCTCCGTTTTCTCCCTACTCAACGATTATATTTTCCCAAAGTTACAACCAAATCGATTGAACGACTTTTCTTATTACGTTTTGTGCGGCGTTCTTACCCAGATGCACGAATTGTGCTATTTTGGGTCCAATTTATGTTTGCCTTATTGGTCTCGCTAAATTTCCCAATAACAGTATCACTAAGGTTTTCCTTATTGACTAAACAGAGTAGTTTCTTTCTTCGATGCATTTCTAAAAATATTAATTGCACTCTGGTTTATGCTATAAGCTTGAAATGATTCATTTTAGCTTTACAGGGCGGATTTTTATCGTAGAACGGTTCTCTATTATTTAGACAATATGACAGAAACGTCTTATCACGTCATCGTTTGAATGTACTTTAGCAGAGGTTTTTGACGATTTCTGGCAGTAACAAGCACGAGAAAACTACCAGATGGATACATCTGGTCGAGAAGGAGATATCCTTGAGGGTTAAAATCTTAGTCATGTCCAAAGTAGCCATCACGATAAAAAAAAAGACGGGTTGCACTCCGGGAGTGCCGGCAGAAGTGAAAACTTGAATATTAACGTTGAAATAAATCAATTATTAATTGAATTAATATAACTCATTTTTTTTTCACTATTTCTGCGTCCCTTTTTTCATTAATAGATGCACTTTGTTCAATTTCCATATTTTAAACACTTTATATACACGAATGTTACGAATACACAGCAGTGTGTCCACGTCCACTTCCACTTCGACTTCGACTTTGACTTTGACTTCGACTTCGACTTTGACTTTGACTTCGACTTTGACTTCGACTTTGACTTTGACTTTGACTTTGACTTCGACTTCGACTTCGACTTTGACTTTACCTTCGACTTCGACTTCCACTTCCACTTCCACTTCCGCTTCCACTTCCGCTTCCACTTCCACTTCCACTCCATCCAATCCATCCATCCATCCATCCATCCATTGTCGTGTGTCACTAAACTTGGTTCACTTCGGTTGGCGCCGCCGTAGAAAGAGAGGCGGGGGGGAGGGGAAATCTCTCCTGACGGTCACGTGTCCTGACGCGATGCCCTGACGCGAGTTTAACATTTTTTACCCATTACAAAAAGTGTTCAACGCCGCTAAAGAAGTTTTCACTTCAAAAACATCAAAATCATAAGTCATTTATTCAAATTAGGCTGAGAATCAGCACTTTTTGAATGTCAAAATTACATAAGACAGTCCCCCAAAACGCCGCCGTTCACCACTGTCTAGTGCTTTCGCTGGGAAGAAAAACTGGCGCAACAAACTCCTCAGCAGATCCTGGAATGGGTCCACCTCGGTTGAGTCATCGGAATCTTCAAAAATTCTCATCAGATTTCTCTTGCGCTTATCCATCTAAAACAAACAAAATAATTCATGACATACAATTTTCATACAATAGAGTTATAATTGAATTAGTTTACAACCTAGTGATAATAAGATAATAGCATAATCTAAATACTTACGATGTTTATTTGTCTGAAAATATTACGATTCGCCAATCCCGCACTGATGGAACGCGCGAACCTCGCTACCGTGACACTGCCGCACTGAGTGTAGGGACGTGTAGTGTCGCTGCACATTATCACAATTGTGACACAAGGTAGATACAATATACCGAATTTTTGCTTTAAAATTCAACGGGCATCAACGTCCTGCCGTAAATAATATTTTGTTTTTGAACGTCATCATACGTTGCGCCGTATCAAAATCTCAAATCATGACGTACAGTTGCGTTCTGTCCGCGAAAGTGTTAAAAGCTCCAGGCTACCACCATCTACCCATTGCAAAAAGAGTTGCAAGAGTAGTGACTGATGGAACATGATTTAATTGCAAAACATTTGACACGAATTTCATTTGTTTTACATCCCTATTAAAGCAAACAATATTTTTATTCACAACTAAATGCCAAAATCATCAGTGACCAGCAGCCTAATTGCGGAACGCCAAATCGTCAAATGATTCTGATCAGTTGGCTTCATTTCTATCACAAATGGCTTCATTTTACGATTTTCGAATTGCGAAACTCTAGTTTCTGCGCAGGGCTTTAACGTTCATAATTGGTTTCATAATAAAATAGAGTTTTGCAATTCGAAAATCGTAAAATGAAGCCAATTTTATTGTGAATAGAAATGAAGCCAACTGATCAGAATCATTTGACGATTTGGCGTTCCGCAATTAGGCTGCAGGACATCTAAACTGTGTTCAAAAGCTGTCAGTGGTCAATGTTCCACGGTTTAGATATGCTGATCGCGTTCAGAAGTGCTGTCTCTATCAAACACGGCCACCTGTTGCATTCAGCAGATGCCACGGTTATATCGACCTTGTAAATGCTACGCCTTCTAATCGTATTAGGCGTTTAACGGCATTATATTAAAATTATAATCTCAACCGCACAGATGTGTTGCGCATGGTAATCTGTGAACGTCATCATTCTGAATCAGTGGTCGAAACGATGACGTATCTTGGATACTCACTTACTCAGCTATCTATCAGTCGTAAGATTTCTCGATTATCAATGCTCATTGGCATACAGTGACCCATGACTAGCGTTTACTGATTCTTTTGTATGCACGAGTGGTATTAAAGATGCCAATGATTCATAAATGTACGTTTGACTGCATTCAATATCGGTCATTATGTGGCAGCCATGATGTGCTGATCTGAGGATACAATTTTGCAGAGATGAGTGAGGGGCGATTTTGTGATACATTAAAGATGCTTCCGTACTCATGAAACTGGACTTATGTTTCGGTTTGATTATAGCATATCATTATATGCAGTACATTGCATTGTCTAATTTTGTTTCCAGTCTTAGGTTTAAACATTCTTAGACCTAAAAAGGTTACGGGTTAGATTAAGGTATAAACTATAAGCATATTTCAGCAATACATTTGCTTTTGAAAATAGGCTTTCTAATTAGAAGCTAAGAGGGAAAGATTTTCAGTAAGTAAGTAGGCATAAGGTTAGCGAACTGCTGGTTGAGGAAAGCGCAATACAGGAGACCGGTCGTTGTGACAACTAGCGACGCTTGGGTGGAAGGTTTTATCAGCGCCGTACATCTTTCGGATGAGATTATGATTATGAAGAATGTACTCAGTAGGTAGTAGTAGTACTCACTGGAAGCTTAGTTACTGCCTTTATAAAATTAATTCTTGGCATGTAATGTAAATTGTGACAATGTACACAGAAATAGCAATTACAGACCATTAAGAACAATAATATTAATGACCGACAGGTCATCAATATTATTGTTAATGAGTAAGTAAGTGGGAAGAATATTTACAGTAGTTTTCCTGTCCGGATAGGTCATCGTAGCTATATGAAATGTATGAACCTAAAAGAGCTATTGCAAGAAATAACGTAGGTACGTTTTGTGTTAATCAAGCGGCGCTTTTCGCCGATCAGCGACGAAACAATAGAAAATCAATTGTGTCTCATTAGCGGAGCTTGACAGATTAATTTTACCACAGTAGATAATTATACCGTGATTTTACGTAAGAAAATCTTTTTAATAATAAGGATTTTATTTAGGTACAAATGTTCTCACAGACTGTCAACCCATGCATTTTTGACGTTTGAAAACGTCTCTTAAATTTAAGCAAGGTTTATAAATAAACCCCTAAGAGCACAGTTCTTTTACTTCTTTTTATATTCCTAGTTCTATACATCGTTTCCATTTAACTTGTGCTTATACTTATCCAGTTTTTACCGAACCTTTTATTTTGCTTAGCGAGTCATCGTTGCAGAACATTTTCCTAATCGTCACGTTCATTTATTTCTTTCATAACATAACATTATGCCTTTCATTCCCAAATAGTTAGGCAGAGGTTTACCAGGTAGCTGTTGTAACTCCCACATTTCGCCAGTTATGTTTAACTCCCAACTCACATGTAATAAGTAGGGGGCAGGCCTATTGCCATCGACCGTTCACAAATCCAGACTCCGGACTGCTACTGAGAAAATCCTGCAGTAACACTTTGCCCGACTTGGAAATCGAACCCAGAGCCTCGTGCTCAGCAGTAGCGGTTGCGACCATTAGACCAGCGAAGAAATCAATATCATTTTTACGAAAGTAAGCTTATACTACAGCAACAGTTGTTTTTTTCAGCGTAGTCTTTTCTTCCCGGAAATATAGAATACGGAAGAGCCACAGAAACGCTATACACATTTAGAATTTAACTTCTCTACTTACCTACTTGTTGTAAGGAAATCTACTGAGTTCATTTGTTTATTCAAATGTGCAGATGAAGCCGTATACATTACAACATGCATAGATATAAACATTAGGTATTTATATACACACATCAACACGGTCTAGGGATATTTTTAAAAAAGCGAATTACTATCAATGTGTTAATTATTTATATGACATGTATATATTTAAAAGATACGTTATTTAATATTCTACCATTTTTTAATAATGGTTAAGGTACTTAGATTAAAATTTCAGGATTTTATGGAAAAAAAAATGAAGCATAGACGGAAATCGTATATGAATGAACTTTTAATTTGTGAGTAAAAACTGAAAAAAATAGAAAAATCATTTAATTTGTGTTTATAAACTTGAAGTTAGTAGTCTGAGAAAGCGCCCATGATGTTCATAACACATCGGCAACGATTCGGCATGCTCAGAACAAGGTTGTCAATGTCTTGCTGCGGAATATTGTCCCATTCCATGAGGAATATTCCTTCAGAGCTCTTCTTTGCAGCATATCCCACGCATGCTCAATGGGATTTAGATCTGGCGATTGAGCAGGCCAGTCTAAGGCCCTAACATTATGTGTATGTAACCAAGCTGCTACCGTTCTCGCCGTGTGTGCCCGGGCATTGTCGTGCATGAGCAGGAAATCTTGCCCCATTTGTGTTCTGTGGGGCAAGATTACGGACCCCAGCACCTGTTGGACGTATCGTTCTGCCGTCATATTGCCCCGCACCCAAACGAGATCCGTCCGTCCTCCAAGACGAATTCCTGCCCAAACCATAATTGTTCCTCCTTGGTATGGGTGAACTTCCTGAGGGTTCTGGAGACGGCTCCATCGTCCAGGAACTCGCCAAACACGCGTCCTTCGTGAATCTGGATGGAAGCCGAACCTGGATTCATCCGTGAACAGCACATTGGACCATTGCTCACGGCCCCAGTCCACGTGGTTCCGAACCCATTCTAATCGTCGTCCACGATTGCCTCTCCGTAAAGGTGGGACCCGGAGTGGTCTACGAGAGCGTAGATTGCTTTCATGCAGTCGCCTTCTTACAGTTTGGTCACTCACAAGCACTTGGTGTTCCACTCGCAGCCTTTAGACCAATTGAGTCGCCGTTGCATTTGGTTGTGCTCGCGCAGTAATTTGCAAAAATCGGTCTTGTCTGGGGGTAGTGATGCGACTTGGCCCCCGGTGCCTCTCCGCTACTTCACCTGTGGCACGATAGCGTGTCCACAATCTTGAAATTACATTTTGATGGGTCCCTATGGCCTCAGCAACATTACGCTGAACAGATCCAGCTTCCAGCATTCCCACAGCTCGTAACATCTCCGCCCTCGTCAAATGTCGGCGTTGCATGGCTACAATACCTCAATTTTAACTTTATCTTTCGTTTAAAAATGAAAAAAAACTGTAACTAAACGTAATTCGTATTGTTTTCTAAATTTCGCACAAATGAAAATTCCCTCTCCTATATATCAAGACATTTTTTGCCACCGAAACAAAAGAATTTTCAAAAATTTAAATTTGGAATTAGTCTGAGATAAATTACAAACAAATCGGTGTATAAAAGATTCCAATGCGGCCAGTACTTTTCGAGTTATTTAATTGAGTATGAAATATCCCTAGACCGTGTTGATGTGTGTATTATATTCACGTGTTCAAACATGCTCTCTGTTGTCTTGTCTAGTTATCTGCTACTGTAACTGACCTGAAGTTATTTTTGACTGAGTTTATTTTAATTTATCTACTTCCGGCTAAAGAATGGGACTTTGGGATTACCGTCACTGTGAGTTCTGCATTCAATCCGGCGGCACCCTAATTGCCTAACACACTATCAATCTCAATTTGAATCATTTTAAAGGATATTGCTAATCCATTGCTTCATATGTTTGAAAAATATTTCCGCTCAACAACGTGTATAACGCAATAAATGTTGTTGAACTGTTAAAACTAAAGGCATTGCAATTTACCTGCAGTTTAGCAGCCTTGGGAAGAAGAGATAGTTGGGTTAGATGGTAATAGCGGGAAGTAAGTTTAATTTGTAAAGTTTCTACCTTCTGTCACTATTTCTAGTTTGTAACCGTATCAGGGGGACTAAATACCTACCTACCTGTTGTGTTTGGCAAAGGAGGGGTGATCCCCTGCGTCGAAAACCGGCGAATTTATATAGGTACAACAGTATTATAGATTACATTATATACAACATAACTAATTACTTATTAGGATCAATGTATTAAAATTAATAGGTCAGCTAATATCCGATTGTAATAAGTACGAACAGCTTCAGAGAAAAGGAACCCCCCAAGACTTTAAAGATTATCGCCCGAGCGCGCTCGAGCCCGCCGTCGCTCGTCGCTCGAGCGATGGCGGGCTCGAGCGCGCGCGCTCGGGCGCGTCACGTGGCTCTGGCCTCAAGCAGCTCCCTCCCCCGCTGCCGCGCGGCGCGGCGCATCCATCTCTGCCCGAGCATCCACCGATCCCACTCAAATATTATTTGCAAGTTTTTAAATAATTATAATATGGTATTTTTTCGGCTTGTTGCCCGAACCGTATCCCAAGAATAACTTAACTTACAAAAAGACACTTTCCGTGCGATTGAGGATACGAACCTGCATCACCAGGCGCCAGCCGATCACATAGACCGCGCCTTATACCACTAGACTATTGAATCAGTTAGCCATCTTAACGAAAATTTTAATAGCTTTACTCCTTTTATCGAACAAGGTTGATAACGGTCTAATCTTCTAGATATTAAGGTTTAAATTTCAACTTCCACCACGTATTATAAATACTAACACCCTACCGTCTTGTTTTACAAAATGCAATTCGTAACTCCTCAATTTACTAAAAGATAAGGTTGAAATTTGCATAGATTTCTTGTTTGGTTGAATAGAATGTGCCTGATTCCGATTGTTGCACTACCTACCGTAATTTTACTTCAGAAACTTAACTAGCTGTATGAACTGCGAGTTAAGGTTGAATTTAGAATACTTCTTCGCCTTATTTACTAAACTGTGATTGAGGGTATAATTACTTTTCAAATCGTTTCGTTTTCGTGTCGATCCGCTTGTGCGTAATTATCTTCGTCGAAATATTCTCCAATTTATTAAGTTTTTGAACAGTTGATTATATTAACCGATAGTATTGTTCGATTAATAACTTTTTGAAGGCTAGAATTAAATAAACTGACGACTGAGGGAAACTGACCAGTGATACGCGGACTCTAAAATTGTTGTTCTCTGGGAACAGGAACAAAGCATAAAGAACGAGATATGGCCATAACGGTAAGATTTACGTTATACACATATATGTATTTATTGTTGCAATCATGTTGCATTATTACTGACAAGTTGGATTTTTTTTATGTATTCCTAATATTATTATTTTCGTTCCAGAGAAAAACAGTTCGTAGATGGATACAAAGGTATCATGCAACTGGTGATGTGAAATGTGATCGCCAAGGCCCTCGCTCAATAATTGTTTACACTAATGAATCGGGGCGACACCGTAATATTGTGGAAGTTCACTCAGTGACACCCTTCAAAACTACGCGTTCAAGTGTGACTTCAAGAAGTGATAGACAGTGACGGCCATCCTCTCCGTTATTAATAAGCAATTTACTCGGCAGATTTATTGTGTAACTGATCTGATAAAATTACATTGTAACGTATGAGCAAGTGTTAATAATTCCCAATATTTGTGGAATCATTAATTCGTAGTTAATCAAAAATAAACAACCTTTATTATTATCAATCCAGATGCTTTTGTTTACAAGTAGTCTTGTAATGTGTGATGCACCATCTGACCTCACATATTTTTATAATTTCTAATGTTGTGTTAAATAAGGGTTATCAGAAAATGTGATAAAAGAGAAAGATGTATATTGCTATACTTTTATAGTTTAGCATGTTGGTTCTTCCTCTGTAATTCACAGGCATGAATGACAACATTTAATTTTTTAATCTTTTTTTCCGATAAGATCATACAAAGTATAAAAAATTAATGTTTTCACAACTTTAAATGAATAAATATTATTGTAGTTGTTTCTAGAAAAATCTATAAATGAACCGTTATCTAATGTTAAACATTCTAAACCTCACCCAGGGTATCTATTTTGTGTTTAGTTAATATTCTAAGTAAATAACCCCAATTTAACACACATAGAAAACTGTATATTCAACCGTGAAGTGGATTCCATGAAGTCCTAGAAATGTAATTAGAGAAATAAATGAATATTGTTTATGCAACATACCTAGATTTTCTTACAAACCTCATACCTACTTCAACATTTGATTTCTTAAATAATAATTAACAAAAATCACATAATAACCTATAAAAGAAACAAAAAAAAAACAAAAAAGAACTTCTTGTCCGAGGATTTGAACTCGAGACCATCGAATTGTTAAGCCGCTGTCTTAACCACTAGACCAACACGCCATATACAATACGTTACAAAAAACTTAAATGGGTTTAATGTCATTACCAAAAGGGGTTCCCTTTCTTTGAAGCGGACTGTACCTACCTTCATGCAAAAAAAAACGTTTAAGGCGTCTACTAATTAATGTAATTTCTACTACTTAGGTGAAGCTGTTTTTCTAAAACCGATACTAAATATCCAATTTAATGCATTGCGCGATAAGAGCTTAGCAGATAAGTCGGTTCAAACAAGATAAAAATTACCTACAGGTTGGTCAACCTTGCAATTAACTAACAGGTTTTTAGTGCATCAAAAAAGGATTTTTAACTATAAAATCTTATTTACTTTTTCATTTATCAGACGAACTATAGGCGATTCATCTTTTGTTAACCAATTTGTTATGCAAATTCTTAGAAATTAATACATGGAACTCCTTTTTTAATAAACTCCGTTTATAATTTAGCAGATCTGCGAATATAACTTTGTTTGTTGTCGTCACGTGCAGTACCTATAAGTAAGACGTTCACTTGTTTATTTCAGGGGCACATAAGTAAAACAAAAACAGATGGTGTTCAGTAAATATCTGACAGAACGCTACGCTTTACTTTAACCTATCTCACTTTTATCTGGAAGTTGTTGTTCCGGTAAGTAATTTACACACATTACAAAATAGTTAGCGAAATTATGAGTAAGTGTACAAAAATTTGTAAAATAAACTTACCTCCTCTCTCTTCGGCCACTAGTGAACGATTTCCTTGAATGAATCAGATTTTGGAACGAGGGATCTGTGAACTGCGAACTTCAAGGTTCATTCATAAGTGCGGGAATTGACTCGTTCGGAAACATTCATTTCACAGTGGTGGCAATGTACTGTTTAGTTTTGATAATAGCAAATTAATTTGATGTTATTTATTACACGACTTTGCAATAGGAGTACCGAATTTATGTAATAAAATTCTGTGTTTTGTATGTCAAAACAGAATTATTTCGTTACTTTAAGCGCTTAGGTAGTTTCTGAACGATTCAAATTGGGAGCTGTCAATGTGTGTCAAACTCAGTGGATGCACGTGTTTTTATTATTGTTAAGAAATAGTTAAAAATCAAAATGAAAGTGCTATCAGAGGAAAGGACGCGAATTTTATTCGAAAAACTAACTAAATAGTGAGTACTTTCGCTAACCCAGGTTACGTTATTCATACAATACTACATTCGTTAGTAAACTCGAACCAACGTGTGCCGAACATGGTTTTTGTTAGTTAAACATTATTATAACCTCTTAATCAACCAGTATTACCTTAAACCTCCTTTTATAATCAATATAATATACATTCCCTCTGCATAATCCTTCAACAAACCACCATTGAAACACCAACCTCCAAATAACACCAATCTTTAATTTTTCAGTATCGGAGTGAACGTAAAACTCCTAATAGACAGGCCAGACGGTACATACTGCTTCAGAGAAAAGAAAGACCGAGTATACTACATATCGGAGCGCCTCCTACACTTAGCACAAACAGTGAAGCCAGATAACTTAATAGCAGCGGGAACATGTTTTGGAAAGTTCACGAAGACAAATAAATTTAGGCTGCATATCACGGCGTTGACTTATATTGCTCCATATGCACCATACAAGATATGGGTGAAGCCTTCAGCGGAACAACAGTTTTTATATGGACATCATATCATTAAGAGTGGTAAGGATTTGATTGTTTATTAAAATTCATTGGTATGTACAGACGCTCGCACATCAAGCTACCTGAAACTGAAAAATTTTCTCAATTAATTTTAAACCTTATGCTTTAGCAAAGTTGAAAATCTATTAAAGAAATTTGACAGATTGTAGTAGCTTGATGTGCTGGCGTCTGTACGATAAGCTTTTTGTAAGTTTATTAATGAAATTAAACAAATTAACTTTTCTTAAACATGAAAATTTTTTTCTGTACTTTGAAGTTATTCACACTCTAATGTGAAATTCACTGTGTGCTATATTTAAGATAGGTGATATTATAGACTAACCCCCTTATTCATAAAACTTATCAAACCTATTTTAGTTAAAATGGGGTTTGTCTCTTTCTTACACACAGAAATGACAACGTGACAGAAAAAGACAAACATTCTATAAACCTATTTTAGCTAAAATAGAGATAAAATAGGATTATGAATAAGGGGGTAAAATTCTAGGTGTTTGCGTCTATTGCAAAAATCAATTCATGACTGGTTTGTGTTTTAAGTTGTGATCCAGCCCTGTACTGGATTAATTTTATCATTGTCTATTACTGCATATTCTAACATCCTACTTCTCCATTTCCAGGTCTTGGCCGCATAACAGAAAACACACCGAAACACCATGGAGTCGTAGTCCACACAATGTCTGACATACCCATAGGATTTGGAGTAGCCTCACGAACCACGGCAGAATGTAGAAATGCTGACCCACTAGCCACTATTGTATTTCACCAGGCTGATGTAGGGGAGTACATACGGTCTGAAGATACCTTGATATAGTGTTTAATAAATAGGTTTTATGTTATGGTGTGTTTTATTTCATTAGAATAAAGAAGCCAAGCAAAGTGCGTGTTGGACCACGTACAGTGAAGGATTCTTTAGCTGGAATGAATATTTACGCATACACAGTGTAGATTTTAGCGATTGCAAAAATAAGATTCTATTTTAGCATTCCTTGAAAACACTGAAAAACAAAGTTATCACTGTGGTTGTAACAGATCCCATATCTCAAATACTATACACTCACTAATAAACATCATAATCTTTTTAATTATGGGATCCAATGATACCCCACATGCATATTTACCTTGTTTTTTTATGAACTTTTAAAGCTATGAGCGCCATCTAGATCTAGTTACAATAACCAAATAGAAAACCACATCCGCACAGAGTAGCAAATATTATTAGTAACGGTCGTTCTTGATAACGACGCTAGATGTCACTGTTTTCAATATTTATTTCATGAAACTAATCAACGGCTTTCAGGCTCTTCTATTTTATTGATGTGTCTATTTACGGCAAGAGGGCTTTGATTAATGGTAAACAATCACAGCTAGTTTCATTAGAAGGGATATAAGGGATCATGAGCCGGGCTTATTATGAAGAAATAAAATGAATGGTTCTCTTTGTGGAACATGAATTCGTGGAAACCATTCCTAATGTTCCCATTTATTTATGATGAATGAAGTGACGATATACCTACCCATTATTTATGTAAGGTTTGAATGAAAATTTCACTTGCGGGCACAAGAAATGAAAACTTCGGAATTATATTTTTGTTTTGTTCAACAAAATAGGTATTTATACCTACTATTTAAACTTATCTTCTTGTAAAAAATCTAACCATTCACAAAAGCTACTTGTGTTTCTTATCGTATTCGTTATCTCATCATGTCGCTCATTTGGAGAAACATCGACGACGTACATACTTAACTGCTACTTTTTTTTACGTCTTTGCTTTCCTAACGTAAATACGCTTTAGTGCTTCCAATATTTAACTCATTTTTGGGAAAAATTACATTTACGTCGATGTTTCTCCAAATGAGCGATGTGTTACTTTATACCCTGCCAACCAGGCTGGATCTAAGCACATGAGTACACAATTCCACAGAGACCAAGGATTGTTACTTTCTTGACTTATACAAGAAAGTTTAATAATTAAGAGTAACTAAGATGCAATAGCACGCAACGCGAGCTCGACAAAATTTAGCGCCCCACCTCGGTAAGGTTAATTTCTTTTGTCAGTTTAAAACAGAAATAGAAGAAGCTTTGTCGACTTATGCAGAAAAACAGTAGGAATACGAGAACCTATGATGCCCCCGATTTTTAGCATACCCAGTCAGGCAGGCAAGCTACCCGGCCGGGGTAGCTAGGAGAGTGGGGCCCCAGAAAATCCGGGAAATCCGGGGCTATATATCGTCGGTTCAAAGGTAAAACACACTATGTGACATTTTGACCCAAAATGAGATTGTACTACTTTTGCTTCTATACTGAGAAAATCTACGATAAGAAAAAAATCACTGTGTGCGTATTGTGCTCCCTAACAAAACTGTGAAGTGAAAAAAGTATCCTTCAACTGATTTTTCAGACTAAAAAAACGCAAAATCTTAATTATCTCCATTAGTCAATTATGCCACAAAATGAGTTTTACCTTTGAACTGACGATATATTCCCTACTGACGTTGAGAAGATTCGAGAACTTTGTCGCAACAATGTAGTTTAGTCTCTGTAGCATACATACTCCATGCCCTAAATCCGTCAAGCCGTCTTTACAGCCAGCAGCCTGTGGGATTAACTCACTGTGCTGGCAACTGCTCAAGCATACGATAGAGCATTGAGCATATACATAGGCTCTCGGTCGCTCACAGCCGCTAAGTCCTGCTCACTGGGTAGCGGCATTAACTACCGGTACAGTTATGTAGCGTGAACTAGAGCAGTGAATTAATTACTTGGTGCCTACATAGAGAGGTGTTATAGGACGCTTGTGGTTTTATGTAGACAGTTGTGGCTTTGACAAGCTTGGGTCTTGTATTTAGTTTGAAGCTTCGCGTTGATTCTGAATTCAAGAAATCTTTAAAGTTGTGACTGCAGTAACGGTGAATATGAGGGACATGCCGCCTGCTGTTTCATACTACACTCGGCGTCACATAAATCGCACCTCTTCGAAAATAAGTTTAAAGCATATCCCGCCAGCAACGAATACATTAAACCCAATTAATATTGGTATCAATTGAAAGTATGTTTAACGACCTTTAAATTAACAACAGTTAGAATTCCTAAACACAACAGATCTCATTAGCACGTAACGTTAAAAAAAATGTTGTCAAAATACGCATTACAACGGCCACTAATTGCACCTCCCTACAAGGGTATAAAACGGGCGACCCGGGTTAAATGTGGGTCATTCGCTATTCAACCTTTAAAGTGAACACACGTGAACAGCTACAGCAAGAAAAATACCCCAGAAGATGGATACCACTGCAGATGAAGCCGCTCAAGTCATTGCACTACTGCAATCAGGGATGCGGCAATGTGATGTAGCTCGGCAACTGAACTTGAGTCGTTTTGCCGTTCGTCGAGTGTTCCAACGCTTTAAAGAGACTGGTGGCTATATCCGAAGATGCGGATCTGGAAGACAACGGTGCGCATCCGAAAGAGACGATCGCTTCATTGTTTCGACGTCTTTACGTAATCGGTTCTCCAATGCTGTTGAGCTGCAACAACAACTGCGATCAGCTCGCAGAACTTCTGTAAGCGTCTCCACGATTAGAAGAAGACTGCAGGAGAAGAAAATTGCAGCTCATAGGGCTGCTACAGGGCCAAAATTGACTGCACAGCATAGGAGAGACCGGTTGCAATTTGAGAGGGCTGTGCTCTTCTCGGATGAGACGAGGGTGTGTCTTTTCTGCAACGATAGGCGTCGAAAAGTGTATAGGAGGCAAGGGGAACGATTCGCACAAGCCTGTATTCAAGAGACAGTGGAATACGGGGGTGGCTCGTGCATGTTCTGGGGTGGCATGTCAATCGAAGGCAAAACGAACCTTGTGTGTGTTTCTCGGACTGGAAGTGCTCGCGAGCAAGGGTCACTGACTGCTGCTCGGTACATAACAGAGATCTTAGAGGAGCAGGTTGTCCCTTATGCGGGTTTTGTTGGCAGTGGGTTCACGTTAATGCACGATAACGCCCGCTGTCACACCGCTTTAATTGTAAGAGACTACCTGCAAGAAGTTGGAATCCCTGTTATGCGCTGGCCGGCGCGAAGTCCAGACCTAAACCCTATTGAGCACCTTTGGGATGAACTGAAACGGCGAGTACGGGCACGTGATCCTGCCCCTGCCACTCTCCAAGGCCTCCAAGATGCCGTCGTTGCAGAATGGGACAACATTCCGCAAGAGACTGTTGTCACATTAATTAGGTCCATGAGAGAACGCATGGATGCAGTCATCAGGGCTAGGGGGGTAACACTAGGTTTTAAGTTGTTTTTAAGGACTTTGATGTAATTTTTGCTGATAAAATAAAATTTAACTTTTTAATCATTTGCATTAGCTTGCTTTTTTTTATTCCCTGGTAAACAAAAAACCAAATCCATTAATTTATTCTGAAATTTAAATAAATTGCCTTTCCAATGATACCTTATAGTCATATGTCTACCATTAATTAATAGGGTTAAAATGACTTTGAAGGGAATTTTTAAAGAGGTGCGATTTTTGTGACGCCGAGTGTATAAGTGCTATAGGTATCCTACATTTATTATCTTCTTAACTAATGAAAAACAAAAGCAAATATGTGTTTTTTTTCGTTCAACAGCAGTGGCGTAACTATAGGGTGGCATTGGGGCAAAATGCCACGGCCCCCCGGCTCGAGAGAGCCATGAGCACAGGAGGATCCTAACATAAGGACAGAAGCAGTCAGGTGTTAAAGTTTTTGTAGGAGAAAATATGGGCGACCAGAATCAATTCTATTTTATTGTAACTTTTGACGTTCAAAAGTGCCTTTTGTGTGCCTAATTGAAATAAATGCTTTGACTTAATGAAATGTACGCGGAAGAAGTCGCTGGAGAAGTGCTAGTAAAAAAAAAAAAAACTACCTATAACGTTGGTTGAGCTTCTTTACATTGAGGGAGGGCCAGATCCCTTGAATTTGCTACGGGCCCCAAACGGTATAGTTACGCCACTTATCAACAGTTAGAAAGGAAAACGTTTTACATATATCACGCCTGTAATCCCCCGAATGGTATATAGGTAGGCAGAGGTGCACCTAGTACACCCTCATTTCGCTGACGACCCGTAAAGACTGTCAAAGATCCACGAATGACAGCCGGGACCAACAACGGCTTAACGTGCTTTCCGAGGCACGGAGGGGTCTCGGTATGTAAAGATGGTCAACCATCCACAGACCAACCGCGGCAAGCGTAGCTTAACCTGATCGATCAACCTGTGCAGCTGTTCTCATTTAGCCACGGGCCCCTCCTCTTCTATTATTAAGTAGACCATAAGTAGAAAAAAAACATTTTGAAAGAAGTTATATTGCACGTTACCTATACTTTGCTCACTTGGCGAATAGCGGCACCGCACCGCAATTAATTCGAGCCATAGGGCGAAATCATAACATTGCTTGGCGGCGTCGCATAATTGTAAAAATCTACGACTTTCGAAATCGAAATCTATTGCTGTGCGACGTCGTTTTTGCGTTACGACGCCGCAACGCAGTGTTGTGGCCTCGCCCATAGCGTGCCACACGGGAGTTGCGGCACCGCAGTAGAACGCTGTTTACCGTGGTGCGTGCCGCAGCGCATCACCCTTCCCCGCTTCGTCTCGCAGGTCACAAGTGCGGCGCGCCTACGACGCCGCACGGCGCACTGTGGACGGAAAACCAAGCTCCCCTTTCGTAGGATTTTTGAAAAATAAAATGTTTTATTTGATAGTTTCAAGTATACAGTTTTGTTGAGTACATTAAAACATTAAGTAAATTAGTAGTTACGGGTTTTCTTTTTCAATCTATAGCATAAAAAAATGACTTTATATATTTCAAATGTATGAAAATGGAATTTGTTTTCCTCATAACTTTTGTCTGTCTTGGATTGTAAAGCTGAAACTTTTAGGTATTGTTGCCGAGCTTATACTAAAGCTACCTGACCTTTGACCTTGACTCCGTACTTCCCCGTTCAAAAGATATGAATTAATTAAAAATGCATATTTGGACGATGTTTTAATACGCGGTAATGTACCTCAAATATATGTATATATCATTTTTTTTACCCAGTATTGAGCCCTGATAGTCAACAAACATATGTGACTATTGATCTTGATAATAAAACGTCCTTATTCAAAACGTATGAGTAAATTAATAATTGAATTTATACAACAAATAATGCGATATGAATTCAATGATTCAGGAGGACCTAATCACAATTAAATTAGTCAATGTCACAGTCAGACAGGTTTCCTATGTCTACGAAGTCTACATTTTCTATACTTATCTGAACTAGAAGTTAATAACAATAACAATTTGGCTACATCTGATAGAGGTTTACTACGAAGTTGCTTCATTTTAGGTCTGAAACTAGAGAGATATGGGTCAGACGATATCAGCAAATTACGGTTAATATCCTCATTTGTTGCAATTCTGCTAGTTTCCCGCGAGTGGAAGGTTCTGATTTTTTTTTAAATCTTTGTTGCGAGCTTTGGATGCCTCTTCAGAAAGTTTACCGGTCGGAATAAAGTTATTGTGCTCAATTATGTCGGCACCATGCATGAGTAATTTATGCACACTTGAGGGCATTTAATACCATGCATAGAGCTAAACAGCTGTTGTAGCGTTGCACAATATTGCCGGAACTTTTCCACGTCTATAAACTCTCCACATGAGACTACCTGAAGAATCACTCCAAACCGTCTAATAAGTTCTTCATCAACACCCGTGATCTGCGCAGTTACTTCGGGATTAGCAAAAAATCTTCTGGCAGTATTTCCATCATTGGTAGTTCCTGCACCTTGTTAAACTCCATCCACAAGCAGTCCCATTTCATACCGAAATCGTTATTGAATATTTATTTTTTTGTTGGCCAATTGTATTTTTAAATCATATCCTTTAGCTTGCCATTTCTTGAAGTCAAGGCGGTAAGCAATGTGCAAGATGCATTCCATGCATTTAATACGTGCATGAAGGGAAGACAGACCAAACTTAAACATGTCGACAGAATGACTTCTCTGTGATACCATGTCGATATTATTCATCTCTTTCGGTGTCGCTTTGCATATATCACATGTCGATGTGGAGGTACCTGATAGATGTGACGTTATCTTGCCATCGACCATGGTCATATGTAGCTTGTGTCTCACATTTGCACCTTCAATAAAAATTGGCCGTATAGCATCAATTTCTGTTTCAATTGACGCCATTTCTTCTTCACTATTCAAATAATTTTCTTTTGCGAATTTGAAATAAATTGGCCGACAGTAAAAAGTTGAAGACGGTTGGAATTTTCCCATATCTCTTCATCAATCATCTTTCATCATTTTCAACGGAACACATGAAGATGCTGGCGTCATCTCCTTCCATTTTTTGTTTGTAGTTGCTGTGTCCAGATGCATCGTCAAATCCCCATTTACTGACTAGAGTCAAATTACTGCCAGTAACATCAGTTACCAGAGTTTTGAATAGTTTCTTGACCATAACGTTTAAAATTGACTGTAATTTAGGTTTCAGTATCAGTTATCACTATGTCTTCTTTTTCTACATAGCACTTTTTCTTCTCATTCTGTAAAACATCATTATGATGGAAAAATATCACATCCCAAATCTTTTGTTGTCTGCCTCAATGTTATATATTGCCATTTTGACAACTTTAGTGATGTTGACATACCCAGTGCCTTATCAGCAGGCAAAATTCGTTTCGTTAAATTCAGACAGGCTCGAAGCATCGGTGCATCCTCTGGATTTTTTAGCTTCAATAATTGGCAAAGTCCATTTGATTTTCATTGTCACCAGCTTTCATGACAAGAGCATAAGCTAGTGTATCAAAATCATTTTTAGCTAGATGATCTTCAGTTCGTCTTCTTTTTTTTCGTTAAAATCAATAGTCACATGTTTGTTGACTATCAGGGCATTCAGGGCTCAATACTGGGTAAAATAAATTTATATATACATATATTTGAGGTACATTACCGCGTATTACAACATCGTCCAAATATGCATTTTTAATTCATTCATATCTTTTGAACGGGGAAGTACGGAGTCAAGGTCAAAGGTCAGGTAGCTTTAGTATAAGCTCGGCAACAATACCTAAAAGTTTCAGCTTTACAATCCAAGACAGACAAAAGTTATGAGGAAAACAAATTCCATTTTCATACATTTGAAATATATAAAGTCATTTTTTTATGCTATAGGTTGAAAAAAAAAACCCGTAACTACTAATTTACTTAATGTTTTAATGTACTCAACAAAACTGTATACTTGAAACCATCAAATAAAACATTTTATTTTTCAAAAATCCTACGAAAGGGGAGCTTGGTTTTCCGTCCACAGTGCGGCGGCCCAACGCATCGTATGACATGGCATAGGGATTTGTATGTAGGATGACGTTGCGGCACCGCTCCGGCGCTGCACCGCACCGTTAACGCACCACGTGTGGCCTCACTCTAAGCGCTACACCGAAATAGGTGTCACAATTTGACCGTCACCTCTCGACTTTTTTCATTTGACCCTTACCTGGTTTTGTTATAAGGCAGCCGAATACGCATCTACTCTATTACTCGACATCCTATCTCACGCCATAATATCGTTACAAGGGACAAGCAAGGGACCCTCGAAACAAAAAGGGGTACCTTTCACCGTCCATCGCCACACAATTAAGGACCTATTTAATATAGCTATTTGCTACACAAAAGGACCTTTTAAAAGGCTTTAAATGAGATTTTAGATATTAAAAGGTATTAAATTGGTTAGGAGGTTGAATTACTAAAGGGAATTTAGGGGTTTGTGAAATAGCAGGCTCGTGACAGTTTGCTATTTAATCTGTAAAGTTGGCGACATCAAACCAAACCTGTAACAAAGGAAAAACAATTTTTTTTTATTGTTGAATAGACCCGCTCTTGACCTCGATCACGTCTGATGGAAAGGGATGGACTAGGTCTACGATGGAACGAGCGTACCCAGAAGAAGCCTAAGGCACTGGAACTCCCACGCATCGACGAAACACAGCAGGCTGCTTGACGAGGGACTCCGGTGGACAAGACTTAGGGAAGTCTTGTAATCTTTTACCATTTTAGAAACTCAATCTGCTTAGCCTGTTCCGACTACGTTGAGTTTGGCTTCCAGTCTAACAGAGCCCATCTGACCTCCACAACCCAGTTACTGGGTAACAGGATAGCCCTTTGTAAGACTGGTTGTCACAGTTTCGGGCTTCTGACTGTACCGACTGTCAAAGGCCTACGAATGACAGCCGGGACCAACGGTTTAATGTGCTTTCCGAGACACGGAAGTATATAACTTTTCGGTATGTAATGGACCCATCCACGGACCGTCCTCCGCAAGCGTTGCTTTACTTGGAAAAGCGACCCGTGCCCGGGAAATATTATATTGCACAAGTGTATGCAAACACAAGCGCACTCTCTTTTCCCTCACTTCGTAGTCCGATGGGACGGCGATCTAACACGCCCGGAGAGAGATCAGGCGCAGGACCAACGACTTAAGATCATAGCACACATATCAAGTCGGAAAGGGATCGTAACCGTATCGCCTTTCGCCTTGGCGTCAAACAGGCGTCAACCTAACGTAAGCACGTAACCAAAGCGGTTCAGAAGCTCTGATACGTCGACTCGGCTACGGCTAGGCGTCGTCGCGCTGGTTGATGGTGCTGCAGGCAGGCCGCGGGAGGGGTGAGAGGGGAAAGGGTGGACGAAGAGACTATAAGCTTGGGTATGGAAAGACATAAGCGCGGGAGCTGAAAGTTGCGCACCGCACCGCGGTTTGTGAGCTTGTCCCGAGGCGAGGCGATTACGTTACGATTCTGATTAGTGTGCGTTGCAGTGGGGAGTTTCATACAAAGAATACTGAATAGCTCGAGTTGACACATGTTACACGTGTTACATGTCATTACTTCCCAGAATTTGATCCTTATTAGCAACACTATCAAATGGTGTAATAATACAGTGTGTGTGTTTTTTTTTTCAAAATCAACAGGTTCGATTCGTGGCTAGAAATATTGATTTTTCAAAAATCCAATGATGCAATTTTAGTTTTCATCAAAATCGAGCCCGCGACTCCTTTGAGTATTTTTCCCCATAGTTTCGGATTTGGCCATCCACGCCCACTTGAAAAATTCACCCTGTATAGTTTAGTTTTGTAATTTTTATTAATTCACTAGCTTCTGCCCGCGACTTCGTCCGCGCGAAATTCGTACTTTCCTCTAAAAGTTTCGAAAATGTATGTTGGTATGATCTTTATAATTAATTTAGATAAATAAGTATTCGGGCCAATTTTTAAGTTTATAGAACAAAGGAATCAGATTTTTCAAATAAACTGTATCCCCGCTTTTCACCCCGACAGGGGTGGAATTTTGAAAAATCGTTTATGACATTGGCTCGAGAAGTTGAGGCTGTAACTCTCATAGAGTTTAACCGATTTGCTCTTTCCTCTGCCGATTCTTGAGATCGCGTAATTCTCATTTTCTTAGCTTTACTCGAAGTTCGAGATAAAGATAATGGTTTTTTAGGTGGCATTGTGTAATAATCTACGGTAACGAAAAGGCTGTCAGTTACCTAACAAAATAACCTACGTTAGAGGTCCTAACTTTAGCTACCTTACACTTAAAATCTTAATGATTATTTACACTAAAATATTCTAATAGAATTATACCCAGAAATATATACAACTCACAACAAAAAAGAAATGAAAATAAAGCTGAAACGCCTGTGCAATACTATCTACCTATACCTACTTAACTTAAAAATAAATACTTATAACTACTTTATAATTAATAAAAGTATCTACGCTTAATAATTTTTAATTTTAACGAATATTTTAACACTACCAAAACAACTCATATCTATTTTACAAAATAACAACAAAAGAAATTCAAATAAACTATTTAAAGACTAAAAGTCGCGCTGATAAGCTGATAAGGTTTCTCAATATCAATTATTGTCTGTCAATAAGGTCGAACGCTCTGAACGCATCAACAGCCAAATATTGAATGAAGCTCGTTTTTTTTTTTTTTTTTTTTGTATGGCATCTCGCAGTTCAACTTATGAGGTTGTCGTCTGCTTAACCGGGCTTGAGAAGCTCGCTCTCGGACCTCCCGCTTTTTTATACCCTACCGCCGCCGCGACCCGTGTCGAGCGCGGCAACCGTTACACAAAAATAATCCTTATAGCATGATTCAGTATTCACGTGGGACGGCGCGATGGCTTATTTCATGTATAAGTTTGGTGTTTCTATACCGATTTCTATGATTCTTTTTTTATTGAATAGGTAATAATGTTAACTTTTTAAAATTACGGATCAGTGAGAGTAAATAAACGTAAGAGTAAACAAATATAATTAGAATGCTCCGAACTGCTAAGCTATCAGGAGTTACACGTGTTATTGTGAGTCAACCATAAAAGATAGACATATGCTGTTGCGGGATATTTTTTAGATAATTTTATGTAGAATATTTCCGTCATACATGATTTCTATGTAACTTTAACCATAACGGTTGCACACGCGACGGAAGCTTAAAAAATGGAGTAACTTCTCCCGTTTTTCCAACATTTCCCTTCACTACTCTGCTCCTATTAATTGTAGCGTGATGAAAAGTATACTATAACCTGCCCAGGAGTATGAAGAATAATTGTACCAAGTTTCGTTAAAATCCGTCCAGTAGTTTTTGTTTCTATAAGGAACATACAGACAGACAGACAGACAAAAATTTTACTGATTGCATTTTTGGCATCAGTATCGATCACTAATCACCCCCTGATAGTTATTTTGAAAATATATTTCATGTACAGAATTGACCTCTCTACAGATTTATTATAAGTATAGATTAGCTATTAGTTATTATTTACTTATCTATACTAATATTATAAAGAGGTAAAATTTGTTTGTAAGTTTGTATCTAGGGGGTAATCTCTGGAACTACTAGTCGGATTTGAAAAATTCTTCTTGCATTTGATAGCCCAATTCTTGAGGAAGGCTATAGGCTATTTAACGTCACGCTATGACCCTTAGGAGCCGAGCAAAAGCGCTATGGGGAAACGAAGTGATAGAGCAGGAGACGCGGGCAAGTGATGCAATACGACGAGATGGGTCGAGGGAATAAGAAATTTCACGCGAACGAAGTCGCGAGCAGAAGCTAGTTTTATATATGTATATAGATTAGGTATTAGTTATTATCTACTTATTATTTTAATAAAATCACTTTTATTATGATGAAAAAAATTACATTCAAAATGGTCCTAATGTAGAAAAATATTATGACGACGATGTCTTAAGGGATTAAAAACGGCACGTGCCATAAAAAACGAAACGATTGTTACATTCATTTGGGAATCGATTATTGCGATCGAGTGAATGTTCCCGATAGTCGTATTAGGTTCTGTTGGGAACCCGCTACGTGTTACGACTGTCAAACGTTTGGAGGTCTTTTTGGATTGCCAGGTGTGTATTTTTTTCTGTGGTTCTTTCAGACTTAGGTGCTTTATATTTTACTTAGATCTAGGCTGAGGCTACAGTAAGCAGCGATTTGCGATGCGACTGGAAGACTGAATCGAGATAAACATGGTATGGCTACATCATTATAAGCGAAAATCCGGCGTATATTCGGCGATGACGTGGCTACAGTACACATGCTATCAAGTCATCCATCGCGGTTTACAATACGCATAATGTACACGCATATTTATTTAGTAGCACTATTGAACTAGTCGTGCAAGTGAGAAATTTTCTAATAAATTCGCTTCAATTTCGCTGATATGTTGATGTAACTGATGCCGTGATTACAGTAATGTTGTTCCTATCGTATTGTAGATATTTTGCAACTTGGAGGTTTCGAGACTTGGGTCTTATGAGATTTGAACTTTTTGCTACCATATGTTATTTTGCAACTTGAACGTTATGACACTGAACCAAATCAAAGATCGCTAGTAATATTTGATGTACGGTATAGCTATATACGTGAGCATTCCTTTATTTGTTTTAATCGCTCATGTGTCGCAGGTCGCGTCGCGGTCTAATGTAGCCTCAGCCTTAGGCTTTTCTTATTTAAACTAATAATAAAGCTGAAGAGTTCGTTTTGTTTCAACGCGCTGATCTCGGGAACTACCGCCGAATATGTTTTTTTCTGTATTTGATAGCCTATTATATAGGGTTAGAGGCTATTTAACATCACGCTACGACCGACGCTTACGAGCCGAGCAAACAGAAAAAAAGTCGGAAAGAACGCAAAGCGAAACGAACTAATAACGCGGGCGGAAATTTCACGTGGACGAAGTAGCGGGCAAAAGAAGCTAATTAAAATATAAACTGGTCAATTTTTTTGTTATATGTGTCTAAACAAAAAAAAATAAAAATATTAAATGTTGGAACAAATTAATCGACTTTTCTTAAAGTTCTTTTCATCAGTTTTCGAATCTCATGTCAAGTAATATTGAAGATCAATGTTATTTTGGTAAACCAATCATAACATCCTACTAATATTATAAACGCGAAAGTTTCTTAGATGGCTTGAACGTCGTAATGTAAACTACAACTAATTGTTAATTTAGTTAAGGCGCTACCTCGAAAATCTAAAATCCTCGAAAACCCACTAAGCGAGCGAAAGTGATGCAATTACTTTTGAAACTCAAAAGAAGAGTGATGGCTATAGTTTGCGTGCGCTCGGAACAAAACGACGTATGTGCCACAACAAATTTACAACTTAAAAAAAAAACTACTTTGAGTAAACTTTGATATGATAATTCTCTGTTTTAAAGTAAATTCCATTGAATTACTCTTAAGCGTTACGCCGTGATGTCGAAAAAAGTAAAAAAAATAGGTGTAGCTTTGCAATTTTTTTGTATCGAGAAATATTCATTGAATCGTGTATTCCTTTGACACGATATTAGACCAAAAGTCAAGACCATAAAGCTTATAATACATCAGAATAACACATAGGATACTTTTTATCCCGATATCCCCACGGGATCGACACTTATGCGGGTGAAACCGCGGGGTGCTGCTAGTGACAAATAATATTAGATTTTTGGATCTTTGACAGTCGTTACGGGTCGTCAGAAGCCGGAAAGTTTGACAACTAGTCTTACCAAGGGGTATCGTATTACCCAGTAACTGGGTTGTGGAGGTCAGATAGGCAGTCGCTCCATGTAAAATACTGGTATTCAGCTGCATCCGGTTAGACTGGGAGCCGATCCTAGCATAGTTGGGAAAAGGCTAGGCAGATGATGAGGTAGTCAGTATGCGTCACGTTGTGCTTAACTACATCCCATTTATTTACATAACAGAGTTTCATTAGACTTGGTTTGTCCCGTGTGTTCGCAATTACAAGCATTGTCATCAAGGTTGGGTGCTACGAGACTACGGCGTAGCATACGCATTCATATATGTGACTGCTACGCTTGCTACGAGATTCGCTACGACGTCATTTGTATACGTATTGAATTTATATTGTTTCATGAATTTTACGTTTTTGAAGAGTCTTAAATATTAGTAAATGCTTGCCATATAACTAGTTTATTATTGTTTTTATTTTTTATTATTATCATTTTTACTATGAGTTAAGTGACAAAGCTTTGAAATAACTAGTGAAAAAAATTATTAATGGAACAGCTGTTAAAACCATAAATGGTTGTTGTCCGCAAAAATAATCCCGTCCTTCACAAAACTCGTGTGTCCAATATTTCTTGTTTAGGGCAGCGCCGCGGGTGGCCGTGTAATTAAAACTCTATCGATGTTGCATCACTAGCTCCTAGTCTATGGTTACACAACTTTCACACCTCAGAATCACATGAAGCTAGGAAGTGTTGTCGGCACCCGCAGCCTTCAGTAGTAATTTCATTATTTCAGATTATTCCAGACGAACAGTTATCACTAAAATAATATTATAACAGTATAAATGAATGAATTGCACCGATCCCAGCATGGTTAAACCAGACTCGATTAATCGAATGAACCCCAAGATTCGCAATAGCTCCTGTAGACTCATGTTCATGGTGCTACAGCGACCATTGCATATTAAGGAGTAGACTGGGGGGCGCGGTAATGGTTGGGAAGACGTGCCTGAAGGATAGGGAAGGATTTAAGAGCCTACTGGATATGCATCCTAGAGCAAGCATTGGACTAGTGGAGAGATGGGTAATTATATCTCACTAAAATAACATTATAACAGTAGATTGTAAATACAATGGTTTTCTCATAAACTGTCATCTAACAAGACATGCGTTCATCACTCCTCATACATTCCCTGCCTGCAGTGCCTACTGCCCATACCAAGACAAACGATTCCGTTTCAACTTTTCTGCAACTGGCGCCACTTTCAAAATTCCTCTAAACGAATTTAAGATGAGCAAGTTCCATAAAATTCCGTCCCAACCAAATGGTGATGATGCGGAGTTTATTCAGGTTCATAGTCCAAATGTAATCCGTAGCAGTCTGTATTTAGGGCACGATTTTTTTTTTATGGATGGGAAATCATCGAATGACCCTTCCTGCTCTGGGTGGAGCGAAAGGGAGTGTCAGACTCTTACTGACTAAAACCCATCCGTGTTCCTTCCTTAGCCCTTTATGTTCCGGGGTAGCGGTAACCCTTTCGGACAATCCCGCACCCCCGGCAGGCTTTGGCCTTGTCAGGCCCCATCCTTTTTGCTGACATCTCTTTGAGGCGCGCGTGGAACACATACGCGCCGTCCGGCACGGGCCTGGTCCTGATCGGACGGTGAGCTAATTTAGGGTACGACGGGACTTTCATACGCATTGCAGTCATAAAAGTCCCCAATTAAGTAAAGAATAAAAAAAAACCAAGATAGATAAAGTTTCAAACTAATGCCTCCTCCGACTCTTCCTACATCTTACACAAAACTAAAGTTCCCCCAGGAGCGACTAAGGATACAAACTGAACTTGTAGGTTTATTAACTGCGAGGTATACCGCTGGTCTTAGTCTCAGCCTCTCCAACTATCTCACTTACTTTATATCTACGCAAACAGAGCAAAACCACCTCCCAAGTGCGTGCATGTTGCACAGAAAAGCGAAGGGTTATTTATTTATTTATTGATACAGTCTTAATACAGATTTGTTTGTTTTGTACCATTAAACCAGAAATGGTTTGTATTGGTATTCACATTCGCTATAAGAAAACTTAAAGTTATACTCGTACTAACATAGTACCCAATCATTAAGAAGTCTTAATGATTAGGTACCACGCCAGTACAACTTTTATTTACTTCACTTATATATCATTCATCTACTCACACCATTTGCTTATATTATATAAGCAAATAATGTAGGTACACGAATAATATTACACGTATTTCTTTCATTCGTAAACATCTATTAGCAAGTGCGTGAGTCACATGTAATGTTTTGTTTTGCTCGCTACTGGGCCGCTAATTAGAATACCGGTTTTAGTCAACGTAAAGAAATTCCTATATACAGGTTGCTTCGTTTTTATTTATTATTATTAGTGTTTTAAATTTAAAATTTATTTTATTAAACTAAGTTAAGCAAATGGTTGAAATAGTAGTTTTTGTATTTTTGCTTATAGTTTTTCGAGTTTATTTCGTCTTTTACAGATTTTGGTATTTCATTGTTTATTGTGGGTATTAAAAATTTTACTGTTCGCCTTCCATAATAATTTCTAACCTGAGGTACTATTCGTTTATTTTTGGAGATACTTCGTGTGATTATTTTATGTGATATCGGTACTTGAATGCTTTTATTATTAAATTGCTCAATCAAGAGGGCCATGTTGAGTCTCGTCTGTATTGGCAAAATCTTACAATATTTAAATATTTCAATGACGTTATCTTTATATTGGTGTTTTATTTTTCTGGGTACAATGAGTTTTAAAAGTCTAACTTGCAGTTTGGAAATTCGTTCAGTATATGATTTAAATGTTCGCCCATAACTCGTTATTCCGTATGCTATAATTGATTCCGCTAACGCAATGTACATGTTGAGCAGGATTTTGAAAGGAACTTTAGGTTTAAGAATGTAAAATTTTGCCAGTACAGCTCGCAACTTGTCACAGACTAAGTCCACGTGAAAAGTCCAGCTAAAACGATTGTCCACGACTAATCCAAGGTAGGTGTGGTGCGTTACTTGATCAATTGCCTCACATTGACATGCACCTGATAGATTGGAGTGAAGACAACTGTGACTGTGTGCGATTATCTTAAAAGAAGTAGTGCGCTTTAGATGGCTAGAGTGGACATGAATGATTTTGGTCTTACTTGCGTTAAGAACCAGCCCAGCATCATGTGCCCATTTGGAAACTTGTGCAAAATCTTCCTGTAACCATTGAGCTGCTATTTTTACGTCTCTGTGGGTAGCTACAAGGCATGTGTCATCCGCATATTGATAGACGGAACAGTGATTAACCACACGTTCCATGTCGTTTACATATGTCAGATAGTGCAAGGGTCCAAGTACTGAGCCTTGGGCTGTTCCTTCAGTGACTTCAATGGCGTCACTGGTTTCATTACATATCTTGACATTGTATTTACGGTTCTTAAGGTAGTCCTCACACCATTTGAGTATTGGTCCTCGAACTCTAGAATTATCTAATTTTGTCAGCAACGTGTCGTGTCTAAGCGTATCGAACGCCTTGCTGAAGTCAATAAATAGTAAAATTACATTATTTTTATCATTAAGAGATTCGTTGACCTCATCCGTGAATTTAGATAACAGTTGTGAGGTGGACTTATTGGGTCGAAAACCATATTGTGTGCTGGACAACACGTCATTTTTTACATAAAAGTCTTGTATCTGGTTACAGACATATTTTTCTACTATTTTGTCGATAACAGGTAGAATAGTGATCGGTCTATAATTTCCATAGTCAGCAAAACTGCCTTTTTTATGTATTGGGTTCTGTACATATAGTAACATACATACATAAACTTACACCTTCCATCCATGGGGTACGGCGAAACTACAGAACGCCACCTGCTTCGATCTTTACGTGCTCCTTTTGCTTCGTTTACAAAGGTATGCAAATACATCAGACGGCCAATTCTCATAATTAAAAACTTTCAAAATCTAGTCGCAATTTCATCACAGCGACAATCAATATCAAAAACTTGACAAAAATGTAGGCAATTTTGACATATTTTTGACAGTTGAGACTGCGATACTGTGAATGTTCTTAAAATTACGAGAATTGCTCCTCTGGTCATATACGCACGCTGGTTGCGAGTACTACGCATAGTGCTTATTTTAGCCCACAGCTCATTGGGCATACTGCAGACGTATACG
This sequence comes from Amphipoea oculea, assembly GCA_945859645.1. Taxonomy (NCBI): domain Eukaryota; kingdom Metazoa; phylum Arthropoda; class Insecta; order Lepidoptera; family Noctuidae; genus Amphipoea; species Amphipoea oculea. The sequence continues at coordinate 11,795,639 of OX243886.1, read as the reverse complement.
AAGTTCGTTACTTTAAAAAGCATACACCATTAAAACGTCAGTAAGTTTTTAGATGATCATTTAAATATTTCCGTTTTTTTTCAGCTGTGCACAAGATAATGTACACAAAGTAATGAATCTCCAAAGGTTCCGGTTTATTACGACAGAACCCTAAAAGTAAGCGGTGCAATAAAGCTGCATTTATTTCCCAAGATAATTTGTTTCAGTTATTATATAATACCTCCAGGGAGAAATAAAGTGGTTTTGGAAGAAGTAAATAGGTAGTCGAGAGGTAGTGGACGGGACGACCGTTTTTTGTTCCAGTTTGCACGAAATTGGTTTCACTCAAGAATCAAGATCTTCTGCACTGCGGTGAAATCATTTTAAAGTTGAGAGCGGTGCATTCTGAAAGTTGCCAACATTTATTATTTTTAACCGACTCTAAAAAATGAGAAGGTTCCATGTTAGTCTATAATGTATTTTTGGAACGAAGTTCGTTAACGGGGCTTGCGCTAGGAGTAAACCAGGGGCCTGCCAGGGCCGAAGTCTGCCGGGGGTGCGGGATTGTCCGAAAGGGTTACCGCTACCCCGGAACATAAAGGGCTAAGGAAGGAACACGGATGGGTTTTAGTCAGTAAGAGTCTGACACTCCCTTCCGCTCCACCCAGAGCGGGAGGGGTCATTTGATGATTTCCCATCCATAAAAAAAAAGGAGTAAACAGGGAGAAATCGTCACGTAACGAAAAAACCCCTCTATAAAAACCCCTCTATGCTACTTTTTATTACATATAGTAGAGAAATTCAGAGAGAGAGAGATAGTTATAACAAGACAAACATTATGTTTGTTCGTTTGTCTGGATGCATGTTCCAGATTGTTGCAAAAACGGGTGAACGGAGTCACATAGATAATTTATAACCTTAATAAAATATCATTTACAACACATTTTAATCCCGGTAGTACGTTCCCCTGGGATTGTCTCCAACATGGACGCGGGCGAAACCGCGGACAAAAGCTAGTAAATATGAAACATTTCAAGGAATTACCTGTAGTTTTAAATGAATAAAACAATCCTACTTATACAGCAAAGCCCTACTGATACACTGCACGAGACATTCCTAGCATACCCTAGAAATCTAGAATTAAATTAAAACATAAATTCCATCTCAGGTACTTATGCTAATATTATTCCGTTCTATTCTAGGAACGTAAGAACGTTAAATTAAAACATATACCGCATGTTTTAAATGCAATCTTGCAGCGGAAATATGAGTGTTTCACCACAGAAATTTTGCTGGCTGGAATTTTGCCAACTAGGTGTACTAAACAGTTGCACAGATTTGAGGGGGGCCATTCTTGTAATTTTAAGAACGTCCACAGTCTGATCTCAGTCTAAATCTGTCAAAAATACCTCTAATCTATACTAATATTATAAATTCGAAAGTAACTCTGTCTGTATGTATGTTACCTTCTCACGCCTATCACTGAACCGATTTAGATGAAACTTGGTATAGAGATAGTTTGAGTGCCGGGAAAGGACATAGGATACTTTGAGGGTCCGTTCACACAGACCGGCTCGGAGAGCATCGGCGCGCATTTTTCTTTTCACACAGACCGGATCGTATACGCTTGGAGTTGGTCGGAGCGGAGCCGCCAACTATTTCACATAGACCGGCTGGAAGCTATCTGAATGCGGATGCGCTCGGAGCCGGTCGGATGCGCTCGCAGCCGGTCGGATGCACTCGCAGCCGGTCGGATGCGCTCGGAGCCGGTCGGATGCACTCGCAGCCGGTCGGATGCGCTCGGAGCCGGGTGGATACACTACAAAGACTGTACCAGTATTCCACGCAGTCCAAGTTTTGTTTGGCGGCGTGCACGCCATCGGAGCCGATTGGCTGCGCGAGCGAGAAAGAGCACGCAATCGGAGCCGATCGGCTGCGCGAGCGAGAAAGAGCACGCAATCGGAGCCGATCTGCTGCGCGAGCGAGACATAGCACGCAATCGGAGCCGATCGGCTGCGCGAGCGAGATAGAGCATTTAATCGGAGCCGAACAGCTGCGCGAACGAGAAAAAGTACGCGATGGGAGCCGGTCAGCTCCTCTTATTATTTCACACCAAGCGCGTTCAAGCATTCTTAATGACAAAAGCAGTGCACATGCAAAAATAAACCTTACTACAAATACTAAAAACTCTGTTTTCAACGTGATAAGAATCTGCTCTCCTCTCCGAGCCGGTCTGTGTGAACGGACCCTTAATTATCCCGATTTTCATCGACACTTATGCTGGTGAAACCGCGGGGCGCAGCTAGTTTTCCTATATACATTGATTGTCGTTGAGATGAAATTGCGCCTAGATTTTGAACGTTTTTCATTACGGGAATTAGCCTTTTGGAGAGGTACATGGTTTCAATCATGCAGCTATACAATGTAGTTAGTCTCTGGAAATGACAGTTATGATGAAACCACGTAGCCTTTTTAAGTATGTAGAGGTCAGTTTAATTTTCCTGTTGGGAATGCGACGGAATTTCATTTTATTCGTTGAAGCTATAACCATCTCAAAATGCAATCGCATTCGCAAAGCCTTATATACTTACATAAACTTACGACTTTATGCCATGGTGGTAGGCTTCTGCCTAACATTGGCCATATTATAACACATACAGGACACCATAGTTATAGTTATCAGCAATTATCAAGATAATAATATCAATTAAGTTCCATGACATCTGGTCGATCTATTCCACATAATAACGTCATTAGTACTAATCAACAGAAAATCTGTAGGCCGGAGCTCCGTTCTGATCGATGTCTCGAACAAGAATGATCCCCGCCACTCGGAGATAGTCGTGAACAAACAACTTTGACGTTTCTATCTACCGTCATCCAAAATATCAACGACATAAAAGGTGGATATCCGTTTGGAATATTTTCTATGTTTTGCTACATTATTCCTTAATATTTTAACTAGTTTACTTTTACAGACATGTTTTAGGTTATGCAAAACATTACTATTTGATCAAGATTTAACAGTAAAGTGATAACAATTACAATACCTATAATCAGGATAATCTATTACACGTAAAGCCGTTGGTCCTGCGCCTGATCTCTCCCCGGTCGTCTCGGATTGCCGTCCCATCGGACTATGAGCGTAAAGAAACAGAGAGTGCACCTGTGTTTGCGCACGCACTTGTGTACTATAATATCTCCTGCGTACCTGGCTAATCTGCATTGAGATAGGCCACCGTGACTGAAGTCGGTCGGGGGATTATATATTTATACTAGCTGCGCCCCGCGGTTTCACCCGCATAAGTTTCGATCCCGTGGGAATATCGGGATAAAAACTATCCTATGTCCTTTCCCGGGACTCAAACTATATACCAAATTTCATCTAAATCGGTTCAGTGGTTTAGGCGTGAAAAGGTAACAGACAGACAGACAGACAGAGTTACTTTCGAATTTATAATATTAGTATGGATATGGATTTACAGCCACTAGCAGTCCAGCAGTTCTTCAAACATAAATATTGATTTGCGGAAACGTGTGAAGGAAATCCCGAATTCTTAACTGCACAACTAAAACTACTCCAAAGCAGCTCCACTAAGCAAAGCAACTTTGACAAATGTTCTTTGATGTGCTAATGTGGTCTGTGACAATATTGATACTGTACTTTGTAAGACTACCCTCATTATGTGACAAAGCACAAAAGATTTGCTCACATGGAATAATATATTAAAGCAAAGAGGACACAAATTGATAATAAGGTCTGTCCTTCTGCTGCAGAGGGTGTCAGTCGCCTACGATAGAATTGATTAGAATACTCTTTATTATGTACACCATATAAATTACAGACATAAATATAGAAACTTTAATGGGTGACACAATGGGCGGTCTTATCGCTAAGAGCGATCTTTTAAAGACAACCTTTGGATGGATTAAAAAACGGGAAGGACAGACAAATACTGTAGATAGTCTGTGGTGTACCATTTACACAATACAATAAATACATACACACTACTAATCTAAATAAATGGAAATTGTTCGACGAAAAAAAAAAATTCTATCCAATATGATTTGTGAAGATTCAGATTTTTTGGTCGTGAACCTGAAATATAATTTGTAAATGTAGTGTCTGGGTATAATGAATATATACATAGTACGGTTCATTGTATCTAGTCGCTCGATTTGTTCTAAAAATCAGTATAATAGTTTTTTTTTTGGAACGAAGTAAGTAAAGTTCTTTAACGGAGCTTACGGTAGGATTAAACTGGGAGAAGTCGTCACGTAACGAAAAAGCGTAATGCCCCCTCCATGCGACTTTTTATTACATACAGAGTGAAATTTTAATCACCGTATTCCTCTTAAGGGGTCATTGTACTCATCATTATGACCCTGCATAATAGATAGAGTTAGAGAGAGAGAGAGAGCAGTGGTGGCCCAGTGGTATCGACCGCGACTTACGAGTTGTAGGTCGTAGGTTCGAACCCAGACAGGCGCTTTACTTTGTGTAAATTATTTCATCACCACTGCTCTCAAAACGGTGAAGGAAAACATCGTAAGGAAACCGGCATGTCCTAGAACCAAAAATTCAAAGACATGTGACATCTACCAACCCGCACTGGGCCCGCGTGGTAGATTACGGCCCACTCCCTCTCACAGAGAGGAGGCCTGTGTCCCAGCAGTGGGAACATTATAGGCTGATGATGATGACAGAGAGAGAGAGCGATAGTTTTCGAAGGTGCTGAAGCCGATAGTGAGGTCAAAATGAAAATGCAAGATGGCGGCTGCGAAAATTTTCAAATTTTTCGTCGTTTTGAAACTTTCGCAGCCGTCATCTTAGATTTTCATTCTGAACTTCGTTGCTGCCGGGGCTTCCCCAACCCTACACGTTTTCCAGGAAATGTGTTCCTTTGACAGAGCCATTTTTAATTAGAGCATTCATTAAATTAAGGCATTCTTTTATTTTTCAGTTTATTCGAGGGAACACGAGGATACAACTGCATGGACCACGTGCATTCGGTAACATTTTTGGATCCTCATTTTATAAAGCAGCAATTAAACTTCCTTCAAAAAATGTATAAAATATAAATATATTCATTGATCTAAAAGTCAAATATAATATAATTAATTTTAATAAAAAAGCTAAAATAATTTATAAAAGCAGGGTTTTATAATTAATTTAACGATTTTTTTTGTATTTTACGAGGTTATATCATGGAACACGTTCATTCGAAAACAATTTGGGTTCCTCATTTTTACCCGACTGCGGCGAAGCCCAAAAGGAGGGTTATGTGTTTGACCCGTATGTATGTATCGTCCCCGTAGTTGGAAAACTAAATAACTCCGATTTTCTAGTTTTGAGATAAACGCGATTTAGTGTTTTTTTTCAATTAATGTTCATTTGTTAAAAAAATTTAGACAATTTTACTGTCGGTAATTTTATAATTATGCATTATTCCATCTGAACGACAAAAATGGCTATATTTTTGGAACGGAATAAGATAAGTAAATTCCTGTAAGACTCAAACATGCGTCATGTTTTGGATTATTTAAAAATAGGGAAAAGACAAAATCGCCAAAAACGAAGTTATTTAGTTTTCCAAATACGGGGACGGTATGTCCGTTTCTTTGTTCCCTCGTAACTCCTAAACGAATGAACGGATTTGGATAAATTATACGACTTTAGATTTGTCTTGGTGGCGCGAGTGTCACTGGCTACATGAAAATTCTATGTTTATATTTTCAAACTCAAATGGGTCCCGTCTGCTTCCAACTTTTATTTAATTTAAAATGGGCTTGTTTTTAGCTTTTCAGTTTTTTTTTTTAACTTAAGTTTTTTATCGTAGTCGGGTTTTTAGTGTTTTTAATTACTTTTTGAAGTGAAAACTTCTTTAGCGGCGTTGAACACTTTATACTCCAGTAGCCACTTTTCAGGTCTAGCGTGCTAAACCACTTTACTCCAGTAAGCATGTCCAGCGTGTCATCAATTCTTGGCAAAGGATAGCTGTCCTTCTTCGTAACGTCGTTCAGACGACGATAGTCAACACAAAACCGCATGCTGCCGTCCTTCTTCCTTACCAGCACTACAACACCATGGACTAGATGAAGGTTCAATAACACCATCCTTCACCATTCCTTCAATCATGGTTTCCACTTCCTTTTCACGTGCTACCGGCAATCTCCTTGGCCGCTGACGGATAGGCAATTCTTCTCCTGTGTTTATTTTGTGTTGAACTAAGCCAGTCTTCCCAATATCAGCATCGTTTGACGAGAAAACACCGGCGTACTTGAGTAACATCTTCTTCGCCTTGACCATTTCATTTTGGGACAGAATGCTGCGGCAGTCTTCTAAAAGTGTGGACACTTTCGTTTGTGCATCCTTGCTGAGTGTCCCAGTCGATAGATATTGGCATCGACGTAACCAATCCACTTCCTCGCAAGTACCAACTAGTGTGCCTTTTTCTATAATCTGTTCCTGATCACAAAGGTTCAGCACACGTACTGTAACACTGGCCCGTGCGTAGTTTACAGAAATTAATTGGAAACAAGCTGATGATGGTTTCTATTTGAACTATACTACTCACCACCGTGCTAAAGTAAATTTATAGGGTATATTCTGCTAGGGAAAGATTCAATTAAACAAGTACCTTCTTACACAATACAAGTTTATTGGAATTAATACAAAATTAAGGCACACATACAAACAAAGTGGCGAGCCACTAAAATAATGCCTCTTTCCCTGCTACTATGGCATTCACCCACACAACTAGTCTCCGTACCTAGTGGTATGGGTGAAAACCTGCATGAGACAATAGCAGTTTCTCAGAGTCGCTGTGCGAGTCCGCGAGGGAATGGATCAATAACCTTACTAGCTCACGTACATGTGTCGACCTATTTGGACTGTGCTCATATGGGGAAAATAACTAATATGCTAAGCAAACCCGAGACACAATATCTTACAACAACTGGTCTTAACACCTAGCCTTTTACAAAAGGCCTGACTCTCTCATAGGTTAAATTATAATCTTACACAATAACCTCTCAGTTTTGAACTCAGTTAATACCAATCAGTTAAAGTCTCTCAGTTGACCACATTCAGTTCATACCAATCAGTTAGTTCTGACCTCAGTCAGTTGACCACAATCAGTTGATTCTGACCTCAGTCAGTTGACGGATCGTCGGTCCTTGGCTTCGCTCACAGGAGGTTCCTGTGAGCACACGCGAACGCGGCCTACGGACTAGATGGTTACGCTTTCGTTACCTGGAGTGGCGTACTTCCCTCATAACCGGGAACCGGCTAAGTAAGGCCTTCCTGAACGTCGGATGACCACACCGCAAGGGATAACCTTAAAGCCGCCTGCGCTCTGATGAATTCCAAATCATCACACAACGGCGCAACATCCAGGCATCAATTTAGCTGCGCATAGCACCAATCAAAAGAAGGCTAGCATAACAAGCCAGACCTGTAACAACGTCCTCGTGTCAGAACACACATGCAAGAGACCTGGGCTATAGGCTGTCCAGCAAGAATAAAGCAAATGGTTTAATACTCACAGGATTCTGCTCTTACTGGAATTTATACTAAAACCCCATTGGGTTATTTGGGCACATCCCGTTCCTCTCAGGATATAAAGTCCCTCTCAAACAGCCCCCAGGCTCGTGTTCTTGGTCGTAAAAGACCGGACACGGAACACCGTTTTTTTCCAAACCAATCTGACAGTTTCTCGAATAATCTTCCACAGACTATATAAGATTATTATCGATTTTTATCTTTAATACATTCGACATTGTTTTTTAATTAAAAATATGGTGAATTATGTATGTTTGTTTATTTGTTTCAATTAACTGATAACTGTAATTAATTTACTAAACACAAAAAAACCGTCTTTGCGTAACGTAAACCACCATGACAAACGCCCGCTGCTATTCCACGACAGATGTCGCTACTATTTAGTTTTGCAACGTCACAGTACCCCTGAGATGTCGGTGGCTCTGACCAAAGTTCGTGCCACTTTCCATGGAAGGTCATTGTCTACCCTTTCCACGAGTACACAACGATTAGTTTGCCCAGGATTCCGAGGAAGACTAACCGGCACAATCGTTTCTGATCTCGGCGGAAGAACAATCTTTTTAAGGCTGTACACATTCCCTGGTAATGCCCCTTCCATAAAAAGTTCCTCTTGTCCACATTTCAAAACACCTTGCTTGACGTCAATCTCGCAATAATTCTTCCTCATAAAGTCAAGGCCCAAGATGCAATCGTCCATTATATCAGCCACGATGACATTATGCAGGTAGATTCTGTTGCCTAGCTTCAACTCCATCTTCTTCTCTCCATGGACGGGTATACGCTGACCGGTGGCTGTTACCAAATTAATGCGTTCTCGGTTGTATGCGGAGTCCCCAAGGAACCGACTTATAAGTTGGGAACTGACGACCGTACGAGAGGCTCCAGTATCTATGGTTAGCTTACACGGCGTTCCGTTGACCTCGCCCTTGATGATTAAGCTGTTCCCGTCATGGGTTTGAGTGATCGAAATCCTTGGGGCTCTTTGAGCATCAGCCAGCACCCGCCCCGCAGTCCTGGCTATTACTCGTTTCCCTGCTGCTGGTGCTGGGCGGTGCTGTTAGCCGCACTACCCTCTGGAGCTCGGTCTACTCTTTCTTCAGTTCGCTTAGGGCAACTAGATCGAAGGTGGCCCCTTTCCCCACAGCCATAGCACCTAGGGCTGTATCCTTTGTTGCGGTCGCGAACTGTAGCCGCTGCAACCTCCCTGACGCGATGGGAACGATGATCCTGCCGCACAGCTTCTACCTCCAGTGCATGGGCCAAGGCGTCCTTAAGGGTCCCGTGGTGACCGAGCCTTACAGCAGCTCTAACTTCAAGGTCACGGATGCCGTCGATAAATACCTGCACCAGGTTCCCATCAATAAGCGCAGGTACAGACTGGTATGCTTTCCGAACCAGCTTCTCAACTTCAAGGGCCCACTGCTGCAGGTTTTCATTATTGCGTTGCACGCGATCCTTGAGCTGCGCACGAAACACGTGTTCCAGGTGAGCGTCGCCATACCGAGCCTCCAATGCCTCAAGGAGCTGCTCGTAAGTCACTTCTTTTCCAAGAGCTTCCAGCACAGTTAAGGCCTGATCGCGCAGGCCTAGGGTGAGGGCAGTCATGGCCTGACTCTTACTCCACCCGTTCGCCTTCATGACAGCCTCAAACTGAATTTTGTAGGCCGACCAGGAAGAAGTTCCGTCGAACGGTGGCACTTTGAATCCCCGTAGCGAAGGTGTTGTAGCTACGGGGGCTGCGATTCCATCCTCAAGTTTAAGGTAATCCAGCGTTTTCTTCACGTCAGCCATTACGGTTTTCTTCACGTCAGCCATCACGGTGTCAACCCGATTATTCATTTGGTCGATTCGGGTTTCAGCTTCTAGCAGGCGGTTGTCGTGTTGAGCAACCTTATCCTTCATCTCCTTCATGTCTTTCCCGAAGGTAGCGTGAAGTTCCTTCATAAGGAGCATCTGCTCTTCCTGGCGGCGCGCCTGCTCCTCCTTATCCCGCTGGAGCTGTTCTTCCAACCGACGAGCCTGTTCCTCCTGACGGTGGGCCTGTTCCTCCTGACGGCGGGCCTGTTCCTCCTTGTCCCGCTGGAGCTGTTCCTCCAACCGACGAGCCTGTTCCTCCTGTCGGCGGGCCTGTTCCTCCTGTCGGCGGGCCTGTTCCTCCTGTCGGCGGGCCTGTTCCTCCTGACGGCGAGACTGTTCCTGCAGCATCATCATTAGAGCAGCAAAATCTGGTGCTGATGATGCTGGAGCAGCTGTGGACGGTCCGGCTTCCGTGATCGGTAGTTGGCCCTCCGACGTCTGTGGCGTTGCTCCACCGAATCGCCTCTGGTCCGTCTCTAGCTGGCGTTGACTCCGGGTACGGATACCCTCCGTGTCGTCCTTCGGTAGAATCGGCATGATTTTAATCCTTGCTTCTGACACCAATTGTTACGAGCTTGCGGTTCGTGACAATAAAAACTGCCGATTTAATAACCAAAAATAGACACTTTAATTAAAAACAGCAATTACAATTTTAACACACTAATTATAAAACACAATCGCACTACAAGATCACTTGAAAGTCGCACTTGAAGATCGCTTCGATGTTTCCGCTTGTATCGCTTATCCAACACTGTTTTCGGGACGCGGCGACACCGGTCTTATATAGGCCTCGGATAGTTCCAGAACCTTCTATCGTAGAAACATCTAGAATGTTCGAGTACATATCGGTCCCGGCCGACCAGACATCGATAGTTCTGGAAAGTTCTATCATCGAAGTTTCTAGAACGGTCGCGACTATTAGTTCTGCTACTCGATACTAGATGGCGCTAGTGGTAGCTAATATCACCATCAATTATGGCGCGCAACAGTATTATTAATATACTGTGTAAGCAAAAAACAAAACGTGTAATAAATATGGTAAATTATTAGAATTTAACTGTCATAATCAACAATAATATCTAGTCACCTCAATCTGAATCTCTGGATCTTGACGGACTCCAGTAAGCGGACCAACATCTCTACCTAAAAGGGCAGCCACTCTTTCCTCTAGAGGAGTTAGTACAGGCGCCCTGCTCGGTCCACCCCCTGTAGCCCTAAAACCTAAATTTATTTCTGTGACTTTGGCCCGCACTCGACATTTGTAGTCATTCCAAAACTGAAAGAGATAGAAAATTGTTGTTGTTGTCTTAGAATAGAATAGAATATTTATTTATTTGCTTAGAATGTAGCTTTTTAACAATAAGATGGATGAATGGTTTACAGGATCCTTGTACCTTCTGCCATATTGACATGCAAACATTAATTGGGTATACTTATTTTAGAAAATACATGGATATTCCTTATTAATAATTGTTGAAGTGTTATGACTAACTTTAACAACAACAAAATAAAAAATCAAAACTTTCATAAAAATAAGACATACCTATTTAAAAAGTTAAAAATCTTTATCAGTTAAGAAGTTGGTTACGGAGTAATAGCACTTTTCTAATAGCAGTGAGATAAGTTTCTTTTTAAATATTTGTGAAGGTTGCTCTTTAATGAAGTTTGGGATTTTGTTATATATTACTGGTGCCATATCAAAAATACTTTTTTTTTAATAAAGCAGTTCTATAACCACCTGTGTACTATAAGTTTTGGTACTGTGATCACAAAGTAATAGTTCAATGCCGAGTTTCATTTAAGTTGTGAATAAATGTGGATTGGATTTAACAAATAACAATATATTGTCTTGTCACATTACTTTTCCTAATGATTAGATTATAAATTAATATCAACTTGAAAACATACCATCGACCAATCCTTAGGTGTCCTTGTTACGCCTTCTGCATTTAAAATTTCAGCGCACTGTTGCCATAAGCGGGCTGACATGCCTCGTCCTTCTTTAGAACGCACTTGTCCAATGGCAAAATTTTTGTGTTCTTCCATAAAAACCACCAGAAGTTCGATCTGTCTCAGTGACGTAGTTTTTCGTCCTTCCATTATGCCTGAAAATATTAACGTATTAATAGACAAACGGTTGCAGCGAAACTAAATCTTTAGCCAGAAAATGGAACGCACCAATCTGCAAGTTGTCACATAATTTAAGTTTTTTATTATACTTAGCCCATAAATACTTAGCTATTTCAAGTGTGATTTGGGTCGTGTGACTGAAACCCTCAAGTGGGTCGTAAATATTTCCATTGATATAATACAAAACAAAAATAACGGTGTATGATGCGATTTCTGTCTTGATAAATAAAAAAGTAATAATATAATGAAATAAATACTCACAGTAAATAAATCATTTTGATGAACTTGCAACAAAAGTTTTTGCTTCCCGCTGCACTGTTGTTTACATTGGATTATCTTTGACTTTGACATAACAAAAACGTTTCGTTTCATATCTTCGGCTTGCAAGAGAATTAAAACTAAACGTTTTTCTAAATTTTGTATTATTTGACCAGCTAAATTTCCATTATTGCATCAATAAAATATAAAGTAATAAAGTTTGAATAATTTGTTTTATTAAAAAATACTTTGGAGGCACCTCTATCCATTTAGTAACATTAATATTTTATACTGTGGTATCATTAAAACATACTAATCGTCATGCTGGTATCACAAGATAACGTTCCTAGCACGTTCTAGGTTCCCGCTCCTATTCAGTTGGGATTACGCTCCCGGTGAAACGTAGCAAATAGTAGAATGACTTTTTAGGTAACGACCGCTCGGTGATAGGAATTGTACCGCTGCGTTGTCGCGATAGGATAGGTAACTTTGCAAATTAGTAGAATCGGCCCCCAGGTTCCATTACTGGTCCAGGTTCAGCTAGTGGTTCAAGTTCTGGTCCAGCCATTGGTTTAGATTCAGCTTGTGGCACATTTTCAGGTTGAGGCAGAGTTATCCGATTTTGATCCTGATTTGTCTGCCTTTGATGCCTCATCCAACAGGGATGACACACAAAGTTGGTAACCTAAAAAAAATAATTTAAGGTATTTTTATGGTGTCATAGTTATATGAAGAGAGTAAGGATGACTATTAACTGTTCGTAGGCAAGATGGGCATGTAAAAACATTTATAAAGCACAATGCTTAAACATCGCTCTATTTACCTGATGGAAAGCTGGATGTGATATTGGTAAATTCTGCATAATTGAATCGTTTCTTTCCACTGTATGATTTTGTATAGTTCTCACAGAACGACCACAAGTAATGCACACCATTGTATGGCCAAATAAACGAGCATCATTAGCTTCAGCAGAATTCAGCCTTTCATAACAAGGATGACAAATGTTGGCATCTCTTGGAACCTAAAAAAAAAACAAAACTGTATTACCTTAGTACCCATAATCTATGTATATATAAAATGTTAAACTGACTGATTGACAATTCCAAGACGAGTCTTTCTGATCCATTGTGCCAAGTTCATTATGTATTTTGGAAACCATGGTAAACAACTTGAAAATCATAATAGACATAAACATGGAAAGTTTTTTTTTAAATTTCGTTGGGGAAACTACCACAAAAACAAACAATTACTATTGCTCATGTAAACTAATAGAAACAAAAACTACCAAGCTTATAAAACTAACAACACATATTAAAATGTAAAGTGTACAATTAATTTATCATCATTCCCAAACTTCTGCTCAGCCTACCTAAAAAATGTATACTGGGCATTCTGTAGCAAACTACACACATCAAAAGTGTCTAGGGATCAACATATATTTTTGCAATAACTTTTCTCCTGATTGATATTAATTAAAATTTTTTTTAAGGATTCATCAAATAAAGTGTTTTCGTATGTCACAGTAACGATAAACCAAGTCACCTTTGCATTAATAAAGAAATTTGCCATTTTCCTAATAAAGGGATTTTTGACATTTGAACCACTAACACAAAAGTTCGAAAAAAAGACTGAAATAACAGTTTTCTTTAAAATTTTATTGGGTAACTTAAACAATTAATAATCCGTGTTTCTACCGCGAACACTAACAACACAAGAACATCGGTTTGGCATACTCAAAATGAGTTCATCCAAATCACGCTGTGGAATGGCCGCCCATGTTCGTTGCAACAACAAAAAAAGGTCTTCTTGCGACTGGATACCCTCCATATTCGGCAGAGCTCTTCTCTGTAGCATATCCCATGCATGCTCAATCGGGTTCAAGTCTGGCGACTGAGCAGGCCAGGGCAGGACATTGATGTTAGCTGCGGCGAGAGTCTGTCTTACAACTCTTGCGGTGTGCGGTCGTGCATTATCATGCATTAACTGAAATAAGGGACCGATTTGCACTTGTAGAGGAACGATGACGTCTGATACAATCGTCTCAGCATAAATTTGAGCGTTGAGGTTGCCTCTGATCCAAATCAACTCAGTTCTTCCGCCGATCCAAATACCCGCCCATACCATGATGGTTCCACCACTATAAGGATGGACTTCCTGGCAGGATTTTAATCGCTGTTGGCGTCCAGGGGTTCTCCAGTGTCGTATACGTCTTGTATCCGGTCTCATACCAAAACGAGACTCATCAGAAAAGCACACGAAACGCCATTGTTCTTCTGCCCAATTTCTGTGTTCAAGAGCCCATTGATATCGAATCCTACGATTGTGCATTGCTATAGGTGGTACCCGTAGCGGTCTTCGGGAATGAAGGTTCACTTCATGCAAGCGGTTTCTGACTGTTTGGTCGCTAATTAAGTTCCCTGAAGAGTGATGGAAGCCTCACGGCTAACATCATGGCGGTTATTGTTGGAGCTCTTCGAGTTAAGATTTGAATGTATCGGTCTTGTCTCCGTGTGGTGCAGCGATACCGTCCTCCATGGCGCTCAGCCACGGTACCAGTGCTTCGGTAACGTGTCCAAAGTCGACTGATAACACTCTGACTTGTATTCAGAGTTAAAGCCACAGTACGTTGCCGGGAACCAGCTTCTATCATTCCCACGGCTCTGAGCATTTCTTCCCTGCTTAAATGACGTCGCCGCTCCATAATAACGTTGGTTTTAATCAGTAGTAGGGAAACAGTAGCACTAATAATGTCTTCAATGCGTTGTATGTTTTTATAGGGAAAATATTGACAGCTGATTTTCATCTTTTACTCGAATTTGATTCACAGTTCCTGATTCAAATTATGAAATGCACCAAAAAGGATCCATATAAATTTATAAAATCATAAATTTATTACAAAGCCACATCTCAATCTTAAGAAATCCGCATAAAAATGCTTGATCCCTAGACACTTTTGATGTGTGTATTAGAAAAGTATCAAAAATAAATATTAATTGTAAAATAAATAATAGTAGATTGTACAACTAAGGCATAAAAGAAGCTATTTTACCCCGAGACGTTTATATCCACGCGAGCCGCAGGCGAGGGTGGATAGTTAAGTCGAGGGGTAAAATGGTTCGTTTATGCCTGAGTTATACACTCTGCTTTTCACTTCGATTGCGAGAAAATGAAACAGGCATAAAGTATACAGTACATAATTAATCAAAAATGTTGCATCCATAGCTAATTCCCGCCACCACAGATAATACCGCCACGAAAGGGGTTTGAAGATTTTGGCCCTAAAATCAGCCGCCATTTTGATTTTTTTTCAGAATCGCGGTGCGCAACAAAAGTTATATATTTAGATAGAGGACACTTATACCAACAAAAAATGTTATGTAACATAATATCCTAAAGCGTCAGGTTTCGGAGTTATTCACCGAAATATAAGTCGAAAACAACAAGGATTTTTTTGTTTTTTTTTCCTCCTGGTAAGCATATTGAACTATTGAGGCAATAGAAACGTTATGAAACCTTTATGGAGAAGAAACAAATGAAGAATAGTCATTTTTTAAATAAATAATTGAATACGTCAATTTATAGTTCGTTTTTTAATCCCAGAGACTAATCTGACAAGTGTAATGTCAAACATTTATACGAAAACACAAAAGACTTACATGTCAGATTAGTCTCTGGGATTAAAAAACGAACTATAAATTGCCGTGTTTAATTATTTATTTAAAAAATGTCTATTCTTCATTTGTTTCTTCTCCATAAAGGTTTCATAACGTTTCTATTACCTCAATAGTTCAATATGCTTACCTGGAGGGAAAAAAACAAGAAAATCCTTGTTGTTTTCGACTTATATTTCGGTGAATAACTCCGAAACCTGACGCTTTAGGATATTATGTTACATAACATTTTTTGTTTATATAAGTGTCCTCTATCTAAATATATAACTTTTGTTGTGCACCGCGATTGTGAAAAAAAATAAAAATGGCGGCTGACCTTAGGGCCACCCTCCATACAAAAATCTTCAAACCCCTTTTTAAAAGTTTTTTTTTTTAATTTTCAACATTTGTCATTCGACTTGGGTACTTCATACTGCCAAAAAATGAAAACGTTTCTTTGCCTTTTTAAATAATAAATGACAACTATTTTACCTGATTTTATTAAATTAACGATAGAAAACACGGAAGTGGTATAAATTAAAGAAAATGAAATAAATCACGACTTTAATCTGCGAAGTTTTATTGTGCGTGTGGCTGTTGGGCCTGATTACTTTAGTCTTAGAAAAAAAAATTACTTTATGCACTAGAACATAAAAAGCGATTTTATGTCGCCTAAGCACAACATAAAGACGGACTTTTAGAGCATGAGAAGTGAAAAAGCGATTTTATGTCGCCTAAGCACAGCATAAAGACGGACTTTTAGAGCATGAGAAGTGAAAAAATTATTTTATACGGCGAGCGCATTCGAAGATAAATTCAAATATAGAAACAATTCGGCGCGAAATTCAATAAATTACTATGGTCTAAGGTCCTCAGTGTTATTGACTCAGTTCAATTGAATGTCCAAAAAACTATTAAAATTACATTAGAAAAGCATAAATCATTATTATAAACAATGCTTATTGTATTTAATGCTTAAAATAATTTTATTTCAATTTCTGAGTAAGTATCGATTTCCGATATTAATATTAATTACCCGAGTCAATCGAAATTTAAAAAAAAATCGTTTTGCATAATCGCTTTCGCACATCATTATGATAAAAAAAACAATCATGAACGGCGATTATGAACACAAATTCAGTAGTGGTAATGAATAATACGTGTTATTCGACCTGTTTCAATATTACGTTAAGATTTGGGCATTTTCGTGTTGTTAATAACATTTACAATAATATTTGTCACATTTTAAATCTTATCTACTTGTGTGTGTGTGATATATGTGAAAAGTAAAAATGTAAACACGCACGATTGGCGCGAAACTTCGACATTAGATATCAAAAAACTTCATTACCACTACTTATTTTAACTTGAACAATGGATGAATTCGTTAAATAATTAAATTATGTATTATTCACTGCCCCTGTGGTGGAGTTTGGATGTTCGAAATCCCCAATTTTTATGTTTTTTAGCCTCGACCACCATTGTCAACAAAATGGCGAATATCGCATTTACAGACTTGAATTTTATAAAGGTAAAGTAATAAGCTTGCGCGCTAAATATGTAGGGTTGCCATACGTCCCGTATATACGGGACTGTCACCGTATTTGATCATCCCGTCCCGTATTACTACTTGTCCCGTATTTGTCCCGTATTTCGACAAAATACGAAAATAGAGGTGAATGGCGCGGGCGCCCGCCGCCCATAGAGACCATTGAATGATTGAATCCATATTGATTTGTCATTACAATTTTAAAATGACATGCGCCCAGTTCTATGATTATATAAAAAAAGAAAAAGAAGTTATTGCAAAAGTAAAATCAACTTCAAAATATAAATGGGCAATTAAATAAATACCTGAGTAATTTTATGTTAATTAAAAAAAATGTCTACTTAAGACTGAATAAAAAGAATGATTCAATAATTTTCACTTTTGATAAGTTTGAGATCAGAGGGAATCTGTTAGAAAATACATTAGTTTGTTTCTTCTCGCTATGTAGGAAGGTACACATGCGTGCTATGTTATGTAGGTATGGTGTAGTTGAAAAGCCCCGTGTCGGTGTTGAATGTGTTGTGTACGATTATGAGTTTTGGGTATCGGAAGAAAAAACGTCCCGTATTGGTTCCCAGAAGTTATGGCAACGCTATAAATATGAAATATTTAATGGCGTTAACATATGAGTTTTTTATCCAACTCTCTTAATTAACGCAAATTCATAAGATTTGATGGGTAGCTTATTAAATATTTACATAATCAATGTAGGGTGTCGTATGTTGTAATTCTTGGGTCCTAAAGGGGTCATTACCGAGCCGGCGGAGGTTTGTGTGTTCGGGTCTTAAAGGGGGCGCTACCGAACTATACGGTTAATGTAACTAATTTCTATAAGAATAACAGACAATAAATATAAAATCGTTTGATATACCACTCAATAGACATAAAACCTATTTAGTCTAATATGATAAAAACTTTTTTTTTCATCCTATGTCGACGGATCCCCGCTTCGCTGTGTAAAGGGTTTAAAGTAACCTAACCAAACCGAACCTCGAGGTACTCTTCGCTCACTCTTGCATCCTACGTCGTCTATTGCGTTCGTTGAGTTCGGGTGCGGTAACGGTAACGGAAATAATTCGGAAGCCACGAAGGCTTTCTAACCTAAGCTGTCCGAGTCGGTTTGCTCTGAATCGGGGTGTTAACCATAATGACTGTATCAATATATATTTTAAAGGATAGACCTCATGATTTTCGATTAAATAAACGTTATATCCAATAACGTTACACGAAGTAAGTTGGCCAAAAAGTCATGAAAATAATGGTGGCGCCACTATCGTGCATGTGCACCCTATATAGTACGACGAAAACGGTTTTGATACTTAGATTTTTTTTACAATTAATGTGAATATTGGCGGGTTTTATGAAAAAAAGAAAAGCTCTGAAACGCTTGTTCAGTAACTACCTATAACGATAACATTGGCGGTTATTTATTTTAATGAATTAAAAATAAAATTATTAGGTATTTCAAAATGCCTTGATGTCAACTAATCCCACATTATGTGAGACAATTTTGTTTTAAAAGACCCCAGATCAATTTAATAGGAAATAGTGTTCTAAAAACACAAAAAAAAAACTAAAAACAAAAAATAATTAGAATAAAAAAATTTAATCAGAATCAAAAATGTTTTCCTCTTAGTATTCCACTCCCGAAAAGTCTTCATCCATGTCTTGGTGTGAGCTTTCACCAAAACTCTGCTGGCTGTCTTCAGATGTGTCACTACTGCTGCTTTCATCTTGTAGGTTTATGATAACTTTTTCAACGTCACTATACATCGTTTGCCCCCTTCGAAAATAACCTTTTTCTATTTTCTTGACATGTTGACGTGAATTTTTCCAGTCGGTAACTGAAATGCTCTGAAACGCTTGTTCAGCCACTGCCTAGAACAATAAAGTAAAAATAACTGAACATTTGCAATTACTTATTATAATGAATTAAAAATGAAATAATTATCAAACGAAAAGTATCAAAATTATACGAACGCGCTGCATTCCGAATGTGTTTTGTAAACATAACCTCAACTTTGTGGATGTACATTTTAGTAATCGTATGAAAGGTTTATGTTAGATATTGCACCTTGAAATACACACATTGCATCTGATTACATGTATAAAATATAATTTTACCTGTCATTTCAGCGGTTCTTTTAAACACATCGTTGAGATCGGATAAAATTTGTCCGGCCTCGAGTTCCGCCAAACATTTCACGTACACTTTATAAATTATCGCTCTTGAGGGGCTGCGAATAACATATTTGTTCATTATGAACACAATGGGTCACCAGTATCACCACAATAACGCAAATAAATAAAAATAAACACGAGAAACAGTCACCGATTACAAGAAATGACAGATTATGTACCTTACTCGACGAGGCAGAGCGAGTGTTGCCAATGATTAAATATTTTAGTTCCGTTTCAGGACTTTCTTGCCAAACTTGTATATAAATATTATATGTAAAGAAATTATATCAACAGTTGGTATATCTCACGTTTATTATATCTTGTGAACGTTATTGAAATGAAAATATACCAAATAACTTTATACGATACGAGACGCACCCGGGGAGGACACTTGATTCTAACGAAAATTGGTACTTTAAAGCTTGATAAGTCACGAACGGTTTTTTTAATCAAAAAACGGTCTTCTCAAACCACTAATATTTTTGAAAGACCTATCCAACGATATCCCACTTGATATAGTTTGTTGACTTTAATTTTTTTCATTTTCACAATATGGCGTCCAGTAGTCGCCATATTAAATTTTCATTAAGAGCGTTATCGCTTAGCGCGGATCGTCAAGTTTAGGTAATTCTTTGCAAATTTCACTCACACAGACGCGTGCGCAACTGTGTGCGTAGGGTTAGCGCGTTCGCTCTGCTTATAGTCAGACGTACTCACTTTGATCCGTTCGCTTTAGGGCAATAATTGTTTTAGCATTATTTTAATTTGAATTTAAATCCAACTTCAATTTTTTGTCATACTTATGATTTATAATAAATCTGAAATCCTCTACACATAAAATTAAGTTATTTAGGAGAAAAAATAATATGAATAGTCCTCGATATGACTTTAAACTGTCGTGCATTTAGTATTGAACTAAATGTAAAACGCCACCTGTAGGCTATGGGATAAATACACCCAAATAGGCTCGGATGGAACAGTCGATATTAGTGCAGGATATCAACTCAGGGCGGCGGCTGATGAACATCTAGCATATCAAAGGCGGCGCCCACGGACCCAGTCAGGCGGTCCACTGTACACCCACCAACTCGCACTAGACAAGCGCGGTGGGTTAATTTGCCTAAACCTCTACTCTCCCATGAGAGAGTAGGGAGGCCTTTGCCCTGCAGTGGGACGTTACAGGCTAATAAGAAATAAGAAGATTACTCAAGTGTTGGTGACTAGTTTCAGTTGGTTGTAAATAGCTTTTTTAATATTTATGCACTAGATGAGTAGGTGGGAAATGAAATAAAGGTTTAAAATCAAAATATTTTATTTCACATAAACCTACATGGGCACTTATGAAACGTCAGAAGCTAGGTGCACAGTTCCAATTGGTCGTTTCCTATGGAGAAGAACTGGCAAGAAACTCCACGGTTACTCTACAAAATTTTTATTTGCAATGTTTAGTTGGCCCTGAACTTGGTAATACCAGCCATGGTTAACGTTGATAATGACGTTATCGCCATCAAATAAAAAACATTTCAATTGTTTTTTGACGGATTGCTGCTCCACTGTCACCACAATACAATTTACTTTTTCGGCCCATCACCTAAAACATAAAAGGAATAATAGACCACACACACCTAGTTGACACTACACTATTACGTTTATAATTCGAATGTACAAAATAAATATTATGAAAAAAAAAATACTTACGGATCAAAACGTGTCAGGCGTAGTATATACCGCTGGCAACTACGTATCTGTGTATAGTCGATCGATGGCAGCGCGAGCGACATAGGTCCTACCTCGGAGAGCGCCACAGCGCGACTGGCCGACACCGCTCGGTGCCGCGTAATTTATTAGTAACTTTGAAATATTATACTGTCGATAAAATATCTTTATGTAAGTTTTTTTTTTACTGATTTTTGTTTGCCTGAACTCCTCTTACAAACAGTGTATTTTTTTAAAATAATTTCAGCCTTAATATGACATAAAAATGATGTTTTATTTTGCCAAATTTAGATTAAGAAAATATTTTTTTTGAGATACTTAATGAATTAAAATTTCTTTTTTATTTTATACAAAAACAATAACGGTATCTTTCCTTTTTCCACGTATTTTTTCCAGACTTCCACGACTCATTGTTGATTCATAATTTCATTCCGAAATTCAGTCTTCCCGTATAGTCTCAAAAATATGAGTTCAAAATAAGCTTTTATTTTGATATTTAAGAATATTTTTCAATTTTTATTCTATACAAATACAATATAAAGATATGCTTAATGCGGTACTCAAATTAGTTTTTAATAATTTCATGCCATTTAGTAGTAATTTAACCTTAAAAAACCCCGATTTTATGTTTAATGTCATTTTTTAACGATAACACTCTTAACGTCATGTCTTTAGTGACACACGCCGGACTAAGAGGAATCGATTGACGTGTGAATCATAAAAATCGGCCCAGGCGTTTGGTCTGTATAGTGCTTCAAAGGAACATACAAACATACATACATACATACATAGGGTGATAAACACATTACCACTCCTTTGCGTCGCGCAGTCGGGTAAAAACAGGTAGGGACTGCAGCATTAGTAGTTACTGCATGTTAATTATTTTCGCCATTCGTCCTTCTTCAACATTATAATCAACCTCTTTTTGTATTGGGCCTTTCAAAAACCTTTATTTTTTATAATAATTTTGAAATAATTCCTTTTACAGCTTGGCAAAAAAGAGTAGAAAATAATGGAGGCGCCACTGTGCTGCTCGTATGGCAACCCGCTGCAACCGAATAGCGCACCAACCTAATCTTGATACTTAGCTGATTTTTTTTTCAATTAGACAAAATTATTCCTACTTTATATGTTACTTTTTTAAATCAGTAAGTATTGTTAAATTGAACAAGGACGTCTTGTCGATACGCATTTGATTACCTTTTACCTAAAAATAAGTATTTAGAGAAACACTCCCGAGTTCACAACATTTTTTAGGGATTATAAAAAAGCATATTGTATAATATTATTCTTTTTTATTCCAAGAAATCTTCCTCTAAATATTCTACCCCCACGACATCCATATCTTGGCTAGAGTTGCGGCAAACTCAACTGAGTCTTGTTCAGATTCAGAGGTGCTGCTGCTATCATCTTCAGTGTTTATGACTAATCGCTCAATTTCCTCGTACATAGTTCGTTCTATTTCACAGTACTCTTTTCTATTTTTATTATGTGCTGGCATGAGTTCTTCCAATCCTCCTCGGTAATAGCAGGGAAAGCACGTTCAGCTGCTTCCTGAAAAGATGAAATAATTCATATACCTCTATAAAAGTAAAACATTTTTTATCACATACTGTTAATAAGCCATACCTTTATGTCGACCGATCCTACATTTTGGGCGGCAATTTTGTGTTTTGCTATCCCCCAGATTAGCTCAATTGGATTGAGGTCACAGTTGATTTTTCATTTAGGTAAAGTTCAAGTCACCAAAGTATCAATTAATCTAGGCGCGCTATACCAGAGCAATGCAAACAAAATGTAAACATAACCTATGTGCTCGATGTTTATTGTTTCAAAATTCTACTAATTCCGTTAGCAAGCAAATTAAAACAGCTTTGAGTTCATCAATTAACACTTAATTTAACTAAAAACAACAAAACAAACGCTTACATACCTGTCATATCAGCGGTTCTTTGGTAAACATTGTTAAGATCGGAAAGAATAGTTTGGGCCTCATGTTCCGCCAGTCATCGCCTACACACCTTATAAATAACCTCCCTGCCAGCACTTCGAATGGTTTTATTCATTGTTTTTCACTTTTTATGTTTATTAAGCACCGTTTGATGGTCGAAATAAAAATTCTACGAAGTCGTGAACTTTGTTTATTATGAAACGTCATTATTTTGGGAATGTTGCCAACAGACAAAAAATTAGTTCCGTTTCTAGACTTTTTTGCCAAGCTGTACGTCAGACGTCTTTTTTTTCTTGGAGACATACTTCACTTGTTTGAATTTTCTCTCATACGACGGCCGAAATTATTATTTATCGTGGAAGAAACACCAAAATTTATATTATTACAGCAATTTATAAGTTATTGGATCGTGCATGTTCATCGTGTTATTAATTATTTGATTGAAATTGAAAGTTCAGCGTCTATTTTATCTTTTTGGCCGGTTTTGAGGCCCCACGGACGTTCCAAGTTGCAATACGCAAGTCTGGGCAAGTATATTTTATTGCGGTAGACGGCTGATTTCTAAGTGTTGTGAACCCAGTAACATCTGCGACTAAGTCTGATAACTGTGTGTTAGGGTTTGTGAAATTTGTTTTTGCTAATTAATATTTTACACTGGCAACTTTAACCTTTTACTCTATTCATGGTCGTTCGGTTCATGGTGGCGGGAACAAATCAGAGAACTCGCTTCTTCCCGCCAGAAAAAAAAGAAATAAAAAGAAAAACGTGGGAACGGTTCGTTTGGCGGGTTGCGCGGGGTTTTTTTAGAATTTCGGATTCGACGCGATAGATTGTGAGAGAAAAATAATAGCTAGTGCTAAGCATTGATTTCTGTATGGGAGTTGTGAAATTTAAGTCAGTTATCTACGTATAAACATTGTATTCATTTGACTACGTCCCGTTCCTGTTGGTGTTCCCGTGGCGTTTGGTGGCTTCTACATGTGTATACATTAATGCATAGATTTATAAGGATACTTACTGACCTAAATCTATGCATTAATGTTTGTCCTTCATACTGTGTTAATGAGCTGGCTAATTGGGGGCTGTTCGTTTGAGACTGGGGTTTCGTGGGTGGGCATCTTTACGTGAGTTGTATTGGTATTGTAAAGGCTTGTTATGTTGTGTTGTTTTGACGTTGTTGTTGTTTTGTCGTTGTTGTTGTTGTTGGTTGTTGTTGACCTTTTACGCTATAGCAGGTTGTTGTTGGTTTGTATCTTTTTGTGGACTTATTTTCAACCACGTTGGCATGGATCGGTATTGATTGCAATCGATATTTAGACTTGTCGCGTCGCGTTGAAAAACTCAAATTTATTTTTGATACTCAATACTTTATTTGCATTCCACAATGTGTACTTAGGTGGTAAGTTCATAAGAGAAAGAGATAATGTTCATTATGGACCCTGTCGGGCACAGCAAAAAGTGAAAAACACAAATTTATGTTGGAGAGAGGAATCTAACCTAAATCTAAAATAAATCCAATAATACCATATTAGGGACTCTTCTTAAAATATCGCTTAAATATTCGTTTAGGCTGTAATAGCATTTTTTAATTAAAAATTGTTTTAGTTTTTTTATAAATAAGTTTATTTTATCTTCTTTTTTTATTAATTCAGGTAGTTTATTATATATTTTTATGGACATTACATATGGACTTGTTGAGTGTATTTTTAGTCGAGAGTTAGGAATGTTTAATCTTGATTTGTGTCGGAGTGTGTATGTCCTCGCGCTTTTTATAAAATTCTTGATATTTACGAACAAAGGAGAATGGGCGTTATTATATGAGTTGCGTCCCAACCCTTGTAACAAGTTGCGACTAGTCTAAACATGTTCATTTAGGCTTTTTTATGAATAATAATCCAAGTTGTTATTACAATGGCGTGCAGGTCAAAAGTAATTGGGCTTCAAGTGAAAAAAAGGTTTTTGTATTAAATAATGCTTTTGGTAATAGGTAATACAGGCTTGTGTCCGCAACTCCAGTAGTTAGGATACGCCGGTTCTGGCTCACTCCTGAGTCACCACCCTCATCGGTCGTCGACGGATGACGAATCCTAAAAAAAAAAAAAGTTTGGTATGGTTTTGATGTGCTCTGAGCTCGAATCTGCGGTCCATTTTTGTGTAGGATGCACGGTTTCGGGGATGTGCAGATCGATTTACTCGTATCTAATAGATATCATTAGATCTAATTGACGTCATTAGCGTATCATTAGCGTCCCATTGTCTCTTATCTATTGTTCCTCCAACTCCACAACCAATCGGCGTTCATATCTATTACTCATTGTGCACCCCTCTTATCACTGCTTTTGTATTAAACTTCGTTACGATCTACCTCGCTTTTCTGAATCATCAATAAAACACATTCCTTCATTTTACTACCATTTTTATTTCCAAAATGTTGTTGCTTATACTCGTATAATAACTGGCTTGTGTAAAAATAATTATTGATGAACATTTAAATTGTAGCCTTATCTACTTATAAAATAGGAGCGAAACATCTCATCCACTAAAATATCGTTGTACAGTGTGTTCCCTGTAAATATGCTTGTAAAACTATGCATTGAACGTCCCTGAAACTTAAATAGCAAATACATTAAGCAATAATGTATTTGCTGCTTTCTTTCTCTTTTCTGATGAGTGACGTCACGGACAGTTTGCGGTACACAACGGCTGTTCGTGTCTGCGCAATTATAAAATAAACACTTATATATTTTGTATAAAATTCATATAATACATTGTCACAGTATTGTTACTTACGCGTGTGATTATTTGCGAGAATAACATACAACAGTTCGGTGGTGTAAATCCGTGAAAACAAAATATAACTTTATTGACTTTTAGACTTTTAAGTTAGTTGGAAGTTTTTTGGTGCCACTGGTACCTCCAAAAAGTGTCACTTTTTCAAAATTTTGACAGACGTCGGTACCATTGCCACAGATCTGTGCATCTTGGTCGATATTTCTGCGCAGCAGGCGCCATCTGGCTGATTCTAGCCGTACTAATATGGTGAAGTGTGCAGCCTGCGGAAGATTTTTGTCGGCAAGAGGGGGCGCTAGCTGTAGCAACTCGGCCTGATGTGCATAACTCCAGCTTCCTCATATGTGATAGAATAATTCTACCTATGCCAATATTTAAGGCATAATAGCTGCAATCCAAGTTCCCAGTCTTAATTTAGCTGCCACAAAAACTTCGTCAATATGAGTCGTTTAGTGTGTGTTAGCTAGAGTGACGTCATCCCAGCTTCCTCATTCAATACCAGGCAAACCAGTGAGGTTAGGGTTTTGGAATATAGTCAGAAAAATAAGGCATAATAGCTGCACAAGGAAGGAAAAAACTGAACGATAATACTTAAAAAGTGTTGAAACTACGATAAAAAAACGTGTGTGTAAGCTGGAGTGATGTCACCCCAGCTGCTCATGTCGTATCTTCCAAACGAAAGAAGATATGATTATGTATGATAGCTTAAAAATTAAGGCATAATAGCTGCCATTGGCAGCAAAATTTTCAAATCTCTGGTCAAAATACTTTATGAGTTATTAAACCGATAAGTATGTGTAAGCTGGAGTGACGGCACCCCAGCTGCTCATGTCATATCTTCCGAACGAAAGAAGATACGATTATGTATTATAGCTCAAAAATTAAGGCATAATAGCTGCCATAGGCAGCAAAATTTTCAAATCTCTAGGCCTTGTAGTTTCCACGTAATAAGCAAAAAAAAACTGTTCCGCGCCAAAAACATCAATTATTGCTTCGGAGATTGTAAACAGCAGCGTTGCCGTTCCGTGCGCTATAATACTGCAACCAAGTTTGCACTTAGCATGCATTCTATTAGAAGTCATTTTAACTTGCGCTCAAAATATTTTTAATTTTGTATATTGAGGATATAGACTAAGAGCCGACTGAACTATGAATGTAATAAAGTAGATTCTTATCAACTTTAGACGACGAGAGAACTAGGTACACTTACAGTAAACACATTTTGAATACAATTGGTTTGTGCTTTATTTCTGAGGTTGATGAAATAAGATAGAATTGGTCTATTTAATGCTTATTATTACTAGCGATTGAATTACTTTTTCATGAAATCGTGACATTTGAACAATTCGATACATAAAGCAAAACTAAAGTAATGTCGAATCAGAACAAATGTCATTAAGAAAATCGGTCAAGTGCGAGTCGGACTCGCGCACCGAGGGTTCCGTACAAAGGACTTGGCTAAAAGTTCATAGACAAAAAACCCAGAATCGCCAGCAACGAAATGTATAAAAATGGGTTCACTATAGTAAACCCAGTACGGTTTAAAAAAATCAGCCTCCTAAACCATATAGTGTAAAAGTTATTGAAAATAGCTTCGCAAAAAGCATAAAATGTTAAAGAGTCGTCTGACAGACGTGTTCTAATTTTGTAGGCCAAATAACCAGCTGAAGAGAACGCTCTTTCTGCTACGGGAAACACATATCTTTATGCTCCTGTGCAATATCGTTAATCTCGCGAGATCTCGTCCGATTTTTGACCGAGATTAAGGTAAATATGGCCGATATATCGCGAGAACGAGATTGCATTCCCTATTCTAGGTCAACGGGAAGTACTCTATACATTTTGATTCCCTTAAGAGTGTCGAAATATACGTTTCATAAACGGCCGTATCTTTTTTTTTACGTTAACTTAGAAGTTCGATTTTTTTACAGCTTCAAGGGACCGCAGACCTGAGTATATGGTATTAATTTCAACTCGATACCTCCACGCATTCCTGACATAAAGGGTCTTGACAGACAGACAGACGGACATCAAAGTGATCGTATAATTGTTCCGTTTTTTCCTTTTGATTTACGGAACCCTAAAAGAGATGGCTCAAAGACCAATGCCTCAATGCCTAAAAAAACGGTTGCATTTATCTGTGGACATAATTTTTGCTATGCAAATCAGCTGTCAATAGTGAGAAGATTTGATTTCGAGCTTGTAAAATCACATTTTGCTGGCGGTTGAGTATATATGTTTATACGTCCTAATAATAAAACTTCTATACTTCTTCTTCTCTTCTTCTACTTCTCTTCTCTTCTTCTACTTCGTCCGCGAACTGATTAAAAGTGTAAGTAAACTTTAATTTTCTTTCGTCCTGTTTAAACACACAATTTGACTATAAATAACTCAATACTTACATAGTACGATTAATAATACATTACTGCAGCGGCCAGTAAAAGAGGCATTGATGGATGATGTGGGCCGAGGCACATATACGTAAGTCCATCAATGCTTGCTTGCTTCGATTTATCTTGAAGAAGATTGTCAAAATAATGCTCAAACCAAGCATGTTTGAGAAAAATGTGTAGTCGGCTCCCAGTCTATAATCTAGTTCAAACTACTTCAAACTGATAATGTAGCGCACGGAACGGCAACGCCGCTGTTTACAATCTCCGAAGCAATAATTGATGTTTTTGGCGCGGAACAGTTTTTTTTGCTTATTACGTGGAAACTACAAGGCCTAGAGATTTGAAAATTTTGCTGCCTATGGCAGCTATTATGCCTTAATTTTTGAGCTATAATACATAATCGTATCTTCTTTCGTTCGGAAGATATGACATGAGCAGCTAGGGTGCCGTCACTCCAGCTTACACATACTTATCGGTTTAATAACTCATAGAGTATTTTGACCAGAGATTTGAAAATTTTGCTGCCAATGGCAGCTATTATGCCTTAATTTTTAAGCTATCATACATAATCATATCTTCTTTCGTTTGGAAGATACGACATGAGCAGCTGGGGTGACATCACTCCAGCTTACACACACGTTTTTTTATCGTAGTTTCAACACTTTTTAAGTATTATCGTTCAGTTTTTTCCTTCCTTGTGCAGCTATTATGCCTTATTTTTCTGACTATATTCCAAAACCCTAACCTCACTGGTTTGCCTGGTATTGAATGAGGAAGCTGGGATGACGTCACTCTAGCTAACACACACTAAACGACTCATATTGACGAAGTTTTTGTGGCAGCTAAATTAAGACTGGGAACTTGGATTGCAGCTATTATGCCTTAAATATTGGCATAGGTAGAATTATTCTATCACATATGAGGAAGCTGGAGTTATGCACATCTCGGCCTGCCATAATCGGTATCACCTCGCTTGCCTGTTATTGCCCGACCCAACCCAGATAAGTGGCGATTGGCTGTGCCCCGAGTGCAAAAAAAAGTTGCCCAGGGGAGACAATAGCGCCACACCTGTCAAGGACCTGGGTAGTGGTCCCCCTGCAAAACCAGCAGCAGCGTTGGCAGCGGCAGTGTCTCCGGTTGCAGTGCAGGATCAGGACGCCATGATTAGGTCACCTGTCGCGGTGTCTCAGGCTCCGGGAACTCAGACTAAGCCTCCCGTCGCAGTGGCTAAGGTACTTTCTCAGGCTGGCACTGAACAGGGAGCTACTGGGGGGGAGCCTTCGCCTGATACACAGCTGACCCTCCGTGAGGAGATAAGGCTCTTCAGATCTGAGCTGCGGGAAGTGCGCGATGAAATGAGGGAGTTTCAACGCGAGATGTCCGGCCTGCACTTGTCGTTGGGAGTCTGCACCGAGCGAGTTGACGGCCTGGAGGCTAGGATTGACGCTCTCGAGAGTCGGCAAAGTGCTGCAGTGCCTGACGGCAAAGTTAGTCAGCTCGAGCAAATAGTACTACAGCTTCAGCTTGACCTGAACGACCGCGAGCAGGATTTATTTGGCTCCGACCTGGAGATTACAAATATCCCTGAGATGTCTGGCGAGAACGTCTTGCACACCGTCGGGCTGGTGGCGGCAAAGCTTGGGGTGACACTCGATGAGCGGGACATAGTGTTTGCGCAACGGGTGGGCCTGCGAGCCGAACGAGAGGTGCAGACGAGCTGTGTGGGCAGTGCGAGTCCGATCGGTGGAGCAAGCCCAGTAGCAGCTGCAGCGATGGCGCGAGGGCGGCGCATCGTGGTGCGCCTGACGCGGCGCGCACTGCGCGACGACCTGCTGCAGAGCGCGCGCGTGCGGCGCGGGGCCACCACCGCGGATCTAGGATTATCTGCACCCCCGCGTCGCTTCTTTTTGAACGAGAGGCTCACCAAAACAAACAAATACCTGTTTTACCGGGTGCGTGAAGCTGGCAGCCGTCTGGGATGGAGGTATACGTGGACGAAGTTCGGCCGTATTCTGGCTAAGCAGGGTGACGGTAAGCCCACCCACTGCATCCGCTCAGAGGAGGATCTTGCGCGGGTTTTTGGCTGTGAGGTGTCTTCTGCGAAGGATGTATGATTACTTGGCCCCCGACAATAATTGTACTATTTGTCTAAAACTATACCTCTATTTATCTGATTTGTATTTACTTAGATTTTTAAGATTGGCTTATGCGAGGCTGGCTGGTTTCCTGTCTCAGTATACTTTGGTTTTTTCTAGTGGCCCGGCTCGACCTATGAATATGTATGTACATTTTATTTGTATCACACTTCCACTCACTATTTTCACGTTTTCAATATTTATTATACTATTGTTTTTTCGGATTTTATATAGTATTCCAGTTTGGCTACGTATATTTCGGCATTCGTATATTACGGCAGTGGGAAGGTCACTACTGCAGATTTAACTTATTTTGAGCATCATAGACACGGTAACAGTCATTTCCAGCTTGAACCGGTCCAGCAGGATACAGTGCTGAGGATCTTGCGTAGTCTTAAGTCCAATGCGCAGGGCTCGGACCAAATTTCTCTGGAGATGCTGATGTTGACACTCCCTAGAACACTTGCAGTGATCACAGCTATCATCAACAGATCCATAGCCGACTCTTCTTTCCCTGATCTGTGGAAAATGGCAATAGTTAGACCGATCCCAAAAGTACCTAACCCCACTAGCGTTAAAGACCTCCGTCCAATAAGCCTACTTCCATGTCTGTCCAAGATTTTAGAAAGGGTTGTCTCTGACCAACTTAGGGCATATCTTGAGCACCACAGTATCTTGCCACTAGCTCAATCTGGTTTTCGCAGGGCCCATAGCACAGCAACAGCGCTCCTGGATGTAGTCGGTAACATTCTTGAGGCCAGAGACCAGGGTATGGGAACCCTGCTTGTCCTACTGGACTTTTCGCGTGCTTTCGACTCAATTAACACGTCACTCCTACTCTCCAAGCTGTCTTACTATGGGTGTGAAGTCGAGACTGTAAAATTAATGATTAAAAAATGGTTTGAGAGTTACCTCAGCAATCGATCGCAGTTTGTCCAGGTGACTAGTGACGGGGGAGATACCATGTCCTCTGGTCCAATGCGCGTACACAGGGGCGTGCCTCAGGGATCGATCCTAGGCCCACTTCTCTTCATCCTGTACAGTGCTGACATCACTAACTGTCTGATCAACACCAAGTTTCACCTTTATGCTGACGATCTGCAGTTGTACCTTTCCTTCCGGTCCCAGGATGTAGCTGAAACTGTACAAAAGATCAATGAAGATTTGGAAAGGATCTCAGCTTGGTCTACAAGAAACTCCCTGGTCCTGAATCCCAGTAAGTCTATATATTGTGATGGGATCTAGGGATTTCCTTAACAAAATGCTTGCTTGCAACATGGACCTGAGGATTGATGGATGTGGCGTGGAAAGGGTTTTGGAAGCACGTAATCTGGGTGTAGTATTTGATGGACAGCTGCATTTTGAAGCACACATATTGGAGGCCGTGCGCAACTGCTTCTACCGACTCAAGGTCTTGTATCGCATCCGCCCCTACATAAGTGTGGATATGCGTGTCATGCTGTGCGAGTCACTTGTCCTATCCAAGCTGAATTACGCTGACACTGTGTATGGGGCATGTATTCTCGGTAGAAGCGAAAGACTGATCCAGCGGGTGCAGAATGCTTGTGCAAGATTCTGTTACAATGTCCCACCACGGTCCCACATCACACCATTTTTAAATAAGGGTAATTTGATGAGAATGTCAGCGCGCAGAAAGCTTCACCTGGCTACCCTACTCTTTGGCAGAATTCTCACAAAAAAACCAGATTATTTATATAATAAACTGTCCTGGTCACGCGATGTCAACAAAATTAAGACCAGAGCTTCCTCTTACCTCATGTTAGCCTCATCCCATAGAACTGCTGCATTCCGTGGTAGTTTCAAATTCGCTGCCTCTCGTTGCTGGAACGACTTGCCACCTCCTTTTCGTGCTATAAAGACAGTTGGTACTTTCAGGTTAAAATTTAAACAGCATTTACTGGAGCTTCAAAAAGATACCAAACTTTGAACCTACCCTTGATGTGCACGCAACTTGCAACGGTGATCCCAACGCTAGGCAGCGACTGTTTCACTTAATAGGCATAGGAGTTGTTTCGCATCGTGTTTTTGTTTGGTGTTTAATTGGTACAAGTTCGATAATTGATTAATTCTATTGTTTGTCTCACTCTTTTACTGGTAGCATCAGACGAATTGATGTTGCTGGCTTACACAATGTTTTGTTTCCTTGTCACGTGTTTCTTGTAAAATTTGTAGCTTGATAACACTCAACATTAGTTTATTTTTATTTCACCATTTCATCCATGCCGTTAACTGACTTTCACACTCCACTTTCATTATATATTCACTGTAATGCTGTTCCACTAGACAGCCGTAATGTATTTTTTATAAAATGTATTTATTTACGTCTGAAGATCGGCGCCTGCGACCTTTTACTTGTCACAGCAATGCCACAGACCACCAAAGTGCCTGTGACACTCAAGGCATAGACAAGTAATGAGGTTACGTCTGGCGCGATTTTACTTGCTAATATTTTACAGGTTAAATCTATTTTAATATTTATTTATTTATTTCTGTAACTGCCCGTGACATCACAGCGGCGGGCCCTATCAGAATACCAGCGCTGCGATATTTATTTTTTAAATGTCGCAGCATCATGCTGAGATAGGAGCCTTTTGGCCTCGTATAGGAGTTTCTGTCTCATTTTTCTTTTTGTTACTTTATTTTTTTATATAACTTGGTTTTTATTTTTATTTTTACTGTGTTTAGTTTAGTTGGTGATCTTCCTGTACGAGTCACAATAAATACTTTTTCTTTCTTTCTTTCTTTCAATATTCACCACAAACTGAAGTCCAATCATTCTGAATCCTATCAACATTCCAGTCCCATCTCTTACAATTCCTTTTCAAAAACTGGGAGATGATATCGCTCAGGTGTACGTCCATATGAATCAAAATATTGACCGATGTTATTCGCATCGATATGTACAGCTACCCAGTGTGAACCTAGTTTATCATCCGCATCCAAATTGCATATTATATACGTTGGTACATGGGTATACATAGGCAGTCTATTAGCAGCATAAACATTATTTTCTAGACTGGGATGAATCTTTTTCATATGTTTTTGTAATTCTAGTGTATCCATGATTTTACTGTTATTAGCAGATTATTACAGTACCAATCTATTCAATGGTTGTCATAGGAATGTTCAATTATAGTGATTTGTAAATATTAAATCGCATTCTTTGTTGGGAGTCACAAAACAGGTTGATGATTCATAGAGTTAATTACTATCACTTTCGTTTTGTGATTATTTAATTATAGTGATTTGTAAATATTAAATCGCATTCTTTGTGGGGAACAAGTTTGTTGACTCACGAGTTACAATCAGTTTCGTTGTACTTAGGAATTTGCTTTAGTTAAAAAATACTTTTTTAACAATGATCATTAGTGAATGTGATTACTTAAAGTACTTCTGTCGTGTGTGACTAGTTTAGTCAGTGTGCTTATGTAAAGTTTAAATTCGAACAGTGTTTTGTTTAAGATTAAATAGGGAGTTTATAAAGAAATAAAAAATAATACACTGCATACAATTTGTTTTATTTAATTTTATAATGTTTCCTTTAGTTACATATACACAAAATGCATTAAGCATAACACATAAATCTAAAACACAACACACATTATAACCTTAACTACTATAGTCTACAGTAACATTTCTATTTTTATCTATTTCAATAATATTATCAAACTCAGCATAAACAATACAGTTAATTGTTTTTATTAGTGAGGATTCAAATCGTACTTCTAATCTTACACTACCATGCTTTATGAGATTCCAATGAGCTGATGAGTTAGCTGATAAATCGAGTTAAATCAAATGCTAAAAGACAGTAGCCTTTGGCATACTGTTCACGAGAGATTGCATTTCCTTCATTAAGAAAGTGAATACCAGTCCCCGACAATAGTATCATATGCCGATGTAAATATATTATTATTAAAAGATGGTTGCAAAGCTTTTGAAGGTATTTGTTGACCATCAATATATAAGCTGAAAGAGTTAATACCATAGTTTTCAAAGTTAAATGGATTTTTAGTAAGTGAACCATTAAATGCGGAATTGTTCACAAATCCAATAATACATCTTTTGGGTACCTGTCCTAAGAATATATTATCAAGAGTTTTTCCTTGAACACCTGATGGAATTGTTAAAACTTTAACTTCAGCACGAGTAATAGGATATTTAGCAGTGGTAGAAGCTAAAACTTTCTGATGTGCGAGTAATACACTTGGATTAATTCGTGCTCTTCGAACAATAAGAGTTGCGTCCGTAATGCAAACTTTAAACTTTACATCATTTGACCCAGCAATTAAATTAAAACTCTCTCTTGACCTAACTAATTTTACACTCATTTCAACACCATTAATTAAAAATTTATCTTGATTGAAAATGTCACCATGAAGATGACCAATCATTTCTATTTCCCTGCTTTCATTAACTAATTCCTGTCTTTTAACAAATCCTATGTTTTTACCATCTGTGGAATCCATTTTTCCTGCTGTATCCTCATACCAAAGACTACAAGTAAGATGAGATTGTTTAGCAGCAGGAGCATAGTTTAAAAGTGTTTCCACGTATGCTCGATAGGCATAGGTATTATTAGGTGGTGATACAAGTTTTTGGTTTAAATAAACATCGAGTTGACTAAAAAGTGAATGCAACCAGTTATTTACAGGTGCTACTGTTGTAGCTGATATCAAGTTTGTTGAATCTTGATTTAATACTTTTGCCTTTATGTGGAGTAATGTATGAGACAAATCTATGTAGTCATCGCCTGTTCCAGGAACTTGAAACTCGATAGGTCCATCATCAGCAAGAGATGAAATTGGATTATAGTGAATCCACAATCCATTTTCAATGCTTGTTTGTGTAGACGGTAATGCAAACAAATCTAATTCTGACTTAACACACTCACAAGAATGATTATGAAGGAAAGACATACTTAATTTGAAAATATATCTTTGATGTTTTTTGGTTTTAGACCAAATTTTTTCGTAGCTTTCACTTTAGCTGTTAGTGGTGGAATGAACCAGGTCAATCGTTTTCTTTTAGTTATATACCCAGATCCTGTCATGTTAAATCGATCAATTTTGTCATCAGCCTTTCGTTTTAAGTTCGTGTTCGTACTAACTTGCTTTAGACGATCTTTTATTGAGGCTTCCATAGGACGGGCTTGAACCATATCCGATAAAAGTCCTACTCCAGCGTTTAATGCCTCCTTACCAACCACTCGAGCACCACTTGAAAGTAAAGGTAAAACTGATCTAAATAACCCTCCTAAGAAGCTCCCAATACCATGACCACGTTGGTATGGTGAACCCTTATAAATTACTCCAACTCCTGATCCAGCTTGATGTGAATAATAATTTTCATATGGACATTTATGATGATCATGAGGAGAATACATTATTATAATTTGCGGAAATGTAGTTTAATACACACGGTTCCAAACTGGAATGGTATTTTTTGTCCTGTGCTCGATCTTATATCTATTTCCAGTGTATCGAACTCTCTTCGCATAACAGGTAAGTAGTGAGGTGGAGAGAAAACGTGCATTTTATTCGCACCATAAATGTATTTTGAAGGATCTAATGAAACGACTCTTAATAGCGGAGTCATAACATCACCCACAATCTGAGGGTCGATAATGTTGCAATATAGAAATAGTTGAGATGGTAACCCTAAGTGTAAATTAGCAGGACACTTCCCAAAATTTCTGTCTAGGAGATTTGTATTTGGTTCATAACCTAGTTGTTAACTTAATTTGGGTGATAATGTTACCTACGGATTTTATATTTTTATCCAAAACAGAAACAGACACAAATTTTGTTATTTCATCATAACGAAATTTCAAGTTCTCTCTGATACCATTTAACGCTCTTAAAATATGTTCAACGTTATCGTAGTTGGTAGCGGGAATATGTTTTTTGTAGTACACTGTTGACGGTTTATCTTCATTAGGCATTAACATGGTTTTTGTGATGTATACAACATTTTCATGATCTTGAACAGTAAACATGGTGCATGGATATTGAAACTCGACAACTCCAACCGACCATTCACCTTCTAATTTCATAGCTTTTGGTAATTTTGTTGGAAAATTTGTTGTCTCAGGAAAGTATTCCATTGAACTATTGCTGAGCAAAGTTAAATAAAAACTTTCTTTATTCATATGTCTTTTAAACTAGAAGCTAAAATCCAACTGTTAAATTTATCTGGATAACCTTTCCACTTCACTAATACTTCTTTTCTGTTACCCGAATAACGAGTGCCAATTATTTTATCTATTTTATATTGTGAGGTGGGGTTGTAAGTGACCTTCTGTAATTCTCTTTCATAAAAAGTACCAACTATTGGTTCATTTTGTAAATCTGTTATTGTATAAACAACCCATGGAGATCTATCAATTATTGAAGATATAATAAATATTTCATCACTCCAATTTGATTCATATCCTTTTTGGAAAACATGTTTATATAATATTTAGTTATTCGAACATAATCACCCACGTTGAAATTTGGTTTTGGATTTTCTAAGGAAAGTTTGTTTGACCCTCTATCATAAAGATTAGTCCAAACTGTCATAATATTGTTGGAACTTACATCACATGGGCACATCTTAATACTCGAGTGAATGCTGTGATTATAAGAGTACCTAAATTAAATCTTGTAAAACATCTATATATCTATAAGTATTATTATGAGTGAAATAACGCCACATTTTCATTTTTAGAGTTCTTTGAAATCGTTCAAAAATACTAGCCTTAATATCAGGATTGTTAGTGGTATAGTAATTTATCTTTTTGGATTTAAAGTATTTTTGTACATCTTTTGAAACAAATTCTGTACCTTTATCAGATTGTATGTGAGTAGGTGTTGAATTACTTTCAGTAAATATACTTTCAAAACATTCTTTAGTTGTTTCTGAGTTTTTCTTTTTCATTGGTCTTGCAAAAGCATATTTACCTACTAAATACATCAATAACACAAAGTATGTAGTTGAAACCATCATTATATTGAGAATAAGTTCGCATATCACTTAAATCAGCTTGCCACAGCTCATTAATATTTGATAGAATGTACTATCACAGCCAGAAGTCCACTTACACCGCAATGACCATTATCGCCTGCGCTATACGGGCTGCGGCGCCTATACACACATACGCATATTTATCCGTGTGAGTGATGTTCCAACGCTAACAAATTAACGTGTCGTGTAGCATCGCGCTACGAGTAGTCATAGATGTGGTCAATGCTAGACAAGGATGACAACATCAGTAACTTGTTTTTTTATCGCAGTCTGATTATTTTTTTCATAGTTATGCAAAATTTCAACAAATGAATACATGTTAAGTTAGCTAGATCGGTAACGAGGCTGCACTCGCTAACGAGATCGGGATAGACGTGGGTTCGAATCCTGGTTAGGCCAGTTTTTTTAAAGTTTTATATAATTATTATTATTTTTATGTTTTAGTAATTTATTTGAGTAAATTACTTTGAACAAATAGATATTACAATAAAGGTAATTTATTATTATAATATGATAATAAATGAAACAAATTTGATATGGTAACATTGTAATATTTTTATAATAAAGAAATCCTTTACACTTACCTACTTATGTTATTATTATAGTATTGAATGTTAAAAAAACACATTTTTTATTATAGATATTATGAAAATACTGATATCATTTAAGAGGTTATAGCTTAATTATTCATTTTCTCAATGAAAAGAGGATTGAAACTTAACTTCAATATTACAATAATATAAATACTAATTTGCGTCGATATAAAACTTAATTCACCGGGCCCTTGAGCACTTATCCACCCCCACATATTTACACTGATTCTGCCTGACTCCGTATTTGGTCTGACATTGCCTTCAGAATAACGCGTGTTATTTTTACGCCACAAATGCAGCCTTCCTTTTTGGCACGATTTAAAAGATTTTTCGTCGGTGAATATTGTCGTCTCCCAATCAAAATCCAAATATTCCTGGGCAAAACGTAACCTCTCCTCTTTATGCCGTTGCGTTAAAAACGGTTTTTTAGCTGGCGTTCGGTGATGAAGACCTTCGGCATGGAGTATGCGGCGAACGGTGCGTACTGATGTGCCGAACTCATCGGCAAAACGCCTTGTTGGGATGAAACCATTCGTCTCATATTCAGCTACCATATAACGTCGCTGGGGCTGGCTAATAAGCGGTGGTCATCCGCTCCTCTCACGACTCTTCAGGCTACCTTCTTCCCCAAATCTCTTCACCGAACGAATAACAGTCTCTCTCTAAAAAAAAAAAAACTATATTACACACTTGCAACAAGCGATTAATCTACCATTATATTTTATAGGTATCATCACATAAAAATAAAAAAATAAACTTACGCATAAGCCGGTTTCATTCGATATTTGAGATATATTAAGGCCATTCGAATATAGGGCCACAATATTTGCCTTGGCTCAGTACTAATATTAGCCTGCATATTGGATTCAGAAGAATACTAAAATAGCAACAACAACATAACACAAACGCTCGTAACTATGTTCACCAACCAACAACAGCGAATAGTGGAATAATTTGTGTAAACTAGTAAAGTAGTTAAAATATGAGGGTAGATTTACAAAGTGAACTTATCACTTTGTTTCAAATCTACCCTCATATTTTAATAACTACGCTAAGATTGAAAATAATTTGTAATCGAAAGAATCTTCGTTTAGTTGTGGAATATTTGAAATATTTGTTAGCAGCTCGGCATTCTTATTTCACATGTAATTAAAAAATATTTTTCATGTTTGATGTGAGACTCGAACCCGAACGTTCGCCATGCGAGGCACAGTGCTAACCACTTTGGCCACCGTAACGCTCACTTAGCATAATGAAATTTGTAATAACAATCATAAGCGGTCAACAAGTTGCCAATGAGTAGTGTTGTCAAACGTTCTTATAGAAGAAGGTCATAAGTTCAACTAATATTCCTATGCCATAGTTTTGTGAGATTGCAAGTCGACTTCTGACAGTGATAGTACCTATTACGCGGGAATTTTTTCCGAATGGGTTTATGTAATGTATATGTTTCTTGTGATTGTAACCATTCCTTTACTTGCTTATTATCCATTTTACCCTTCATAGCTTTTGATAATTTATCAATACTACCAAAACCAGCAGGGTTAGATGGATCATAATAAATCCTGTTAATTTCTTCTAGTACGGGGTCCATTTTTCCCAATCGTACTTTTTACGTATTTTAGTTATAGATCTTTTATCTCCACTGCTCGGTGTAGAAAACTCTTGAACTTCAATCTCAGAGGTTTTGTTCAGATCTTTTGCTTGAAGTTGGTTAATAAACTCACATTTCTTTGGATTTCCAATATAAGTAAGTGGTACTTTAATATCTTTTAATGCTCTAGCAAATCTATCCCACCCTATCAGATCACTTTTTTTTAAGGGTCTTAGTGAATCATTTATTAAATCAACAATATTACTTCCTGGAATTTTTTCATTATCAATTATGACTGTGCCTTCATTATCCCAACGAATTTTACTTTTACTTGTTCCAATTAAGTTTAATAATGACTCACCTTTTTATTATAAGTTTTTGGTATTAAACTGAGTATTTGTGTTGGTGAATACAGTGGATTTGCCTCACTTTCTATACTTTTAATGGATCCTTTCTCTTCCAACAAAGATTCAGCATCAACTGAACTTTTTAGATCTCTATCTTTATTTTTAAAACCAATTTTAGACCCATTTGAATCTTCATTAGATGTATCAGAATAAATTGGTAATCTGAGTGGTTGACGATCCTCTTCGGTAAAGTGAAGGTATCTTTGTAGTGTTTGTAAATATAACATCCACTTTTTTCGGTCTTCCGTCTTACTATTCATAATATTTTGCATTTCAATATCTAATCGAGACAAATTACTAGTAACCTTATTTTCTTGTTTTAATTTTTCAATCAATCCAGGTTTAATAAGTATCATTTTCTTAGCATTTTCCATGTTAACTGGCTAGTCCACTTACTAATCCACTCAATATTGCACCTAATATTAGGTCCTTACATATGAAATTGGCGTTTTTCGTACTGGCCACTTTAATCACGAATTTCTCCTCTTTGGTAAGGAATTCCAAATTCAAATTTGTACAGCTATTTACTCATGTATTTGTGCTTCGATGACCGTCATTCATTTGTTTTTTTTCTTCTGTTTTTTCTGTTTGCGTCACTCATTTTACAAAATGGAAAATTTAAAATATCGCATTATTTACGAGTACGAGTTCCGCCGTGGCACTAGTGCTGCGGAAACGACTCGAAGGGTGAATGATGTGTATGGCGGTCATGTTGCAAAAGAAAACACAGTTCGTTTTTGGTTCCAACGTTTTCGTTCTGGAAATTTCGACCTGCAGAACAAGCCCCGTGGACGGCCTGAGACCCAAGTTGATAATGGAGAATTGAAGGCTATTGTGGAAGCGGACCCATCGCAAACCACGTCCGAGTTAGCTGCAGGCTTCGATGTTAGTGATAAAACTGTTTTAATTCACTTGAAGCAAATTGGGAAGATTAAAAAGCTTGAAAGCACGACAACGCCAGACCACACACTGCGCAACAGACGGCTACCAAATTAGAAGAGCTTGAATTGGAATGTCTTAGACATCCTCCGTACTCCCCGGACCTTGCTCCAACAGATTACCATTTTTTTCGCAATTTGGATAACTTTTTGCAAGGGAAAAAATTCAACTCCGATGGGGCAGTCCAAAT
Source organism: Amphipoea oculea (assembly GCA_945859645.1). Lineage (NCBI taxonomy): Eukaryota > Metazoa > Arthropoda > Insecta > Lepidoptera > Noctuidae > Amphipoea > Amphipoea oculea. The sequence continues at coordinate 11,754,734 of OX243886.1, read as the reverse complement.
CGCCTTCAAAGATTTTATTGATTCCCGTCCGACTGGTTTTTTTAGTAAAGGGATCAATGAACTACCTATAAGATGGCAAAAGTGCATTGAAAACAATGGTTCATACTTTGATTAATTAAATATATTATATTAAAAAATATTCGACTTTTTGTTCCTTCCATACAAAACGCCAATTTCATATGTAAGGACCTAATATTATTGGTAAGAAAGCCCCTCCTTTTTGTAGTGTTTTTCATGGCCTACAGTGTATAATATTTATTACACAATACTTTATACTTTGGCAGTGGCTTCCAACCTTTTTGAAGTGAAACTTCTTTACGCACGCTTGACTTGGGGAGTAAGCTGGCGAACGCGTGGAGTCGAGTTAGAAAATGGAAGCCTAAAAAATATCCATTCAGCCAAAAATTTAAAAAATATAACGTTGCGTTTTATCTAGTGGCTCGTCAAAATGGACTGTGTTAACTATAAAATGTAGTGTTTTTCATGGCCTACAGTGTATTTATTACACAATACTTTATACTTTGGCAGTGGCTTCCAACCTTTTTGAAGTGAAACTTCTTTACGCACGCTTGACTTGGGGAGTAAGCTGGCGAACGCGTGGAGTAAGCGTTGCGAAAAGTGTGATCGGGCGAGGGGAACGGGAGTTGAGTGGGGCAAGAGAAAGCAGTGCGAGCTAATGGTGAAAAATCAGTATTTTATTTTATACAAAAATACTTTGGAATAGTTACACCGTATTTTGTTCCTTACTGTTGAATTAGAAATGACGCTTGACAGTATGAGACAAAACTTAGACAGGGCCTTTTGTTTCTTTATCTCATGTTCATCTATGTTCACAACGCATTGACCGCACGCAACGACCAATCAGAAGCAAGTGTCCTGTATGACTCATTGGGTGTTCATATAATAAACGATTCTGTTAGCCTATCTGTATGTTTTTTATTTTATTCCATAATTCCAATCCCGGAACTTTTTCCGGTACTTCCCGCACATTATGGATAAAATGGCATGTCTATATTATAATATCTTGACGCAAGTATATAAAATCAATCTACCTACTCCGACCTCTGGTCATCACCCCACATCACCAACAAATATGGCTTGTTAAATTAATCTTTTGACTAAAACTACAGTGGCATACATCACATTTGTAAGGTTTTTCCCTAGTATGAATACGAATGTGTTTTTTTAAACTACTCTGTTCACTAAAACCTCTCTGACATTTGTTAAACTTCTCTTGTCACTAAAACTACTCTGACATTGTATATCACTGTAGGGGATCTTGAAGGAAACACGGATGGTCGAGGAATACTTGTAACACACGCCAGCTTTCTTTACTTGTTCCCATTTTTCTTTGACCGACGCGTCGTTGAACTTTTTGCACTTCTGTAGAGCGTGTTCGCGTTTGCACAGCGGGCAGGTACTCTTCTCACGTCCCTTCTTGCTATCTTCTTTGCAGGAACACACCGTGGCCGTCCTCGTTCTGCATTCGCGCTCGCTTTCAGAGTCGTCTTCAGATGTGTAGCCTTCTTGTTTCTTTGCAGCTCGAGTGGTGTGTACGCCGCGAGAGCCCCCGGTCCGCGTTCGGAACTTCGTGCCTTCTTTCTTCACTCTGGATCCCGTATACTCGTACATCTCGAATTGATCCACCATGTTGTTGAAGAAATGCATGAGGCTCAGGAGTATGGGCTCATCTTCGTCTTCTTTCTTCGCTCGGTACTCGTACCACTTGAAACGCACCAATGTACACATCTTCTCTATGATTCTGTTTGAGATGTCGCTTGAATGCAGGTAACTTTGTCTCTTCATTAGACTCACGACACTGACGGTGTTGGCTACTGCCCCGGCGTAGCGCACCAACTCTCTTGCGTCTTCTGACACGGGGAGTAGCTTCTCTATGTTTTCTATCTCGCTTCTGATGAGATAAGTCGGACGTCCGAAGCGGCGTTCCAATGCTGTCACAACTTAGTTTGCGTGAACAATAGCGATTTCACGGCTCCTTTTGCTTTGCCCTTGATGGCTCTTCTTAATCTTCCCATGTTCTCTATGTCTGAGAAGAGCGCACTGGTATCTTCGTACGTTGCTTTGAAGGCCATCCAATCGCAGGCGTCGCCTTCAAACTGATGTAACTCGCTGACATACTTCGGCGTGTGTTGCACGAACGATGACGGCTTATTCTCCGACGCGGACTTGACTGCTTGAAGAATTGCTTCGGCCAGCTGGTTGGTGTGACTCGGTGCGGCGATCGCTGTCTCTGGGGCGGGCGGCTTGCTTGACTGCTCCCCCTCGTTGCGCTCCACACTCTTCGTCGTCAACACCCATGCCGCAGTCGCTTCAGCTGCGGCGGCTTCGACTTTATCTTCTTCTTCATCTTCCGGTTCACTCAGGTCCGTGTCATCGCCTGCGCGTGCCAGTTCCAACTTGGTGCTAGCGAGTTTGGACTTGATTCTTATTTCTTCTAGCCGCAGCTTTTCGAGCTCCAAGCGTGTTGTTGATTTCGCTCTGTATTGTTTGTTTAAGTTCCGTTATAATTGACTTGTTATTTTCCTTCAGCCGCAATATTATAATAAGTTTTCCAGCGTTAGTTCCGTTTGGACGTTTGTATCTAGTGTGGGAAATGTGTCAACCATTAATCTCATGTCCTCAGAATCTGTTGTGAAAGTTTGAGAGTGTATGGTTCTTTTTCTAATTGTGACATTATCTTCTGAAGGTGTTCTGATCTGCTGGGATGGCTGGCGATCCTCTAGCCGTTGTTAAGTAGCGTTAAGTGCCCCGCAGTGTTAAAAGATCTACTTACAGAATAAACATTTCATTTCATTAAATTACTTACAATTTTTTTTTAAATGCACCAAACAAGCGTACACAATTTGGCAATTCAGCAAGTTGTTAAACATCAAAAGTTACTGATGTCTATTCAATATACAACAGCATGCACACTACATTTAGTTTTCCATTAATCAAACTCACGCCAAACCGTCCTGTGTCATAAATAAAAAAATGTCGGCCATACATCAGTCGAGTTAGAAAATGGAAGCCTAAAAAATATCCATTCAGCCAAAAATTTAAAAAATATAACGTTGCGTTTTATCTAGTGGCTCGTCAAAATGGACTGTGTTAACTATAAAATGTAGTGTTTTTCATGGCCTACAGTGTATTTATTACACAATACTTTATACTTTGGCAGTGGCTTCCAACCTTTTTGAAGTGAAACTTCTTTACGCACGCTTGACTTGGGGAGTAAGCTGGCGAACGCGTGGAGTAAGCGTTGCGAAAAGTGTGATCGGGCGAGGGGAACGGGAGTTGAGTGGGGCAAGAGAAAGCAGTGCGAGCTAATGGTGAAAAATCAGTATTTTATTTTATACAAAAATACTTTGGAATAGTTACACCGTATTTTGTTCCTTACTGTTGAATTAGAAATGACGCTTGACAGTATGAGACAAAACTTAGACAGGGCCTTTTGTTTCTTTATCTCATGTTCATCTATGTTCACAACGCATTGACCGCACGCAACGACCAATCAGAAGCAAGTGTCCTGTATGACTCATTGGGTGTTCATATAATAAACGATTCTGTTAGCCTATCTGTATGTTTTTTATTTTATTCCATAATTCCAATCCCGGAACTTTTTCCGGTACTTCCCGCACATTATGGATAAAATGGCATGTCTATATTATAATATCTTGACGCAAGTATATAAAATCAATCTACCTACTCCGACCTCTGGTCATCACCCCACATCACCAACAAATATGGCTTGTTAAATTAATCTTTTGACTAAAACTACAGTGGCATACATCACATTTGTAAGGTTTTTCCCTAGTATGAATACGAGTGTGTTTTTTTAAACTACTCTGTTCACTAAAACCTCTCTGACATTTGTTAAACTTCTCTTGTCACTAAAACTACTCTGACATTGTATATCACTGTAGGGGATCTTGAAGGAAACACGGATGGTCGAGGAATACTTGTAACACACGCCAGCTTTCTTTACTTGTTCCCATTTTTCTTTGACCGACGCGTCGTTGAACGTTTTGCACTTCTGTAGAGCGTGTTCGCGTTTGCACAGCGGGCAGGTACTCTTCTCACGTCCCTTCTTGCTATCTTCTTTGCAGGAACACACCGTGGCCGTCCTCGTTCTGCATTCGCGCTCGCTTTCAGAGTCGTCTTCAGATGTGTAGCCTTCTTGTTTCTTTGCAGCTCGAGTGGTGTGTACGCCGCGAGAGCCCCCGGTCCGCGTTCGGAACTTCGTGCCTTCTTTCTTCACTCTGGATCCCGTATACTCGTACATCTCGAATTGATCCACCATGTTGTTGAAGAAATGCATGAGGCTCAGGAGTATGGGCTCATCTTCGTCTTCTTTCTTCGCTCGGTACTCGTACCACTTGAAACGCACCAATGTACACATCTTCTCTATGATTCTGTTTGAGATGTCGCTTGAATGCAGGTAACTTTGTCTCTTCATTAGACTCACGACACTGACGGTGTTGGCTACTGCCCCGGCGTAGCGCACCAACTCTCTTGCGTCTTCTGACATGGGGAGTAGCTTCTCTATGTTTTCTATCTCGCTTCTGATGAGATAAGTCGGACGTCCGAAGCGGCGTTCCAATGCTGTCACAACTTAGTTTGCGTGAACAATAGCGATTTCACGGCTCCTTTTGCTTTGCCCTTGATGGCTCTTCTTAATCTTCCCATGTTCTCTATGTCTGAGAAGAGCGCACTGGTATCTTCGTACGTTGCTTTGAAGGCCATCCAATCGCAGGCGTCGCCTTCAAACTGATGTAACTCGCTGACATACTTCGGCGCGTGTTGCACGAACGATGACGGCTTATTCTCCGACGCGGACTTGACTGCTTGAAGAATTGCTTCGGCCAGCTGGTTGGTGTGACTCGGTGCGGCGATCGCTGTCTCTGGGGCGGGCGGCTTGCTTGACTGCTCCCCCTCGTTGCGCTCCACACTCTTCGTCGTCGACACCCATGCCGCAGTCGCTTCAGCTGCGGCGGCTTCGACTTTATCTTCTTCTTCATCTTCCGGTTCACTCAGGTCCGTGTCATCGCCTGCGCGTGCCAGTTCCAACTTGGTGCTAGCGAGTTTGGACTTGATTCTTATTTCTTCTAGCCGCAGCTTTTCGAGCTCCAAGCGTGTTGTTGATTTCGCTCTGTATTGTTTGTTTAAGTTCCGTTATAATTGACTTGTTATTTTCCTTCAGCCGCAATATTATAATAAGTTTTCCAGCGTTAGTTCCGTTTGGACGTTTGTATCTAGTGTGGGAAATGTGTCAACCATTAATCTCATGTCCTCAGAATCTGTTGTGAAAGTTTGAGAGTGTATGGTTCTTTTTCTAATTGTGACATTATCTTCTGAAGGTGTTCTGATCTGCTGGGATGGCTGGCGATCCTCTAGCCGTTGTTAAGTAGCGTTAAGTGCCCCGCAAAGTGTTAAAAGATCTACTTACAGAATAAACATTTCATTTCATTAAATTACTTACAATTTTTTTTTAAATGCACCAAACAAGCGTACACAATTTGGCAATTCAGCAAGTTGTTAAACATCAAAAGTTACTGATGTCTATTCAATATACAACAGCATGCACACTACATTTAGTTTTCCATTAATCAAACTCATGCCAAACCGTCCTGTGTCATAAATAAAAAAATGTCGGCCATACATCAGTCGAGTTAGAAAATGGAAGCCTAAAAAATATCCATTCAGCCAAAAATTTAAAAAATATAACGTTGCGTTTTATCTAGTGGCTCGTCAAAATGGACTGTGTTAACTATAAAATGTAGTGTTTTTCATGGCCTACAGTGTATTTATTACACAATACTTTATACTTTGGCAGTGGCTTCCAACCTTTTTGAAGTGAAACTTCTTTACGCACGCTTGACTTGGGGAGTAAGCTGGCGAACGCGTGGAGTAAGCGTTGCGAAAAGTGTGATCGGGCGAGGGGAACGGGAGTTGAGTGGGGAATATAAGCAAGAGAAAGCAGTGCGAGCTAATGGTGAAAAATCAGTATTTTATTTTATACAAAAATACTTTGGAATAGTTACACCGTATTTTGTTCCTTACTGTTGAATTAGAAATGACGCTTGACAGTATGAGACAAAACTTAGACAGGGCCTTTTGTTTCTTTATCTCATGTTCATCTATGTTCACAACGCATTGACCGCACGCAACGACCAATCAGAAGCAAGTGTCCTGTATGACTCATTGGGTGTTCATATAATAAACGATTCTGTTAGCCTATCTGTATGTTTTTTATTTTATTCCATAATTCCAATCCCGGAACTTTTTCCGGTACTTCCCGCACATTATGGATAAAATGGCATGTCTATATTATAATATCTTGACGCAAGTATATAAAATCAATCTACCTACTCCGACCTCTGGTCATCACCCCACATCACCAACAAATATGGCTTGTTAAATTAATCTTTTGACTAAAACTACAGTGGCATACATCACATTTGTAAGGTTTTTCCCTAGTATGAATACGAATGTGTTTTTTTAAACTACTCTGTTCACTAAAACCTCTCTGACATTTGTTAAACTTCTCTTGTCACTAAAACTACTCTGACATTGTATATCACTGTAGGGGATCTTGAAGGAAACACGGATGGTCGAGGAATACTTGTAACACACGCCAGCTTTCTTTACTTGTTCCCATTTTTCTTTGACCGACGCGTCGTTGAACGTTTTGCACTTCTGTAGAGCGTGTTCGCGTTTGCACAGCGGGCAGGTACTCTTCTCACGTCCCTTCTTGCTATCTTCTTTGCAGGAACACACCGTGGCCGTCCTCGTTCTGCATTCGCGCTCGCTTTCAGAGTCGTTTTCAGATGTGTAGCCTTCTTGTTTCTTTGCAGCTCGAGTGGTGTGTACGCCGCGAGAGCCCCCGGTCCGCGTTCGGAACTTCGTGCCTTCTTTCTTCACTCTGGATCCCGTATACTCGTACATCTCGAATTGATCCACCATGTTGTTGAAGAAATGCATGAGGCTCAGGAGTATGGGCTCATCTTCGTCTTCTTTCTTCGCTCGGTACTCGTACCACTTGAAACGCACCAATGTACACATCTTCTCTATGATTCTGTTTGAGATGTCGCTTGAATGCAGGTAACTTTGTCTCTTCATTAGACTCACGACACTGACGGTGTTGGCTACTGCCCCGGCGTAGCGCACCAACTCTCTTGCGTCTTCTGACATGGGGAGTAGCTTCTCTATGTTTTCTATCTCGCTTCTGATGAGATAAGTCGGACGTCCGAAGCGGCGTTCCAATGCTGTCACAACTTAGTTTGCGTGAACAATAGCGATTTCACGGCTCCTTTTGCTTTGCCCTTGATGGCTCTTCTTAATCTTCCCATGTTCTCTATGTCTGAGAAGAGCGCACTGGTATCTTCGTACGTTGCTTTGAAGGCCATCCAATCGCAGGCGTCGCCTTCAAACTGATGTAACTCGCTGACATACTTCGGCGCGTGTTGCACGAACGATGACGGCTTATTCTCCGACGCGGACTTGACTGCTTGAAGAATTGCTTCGGCCAGCTGGTTGGTGTGACTCGGTGCGGCGATCGCTGTCTCTGGGGCGGGCGGCTTGCTTGACTGCTCCCCCTCGTTGCGCTCCACACTCTTCGTCGTCGACACCCATGCCGCAGTAGCTTCAGCTGCGGCGGCTTCGACTTTATCTTCTTCTTCATCTTCCGGTTCACTCAGGTCCGTGTCATCGCCTGCGCGTGCCAGTTCCAACTTGGTGCTAGCGAGTTTGGACTTGATTCTTATTTCTTCTAGCCGCAGCTTTTCGAGCTCCAAGCGTGTTGTTGATTTCGCTCTGTATTGTTTGTTTAAGTTCCGTTATAATTGACTTGTTATTTTCCTTCAGCCGCAATATTATAATAAGTTTTCCAGCGTTAGTTCCGTTTGGACGTTTGTATCTAGTGTGGGAAATGTGTCAACCATTAATCTCATGTCCTCAGAATCTGTTGTGAAAGTTTGAGAGTGTATGGTTCTTTTTCTAATTGTGACATTATCTTCTGAAGGTGTTCTGATCTGCTGGGATGGCTGGCGATCCTCTAGCCGTTGTTAAGTAGCGTTAAGTGCCCCGCAAAGTGTTAAAAGATCTACTTACAGAATAAACATTTCATTTCATTAAATTACTTACAATTTTTTTTTAAATGCACCAAACAAGCGTACACAATTTGGCAATTCAGCAAGTTGTTAAACATCAAAAGTTACTGATGTCTATTCAATATACAACAGCATGCACACTACATTTAGTTTTCCATTAATCAAACTCGAGCCAAACCGTCCTGTGTCATAAATAAAAAAATGTCGGCCATACATCAGTCGAGTTAGAAAATGGAAGCCTAAAAAATATCCATTCAGCCAAAAATTTAAAAAATATAACGTTGCGTTTTATCTAGTGGCTCGTCAAAATGGACTGTGTTAACTATAAAATGTAGTGTTTTTCATGGCCTACAGTGTATTTATTACACAATACTTTATACTTTGGCAGTGGCTTCCAACCTTTTTGAAGTGAAACTTCTTTACGCACGCTTGACTTGGGGAGTAAGCTGGCGAACGCGTGGAGTCGAGTTAGAAAATGGAAGCCTAAAAAATATCCATTCAGCCAAAAATTTAAAAAATATAACTTTGCGTTTTATCTAGTGGCTCGTCAAAATGGACTGTGTTAACTATAAAATGTAGTGTTTTTCATGGCCTACAGTGTATTTATTACACAATACTTTATACTTTGGCAGTGGCTTCCAACCTTTTTGAAGTGAAACTTCTTTACGCACGCTTGACTTGGGGAGTAAGCTGGCGAACGCGTGGAGTAAGCGTTGCGAAAAGTGTGATCGGGCGAGGGGAACGGGAGTTGAGTGGGGAATATAAGCAAGAGAAAGCAGTGCGAGCTAATGGTGAAAAATCAGTATTTTATTTTATACAAAAATACTTTGGAATAGTTACACCGTATTTTGTTCCTTACTGTTGAATTAGAAATGACGCTTGACAGTATGAGACAAAACTTAGACAGGGCATTTTGTTTCTTTATCTCATGTTCATCTATGTTCACAACGCATTGACCGCACGCAACGACCAATCAGAAGCAAGTGTCCTGTATGACTCATTGGGTGTTCACTGTTCATATAATAAACGATTCTGTTAGCCTATCTGTATGTTTTTTATTTTATTCCATAATTCCAATCCCGGAACTTTTTCCGGTACTTCCCGCACATTATGGATAAAATGGCATGTCTATATTATAATATCTTGACGCAAGTATATAAAATCAATCTACCTACTCCGACCTCTGGTCATCACCCCACATCACCAACAAATATGGCTTGTTAAATTAATCTTTTGACTAAAACTACAGTGGCATACATCACATTTGTAAGGTTTTTCCCTAGTATGAATACGAATGTGTTTTTTTAAACTACTCTGTTCACTAAAACCTCTCTGACATTTGTTAAACTTCTCTTGTCACTAAAACTACTCTGACATTGTATATCACTGTAGGGGATCTTGAAGGAAACACGGATGGTCGAGGAATACTTGTAACACACGCCAGCTTTCTTTACTTGTTCCCATTTTTCTTTGACCGACGCGTCGTTGAACGTTTTGCACTTCTGTAGAGCGTGTTCGCGTTTGCACAGCGGGCAGGTACTCTTCTCACGTCCCTTCTTGCTATCTTCTTTGCAGGAACACACCGTGGCCGTCCTCGTTCTGCATTCGCGCTCGCTTTCAGAGTCGTTTTCAGATGTGTAGCCTTCTTGTTTCTTTGCAGCTCGAGTGGTGTGTACGCCGCGAGAGCCCCCGGTCCGCGTTCGGAACTTCGTGCCTTCTTTCTTCACTCTGGATCCCGTATACTCGTACATCTCGAATTGATCCACCATGTTGTTGAAGAAATGCATGAGGCTCAGGAGTATGGGCTCATCTTCGTCTTCTTTCTTCGCTCGGTACTCGTACCACTTGAAACGCACCAATGTACACATCTTCTCTATGATTCTGTTTGAGATGTCGCTTGAATGCAGGTAACTTTGTCTCTTCATTAGACTCACGACACTGACGGTGTTGGCTACTTCCCCGGCGTAGCGCACCAACTCTCTTGCGTCTTCTGACACGGGGAGTAGCTTCTCTATGTTTTCTATCTCGCTTCTGATGAGATAAGGCGGACGTCCGAAGCGGCGTTCCAATGCTGTCACAACTTCTTGTGGGTTAGTTTGCGTGAACAATAGCGATTTCACGGCTCCTTTTGCTTTGCCCTTGATGGCTCTTCTTAATCTTCCCATGTTCTCTATGTCTGAGAAGAGCGCACTGGTATCTTCGTACGTTGCTTTGAAGGCCATCCAATCGCAGGCGTCGCCTTCAAACTGATGTAACTCGCTGACATACTTCGGCGCGTGTTGCACGAACGATGACGGCTTATTCTCCGACGCGGACTTGACTGCTTGAAGAATTGCTTCGGCCAGCTGGTTGGTGTGACTCGGTGCGGCGATCGCTGTCTCTGGGGCGGGCGGCTTGCTTGACTGCTCCCCCTCGTTGCGCTCCACACTCTTCGTCGTCGACACCCATGCCGCAGTAGCTTCAGCTGCGGCGGCTTCGACTTTATCTTCTTCTTCATCTTCCGGTTCACTCAGGTCCGTGTCATCGCCTGCGCGTGCCAGTTCCAACTTGGTGCTAGCGAGTTTGGACTTGATTCTTATTTCTTCTAGCCGCAGCTTTTCGAGCTCCAAGCGTGTTGTTGATTTCGCTCTGTATTGTTTGTTTAAGTTCCGTTATAATTGACTTGTTATTTTCCTTCAGCCGCAATATTATAATAAGTTTTCCAGCGTTAGTTCCGTTTGGACGTTTGTATCTAGTGTGGGAAATGTGTCAACCATTAATCTCATGTCCTCAGAATCTGTTGTGAAAGTTTGAGAGTGTATGGTTCTTTTTCTAATTGTGACATTATCTTCTGAAGGTGTTCTGATCTGCTGGGATGGCTGGCGATCCTCTAGCCGTTGTTAAGTAGCGTTAAGTGCCCCGCAAAGTGTTAAAAGATCTACTTACAGAATAAACATTTCATTTCATTAAATTACTTACAATTTTTTTTTAAATGCACCAAACAAGCGTACACAATTTGGCAATTCAGCAAGTTGTTAAACATCAAAAGTTACTGATGTCTATTCAATATACAACAGCATGCACACTACATTTAGTTTTCCATTAATCAAACTCGAGCCAAACCGTCCTGTGTCATAAATAAAAAAATGTCGGCCATACATCAGTCGAGTTAGAAAATGGAAGCCTAAAAAATATCCATTCAGCCAAAAATTTAAAAAATATAACGTTGCGTTTTATCTAGTGGCTCGTCAAAATGGACTGTGTTAACTATAAAATGTAGTGTTTTTCATGGCCTACAGTGTATTTATTACACAATACTTTATACTTTGGCAGTGGCTTCCAACCTTTTTGAAGTGAAACTTCTTTACGCACGCTTGACTTGGGGAGTAAGCTGGCGAACGCGTGGAGTCGAGTTAGAAAATGGAAGCCTAAAAAATATCCATTCAGCCAAAAATTTAAAAAATATAACTTTGCGTTTTATCTAGTGGCTCGTCAAAATGGACTGTGTTAACTATAAAATGCAGTGTTTTTCATGGCCTACAGTGTATTTATTACACAATACTTTATACTTTGGCAGTGGCTTCCAACCTTTTTGAAGTGAAACTTCTTTACGCACGCTTGACTTGGGGAGTAAGCTGGCGAACGCGTGGAGTAAGCGTTGCGAAAAGTGTGATCGGGCGAGGGGAACGGGAGTTGAGTGGGGCAAGAGAAAGCAGTGCGAGCTAATGGTGAAAAATCAGTATTTTATTTTATACAAAAATACTTTGGAATAGTTACACCGTATTTTGTTCCTTACTGTTGAATTAGAAATGACGCTTGACAGTATGAGACAAAACTTAGACAGGGCCTTTTGTTTCTTTATCTCATGTTCATCTATGTTCACAACGCATTGACCGCACGCAACGACCAATCAGAAGCAAGTGTCCTGTATGACTCATTGGGTGTTCATATAATAAACGATTCTGTTAGCCTATCTGTATGTTTTTTATTTTATTCCATAATTCCAATCCCGGAACTTTTTCCGGTACTTCCCGCACATTATGGATAAAATGGCATGTCTATATTATAATATCTTGACGCAAGTATATAAAATCAATCTACCTACTCCGACCTCTGGTCATCACCCCACATCACCAACAAATATGGCTTGTTAAATTAATCTTTTGACTAAAACTACAGTGGCATACATCACATTTGTAAGGTTTTTCCCTAGTATGAATACGAGTGTGTTTTTTTAAACTACTCTGTTCACTAAAACCTCTCTGACATTTGTTAAACTTCTCTTGTCACTAAAACTACTCTGACATTGTATATCACTGTAGGGGATCTTGAAGGAAACACGGATGGTCGAGGAATACTTGTAACACACGCCAGCTTTCTTTACTTGTTCCCATTTTTCTTTGACCGACGCGTCGTTGAACGTTTTGCACTTCTGTAGAGCGTGTTCGCGTTTGCACAGCGGGCAGGTACTCTTCTCACGTCCCTTCTTGCTATCTTCTTTGCAGGAACACACCGTGGCCGTCCTCGTTCTGCATTCGCGCTCGCTTTCAGAGTCGTCTTCAGATGTGTAGCCTTCTTGTTTCTTTGCAGCTCGAGTGGTGTGTACGCCGCGAGAGCCCCCGGTCCGCGTTCGGAACTTCGTGCCTTCTTTCTTCACTCTGGATCCCGTATACTCGTACATCTCGAATTGATCCACCATGTTGTTGAAGAAATGCATGAGGCTCAGGAGTATGGGCTCATCTTCGTCTTCTTTCTTCGCTCGGTACTCGTACCACTTGAAACGCACCAATGTACACATCTTCTCTATGATTCTGTTTGAGATGTCGCTTGAATGCAGGTAACTTTGTCTCTTCATTAGACTCACGACACTGACGGTGTTGGCTACTGCCCCGGCGTAGCGCACCAACTCTCTTGCGTCTTCTGACACGGGGAGTAGCTTCTCTATGTTTTCTATCTCGCTTCTGATGAGATAAGTCGGACGTCCGAAGCGGCGTTCCAATGCTGTCACAACTTAGTTTGCGTGAACAATAGCGATTTCACGGCTCCTTTTGCTTTGCCCTTGATGGCTCTTCTTAATCTTCCCATGTTCTCTATGTCTGAGAAGAGCGCACTGGTATCTTCGTACGTTGCTTTGAAGGCCATCCAATCGCAGGCGTCGCCTTCAAACTGATGTAACTCGCTGACATACTTCGGCGCGTGTTGCACGAACGATGACGGCTTATTCTCCGACGCGGACTTGACTGCTTGAAGAATTGCTTCGGCCAGCTGGTTGGTGTGACTCGGTGCGGCGATCGCTGTCTCTGGGGCGGGCGGCTTGCTTGACTGCTCCCCCTCGTTGCGCTCCACACTCTTCGTCGTCGACACCCATGCCGCAGTCGCTTCAGCTGCGGCGGCTTCGACTTTATCTTCTTCTTCATCTTCCGGTTCACTCAGGTCCGTGTCATCGCCTGCGCGTGCCAGTTCCAACTTGGTGCTAGCGAGTTTGGACTTGATTCTTATTTCTTCTAGCCGCAGCTTTTCGAGCTCCAAGCGTGTTGTTGATTTCGCTCTGTATTGTTTGTTTAAGTTCCGTTATAATTGACTTGTTATTTTCCTTCAGCCGCAATATTATAATAAGTTTTCCAGCGTTAGTTCCGTTTGGACGTTTGTATCTAGTGTGGGAAATGTGTCAACCATTAATCTCATGTCCTCAGAATCTGTTGTGAAAGTTTGAGAGTGTATGGTTCTTTTTCTAATTGTGACATTATCTTCTGAAGGTGTTCTGATCTGCTGGGATGGCTGGCGATCCTCTAGCCGTTGTTAAGTAGCGTTAAGTGCCCCGCAAAGTGTTAAAAGATCTACTTACAGAATAAACATTTCATTTCATTAAATTACTTACAATTTTTTTTTAAATGCACCAAACAAGCGTACACAATTTGGCAATTCAGCAAGTTGTTAAACATCAAAAGTTACTGATGTCTATTCAATATACAACAGCATGCACACTACATTTAGTTTTCCATTAATCAAACTCATGCCAAACCGTCCTGTGTCATAAATAAAAAAATGTCGGCCATACATCAGTCGAGTTAGAAAATGGAAGCCTAAAAAATATCCATTCAGCCAAAAATTTAAAAAATATAACGTTGCGTTTTATCTAGTGGCTCGTCAAAATGGACTGTGTTAACTATAAAATGTAGTGTTTTTCATGGCCTACAGTGTATTTATTACACAATACTTTATACTTTGGCAGTGGCTTCCAACCTTTTTGAAGTGAAACTTCTTTACGCACGCTTGACTTGGGGAGTAAGCTGGCGAACGCGTGGAGTAAGCGTTGCGAAAAGTGTGATCGGGCGAGGGGAACGGGAGTTGAGTGGGGAATATAAGCAAGAGAAAGCAGTGCGAGCTAATGGTGAAAAATCAGTATTTTATTTTATACAAAAATACTTTGGAATAGTTACACCGTATTTTGTTCCTTACTGTTGAATTAGAAATGACGCTTGACAGTATGAGACAAAACTTAGACAGGGCCTTTTGTTTCTTTATCTCATGTTCATCTATGTTCACAACGCATTGACCGCACGCAACGACCAATCAGAAGCAAGTGTCCTGTATGACTCATTGGGTGTTCATATAATAAACGATTCTGTTAGCCTATCTGTATGTTTTTTATTTTATTCCATAATTCCAATCCCGGAACTTTTTCCGGTACTTCCCGCACATTATGGATAAAATGGCATGTCTATATTATAATATCTTGACGCAAGTATATAAAATCAATCTACCTACTCCGACCTCTGGTCATCACCCCACATCACCAACAAATATGGCTTGTTAAATTAATCTTTTGACTAAAACTACAGTGGCATACATCACATTTGTAAGGTTTTTCCCTAGTATGAATACGAATGTGTTTTTTTAAACTACTCTGTTCACTAAAACCTCTCTGACATTTGTTAAACTTCTCTTGTCACTAAAACTACTCTGACATTGTATATCACTGTAGGGGATCTTGAAGGAAACACGGATGGTCGAGGAATACTTGTAACACACGCCAGCTTTCTTTACTTGTTCCCATTTTTCTTTGACCGACGCGTCGTTGAACGTTTTGCACTTCTGTAGAGCGTGTTCGCGTTTGCACAGCGGGCAGGTACTCTTCTCACGTCCCTTCTTGCTATCTTCTTTGCAGGAACACACCGTGGCCGTCCTCGTTCTGCATTCGCGCTCGCTTTCAGAGTCGTTTTCAGATGTGTAGCCTTCTTGTTTCTTTGCAGCTCGAGTGGTGTGTACGCCGCGAGAGCCCCCGGTCCGCGTTCGGAACTTCGTGCCTTCTTTCTTCACTCTGGATCCCGTATACTCGTACATCTCGAATTGATCCACCATGTTGTTGAAGAAATGCATGAGGCTCAGGAGTATGGGCTCATCTTCGTCTTCTTTCTTCGCTCGGTACTCGTACCACTTGAAACGCACCAATGTACACATCTTCTCTATGATTCTGTTTGAGATGTCGCTTGAATGCAGGTAACTTTGTCTCTTCATTAGACTCACGACACTGACGGTGTTGGCTACTTCCCCGGCGTAGCGCACCAACTCTCTTGCGTCTTCTGACACGGGGAGTAGCTTCTCTATGTTTTCTATCTCGCTTCTGATGAGATAAGGCGGACGTCCGAAGCGGCGTTCCAATGCTGTCACAACTTCTTGTGGGTTAGTTTGCGTGAACAATAGCGATTTCACGGCTCCTTTTGCTTTGCCCTTGATGGCTCTTCTTAATCTTCCCATGTTCTCTATGTCTGAGAAGAGCGCACTGGTATCTTCGTACGTTGCTTTGAAGGCCATCCAATCGCAGGCGTCGCCTTCAAACTGATGTAACTCGCTGACATACTTCGGCGCGTGTTGCACGAACGATGACGGCTTATTCTCCGACGCGGACTTGACTGCTTGAAGAATTGCTTCGGCCAGCTGGTTGGTGTGACTCGGTGCGGCGATCGCTGTCTCTGGGGCGGGCGGCTTGCTTGACTGCTCCCCCTCGTTGCGCTCCACACTCTTCGTCGTCGACACCCATGCCGCAGTAGCTTCAGCTGCGGCGGCTTCGACTTTATCTTCTTCTTCATCTTCCGGTTCACTCAGGTCCGTGTCATCGCCTGCGCGTGCCAGTTCCAACTTGGTGCTAGCGAGTTTGGACTTGATTCTTATTTCTTCTAGCCGCAGCTTTTCGAGCTCCAAGCGTGTTGTTGATTTCGCTCTGTATTGTTTGTTTAAGTTCCGTTATAATTGACTTGTTATTTTCCTTCAGCCGCAATATTATAATAAGTTTTCCAGCGTTAGTTCCGTTTGGACGTTTGTATCTAGTGTGGGAAATGTGTCAACCATTAATCTCATGTCCTCAGAATCTGTTGTGAAAGTTTGAGAGTGTATGGTTCTTTTTCTAATTGTGACATTATCTTCTGAAGGTGTTCTGATCTGCTGGGATGGCTGGCGATCCTCTAGCCGTTGTTAAGTAGCGTTAAGTGCCCCGCAAAGTGTTAAAAGATCTACTTACAGAATAAACATTTCATTTCATTAAATTACTTACAATTTTTTTTTAAATGCACCAAACAAGCGTACACAATTTGGCAATTCAGCAAGTTGTTAAACATCAAAAGTTACTGATGTCTATTCAATATACAACAGCATGCACACTACATTTAGTTTTCCATTAATCAAACTCGAGCCAAACCGTCCTGTGTCATAAATAAAAAAATGTCGGCCATACATCAGTCGAGTTAGAAAATGGAAGCCTAAAAAATATCCATTCAGCCAAAAATTTAAAAAATATAACGTTGCGTTTTATCTAGTGGCTCGTCAAAATGGACTGTGTTAACTATAAAATGTAGTGTTTTTCATGGCCTACAGTGTATTTATTACACAATACTTTATACTTTGGCAGTGGCTTCCAACCTTTTTGAAGTGAAACTTCTTTACGCACGCTTGACTTGGGGAGTAAGCTGGCGAACGCGTGGAGTCGAGTTAGAAAATGGAAGCCTAAAAAATATCCATTCAGCCAAAAATTTAAAAAATATAACTTTGCGTTTTATCTAGTGGCTCGTCAAAATGGACTGTGTTAACTATAAAATGTAGTGTTTTTCATGGCCTACAGTGTATTTATTACACAATACTTTATACTTTGGCAGTGGCTTCCAACCTTTTTGAAGTGAAACTTCTTTACGCACGCTTGACTTGGGGAGTAAGCTGGCGAACGCGTGGAGTAAGCGTTGCGAAAAGTGTGATCGGGCGAGGGGAACGGGAGTTGAGTGGGGAATATAAGCAAGAGAAAGCAGTGCGAGCTAATGGTGAAAAATCAGTATTTTATTTTATACAAAAATACTTTGGAATAGTTACACCGTATTTTGTTCCTTACTGTTGAATTAGAAATGACGCTTGACAGTATGAGACAAAACTTAGACAGGGCATTTTGTTTCTTTATCTCATGTTCATCTATGTTCACAACGCATTGACCGCACGCAACGACCAATCAGAAGCAAGTGTCCTGTATGACTCATTGGGTGTTCACTGTTCATATAATAAACGATTCTGTTAGCCTATCTGTATGTTTTTTATTTTATTCCATAATTCCAATCCCGGAACTTTTTCCGGTACTTCCCGCACATTATGGATAAAATGGCATGTCTATATTATAATATCTTGACGCAAGTATATAAAATCAATCTACCTACTCCGACCTCTGGTCATCACCCCACATCACCAACAAATATGGCTTGTTAAATTAATCTTTTGACTAAAACTACAGTGGCATACATCACATTTGTAAGGTTTTTCCCTAGTATGAATACGAATGTGTTTTTTTAAACTACTCTGTTCACTAAAACCTCTCTGACATTTGTTAAACTTCTCTTGTCACTAAAACTACTCTGACATTGTATATCACTGTAGGGGATCTTGAAGGAAACACGGATGGTCGAGGAATACTTGTAACACACGCCAGCTTTCTTTACTTGTTCCCATTTTTCTTTGACCGACGCGTCGTTGAACGTTTTGCACTTCTGTAGAGCGTGTTCGCGTTTGCACAGCGGGCAGGTACTCTTCTCACGTCCCTTCTTGCTATCTTCTTTGCAGGAACACACCGTGGCCGTCCTCGTTCTGCATTCGCGCTCGCTTTCAGAGTCGTTTTCAGATGTGTAGCCTTCTTGTTTCTTTGCAGCTCGAGTGGTGTGTACGCCGCGAGAGCCCCCGGTCCGCGTTCGGAACTTCGTGCCTTCTTTCTTCACTCTGGATCCCGTATACTCGTACATCTCGAATTGATCCACCATGTTGTTGAAGAAATGCATGAGGCTCAGGAGTATGGGCTCATCTTCGTCTTCTTTCTTCGCTCGGTACTCGTACCACTTGAAACGCACCAATGTACACATCTTCTCTATGATTCTGTTTGAGATGTCGCTTGAATGCAGGTAACTTTGTCTCTTCATTAGACTCACGACACTGACGGTGTTGGCTACTTCCCCGGCGTAGCGCACCAACTCTCTTGCGTCTTCTGACACGGGGAGTAGCTTCTCTATGTTTTCTATCTCGCTTCTGATGAGATAAGGCGGACGTCCGAAGCGGCGTTCCAATGCTGTCACAACTTCTTGTGGGTTAGTTTGCGTGAACAATAGCGATTTCACGGCTCCTTTTGCTTTGCCCTTGATGGCTCTTCTTAATCTTCCCATGTTCTCTATGTCTGAGAAGAGCGCACTGGTATCTTCGTACGTTGCTTTGAAGGCCATCCAATCGCAGGCGTCGCCTTCAAACTGATGTAACTCGCTGACATACTTCGGCGCGTGTTGCACGAACGATGACGGCTTATTCTCCGACGCGGACTTGACTGCTTGAAGAATTGCTTCGGCCAGCTGGTTGGTGTGACTCGGTGCGGCGATCGCTGTCTCTGGGGCGGGCGGCTTGCTTGACTGCTCCCCCTCGTTGCGCTCCACACTCTTCGTCGTCGACACCCATGCCGCAGTAGCTTCAGCTGCGGCGGCTTCGACTTTATCTTCTTCTTCATCTTCCGGTTCACTCAGGTCCGTGTCATCGCCTGCGCGTGCCAGTTCCAACTTGGTGCTAGCGAGTTTGGACTTGATTCTTATTTCTTCTAGCCGCAGCTTTTCGAGCTCCAAGCGTGTTGTTGATTTCGCTCTGTATTGTTTGTTTAAGTTCCGTTATAATTGACTTGTTATTTTCCTTCAGCCGCAATATTATAATAAGTTTTCCAGCGTTAGTTCCGTTTGGACGTTTGTATCTAGTGTGGGAAATGTGTCAACCATTAATCTCATGTCCTCAGAATCTGTTGTGAAAGTTTGAGAGTGTATGGTTCTTTTTCTAATTGTGACATTATCTTCTGAAGGTGTTCTGATCTGCTGGGATGGCTGGCGATCCTCTAGCCGTTGTTAAGTAGCGTTAAGTGCCCCGCAAAGTGTTAAAAGATCTACTTACAGAATAAACATTTCATTTCATTAAATTACTTACAATTTTTTTTTAAATGCACCAAACAAGCGTACACAATTTGGCAATTCAGCAAGTTGTTAAACATCAAAAGTTACTGATGTCTATTCAATATACAACAGCATGCACACTACATTTAGTTTTCCATTAATCAAACTCGAGCCAAACCGTCCTGTGTCATAAATAAAAAAATGTCGGCCATACATCAGTCGAGTTAGAAAATGGAAGCCTAAAAAATATCCATTCAGCCAAAAATTTAAAAAATATAACGTTGCGTTTTATCTAGTGGCTCGTCAAAATGGACTGTGTTAACTATAAAATGTAGTGTTTTTCATGGCCTACAGTGTATTTATTACACAATACTTTATACTTTGGCAGTGGCTTCCAACCTTTTTGAAGTGAAACTTCTTTACGCACGCTTGACTTGGGGAGTAAGCTGGCGAACGCGTGGAGTCGAGTTAGAAAATGGAAGCCTAAAAAATATCCATTCAGCCAAAAATTTAAAAAATATAACTTTGCGTTTTATCTAGTGGCTCGTCAAAATGGACTGTGTTAACTATAAAATGTAGTGTTTTTCATGGCCTACAGTGTATTTATTACACAATACTTTATACTTTGGCAGTGGCTTCCAACCTTTTTGAAGTGAAACTTCTTTACGCACGCTTGACTTGGGGAGTAAGCTGGCGAACGCGTGGAGTAAGCGTTGCGAAAAGTGTGATCGGGCGAGGGGAACGGGAGTTGAGTGGGGAATATAAGCAAGAGAAAGCAGTGCGAGCTAATGGTGAAAAATCAGTATTTTATTTTATACAAAAATACTTTGGAATAGTTACACCGTATTTTGTTCCTTACTGTTGAATTAGAAATGACGCTTGACAGTATGAGACAAAACTTAGACAGGGCATTTTGTTTCTTTATCTCATGTTCATCTATGTTCACAACGCATTGACCGCACGCAACGACCAATCAGAAGCAAGTGTCCTGTATGACTCATTGGGTGTTCACTGTTCATATAATAAACGATTCTGTTAGCCTATCTGTATGTTTTTTATTTTATTCCATAATTCCAATCCCGGAACTTTTTCCGGTACTTCCCGCACATTATGGATAAAATGGCATGTCTATATTATAATATCTTGACGCAAGTATATAAAATCAATCTACCTACTCCGACCTCTGGTCATCACCCCACATCACCAACAAATATGGCTTGTTAAATTAATCTTTTGACTAAAACTACAGTGGCATACATCACATTTGTAAGGTTTTTCCCTAGTATGAATACGAATGTGTTTTTTTAAACTACTCTGTTCACTAAAACCTCTCTGACATTTGTTAAACTTCTCTTGTCACTAAAACTACTCTGACATTGTATATCACTGTAGGGGATCTTGAAGGAAACACGGATGGTCGAGGAATACTTGTAACACACGCCAGCTTTCTTTACTTGTTCCCATTTTTCTTTGACCGACGCGTCGTTGAACGTTTTGCACTTCTGTAGAGCGTGTTCGCGTTTGCACAGCGGGCAGGTACTCTTCTCACGTCCCTTCTTGCTATCTTCTTTGCAGGAACACACCGTGGCCGTCCTCGTTCTGCATTCGCGCTCGCTTTCAGAGTCGTTTTCAGATGTGTAGCCTTCTTGTTTCTTTGCAGCTCGAGTGGTGTGTACGCCGCGAGAGCCCCCGGTCCGCGTT
This sequence comes from Amphipoea oculea, assembly GCA_945859645.1. Taxonomy (NCBI): domain Eukaryota; kingdom Metazoa; phylum Arthropoda; class Insecta; order Lepidoptera; family Noctuidae; genus Amphipoea; species Amphipoea oculea. Next base: position 11,733,502 of record OX243886.1, on the reverse strand, counting down.
CGGAACTTCGTGCCTTCTTTCTTCACTCTGGATCCCGTATACTCGTACATCTCGAATTGATCCACCATGTTGTTGAAGAAATGCATGAGGCTCAGGAGTATGGGCTCATCTTCGTCTTCTTTCTTCGCTCGGTACTCGTACCACTTGAAACGCACCAATGTACACATCTTCTCTATGATTCTGTTTGAGATGTCGCTTGAATGCAGGTAACTTTGTCTCTTCATTAGACTCACGACACTGACGGTGTTGGCTACTTCCCCGGCGTAGCGCACCAACTCTCTTGCGTCTTCTGACACGGGGAGTAGCTTCTCTATGTTTTCTATCTCGCTTCTGATGAGATAAGGCGGACGTCCGAAGCGGCGTTCCAATGCTGTCACAACTTCTTGTGGGTTAGTTTGCGTGAACAATAGCGATTTCACGGCTCCTTTTGCTTTGCCCTTGATGGCTCTTCTTAATCTTCCCATGTTCTCTATGTCTGAGAAGAGCGCACTGGTATCTTCGTACGTTGCTTTGAAGGCCATCCAATCGCAGGCGTCGCCTTCAAACTGATGTAACTCGCTGACATACTTCGGCGCGTGTTGCACGAACGATGACGGCTTATTCTCCGACGCGGACTTGACTGCTTGAAGAATTGCTTCGGCCAGCTGGTTGGTGTGACTCGGTGCGGCGATCGCTGTCTCTGGGGCGGGCGGCTTGCTTGACTGCTCCCCCTCGTTGCGCTCCACACTCTTCGTCGTCGACACCCATGCCGCAGTAGCTTCAGCTGCGGCGGCTTCGACTTTATCTTCTTCTTCATCTTCCGGTTCACTCAGGTCCGTGTCATCGCCTGCGCGTGCCAGTTCCAACTTGGTGCTAGCGAGTTTGGACTTGATTCTTATTTCTTCTAGCCGCAGCTTTTCGAGCTCCAAGCGTGTTGTTGATTTCGCTCTGTATTGTTTGTTTAAGTTCCGTTATAATTGACTTGTTATTTTCCTTCAGCCGCAATATTATAATAAGTTTTCCAGCGTTAGTTCCGTTTGGACGTTTGTATCTAGTGTGGGAAATGTGTCAACCATTAATCTCATGTCCTCAGAATCTGTTGTGAAAGTTTGAGAGTGTATGGTTCTTTTTCTAATTGTGACATTATCTTCTGAAGGTGTTCTGATCTGCTGGGATGGCTGGCGATCCTCTAGCCGTTGTTAAGTAGCGTTAAGTGCCCCGCAAAGTGTTAAAAGATCTACTTACAGAATAAACATTTCATTTCATTAAATTACTTACAATTTTTTTTTAAATGCACCAAACAAGCGTACACAATTTGGCAATTCAGCAAGTTGTTAAACATCAAAAGTTACTGATGTCTATTCAATATACAACAGCATGCACACTACATTTAGTTTTCCATTAATCAAACTCGAGCCAAACCGTCCTGTGTCATAAATAAAAAAATGTCGGCCATACATCAGTCGAGTTAGAAAATGGAAGCCTAAAAAATATCCATTCAGCCAAAAATTTAAAAAATATAACGTTGCGTTTTATCTAGTGGCTCGTCAAAATGGACTGTGTTAACTATAAAATGTAGTGTTTTTCATGGCCTACAGTGTATTTATTACACAATACTTTATACTTTGGCAGTGGCTTCCAACCTTTTTGAAGTGAAACTTCTTTACGCACGCTTGACTTGGGGAGTAAGCTGGCGAACGCGTGGAGTCGAGTTAGAAAATGGAAGCCTAAAAAATATCCATTCAGCCAAAAATTTAAAAAATATAACTTTGCGTTTTATCTAGTGGCTCGTCAAAATGGACTGTGTTAACTATAAAATGTAGTGTTTTTCATGGCCTACAGTGTATTTATTACACAATACTTTATACTTTGGCAGTGGCTTCCAACCTTTTTGAAGTGAAACTTCTTTACGCACGCTTGACTTGGGGAGTAAGCTGGCGAACGCGTGGAGTAAGCGTTGCGAAAAGTGTGATCGGGCGAGGGGAACGGGAGTTGAGTGGGGAATATAAGCAAGAGAAAGCAGTGCGAGCTAATGGTGAAAAATCAGTATTTTATTTTATACAAAAATACTTTGGAATAGTTACACCGTATTTTGTTCCTTACTGTTGAATTAGAAATGACGCTTGACAGTATGAGACAAAACTTAGACAGGGCCTTTTGTTTCTTTATCTCATGTTCATCTATGTTCACAACGCATTGACCGCACGCAACGACCAATCAGAAGCAAGTGTCCTGTATGACTCATTGGGTGTTCACTGTTCATATAATAAACGATTCTGTTAGCCTATCTGTATGTTTTTTATTTTATTCCATAATTCCAATCCCGGAACTTTTTCCGGTACTTCCCGCACATTATGGATAAAATGGCATGTCTATATTATAATATCTTGACGCAAGTATATAAAATCAATCTACCTACTCCGACCTCTGGTCATCACCCCACATCACCAACAAATATGGCTTGTTAAATTAATCTTTTGACTAAAACTACAGTGGCATACATCACATTTGTAAGGTTTTTCCCTAGTATGAATACGAATGTGTTTTTTTAAACTACTCTGTTCACTAAAACCTCTCTGACATTTGTTAAACTTCTCTTGTCACTAAAACTACTCTGACATTGTATATCACTGTAGGGGATCTTGAAGGAAACACGGATGGTCGAGGAATACTTGTAACACACGCCAGCTTTCTTTACTTGTTCCCATTTTTCTTTGACCGACGCGTCGTTGAACGTTTTGCACTTCTGTAGAGCGTGTTCGCGTTTGCACAGCGGGCAGGTACTCTTCTCACGTCCCTTCTTGCTATCTTCTTTGCAGGAACACACCGTGGCCGTCCTCGTTCTGCATTCGCGCTCGCTTTCAGAGTCGTTTTCAGATGTGTAGCCTTCTTGTTTCTTTGCAGCTCGAGTGGTGTGTACGCCGCGAGAGCCCCCGGTCCGCGTTCGGAACTTCGTGCCTTCTTTCTTCACTCTGGATCCCGTATACTCGTACATCTCGAATTGATCCACCATGTTGTTGAAGAAATGCATGAGGCTCAGGAGTATGGGCTCATCTTCGTCTTCTTTCTTCGCTCGGTACTCGTACCACTTGAAACGCACCAATGTACACATCTTCTCTATGATTCTGTTTGAGATGTCGCTTGAATGCAGGTAACTTTGTCTCTTCATTAGACTCACGACACTGACGGTGTTGGCTACTTCCCCGGCGTAGCGCACCAACTCTCTTGCGTCTTCTGACACGGGGAGTAGCTTCTCTATGTTTTCTATCTCGCTTCTGATGAGATAAGGCGGACGTCCGAAGCGGCGTTCCAATGCTGTCACAACTTCTTGTGGGTTAGTTTGCGTGAACAATAGCGATTTCACGGCTCCTTTTGCTTTGCCCTTGATGGCTCTTCTTAATCTTCCCATGTTCTCTATGTCTGAGAAGAGCGCACTGGTATCTTCGTACGTTGCTTTGAAGGCCATCCAATCGCAGGCGTCGCCTTCAAACTGATGTAACTCGCTGACATACTTCGGCGCGTGTTGCACGAACGATGACGGCTTATTCTCCGACGCGGACTTGACTGCTTGAAGAATTGCTTCGGCCAGCTGGTTGGTGTGACTCGGTGCGGCGATCGCTGTCTCTGGGGCGGGCGGCTTGCTTGACTGCTCCCCCTCGTTGCGCTCCACACTCTTCGTCGTCGACACCCATGCCGCAGTAGCTTCAGCTGCGGCGGCTTCGACTTTATCTTCTTCTTCATCTTCCGGTTCACTCAGGTCCGTGTCATCGCCTGCGCGTGCCAGTTCCAACTTGGTGCTAGCGAGTTTGGACTTGATTCTTATTTCTTCTAGCCGCAGCTTTTCGAGCTCCAAGCGTGTTGTTGATTTCGCTCTGTATTGTTTGTTTAAGTTCCGTTATAATTGACTTGTTATTTTCCTTCAGCCGCAATATTATAATAAGTTTTCCAGCGTTAGTTCCGTTTGGACGTTTGTATCTAGTGTGGGAAATGTGTCAACCATTAATCTCATGTCCTCAGAATCTGTTGTGAAAGTTTGAGAGTGTATGGTTCTTTTTCTAATTGTGACATTATCTTCTGAAGGTGTTCTGATCTGCTGGGATGGCTGGCGATCCTCTAGCCGTTGTTAAGTAGCGTTAAGTGCCCCGCAAAGTGTTAAAAGATCTACTTACAGAATAAACATTTCATTTCATTAAATTACTTACAATTTTTTTTTAAATGCACCAAACAAGCGTACACAATTTGGCAATTCAGCAAGTTGTTAAACATCAAAAGTTACTGATGTCTATTCAATATACAACAGCATGCACACTACATTTAGTTTTCCATTAATCAAACTCATGCCAAACCGTCCTGTGTCATAAATAAAAAAATGTCGGCCATACATCAGTCGAGTTAGAAAATGGAAGCCTAAAAAATATCCATTCAGCCAAAAATTTAAAAAATATAACGTTGCGTTTTATCTAGTGGCTCGTCAAAATGGACTGTGTTAACTATAAAATGTAGTGTTTTTCATGGCCTACAGTGTATTTATTACACAATACTTTATACTTTGGCAGTGGCTTCCAACCTTTTTGAAGTGAAACTTCTTTACGCACGCTTGACTTGGGGAGTAAGCTGGCGAACGCGTGGAGTAAGCGTTGCGAAAAGTGTGATCGGGCGAGGGGAACGGGAGTTGAGTGGGGCAAGAGAAAGCAGTGCGAGCTAATGGTGAAAAATCAGTATTTTATTTTATACAAAAATACTTTGGAATAGTTACACCGTATTTTGTTCCTTACTGTTGAATTAGAAATGACGCTTGACAGTATGAGACAAAACTTAGACAGGGCCTTTTGTTTCTTTATCTCATGTTCATCTATGTTCACAACGCATTGACCGCACGCAACGACCAATCAGAAGCAAGTGTCCTGTATGACTCATTGGGTGTTCATATAATAAACGATTCTGTTAGCCTATCTGTATGTTTTTTATTTTATTCCATAATTCCAATCCCGGAACTTTTTCCGGTACTTCCCGCACATTATGGATAAAATGGCATGTCTATATTATAATATCTTGACGCAAGTATATAAAATCAATCTACCTACTCCGACCTCTGGTCATCACCCCACATCACCAACAAATATGGCTTGTTAAATTAATCTTTTGACTAAAACTACAGTGGCATACATCACATTTGTAAGGTTTTTCCCTAGTATGAATACGAATGTGTTTTTTTAAACTACTCTGTTCACTAAAACCTCTCTGACATTTGTTAAACTTCTCTTGTCACTAAAACTACTCTGACATTGTATATCACTGTAGGGGATCTTGAAGGAAACACGGATGGTCGAGGAATACTTGTAACACACGCCAGCTTTCTTTACTTGTTCCCATTTTTCTTTGACCGACGCGTCGTTGAACGTTTTGCACTTCTGTAGAGCGTGTTCGCGTTTGCACAGCGGGCAGGTACTCTTCTCACGTCCCTTCTTGCTATCTTCTTTGCAGGAACACACCGTGGCCGTCCTCGTTCTGCATTCGCGCTCGCTTTCAGAGTCGTTTTCAGATGTGTAGCCTTCTTGTTTCTTTGCAGCTCGAGTGGTGTGTACGCCGCGAGAGCCCCCGGTCCGCGTTCGGAACTTCGTGCCTTCTTTCTTCACTCTGGATCCCGTATACTCGTACATCTCGAATTGATCCACCATGTTGTTGAAGAAATGCATGAGGCTCAGGAGTATGGGCTCATCTTCGTCTTCTTTCTTCGCTCGGTACTCGTACCACTTGAAACGCACCAATGTACACATCTTCTCTATGATTCTGTTTGAGATGTCGCTTGAATGCAGGTAACTTTGTCTCTTCATTAGACTCACGACACTGACGGTGTTGGCTACTTCCCCGGCGTAGCGCACCAACTCTCTTGCGTCTTCTGACACGGGGAGTAGCTTCTCTATGTTTTCTATCTCGCTTCTGATGAGATAAGGCGGACGTCCGAAGCGGCGTTCCAATGCTGTCACAACTTCTTGTGGGTTAGTTTGCGTGAACAATAGCGATTTCACGGCTCCTTTTGCTTTGCCCTTGATGGCTCTTCTTAATCTTCCCATGTTCTCTATGTCTGAGAAGAGCGCACTGGTATCTTCGTACGTTGCTTTGAAGGCCATCCAATCGCAGGCGTCGCCTTCAAACTGATGTAACTCGCTGACATACTTCGGCGCGTGTTGCACGAACGATGACGGCTTATTCTCCGACGCGGACTTGACTGCTTGAAGAATTGCTTCGGCCAGCTGGTTGGTGTGACTCGGTGCGGCGATCGCTGTCTCTGGGGCGGGCGGCTTGCTTGACTGCTCCCCCTCGTTGCGCTCCACACTCTTCGTCGTCGACACCCATGCCGCAGTAGCTTCAGCTGCGGCGGCTTCGACTTTATCTTCTTCTTCATCTTCCGGTTCACTCAGGTCCGTGTCATCGCCTGCGCGTGCCAGTTCCAACTTGGTGCTAGCGAGTTTGGACTTGATTCTTATTTCTTCTAGCCGCAGCTTTTCGAGCTCCAAGCGTGTTGTTGATTTCGCTCTGTATTGTTTGTTTAAGTTCCGTTATAATTGACTTGTTATTTTCCTTCAGCCGCAATATTATAATAAGTTTTCCAGCGTTAGTTCCGTTTGGACGTTTGTATCTAGTGTGGGAAATGTGTCAACCATTAATCTCATGTCCTCAGAATCTGTTGTGAAAGTTTGAGAGTGTATGGTTCTTTTTCTAATTGTGACATTATCTTCTGAAGGTGTTCTGATCTGCTGGGATGGCTGGCGATCCTCTAGCCGTTGTTAAGTAGCGTTAAGTGCCCCGCAAAGTGTTAAAAGATCTACTTACAGAATAAACATTTCATTTCATTAAATTACTTACAATTTTTTTTTAAATGCACCAAACAAGCGTACACAATTTGGCAATTCAGCAAGTTGTTAAACATCAAAAGTTACTGATGTCTATTCAATATACAACAGCATGCACACTACATTTAGTTTTCCATTAATCAAACTCGAGCCAAACCGTCCTGTGTCATAAATAAAAAAATGTCGGCCATACATCAGTCGAGTTAGAAAATGGAAGCCTAAAAAATATCCATTCAGCCAAAAATTTAAAAAATATAACGTTGCGTTTTATCTAGTGGCTCGTCAAAATGGACTGTGTTAACTATAAAATGTAGTGTTTTTCATGGCCTACAGTGTATTTATTACACAATACTTTATACTTTGGCAGTGGCTTCCAACCTTTTTGAAGTGAAACTTCTTTACGCACGCTTGACTTGGGGAGTAAGCTGGCGAACGCGTGGAGTCGAGTTAGAAAATGGAAGCCTAAAAAATATCCATTCAGCCAAAAATTTAAAAAATATAACTTTGCGTTTTATCTAGTGGCTCGTCAAAATGGACTGTGTTAACTATAAAATGTAGTGTTTTTCATGGCCTACAGTGTATTTATTACACAATACTTTATACTTTGGCAGTGGCTTCCAACCTTTTTGAAGTGAAACTTCTTTACGCACGCTTGACTTGGGGAGTAAGCTGGCGAACGCGTGGAGTAAGCGTTGCGAAAAGTGTGATCGGGCGAGGGGAACGGGAGTTGAGTGGGGAATATAAGCAAGAGAAAGCAGTGCGAGCTAATGGTGAAAAATCAGTATTTTATTTTATACAAAAATACTTTGGAATAGTTACACCGTATTTTGTTCCTTACTGTTGAATTAGAAATGACGCTTGACAGTATGAGACAAAACTTAGACAGGGCCTTTTGTTTCTTTATCTCATGTTCATCTATGTTCACAACGCATTGACCGCACGCAACGACCAATCAGAAGCAAGTGTCCTGTATGACTCATTGGGTGTTCACTGTTCATATAATAAACGATTCTGTTAGCCTATCTGTATGTTTTTTATTTTATTCCATAATTCCAATCCCGGAACTTTTTCCGGTACTTCCCGCACATTATGGATAAAATGGCATGTCTATATTATAATATCTTGACGCAAGTATATAAAATCAATCTACCTACTCCGACCTCTGGTCATCACCCCACATCACCAACAAATATGGCTTGTTAAATTAATCTTTTGACTAAAACTACAGTGGCATACATCACATTTGTAAGGTTTTTCCCTAGTATGAATACGAATGTGTTTTTTTAAACTACTCTGTTCACTAAAACCTCTCTGACATTTGTTAAACTTCTCTTGTCACTAAAACTACTCTGACATTGTATATCACTGTAGGGGATCTTGAAGGAAACACGGATGGTCGAGGAATACTTGTAACACACGCCAGCTTTCTTTACTTGTTCCCATTTTTCTTTGACCGACGCGTCGTTGAACGTTTTGCACTTCTGTAGAGCGTGTTCGCGTTTGCACAGCGGGCAGGTACTCTTCTCACGTCCCTTCTTGCTATCTTCTTTGCAGGAACACACCGTGGCCGTCCTCGTTCTGCATTCGCGCTCGCTTTCAGAGTCGTTTTCAGATGTGTAGCCTTCTTGTTTCTTTGCAGCTCGAGTGGTGTGTACGCCGCGAGAGCCCCCGGTCCGCGTTCGGAACTTCGTGCCTTCTTTCTTCACTCTGGATCCCGTATACTCGTACATCTCGAATTGATCCACCATGTTGTTGAAGAAATGCATGAGGCTCAGGAGTATGGGCTCATCTTCGTCTTCTTTCTTCGCTCGGTACTCGTACCACTTGAAACGCACCAATGTACACATCTTCTCTATGATTCTGTTTGAGATGTCGCTTGAATGCAGGTAACTTTGTCTCTTCATTAGACTCACGACACTGACGGTGTTGGCTACTTCCCCGGCGTAGCGCACCAACTCTCTTGCGTCTTCTGACACGGGGAGTAGCTTCTCTATGTTTTCTATCTCGCTTCTGATGAGATAAGGCGGACGTCCGAAGCGGCGTTCCAATGCTGTCACAACTTCTTGTGGGTTAGTTTGCGTGAACAATAGCGATTTCACGGCTCCTTTTGCTTTGCCCTTGATGGCTCTTCTTAATCTTCCCATGTTCTCTATGTCTGAGAAGAGCGCACTGGTATCTTCGTACGTTGCTTTGAAGGCCATCCAATCGCAGGCGTCGCCTTCAAACTGATGTAACTCGCTGACATACTTCGGCGCGTGTTGCACGAACGATGACGGCTTATTCTCCGACGCGGACTTGACTGCTTGAAGAATTGCTTCGGCCAGCTGGTTGGTGTGACTCGGTGCGGCGATCGCTGTCTCTGGGGCGGGCGGCTTGCTTGACTGCTCCCCCTCGTTGCGCTCCACACTCTTCGTCGTCGACACCCATGCCGCAGTAGCTTCAGCTGCGGCGGCTTCGACTTTATCTTCTTCTTCATCTTCCGGTTCACTCAGGTCCGTGTCATCGCCTGCGCGTGCCAGTTCCAACTTGGTGCTAGCGAGTTTGGACTTGATTCTTATTTCTTCTAGCCGCAGCTTTTCGAGCTCCAAGCGTGTTGTTGATTTCGCTCTGTATTGTTTGTTTAAGTTCCGTTATAATTGACTTGTTATTTTCCTTCAGCCGCAATATTATAATAAGTTTTCCAGCGTTAGTTCCGTTTGGACGTTTGTATCTAGTGTGGGAAATGTGTCAACCATTAATCTCATGTCCTCAGAATCTGTTGTGAAAGTTTGAGAGTGTATGGTTCTTTTTCTAATTGTGACATTATCTTCTGAAGGTGTTCTGATCTGCTGGGATGGCTGGCGATCCTCTAGCCGTTGTTAAGTAGCGTTAAGTGCCCCGCAAAGTGTTAAAAGATCTACTTACAGAATAAACATTTCATTTCATTAAATTACTTACAATTTTTTTTTAAATGCACCAAACAAGCGTACACAATTTGGCAATTCAGCAAGTTGTTAAACATCAAAAGTTACTGATGTCTATTCAATATACAACAGCATGCACACTACATTTAGTTTTCCATTAATCAAACTCATGCCAAACCGTCCTGTGTCATAAATAAAAAAATGTCGGCCATACATCAGTCGAGTTAGAAAATGGAAGCCTAAAAAATATCCATTCAGCCAAAAATTTAAAAAATATAACGTTGCGTTTTATCTAGTGGCTCGTCAAAATGGACTGTGTTAACTATAAAATGTAGTGTTTTTCATGGCCTACAGTGTATTTATTACACAATACTTTATACTTTGGCAGTGGCTTCCAACCTTTTTGAAGTGAAACTTCTTTACGCACGCTTGACTTGGGGAGTAAGCTGGCGAACGCGTGGAGTAAGCGTTGCGAAAAGTGTGATCGGGCGAGGGGAACGGGAGTTGAGTGGGGCAAGAGAAAGCAGTGCGAGCTAATGGTGAAAAATCAGTATTTTATTTTATACAAAAATACTTTGGAATAGTTACACCGTATTTTGTTCCTTACTGTTGAATTAGAAATGACGCTTGACAGTATGAGACAAAACTTAGACAGGGCCTTTTGTTTCTTTATCTCATGTTCATCTATGTTCACAACGCATTGACCGCACGCAACGACCAATCAGAAGCAAGTGTCCTGTATGACTCATTGGGTGTTCATATAATAAACGATTCTGTTAGCCTATCTGTATGTTTTTTATTTTATTCCATAATTCCAATCCCGGAACTTTTTCCGGTACTTCCCGCACATTATGGATAAAATGGCATGTCTATATTATAATATCTTGACGCAAGTATATAAAATCAATCTACCTACTCCGACCTCTGGTCATCACCCCACATCACCAACAAATATGGCTTGTTAAATTAATCTTTTGACTAAAACTACAGTGGCATACATCACATTTGTAAGGTTTTTCCCTAGTATGAATACGAATGTGTTTTTTTAAACTACTCTGTTCACTAAAACCTCTCTGACATTTGTTAAACTTCTCTTGTCACTAAAACTACTCTGACATTGTATATCACTGTAGGGGATCTTGAAGGAAACACGGATGGTCGAGGAATACTTGTAACACACGCCAGCTTTCTTTACTTGTTCCCATTTTTCTTTGACCGACGCGTCGTTGAACGTTTTGCACTTCTGTAGAGCGTGTTCGCGTTTGCACAGCGGGCAGGTACTCTTCTCACGTCCCTTCTTGCTATCTTCTTTGCAGGAACACACCGTGGCCGTCCTCGTTCTGCATTCGCGCTCGCTTTCAGAGTCGTTTTCAGATGTGTAGCCTTCTTGTTTCTTTGCAGCTCGAGTGGTGTGTACGCCGCGAGAGCCCCCGGTCCGCGTTCGGAACTTCGTGCCTTCTTTCTTCACTCTGGATCCCGTATACTCGTACATCTCGAATTGATCCACCATGTTGTTGAAGAAATGCATGAGGCTCAGGAGTATGGGCTCATCTTCGTCTTCTTTCTTCGCTCGGTACTCGTACCACTTGAAACGCACCAATGTACACATCTTCTCTATGATTCTGTTTGAGATGTCGCTTGAATGCAGGTAACTTTGTCTCTTCATTAGACTCACGACACTGACGGTGTTGGCTACTTCCCCGGCGTAGCGCACCAACTCTCTTGCGTCTTCTGACACGGGGAGTAGCTTCTCTATGTTTTCTATCTCGCTTCTGATGAGATAAGGCGGACGTCCGAAGCGGCGTTCCAATGCTGTCACAACTTCTTGTGGGTTAGTTTGCGTGAACAATAGCGATTTCACGGCTCCTTTTGCTTTGCCCTTGATGGCTCTTCTTAATCTTCCCATGTTCTCTATGTCTGAGAAGAGCGCACTGGTATCTTCGTACGTTGCTTTGAAGGCCATCCAATCGCAGGCGTCGCCTTCAAACTGATGTAACTCGCTGACATACTTCGGCGCGTGTTGCACGAACGATGACGGCTTATTCTCCGACGCGGACTTGACTGCTTGAAGAATTGCTTCGGCCAGCTGGTTGGTGTGACTCGGTGCGGCGATCGCTGTCTCTGGGGCGGGCGGCTTGCTTGACTGCTCCCCCTCGTTGCGCTCCACACTCTTCGTCGTCGACACCCATGCCGCAGTAGCTTCAGCTGCGGCGGCTTCGACTTTATCTTCTTCTTCATCTTCCGGTTCACTCAGGTCCGTGTCATCGCCTGCGCGTGCCAGTTCCAACTTGGTGCTAGCGAGTTTGGACTTGATTCTTATTTCTTCTAGCCGCAGCTTTTCGAGCTCCAAGCGTGTTGTTGATTTCGCTCTGTATTGTTTGTTTAAGTTCCGTTATAATTGACTTGTTATTTTCCTTCAGCCGCAATATTATAATAAGTTTTCCAGCGTTAGTTCCGTTTGGACGTTTGTATCTAGTGTGGGAAATGTGTCAACCATTAATCTCATGTCCTCAGAATCTGTTGTGAAAGTTTGAGAGTGTATGGTTCTTTTTCTAATTGTGACATTATCTTCTGAAGGTGTTCTGATCTGCTGGGATGGCTGGCGATCCTCTAGCCGTTGTTAAGTAGCGTTAAGTGCCCCGCAAAGTGTTAAAAGATCTACTTACAGAATAAACATTTCATTTCATTAAATTACTTACAATTTTTTTTTAAATGCACCAAACAAGCGTACACAATTTGGCAATTCAGCAAGTTGTTAAACATCAAAAGTTACTGATGTCTATTCAATATACAACAGCATGCACACTACATTTAGTTTTCCATTAATCAAACTCGAGCCAAACCGTCCTGTGTCATAAATAAAAAAATGTCGGCCATACATCAGTCGAGTTAGAAAATGGAAGCCTAAAAAATATCCATTCAGCCAAAAATTTAAAAAATATAACGTTGCGTTTTATCTAGTGGCTCGTCAAAATGGACTGTGTTAACTATAAAATGTAGTGTTTTTCATGGCCTACAGTGTATTTATTACACAATACTTTATACTTTGGCAGTGGCTTCCAACCTTTTTGAAGTGAAACTTCTTTACGCACGCTTGACTTGGGGAGTAAGCTGGCGAACGCGTGGAGTCGAGTTAGAAAATGGAAGCCTAAAAAATATCCATTCAGCCAAAAATTTAAAAAATATAACTTTGCGTTTTATCTAGTGGCTCGTCAAAATGGACTGTGTTAACTATAAAATGTAGTGTTTTTCATGGCCTACAGTGTATTTATTACACAATACTTTATACTTTGGCAGTGGCTTCCAACCTTTTTGAAGTGAAACTTCTTTACGCACGCTTGACTTGGGGAGTAAGCTGGCGAACGCGTGGAGTAAGCGTTGCGAAAAGTGTGATCGGGCGAGGGGAACGGGAGTTGAGTGGGGAATATAAGCAAGAGAAAGCAGTGCGAGCTAATGGTGAAAAATCAGTATTTTATTTTATACAAAAATACTTTGGAATAGTTACACCGTATTTTGTTCCTTACTGTTGAATTAGAAATGACGCTTGACAGTATGAGACAAAACTTAGACAGGGCCTTTTGTTTCTTTATCTCATGTTCATCTATGTTCACAACGCATTGACCGCACGCAACGACCAATCAGAAGCAAGTGTCCTGTATGACTCATTGGGTGTTCATATAATAAACGATTCTGTTAGCCTATCTGTATGTTTTTTATTTTATTCCATAATTCCAATCCCGGAACTTTTTCCGGTACTTCCCGCACATTATGGATAAAATGGCATGTCTATATTATAATATCTTGACGCAAGTATATAAAATCAATCTACCTACTCCGACCTCTGGTCATCACCCCACATCACCAACAAATATGGCTTGTTAAATTAATCTTTTGACTAAAACTACAGTGGCATACATCACATTTGTAAGGTTTTTCCCTAGTATGAATACGAATGTGTTTTTTTAAACTACTCTGTTCACTAAAACCTCTCTGACATTTGTTAAACTTCTCTTGTCACTAAAACTACTCTGACATTGTATATCACTGTAGGGGATCTTGAAGGAAACACGGATGGTCGAGGAATACTTGTAACACACGCCAGCTTTCTTTACTTGTTCCCATTTTTCTTTGACCGACGCGTCGTTGAACGTTTTGCACTTCTGTAGAGCGTGTTCGCGTTTGCACAGCGGGCAGGTACTCTTCTCACGTCCCTTCTTGCTATCTTCTTTGCAGGAACACACCGTGGCCGTCCTCGTTCTGCATTCGCGCTCGCTTTCAGAGTCGTTTTCAGATGTGTAGCCTTCTTGTTTCTTTGCAGCTCGAGTGGTGTGTACGCCGCGAGAGCCCCCGGTCCGCGTTCGGAACTTCGTGCCTTCTTTCTTCACTCTGGATCCCGTATACTCGTACATCTCGAATTGATCCACCATGTTGTTGAAGAAATGCATGAGGCTCAGGAGTATGGGCTCATCTTCGTCTTCTTTCTTCGCTCGGTACTCGTACCACTTGAAACGCACCAATGTACACATCTTCTCTATGATTCTGTTTGAGATGTCGCTTGAATGCAGGTAACTTTGTCTCTTCATTAGACTCACGACACTGACGGTGTTGGCTACTTCCCCGGCGTAGCGCACCAACTCTCTTGCGTCTTCTGACACGGGGAGTAGCTTCTCTATGTTTTCTATCTCGCTTCTGATGAGATAAGGCGGACGTCCGAAGCGGCGTTCCAATGCTGTCACAACTTCTTGTGGGTTAGTTTGCGTGAACAATAGCGATTTCACGGCTCCTTTTGCTTTGCCCTTGATGGCTCTTCTTAATCTTCCCATGTTCTCTATGTCTGAGAAGAGCGCACTGGTATCTTCGTACGTTGCTTTGAAGGCCATCCAATCGCAGGCGTCGCCTTCAAACTGATGTAACTCGCTGACATACTTCGGCGCGTGTTGCACGAACGATGACGGCTTATTCTCCGACGCGGACTTGACTGCTTGAAGAATTGCTTCGGCCAGCTGGTTGGTGTGACTCGGTGCGGCGATCGCTGTCTCTGGGGCGGGCGGCTTGCTTGACTGCTCCCCCTCGTTGCGCTCCACACTCTTCGTCGTCGACACCCATGCCGCAGTAGCTTCAGCTGCGGCGGCTTCGACTTTATCTTCTTCTTCATCTTCCGGTTCACTCAGGTCCGTGTCATCGCCTGCGCGTGCCAGTTCCAACTTGGTGCTAGCGAGTTTGGACTTGATTCTTATTTCTTCTAGCCGCAGCTTTTCGAGCTCCAAGCGTGTTGTTGATTTCGCTCTGTATTGTTTGTTTAAGTTCCGTTATAATTGACTTGTTATTTTCCTTCAGCCGCAATATTATAATAAGTTTTCCAGCGTTAGTTCCGTTTGGACGTTTGTATCTAGTGTGGGAAATGTGTCAACCATTAATCTCATGTCCTCAGAATCTGTTGTGAAAGTTTGAGAGTGTATGGTTCTTTTTCTAATTGTGACATTATCTTCTGAAGGTGTTCTGATCTGCTGGGATGGCTGGCGATCCTCTAGCCGTTGTTAAGTAGCGTTAAGTGCCCCGCAAAGTGTTAAAAGATCTACTTACAGAATAAACATTTCATTTCATTAAATTACTTACAATTTTTTTTTAAATGCACCAAACAAGCGTACACAATTTGGCAATTCAGCAAGTTGTTAAACATCAAAAGTTACTGATGTCTATTCAATATACAACAGCATGCACACTACATTTAGTTTTCCATTAATCAAACTCGAGCCAAACCGTCCTGTGTCATAAATAAAAAAATGTCGGCCATACATCAGTCGAGTTAGAAAATGGAAGCCTAAAAAATATCCATTCAGCCAAAAATTTAAAAAATATAACGTTGCGTTTTATCTAGTGGCTCGTCAAAATGGACTGTGTTAACTATAAAATGTAGTGTTTTTCATGGCCTACAGTGTATTTATTACACAATACTTTATACTTTGGCAGTGGCTTCCAACCTTTTTGAAGTGAAACTTCTTTACGCACGCTTGACTTGGGGAGTAAGCTGGCGAACGCGTGGAGTAAGCGTTGCGAAAAGTGTGATCGGGCGAGGGGAACGGGAGTTGAGTGGGGAATATAAGCAAGAGAAAGCATTGCGAGCTAATGGTGAAAAATCAGTATTTTATTTTATACAAAAATACTTTGGAATAGTTACACCGTATTTTGTTCCTTACTGTTGACTTAGAAATGACGCTTGACAGTATGAGACAAAACTTAGACAGGGCCTTTTGTTTCTTTATCTCATGTTCATCTATGTTCACAACGCATTGACCGCACGCAACGACCAATCAGAAGCAAGTGTCCTGTATGACTCATTGGGTGTTCATATAATAAACGATTCTGTTAGCCTATCTGTATGTTTTTTATTTTATTCCATAATTCCAATCCCGGAACTTTTTCCGGTACTTCCCGCACATTATGGATAAAATGGCATGTCTATATTATAATATCTTGACGCAAGTATATAAAATCAATCTACCTACTCCGACCTCTGGTCATCACCCCACATCACCAACAAATATGGCTTGTTAAATTAATCTTTTGACTAAAACTACAGTGGCATACATCACATTTGTAAGGTTTTTCCCTAGTATGAATACGAATGTGTTTTTTTAAACTACTCTGTTCACTAAAACCTCTCTGACATTTGTTAAACTTCTCTTGTCACTAAAACTACTCTGACATTGTATATCACTGTAGGGGATCTTGAAGGAAACACGGATGGTCGAGGAATACTTGTAACACACGCCAGCTTTCTTTACTTGTTCCCATTTTTCTTTGACCGACGCGTCGTTGAACGTTTTGCACTTCTGTAGAGCGTGTTCGCGTTTGCACAGCGGGCAGGTACTCTTCTCACGTCCCTTCTTGCTATCTTCTTTGCAGGAACACACCGTGGCCGTCCTCGTTCTGCATTCGCGCTCGCTTTCAGAGTCGTCTTCAGATGTGTAGCCTTCTTGTTTCTTTGCAGCTCGAGTGGTGTGTACGCCGCGAGAGCCCCCGGTCCGCGTTCGGAACTTCGTGCCTTCTTTCTTCACTCTGGATCCCGTATACTCGTACATCTCGAATTGATCCACCATGTTGTTGAAGAAATGCATGAGGCTCAGGAGTATGGGCTCATCTTCGTCTTCTTTCTTCGCTCGGTACTCGTACCACTTGAAACGCACCAATGTACACATCTTCTCTATGATTCTGTTTGAGATGTCGCTTGAATGCAGGTAACTTTGTCTCTTCATTAGACTCACGACACTGACGGTGTTGGCTACTGCCCCGGCGTAGCGCACCAACTCTCTTGCGTCTTCTGACATGGGGGGTAGCCTCTCTATGTTTTCTATCTCGCTTCTGATGAGATAAGTCGGACGTCCGAAGCGGCGTTCCAATGCTGTCACAACTTAGTTTGCGTGAACAATAGCGATTTCACGGCTCCTTTTGCTTTGCCCTTGATGGCTCTTCTTAATCTTCCCATGTTCTCTATGTCTGAGAAGAGCGCACTGGTATCTTCGTACGTTGCTTTGAAGGCCATCCAATCGCAGGCGTCGCCTTCAAACTGATGTAACTCGCTGACATACTTCGGCGCGTGTTGCATGAACGATGACGGCTTATTCTCCGACGCGGACTTGACTGCTTGAAGAATTGCTTCGGCCAGCTGGTTGGTGTGACTCGGTGCGGCGATCGCTGTCTCTGGGGCGGGCGGCTTGCTTGACTGCTCCCCCTCGTTGCGCTCCACACTCTTCGTCGTCGACACCCATGCCGCAGTCGCTTCAGCTGCGGCGGCTTCGACTTTAGCTTCTTCTTCATCTTCCGGTTCACTCAGGTCCCTGTCATCGCCAGCGCGTGCCAGTTCCAACTTGGTGCTAGCGAGTTTGGACTTGATTCTTATTTCTTGCGTGTTGTTGATTTCGCTCTGTATTGTTTGTTTAAGTTCCGATATAATTGACTTGTTATTTTCCTTCAGCCGCAATATTATAATAAGTTTTCCAGCGTTAGTTCCGTTTGGACGTTTGTATCTAGTGTGGGAAATGTGTCAACCATTAATCTCATGTCCTCAGAATCTGTTGTGAAAGTTTGAGAGTGTATGGTTCTTTTTCTAATTGTGACATTATCTTCTGAAGGTGTTCTGATCTGCTGGGATGGCTGGCGATCCTCTAGCCGTTGTTAAGTAGCGTTAAGTGCCCCGCAAAGTGTTAAAAGATCTACTTACAGAATAAACATTTCATTTCATTAAATTACTTACAATTTTTTTTTAAATGCACCAAACAAGCGTACACAATTTGGCAATTCAGCAAGTTGTTAAACATCAAAAGTTACTGATGTCTATTCAATATACAACAGCATGCACACTACATTTAGTTTTCCATTAATCAAACTCGAGCCAAACCGTCCTGTGTCATAAATAAAAAAATGTCGGCCATACATCAGTCGAGTTAGAAAATGGAAGCCTAAAAAATATCCATTCAGCCAAAAATTTAAAAAATATAACGTTGCGTTTTATCTAGTGGCTCGTCAAAATGGACTGTGTTAACTATAAAATGTAGTGCTTTTCATGGCCTACAGTGTATTTATTACACAATACTTTATACTTTGGCAGTGGCTTCCAACCTTTTTGAAGTGAAACTTCTTTACGCACGCTTGACTTGGGGAGTAAGCTGGCGAACGCGTGGAGTAAGCGTTGCGAAAAGTGTGATCGGGCGAGGGGAACGGGAGTTGAGTGGGGCAAGAGAAAGCAGTGCGAGCTAATGGTGAAAAATCAGTATTTTATTTTATACAAAAATACTTTGGAATAGTTACACCGTATTTTGTTCCTTACTGTTGAATTAGAAATGACGCTTGACAGTATGAGACAAAACTTAGACAGGGCCTTTTGTTTCTTTATCTCATGTTCATCTATGTTCACAACGCATTGACCGCACGCAACGACCAATCAGAAGCAAGTGTCCTGTATGACTCATTGGGTGTTCATATAATAAACGATTCTGTTAGCCTATCTGTATGTTTTTTATTTTATTCCATAATTCCAATCCCGGAACTTTTTCCGGTACTTCCCGCACATTATGGATAAAATGGCATGTCTATATTATAATATCTTGACGCAAGTATATAAAATCAATCTACCTACTCCGACCTCTGGTCATCACCCCACATCACCAACAAATATGGCTTGTTAAATTAATCTTTTGACTAAAACTACAGTGGCATACATCACATTTGTAAGGTTTTTCCCTAGTATGAATACGAATGTGTTTTTTTAAACTACTCTGTTCACTAAAACCTCTCTGACATTTGTTAAACTTCTCTTGTCACTAAAACTACTCTGACATTGTATATCACTGTAGGGGATCTTGAAGGAAACACGGATGGTCGAGGAATACTTGTAACACACGCCAGCTTTCTTTACTTGTTCCCATTTTTCTTTGACCGACGCGTCGTTGAACGTTTTGCACTTCTGTAGAGCGTGTTCGCGTTTGCACAGCGGGCAGGTACTCTTCTCACGTCCCTTCTTGCTATCTTCTTTGCAGGAACACACCGTGGCCGTCCTCGTTCTGCATTCGCGCTCGCTTTCAGAGTCGTTTTCAGATGTGTAGCCTTCTTGTTTCTTTGCAGCTCGAGTGGTGTGTACGCCGCGAGAGCCCCCGGTCCGCGTTCGGAACTTCGTGCCTTCTTTCTTCACTCTGGATCCCGTATACTCGTACATCTCGAATTGATCCACCATGTTGTTGAAGAAATGCATGAGGCTCAGGAGTATGGGCTCATCTTCGTCTTCTTTCTTCGCTCGGTACTCGTACCACTTGAAACGCACCAATGTACACATCTTCTCTATGATTCTGTTTGAGATGTCGCTTGAATGCAGGTAACTTTGTCTCTTCATTAGACTCACGACACTGACGGTGTTGGCTACTTCCCCGGCGTAGCGCACCAACTCTCTTGCGTCTTCTGACATGGGGAGTAGCTTCTCTATGTTTTTTATCTCGCTTCTGATGAGATAAGGCGGACGTCCGAAGCGGCGTTCCAATGCTGTCACAACTTCTTGTGGGTTAGTTTGCGTGAACAATAGCGATTTCACGGCTCCTTTTGCTTTGCCCTTGATGGCTCTTCTTAATCTTCCCATGTTCTCTATGTCTGAGAAGAGCGCACTGGTATCTTCGTACGTTGCTTTGAAGGCCATCCAATCGCAGGCGTCGCCTTCAAACTGATGTAACTCGCTGACATACTTCGGCGCGTGTTGCACGAACGATGACGGCTTATTCTCCGACGCGGACTTGACTGCTTGAAGAATTGCTTCGGCCAGCTGGTTGGTGTGACTCGGTGCGGCGATCGCTGTCTCTGGGGCGGGCGGCTTGCTTGACTGCTCCCCCTCGTTGCGCTCCACACTCTTCGTCGTCGACACCCATGCCGCAGTAGCTTCAGCTGCGGCGGCTTCGACTTTATCTTCTTCTTCATCTTCCGGTTCACTCAGGTCCGTGTCATCGCCTGCGCGTGCCAGTTCCAACTTGGTGCTAGCGAGTTTGGACTTGATTCTTATTTCTTCTAGCCGCAGCTTTTCGAGCTCCAAGCGTGTTGTTGATTTCGCTCTGTATTGTTTGTTTAAGTTCCGTTATAATTGACTTGTTATTTTCCTTCAGCCGCAATATTATAATAAGTTTTCCAGCGTTAGTTCCGTTTGGACGTTTGTATCTAGTGTGGGAAATGTGTCAACCATTAATCTCATGTCCTCAGAATCTGTTGTGAAAGTTTGAGAGTGTATGGTTCTTTTTCTAATTGTGACATTATCTTCTGAAGGTGTTCTGATCTGCTGGGATGGCTGGCGATCCTCTAGCCGTTGTTAAGTAGCGTTAAGTGCCCCGCAAAGTGTTAAAAGATCTACTTACAGAATAAACATTTCATTTCATTAAATTACTTACAATTTTTTTTTAAATGCACCAAACAAGCGTACACAATTTGGCAATTCAGCAAGTTGTTAAACATCAAAAGTTACTGATGTCTATTCAATATACAACAGCATGCACACTACATTTAGTTTTCCATTAATCAAACTCGAGCCAAACCGTCCTGTGTCATAAATAAAAAAATGTCGGCCATACATCAGTCGAGTTAGAAAATGGAAGCCTAAAAAATATCCATTCAGCCAAAAATTTAAAAAATATAACGTTGCGTTTTATCTAGTGGCTCGTCAAAATGGACTGTGTTAACTATAAAATGTAGTGTTTTTCATGGCCTACAGTGTATTTATTACACAATACTTTATACTTTGGCAGTGGCTTCCAACCTTTTTGAAGTGAAACTTCTTTACGCACGCTTGACTTGGGGAGTAAGCTGGCGAACGCGTGGAGTAAGCGTTGCGAAAAGTGTGATCGGGCGAGGGGAACGGGAGTTGAGTGGGGAATATAAGCAAGAGAAAGCATTGCGAGCTAATGGTGAAAAATCTGTATTTTATTTTATACAAAAATACTTTGGAATAGTTACACCGTATTTTGTTCCTTACTGTTGACTTAGAAATGACGCTTGACAGTATGAGACAAAACTTAGACAGGGCCTTTTGTTTCTTTATCTCATGTTCATCTATGTTCACAACGCATTGACCGCACGCAACGACCAATCAGAAGCAAGTGTCCTGTATGACTCATTGGGTGTTCATATAATAAACGATTCTGTTAGCCTATCTGTATGTTTTTTATTTTATTCCATAATTCCAATCCCGGAACTTTTTCCGGTACTTCCCGCACATTATGGATAAAATGGCATGTCTATATTATAATATCTTGACGCAAGTATATAAAATCAATCTACCTACTCCGACCTCTGGTCATCACCCCACATCACCAACAAATATGGCTTGTTAAATTAATCTTTTGACTAAAACTACAGTGGCATACATCACATTTGTAAGGTTTTTCCCTAGTATGAATACGAATGTGTTTTTTTAAACTACTCTGTTCACTAAAACCTCTCTGACATTTGTTAAACTTCTCTTGTCACTAAAACTACTCTGACATTGTATATCACTGTAGGGGATCTTGAAGGAAACACGGATGGTCGAGGAATACTTGTAACACACGCCAGCTTTCTTTACTTGTTCCCATTTTTCTTTGACCGACGCGTCGTTGAACGTTTTGCACTTCTGTAGAGCGTGTTCGCGTTTGCACAGCGGGCAGGTACTCTTCTCACGTCCCTTCTTGCTATCTTCTTTGCAGGAACACACCGTGGCCGTCCTCGTTCTGCATTCGCGCTCGCTTTCAGAGTCGTCTTCAGATGTGTAGCCTTCTTGTTTCTTTGCAGCTCGAGTGGTGTGTACGCCGCGAGAGCCCCCGGTCCGCGTTCGGAACTTCGTGCCTTCTTTCTTCACTCTGGATCCCGTATACTCGTACATCTCGAATTGATCCACCATGTTGTTGAAGAAATGCATGAGGCTCAGGAGTATGGGCTCATCTTCGTCTTCTTTCTTCGCTCGGTACTCGTACCACTTGAAACGCACCAATGTACACATCTTCTCTATGATTCTGTTTGAGATGTCGCTTGAATGCAGGTAACTTTGTCTCTTCATTAGACTCACGACACTGACGGTGTTGGCTACTGCCCCGGCGTAGCGCACCAACTCTCTTGCGTCTTCTGACATGGGGGGTAGCCTCTCTATGTTTTCTATCTCGCTTCTGATGAGATAAGTCGGACGTCCGAAGCGGCGTTCCAATGCTGTCACAACTTAGTTTGCGTGAACAATAGCGATTTCACGGCTCCTTTTGCTTTGCCTTTGATGGCTCTTCTTAATCTTCCCATGTTCTCTATGTCTGAGAAGAGCGCACTGGTATCTTCGTACGTTGCTTTGAAGGCCATCCAATCGCAGGCGTCGCCTTCAAACTGATGTAACTCGCTGACATACTTCGGCGCGTGTTGCATGAACGATGACGGCTTATTCTCCGACGCGGACTTGACTGCTTGAAGAATTGCTTCGGCCAGCTGGTTGGTGTGACTCGGTGCGGCGATCGCTGTCTCTGGGGCGGGCGGCTTGCTTGACTGCTCCCCCTCGTTGCGCTCCACACTCTTCGTCGTCGACACCCATGCCGCAGTCGCTTCAGCTGCGGCGGCTTCGACTTTAGCTTCTTCTTCATCTTCCGGTTCACTCAAGTCCCTGTCATCGCCTGCGCGTGCCAGTTCCAACTTGGTGCTAGCGAGTTTGGACTTGATTCTTATTTCTTGCGTGTTGTTGATTTCGCTCTGTATTGTTTGTTTAAGTTCCGATATAATTGACTTGTTTTTTTCCTTCAGCCGCAATATTATAATTTCGCTCAAGTTTTCCAGCGTTAGTTCCGTTTGGACGTTTGTATCTAGTGTGGGAAATGTGTCAACCATTAATCTCATGTCCTCAGAATCTGTTGTGAAAGTTTGAGAGTGTATGGTTCTTTTTCTAATTGTGACATTATCTTCTGAAGGTGTTCTGATCTGCTGGGATGGCTGGCGATCCTCTAGCCGTTGTTAAGTAGCGTTAAGTGCCCCGCAAAGTGTTAAAAGATCTACTTACAGAATAAACATTTCATTTCATTAAATTACTTACAATTTTTTTTTAACCTTTTCGACGCCCATCTACATAATACGCGATGTGTCCTCCAGCGCCACGCTACAAATGTATAACGTATCTATAGTAAAACGTAGGGATGGGATTAATGTCCTATCGATAAATAATATTATAAGTTGAAATTAACGTTTATTCACCAATTTACGAAGCTAAATAAAAACTGATACCGTATTTTCATATTTTGTTTTATTTCATAAAAAAATCTATGTGAAAACCTGGATATATTTCCCATAATAAAAGAAAAGAATTGTAAATTTATTAGACGTGTGTTCTAGAAGGCACATCCCTATTTGTCTCCAAATGTAATCCTTCTACTTCATATCAAGTCGTTGGCGCTCGAGGCACGTCAAAATCCTTTCTGATATAAGGATGTCTAGATGTCGATGTCTATGGTATTTTTCTTTTTTCTATTCACTGTGGTCGAGTTACACGTGCATAACCTCAACCGATTCATGCATAATTTATTTCGTTTACTTACAAAAAATAGAACCAAATACAATCAATAGAAGCTAGATACGTGGTTTTCCATCTACGTGTTTTAAAAAAAAAATTAAAATGGAGTGTAAGTGACTGTTTTACGCAGATGTTACAGATCTTTTTTTTTAATGGTAGGTATAGGTGTCGCAAAATACTAGCAATGATTTTTCTTGTTTTTAGAAACTAATAGAAAACGGAAGTACATTCCTGAAACGGAAGTTGACGACTTAACGTAATGTCAGGACGACGAACTATTTCAAAATTCTGATTATTCACAAACTCTTTCTTATGATGAATCTACTCAAAAAGAAACAAAATGTAAACATTGCACTACACTAAAATGCACAAAGTCTCTATGACCTTGAAAACCGTCCGCTTATGACGTCACAGATTTACTTCTATACAAGTTCGTGGCGTTGTGCGCACTGACAACTAGCCACTTTGTAAGGATGGGTTTTTCAAACGGTGTTTCACTATCGACAATGATTAGAAAACCTATTTATTCTTGATTAAGGCGAATAAAACGTAGTTTATAGTTTACAATATTTATAAAATATTATTTATTCACGTCATTTTCTTGCAATAATAGTATTTATGATCGTTTTGACGAGATGAAACATAGCGAGGTCTTCATCGTGTCCCATCACTGGCTTACTTTATATCAAGTACTTGGCGTTGGGGGCACTAAAATATTTTGTGGCGTTTTTGTTTCTATTGAATATAAAACAAACAAGAACTTATTATGTGTAAAAAAGTTAAAAATATGGCTTATAACAGGGCAGTTTTCCATAAAAACAAAATAAAAGGTCTTGTAAAAGTCGTAAATTTATTTTATACTATTATTCCTTCTAATCAAGTAGTGGCGCTGAGGGCACGAAAATCTCGAACTTGTATACAAGTGATTGGCGTTCAAAAGGTTAAATGCACCAAACAAGCGTACACAATTTGGCAATTCAGCAAGTTGTTAAACATCAAAAGTTACTGATGTCTATTCAATATACAACAGCATGCACACTACATTTAGTTTTCCATTAATCAAACTCATGCCAAACCGTCCTGTGTCATAAATAAAAAAATGTCGGCCATACTTCAGTCGAGTTAGAAAATGGAAGCCTAAAAAATATCCATTCAGCCAAAAATTTAAAAAATATAACGTTGCGTTTTATCTAGTGGCTCGTCAAAATGGACTGTGTTAACTATAAAATGTAGTGCTTTTCATGGCCTACAGTGTATTTATTACACAATACTTTATACTTTGGCAGTGGCTTCCAACCTTTTTGAAGTGAAACTTCTTTACGCACGCTTGACTTGGGGAGTAAGCTGGCGAACGCGTGGAGTAAGCGTTGCGAAAAGTGTGATCGGGCGAGGGGAACGGGAGTTGAGTGGGGCAAGAGAAAGCAGTGCGAGCTAATGGTGAAAAATCAGTATTTTATTTTATACAAAAATACTTTGGAATAGTTACACCGTATTTTGTTCCTTACTGTTGAATTAGAAATGACGCTTGACAGTATGAGACAAAACTTAGACAGGGCCTTTTGTTTCTTTATCTCATGTTCATCTATGTTCACAACGCATTGACCGCACGCAACGACCAATCAGAAGCAAGTGTCCTGTATGACTCATTGGGTGTTCATATAATAAACGATTCTGTTAGCCTATCTGTATGTTTTTTATTTTATTCCATAATTCCAATCCCGGAACTTTTTCCGGTACTTCCCGCACATTATGGATAAAATGGCATGTCTATATTATAATATCTTGACGCAAGTATATAAAATCAATCTACCTACTCCGACCTCTGGTCATCACCCCACATCACCAACAAATATGGCTTGTTAAATTAATCTTTTGACTAAAACTACAGTGGCATACATCACATTTGTAAGGTTTTTCCCTAGTATGAATACGAATGTGTTTTTTTAAACTACTCTGTTCACTAAAACCTCTCTGACATTTGTTAAACTTCTCTTGTCACTAAAACTACTCTGACATTGTATATCACTGTAGGGGATCTTGAAGGAAACACGGATGGTCGAGGAATACTTGTAACACACGCCAGCTTTCTTTACTTGTTCCCATTTTTCTTTGACCGACGCGTCGTTGAACGTTTTGCACTTCTGTAGAGCGTGTTCGCGTTTGCACAGCGGGCAGGTACTCTTCTCACGTCCCTTCTTGCTATCTTCTTTGCAGGAACACACCGTGGCCGTCCTCGTTCTGCATTCGCGCTCGCTTTCAGAGTCGTCTTCAGATGTGTAGCCTTCTTGTTTCTTTGCAGCTCGAGTGGTGTGTACGCCGCGAGAGCCCCCGGTCCGCGTTCGGAACTTCGTGCCTTCTTTCTTCACTCTGGATCCCGTATACTCGTACATCTCGAATTGATCCACCATGTTGTTGAAGAAATGCATGAGGCTCAGGAGTATGGGCTCATCTTCGTCTTCTTTCTTCGCTCGGTACTCGTACCACTTGAAACGCACCAATGTACACATCTTCTCTATGATTCTGTTTGAGATGTCGCTTGAATGCAGGTAACTTTGTCTCTTCATTAGACTCACGACACTGACGGTGTTGGCTACTGCCCCGGCGTAGCGCACCAACTCTCTTGCGTCTTCTGACATGGGGGGTAGCCTCTCTATGTTTTCTATCTCGCTTCTGATGAGATAAGTCGGACGTCCGAAGCGGCGTTCCAATGCTGTCACAACTTAGTTTGCGTGAACAATAGCGATTTCACGGCTCCTTTTGCTTTGCCCTTGATGGCTCTTCTTAATCTTCCCATGTTCTCTATGTCTGAGAAGAGCGCACTGGTATCTTCGTACGTTGCTTTGAAGGCCATCCAATCGCAGGCGTCGCCTTCAAACTGATGTAACTCGCTGACATACTTCGGCGCGTGTTGCATGAACGATGACGGCTTATTCTCCGACGCGGACTTGACTGCTTGAAGAATTGCTTCGGCCAGCTGGTTGGTGTGACTCGGTGCGGCGATCGCTGTCTCTGGGGCGGGCGGCTTGCTTGACTGCTCCCCCTCGTTGCGCTCCACACTCTTCGTCGTCGACACCCATGCCGCAGTCGCTTCAGCTGCGGCGGCTTCGACTTTAGCTTCTTCTTCATCTTCCGGTTCACTCAAGTCCCTGTCATCGCCTGCGCGTGCCAGTTCCAACTTGGTGCTAGCGAGTTTGGACTTGATTCTTATTTCTTGCGTGTTGTTGATTTCGCTCTGTATTGTTTGTTTAAGTTCCGATATAATTGACTTGTTTTTTTCCTTCAGCCGCAATATTATAATTTCGCTCAAGTTTTCCAGCGTTAGTTCCGTTTGGACGTTTGTATCTAGTGTGGGAAATGTGTCAACCATTAATCTCATGTCCTCAGAATCTGTTGTGAAAGTTTGAGAGTGTATGGTTCTTTTTCTAATTGTGACATTATCTTCTGAAGGTGTTCTGATCTGCTGGGATGGCTGGCGATCCTCTAGCCGTTGTTAAGTAGCGTTAAGTGCCCCGCAAAGTGTTAAAAGATCTACTTACAGAATAAACATTTCATTTCATTAAATTACTTACAATTTTTTTTTTAATGCACCAAACAAGCGTACACAATTTGGCAATTCAGCAAGTTGTTAAACATCAAAAGTTACTGATGTCTATTCAATATAGAATAGAATAGAATATATTTATTTTCTTTAAAACATGGTACATTAAGGTCTTATAAATAACGTGTTGATCTTACATGTTCCGCCATGGTCTGGCATACAAATATTTAAACAAGTTAAATGTAACTTGTATGTAATTTTTTAAAATTAAAACTAAATAGTAGATTGTACAACTAAGGCATAAAAGAAGCTATTTTACCCCGAGACGTTTATATCCACGCGAGCCGCAGGCGAGGGTGGATAGTTAAGTCGAGGGGTAAAATGGCTCGTTTATGCCTGAGTTATACACTCTGCTTTTCATTTCGATTGCGAGAAAATGAAACAGGCATAAAGTATACAGTACATAATTAATCAAAAATGTTGCAAAGCATAGCTCTAATTCCCGCCACCACAGATAAAACACCAGCCAACCACGAAACTTTTTAAAAGTTTTTTTTTTTTAATTTCAACATTTATCATTCGACTTGGGTACCTACTTCATACTGCCAAGTCATAAAAACGTTTCTTTGCGTTTTTAAATAATAAATGACAACTATTTTACCTGATTTTATTAAATTAACGATAGAAAACACGGAAGTGGTATAAATTAAAGAAAATGAAATAAATCACGACTTTAATCTGCGAAGTTTTATTGCGCGTGTGGCTGTTGGGCCTGATTACCTTAGTCTCAGAAAAAAAATTTACTTTATGCACTAGAACATAAAAAGCGATTTTATGTCGCCTAAGCACGACATAAAGACGAACTTTTAGAGCATGAGAAGTGAAAACATTTTTAATAACATTGGTTATTAGGGTTTCGTATCTATTTGAACACACAAAAATAATAGCTAGGTATATAAAGCAATATAATTAAATAAGTAAGCAGTAAGTGCAACAACTTCACTCGCGGTAGGTACATCTTAAACGTTTAAGAGCAAATACAAATTGGTTTAGTTTTTTGCATACATGCTCTATATTATGTAGTTTCCAGTTACAATGCTGGTCTAGAATAAGTCCAAGAAATTTGTATTCACTAACTTCGTTAATTTGTTGTCCTTGAAAATTAAATTTAAGTGATTTTTGCTTAGAATTGTAGTTTTTAAAGTTTATGTATTTGGTTTTATTTAAATTTGCACAGAGATAATTGTTATCGAGCCATTTTAAAGCTTGGTTTACTGTTTCACTAAGGACTTTTTCGTGATTTGTTTCTGATTTACTATCATTTGTTACAATTAGGTACCGATATGTCGTCAGCAAAAAGTATGCATTGTTGTTGTAAAGCTGTAGGTAAATCGTTGATGTAAATGAGGAAAAGTAATGGGCCAAGTATGCTTCCTTGGGGTACTCCTGATTTAGTTTGGCTATATTCAGAACTATACGATGTGAAATCATTATTTTTATTTATTGTGCTTATTTCTGTTCGAGGGCGCTTTTCCTGTGGAAGGGTTTCGGAGTTCATAAATAATAAGTCCAGCTTGATCACACAATGATTCCTCAATATATTATTCACAATATCTTGCATGAAATCGTATGATTGTCGAAATATAAATTAATGGTAATATATTGTACATTACAAACACACGGAGAGCAAAAAGGTGAGAGAGCGGATATACAAAAAGAAACGTCAATGTCAAAAGTGATATTGACAGTTGTCCAGGTGTTGCAATATGTGAATAGATACTCTATATTTAACACTTCCCCTTATTCACATATTGTCATAAACTACATAAACATGCACAATGCAGACTAAGAATATAAAACCTTAATTAACATTCATGCTATTTATACATTTCCTATGTTTATTGGAGCCCAGCGGCTTAGTGAGTACATCTGCAATCATATCACTACTAGGTAAATATTTTACTTTAGCAAATCCTTTTTGAATTAAATCTTTAATAAAGTGATATTTTAAGTCTATATGCTTTGTTTTCTTGTGACAGTATTCCTTGGCTTCTAATAATTTATGGGCGCTTTGATTGTCATTGAATACAATAATGTCTATACTTTTACATAAGATTTCAAACAGAAAATTTTTCAGAAAACATAAATCCTTTAAGACATCAGTTATCGCTAAATATTCCGCCTCTGTACTAGAAAGGGCAACGCATCTCTGTTTCCTTGATTCCCAATTAATGTTATTTTTGCCTAATTTTATCACATAGCCAGTGTAAGACTTACGGTCTAGCACATCATTGGCCCAGTCTGCATCAGTATAGGCAGTTACACATAAATCAGAGCTTCTATAAAAACATAGGCCATGGTTTAATGTCCCTGCTAAATACCTAAGGATTCTCTTGGCAGCGAGCCAATGTTCTTTACTAAAACCATGATTATATTGGCTCAACTGGCTACACGCAAATGATATGTCAGGCCGAGTACATACTGCCAAGTACATAAGTGAGCCTAAAAGTTCTCTGTATTTGTAAACACTATCGCTAAGAAGTTGATCAGGCTCAGGTTTATTCAATTTATCATTCACTATCATCGGGGTGGAAACAGGCTTACAATTTTCCATCCCAAACTTATACAATAATCTTTTGATGTACTCAGACTGATCCAGTTTAAGCATGCCCTTATTCCTATCTCTGGCAACTTTCATACCTAAGCAAATCTGTAGAGATCCCAAATTTTTAACATTAAATTTAGACTCTAACACATTAAACAAAGTTTTTGTGGCTTCAACATTATTGCCAAAAACATAGAAATCATCCACATACAGGGCATCTATTGTTAAAGATTTATCATCTTTCTTAATATAGACACAGGGTTCACATTTTGATTGCATAAAACCATTTTCCAACAATACTTGATTTACTTTTAAATTCCATGTTCTACTGGCTTGTTTAAGCCCATATATGCTTTTTAACAATAAACAAACTTTGTTACTACCATCACTAAAACCCTCTGGTTGTTCCATGTATATACTCTCTTTCAAGTCACTATTTAAAAACGCAGTATCAACATCAAAGTGGTCAATATTTAAGTTACTTTCTGTAGCTATAGCAAATAACAAACGCATAGTACTATGACGAACAACAGGGGAAAAAGTGTCTTCATAGTCCACTCCAAATTGCTGTGAAAAACCACGTGCAACAAGACGGGCTTTGTATCTGCTATTACCTACATGGTCACGTTTAATTCTATACACCCACTTACATTTAATAATATTTGCATTTTCAGGCCTAGGAACTAATTTCCAAACTTTGTTGGACATAAGGGCCTCATATTCCTTTTCCATGCCATTATGCCAGTCCTTATAGCATGGTGATGACATAGCTTCACTATAAGAATAAGGTTCACTTACCTCCTGTACCATCATTGAGAGGTCGAAGCCCTTATACTTATCAGGCATCTTACCGCGTGTGCTCCGTACAGGCCTCTCAGAAGAAACCATTGGAACTTCTGGTTCCGGGCTGGACAGAGGCTGCTCATCGCCAGACCAGGAAAGATCACTGCTGCCAGCAGGACCTATTAAATGGCCCTCATTTCCAGTGCTATCTAAACTTACAGAAACATTCTGATTATTATCACGGTTATCATTTACAATATCACAATCTTTAAAAGAGAAATTTTCATTGTCACTATCATCAAAAGTCTTGTCACTCTTACTAGAATTAATATTTATCTCATTCATATTAGAACTACACACATCAAAAGTGTCTAGGGATCAAGCATTTTTATGCGGATTTCTTGAGATTGAGATGTGGCTTTGTAATAAATTTATGATTTTATAAATTTATATGGATCCTTTTTGGTGCATTTCATAATTTGAATCAGGAACTGTGAATCAAATTCGAGTAAAAGATGAAAATCAGCTGTCAATATTTTCCCTATAAAAACATACAACGCATTGAAGACATTATTAGTGCTACTGTTTCCCTACTACTGATTAAAACCAGCGTTATTATGGAGCGGCGACGTCATTTAAGCAGGGAAGAAATGCTCAGAGCCGTGGGAATGATAGAAGCTGGTTCCCGGCAACGTACTGTGGCTTTAGCTCTGAATACAAGTCAGAGTGTTATCAGTCGACTTTGGACACGTTACCGAAGCACTGGTACCGTGGCTGAGCGCCATGGAGGACGGTATCGCTGCACCACACGGAGACAAGACCGATACATTCAAATCTTAACTCGAAGAGCTCCAACAATAACCGCCATGATGTTAGCCGTGAGGCTTCATCACTCTTCAGGGAACTTAATTAGCGACCAAACAGTCAGAAACCGCTTGCATGAAGTGAACCTTCATTCCCGAAGACCGCTACGGGTACCACCTATAGCAATGCACAATCGTAGGATTCGATATCAATGGGCTCTTGAACACAGAAATTGGGCAGAAGAACAATGGCGTTTCGTGTGCTTTTCTGATGAGTCTCGTTTTGGTATGAGACCGGATACAAGACGTATACGACACTGGAGAACCCCTGGACGCCAACAGCGATTAAAATCCTGCCAGGAAGTCCATCCTTATAGTGGTGGAACCATCATGGTATGGGCGGGTATTTGGATCGGCGGAAGAACTGAGTTGATTTGGATCAGAGGCAACCTCAACGCTCAAATTTATGCTGAGACGATTGTATCAGACGTCATCGTTCCTCTACAAGTGCAAATCGGTCCCTTATTTCAGTTAATGCATGATAATGCACGACCGCACACCGCAAGAGTTGTAAGACAGACTCTCGCCGCAGCTAACATCAATGTCCTGCCCTGGCCTGCTCAGTCGCCAGACTTGAACCCGATTGAGCATGCATGGGATATGCTACAGAGAAGAGCTCTGCCGAATATGGAGGGTATCCAGTCGCAAGAAGACCTTTTTTTGTTGTTGCAACGAACATGGGCGGCCATTCCACAGCGTGATTTGGATGAACTCATTTTGAGTATGCCAAACCGATGTTCTTGTGTTGTTAGTGTTCGCGGTAGAAACACGGATTATTAATTGTTTAAGTTACCCAATAAAATTTTAAAGAAAACTGTTATTTCAGTCTTTTTTTCGAACTTTTGTGTTAGTGGTTCAAATGTCAAAAATCCCTTTATTAGGAAAATGGCAAATTTCTTTATTAATGCAAAGGTGACTTGGTTTATCGTTACTGTGACAAACGAAAACACTTTATTTGATGAATCCTTAAAGAAAATTTTAATTAATATCAATCAGGAGAAAAGTTATTGCAAAAATATATGTTGATCCCTAGACACTTTTGATGTGTGTATTAATATTATTTATCTCATTCATATTAGAATTATTAATATTCATTGTCTCATTCATGTTAGACCTATTAATATTATTTATCTCATTCATATTAGAATTATCAGATTCATATAAAAAATATTTATCTAAGCTCTCCTTTTGCTCATGAGAAACATTGCTCAAATCTTTCCAAAATTTATTTTCCAAAAATACTACATTTCTTGAAAAGATTATCCGTTTAGGTTCTGTGGGTTTAATTAGTCTGTATCCTTTTGTCGTGTCAATATAACCAACGAAAATACAAAGATCAGATCTGGCATCTAATTTATTACGCTTGCTCTCAGGTATAAGCGAGAAGGCCACACAGCCAAATACTCGCAAGTGGTTTAGTTCAACATTGGAACCTGACCCAGACCATACCTGCTTGGGACATGATCCAGCCAAAGCACTAGTGGGACATCTATTTTTCAAATAAAACGCAGTCATTGCTGCTTCCCCCCAAAACTCATTGCTTAGGCCTGAATCCATTAACATACACCGGACCTTTTCCATTACTGTTCTATTTAACCGCTCTGCCACCCCGTTCTGTTGAGGGCAGTACGGAACAGTAACTTGGTGTATAATCCCCTCCGCCTTTAAATACTTCGTCTTCGTGAAAATATTGCCACAATATTCACCACCGCCATCTGATCTTAAACACTTCATGGGAAAACCACATTGTTTTTCAACAAGAGACTTAAAATCAATAAAATGTTTCATTACCTCACTCTTGTGCCGAAGTAAAAAACCCCAACTCATTCGACTGTAATCATCGGTGAATGTGAGAAGGTATCTTGCACCACCATGACTGCATACAGGCATGGGTCCACATATATCGGTATGGACGAGTTCAAGCGGAGACGTGGCACGTTTCGCATTGCCCTTGAGAAACGACTTGGCCACCTGCTTCCCCTGCAGGCAACCGATGCATTCCTCGAGCTTCTGTTCCTGAAACTTGACAATGTTTTTGTTCCGCAGAACACGCATCCCACCATAACTTAAATGACCAAGCCTCTTATGCCAGATTGTAGCTGGCACTGCTGCTACCATCGCATTCTGATCTCTCTGAACTACCTCCAGAGAAGCTGAAGAATGCTCCACGTGCGAGACCTTGTTACACGAGATGAAATCAAGTTTATAGATACCATTGGAGTTGGTGGCATGACCTACACTTTTTCCCATAATTTTACAATTTTCATAAATGTGACACCCTGTATAATTAAATATTACATTGTAACCTTGATCACATAATTTACTTACAGACAATAAATTGGACGCTAACTCTGGGACAAACAAAGCATCATCTACAATTTTATGGTTATTATCCAATAAAATCTGTACAGTTCCTTTACCAACACTATCCACTTGATCACTATTAGCAACGCACACCTTACTTTTAACTTGCACTAGGTTCACAAAATTTTCATTGTTGTTACTCATATGCATCGAACAGCCAGAGTCCAGAGTCCACAATCCACTCGTGATGACGCACAGACATTGCAGTAGCAGTCGTCAGGAAAGTCTTTATGTTCTTCATCTTTCTTAGCCTCTTTGTCCTTTTTCAATTTAAAACACCTAGCTTTGATGTGTCCCGTTCTTTTGCAATAGTGACAAACTTTTGTTTTCTTATTTGCTGCATAGGCCATACTCGATACTGTATTAGAAATGTCACTGCAATTCCTTCTATGATCCTCCTGTAATAGCCGAGTACGCACTAGTTCACTTGATAGTGTATTGCTAATGTTTGCTGTCTCCAGACCCGACACGAGCACATCAAACTCAGAAGGTAAGCCACTTAGGAGAATTTCCGCCAGTTCACAGTCCTCAATCTTTTTTTCTATATCAGCGAGCTGTTGTGATAGGGTCATAATACCATTAATGTACTCACTCATGTTGGAGAATTCAGAGTAATTTGTACGGTACAGTTTTCTCAGTAGTAAAATTCGTCTATAGAGCCCCTTGTCTTCATAAATTTGGGATAGTTTATCCCATGCCTCCTTAGCAGTCTTTGCATCCCGCACATTCTGCAACAAGCTGCTGTGAATGCTTAGACATAATATACGGGCCAACGCCTTCTGAATATGCCCGGGATCAGTGTCGTCCCCTGTGACTGCACCCCACAGATTTTCCAGTACCAATACCATCCGCATACAAAATTTCCATGTTGAATAATTTCCCACACCTGACAATTTTTCAATGTGTGACATTCCAGATGTTTTCGAGGAATCATTATCGCCCATTTTAAATCGCCTTTTTTGGTTGGCAAAGTAAAGAAAAATTTCTAACCTTCAATCTGGGCCCATAACCTGTTCGAGGGCGCTTTTCCTATGGAAGGGTTTCGGAGTTCATAAATAATAAGTCCAGCTTGATCACACAATGATTCCTCAATATATTATTCACAATATCTTGCATGAAATCGTATGATTGTCGAAATATAAATTAATGGTAATATATTGTACATTACTCCCTAGAGTAAATATGTTCTGTGTTACAAACACACGGAGAGCAAAAAGGTGAGAGAGCGGATATACAAAAAGAAACGTCAATGTCAAAAGTGATATTGACAGTTGTCCAGGTGTTGCAATATGTGAATAGATGTATATACTCTATATTTAACAATTTCTACTTTTTGTTGCCGGTTAAATAAATAGCTAGTAATCCATATACAACAGCATGCACACTACATTTAGTTTTCCATTAATCAAACTCAAGCCAAACCGTCATGTGTCATAAATAAAAAAATGTCGGCCATACATCAGTCGAGTTAGAAAATTTAAGCCTAAAAATATCCATTCAGCCAAAAATTTAAAAAATATAACGTTGCGTTTTATCTAGTGGCCCGTCAAAATGGACTGTGTTAACTATAAAATGTAGTGTTTTTCATGGCCTACAGTGTATTTATTACACAATACTTTATACTTTGGCAATGGCTTCCAACCTTTTTGAAGTGAAACTTCTTTACGCACGCTTGACTTGGGGAGTAAGCTGGCAAACGCCTGGAGTAAGCGTTGCAAAAAGTGTGATCGGGCGAGGGAAACGGGAGTTGAGTGGGGGATATAAGCAAGAGAAAGCAGTGCGAGCTAATGGTGAAAAATCAGTATTTTATTTTATACGAAAATACCTTGGAATAGTTACACCGTATTTTGTTCCTTACTGTTGAATTAGAAATGACGCTTGACAGTATGAGACAAAACTTAGACAGGGCCTTTTGTTTCTTTATCTCATGTTCATCTATGTTCACAACGCATTGACCGCACGCAACGACCAATTAGAAGCAAGTGTCCTGTATGACTCATTGGGTGTTCATATAATAAACGATTCTGTTAGCCTATCTGTATGTTTTTTATTTTATTCCATAATTCCAATCCCGGAACTTTTTTCGGTACTTCCCGCACATTATGGATAAAATGGCATGTCTATATTATAATATCTTGACGCAAGTATATAAAATCAATCTACCTACTCCGACCTCTGGTCATCACCCCACATCACCAACAAATATGGCTTCAGTGTTGCCAGTGCCCTTTTGTCAAAAATAACATATACGAGTCAAAAAGTAACATTTTGATGACAAAAGTAACATTTTATTTTTAAGGGGAATATTTAATTTTGTTTAAATAACTTAAAACCAGTTTTTTCTTCTTTGCAAGTACCAAAATTTTGGATCGCTTGAAAAAAGTACATAATACCTAAAATATCTCATTTTTTCTTAGTCTGTAATATAATTTAAACATAAAGTCATAACTAAACATACCTACCCGTTTATAATCACACATAGAACTTAGAACCTAGAATATACTTTTTTAATAGGAATATTATACTCGTTTTGAAAGTGCCCGAAACGGCGAAAGACATAAAATCATCGGTACGCATGGCTACACATCAAGCTATACATAACCAGTAAAAGCTAACTTCTGATTGTACGAAAAACCTATACAATGCGAGTTCTGTTAAAACTAGAAATGTATAGCTCGATGTTTCGCCGATTGTACAACATGTAGAGATATATTTTCATATTTTGATCGGTCGTTCTTAAAATTTGAAATATTTCTCAAGTAGGTACGAAATGTAACGTAAAAGTAACATCTTGTGTCGTGTAACATGGAAGTAACATAACAGGGCCAAAAGTAACGTAAAATGTTACAAAAGTAACATTCTGGCAACGCTGTATGGCTTGTTAAATTAATCTTTTGACTAAAACTACAGTGGCATACATCACATTTGTAAGGTTTTTCCCTAGTATGTATACCTTTTTTTTTTTTTTTTTTTTTTTTTTTTTTTTTTTTTTTTTTTTTTTTTTTTTTATTGAAAGCGGGTCCAGCAGACCTTGCACTTTTTGAAGTGAGTACGGATGCTGCTTGTTTTTCTTTAAAATTTTAATGAGTGCGACGTGACTCATGTTTATCAGGCGGCCGGCTCTTCTAGTGCTTGAACCGGGCTCCGCCTCAAAATGCCTTAGCACGTACTCTTCCTGCCGCACAGAGATCACGGGTCGGGGACCACCAGAACGACGCGGCACTACCGGTTCATTGTTACGAATACGCACCAGGGCACTCACAATAACACGAGAATTCCGCGGTTGATGTGCATTGGGGTACCTCTCAACATACATCCTCAGAGCACGTGCACCATCATAATTACACTCAGCATAAATGAGCACCATGTTCACATACTCCTGAGCACTGAACTGTTAAAATCTGTGAATGAACAATAAATCACCCCTATTTTCCCACCCTTAGGGTAGCATTTTTTTTTCCAAATTTACATGGGACCAACTTCGAGGTATGCCCTATCCAATAAAAAAAGAGTTATCTAAATCGGACTACAGTGTAAAAAGTTAAGCGTGGTCATACATTACAATCAGTGAGTGAACAATCAATCATCCCCTGTTTTCCTACCCTTAGGGTTGGAATTTTTTTCAAATTTACATGGGACCAACTTCGAAGTATGTCCTATCCAACAAAAGAAGAATTATCAAAATCAGACTACTCTGTAAAAAGTTAAGCGTGGTCATACATTACAATCAGTGAGTGAACAATCAATCATCCCCTGTTTTCTTACCCTTAGGGTTGGATTTTTTTTCCAAATTTATATGGGACCAACTCCAGGGTATACCCTTTCTAATAAAAAAAGAATTATCAAAATCGGACTGCTCTGTAAAAAGTTATGCGTGATCATACATAAAAAAAAAAAAAAAAAATACGCGTCGAATTGAGAACCTCCTCCGTTTTTTTTCGTCGGTTAAAAATTAGGTGGACATTCGGGGTAGCGCCGGTTCCAGGTACATCAATTAGATCGCCGCACACGCAGCCCGTCATTCATAAAGAAATTGCGACGTTGCCGTCCTTCAAGTACGCGTGTACAGTATTGTGTACAGTGTGTTTCTTTTACGTATCAATTTTACATTTTTGTTGAATATTTTAATATAAAAAAAATTAAAACATTTTGTTTTCGAATGGTAATATTTTTTTAGCATGTATGGGTGCTATACTATTGCGGGTTAACGGGAACGCCCTCTGTTAGTTAACACACTGTATAATAATTTTTGCAATATAAAATATAGTAAAATAGTGTTTTTTGTATGCCAAAACAGAATTATTTCGTTACTATATACGATTATGTAGTTTCTGAACAAACATATGACAGACATATGACAAACATGTCGGAAATCGATACTCAGAAAGGGGTTTGAAGGTTTTGGCCCTAAAATCAGCCGCCATTTTGATTTTTTTTCAGAATCGCGGTGCACAACAAAAGTTATATATTTAGATAGAGGACACTTATACAAACAAAAATGTAATATAACATAATATCCTAAAGCGTCAGGTTTCGGAGTCATTCACCGAAATATAAGTCGAAAACAACAAGGATTTTTTTGCCTTTTTTCCCTCCAGGTAAGCATAAATTGAACTATTGAGGTAATAGAAACGTTATGAAACCTTTATGGAGAAGAAACAAATGAAGAATAGACATTTTTTAAATAAATAATTAAACACAGCAATTTATAGTTCGTTGTTTTAATCCCAGAGACTAATCTGACAAGTGTATCAAACTTCTATACTAAAAAAAAACGAAAACACAAAGACTTAAATGTCAGATTAGTCTCTGGGATTAAAAAATCAAAATCAAAAATCATTTATTTGCATAAATAAGGTACAGAAGGTTGGTAAAATGTAGGTACATAATTTTATTGTTCTCTTATTCTGCCTTTAATTTCGGCGTGCAAATATAAAATAAGGTTACATACTTTATTGAATTTAATTATTGCTCATAGCCATGCAGTCAGTAAACAGATAATCCCGTTAAATTTGTATCTTTGACTTAAATAAATGTCACTATAATAATGAAATAAAAAAAATAATAATAATAAAAATAATAATCATAACATAAACATAACATAACATAAAAAACGAACTATAAATACATACATAATACATACATACATAATTAGCCTATAATGTTCCCACTGCTGGGACACAGGCCTCCTCGGTGAGAGGGAGTGGGCCGTAATCCACCATGCGGGCCCAGTGCGGGTTGGCAGATGTCACATGTCTTCGAATTTTTGGTTCTAGGACATGCCGGTTTCCTTACGATGTTTTCCTTCACCGTTTTGAGAGCAGTGGTGATGAAATAATTTACACAAAGTAAAGCGCCTGTCTGGGTTCGAACCTACGACCTACAACTCGTAAGTCGCGGCTGTTACCACTTGGCCACCACTGTTAGCCGTTTTTAATTATTTATTTTAAAAATGTCTATTCTTCATTTGTTTCTTCTCCATAAAGGTTTCATAACGATTCTATTACCTCAATAGTTCAATATGCTTACCTGGAGGGAAAAAAAACAAAAAAATCCTTGTTGTTTTCGAATTATATTTCGGTGAATAACTCCGAAACCTGACGCTTTAGGATATTATGTTATATTATATTTTTTGTTTGTATAAGTGTCCTCTATCTAAATATATAACTTTTGTTGTGCACCGCGATTCTGAAAAAAAATCAAAATGGCGACCGACCTTAGGGCCACCCTCCATACAAAAATCTTCTAACCCCTTTAAATAAAATTATTTTATGCATTAAATACAAAACATTGTAGCCTGCGAAAAATCAATTAATTGTGTCACCCATTGTAAAGTTTATATATTTATGTCTGTTTTTATATGGTGTACACAATCAAAAGTAACAAATATTTCAAAAATCAGCACATCAAGCTACTACAATCTGTCAAATTTCTTTAATATATTTTCAATCAGATATAAATTGAAGTGAATTTCACGGCTGTATTATTCCATCGCGTCGCTGAGGACGCGACGCCAGTTCGTTGTCACCAGGCAACGGTTGCCAGGGCTGCGCCGTAATGCATCGGCGGCGCGGCGCCCTAGGCCGCCTGCGTGACTGCGTCGGTCCCGTCACAGCTCCCGTCTTCTCTGTCATTCAAGTGTCACATAGACTTTTTAGTGTTTTTATTCGTTATTTTATTGTATTTTTGTTATTTTAATTAGTTTTAATAAGTAAAATTAAATGCTTAGTGGCAGCAGCGATGTGGTAGATAACAGTGCTTGTCAACCTTCGACATCGCTGAGCATCCTGGAGAGATGTCCGCTGTGTACCCAGGCACGGTTTTTTAAAGGTAAGCGGGGTTTGAATGTGCACATTGGAAAGGTGCACAGACCACCAAATGTGCTCATCTCAGACCCTGCCTCAACAACCACTCCTACAACTCCAGCTATATCCACTTTTGACCCGTTTTGGAAAACCCTGTCCAAATTCAAAAACTCTGTTCCTGTTTTAAAGCGAGTTCCCCGTGGCGCTAGACCTCTAGTGGCGCAACACCTAGCAGGTTGCGTTCGTCTTGCCGCCCGCGAGAACTCGTTAAGTGCTTGGGAACAACTACTCACCTTCCCTTACAGAATTCTACATGTTCAAAAGAATTTGGCAACAAAAAAGACATTAACTGCACAAATTAAAGAAAACTGTAATATTTCGACTCATAATTTAGATTCTAAATTACAGACACAGAGATATACCTTATCAAGAGGTATATCCCATCTCGTAGAAACTAAGTTAGGGGAAGGTGACATCAGCGGAGCAGCCAGGATTCTATTTAGTAGTGATGTGGTGGCACCGTGTTCTCCAGAAACACTCGCAGCTCTGGAGAGCAAACACCCTGCCGCAGCGGATGGCCTTTCTTTTCCTGACCCTCCTGATCCTGATAACCACTCCCTCACCATTACAGGTCGAGAGTTGGTCACAGCCGTTTGCTCCTTCAGGAACGGCTCCGCTGGCGGCCTTGACGGCCTGAGTCCTCAGCACCTCAAGGACCTTATTTGTTCAGGCGCCGGGGCAGCTGGTGAGTTGCTCTTGAAGGAGCTTACGGCTTTGATTAACCTTATGCTCTCCGGCAAGGTGAACGAGGCCGTCATCGACGTTCTGTACGGTGCCAATTTATGCGCCCTGCGTAAGAGGGATGGCGGCATTCGGCCCATTGCCGTGGGCACTACTTACCGCCGTATAGCAGCCAAAATTTGCTGTAAATTTTATGGTGAGGTTGTTTCGGAAAAATTTCAGGCCCTGCAGCTAGGTTACGGCTCCAAAGGGGGCTGTGAGGCTGCCGTACACGCCCTGTCGACCTACCTAAATTCTGGAAAAGGAGAGGTCATCCTGAAGGTTGACATAAAGAATGCCTTCAATTCTGTTAATAGGGACACCTTGCTGACAGAAACTAGAAAAGAAATACCACAAATTTATAGTTTCATTTGGCAATGTTACAGAAACCCTTCTAAATTACTGTATCGAGACAACCTTTTGGAATCTGCTGTTGGCTGTCAACAAGGTGACCCCCTCGGGCCAGTGATTTTTAGTTTAGCCATCCACCCAATTATTCAACAGCTAAATTCCAAATTTAACGTTTGGTATCTCGATGATGGAACCTTGGGAGGCGATGCAGAAACTGTACTACACGACCTTCAATTTTTAAAAAACGAACTTCATTCCATTGGCCTTGATCTCAATCTTTCGAAATGTGAACTATACCTAGTGGACAGTACTGACAGACACTTGACACTTCCCAAATTTAACGCAATAGCTCCAGAAATCAAAATTATTGAAAAAAGCTCTCTTCGTCTTCTTGGGTCTCCAATCTTTGACAATTCCTTTCCCGTTTTTATTCAGGAAAAAATTCAAAATTTCAATGACGTTTCGGAAAGATTGTTAGAAAGTAATATGCATTCGGCCATAACTTTAATCCGCTACTGCTGTTTCGGCCCTAAATTAACATATTTTCTTCGCGCTTCACATTTATGGAAGCACACTCACCTTTTAGACCAAATGGACCAAATTATCAGGCATACATTAACATCTATTTTAAATGTGGCCATGGACGACCGAGCTTGGACACAAGCTACTCTTCCCATTCGTATGGGGGGCCTCGGCGTCCGCAAAATTTCTAGTATTAGTTTACCGGCTTTCATATCTTCGGTCCACGGCACTGATAAATTAATCAGGAAAATCTTAGCCTCCACACTGATTAATTCTGATGTGCCGTGTTTCACCGAGGCTATGGATGCCTGGAGACTCGCTTGCCCGAATACAGATCCACCCGACAATCCATCTTCCCAGAGACGGTGGGATGAGCCGCTCTGCAGAGTAGTACAGAACAATTTACTTGACTCGTCTGCTACTCCTGCGGAA
Organism: Amphipoea oculea; assembly: GCA_945859645.1. NCBI lineage: Eukaryota > Metazoa > Arthropoda > Insecta > Lepidoptera > Noctuidae > Amphipoea > Amphipoea oculea. The sequence goes on along the minus strand of OX243886.1, from coordinate 11,691,185 downwards.
CGTGCGCGCCTGCTGGCTGTGGGTAGATGGGAGTCGGGACTTTGGCTTCATGCACTACCTTCGTCGAACATAGGCACTTTGTTCGACGACACTACTTTTCGCCTCGCTGCTTCCCTGCGACTAGGCACTCCTTGCTGTTCCCCTCATCGCTGTCACTGTGGCGAAGATGTCAACAGCCTCGGACACCACGGCCTGTCTTGCAGCCGAAGTGCGGGTCGCTTAGCGCGCCACGCGAACATTAATGACATCATCCGACGAGCTCTTGTTACCGTCGGCGTTCCAGCTGTATTAGAACCCAATGGCTTGGTACGCGACGATGGCAAGAGACCGGACGGTATGTCTCTATTTCCTTGGAAAGTGGGTAGGCCTTTAGTGTGGGACGCAACTTGTGTCGATACTCTTGCGCCATCCCACCTTCCTGGATCGGCATGCTGTGCTGGCGCTGCTGCTGCGGCTGCGGAAAACCTCAAGCGGCGAAAATATAATAACCTTATCGGAAATTATATTTTCGAGCCGTTTGGGGTTGAAACCCTCGGGCCGTGGGGTCCGAGTGCTCATGGTCTTTTTACAGAAATTTCAAAACGGCTGGTTGACACTTCCCGTGACCCAAGGGCTGGCTTTTACCTTGGCCAAAGGCTAAGCATTGCCATACAACGTGGCAATGCCGCCAGTCCCTTGGGTACATTACCAGTCGACAGCGATGCGGATGAATTTTTCGACGCTATATTTTAGTTTTTATATAGTTTTAGTTAACCGGTCATGGGCGAGACGTCATGTGACGTAATATCAAAAAAAGACCTGTCAAATACCAGATGTCACCCGCTCAGCGCGTGATTTATTACCCTGCTCACAAAAAATGGTCTACTGATGCTTATATGGGCTCAAGCCACTTAATGTAAACTGTTTTGGGTTCTTGAATAAACAGACCATAATATAAAATGCAAACAATACTCGTATTACGAGTATTGTATTTATAAACAAATGACGTCATCAGAAAATAGGTTGAAAGTGTGTTCGTTTCCGTGTTATGTCGATTTCTGATAAAACTACTATATGAATTTACACGAAACTTTGCAAGTTACATTATGAATAGACAAGTAATCTAACAACAGCGTTTTTTTGAAAGTCCTACCTTACATTTTAATAATATTGAAACTCAAATTTCAGTGCGCCGAGCCGTTCAATTCTTATTACAACGCTATGACTGTAATCGCCCAATCCTAGTCATATTGAGTTGTTTCTAATTAAAAAAGTGTTACTAGGATACTACACAAACCTTTATTAACTGATAACTACCTATATCTTGTAAAAATATACCACTATAATTATAAAATCATAAGATTTTCTTGAAGTACTTACGTAAAATTTTGTTTGACCAAAAAAAAAGATTATTGATTGATTGTGATGTTATTTCGTGCAAATATTATCTACAATATTATCTACAAGGACGTATAATATGTTATAAACGAATATTCATCCACTTAACGTCGATTTTACACAAAAACTATTAAAATAAACAACATAGCATCATAACAAAACATCACGCACTGCAGCTGCCATTAAGAATCGTAAAGTCTATTTTTAACTTTTTTTTTCAAATATTGCCAACCCATATTTTTCGTTTTGAATCATTTAGTCGATTAGTTTATCTACCGGACCATAGACTCAAACTGTTGCACAGGATATTAGACCGTATTTAACAGTAATAATAGAGGTTGAAGCCGCGTGAATCGGGTGGTGACAAATGGTTACGCTCGCCCCTGAAGGGTGCGCGCCGGTCGGTGACAAATGGTTACGCTCGCCCGCTAACGGGTTAGTTTTTAATTTGGTTATTTTTGTTAAGTTTTTAAATTCAAATAAACTTGTTTCTGAACAATTCAAATTGGGAGCTGTCATTGCTGTCAAGTGTCAATGTGTGTCAAACTCAGTGGATGCACGTGTTTTTATTGTTGTTAAGAAATAGTTAAAAATCAAAATGAAAGTGCTATCAGAGGAAAGGACGCGAATTTTATTCGAAAAACTAACTAAATAGTGAGTACTTTCGCTAACCCAGGTTACGTTATTCATAAAATACTACATTCGTTAGTACGCTCGAACCAACGTGTGCCGAACATGGTTTTTGTTAGATAAACATTATTATAACCTCTTAATCAATATTATAACCTCTTAATCAACCAGTATTACCTTAAACCTCCTTTTATAATCAATACATAGAATCAATAATATAATATACATTCCCTCTGCATAATCCTTCAACAAACCATCATTGAAACACCAACCTCCAAATAACACCAATCTTTCATTTTTCAGTATCGGAGTGAACGTAAAACTTCTAATAGACAGGCCAGACGGGACATACTGCTTCAGAGAAAAGAAAGACCGAGTATACTACATATCGGAGCGCCTCCTACACTTAGCACAAACAGTGAAGCCAGATAACTTACCTAATAGCAGCGGGAACATGTTTTGGAAAGTTCACGAAAACAAATAAATTTAGGCTGCATATCACGGCGTTGACTTATATTGCTCCATATGCACCATACAAGATATGGGTGAAGCCTTCAGCGGAACAAAAGTTTTTATATGGACATCATATCATTAAGAGTGGTAAGGATTTGATTGTTTATTAAAATTCATTGGTATGTACAGACGCTAGCACATCAAGCTACCCGAAAATGTCAAATTTTCTCAATCAATTTTGAACCTTATGCTTTAGCAAAGTTGAAAATCTATTAAAGGAATTTGACAGATTGTAGTAGCTTGATGTGCTGGCGCCTGTACTATAAGCTTTTCATAAGTTCATTAATTAATTAAACTAAAAAAATTAACTTTATTTTACATGATAAATAATTTCTGTATTTATTGAAGGCTTTTACTGTCTAATGTGAAATTAACTGTGTGCTATATTTAAGATAGGTGATATTATAGAGTCTAAAATTCTAGGAGGTGTTTGCGTCTATTGCAAAAATTAGTTCGTGACTGGTCTGTGTTGTAAGTTGTGTTCCTGCCCTGTACTGGATTAGTTTAATCATTGTCTATTACTGCATATTCTAACATCCTACTTCTCCATTTCCAGGTCTTGGCCGCATAACAGAAAACACACCGAAACACCACAGAGTCATAGTCCACACAATGTCTGACATACCCATAGGATTTGGAGTAGCCTCACGAACCACGGCAGAATGTAGAAATGCTGACCCACTAGCCACTATTGTATTTCACCAGGCTGATGTAGGGGAGTACATAAGGTCTGAAGATACCTTGATATAGTGTTTAATAAATAGGTTTTATGATATGGTTAGGCCGTCGGATAAAGACATTAAATTCGCAAAGCGTGATGTAGTTCTGCATTTTTGGTATGTTGTATGGGTCTGTTAGGGTAGTGTAAATTCAAATTTGCAACTTCGAAAAACTTGTGGAAACTGAGAAAATCAGGAAAAACTTCGAAATTTTGGGACTTTTTTCACTATTTGCTCTCCAGGGCCATAACTATGCATTTTTTTGCGAACAATGTTCCGTACACTTATAAACTGTATTAAATTGCCTACAATTTGAGCCCAAATGCAGCTCTATTGACCCCAAAGGAGCCAAGCTATGGCACTTCGAATTTGACCAATTTTTCTTGAAAATTGAAATTTTCAGGTTTTCCACACTTATTTCGCGAAATATTGGCAAAACCACTTGCCCTACGAAGAAAAGTTACTGAAAATATTTTGTAGTACATTTATTTAGCTTTTATTAGAGTCCAAAACGAAGTCTGTGAGACTAGCAGTTCACTCACAACCTCAAAAAAACGAAAAGAAGGTATAATGGGTTATAGAGACAAAAGACATATATAGGGTTATTGGAAATTAGACAGGAATTTTGGTGGGAGGTCACTTGCAATAATCTCGCTCGAAGTTTGATTTAGAATCTAAGTTCTAGGCAAAACATAAAATCAATGACCGAATAAAAAAAAACAAAAAATCAAACCGAAAAAACGACGATTGACTAAGAACTGTTCTTAGTCAATCGTCGTTTTTTCTTTGGTTGGGATTCCCTTTCATCAGGATGAATGTTGTTAAACTGTCAAAATGAAACCGATTCCGATTAATAATGTGTAACGCAATTGCGCCGCTGGTCTACTAGGTCTTGCCTCTTTTGAAATTGACCCCACAATTTCTGTTTTCCTTGCCAGAAAAGGGCGGACGTGGTATCACACCCAGTAAAAGCGTGTATAAACAGTTTAAATCCATTGGGCATTTCAACTTCTCCTCGGTTAAACGCGCTAGTGATATACTGAATGCACCCGGCCTCATGTCTGTTACGTCCACGTTTCTGATAGCACAAGTTCTGGATATTAGAACCCAACCCACAGAGAACAAGCAGGTCTACGTCCTCTCCCACTACGATTACATGGACGTGGCTCTTGGTTTTCTCTAACGCCATTAGAATAATATCGCGGTCTGCATCATCCGTCGCTGTCTTCGTTTCAATTCCTTCGAGACATAATGCAGAGCAGAGATGTTGAATGAGACGTTCTTTGTTTCGATCGTTCGACATCATCTTCTCCTGGGGCACTTTTATAATCGGGGAGGAGTCAAAAATAATTTCAGTTGAAGAATCAAGATATCGTCTGAATCGCTCGGCAGATTTTATGCTCCGATCGGCACTCTCGTCCCGGGTACCCGTCAAACACCACTGATACGTTCCTGCCAAAGCGGTTCAACGTATACGTGATGTAAGCATCTATAATTGCCTGTAAAAATGAGTTACGATGCCAAAAACAGTATGCAAGAGGTATCCCCCAACAACGACTACATAAGTGTTTGCATTACACGCTTACACTGTTACCGCCTTCACCGCGGGGAGGTACTCTCAGCTTATGTTATTGATATTAGGAATGGAATAATCGAGACAAATGTAACGCATCCCTGCAATAACCACTTAAAATTAAAAAATGTTAACCATTAAAGTTAACTTCAATGGTACATTAGTGAACTTAACGCCATCAATCGACATCCACACACAACAAAGACAAAAGAAAGAGTTCTACGATTTACAAATCTTTTTGCTATGGACAGAGAGGTTATATTACTTTGGGGTCAATATTGTTGCAAATGATGTCCCCCATCGCCCCGTATAAGATTCCGGTCTAATTTCCAATAACCCTGTATACATTGAGTCTTTTGCCTCTATAACCCATTTTACCTTCTTTTCGTTTTTTTGAGATTGTGAGTGAACTGCTAGTCTCACAGACTTCGTTTTGGACTCTAATAAAAGCTAAATAAATGTACTACAAAATATTTTCAGTAACTTTTCTTCGTAGGGCAAGTGGTTTTGCCAATATTTCGCGAAATAAGTGTGGAAAACCTGAAAATTTCAATTTTCAAGAAAAATTGGTCATCTTTGAAGTGCCATAGCTTGGCTCCTTTGGGGTCAATAGAGCTGCATTTGGGCTGAAATTGTACGCAATTTAATACAGTTTATAAGTGTACGGAACATTGTTCGCAAAAAAATGCATAGTTTTGGCCCTGGAGAGCAAATAGTGAAAAAAGTCCCAAAATTTCGAAGTTTTTCTCGATTTTCTCAGTTTCCACAAGTTTTTCGAAGTTGCAAATTTGAATTTACACTACCCTAACAGACCCATACAACATACCAAAAATGCAGAACTACATCACGCTTTGCGAATTTAGCCACTTTTTTTGTCTATTTCCGACGGCCTAGGTGTATTTTATTTCATTACAATAAAGAAACCCAGCAAAGTGCGTGTTGGACCACGTACAGTGAAGGATTCTTTAGCTGGAATGAATATTTACGCATGCACAGTGTAGATTTTAATGACTGCAAAAATAAGATTGTATTTTATAGCATTCCTTGAAAACACTAAAAAACAAAGTTATCACTGTGGTTGTAACAGATCCCATATCTTAAATACTATTGACTTAAATACACTCACAAACATCATAATCTTTTTAATTATGGGATCCAATGATACACCACATGAATACATATCGAGCCTTTTCAGGAAGAACATCGTAAGCGCCAAAAATCCCAAAAAACTGTTTTTATATAAACCGCTAGATCAACTGATTATATATACAGGGTGAATTTTCCAAGTGGGCGTGGATGGCCAAATTCTAAACTATGAGGAATAGCGAAAAGTACTCAAAGGAGTCGCGGGCTCGATTTTGATAAAAACTAAAATTGCGTCATTGGATTTTTGAAAAATCAATATTTCTAGCCAGGAATCGAACCTGTTGATTTTGAAAAAAAAAACACACACTGTATTATTACACCATTCGATAGTGTCCCTAATAAGGATCAAATTCTGGGAAGTAATGACATACGGCAAACTTAAGGAAAATGTTGAATTTTAATAAACTGCTTCTTTTTTCATACCATGTTCGAAATGATGCTCAATATTTTTACACCCGAAACACTCGTAGCGCAGTCACCTTCACAAAATTATGTTCTAAATTCAAATTTTTAATTGCAGTACAATCCTTGAGACGTCGAATCCAGCTATGTATTCAAAAACAATTGTTGAATAAATTATTAAAAGTGTTATAAATATGTTAAATTAGTGTAAAATAGTCGATCCTAGGTATTAAGTATTATATACAGTGAATAGAAAGTGTTTTTTGTCGCGAAAACTTCGTACAAAAAGGATTTAAAACCGGCTGTCAACTCAACGCACCAACGGTGACGGATTTCAAAATATCATCGATCCCGGGGAGTATTTTGTTTTATTTAAGTGATTGTAGTTAATATTTACACACCACAGAACATCACAAAATACTGCTCAGGTCTCTGAGCTACGTCCATTGTCTCCTTTTGCTTGACAACTAGTGGAAGCAAAATCGACGACGAAAACATTCGCCCAGACAATAAACACTACATATTTTACTGTACAAAATAAGCTAATTACGAGCTCTTACTATTATAATTATATATACTAAATTATAGCCTGTAATGTGTCTCAAACTCTTCACTTAAAATCAATTTATATTGTACTATCTAGTTTAAAGATAATAACAAGGAAAGCAGTGTTTTCTAAAGTATCTCTCTTCTGTTTAACTTTCCAATCTAACTCTAATAAACTTACTTAATCTAAATGTAATACTTAGCTATTTCTCAACAATTTACTTTATTTACTTTTTCCCCTAACTACCTCCTACTTATTCACATATTAGAACATCTTTTCTTGCACTGTCATATAGCTGCATAATTTCACACATTCCAGGTGAGTGACAATTATCCAAAATGATGACCCGCAGAGCAACAATCAAGGAGATGGAAGCAAAACAGACAGCTACTTTAAAACGGCTTGAAGCTTCTGAAGCTGAACGCAGACAACTACTCCAGGAAAGGGAAGACAGCGAGGTAGAAGTGGAGAACATTATTGCAAAGAACACCTTCCTCAAAAATGAGCTGGCTGAGTTACACATACAACACATGGACTTAACCGACCAGTATAGTCGACTTCAACATCAGGTGTCAACGTTTCAAGAGTGTAGTGACACCCACGAACTGACTTTGAACCATATTGCAGAACTTAAACAGCAATTATGTGATGCCCATAAGGCCCTATCTCTATCAGAGTCTGTTAAGGTCAGTGAACAGGTTGCTAACACCGATAACCTATTTTATCGACTGGTAGGTAGTAAGTCAAAATCAATGTGTCAGCCAGCTGTAACAATAGTACATAGACACAGTAAAGTAGTTCCTTTATTCAAAGCCGGTGATAGTAAAGAACCCAACAATTATAGGCCTGTGTCAATTCTGCCAGTTCTCAGTAAGGTGTTTGAAAAGTTGATGCTCAATCAAATGTTACGCCACTTTAATAAAAATTCCATCTTTCATGAACAACAGTACGGTTTCACCAAAGGGCGTTGTACCACTGACGCCGGTGTCACCCTAATAAAGAACATTTTTAACGCCTGGGAAGAAGCACAAGATGCCATTGGAATCTTTTGCGACCTCTCAAAGGCGTTCGATTGCGTCAACCATGAGACACTTCTGCTGAAACTTGAGCACTATGGGATTAGGAATTTAGCTCTTGATTTACTAAAGTCGTATCTAAAAGATAGAAAGCTTAAAGTTCAAGTAAACGGCGTAAACTCATTGGGGTCTGAAATGGCAATGGGCGTTCCTCAAGGTTCGATATTGGGTCCATTCCTCTTTTTAGTTTACATTAATGATTTACCACAATTACTTCAAAATCAACCGAAGATGGTGTTATTTGCAGATGACACATCATTGATCTTTAAGATAGACAGACGGGCACAAAATCTTGACGACGTGAATAACTCTATTCTTCAGGTCCAAGATTGGTTTACGGTAAATAATTTGGTACTAAATGAAAAGAAAACCAAATGCATTAGATTTAAATTACCAAATGTTAGAAGTAGCGAATGTGACATCATACTGAATGAAGAAAAACTAGAATTTGTTGATCAAACGGTTTTCCTGGGAATCACGCTAGACGAGAAATTACAATGGGGACCTCACATAACATCTCTTGCGGGGCGGCTTAGCTCGGCAGCTTATGCTGTTAGGAAGATACGACAGTTAACAGATGTAGAAACCGCGCGTTTAGTCTATTTTAGCTACTTTCACAGCATTATGTCGTACGGCATTTTACTATGGGGTCGAGCTGCTGACATTGAATCCATCTTTATTTTGCAAAAGAGAGCTGTCAGAGCCATTTATAATCTACGTCGCCGCGAATCTCTCAGGGAACTATTTAAAAGGATTAATATTATGACGGTACCTTGCCAATTCATTTATGAAAATATTATGTATGTAAGAAAAAATCTACATCTTTTTAATAAAATAAGCGATAGACATAACTTTAATACAAGAAATAAAGATAAAATACATCAACCATTTTTCAGATTAGCCAAAGTACATACATCTTTTATGGGGTACTGTGTTAAATGTTACAATAAAATACCTTGTGATATATTGCAATTAAATGAAAGAAAATTTAAAACTCACATTAAACGTACACTTTGTAAACAAGCATACTATAAATTAGAAGATTATATCCAAGATAAGAACGCTTGGAAACATGCTGGTCCTGCTCCATAGGACAATCTAGAGTCTAGACAAAATCAAACTGGTTGCTAATTTAATTGTCATTTTTTTTATTCTTTTTTTTTACATTTATTACTCACACCCTGACTTATTACTTGTATTTTGTTTTTTAATTAAAATCGTTTTGCTTGTACCATGTTTGTAAATATGTGAGCACCATGTATCTATCAGATAATTAATTTATATGTCATGGTTTCGTTTTTAATTCTTTTACCCATTGTGGTATAGTAATTTTATTGTAGGTGCATCGTCCTCACATGTTATTATATAATTAATGTACCCATGCAAAATATTGTAACTAAACATTTTAAAAGAGTAACGGTGGAGTTTCTTGCCCGTTCTTCTCCATACGAAAACTACCTTTTGGAATGGGCGACTAGAATCAATTCTATTTTAAGATAATTTTTGACGTTCAAAAGTGCCTTTTATGTGCCTATTTGAAATAAATGCTTTGACTTTGACTTTGTTATAATTTTGAACAATTAATCAGTTAAGGGTTAATAGGTAGGTAGCATAAGAAAATAAAAAAGTATTTTGATAAAAATGAGCTCTTTCCTTTAGTTTGCCGTATGTCATTACTTCCCAGAATTTGATCCTTATTAGCGACACTATCGAATGGTGTAATAATACAGCGTGTGTTTTTTTTTTTTCAAAATCAACAGGTTCGATTCCTGGCCAGAAATATTGATTTTTCAAAAATCCAATGATGCAGTTTTAGTTTTCATCAAAATCGAGCCCGCGACTCCTTTGAGTAATTTTCGCTATTCCTCATAGTTTCGGATTTGGCCATCCACGCCCACTTGAAAAATTCACCCTGTATATATGTCGGAGACGGTTGTCGACTACATTTGTGGGGGTAGTCAACAGAATTTGTTATGATTTGTTTTTAACCGACGAAAAAACGGAGGAGGTTATCAATTCGACGCGTATATTTTTTTTTTTTTTTTTTTTTTTTATGTATGATCACGCATAACTTTTGACAGAGCAGTCCGATTTTGAGAATTCTTTTTTGATTAGAAAGGATATACCCCGAAGGTGGTCCCATATAAATTTTGAAAAAAAAATCCAACCCTAAGGGTAGGAAAACAGGGGATGATTGATAGTTCACTCACTGATTGTAATGTATGACCACGCATAACTTTTTACAGATTAGTCCGATTTTGATAATTCTTTCTTTAATGGATAGAACATACCTCGAAGTTGGTCCCATGTAAATTTGGAAAAAAAATTCTTACCCTAAGGGTGGGAAAATAGGGGTGATTTGTTGTTCATTCACAGATTTTAATGCTGAGCTGTGTGTTACAATTAAAATTAAAGGCCTATTTATGTTGGTATATAAAGCCTGTTTTTTTAAGTATTTTACTATACAAAAATATTAGTTAAAGTAGGATTATATAACAGTTAATATCTAAAGTAAGGTAGGTAGCCATTTTAAAAGCAATCAAAAATTAAGCATGCAGTAATAAGTAAATTATAGCCTCAAAAAATTATAAAATAAAAACTTTTTAACAAAAAAATTAAACCTCCGAAAAAACTGAAAAGCAAAAAATAAAAACCTTTTTTATTTTACCTTAATAAATAAGTTCTTAAACTAATTCAAGTATACCTAAAAAATTTTGAGTCGGCGCCAAACAATCAATGAACAAAGATCACTAAATTACCTTAAATTAATAATGCAGCGTAAAATCTCCAGCGCTAAATATTAACATTCCAAACAAAAAATGCGCTCTCCGCACGACCACTCGCAACGATATTAAGTTGCTTGTTTGGCGCCGACTCAAAATTAGTTAGGTATACTTGCATTAGTTTAAGAACTTATTTATTAAGGTAAAATAAAAAAGGTTTTTATTTTTTGCTTTTCAGTTTTTTCGGAGGTTTAATTTTTTTGTTAAAAAGTTTTTTCTTATTAAGATTTTGCTATCAATTATTATCTAATAAATCGGAACATAATTTATTGAGTAGGTACTCAGTGTACGCGCTAATTGATTTAAGCAACTTATTTTGATAGTTGTAACCGATGGTTTTGTTCAAAACAATTGATGACATGTTACTTTGATTTTAAAATGATTTACTTTGTGAAATCACTATTGTTTATTTAAGACAATTATTCTTGTTGAATTATTCGATTACTTTATAATGTGAGTCTTATTAGATTTAGCACATTTTAATGTTTTGTATCAAGTAAACACGATGACGTATTTCCGTACGCCATTTGGACAGAGTTGTTGTGGGGCGAGTGCGTAGTGGGGACAAACCTTTATAACTGAGCGCACTCGTTTGTGCTGGACAGTCAGTGACAGACAGTCAGTGAGAGTCAGTCGGTGTTCGGACTTGACTCCTGACAGAGCACTAGCTCCCGACAAACCTGTCGGTTTACTTGGGTGGCTCTGTCACTATACGAACAGTAATCAATCCTACGATTTGTTCGCAATTACTTTGTTACTGTACATAATTATTTTACTGTGTATCTAGTAGTGTCGTGTACCTACAGTGTGTGATTTGCTAGTGTGATTAATTTGTTCGTGATATTATAATTTGATTTGAACTCTAAACGGTTTTTCTATTGCGCAATAACCAACACTACCCACAGTACGCCCACAGTAGTTAATCAAATATGCCTGATAATAACTAGACGCCTGTAACCTACTCCTGATCCGACATATATATTAAGCGCCAGATCTTAACATTTGAATTAATAGGGAGGTGCCCTTGAAACTAAGTAAAAATTTCAAATTGATGCTATAAATATTTTGAGAAATATTTGAAAAAAAAACCTTCTGTAAAAATGCAAAATGGCGGTTACGATCTTCTTCCTGAAAAGGCTCGATATTTGTATTGTGTTTTTTATGAACTTTTAAACCTATGAGCGCCATCTAGATCTAGTTACAATAACCGAATACAAAACCACATCCGCACAGAGTACCACATATTATTCTGTAACGGTCGTTCTTGATAACGACGCTAGATGTCACTGTTTTCAATATTTATTTCATGAAACTTATTTACAGCTTTCCGGCTCTTCTATTTTATTGATGTGTCTATTTACGGCAAGAGGACTTTGATTAATGGTAAACAATCACAGCTAGTTTCATTAGAAGGGATATAAGGGGTCATGAGCCGGGCTTATTATGAAGAAATAAAATGAATGGTTCTCTTTGTGGAACATGAATTCGTGGAAACCATTCCTAATGTTCCCATTTATTTATGATGAATGAAGTGACGATATACCTACCCATTATTTATGTAAGGTTTGAATGAAAATTTCACTTGTGGGCACAAGAAATGAAAACTGGAATTATATTTTTGTTTTGTTCAACAAAATAGGTATTTATACCTACTATTTAAACTTATCTTCTTGTAAAAAATCTAACCATTCACAAAAGCTACTTGTGTTTCTTATCGTATTCGTTATCTCATCATGTCGCTCATTTGGAGAAACATCGACGACGTACTTAACTGCTACTTTTTTTACGTCTTTGCTTTCCTAACGTAAATACGCTTTAGTGCTTCCAATATTTAACTCATTTTTGGGAAAAATTACATTTACGTCGATGTTTCTCCAAATGAGCGATGTGTTAGGTACTTTATACCCTGCCAACCAGGCTGGATCTAAGCACATGAATACACAATTCCACAGAGACCAAGGATTGTTACTTTTTTGACTTATACAAGAAATTTTAATAAGAGTTTAAGAGTAACTAAGATGCAATAGCACGCAACGCGAGCTCGACAACATTTAGCGCCCCACCTCAGTAAGGTTAATTTCTTTTGTCAGTTTAAAACAGAAATAGAAGAAGCTTTGTCGACTTATGCAGAAAAACAGTAGAAATACGAGAACCTATGATGCCCCCGATTTTTAGCATACCTACCCAGTCAGGCAGGCAAGCTACCCGTCCGGGGTAGCTAGGAGAGTGGGGCCCCAGAAAATCCGGGAAATCCGGGGCTATATATCGTCGGTTCAAAGGTAAAACACACTAAGTGACATTTTGACCCAAAATGAGATTTTACTACCTACTTTTGCTTCTATACAGAGAAAATCTACGATAAGAAAAAATCACTATGTGCGTATTGTGCTCCCTAACAAAACTGTGAAGTGAAAAAAGTATTCCTCTTCTGATTTTTCAGACTAAAAAAACGCAATATCTTAATTATCTCCATTAGTCAATTATGCCACAAAATGAGTTTTACCTTTGAACTGACGATATATTCCCTACTGACGTTGATCTTTAAAGTTGTGACTGCAGTAACGGTGAATATGAGGGACATGCCGCCTGCTGTTTCATACTATAAGTGCTATAGGTATCCTACATTTATTATCTTCTTAACTAATGAAAAACAAAAGAAAAGATGTGGTTTTTTTCGTTCAACAGCAGTGGCGTAACTATAGGGTGGCATTGGGGCAAAATGCCACGGCCCCCCGGCTCGAGAGAGCCATGAGCACAGGAGGATCCTAACATAAGGACAGAAGCAGTCAGGTGTTAAAGTTTTTGTAGGAGAAAATATGGGCGACCAGAATCAATTCTATTTTATTGTAACTTTTGACGTTCAAAAGTGCCTTTTTTGTGCCTAATTGAAATAAATGCTTTGACTTAATGAAATGTACGCGGAAGAAGTCGCTGGAGAAGTGCTAGTAAAAAAAAAAAAACTACCTATAACGTTGGTTGAGCTTCTTTACATTGAGGGAGGGCCGCATCCCTTGAATTTGCCACGGGCCCCAAACGGTATAGTTACGCCACTAATCAACAGTTAGATAGGAAAACGTTTTACATACATCACGCCTGTAATCCCCCGAATGGTATATAGGCAGAGGTGCACCTAGTACACCCTCATTTCGCTGACGACCCGTAAAGACTGTCAAAGATCCACGAATGACAGCCGGGACCAACGGCTTAACGTGCTTTCCGAGGCACGGAGGGGTCTCGGTATGTAAAGATGGTCAACCATCCACGGACCAACCGCGGCAAGCGTAGCTTAACCTGATCGATCAACCTGTGCGGCTGTTCTCATTTAGCCACGGGCCCCTCCTCTTCTATTATTAAGTAGACCATAAGTAGAAAAAAATTTTTTTGAAAGAAGTTATATTGCACGTTACCTATACTTTGCTCACTTGGCGAATAGCGGCACCGCACCGCAATTAATTCGAGCCATAGGGCGAAAACATAACATTGCTTGGCGGCGTCGCATAATTGTAAAAATCTACGACTTTCGAAATCGAAATCTATTGCTGTGCGACGTCGTTTTTGCGTTACGACGCCGCAACGCAGTGTTGTGGCCTCGCCCATAGCGTGCCACACGGGAGTTGCGGCACCGCAGTAGAACGCTGTTTACCGTGGTGCGTGCCGCAGCGCATCACCCTTCCCCGCTTCGTCTCGCAGGCGGCGCGCCTACGACGCCGCACGGCGGCCCAACGCATCGTATGACATGGCATAGGGATTTGTATGTAGGATGACGTTGCGGCACCGCTCCGGCGCTGCACCGCACCGTTAACGCATCGTGTGGCCTCACTCTAAGCGCTACCCCGAAATAGGTGTCACAATTTGACCGTCACCTCTCGACTTTTTTCATTTGACCCTTACCTGGTTTTGTTATAAGGCAGCCGAATACGCATCTACTCTATTACTCGACATCCTATCTCACGCCATAATATCGTTACAAGGGACCCTCGAAACAAAAAGGGGTACCTTTCACCGTCCATCGCCACACAATTAAGGACCTATTTAATATAGCTATTTGCTACACAAAAGGACCTTTTAAAAGGCTTTAAATGAGATTTTAGATATTAAAAGGTATTAAATTGGTTAGGAGGTTGAATTACTAAAGGGAATTTAGGGGTTTGTGAAATAGCAGGCTCGTGACAGTTTGCTATTTAATCTGTAAAGTTGGCGTGAGCGTCAAAGTGACGGGATCAAGTCTCCAATTTAAAATGTATCATATTCAAATGTTTGTACTACATATGTACTAATTGTACCCTAAACAAGACATTTGTACCTCTAAAGGTAAAGGAAGTATGTGAAGACATCCCTGGTCCCGCCACTTTGACGTCAAAGTGGCGGTACCTTCTGAAAATGACGGGATCAAGTCTCCAATTTAAAATGTATCACAATCAAATGTTTGTACTACATATGTACTAATTGTACCCTAAACAAGACATTTGTACCTCTAAAGGTAAAGGAAGTATGTGAAGATATCCCTGGTCCCGCCACTTTGACGTCAAAGTGGCGGTACCTTCCGGAAGCGCTACTCAGAGGTAGGTAATTCACACCCGAAGACTTAGTACTACATATGTACAGGTATATACTCAATGTTCAATACAATTATAAATGCCAAATTCAAGTTATGTGATTAAAACATTGGTCCCGCCAATTTGATGATCCATGTTATCGCTGAATTCATATGAAAATCGTTCCAGCTCGTGCAAAATCAAATGTGGAAACTTAGTACGTCCTAAGTACATGAAATTGTGTAATTTTCATATGCATAACATAAGTACATCAAAAGTTATCTATCATTCATCGTTATCTTTGAAATGGACACATCTATGCAGAAATGAAGCAAGTCAAAATGGTTTTGATAATTATATTGTATATTGATCCAACTATGTACTATTATAACTTTTGCCTTTAGTGTTCTAATGATAAGTTACTTATATAATAAAAAAAGAAAGGGGTTTGACGATTTTTCTATGGAGCGTGGCCCTAAGGTCGGCCGCCATTTTGATTTTTTTTCAGAATCGCGGTGCACAACAAAAGTTATATATTTAGATAGAGGACACTTATACAAACAAAAAATGTAATATAACATAATATCCTAAAGCGTGAGGTTTCGGAGTTATTCACCGAAATATAAGTCGAAAACAACAAGGATTTTTTTGTTTTTTTTTCCTCCAGGTAAGCATATTGAACTATTGAGGTAATAGAAACGTTATAATAATAATATAATAATAATAATATTCCACAACTATCACACAACGCCATCTAGTCCCAAGCTAAGCAGAGCTTGTGTTATGGGTACTAGACAACTGATAAACATACTTATATATTTCTAAATACATACATATTATAGATAAATTACACCCAGACACAGAACAAATGATCGTACTCATCACACAAACATTTGTCCTGGGTGAGAATCGAACCCACGACCTCCGGCATAGCAGTCAGGGTCACTAACCACTAGACCATCAGGCCTGTCAATTATTGTTATGAAACCTTTATGGACAAGAAACAAATGAAGAATAGAATTTTTTAAAATAAATAATTAAACACGGCAATTTATAGTTCGTTTTTTAATCCCAGAGACTAATCTGACATTTAAGTCTTTTGTGTTTTCGCTTTTTTTTTGTATAGATACTTGACATTACACTTGTAGCTGCTGTCACTTATGTCATCTGTCAGTAACGAGGAATGCCGGGAAACAGACAATATGAAGCAGGCTATATACTCTCATATTAGTCTATGCTATAGGTATACGATGGCGCTTGGTATGACATATGGCAAACTTAAGGAAAATGTGGAGTTTTAATAAGCTTCTTCTTATTTTAAAGTATTCATACCTACACTACTTACGTGCCTTGTTCGAAATGATGCTCAATATTTTTATTAATACACCCGCAGCGCAGTCACCTTCATAACTTATTAAATGTCTTTAATTCAGTGGGAAAAATCACAGGATATAAAATGTCCTATAGCCCTATACAGGGTGAATTTTCCAAGTGGGCGTGGATGGCCAAATTCTAAACTATGAGGAGTAGCGAAAAGTACTGAAAGGAGTCGCGGGCTCGATTTTGATGAATATTAGACAATTGTGGCAAATTCTTAATCAAATTACAAAAAGAATAAAACATTCTATTGATGATGCTATTCAGAATTCATTTAATAAAACTAACTTAACTTCTACAGATATTGCTAATAATTAGTTAATTATACAGGGGAGGATTTTACTGCGTGGCTTATTGATGTAAATAATGTTCAAGTCAAGTTATGAACACATCCTAAACGAATTTTGAATTCTATAAACTGAAAAATTTGCCCTATTTATCTAAATAAATGATAAAGATCATAAATATACATTTTCGAAATTTTTGGAGGAAAGTACGAAATATACTTACGCGGACGAAGTCGCGGGCAAAGTGCTAGTACACTTATAAACTGAGATACAAACTACGTAATTAGGGTTCCCACTGATCAAAATATATATCAGAATTATTAAGACTGCTTGTTTCATTTCTGCATAGATGTGTCCATTTCAAAGATAACGATGAATGATAGATAACTTTTGATGTACTTATGTTATGCATATGAAAATTACACACTTTCATGTACTTAAGACGTACTAAGTTTCCACATTTGATTTTGCACGAGCTGGAACGATTTTCATATGAATTCAGCGTTAACATGAATCATCAAATTGGCGGGACCAATGTTTTAATCACATAACTTGAATTTGGCATTTATAATTGTATTGAACATTGAGTATATACCTGTACATATGTAGTACTAAGTCTTCGGGTGTGAATTACCTACCTCTGAGTAGCGCTTCCAGAAGGTACTGCCACTTTGACGTCAAAGTGGCGGGACCAGGGATATCTTCACATACCTACTTCCTTTACCTTTAGAGGTACAAATGTCTTGTTTAGGGTACAATTAGTACATATGTAGTACAAACATTTGAATGTGATACATTTTAAATTGGAGACTTGATCCCGTCATTTTGAGAAGGTACCGCCACTTTGATGTCAAAGTGGCGGGACCAGAGATGTCTTCACATACTTCCTTTACCTTTAGAGGTACAAATGTCTTGTTTAGGGTACAATTAGTACATATGTAGTACAAACATTTGAATGTGATACATTTTAAATTGGAGACTTGATCCCGTCACTTTGACGCTCACAAGTTGGCGACATCAAACCAAACCTGTAACAAAGGAAAAACAATTTTTTTTTATTGTTGAATAGACCCGCTCTTGACCTCGATCACGTCTGATGGAAAGGGATGGACTAGGTCTACGATGGAACGAGCGTGCCCAGAAGAAGCCTAAGGCACTGGAACTCCCACGCATCGACGAAACACAGCAGGCTGCTTGACGAGGGACTCCGGTGGACAAGACTTAGGGAAGTCTGTACTCTTTTACCATTTTAGAAACTCAATCTGCTTAGCCTGTTCCGACTACGTTGAGTTTGGCTTCCAGTCTAACAGAGCCCATCTGACCTCCACAACCCACTTACTGGGTAACAGGATAGCCCTTTGTAAGACTGGTTGTCACAGTTTCGGGCTTCTGACTGTACCGACTGTCAAAGGCCTACGAATGACAGCCGGGACCAACGGTTTAATGTGTTTTCCGAGACACGGAAGTACCTATATAAACTTTTCGGTATGTAATGGACCCATCCACGGACCGTCCTCGGCAAGCGTTGCTTTACTTGGAAGAGCGACCCGTGCCCGGGAAATATTATATTGCACAAGTGTATGCAAACACAAGCGCACTCTCTTTTCCCTCACTTCGTAGTCCGATGGGACGGCGATCTGACACGCCCGGAGAGAGATCAGGCGCAGGACCAACGACTTAAGATCATAGCACACATATCAAGTCGGAAAGGGATCGTAACCGTATCGCCTTTCGCCTTGGCGTCAAACAGGCGTCAACCTAACGTAAGCACGTAACCAAAGCGGACGCCGCGCTTACGGCTCGCCGACCGCTGGTTGATGGTGCAGCAGGCAGGCGGCGCGGGAGGGGTGAGAGGGGCAAGGGTGGACGACGAGCCGTAAGCGCGGGAACTGCAAGTTGACCACGCACCGCACCGCGATTCGTGAGCTTGTACCGAGGCGAGGCGATTACGTTACGATTCCGATTAGTGTGCGTTGCAGTAGGGAGTTTCATACAAAGAATAATGAATGGCTCCAGTTGATACGGTGAGGATCCCTTTCCGCGTGCTTTTATCACATCGCCATCTTCCAAACACCGGGCTGTTACCTACTGAGAATTGTCTAATGGAAAAACCCAATAACACTTTGCGCGACCTGCACCTTAATTGCGTAACACACTATCAATCTCAATCTGAATCATTTTGAAGGATATTGCTAATCCATTGCTTCATGTTCCAAAAAATTGTCTGCTCAACAAAGTAAATAACGTAATGAATGTTGTTGAACTGTCAAAATGAAATACACTGCTACTGTTAGTCACGTATTACAGAACGTCACTCAAGCATTACTTAGAACTAGTTTCAACCAATCAAATGGATGCTTGAATATGAAGTGACGTTCTGCAATACGGGCCTTAGGTACGTAATAACTCCGCAGGAAACGAACGAGAAATCGAACCGATGACCACGCAGTCGCACATGGGACCACAAGACCAACGAAGCAGTGTGCCTAACTAATCGAATTTAAATTGACACTTCCCGTGACCCAAGGGCTGGCTTTTACCTTGGCCAAAGGCTAAGCATTGCCATACAACGTGGTAATGCCGCCAGTCTCTTTGGTACATTACCAGTCGACAGCGATGCGGATGAATTTTTCGACGCTATGTTTTAGTTTGTGTATAGTTATATGTAGTACAGTTAGGAGTTCATTTTGTTATTTTTATTAATATATTTAGGTAGGTACTAGTTCTTATTTACTTATTATTTTAATAAAATCACTTTTATTATGAAGAAAAAAATTACAAACACGTATTCAAAGTGGTCCTAATGTAGAAAAATATTATGACGATGATGTCTTAATGGATTGAAAACGGCACGTGCCATAAAAAACGAAACGATTGTAACATCCATTTGGGAATCGATTATTGCGATCGAGTGAATGTTCCCGATAGTCGTATTAGGTTCCCGCTACGTGTTACGACTGTCAAACGTTTGGAGGTCTTTTTGGATTGCCAGGTGTGTATTTTTTTTCTGTGGTTCTTTCAGACTTAGGTGCTTTATATTTGACTTAGTTCTAAGGTTTAGGCTACAGTAAGCAGCGATTTGCGATGCGGCAGGAAGAGCGCATCGAGATAAATCTGGTATGGCTACACTATAAGCGAAAATCCGGCGTACATTTGGCGATGACGTGGCTACAGCACCACATGCTATCAAGTCATCCATCGCGGTTTACAATACGCATAATGTACACGCATATTTATTTAGTAGCACTATTGAACTAGTCGTGCAAGTGAGAAATTTTCTAATAAATTCGCTTCAATTTCGCTGATATGTTGATGTAACTGATGCCGTGATTACAGTAATGTTGTTCCTATCGTATTGTAGATATTTTGCAACTTGGAGGTTTCGAGACTTGGGTCTTATGAGATTTGAACTTTTTGCTACCATATGTTATTTTGCAACTTGAACGTTATGACACTGAACCAAATCAAAGATCGCTAGTAATATTTGATGTACGGTATAGCTATATACGTGAGCATTCCTTTATTTGTTTTAATCGCTCATGTGTCGCAGGTCGCGTCGCGGTCTAATGTAGCCTCAGCCTTAGGCTTTTCTTATTTAAACTAATAATAAAGCTGAAGAGTTCGTTTTGTTTCAACGCGCTGATCTCGGGAACTACCGCCGAATATGTTTTTTTCTGTATTTGATAGCCTATTATATAGGGTTAGAGGCTATTTAACATCACGCTACGACCGACGCTTACGAGCCGAGCAAACAGAAAAAAAGTCGGAAAGAACGCAAAGCGAAACGAACTAATAACGCGGGCGGAAATTTCACGTGGACGAAGTAGCGGGCAAAAGAAGCTAATTAAAATATAAACTGGTAAATTTTTTTGTTATATGTGTCTAAACAAAAAAAAATAAAAATATTAAATGTTGGAACAAATTAATCGACTTTTCTTAAAGTTCTTTTCATCAGTTTTCGAATCTCATGTCAAGTAATATTGAAGATCAATGTTATTTTGGTAAACCAATCATAACATCCTACTAATATTATAAACGCGAAAGTTTCTTAGATGGCTTGAACGTCGTAATGTAAACTACAACTAATTGTTAATTTAGTTAAGGCGCTACCTCGAAAATCTAAAATCCTCGAAAACCCACTAAGCGAGCGAAAGTGATGCAATTACTTTTGAAACTCAAAAGAAGAGTGATGGCTATAGTTTGCGTGCGCTCGGAACAAAACGACGTATGTGCCACAACAAATTTACAACTTAAAAAAAAAACTACTTTGAGTAAACTTTGATATGATAATTCTCTGTTTTAAAGTAAATTCCATTGAATTACTCTTAAGCGTTACGCCGTGATGTCGAAAAAAGTAAAAAAAATAGGTGTAACTTTGCAATTTTTTTGTATCGAGAAATATTCATTGAATCGTATTCCTTTGACACGATATTAGACCAAAAGTCAAGACCATAAAGCTTATAATACATCAGAATAACACATAGGATACTTTTTATCCCGATATCCCCACGGGATCGACACTTATGCGGGTGAAACCGCGGGGTGCTGCTAATGACAAATAATATTAGATTTTTGGATCTTTGACAGTCGTTACGGGTCGTCAGAAGCCGGAAAGTTTGACAACTAGTCTTACCAAGGGGTATCGTATTACCCAGTAACTGGGTTGTGGAGGTCAGATAGGCAGTCGCTCCATGTAAAATACTGGTATTCAGCTGCATCCGGTTAGACTGGGAGCCGATCCTAGCATAGTTGGGAAAAGGCTAGGCAGATGATGAGGTAGTCAGTATGCGTCACGTTGTGCTTAACTACATCCCATTTATTTACATAACAGAGTTTCATTAGACTTGGTTTGTCCCGTGTGTTCGCAATTACAAGCATTGTCATCAAGGTTGGGTGCTACGAGACTACGGCGTAGAATACGCATTCATATATGTGACTGCTACGCTTGCTACGAGATTCGCTACGACGTCATTTGTATACGTATTGAATTTATATTGTTTCATGAATTTTACGTTTTTGAAGAGTCTTAAATATTAGTAAATGCTTGCCATATAACTAGTTTATTATTGTTTTTATTTTTTATTATTATCATTTTTACTATGAGTTAAGTGACAAAGCTTTGAAATAACTAGTGAAAAAAATTATTAATGGAACAGCTGTTAAAACCATAAATGGTTGTTGTCCGCAAAAATAATCCCGTCCTTCACAAAACTCGTGTGTCCAATATTTCTTGTTTAGGGCAGCGCCGCGGGTGGCCGTGTAATTAAAACTCTATCGATGTTGCATCACTAGCTCCTAGTCTATGGTTACACAACTTTCACACCTCAGAATCACATGAAGCTAGGAAGTGTTGTCGGCACCCGCAGCCTTCAGTAGTAATTTCATTATTTTAGATTATTCCAGACGAACAGTTATCACTAAAATAATATTATAACAGTATAAATGAATGAATTGCACCGATCCCAGCATGGTTAAACCAGACTCGATTAATCGAATGAACCCCAAGATTCGCAATAGCTCCTGTAGACTCATGTTCATGGTGCTACAGCGACCATTGCATATTAAGGAGTAGACTGGGGGGCGCGGTAATGGTTGGGAAGACGTGCCTGAAGGATAGGGAAGGATTTAAGAGCCTACTGGATATGCATCCTAGAGCAAGCATTGGACTAGTGGAGAGATGGGTAATTATATCTCACTAAAATAACATTATAACAGTAGATTGTAAATACAATGGTTTTCTCATAAACTGTCATCTAACAAGACATGCGTTCATCACTCCTCATACATTCCCTGCCTGCAGTGCCTACTGCCCATACCAAGACAAACGATTCCGTTTCAACTTTTCTGCAACTGGCGCCACTTTCAAAATTCCTCTAAACGAATTTAAGATGAGCAAGTTCCATAAAATTCCGTCCCAACCAAATGGTGATGATGCGGAGTTTATTCAGGTTCATAGTCCAAATGTAATCCGTAGCAGTCTGTATTTAGGGCACGATTTTTTTTTTATGGATGGGAAATCATCGAATGACCCTTCCTGCTCTGGGTGGAGCGAAAGGGAGTGTCAGACTCTTACTGACTAAAACCCATCCGTGTTCCTTCCTTAGCCCTTTATGTTCCGGGGTAGCGGTAACCCTTTCGGACAATCCCGCACCCCCGGCAGGCTTTGGCCTTGTCAGGCCCCATCCTTTTTGCTGACATCTCTTTGAGGCGCGCGTGGAACACATACGCGCCGTCCGGCACGGGCCTGGTCCTGATCGAACGGTGAGCTAATTTAGGGTACGACGGGACTTTCATACGCATTGCAGTCATAAAAGTCCCCAATTAAGTAAAGAATAAAAAAAACCAAGATAGATAAAGTTTCAAACTAATGCCTCCTCCGACTCTTCCTACATCTTACACAAAACTAAAGTTCTCCCAGGAGCGACTAAGGATACAAACTGAACTTGTAGGTTTATTAACTGCGAGGTATACCGCTGGTCTTAGTCTCAGCCTCTCCAACTATCTCACTTACTTTATATCTACGCAAACAGAGCAAAACCACCTCCCAAGTGCGTGCATGTTGCACAGAAAAGCGAAGGGTTATTTATTTATTTATTGATACAGTCTTAATACAGATTTGTTTGTTTTGTACCATTAAACCAGAAATGGTTTGTATTGGTATTCACATTCGCTATAAGAAAACTTAAAGTTATACTCGTACTAACATAGTACCCAATCATTAAGAAGTCTTAATGATTAGGTACCACGGCCACGCCAGTACAACTTTTATTTACTTCACTTATATATCATTCATCTACTCACACCATTTGCTTATATTATATAAGCAAATAATGTAGGTACACGAATAATATTACACGTATTTCTTTCATTCGTAAACATCTATTAGCAAGTGCGTGAGTCACATGTAATGTTTTGTTTTGCTCGCTACTGGGCCGCTAATTGAATACCGGTTTTAGTCAACGTAAAGAAATTCCTATATACAGGTTGCTTCGTTTTTATTTATTATTATTAGTGTTTTAAATTTAAAATTTATTTTATTAAACTAAGTTAAGCAAATGGTTGAAATAGTAGTTTTTGTATTTTTGCTTATAGTTTTTCGAGTTTATTTCGTCTTTTACAGATTTTGGTATTTCATTGTTTATTGTGGGTATTAAAAATTTTACTGTTCGCCTTCCATAATAATTTCTAACCTGAGGTACTATTAGTTTATTTTTGGAGATACTTCGTGTGATTATTTTATGTGATATCGGTACTTGAATGCTTTTATTATTAAATTGCTCAATCAAGAGGGCCATGTTGAGTCTCGTCTGTATTGGCAAAATCTTACAATATTTAAATATTTCAATGACGTTATCTTTATATTGGTGTTTTATTTTTCTGGGTACAATGAGTTTTAAAAGTCTAACTTGCAGTTTGGAAATTCGTTCAGTATATGATTTAAATGTTCGCCCATAACTCGTTGTTCCGTATGCTATAATTGATTCCGCTAACGCAATGTACATGTTGAGCAGGATTTTGAAAGGAACTTTAGGTTTGAGAATGTAAAATTTTGCCAGTACAGCTCGCAACTTGTCACAGACTAAGTCCACGTGAAAAGTCCAGCTAAAACGATTGTCCACGACTAATCCAAGGTAGGTGTGGTGCGTTACTTGAACAATTGCCTCACATTGACATGCACCTGATAGATTGGAGTGAAGACAACTGTGACTGTGTGCGATTATCTTAAAAGAAGTAGTGCGCTTTAGATGGCTAGAGTGGACATGAATGATTTTGGTCTTACTTGCGTTAAGAACCAGCCCAGCATCATGTGCCCATTTGGAAACTTGTGCAAAATCTTCCTGTAACCATTGAGCTGCTATTTTTACGTCTCTGTGGGTAGCTACAAGGCATGTGTCATCCGCATATTGACAGACGGAACAGTGATTAACCACATGTTCCATGTCGTTTACATATGTCAGATAGTGCAAGGGTCCAAGTACTGAGCCTTGGGCTGTTCCTTCAGTGACTTCAATGGCGTCACTGGTTTCATTACATATCTTGACATTGTATTTACGGTTCTTAAGGTAGTCCTCACACCATTTGAGTATTGGTCCTCGAACTCTAGAATTATCTAATTTTGTCAGCAACGTGTCGTGTCTAAGCGTATCGAACGCCTTGCTGAAGTCAATAAATAGTAAAATTACATTATTTTTATCATTAAGAGATTCGTTGACCTCATCCGTGAATTTAGATAACAGTTGTGAGGTGGACTTATTGGGTCGAAAACCATATTGTGTGCTGGACAACACGTCATTTTTTACATAAAAGTCTTGTATCTGGTTACAGACATATTTTTCTACTATTTTGTCGATAACAGGTAGAATAGTGATCGGTCTATAATTTCCATAGTCAGCAAAACTGCCTTTTTTATGTATTGGGTTCTGTACATATAGTAACATACATACATAAACTTACACCTTCCATCCATGGGGTACGGCGAAACTACAGAACGCCACCTGCTTCGATCTTTACGTGCTCCTTTTGCTTCGTTTACAAAGGTATGCAAATACATCAGACGGCCAATTCTCATAATTAAAAACTTTCAAAATCTAGTCGCAATTTCATCACAGCGACAATCAATATCAAAAACTTGACAAAAATGTAGGCAATTTTGACATATTTTTGACAGTTGAGACTGCGATACTGTGAATGTTCTTAAAATTACGAGAATTGCTCCTCTGGTCATATACGCACGCTGGTTGCGAGTACTACGCATAGTGCTTATTTTAGCCCACAGCTCATTGGGCATACTGCAGACGTATACGAAGTTCGTTACTTTAAAAAGCATACACCATTAAAACGTCAGTAAGTTTTTAGATGATCATTTAAATATTTCCGTTTTTTTTCAGCTGTGCACAAGATAATGTACACAAAGTAATGAATCTCCAAAGGTTCCGGTTTATTACGACAGAACCCTAAAAGTAAGCGGTGCAATAAAGCTGCATTTATTTCCCAAGATAATTTGTTTCAGTTATTATATAATACCTCCAGGGAGAAATAAAGTGGTTTTGGAAGAAGTAAATAGGTAGTCGAGAGGTAGTGGACGGGAACCGTTTTTTGTTCCAGTTTGCACGAAATTGGTTTCACTCAAGAATCAAGATCTTCTGCACTGCGGTGAAATCATTTTAAAGTTGAGAGCGGTGCATTCTGAAAGTTGCCAACATTTATTATTTTTAACCGACTCTAAAAAATGAGAAGGTTCCATGTTAGTCTATAATGTATTTTTGGAACGAAGTTCGTTAACGGGGCTTGCGCTAGGAGTAAACCAGGGGCCTGCCAGGGCCGAAGTCTGCCGGGGGTGCGGGATTGTCCGAAAGGGTTACCGCTACCCCGGAACATAAAGGGCTAAGGAAGGAACACGGATGGGTTTTAGTCAGTAAGAGTCTGACACTCCCTTCCGCTCCACCCAGAGCTGGAGGGGTCATTTGATGATTTCCCATCCATAAAAAAAAAGGAGTAAACAGGGAGAAATCGTCACGTAACGAAAAAACCCCTCTATAAAAACCCCTCTATGCTACTTTTTATTACATATAGTAGAGAAATTCAGAGAGAGAGAGATAGTTATAACAAGACAAACATTATGTTTGTTCGTTTGTCTGGATGCATGTTCCAGATTGTTGCAAAAACGGGTGAACGGAGTCACATAGATAATTTATAACCTTAATAAAATATCATTTACAACACATTTTAATCCCGGTAGTACGTTCCCCTGGGATTGTCTCCAACATGGACGCGGGCGAAACCGCGGACAAAAGCTAGTAAATATGAAACATTTCAAGGAATTACCTGTAGTTTTAAATGAATAAAACAATCCTACTTATACAGCAAAGCCCTACTGATACACTGCACGAGACATTCCTAGCATACCCTAGAAATCTAGAATTAAATTAAAACATAAATTCCATCTCAGGTACTTATGCTAATATTATTCCGTTCTATTCTAGGAACGTAAGAACGTTAAATTAAAACATATACCGCATGTTTTAAATGCAATCTTGCAGCGGAAATATGAGTGTTTCACCACAGAAATTTTGCTGGCTGGAATTTTACCAACTAGGTGTACTAAACAGTTGCACAGATTTGAGGGGGGCCATTCTTGTAATTTTAAGAACGTCCACAGTCTGATCTCAGTCTAAATCTGTCAAAAATACCTCTAATCTATACTAATATTATAAATTCGAAAGTAACTCTGTCTGTATGTATGTTACCTTCTCACGCCTATCACTGAACCGATTTAGATGAAACTTGGTATAGAGATAGTTTGAGTGCCGGGAAAGGACATAGGATACTTAATTATCCCGATTTTCATCGACACTTATGCTGGTGAAACCGCGGGGCGCAGCTAGTTTTCCTATATACATTGATTGTCGTTGAGATGAAATTGCGCCTAGATTTTGAACGTTTTTCATTACGGGAATTAGCCTTTTGGAGAGGTACATGGTTTCAATCATGCAGCTATACAATGTAGTTAGTCTCTGGAAATGACAGTTATGATGAAACCACGTAGCCTTTTTAAGTATGTAGAGGTCAGTTTAATTTTCCTGTTGGGAATGCGACGGAATTTCATTTTATTCGTTGAAGCTATAACCATCTCAAAATGCAATCGCATTCGCAAAGCCTTATATACTTACATAAACTTACGACTTTATGCCATGGTGGTAGGCTTCTGCCTAACATTGGCCATATTATAACACATACAGGACACCATAGTTATAGTTATCAGCAATTATCAAGATAATAATATCAATTAAGTTCCATGACATCTGGTCGATCTATTCCACATAATAACGTCATTAGTACTAATCAACAGAAAATCTGTAGGCCGGAGCTCCGTTCTGATCGATGTCTCGAACAAGAATGATCCCCGCCACTCGGAGATAGTCGTGAACAAACAACTTTGACGTTTCTATCTACCGTCATCCAAAATATCAACGACATAAAAGGTGGATATCCGTTTGGAATATTTTCTATGTTTTGCTACATTATTCCTTAATATTTTAACTAGTTTACTTTTACAGACATGTTTTAGGTTATGCAAAACATTACTATTTGATCAAGATTTAACAGTAAAGTGATAGCAATTACAATACCTATAATCAGGATAATCTATTACACGTAAAGCCGTTGGTCCTGCGCCTGATCTCTCCCCGGTCGTCTCGGATTGCCGTCCCATCGGACTATGAGCGTAAAGAAACAGAGAGTGCACCTGTGTTTGCGCACGCACTTGTGTACTATAATATCTCCTGCGTACCTGGCTAATCTGCATTGAGATAGGCCACCGTGACTGAAGTCGGTCGGGGGATTATATATTTATACTAGCTGCGCCCCGCGGTTTCACCCGCATAAGTTTCGATCCCGTGGGAATATCGGGATAAAAACTATCCTATGTCCTTTCCCGGGACTCAAACTATATACCAAATTTCATCTAAATCGGTTCAGTGGTTTAGGCGTGAAAAGGTAACAGACAGACAGACAGACAGAGTTACTTTCGAATTTATAATATTAGTATGGATATGGATTTACAGCCACTAGCAGTCCAGCAGTTCTTCAAACATAAATATTGATTTGCGGAAACGTGTGAAGGAAATCCCGAATTCTTAACTGCACAACTAAAACTACTCCAAAGCAGCTCCACTAAGCAAAGGAACTTTGACAAATGTTCTTTGATGTGCTAATGTGGTCTGTGACAATATAGATACTGTACTTTGTAAGACTACCCTCATTATGTGACAAAGCACAAAAGATTTGCTCACATGGAATAATATATTAAAGCAAAGAGGACACAAATTGATAATAAGGTCTGTCCTTCTGCTGCAGAGGGTGTCAGTCGCCTACGATAGAATTGATTAGAATACTCTTTATTATGTACACCATATAAATTACAGACATACATATAGAAACTTTACAATGGGTGACACAATGGGCGGTCTTATCGCTAAGAGCGATCTTTTAAAGACAACCTTTGGATGGATTAAAAAACGGGAAGGACAGACAAATACTGTAGATAGTCTGTGGTGTACCATTTACACAATACAATAAATACATACACACTACTAATCTAAATAAATGGAAATTGTTCGACGAAAAGAAGATTCAGATTTTTTGGTCGTGAACCTGAAATATAATTTGTAAATGTAGTGTCTGGGTATAATGAATATATACATAGTACGGTTCATTGTATCTAGTCGCTCGATTTGTTCTAAAAATCAGTATAATAGTTTTTTTTTTGGAACGAAGTAAGTAAAGTTCTTTAACGGAGCTTACGGTAGGATTAAACTGGGAGAAGTCGTCACGTAACGAAAAAGCGTAATGCCCCCTCCATGCGACTTTTTATTACATACAGAGTGAAATTTTAATCACCGTATTCCTCTTAAGGGGTCATTGTACTCATCATTATGACCCTGTATAATAGATAGAGTTAGAGAGAGAGAGAGAGCAGTGGTGGCCCAGTGGTATCGACCGCGACTTACGAGTTGTAGGTCGTAGGTTCGAACCCAGACAGGCGCTTTACTTTGTGTAAATTATTTCATCACCACTGCTCTCAAAACGGTGAAGGAAAACATCGTGAGGAAACCGGCATGTCCTAGAACCAAAAATTCAAAGACATGTGACATCTACCAACCCGCACTGGGCCCGCGTGGTAGATTACGGCCCACTCCCTCTCACAGAGAGGAGGCCTGTGTCCCAGCAGTGGGAACATTATAGGCTGATGATGATGACAGAGAGAGAGAGAGAGAGCGATAGTTTTCGAAGGTGCTGAAGCCGATAGTGAGGTCAAAATGAAAATGCAAGATGGCGGCTGCGAAAATTTTCAAATTTTTCGTCGTTTTGAAACTTTCGCAGCCGTCATCTTAGATTTTCATTCTGAACTTCGTTGCTGCCGGGGCTTCCCCAACCCTACACGTTTTCCAGGAAATGTGTTCCTTTGACAGAGCCATTTTTAATTAGAGCATTCATTAAATTAAGGCATTCTTTTATTTTTCAGTTTATTCGAGGGAACACGAGGATACAACTGCATGGACCACGTGCATTCGGTAACATTTTTGGATCCTCGTTTTATAAAGCAGCAATTAAACTTCCTTCAAAAAATGTATAAAATATAAATATATTCATTGATCTAAAAGTCAAATATAATATAATTAATTTTAATAAAAAAGCTAAAATAAATTATAAAAGCACTAGGGCTTTATAATTAATTTAACGATTTTTTTGTATTTTACGAGGTTATATCATGGAACACGTTCATTCGAAAACAATTTGGGTTCCTCATTTTTACCCGACTGCGGCGAAGCCCAAAAGGAGGGTTATGTGTTTGACCCGTATGTATGTATTGTCCCCGTAGTTGGAAAACTAAATAACTCCGATTTTCTAGTTTTGAGATAAACGCGATTTAGTGTTTTTTTTAACCGACTTTAAAAAAGGAGGTTCTGTATTCGACCCGTATGTATGTATGTATGTATGTATGTATGTATGTTTGTATGTCCGCGATTATCTCAAAAACTACTGAACCGATTTTGATAATTCTTTCATTAGTGTAATCTGCATACTTTCAGGAAGGTTTTAGTATATAATACATTAGGTAATTATTCTTATGTACGAAGTTATATGCATAAATGTACTGCCTCTCCGGCATTTCTATGTGAATTTTTTTTCAATTAATGTTCATTTGTTAAAAAAATTGAGACAATTTTAGTGTCGGTAATTTTATAATTATGCATTATTCCATCTGAACGACAAAAATGGCTATATTTTTGGAACGGAATAAGATAAGTAAATTCCTGTAAGACTCAAACATGCGTCATGTTTTGGATTATTTAAAAATAGGGAAAAGACAAAATCGCCAAAAACGAAGTTATTTAGTTTTCCAAATACGGGGACGGTATGTCCGTTTCTTTGTTCCCTCGTAACTCCTAAACGAATGAACGGATTTGGATAAATTATACGACTTTAGATTTGTCTTGGTGGCGCGAGTGTCACTGGCTACATGAAAATTCTATGTTTATATTTTCAAACTCAAATGGGTCCCGTCTGCTTCCAACTTTTATTTAATTTAAAATGGGCTTGTTTTTAGCTTTTCAGTTTTTTTTTTTAACTTAAGTTTTTTATCGTAGTCGGGTTTTTAGTGTTTTTAATTACTTTTTTTTATAACTTAGGTCAACTTGCATATAACGATTTACTCCACTATATTAAAATTTTTAATCGCTAGATTTCCCCTCACCGTTCTTAGTCGCCTGAAAATGTAGCCATATTGAGAAGAGTGAGTTCAGACATTATTTCACTGCGTCATTGTGTGTATCAGATGTATCAAAATAAAACGGAATCTCGAGGGTGTAAAGTGTAGGTACATCATTAGCAGCCCAAAAATGTTTTAGAGGTTCATTCATTTAAAAAAGTATGCATCAATAGAAGGTCAATAAGTTTTTAAAGGATCAGTTAAATATTTCCGCTTCATTATTAGGAAATTCTCAGCAGTAGTTCGGAATCTGGATTTGTGTCCGGTTGACTCACCACTGGCATCATAATTGAAATTTGACACCACTCTCATTTGACACCTTATATTATGTTATACCCATGGACTTATAATGTTATACCCGAATTGCGTAAATAAGCTGTCAATCATAATGAAGGCTAACGCGTATGAATTCGCCACTAGAGGCGCTAATGTAGTGTGAGGTCTCCGAAATATCAAATGTCACTGTTTGTGGGTGGGCTAGGCGGATTTATTTCCAACTGGCTGCGCCCCGCGGTTTCACCCGCATGAATGTCGATCCCGTGGGAATATCGGGATAAAAACTATCCTATGTCCTTTCTCGGGACTCAAACTATCTCTATACCAAATTTCGTCTAAATCGGTTCAGTGGTTTAGGCGTGAAAAGGTAACATACAGACAGACAGACAGAGTTACTTTCGAATTTATAATATTAAGTATGGATATAGTATATATAGTATGGATAGTAGGATTATGTTGCATTCTCGGTCACAAAACACACTAAAACTATTCGTAAGAAAAACTTAATACCTTTTAAAACCTTTTCGTACTGTCGAATAAGCTATTTGGCATACAGGCAAAAATATTCATATTTCCAGTACACAGCCAATATTTAGTTTTATTTTGTGCGTTATAACTTTTTCAGCTTATGGCATCCTGAATTAAATAGAGTGGTATAAAAGAATTGACTAACTCAGCACACCATTGTTTAAAAGTAGTTGCAAGTTAGGTGCCTGTATACCAAATAGCTTGTTCGACCGTACGTCGATTCTTAGTACTTACCTCAGCCCTAGGCTATTGAAGTGCTGCTCAGTGACAAGTATGTGAGTATTGCCTCGAGCTACACTTGTGCCCCTTCCACAGTGAACTGAGAATGTTCAGTTTATTTTATTGGTTTGGCTTTTAAGTACAAGTTACTTGCAAATAATTTTACTAGCTTCCGGCCGCGACTTTGTCTGCGTGTTTCTTGTTCCCCCGACCCACCCCCTCGTGTCGCATCACCGTGCGATTACTTTGTTTTTGCTTAGCGATCTTTCTGACTTTTTTGTTTTTACTCGGCTCCTAAGAGTCCAAGCCTGATGTTAAATAGCCTATAGCCTTCCTCAAAAATTTGGCTATCAAATGCAAACGTAGTCCGACTGATAGTTCCAGAGATTAGTGCGTTCAAACAAACAAACAAAATAATGAAACTGACTCTTTATCTATCATCCTTAGTATAGATTTGTCAAATTTCTTCTGTCTTAAAATCCCCATCTAAAGAATCATAAGTTAATGTACAACATTTCTAAAGTTAGGTTTGCCGCAATAAACTGAAAATACTTGAAAAGCAACCACTTAAATGTTATGGGAAATTATATGTGCGGCAACAAAAGTTTTCTTTAGCACCTGCAACCTAGCGTCTTTTTTTATATGTGGGCGACGAGTTAATAGAACAGCTTCAATTATATTAATTCATCATCTTTACTATTCCAACAGAATATCAAAAAACCAGCGTCAATTTACGAGCGTAAATTAATATGACTCCGAGCTACCGATAAATATATTTACTTCTGATTTGATAACTCAGCGACTAATGTTGTAAGTGAGCTACTTTATATATTTTAGAGATTCAACATCTGTCTGCTAATAAAATCAAGTTCCAGCCTCAAAATTAGCAATCAAAGTTTTTCATTCAACAACTAAATTAATAAATCATATTCTTTTTTCGTGAAAGTTTGCAACACAAGCGCGGGAGTGTACCTGACGCTCGTTGGGAATCAGAGGGGCGCGACCGATAGACGACGTAGGATGCAAGAGCGAGCGAAGGGCACTCCGAGGTTCGGTTTGGTTAGGTTACTTTAAACCCTTTACACAGAAATAGGGGCCCCGCGAAGCGGGGCTCCGTCGGCATAGGATGCAAGAGCGAGCGATGGGCACCCCGAGGTTCGGTTTGGTTAGGTTACTTTAAACCCTTTACACAGAAATAGGGGCCCCGCGAAGAATGTTCATTTGGGTAGGTATAATAGTCAATTACTTGTGGTAACATTATAAATAGATAGGCGAATACATGAAATTAGAGCTTTCATTGACCATTATTTGATGACAATAATAAGGAAATTTTATGTTCAAATATAGTAGATTCACTCATCAATTACTTATGCTAAAGTATAAAAATAAAGGTGACTCTATGAAATTAGAGTACGTTGATATTATTTTATAGATGAAGTTGATACACTTATTAGAAGCTGGCAATGAGTAGACATATCACAAATTTAGTTGCTTAAGAATTATCACCATGTTGCGTCATATTTACAGTAGCTTGTTTTACAATATATGGTCGCTTATAAACCATTTATTAGACGCTAAAAGTTCGTCGCTGACCTATTAATTCATTAGACAACTAAATATATTTGCAGACGAGAATGACATTTTAAAGAAGCTGCCTTAATTAGCACCCAAATGTTATTACATACAGCTTGCTACGCCGCTACGCCGTAGCAAGTGCTACGCTCGTAGCATTTAAATTGTATTTTTACGATTGAAGGTAATTTAAGTTACCGTCCAACTTTCTTGTTTTCTTGGTAAATATGAAAGTAACAGAGAAGTTGTTTAGTATTAAATGGCAGTTCCCGGCAAAAAATTGACAATAATTAAAAAAAAAAACATTTTTCTTAATAGTCAGCAAAAGACTGCTTTAATAATAGTTATTATAAACACATGTTTCCTTAAAGTACACAGAATAGATTACAGTAAGGGTTGTATTGTATTGCACCCTAATTGCGTAACACACAATCAATCGGAATTTGAATCATTTTGAAGCAAATTGCTAATCCATTGCTTCATAAGTTCGAAAAATTGGTCTGCTCAACACGTAAATAACGCAATGAATGTTCATCTTAAACACCCTCCATTTTGGCGCTCTTGGTGTGACATCATAGTTCATAACATTGACGTGAGTTCATAACGGACTAAATCTCAAATACATTGAAATTTATTGTTGTCACTTTAAAATCACATTCGTTTTGACTAATCGCGGTGATTTTTAAATATTTGAATTTCCCACAGTTTTATTGCACTTAAAAAAAAAATTATAATCAAAAATATTGATGGAGGCATCCTAAAAACATTATTAGACAAAGTGGACAGTCCCTTTATAAGGCACTTGGTGCGGAGGCACGTGCCATTGTGTGTTGGACCACGTCCTTTTTAGTTGTATTAGTTTGTAAAAGTTTGCAAACATAGTTTTTAAGTCATTGTTACTAACATTATATGGATTATGTGTAGTCCGAAATAAAAAACATATTATTATTATTTATAAATAAGAAATAATATAGTTTATTTAAAAAAATACCCGTATTCGAATAACATGCATACTCCTTATTACCTAAAAACATGTTTCTTAATTTTAAAGAACATATTAAAACATAATACTACACTTGTAATCCCGAAGGTG
The DNA here is from genome assembly GCA_945859645.1 of Amphipoea oculea. Classification (NCBI taxonomy): domain Eukaryota; kingdom Metazoa; phylum Arthropoda; class Insecta; order Lepidoptera; family Noctuidae; genus Amphipoea; species Amphipoea oculea. The sequence goes on along the minus strand of OX243886.1, from coordinate 11,656,260 downwards.
TTTGTGTGTGTGTGTGTGGGATGAGAGAAATGGTATACATATCCTTGCGTCATGTTATATTAGGTCCCGTTTGAAAGGGAGCGAGCCTATTCTCATCAATCTAAATTTCGGGCTGCCATTGAGAAATTCCTGATGGCAAACCCATTAACACTTTGCTGCGATACATAATAGTATATAATAAAGTGCTTCGTCTAAGTTGTTGAAATTTTAGGAAAATCATCTTCTTTTACAATATCCTTTTACAATATTTGTAAATGTGTGAACACCTGTATAGATCTATCACATTATAAATTTACCTGTCATTGCTTTTTTTTTTAATTATTTTTACCAGAGGGTAATTCTCGTAATTTTAAGAACGTTACAGTCTGATTTCAGTCTCAATCTGTCAAAAATACCTCTAATTTCCCTACATTTTTGACAATCATTAATCATTCATCAATCATTTTAGATTTTGAACGTTTGAATTACGGGAATTGGCCTCCTGTTGTGGTAAAGTAATCTAATTCTAGGGGCATCATCTTCACATAATATAATTGTATAAAAAATATTGTGAAACATTTTAAAAGAGTAACATTCTTCTCCATACGAAACTACCTTTTGCAAGGGGCGAAGAATAAATTCTATTTTATTGTAATTCTGGACGTTCAAAAGTACGTTTTATGTGCCTATTTGAAATAAATGCTTTGATTTTGACCTTGAAATTCGAGTAAAAATCAAATAAGAGAAATTCTCACCTCCATCCAATATTCACAATGCCGTTACACATGACCCGACCGTTATAAATCCTTCATAGTTCCCGACTTTACACCGACTACGTCATATGTGCCGTGTGTAACACCCTTACACGAGCTTTGCATAATCAGTCCATTAAATATAGATTTAGTATTAATACCTCCGAAAAAGGTACCGTAGTTAGGTTAGGCGTTGTTATAGAAACAATTTTCTGAACTAGGTATTCCATTGTTTGAAATGTGCCTGAAGTTTCAAATCAAAATATTTTTTAATAACCTACAGAAGCACTTATGAAACGTCACAAGCTAGGTGCACGGTTCCAATTGATCGTTTCCTATGGAGAAGAGTCAGCAAGAAACTCCACGGTTTCACAAGACAAAGGTCTTTGCAAATGATTCAAGTTGCTTTGGTTTTCGTGTGGGGTAACATTATCAACCTATGTTTCCGTTCCCACTGTTGGGACTCTGGCGTCTTCTCTGCAAGAGGGAGTGGGCCATAAGGGTCAGTTCAGTGATCATTGAATTGTGTACCTTTTTGTGTAGTAGATAAGGTCTATAATTGTATTGCTATCTTGAAAACTGCGCACCGCGTCGTGTCGCGGTGTGAACTGACCCTAATCCAACACGCTGGCCCAATGCGGGTTAGTGGATGTCACATGTCTGAATAATTAGTTCTAAGACTTATCGGTTTCCAAACAATGTTTACATGCCTATACTTATTGTGCAAAACGAAGAAGCGTTACACAAGATTTGAAGATGTTGTTGCCAGTAGCAGTTTTGTAAACTCTTGAAGTGCAAAAGTTGTATGGTTTTGCTAGCTAAATCTAAGCATTTTTGACGCAAGCCAACTCATATTACCTTCAACCATCATCATCATCTCATATACCTAGCCTTTTCCCAACTATGTTAAGGTCGGCTCCCAGTCTATCCAGATGCAGCTAAATACCAGTATTTTACATGGAGCGGTTGCCTATCTGATCCCCGCAACCCACTTACTAGATAACACGATGATTGATTGGTAACATCATGATTATCCACAACCATAATATTTGATTAATATTCGTAGATTGAAATCTTTAAAATAATAATAATATATGTGCATTATATGAAAAAATAAGCAAAAGAATCATAGGGCATCAAAAAATTCGTCCGCGTCGCTGTCAAAAGGAACAGTGCCCAAAAGGTTGGCAGTATTGCCATGTTGTATGGCGATGCTAATTCTTTGGCCAAGAAAGAGGCCAGCCCTCTGGTTACATGAAGAGTCGACTAACCGCTTGGCGATATCTCGAACAACCAAGTGGGCACTCGGACCCCATAGCCCTAGTGTTTCAACCCCAAACGGCTGGAACATATAACTCCAAATCAGGTTGTAATATTTTCGCCGTTGAGGTTTTCTGCACCGCAGCCGACCCAGCATAGCCCACCGTGCTAGGAAGATGGGATGGCGCAAGGGTGTCGACACATGTTGCATCCCACACCAAAGGTCTGCCTTTTTGATTTAAATCTAAACAGCATCCCAAAATGGTTTACATTACAATATATACTTAAATATTCCTCAGGCGGATACCGAAATACGTTTTGTACTCGTAAAATCGTAACAACACGGAATTGGTACCGTATTTTGTAAATCAATACTTTAATGTATTAATGTTGAAGAGATTGGTTGTTTGTTTGTTTAAACGTGCTAATATCTGGAACTACCATTTGGATGTGAAATAATCTTTGCTTTTATAGCCCAATTCTTCAGGAGGGTTGAAGTACGCGCCGAGAGTACAGCTGCTGGAGTCGCGTCGCAACGTCAACTATAAGGCGTTTGTGGTGCGCATACCAACATGCTACCTGCACCTGGTGATGGAAGAAAGCTTTTGGCCGCAGGATGTGGTATTCCGCCGCTTTCACGGACAAGTACCTACCACCGGAACGCACAATTAAGTGATACTAACATACCTAGTTATTATGTTTTTTACTAACAAAATTGTTACTATATTATTATGTATACTTAGGTTGTAAGGGGTCCCAAATAATATCTTTCGGGACTCGGGGTGTAAGGGGTCCCAAATAATATCTTTCGGGACTCAAGCCAACCTCACCTGCCCGTGGTGCACCCTGCTAACAAACAAACGAGGCTCTGGCAACCCGCCAACACGCACTGGACCAGCGTGGTGGGTTACGGTCCAATCCCCCCAATGGACAGAAGATTAAGAGACAGGCCCCAAGTGCCCGGCGACTCTAGCGGTTGTGCTGGCGTGGACGGGCGCGGGCGCAGCCCTGGGGTCAGGGGAGCTAAGAATCTCCGGGTGAGATCGACTAACCGTCAAACGACCACGGCAAACTATATAACGGACACTGATACACTTCACATTCTCACCTACAATGTCCGGACGCTAATGAAAGACGAGCGATTAATTGAGCTTGAAAATGCTCTAAAAGATATCACCTGGGACATTGTAGGCCTATCAGAAGTTAGAAGAGAGGGCGAACACACGGAAGAAAGAGACGATGCTGTGTTCTTCCACTTCGGTGAAACCAGTGGACAACACGGAGTAGGGTTCATGGTGGCAAAGAAGTGGAAGGAAAATATCATCGAATTCGTGGGGTATTCTGAACGTGTCGCGGTGCTCAAATTCCAACTTACACAGAACAAAACGCTAACTCTGGTACAAGTTTATGCACCGACATCTGCACATACCGATGAAGACGTAGAGGATTTCTATGAGCTTGTCAACCGAGCATGTGATGAAAATAGAGGCACCTGGAACATGGTAATTGGGGATTTTAACGCTAAGGTAGGAAGAAGACAAGAACTAGACAGCGAAGATACTCTCGGCAACTTTGGCTTAGGAGACCGCAACGAACGAGGTGTGCGTCTAATGCAGTTTGCCTTTGGACAGAGCATGCACATAGCCAACACCTTATTTTTAAAGAAACCGCAGCGGCGATGGACGTGGGTTGCACCTAATGGTTTCACACGAAACGAAATTGACTACGTCTTGTCGTCAGACAAACATATAATCAAGGATGTTAGTGTTATCAATATAATTAAATATAGCTCCGACCACAGACCAATCCGCGCAAAAATCCGATTTGATTTCAAAATCCACCGAGCTAAATTGTTCACAAAACAAAATAGGCGGCTTTCAAAAGAGACACTTATCAATAACTTGGAATATTTTAATTTAGAAATATCAAATTATTTTAAAGGACTTAAACTTGATGAAACAGATGCTGAAGACCAATATAATTCAATAGTTACCGGATTAATCAAAAGCAGTAAAAACATAAAGAACAAAACCATAAATAAAAACAAATTAACATCTCATAGTGTAGATTTGATCGAAAAACGAACAAAAGAAGAAATAGGAACAGTAGAATATAGAATAATAGATAGAAAAGTCAAAAGAAGTATTAGGAAAGACCTTAGAAATATTAGTACACATTTAGTCAAAACAGCTCTAGAAAAACACACATCTTTAAGGGTTTTGAAACATGGAGTCACAAAGGGAAAAACCTGGATAAATAGTCTCAAAGACAATGACGGAATAAAACACCACAGTAGACAAAAAATCATGGAAATAGCGACCCAATTCTATGAATCATTATTTTCAGATGATTCACCACCCCCGATCAGTACAGAATACAGTCTCCCAGATTCCATTCCTTTAATAAGTGGCTATGAAGTGCACAAAGCACTTACTACTATGCGCTACAACAGAAGTCCTGGAGAGGATGGAGTCACTACCGAAGCGTTAAAAATTGGCTCTCCCACATTGTTGCCTCACCTTACCAACCTTTTTAATACAATACTGACAACAGGAAAAGTACCTATTCCAATGTGCCATTCAAATATAGTTCTTCTGCATAAAAAAGGTGATAAAAGCGATATCAGAAACTACCGCCCAATAAGTCTAACATCTCATATATATAAAGCTTTTATTAAGGTGATACAGAATCGCATAGACGGGAAACTGGACAAACACCAGTCACCAGAACAAGCCGGATTTCGCCCAAGTTTTTCTACAACCGACCACCTTCAAACACTAAACCAGATCCTTGAAAAATACACAGAATTTAATAAACCACTGTATCTTGCCTTTGTAGATTACACAAAAGCCTTCGATAGTATTAAGCACTCAGAAATCTTCACATCCCTAGAACACCAGGAACTCGAAAAGCTATACATCGATCTCTTGAAAAACATTTATAACAATAGCTCCGCAAACATTAAACTCAATACGGCTGGACCTTCATTCAAAATACAAAAGGGTGTTGTTGCGGCCTGTGCCCGCCTAGCAACCAGCGCGGCGCGCAGGCAGCGGGCCGACGTCATCCACCGACCATCTCCGCTGAGCCAATCGGAGCGCCGTTGCGACCAGCGGCAGGTATCACGCCATACCGCAGCGGACCAATGGCGGCGCGCCACCACACACGACGGCGGGGGGACCTCGCTCGGGCTCCGCGGTAGAAGGCCGGGGTCTTTTCACTTGCTCCGACGCGGCACCACCGATCGGTCAACATACGCTTAATATTGTAACGGGTCCTAGAATTTCTGTAATCTTGTACACGTCTACACGTCAGTTTAAATTTAAAAGATCTAAATAAGTATTGGTTTGTTCTATAACAGTATTTCATTTAGTCTCCCTAACACACACCTAAGCATAGGCGGCAACAAGTGGCGACCGTGACAGGACCCGTTGCGTAAAATTTAAATTCATCGAATCATCGAGAAGCGGCGGAAGATCGAATCGTCGAGAAGCGTCGACGGAAAATTCGTCGCGTGGAGCAAGTGCCGCAGCCCGCCATCCATCCAGCTGGGCTGCGTAATCAAGAAGAAGGGGAGCGCGGACGAGCTGCTGTGTCCAGGGAGACTTCGGAGGGTGACGGCGGGTCAAACTCAACACGTCTGCCGAAGGTCTAGCCCAGGAGAGTAAGCCCTGATCCATTCATTTCCTTTCTTTAATCTTTTTCCTGTGTGCCCTTGCGCTGTGAACCAGTGCGCGGCTTGCTGTTCGAACGTCAAACGGGAAAAGGGCCATATCTTTTCCTAATTTGCAGGGTTAATTGCACGTGGGTTGAGCTGGCTTATGCTTCATGCTTGGCTAGGCGCTAAGCTGCAATTTTTCCACTCTAGTCGAATCATTTGTATGTTCGTGTGCACCTACCCGCTTAAGTTCAGTTTCATAAATTTAATCCCACGTAACGCATAACCTCACTTTTGGCGATATTGTAAAACGCAAGCTAGCATTTTAAGCTGCACGCATTGTTTTTCCTACCCAATCCATATTCATGCACGCGTGTGAATTAAGTGCACGCAACCAAAGCTTGGTGAACCAGCCATCTTGCTGACTATTTCAGAGTTCCGGCCATACGGCAACTGTTCCGGTGCAGAACCAACGCAGCCAACACAGCGGATTCCCTCGACGCGCCGACTACATTAGCGGCGGCCGGCCGGCGGCCCGCTACGACGCGGAAGTCGTACCTGGGACCGTGTTGGAGCAACGCCTAACATTGTCAGGTTCACTGCACATTTATCTATTCAGCTCATTGTATTTCATTGTTTTGTGTTTTGTATTGCGATAGACAATAGGTCTCGTTGATAGCAAAATGACCAGTGTAGATACCGACCTGAAGGCAAAATTAAAGAGTTAATTAGAAAGCGTGGCACCATAAAGGGTAGATTAACAAAATTCATAGAGTATTTAGGTACTATGAAGAACTTGGAGCCTAAAGAGGTTGCCAGTGTCCAAGTTAAAGAAATTTCTTTGAGATTAGCCAAGTTTCAAGAATTATTTAAAACATTTGACGAATTACAGTCAGAAATTGAAATATGTTGCTCCGATGTAGATGAACAATTGGAAGAAAGAGAGGCAACAGAGTGTCAATTTTACTCTGCTCTCTCTGTAGCTCAAGAATTAATTGAGGCTACCCCATTACCAATAAATAAAACAAACAGTGTTGGAGAAAATAGTAATTGTTCTCATCAGCCAAGCGGTTGTTCTCATGCATTTAACGGAGTGAAATTGCCAACCATACACCTTCCAAAGTTTGATGGAAACTTGTTAACATGGCTAGAATTTAAAGATACATTTGATTCTATTATTCACAGCAATAAATCAATTCCAGAAATAAATAAATTTCACTATTTAAGATCAGCTTTGGAAGGGAGTGCTAAGGGGATAATTAAATCAATAGAGTTTACCTCGAATAGCTACAAATTAGCATGGGATTTACTATGCGAGCGATATGATAATAAGAATATTCTCATAAACAATCATCTCAAAGCTTTAATTAGTGTTGAAAAGTGTAGTCGAGAATCATACAAGGCGTTAAGGTACTTAGTAGACCATATGTCAAAAAACTTGAGAGCGCTGGAAGCTTTGGGTCAGCCGACCGACAAATGGGATGCACTTATTCTGTTCATTCTAGCTTCAAAGTTAGATCCGGTGACTAATACAAAATGGGAAGAGCATAGGTCTACGTTAGCCGATTACCATAGCTTAGAAAATTTCACAAGGTTTCTAAGAAATCGAGCCGATATTCTAGAAACAATGTATTTCGCAGGCATGGAAAATGCCGAGAAAAGGGACCGAAAGCCAAGCAGCAATAAAGAGCCTAAACCGAATAGGACTTTTGCTGCATTAGGAGATAAAGGTGGACCGTCCACGTGTCATGTCTGCAATAACAGTCACCATTTATCCGAGTGCTCCAAATTTAAGAATATGGACATAGGGGATAGGCTATCTGAAGTCACAAGATTAAAACTATGTAAAAATTGCCTTAAGAGCGGTCACAACTCATTCCAATGCAAGTCCAAGCTTACGTGTCGTGTATGCAAACGGAAACATCATTCACTAGTACACAATGACGAGTTTAAGACCAATAGGTCCACAGCAGACGCTCCGGCCCTTGAGCCCTCTAGCTTACCGGTTTCTCTCTCAGCGGCCTCAGTAGGTCAAACCAAACGCCTGTCAAACGGAAGATTTTCTGTAGCAATGCCTCTAAAGGAAGACCCTGAGAGCGCGTTAGGCGACTCCTATGCAATAGCTAGGAAGCGGCTTACCCACTTAGAAACCAAATTAAATAAAAACCCCCAACTAAAGGAAGCTTACTCAGAGTTCATTAAGGAGTATAAGGAATTAGGTCACCTAACCGAAATTGCACAACCGCAGTTCGGGTACTACCTACCCCATCACTGTGTCATTCGGGAACATAGTGAAACCACCAAACTCAGAGTAGTCTTCGACGCATCTGCGAAGACTACCTCTGGAAAATCGCTGAATGAGATACAAGCAGTAGGTCCAGTCATTCAGAGTGACTTAATGTCCATATTACTACGTTTTCGAGAGCATAGGTTTGTTCTTACCGGAGACATTACTAAAATGTATAGGCAAATTCTAATTGATGAGTCACAACGTCATTTGCAATTAATACTATGGCGTTGTGAGAAGTCTCACAACATTGTAACGTACCAGTTAAATACAGTGACTTATGGTACAGCGTCAGCTCCCTTCCTTAGTACGAGGTGTCTTCAACAACTCGCGCTAGAATGTGATGACGAACTTATAAAGGAGGTTATGCTAACTGATTTCTACATAGACGACTTAAGCACTGGCTGCGCATCAGAAGAGCAGCTGACGCACATCCATAAGGGTACTACTAGAGTGTTAGAGTCGGCGGGTTTCAAGCTTAGAAAATTTCGTACAAATTGTCCGCAAATATTCAAGAAGGACCACTTTAGTACTGATGTTCTAGATCTGAGCAAGGAATCCGCTGTGCTAGGATTAAACTGGTCTCCAGTGAATGATACAATTCAATTTTCCACAAATATACCTATAGCTGCTCAGATAACTAAACGAACGATTATATCGATGACATGTAAAATATTTGATCCATTAGGACTACTGAGTGCGGCCATCATAAAGCCAAAAATTCTACTCCAAAGGCTATGGTGCGCCAAGTTAGACTGGGATGAGCCAGTACCAAATCATTTTGCTAAGGACTGGCTCAACTTTAGCAATAATTTATCATATCTGTATAACTTGCATCTACCTAGACACACTCTGTGTGAATTACCAGAGTATATTGAATTGCATTGTTTTGTAGATGCCTCACAGGCAGCCTATGGCGCCTGCGTTTATTTAAGGTCAAGGAGTAACAATGGTAGCTACACCTCACGCCTACTATGTGCCAAGGCCAGGGTAGCACCCCTTAAACCTATGACTATCCCTAGACTAGAATTATGTGGAGCGCTCCTCGGCGCGAGACTTAGTCATAAAGTAATTCAGTCCTTGAAAGGAAAAATAAATAAAAAATTAATATGGACCGACTCCACGGTAGTACTAGGATGGCTAAAAATGCAGCCAAACTCACTTAAAATGTTTGTTCGTAACAGAATAAATGAAATCCAGGAGTTAACAGCTGAATATCAATGGCGTCATGTGCGCACAAGTTTGAACCCTGCAGATATGGCATCAAGAGGAGTAGAACCTCACGTGCTGCAAGGTTCAACGCTTTGGTGGGAAGGCCCTCCCTTCTTAAAACAAGAAGACAGTGAGTGGTCTCCCAAGCTAGCTCCGTTAGAGGAAAAATCGCTGCCAGAAGTCAAACCACTTAACCCATACTCATGTGCGGCAAATAATAGTAATAGAGTAGATAATACAAAGCTTATAGATTTCAACAGGTTCTCTAATTTCCTACGGCTGAAAAGAACAGTTGCCTACGTGCTAAGATTTGTCCAGATAGGAAAAGGGCAGATAAATGCTAGTCCAACCTTATCGGTTGAAGAGTTGCAAAAGGCATGCACTCTTCTAATTAAACTCAGTCAACATGAGACTTTCTCTGAAGAAATCGAAATATTGAGCAAAGGGCTGCAGTTAAATAAAAATTCGAAAATATTGCCCCTTAATCCTTTTGTAGACTCGGAACGAGTGCTACGGGTGGGAGGCCGGCTAGAAAATTCGAGATTCAGCTATGATAAGAAGCACCCGATTCTTCTAGACGCTAAACATAGATTCACTAAGCTGTTAGTAAAATATGAACACTTGCGCTTGTTCCATGTTGGTCCCCAGGCACTGCTTGCAGCCATCCGTGAGGAATATTGGCCCTTGGGAGGGCGAACCCTTGCTCGCACGACCACCAGGCAGTGTGTTGTGTGTACGCGATTGAGAGGTAAACCTTTCGAACCAATTATGGGTGATTTGCCGGCCGTCAGAACGGATAATAGCTTCGCCTTCAGTTCTTGTGGGGTAGACTTTGCGGGCCCGTTTAAAATTTCGAGTCGTAAAGGCCGAGGGAACCGCATAACTAAAAGTTATCTATGTCTGTTTGTGTGTCTCACCACTAAGGCGGTTCACCTAGAGTTGGTCAGCGACCTCACGTCTGAAGCATTCATTCTGTGTCTCCACCGGTTTGTAGCTAGGAGAGGTAAACCCTATGTCATACATTGTGATAACGGTCGTAATTTTCTAGGTGCATGCAATGAGCTGGGTAGGATGCTGCAGGAGGCCCAAGAATCTGTGTACAATTACACGGCGGACGAGGGAATCCGCTTCGTGTTTGGACCTGCATATTCGCCCCATTTCGGAGGCATATGGGAGGCTGGTATAAAATCCTCTAAATATCATCTTAAACGAGTAGCTGGGGAGGCCTGTTTGACGTTCGAGGAGCTGGCGACACTATTCTCGCAGATTGAGGCCATACTCAATTCCCGTCCCCTCTCTCCCCTCTCGTCCGACCCTAATGACCCCTCTCCACTAACCCCGGGGCACTTTCTGGTGGGCAGGCCGTTGACCGCCGTCCCATCACCACCCATCACGGCACTGCGGCCCAACCGCTACAAAGTAATTGAAAAAATCCGCCAACAGTTCTGGTCCAGGTGGCAGAAGGAGTTCCTGGCCGAGATGCAGCAACGGTCCCAGTGGAGGACCCAGCAGCGAGGCATTTGCCTCGGCGACCTCGTGCTCCTGCGGGAGGCAAACCTTCCGCCGCTCCAGTGGCGCCTGGGGCGCGTCACGCGCCTACACCCAGGCCCAGACGGGGTCAGCCGGGTGGCGGACGTCGCCACAACCAAAGGGACGGTCACTCGTGCCGTCCGCACGATGTGTCCCCTCTGGCGGGACATGTCATCCAGTTGAAGTCGAAGTCTTCAACGCCCGGGAGTATGTTGCGGCCTGTGCCCGCCTAGCAACCAGCGCGGCGCGCAGGCAGCGGGCCGACGTCATCCACCGACCATCTCCGCTGAGCCAATCGGAGCGCCGTTGCGACCAGCGGCAGGTATCACGCCATACCGCAGCGGACCAATGGCGGCGCGCCACCACACACGACGGCGGGGGGACCTCGCTCGGGCTCCGCGGTAGAAGGCCGGGGTCTTTTCACTTGCTCCGACGCGGCACCACCGATCGGTCAACATACGCTTAATATTGTAACGGGTCCTAGAATTTCTGTAATCTTGTACACGTCTACACGTCAGTTTAAATTTAAAAGATCTAAATAAGTATTGGTTTGTTCTATAACAGTATTTCATTTAGTCTCCCTAACACACACCTAAGCATAGGCGGCAACAGTGTTAAGCAGGGTGACCCACTCTCTCCCAAATTGTTTACAAGCACACTTGAGGAGATATTTAAGTCACTGGCAGTGTCATGGAAGACCAAGGGCATTGACGTCGGCAAGAAGAGGCTGACAAACCTCCGTTTTGCCGACGACATAGTCCTTTTTGCCCCCACAGCTCTAGAACTTCAGATCATGCTCCAAGAACTGAGCACGGCTAGCTATAAGGTGGGACTTGCGATGAATCGGTCTAAAACCCAACTTATGACTAACAGCACCAAGCGTAGGGTCGAGGTAGATGGGCAGGAAATACATTATGTCGATGAGTATATCTACCTGGGCCAGTTAGTTTCTTTCGAAAACAGGCAGGAAAGGGAAATCGACCGCCGAATTGAAAACGCCTGGAAAAGCTACTGGTCCATGAAGACGCTAATGAAGGGTGATCTGCCGATCTCCCTGAAGCGCAAACTCGTCGACATGTGTATCTTGCCCGTCCTAACCTATGGTGCTCAGACCTGGTCACTCACCGAGTCGCAAAAGTTCCGCCTTGGCGTTTGCCAAAGAGCAATGGAGCGCAGCATCCTGGGTGTAAAAAGACAGGACAAAATTCGAAACACCATGCTGCGTTCCAAAACGGGTATAATAGACGTAGGCAAGAAAGCTGCCAGACTCAAGTGGGACTGGGCGGGTCACATCAGCCGCATGCAGGATGACCGCTGGGCAAAAGTTTCCACACAATGGGTGCCTGAAGATGGACGGCGCCGCCGAGGTCGGCCCAGAAAGCGGTGGCGAGATGACCTGGACGCGTACCGCGAGGGCTGGTTTGAGGTGGCGCGGGAAAGGAGTTCCTGGAAGGACTTGGGGGAGGCCTTTGCCCAGCAGTGGGACAGTACAGGCTAAACAAAAAAAAAAAAAAAAAATACTTAGGTTAAGGTATGTATCTATGGGTCTTTGTTACCTGAAAATAAATGGTTTATTATTATAGGCTATTTAACATCACGCTAGGACCCAGAGAAGCTGATCAAAAAAAAAAAAGTCAGAATGCACGCTAAGCGAAAATGAAGTATTAGCACGGTTGGGCGATGGGATGCGATGCGGTAGGTTCAGGGGCCGAACTGTCTCGCGGACGAAGTCGAGGGCAGTAACTAGTAATATAATAGATAAAACCAGTAATATAGTAGAATAATAAACTAGTAATATAATATAATAGATAAAAGAGTAACGGTGGAGTTTCTTGCCAATTAAAATTCTTCTCCATACGAAAACTACCTTTTGAAAGGGGCGACTAGAATCAATTCTATTTTAAGGTCATTTTTGACGTTCAAAAGTGCCTTTTATGTGCCTATTTGAAATAAAGGCTTTGACTTTGGAATAAAGCTGAAGTCTTGGTTTTTTTGTTTTAACGCCCTTATCCCTGGAAATACCAGACGGATTTGAAAAGTTATTTGTGTATTTCAGAGCCCAATCCTTGAGGAAGGTACTAGGGCTACTCAACATCACGCTAGGAGCCGCGCAAAACGAAAAAAAAATCAGAAAGAACGCTACGCGAAAACTAAGTACAGAGCGACTCGGTGGATCGAGGGCAGAAATTCACACGGACGAAGTCGCGAACAAAAGCTAGTGTCATGTAATCAGATATATTTTACGCCTGTATCGCTTCGCTGTACCCAGTTGATGTTTATTGCATCATTACTGTATTGGATTTACATAGTCCGTTTTATGTTCACTTGAACAGAATTCCGGTTTTATTTTTATTTGTATACTGTGTGACGTGACTTTTGTCAACGGTTTCTGAAAGCTTAATCAGGTGTTTGATCAGCAATTACCAGTGATCGGAATAGGCTGAGTATATTTACGAGTACCTAAACTTCGGAGAACAGAGACAGAAAGTGGAGACTTCCTTACGACGACATTTTTTTTCCCGGAATTCGGGGAAAACCAATAAGTTGAAAATAAGCTTTATGTAAGGTGGGTAAAGGCTATTTTTAACTAAACTTGCAATTACCAAATTTTCGGGGTTTTCACGTAAAATCCCGAAATAAATAGTCTAGCTGTAATGTATGTATTCGAATTATATGTAATGTATGATACAACGGTTAGTTTAAGGATCGTATTCATCTGATATAATACGTTTATTAGTAAGGGGGATAGATTATTGTATTTCGTGAAACAATTATCTCGTAACAAAATACTTTTCTCAAAAGCGTCTACATACTTCAAATGTTTGACCTCTCCCAGAAAGCCAATAACTTATTCTTCATTTCTCCATAGGAATTTACAATTTGAAAAGAGCTAACAATTTAGCGAAATTCTTGACAGTTCAAAACTTTCTGTAAATGTTAAACCGAGAAAATGTTATTTAGATGAAATTCTTTGAAAATGTCAGGGGTCATCAGTAAAATGTTAGATTGGTTCAGGTCAGGGGTCAGACTATAACCTTTTGTTACCAGTGCCCACAGATACGTCTAAGTTCAAAGAAATTGCCCGGTAAAATGGTTATTGGTTAACGTAAGCCTACTGGTAAATAGAAGGTAGGTTCGTGTAATGAATCTATTTCTGATGGTAAGGCGTGGGTGTGCAGTGACGTGGCCATTCAGTCAGCGGTGTAGAATAGAATCACACTAATATTATAGAGGCGAAAGTTTGTGAGTGTGTGTGTTTATATGTTTGTTACTTCTTCACGCTCAAACGGCTGAACCAATTTTGATAAAATTTTGCATGGAGGTAGCCGACACCCTGGATTAACATATAGGCTACTTTTTATCCCGATATTCTTACGCGTTCGACACTTACGCGGGTGAAACCGCGGGGCGCAGCTAGTATTTTATATTCGTGTTCATACACACGAGGGACACGCGTCAATTGCAGAGCGGCTGCAGCAGCGACACTCGTCGACGGCAGCTATGTCTACCATACGACCCCCTCGCGCCCGTTGGCCTCCTGGGCGCAAGCGCGACTGCTGTGGTTCGATTTCCAGGTCGGGCAAAGTCATCATCTGCCTAGCCTTTTCCCAACTATGCTGTTAATATCAGTATTTTACATGGAGCGACTGCCTATCTGACCTCTAAAACCCAGTTACTGGGGTGTGTATATTTATACCCCTTATTAAGACTGGTTGTCAGACTTTCTGGCTTCTGACTACCCGTAACGACTGTCAAAGGTCCACGAATGATAGCCTGGACCAATGGCATAACGTGCTTTCCGAGGCACGATATGTCACATGTATGGATGGTCACCCATCCACGACCGACCGGGGTAAGCGTAGCTTAACCATCGATCGACTCGTGCAGAGCTTTTATCATTTAGACACGAGCCCCTCCTTGGTCAAGCGACTCCCATACAAAAAATACTAACATCGGTTGTTATTGGGAAATTCCTAATAGGAAAACCATTAGGAATTTCTCAGTAATAGCCCGGAGTTTGGAAGCTGGCGGTGTGATACACCCGTGACTCAGAAAGTACGTTAAGCCTTTGGCCCGTTGTCAGATTGCCGTCCCATCGGACTATGAGAGTGAGGGAAGAAGGAATTCACCTTTGTCTGCGCACACATTTGTGAATATCTCCTGCGTAGATGGCTAGTCTCCGTTAAGATTGTCTATCATGGCCGAATTTCGGTCTGGAGGGCCAATTAAATTACACAATTAAACTACAGTCATAAATGTAGAACTTTTACATAGGGTGCAAAAATTAGCAATATTTAGAATCAGGAAGTTTATTAGGTACTTATAAGGTGAAATTTACTTTTGTATTGGAGCATTTCTAAAGTTCTTTAAAAAGGTTGTTGTATTCGGTTCAATAGAACTCGAAGTTATGTTAAAAGACCGACTAATCTATATAAATGCCGCTTGTTCATTTGAATCGCGCGCACAAACCGGAAAATATAACTTTATGCATGAAAACCCAATCGTATTATAGAGGTATGAGGAACTGGGTGTAAAGTTCACTCATCCATACTATCACACTATCACACTAATATTATAAAGGCGAAAGTTTGTGAGTGTGTGTGTGTGTTTATATGTTTGTTACTTCTTCACGCTCAAACGGCTGAACCGATTTAGATGAAATTTGGTATAAAGATAGCTTGAGTCCCGGGAAAGGACATAGGATACTTTTTATCCCGATATTCCCACGGGATCGAAACTTATGCGGGTGAAACCGCGGGGCGCAGCTAGTATACTATAATATTATAAATTCGAAAGTAACTCTGTCTTTCTGTATGTTACCTTTTCACGCCTAAACCACTGGACCAATTTAGATAAAATTTGGTATAGATATAGTCTGAGTCCCGGGAAAGGACATAGGATAGTTTTTATCCCGATATTCCCACGGGATCGCAACTTATGCGGGTGAAACCGCGGGGCGCAGCTAGTCCTTTATAGAAAAGGGAGAATCCTCCGACCAGACAACGGACGGTCAGATGGTTATTATAATCGCAATGCGTATGACAGTCCTATCATACCCTAATCACATACATACGGCAGATATGGCGTAGCTACCGCCGTATCAATGATACGTATGTGTGCAATTTTATTTATTTTGTATGAAACAATACCCTCCTTTGGAGGTTCGCCGCAGTTGGGTAAAAAGGGTCCACAACAAAATTTTGATATAGTAATAACTAGTTACACTACTGCATAATAACCCTATAATGTTCCCACAGCTGGGACACAGGTCTCCTCTATGTGAGAGGCAATGGGCCGAAAGCCACCACGCGGGCCCAATACGGGTTGGAGACGCACGTCTTCAAATTTTTGGTTCTAGGACATGCTGGTTTCCTCACGATGTTTTCCTTCACCGTTTTGAGAGCAGTGGTCATAAAAACCATACTAATATTATAAATGCGAAAGCGTGTCTGTCTGTTACCTCTTCACGCTTAAGCCGCTGAACCGATTTAGATGAAATTTGGTATAGAGATAGTTTGAGTCCCGGGAAAGGACATAGGATATTTTTGAAGTGAAAACTTCTTTAGAGGCGTTGCACACTTTTTGTAATGGGTAAAAATGGTTAAACTCGCGTCAGGGCATCGCGTCAGGACACGTGACCGTCAGGAGAGATTCCCCCCCCCCCCTCTCTTTCTACGGCGGCGCCAACCGAAATGAACCAAGTGACACACGACAATGGATGGATGGATGGATGGATGGATGGATGGATGGACGGACGGACGGACGGACGGACGGACGGACGGACGGTGACGGTGACGGTGACGGTGACGGTGACGGTGACGGTGACGGTGACGGTGACGGTGACGGTGACGGTGACGGTGATGGTGGACGCGGACGTGGACGTGGACGTGGACGTGGATGGACAGCTGATGGCTCGACCGTCTGTGTAGTAGGCACACTGCTGTGTATTCGTAAAATTCTTGTACATAAAGTGTTTCAAAAAATGGAAATTGAACAAAGTGCATCGATTAATGAAAAAAGTGATGCAGAAATAGTGAAAAAAACTTAGTTATATTAATTCAATTAATAATTGATTTATTTCAACGTTAATATTCAAGTTTTCACTTCTGCCGGCACTCCCGGAGTGAACTTGTTCACCTTTATTTAATTACCTAAACAAATGGAGTATAGTATCTTAGCCGTGTGTAGCGCCCTTAAGTATACAAACGAAATGTTCGTTTAATTTGTTGTTAATATGGATGCCCTCAGCTACAGCCCGCCCGCGCTGGCCATCACGTCGCTGTACTGGCGCGGCTGGCTGCTGCTGACGATGCTGGCGGCACACAACCCGCAGCAGTTTGCCGAGCGCGCCGCCGCCATGTACCCCACGCTGATTAAATGACAGATCATGAGATACAAATTTATTTCTAACCGATTTCTAAAAGAGGGAGGTTATCAGTTCGTCTGTATATACAGGATGAATGTTTCAAGTCATCATGTGGATGACCAAATCCGAAACTATAGCTAATACCGAAAAATTCTTAAAGGAGTCACGGGGTCGATTTTGACGAATACTAAAACTGCATCATTAAATTTTTGAAAAATCAATTGCTCTAGCCAGGAATCGAACTTGTAGATTTTGAAAAAAAGACGGGTTGCACTCCGGGAGTGCAACCCGTCTTTTTTATCCTTATATTCCCACGGGAAACTTATGCGGGTGAAACCGCGGGGCGCAGCTAGTAATTTATACAATGTTAAGCACCTGTCTCGGTTCGAACCCGTGACCTACAACTTGTAAGTCGCGGCCGTTATTACAGGGCCACTATTGCCCTTGCTACGCTCTACGCCACTGGTTTTACCATTATTCCTTTACATTTTCCCGCAGTTCTCATGGCCCCAATACCAGAGGCACTTATAACGAACTAGCTGCGCCTCACGGTTTCACCCGCATAAGTGTCGATCCCGTGGGAATATCGGGATAAAAACTATTCTATGTCCTTCCCCGGGACTCAAACTATCTCTATACCAAATTTCATCTAAATCGGTTCAGTGGTTTAGGCGTGAAAAGGTAACATACAGACAGACAGACAGACTGAGTTACTTTCGAATTTATAATATTACTAGCTGCGCCCCGCGGTTTCACCCGCGTAAATGTCGATCCTGTGGGAATATCGGGATAAAAACTATTGTTACGAGCTTGGGGTTCGTGACAATAAAAACTGCCGATTTAATAACCAAAAATAGACACTTTAATTAAAAACAGCAATTACAACTTTAACACACTAACAATAAAACACAATCGCACTACAAGATCACTTGAAAGTCGCACTTGAAGATCGCTTCGATGTTTTCGCTTGTATCGCTTATCCAACACTGTTTTTGGGACGCGGCTACACCGGTCTTATATAGGCCTCGGATAGTTCCAGAACCTTCTATCGTAGAAACATCTAGAATGTTCGAGTACATATCGGTCCCGGCCGACCAGACATCGATAGTTCTAGAAAGTTCTATCATCGAAGTTTCTAGAACGGTCGCGACTATTAGTTCTGCTACTCGATACTAGATGGCGCTAGTGGTAGCTAATATCACCATCAATTGTGGCGCGCAACACTGCCCCCTCCTAAAACATGCTCGTCCCGAGCATCATTGGCCCCATGATAACGCGCCAGTCGATCCACATGGACGATCTTAGGAGTAGCTCTCGCACCTTTCTGTATCCGGTAGGTTACGTCATTGATCTTCGTCACAATCCGGTACGGTCCGTCCCATTTAGCTTGAAGCTTAGGAGATTTCCCTTTGCTGCGGACTGGATTGTGCAACCACACTAGTGAACCTTCGTCGAACCCTTTATTGTTCACTTTGCGGTCATAACGGGTTTTCATCTTCTCAGACATTTGCTGGCCCGATTGTCTGACATGCTCATAAATGTCATTCATTTTGTTCCGCAAGTCATTCGCATAATCGGTTATACTG
The DNA here is from genome assembly GCA_945859645.1 of Amphipoea oculea. Classification (NCBI taxonomy): domain Eukaryota; kingdom Metazoa; phylum Arthropoda; class Insecta; order Lepidoptera; family Noctuidae; genus Amphipoea; species Amphipoea oculea. The sequence goes on along the minus strand of OX243886.1, from coordinate 11,637,629 downwards.
CGTGGGGCATCAGGTGGTATTCCGGTGATCAGGTCTGCAGGCAGCCGTAATTCCCTTCCAAAGTTTGCGAAAGCTGGTGTCACCGATGTACTTTCGTGAACAGCACTTCGATATGACAGCAAAAACGGTTGTATGTGCTTGTCCCAATCTCGTTGCCGATTTTCCACAACTTTTGCCAGGTATCTCTCCAATGTCTGATTAAATCGTTCTACCATTCCATCCGATTGTGGGTGGTAAGAAGTTGTTCTCGTTTTATGTGTACCCATTACTCGGCAAGTTTCCTGGAATATTTGGGACTCAAAATTCCTTCCCTGATCACTGTGAATCTCCAAGGGTACTCCAAAACGGCAGAAGACTTCATGAACCAGTTTATCCGCAACTGTTGAAGCTTCTTGGTTTGGAATGGCGAAGACTTCCGGCCACTTAGTGAAGTAATCCATTACAACCATGAAATACTTGTTACCACTTTCACTTTCCGGGAATGGTCCCGCAACATCAAGGGCTATCCTATCCCATGGTGCACCAACATTGTACAATTTCAATGCACCTCTACTACGTGTCTGAGGTCCCTTTACAGCCGCACAACTTGTACATTTGCGACACCAGTCCTCGACATCGTCACGACAGTGGACCCAGTAAAACCGTTCTCGTATCTTCAGTAGGGTCCGTTTAACTCCCAAATGGCCTCCTGAACAACCATTATGGTACAGCTGTAGAACATCAGGTACTTTAGCTTTAGGGACAACCATTTGAAAATGACAGCTGTCACCTCGAGCATTTTCCCATTTACGGCACAGGACTCCTTCCTGAATTACCAAGCTGTCCCATTGGGACCAATAGCTTTTTGTGATCGAACTCATCGCTGAGACGTCGCTCCACGTGGGCTTAGGTGCACCGGCCTTTATCCACTCGAGAATCGGCTTGAGGTCTGAATCTTCCTGCTGTGCACGTTGTAGGGTTTCCTTCCACTCGTTGCTGAGGTCTGTCTTGAGCATCTTCACAGGTACGACTTCTTTACTTTCTTGCCTAGTACAATGCTTGCAGTCTTCAGGACAAGGTCTTCTTGACAATGCATCCGCGTTGCCATGAGATTTTCCGCTGCGATGTTCGACCACGAAGTCGTATTCCTGCAGTAGTTCAATCCATCTCGCAACTTGACCTTCTGGATTTTTGAACTGCAATAGCCATTTCAGTGCAGCATGGTCAGTTCGTAAGTGGAATTTCCGCCCCAGAAGATATTTGCTAAAATGCTGCAATGACTTTACCACAGCAAGCAATTCCCGTCTCGTGACACAATAGTTCCTCTCCGGCTTTGACAACGACTTGCTGAAGTACGCTATCACAACCTCTTGATCACCCTTTCGTTGAGACAACACACCGCCAAGTCCTATGTCACTTGCGTCTGTGTCAACTATAAATTCCTTGCCTGCATCAGGGTACCCCAAAATAGGTGTTTTGCACAATCGGTCCTTTAACTCCTGGAATGCGATGTCGCAACTTTCATCCCAGCAGAAATGTCGCTTCTCCTCGGTTAGCTTGTGCAGGGGTTTGGCTATATCCGCAAAGTTCTTAACAAATCGCCGATAATAAGAGCACAAACCCAAAAATGCTCTGACCTGCGTCTTATCTTTTGGAACTGGCCAATCCTTGACAGCGGCGATTTTCTCAGGATCCGTGCGGATACCTTCTTCCGTCACTACATACCCCAAAAAGCTAACTTGTCGTTTGAATAGTGAACACTTCTTCGGACTTAACTTGAGGTTGGCACTCTGGATCTTCATGAGCACGCGTTCCAGGTTTTGAAGATGTTCTTCAAACGTGCGGCCTACGATGATGATGTCATCCAAGTAGACCAGACAGGCATCGCCAATTAGCCCGGTAAGTACAAGTTCCATCAACCTTTCAAACGTTGCCGGAGCATTGCATAATCCAAACGGCATAACTTTAAATTGCCAAAGCCCCTTTCCTGTCGAGAACGCAGTTTTCTCCTTGTCCTTGGGATCGATTTCAACTTGCCAGTAGCCACTTTTCAGGTCCAGCGTACTAAACCACTTTACTCCAGTAAGCATGTCCAGCGTGTCATCAATTCTTGGCAAAGGATAGCTGTCCTTCTTCGTAACGTCGTTCAGACGACGATAGTCAACACAAAACCGCATGCTGCCGTCCTTCTTCCTTACCAGCACTACAGGTGAACACCATGGACTAGATGAAGGTTCAATAACACCATCCTTCACCATTCCTTCAATCATGGTTTCCACTTCCTTTTCATGTGCTACCGGCAATCTCCTTGGCCGCTGACGGATAGGCAACTCTTCTCCTGTGTTTATTTTGTGTTGAACTAAGCCAGTCTTCCCGATGTCAGCATCGTTTGACGAGAAAACATCGGCGTACTTGAGTAACATCTTCTTCGCCTTGACCATTTCATTTTGGGACAGAGCGCTGCGGCAGTCTTCTAAAAGTGTGGACACTTTCGTTTGTGCATCCTTGCTGAGGGTCCCAGTCGATAGATATTGGCATCGACGTAACCAATCCACTTCCTCGCAAGTACCAACTAGTGTGCCTTTTTCTATAATCTGTTCCTGATCACAAAGGTTCAGCACACGTACCCCTGAGATGTCGGTGGCTCTGACCCAAGTTCGTGCCACTTTCCATGGAAGGTCATTGTCTACCCTTTCCACGAGTACACAACGATTAGTTTGCCCAGGATTCCGAGGAAGACTAACCGGCACAATCGTTTCTGATCTCGGCGGAAGAACAATCTTTTTAAGGCTGTACACATTCCCTGGTAATGCCCCTTCCATAAAAAGTTCCTCTTGTCCACATTTCAAAACACCTTGCTTGACGTCAATCTCGCAATAATTCTTCCTCATAAAGTCAAGGCCCAAGATGCAATCGTCCATTATATCAGCCACGATGACATTATGCAGGTAGATTCTGTTGCCTAGCTTCAACTCTATCTTCTTCTCTCCATGGACGGGTATACGCTGACCGGTGGCTGTTACCAAATTAATGCGTTCTCGGTTGTATGCGGAGTCCCCAAGGAACCAACTTATAAGTTGGGAACTGACGACCGTACGAGAGGCTCCAGTATCTATGGTCAGCTTACACGGCGTTCCGTTGACCTCGCCCTTGATGATTAAGCTGTTCCCGTCATGAGTTTGAGTGATCGAAATCCTTGGGGCTCTTTGAGCATCAGCCAGCACCCGCCCCGCAGTCCTGGCTATTACTCGTTTCCCTGCTGCTGGTGCTGGGCGGTGCTGTTAGCCGCACTACCCTCTGGAGCTCGGTCTACTCTTTCTTCAGTTCGCTTAGGGCAACTAGATCGAAGGTGGCCCCTTTCCCCACAGCCATAGCACCTAGGGCTGTATCCTTTGTTGCGGTCGCGAACTGTAGCCGCTGCAACCTCCCTGACGCGATGGGAACGATGATCCTGCCGTACAGCTTCTACCTCCAGTGCGTGGGCCAAGGCGTCCTTAAGGGTCCCGTGGTGACCGAGCCTCACAGCAGCTCTAACTTCAAGGTCACGGATGCCGTCGATAAATACCTGCACCAGGTTCCCATCAATAAGCGCAGGTACAGACTGGTATGCTTTCCGAACCAGCTTCTCAACTTCAAGGGCCCACTGCTGCAGGTTTTCATTATTGCGTTGCACGCGATCCTTGAGCTGCGCACGAAACACGTGTTCCAGGTGAGCGTCGCCAAACCGAGCCTCCAATGCCTCAAGGAGCTGCTCGTAAGTCACTTCTTTTCCAAGAGCTTCCAGCACAGTTAAGGCCTGATCGCGCAGGCCTAGGGTGAGGGCAGTCATGGCCTGACTCTTACTCCACCCGTTCGCCTTCATGACAGCCTCAAACTGAATTTTGTAGGCCGACCAGGAAGAAGTTCCGTCGAATGGTGGCACTTTGAATCCCCGTAGCGAAGGTGTTATAGCTACGGGGGCTGCGATTCCATCCTCAAGTTTAAGGTAATCCAGCGTTTTCTTTACGTCAGCCATTACGGTTTTCTTCACGTCAGCCATCACGGTTTCCTTCACTTGGTCGATTCGGGTTTCAACTTCCAACAGGCGGTTTTCATGTTGGGCAACCTTATCCTTCACCTCCTTCATGTCTTTCCCGAAGGCAGCGTGAAGGTCCTTCATAAGGAGCATCTGCTCTTCCTGGCGGCGCACCTGCTCCTCCTTATCCCGCTGGAGCTGCTCTTCCAACCGAAGAGCCTGTTCCTCCTGTCGGCGGGCCTGTTCCTCCTTGTCCCGCTGGAGCTGTTCTTCCAACCGACGAGCCTGTTCCTCCTGTCGGCGGGCCTGTTCCTCCTGACGGCGGGCCTGTTCCTCCTGACGGCGGGCCTGTTCCTCTTGACGGCGGGCCTGTTCCTCCTTGTCTCGCTGGAGCTGTTCTTCCAACCGACGAGCCTGTTCCTCCTGTCGGCGAGCCTGCTCCTGCAGCATCATCATTAGAGCAGCAAAATCTGGTGCTGATGATGCTGGAGCAGCTGTGGACGGTCCGGCTTCCGTGATCGGTAGTTGGCCCTCCGACGTCTGTGGCGTTGCTCCACCGAATCGCCTCTGGTCCGTCTCTTGCTGGCGTTGACTCCGGGTACGGATACCCTCCGTGTCGTCCTTCGGTAGAATCGGCATGATTTTAATCCCACTTCTGACACCAATTGTTACGAGCTTGGGGTTCGTGACAATAAAAACTGCCGATTTAATAACCAAAAATAGACACTTTAATTAAAAACAGCAATTACAACTTTAACACACTAACAATAAAACACAATCGCACTACAAGATCACTTGAAAGTCGCACTTGAAGATCGCTTCGATGTTTTCGCTTGTATCGCTTATCCAACACTGTTTTTGGGACGCGGCGACACCGGTCTTATATAGGCCTCGGATAGTTCCAGAACCTTCTATCGTAGAAACATCTAGAATGTTCGAGTACATATCGGTCCCGGCCGACCAGACATCGATAGTTCTAGAAAGTTCTATCATCGAAGTTTCTAGAACGGTCGCGACTATTAGTTCTGCTACTCGATACTAGATGGCGCTAGTGGTAGCTAATATCACCATCAATTGTGGCGCGCAACACTATCCTATGTCCTTTCCCGGGACTCAAACTATCTCTATACTAAATTTCATCGAAATCGGTCCAGCCGTTTTCATGTTATGTCGTGACAACGGAAAACGGGTTTCATTTTTATATATATAGATTATAGTACTAGCTGCGCCCCGCGGTTTCACCCGCATAAGTCTCGATCCCGTGGAAATATCGGCATAAAAAGTAGCCTATATCTTAATCCAGGGTCTCAGCTACCTCTATACAAAATTTTATCAAAATTGGTCCAGCCGTTTGAGCGTGAAGAAGTAACAAACATATAAACACACACACACACTCACAAACTTTCGCCTTTATAATATTAGTGTGATAGTGTGAAGTGTGATGGATAGTAGCAAAGTTAGGTCATCAAGCCTGGACGAGTTGTGGCTCTTGTTTCCATGTCCATGATAGACTGTAAGATGGACGCCGCGATACTGTCATAACGCCGCCATCTTGAATTCACTGGACGACAAGATGGCGGAAGAAAAGTTTAGGTAAATGTAATGCTGTAATCAAAGCCACGTCAACCTCCTGTGATTTTATAAAAGTACTAGCTGCGCCCCACGGTTTCACCCGCGTAAATGTCGATCCCGTGGGAATATCGGGATAAAAACTATCCTATGTCCTTTCCCGGGACTCAAACTATCTCTATACCAAATTTCATCAAAATCGGTCCAGCCGTTTTCATGTTATGTCGTGACAACGGAAAACGGGTTTCATTTTTATATATTACTAGCTGCGCCCCGCGGTTTCACCCGCGTAAATGTCGATCCCGTGGGAATATCGGGATAAAAACTATCCTATGTCCTTTCCCGGGACTCAAACTATCTCTATACCAAATTTCATCGAAATCGGTCCAGCCGTTTTCATGTTATGTCGTGACAACGGAAAACGGGTTTCATTTTTATATATATAGATATAGATATTGTTTTTGAAGTGAAACTTCTTTACGCACGCTTGACTTGGGGAGTAAGCTGGCGAACGCGTTACGAAAAGTGTGATCGGGCGAGGCGAACAGGAGTTGAGTGGGGGATATAAGCAAGAGAAAGCAGTGCGCGCGCACATTTTCTTTCTCTCTTCCTCTCATAGCCAAATACGTTTGAAGTTTCACTTCAGTCGTGTGGTCATAAGCACACTCGGTTTTTTTTAATGATGTTGTATTATATAAATCACGAAATCGAAAGTATATTACGAAATCGGTCGCGAAAAAAATCAGCTGTTTCCTATATTTTGACGAGTAGGGAACAGCAGATTTTTTTTCGCGATCAATTTTGTTTATTTTTTCTATATCGCCAGAAATGGTGACAACAAGTATGTGGTATAATTTATTGCATGTTGGTTTCCATACTGTATAAGACGTCTCTTTGTAATAACTACTGTTAATGGGTAGTTCTTCGAAATTCGATTCTTCGACTGATCCATATGGCCAAAATTTTATTTCACTTTCAGCTCTGTAACACATGTTCATATGAAAATAGGTATACCAAATAACATATGTTTGTATGAGGGACTCGTTTTTATAAAGTAGTTTTCAAGATATCGACGTTCGAATATTTTGTGCCCAGATGAATCAGAAACAGCAATAAAAAGTAATAAATACACCGTTAGTTATGATTGTTAATTCTAAACAATAGTTATTAATTCTTAAGGATATTCGATACATGATCTCCCAGCCACTTTATCGCTAGATGGCGGCACATTCGCACTTCGAACATTTTCAATTTTTACGCCTAACTCAGAAAGCTTTGCGAAACAACTTTATTATATGCGTCAACTAACGCATTAACATAATCTTTTTAGATATTCACTTTGCTTGTTAACTCGTCTCATACAAAGATTTGTACCCCTAAACATTTAGCCGTTTCACTTTATATCTTTACTATGTCTTTACACACACATGTACAGTTACACACTACGTGTATAGTTTTACTTGCGATGGAACTAGATGGCGTTGTATTCATAAACTTGGTTTGTGAACTTGTTTTCCAGAGGTGGCGTTAATTAAAATAAAATATTTTTACGAAAATATTTTTATGACTGTCCATCATTCTCTAAAGAAAAGCGTACTTTTTATAGTAAAAACCGAAGAAAAGAATACTTGATTGCTACAAGGGTTGTCAGTTGCTTATTCAATTATTCTAAGGGTGCTTTTGTAGTGTGTTAGGGTAGGTTTAGGTTTAAAAATAATAAAATAATAATAAATCCCCTGACCGATTTCGGTCACGGTGGCCAATTTCAAAGAAGATTAGCCAGGTTTGCAGGAGATATTATAGTGCACAAGTGTGTGCGCAAATACAGGTGCACTCTGTGTTCCTTTACTCTCATAGTTCGATGGGACGGCAATCCGACACGACCGGAGAGAGAACAGGCGCAGGACCAACGGCTTTAGGTGCTTTCCGAGGCACGGGGGTATTACGCCACCAATTTCCAAACTCCGGGCAAAAAAAAAAGAAAAAGAGTAAAGAAACTCCTAACTGGAAAAACCCAATTTAAATAACACTGTCCGACCTGAGAATCGAACCCAGGACCCCTTGCACGGCAGATGCACTTGTGACCACGAAACCAACGGGACAGTTAAGATTTGTTGTATAATTAAACGCTACTATAAAACAAAATATATAAAATGTTTATTTGAGTCGTGCGCGAGAGATGCAGCGGCGCAACGCACGGCGCGGGCGACGCGAGGCGCGGCGGGGGTGCGGCAACGATCATCGTATCAATTCCGCGAATTTCGGTCGTAGCGTAGGTATAATAATGTATCATTCAACCGCAGCCCAGCCCAGCGTGCCCGCCGCCGCGCCGCCACAGGCAGTGTACAGACGCGTGAAATTATTAGGCCGTGTACACACGGTTGTGGGTATTTAATTATTAGTGTAATTTTATTACTGTTGTGTGTATGTGTATGTATATGTATATAAGTGTTATGTGTAATATGTATTATGTGTTTACTATTTACGTGTGTTTGTATGTTTAGCCTAAAAACCAACAACTTCACATACACCAGCGTCCACTCGAACCAACAATTCCAATTTCAAATGAGAAAATGAAAAAAAATCAGCTGTTCCCTACATTTTGACGAGTTACCTATACGAACATAAATGTAGGGAACAGCTGATTTTTTTCGCAATTTCAGGTTTGGTCCCATAGTAAAAAAAATTGTTCATAATGATGAGTACAATGACCATGTTAGTGTTGTTCCAATAACCCTGTATATACTTATACTATATTATATCCATACTAATATTATAAATTCGAAAGTAACTCTGCCTGTCTGTCTGTATGTTACCTATTCACGCCTAAACCACTGAACCAATTTAGAAGAAATTTGGTAGGTATAGAGATAGTTTGAGTCCCGGGGAAGGACATAGGATAGTTTTTATCCCGATATTCCCACGGGATCGAAACTTATGCGGGTGAAACCGCTGGGCGCAGCTAGTTGCAAATAAAGTTTATTGAACTCTTCTCTCTCTTCGATAATTGAGCTTTGTTGGTACCGACTTTGTTTTGAAGATTCTATACATCTTTTATTACTTATTTACACCCTAAATTACATTAAAATTAGCAAGGAAAAACCGGCCAAGTCCATGTCGGACCACAATGAAGAGTTCCGTAGTTGAAATGAATTTATCCCAAGAACAAGCTTAACATTGTAGTTGAAAATCATGTTCTCCCATACATTGCAACTAAAAGTTGGTCGACTATTACTCGTAAAGTCTACTCAGCTGTGATTTTGATTTCGTGACATATACTACTGCCGTGAATTTTAGTATTTCTTCTAGTAGGTATTTCACAAACGGATCCCTGAATCGAAAAATGATTATCACAAACCCGCAATATTTTTGAAAGACCTATCCAGTGATACCCCACACCATGGGGTAGACGAGAGAAAAAAAAAACATTCCCACTTTACGTGTACAGGAGGTACCCTAAAAATAATTGTTTTTCAAGATTGTATTTTACCACTTTGTCGGCGTGATTAATATGTATATCCTTGCCAAATTATTGCTTTCTAGTACCTACTAAGAGTCTCTGAGCTAAGCTGCGGGCGGACGGACGGATTGTCTGACGGTCATGGCGAAACTATAAGGGTTCCATGTTGACTACGGAACCCTAAAAAAAACGAATCTTTCTTAGCTCATAACTTTTTAATGCTTCTCATTTTACTATTTTGCTTCCGCACATACAAAATGAATAAAACTAAATAAGAAAAAACGATATAATGTTTAACTTTGGATGTACAGACGCCAGCAAATCAAACTAGGTACTTACTACAATCTGTCAAATTTCATTAATGGATTTTCTACATTATCGCTAAAGTATTAGATTCAAGGTTGATTGGGAAAATTTTACAGTTTCGGGTAGCTTGATGTGCTGGCGTCTGTGCTATGTCAAACGGTGGAGTACCTAATAAATTCCTGAAATTTGTAAGTATAGAAATATTTCGGCTAGTGTGCTCATAAACTTTATAGATGATAAGTACGTTCATTATTACAGTAAGTAATATCGAACCCAGGGTAGATCACAGATAATTCTATCACAAAGTAAAGCATTTTTTCTCACTTCATGATTAAATTGATAAAATCTAACTGCACGGGCAGAGCCACCGCGCCAGCCTTGTAAGAAAAAAAATTAACAAAAAAAAACCGCCTTCCAAAAAAAAAACTACTAAGTCGAAAACAACTTCGGTGTCTTTAGTACCTACTTTAGTTTTTGCCTCCGACTTCCGAAAATAAAGGTTTTTTCGCCTAGTACCTAGTGTTTTTTTTCAGTCGGTATTTTTTTTTAATTAAATAAATCTCGCTTTTTAGTGGGTCTGTTTATAATTTATCTAAGTTTCAATAGCCTAATGTCAACTTGCTTATCGCCTTTTACAAAATATTGCTTTTCCCGATGCAGGGACGTTAACTGTTGAGGAGTTCTCCTGGTATTTCACCATCAGCTCCATTTCACCATTCGCATTGTGACGAGCATGATTAATTGCTTAGCAACCATATTAAAGTAATCGAATCGCAACCCGTGAAATACTTATTATTGAGTAGTTCCAGTGGCCATCAGTCATGTGGTCTTCATCATCAGTTCCACATCACCAAATGGCGCTTCCCGAAAGCAAATACACGAGTTACCTACTATAAAAAATAGGTACCCAAATCGCTATAGGTGTGCTTATAATATTTTAAGAGTTCCTTCGATTTCTCCAGGATCCCATTATCAGATCCTGACTTGATGACAATGGGACCACCTGGAAAGTATACCCTTTCAAACAAAAAAAGAATTTTTCAAATCGGTCTAGCCGTCTTCGAGTAATCGGGTAACATGCATAAAAAAATAAAAAAAAGATTCCGACAAACTGAGAACCTCCTCCTTTTTTTGAAGTCGGTTAAAAATTGCATACCTACGCTTCGCAACCATCGATCAAGTGATCGATGTTCGCAAAAACTAAACTTGTCAACAAAATCACGCATAATAATGCCTGTGCGACGGTTGACTACAACGCCATCTAACGATCAAGATCAACTGTTGTTGATAACCATAGCAAAAATGTATGTTCTGCTTCTCGATGGTTCTTTGAAATATCCTGCAGAGGGCGTGTTCCGGCCGCGCACACATAGATAAATTTATCGATTTTATCAGGCCTAGATATCCTGCAAATAGTGTTTTTTTATAGGTTTTTGTCGATATGCGTCAATAATAAGTTATAACAACTTAATATACGTGCTTTTATTCTGCAAAAATCGTTTATTTTTTGAGATTTGTACCCCGAAAGAATGTATGAAAAAGTGTCAGTATCCAATCACCTTAACTAGGACTAAGACATATCAAAAGTGCCATATTTAGAACAAGTTTACACTCCTGTCATTTTTTAATTATTCAAAAGGGTAAATAATAATAAATAAGACTAGAACTACTGACTTGTACACGGTCAAAAATTGGACATTATAATGCAACAAAAGCAGTCCTGTCGTGCTGGAGAAGGGAAATCTAATTTATTTTATTATTTATATGGGGTATTGACCATACGAATCAGGCACAGTTGTATCAGAATTTTGCCTACAATCATGCATAACTCATCATATATACAGACTTCATTATTGTCATTTTTCTACACGAATCTATAACCCAAAAGCATCACACGAAACATAGATTGAAGTTTTAAAACAATTAAATAAATTTTCTAAAGTAGGCATTGTAATCACAGTGCCACCTGAACCAAACACAGATGAATCAGATATTTTCCTTCGTAACTCCGGGATCTAAGCCAACCAGCCGCACGTCCGCCTTCTAGCTCGTCCGTTGCACCGCTGGCTCCCCCCCGCGCGGGAAGCCAGACTCTCATTATAATTACCCGATCAAGTACGGTCAAGTGCAGCTTACGCCACATTAATCAGTATTATACGCCGGACACTTCTTATTTACTCACTTATAAACACACTCACGTAGTTATAACTAATACACATTTTTTTTGTAAGAGGACAACTCATTTCCTTTCGATATACTTTATATTGATGTATCAAAGGGGAAATGCGAAATCGACCATTTTATTCCGGAAAATGGCAAACGGACGCGTTATATGAATCAGAAGAACAAACTTCAAATATTTTTATTTTGTATCTAGACTGCAAATATTAAAAAAATATCATTTGTCCTAGTAAGGGATAAAGCTAAACTGTACAAAAAAAAAATTACATGCCGTTTTGTTAGTTGGTTACAGAAATATACCCATAGACATCGAAAATTTTGTCTCTGAAGAACTACCCTAATACAGTCCTTTGCAGAATGATAAAGAAACGTAGTTTTTTTCTTATTGTTTTTTTGCCAGGAACTGCAATTTAATACTAAACAACTTCTCCGTTACTTCTATATTAATAAAGAAAACAAGAAAGTTGGACGGTAACATAAATTACTTTCAATCGTAAGTACAGACGCCAGCACATCAAGCTACTACAATCTGTAAAATTTCTTTAATATATTTTCAACTTTATCACTAAAGCATAAAGTTCATACCTAGTTGATTGGGAAAATTTGATAGTTTCGGGTAGCTTGAGGTGTTGGCGTCTGTACAATTTAAATGTTACGAGCGTAGCACTTGCTACGGCGTAGCGGCGTAGCAAGCTCTGTAATGCCACTTAAGTGGATGCTTTTCAAGTATTTTCAGTTTATTGCGGCAAACCTAACTTTAAAAATGTTGTAGGTACATTAACTTATGATTCTTTTGATGGGGATTCTAAGTTATAACACAGAAGAGATTTGACAAATCCTGAACGAGTGAAGATTTTACATCGGGTACATCTTTAGTACGTGGTCTCATAACACCATGTGTGTGTGGTGGTTTATGGGCTACTCTTTACCTGAAACCCTGAAGCCCTTTTTGGCCTGAGCTATTCTTACTTAAGATCGTTCATGACGTACGGCATTTCATACAAACTTTTAAGCCCTTGTTTTTCGAAATGAACGAACCGATTTTAATGAAACTTCGTACGCATAAGCAGGATACAAGGGTCTAAAAAGTTAGTAACTACAAAATCTTCTTAAATAGTCTTAATTAAAAAAAGATAACTGGAAATCTCTGTTTCTATGGAAAATTTAAAATCGGTCTTTGGCTGTAACTCTATTTTTCGAAAATGTTTTTTATCCCGATATTCCCACGGTTTAGACTTTTACGCGGGTGAAACCGCGGGGCGCAGCTAGTAGAGCTATAAAGTACAGTTAATAACTCAATTAACAGCTCAGAGGCAAACTGAACTTGAACTGATTAAAAGTATGGAATGAAGTTGGCAACACTGTGGGATATAAATTAGTTTTGTTTAGTTGTTGCATTGCTTGTTACTTGCCACGGGTTATAGTTGATGCGCACGTAAATATATAAGGGAAATATGTAACTGATCCTCTGAAACTTATTAACCTTCTAATGATGCATACTTCTTTGAATAATTGAGCCTCTTTTTAACTTTCTGGCCTCTAATGCTTCGCATTATGAGTCGTGCAATAAACTAACAAGTTTAACAGGTTTAAAAAGGTGAATTATATGCGCATGGGATTTTAACATACATCACTGATCGTGGACTATGTATACACGTTTGTCCATCTCTTCGGGAAATACAGACGTAATGTGACCTTAAGTTATGTTATACATATTATGAACTAGTAGCATCCCGCGGTTTCACCCGCATAAGTTTCCCATGAATCATCATCATCTGCCTATGCCTTTTCCCAACTTTTTTGGGGTCGGCTTCCAGTGTAACCGGATGCAGCTGACGATAAGTTTCCCGTGAATATCAGGATAAAACTATCCTATGTTCTTTCCCGGGACTCAAACTATCTCTATACCAAATTTCATCTAAATCGGTTCAGCGGTTTAAGCGTGAAGAGGTACCAGACAGAGAGATAGACACATTTTCGCGTTTATAATATTAGTATGGATGGATTAAAGGCACTTTTCGTGTCTGTCTGAATGATCGCGTTGTTCTTCTAAATTGGGCAACGGGTTATGATACGGTTTTCACCATCGCTTAGAGAATTTATTCTTTAAGGTTTATGTGTACGGCATAAGCATTTAATCAGTCTATAATGCTTGGACACAGGTCTCCTCTCAGTGAGAGGGGAGTAGGCCGTAATCCACCACGCGGTCCTAGTGCGGGTTGGTAGAATGTCACATGTCTCCAAATTTTTGGTTTCCTCACGATGTTTTCCTTCACCGTTTTGAGAGCAGGGTGATGAATTAATTAACACAAAGTAAAGCGTCTGGACTGGATTCGAACCTACGACCTACAACTCGTTAGTTGTGGCTGTTACCACCGGGCCACTACTACGTGCGTAGTTTGTAACCAAACCATTTGTGAAGGATGATAATTTTACAAAAATAATCCCTGTATCTTTGCCCCGACCTTCCATTTAACATAAAAATATCCTCTTTATTAACCTTCCACGGCTTCCACTTATCCTTTTTACCAACAAAGCAAACCTTTTTCAGATTTAAACCCAAATCACTCTCGACCTCCCATCCTTTTCAGACTAATTATTACACTTCGGAGAAATAGGCACTAAAAGGGACTAGAAGAGCCCCTTAAAGTAATTATACACCTATAGGACCTCTTTAAATTTATATGTCAAAGGATGGTACTTGAACTTCGAAACATAACGCATTAGCGACGCGCCCCTGCTTCGCACGAGTGTACTACGTGAACTCGACAAATGGATGTGCGATTAACGCTTGTGCGACACAACTGTCTCTTATTATTTCATCACCATTGCTCTCAAAACGGTGAAGGAAAACATCGTGAGGAAACCGGCATGTCCTAGAACCAAAAATTCAAAGATATGTGACATCTATCAATCCGCACTGGGCCTGCGTGGTGGATTACAGCCCACTCCCTCTTACAGAGAGGAGGCCTGTGTCCCAGCAGTGGGAACGTTATAGGTTGATTATGCTAATGTCTGTAATTACCCATCGCCTAAATTACCTACTCTGGAAGGGCAATTCATTCACTTAAAACAAATAGCCTTAATTACCAAATTAGCCGAAAAAACGTCTACAAATCTAGTTCAACACTAACAGAACAATGTGTAACATGAACTAATGAACCTAAAACACGAGTACTCTCATAAAATTGTTTCCACGTATCGTGTCTAAAAAGAGGACTGCCCAATAACTATAATTCCCTATCGGTTTATAGAAGTACTTTCTAGTGACGTCATAAGGCCGAGCCTTGTTATTGTCTATGAGGTAGAATTAAGTAATTAGACGATGTGTTTGACCGTGTCGGGAGTATAATGAGAATGGAGGGCGCAGTTACAGCAAGTGATTGATTGATTGACAGATATTGAGTTACTTGTCGTTTGTCTAGTGGTCGCAAGCGCTACTGCTACGCACGAGCTCCTGGGTTCAATTCCCAGGACGGGAAAAGTGTTATTGGGTTTTTCCGTCAGGAATTACTCAGTAGCTGCCCGGAGTGGTACATATGTATTCACTTTCATATTAAATTTAGTAAAAAGCTGTTATTTTGATGTTACAAACAGACACTTCAATTTTATTTATTTGTTTAGGCATAGAAACCTAATTACATGCACTTTGAATTGTCAAGGTTTTGGTCAGTCGAAAATATGAAGCTACTCGTAGTTACTCATTCTAAAGTGTAGTAGATTCCTATGGAGGAAAACGGGCAAGTCCATGGAGATTCTTTTAAATCAAAATATTGGTTACATATCAAATGGACACAAATCCAGACTATGGCTTGCTAAAAACCCAATAACAATGAAAAAATTAAGTAATTTTTTTATATTTTTAGCAACCATTCTACAATACTTACAAAATTCATAACAATGGGAGCCTGTTATTCAGGAGTAGTAGAGTGTTATATAGGAGGAGGTGTTGTTATGGTATTATGATCTATCACCTGAGACAGATTTATTTTAATCTTAATTGATTTAAAAGACTTTGAAAAGATTTTCAAATCCTATTGAATCACTATTTATTGTCACCTTTTAACTTTTAACCACGCATGGCACTCCATTTGTTCATACTCCGCGGTGCGGTAATACACGATGTACATTAGACGTCCCGATAAGCGCGTTGTGGTATCTGTGAGATACTCACGAGCTTGTAATTAAAAACTATTACATCGCTTTGGTAATTAGAAACTATTATCTACTAGATGGGTGGGTTTGCTGGGTTTGCTGATAAAAACCTCCATTTTGAATCCATCGTTTATAGGCCGTTTTTATTCAAATTCCAGTAATTTATTGAAGCAAATAGGTTGCTAGAATAAATTGTTCGTGAAAACAATAGTAGCGCTTATATTACATGTAATCAGATGTGTCTGTAAATCCTTTATATGCTTAAGTTTTTCAAGATTGGGTACGAAACGCGTTGGTGTAGCTACGCGTTTGCATCTACGTGCCGTAGCACTTCAGCTTTCTACTTCTTTTACTGTTCAAGCAGTACGGTTATAGAATGCCTTGCCCGTGTCAGTAAAACATTCCATTTTTAAAATTATATTAAAAACACTATCTCTCTCCTTGGACGTCATTTATTATTCCTGGAATAAAATTGACGTTTGACAGATTCAGTATGGAAGAGCTGTCAAAAATTCAAAATTATTCCTCGGATTAAATTATCTGGCGTTGGAAAAATCAGCCCTTAATAAAATAAAAACAATTTAATGATATCTGTCTGTGACACGACTAGCTTTATTTTTTAAAGTTCGAGCGAAACCCTGTATATAAATATTTGCTAAATGAACCTTGATATCTTTTCTCTAAATTTATTTCCATGGCAAGAAACAGATACCTGTATCAATATTTAATTTGTAACTAAATTAATGTAAGAAATATGGACGTAGAGGCAAGGAAATCGGATTATGGCATCCTAGAACCCTTTGATAAAACCGGCAACGTCGCATAATCTCACGTAGTTTTAAATCTCAATGTGCTTAGGAAATGCGAAATATGAGCAAAATTTTTATGAAAATCTACAGATTGACTTTATATGCTTAGCATGCGTACTCGATTAAAATTTGACTTTTATGAATTCTTAAATTACTTTATAACATAACATCACGTCAGCTCGTAGCTAAATAATAACAGCCGCACGGGACGATGGATCAGGTTAAGCAACGCTTGCTGAGGTTGGTTCGTGGATGGGTGACCATTTTTTATACCGAGACCCCTCCGTGGCTTGGTGGGAACATTATAGGATGATTATGCTATGCGGAGTGTATTGCCACGCGAGGCACAGTGGCTTTTTAATTGCTTCTGGAATTATGTAATTCAACCTGTTAATACGAATTTTTATTTCGTAGGAGACAAAAAAATAATAGTGTAATTCAACTACCCCCAGTTTCACAATTGGAATCCCTCAATCGTATAATTTGATAGCCGCAATCACTTTATTGAGGTGAATAACGTTATGAAGCCTATAAACATGAATTATTATGAGCCACGGTGCCTGTGAGTCGAGACAAGCGGGGAAATAATCATTTATTAGTAACATCGTTTCAATAAGACCTCGTGAAATTAATTTTATTTCATGTGTGTTGGCACGTTTCGATGTAATTGTCACGCCTTTTGGTGGCAAAAGAGTCAAGTTATGCTTGTTCGTACATGTACGAACAAGCATAACTTGACTCTTTTGCAGTCGCTTGGCAAGAGTCGTTAGTCATTCGTCCCCTTTCGTTAACGTTCTTATAATCAGACATGTTTGAAACTAAATTATGGCAATAACCATAGAACAGAATATACTCTTTATTATGTACACCATATAAATATAGACAAAGGGTGGTCTTATCGCTAAGAGCGATCAGACTATAGCGACCATAGAATAATTACAAGGAATAAAAGTGACCAGAGGGCAATTCTCGTAATTTTAAGAACGTTGACAGTCTGATCTCAGTCTCAATCTGTCAAAAAAATACTTCAAATTTCCCTACATTTTGACATGTTTTTGACATTTGTTTGTCGCCGAGATGAGACTGCGACTAGATTTTGAACGTTTTAAATTACGAGAATTGGCCTTCAGTTTTTTTTGCAGTAAGTGTACATGCGCAAACTTACTCCCACTATGTCAAAACCTTGCCAAGTTACGTGTGACTGTAATCGGAATGAGATGTAATAAATTGCACTTTTTACAGTTTTGCATAGGCTTATAGCAAACTAGCGCCGGCTTCGCACTGGTGCGATTTTTTGAGGTGTCATGTCAAAACATTGAGATTTCAGTGATTTTAACTAAGTTTAATATGAATGTAAACCTATGAGGCAATGGATTAGGAATGTCTTTTAAAACCATGGAACGTGAATAAGTGTATGCTGGTTCGTCGGAATGAAATTGAACAATAGTGCACGTTAGTCTAAGCCCCAAGGAAATCTACTGATTTTGACCCAGGAATTAAAACAGTGGCTAGCTTAATATTAGGTCCTTACATATGAAATTGGCGTTTTGTATGGAAGGAACAAAAAGTCGAATATTTTTTAATATAATATATTTAATTAATCAAAGTATGAACCATTGTTTTCAATGCACTTTTGCCATCTTATAGGTAGTTCATTGATCCCTTTACTAAAAAAACCAGTCGGACGGGAATCAATAAAATCTTTGAAGGCGATTTGGACTGCCCCATCGGAGTTGAATTTTTTCCCTTGCAAAAAGTTATCCAAATTGCGAAAAAAATGGTAATCTGTTGGAGCAAGGTCCGGGGAGTACGGAGGATGTCTAAGACATTCCAATTCAAGCTCTTCTAATTTGGTAGCCGTCTGTTGCGCAGTGTGTGGTCTGGCGTTGTCGTGCTTTCAAGCTTTTTAATCTTCCCAATTTGCTTCAAGTGAATTAAAACAGTTTTATCACTAACATCGAAGCCTGCAGCTAACTCGGACGTGGTTTGCGATGGGTCCGCTTCCACAATAGCCTTCAATTCTCCATTATCAACTTGGGTCTCAGGCCGTCCACGGGGCTTGTTCTGCAGGTCGAAATTTCCAGAACGAAAACGTTGGAACCAAAAACGAACTGTGTTTTCTTTTGCAACATGACCGCCATACACATCATTCACCCTTCGAGTCGTTTCCGCAGCACTAGTGCCACGGCGGAACTCGTACTCGTAAATAATGCGATATTTTAAATTTTCCATTTTGTAAAATGAGTGACGCAAACAGAAAAAACAGACGAAAAAAAACAAATGAATGACGGTCATCGAAGCACAAATACATGAGTAAATAGCTGTACAAATTTGAATTTGGAATTCCTTACCAAAGAGGAGAAATTCGTGATTAAAGTGGCCAGTACGAAAAACGCCAATTTCATATGTAAGGACCTAATATTTAAGCTTAAGTTCGGCTCCAGACTTTACCTAGTACACAATTATTATGTTGATACTAATGGCTCATTTTCATTAGTCGATATCTCGGTCTATATACGGCATGCGGTGTCTCCTTGCAGGCGGGGTAGCGACCAATGAAATTCATCGGTCGGTAACATATAGGCTACTTTATAGGATTAACATATAGGCTACTTTTTACTCCGATATTCCCAGGGGATCGACATTTACGCGGCTGAAACCGCGGGCCGCAGCTAGTAAATAATAATAATATGGGACATAGTTTTGTCAGGATAACCGCAATTGCACTGGGTGTCGGTCTGGTCAATAATCCCCCATTTCGCTTGATTGTGCTTGCAGCGGCGTACTTGGACTCGCTAAATCGATTGATTGCTTGCCATATACGCCACTGCAGGTCATGTCTGGGTGGCAGGTGCTCCTGGGGCTGGACGAAGTTGGGTGGGGCCGGTGCTATTTTTCCCACAACTATATTCTCACCTATAAAACGAGGTCGACTTATACTGGATATGTGAACCTCACGTCTACATCTTCTAGGGCAAACCATAATTCAATATAGGGCACATAAAACTGTATCTAGGTAATAAAATTGTTGGCTGACCTTTCTCTTTATGTGGGAATATGCTCGGCCTTGAGTTTGTCATAAGATAATGCCCTATGGCTGTTGCTGACACATAAAATATGGTCGTGAAAGCCAAAATTCACGATAATTACCGCAATAATGGGCAACATTAAACAAACAGATAAATCTATACTAATAAAGCTGAACAGTTTGTTTGTTTGAACGCGCTAATCTCAATGGACCTACAGGGAGGATTTGAAAAATTCTTTTTACATTTGATAGCCCAATTCTTGAGGTAAGCTAATTGCTATAGGAGCCTTAGCAGCCGAGCAAGAAGACATAAAGTCAGAAAGAACGCTAAACTAAAACAAAGTAACGGCGCGGGCAGGCGTTACGAAGCGACGAGGTGGGTCGGGGGAACAAGAAAATTCACGCGAACGAAGTCGCGGGAAAAAACTAGTCATCATCATCATTTCAGCCGAAAGACGTCCACTGCTGGACATAGGCCTCCCCTAAGCACCTCCACTTCGACCGGTTTTGTGCTTCTCGCATACAACGAGTTCCGGCGACCTTCACAAGGTCGTCGGTTCACGTTGTGGGAGGCCTTCCAACGCTACGTCTTCCGGTACGCGGTCGCCACTCCAGAACCTTTCGGCCCCATCGGCCATCTGTTCTGCGAGCAATGTGCCCTGCCCACTGCCACTTAAGTTTGGCAATTCTTCGGGCTATGTCGGTTACCTTGGTTCTCCTGCGGATCTCTTCATTTCTGATTCGATCACGCAGAAAGCTAGCGAAGCGCGAAGCTAGTAAATAATAATAATAAACCTTTATTGTCAGATATGCTTGGAGTTTATCAACTTTGAGCGTTAATATCTCAGAACGTGACATTTAGCGGGGTTTGGTCTTATTATGTTGGCAAGGCGGTTCAGAATCATGTACTGGGCCCAAGGATGTTCCTGCACCCTGCATAATATTTTCACCTTTGCCATCGACTCGAAAATAAGATTGCATAGGTTTTACGTAAATTGAGGGGTCATCTTATACTGGCAATGTATAGCTTGATGTGTCATCGTGCGTACATCCCTCCCCTATGGGACAATAACATCGTGTATTGAATTAGAAGCAATCATGGGCCGCACCTTTTTTCATTACTGTACTCGTAAATGAGGGGGTTTATTGGTATTGGTATGTGTGGGTGAAGGTTATGCTATAGGGCTGGCACCGGTGTGGGTTTCTTTAAGTAAGTTTTGAGGAGTCGAGGAAGGTTTTCATAAAGAGAGTGAGAATCTGAGAATCTCTCGTAATTTTAAGACCCTTAACAGTCGGAAGGGCAATTCTTGTAATTTAAAACGTTCAAAATCTAGTCGCAGTCTCATCTCGGCGACAAACAAATGTCAAAAACTTGTCAAAATGTAGGGAAATTAGAGATATTTTTGACAAATTGAGACTGTGAACGATCTTAAAATTACGAGAATTACCCCTCTGATCTGTCTCAATCTGTCTCAATCTGTCAAAATGACTCATTTGTCTATATTTTTGACAACTTTTTGGCAATGATTGTCGCTGAGATGAGATGGAGACTAGATTTTGAATGTTTTTAATTACGGGAATTAGCCTTCTGATCTGTCGGGGCTTTCAGCAATGTACTCCGGCGGGGTAATGGTGCAACATACATAAAATGGCAATCGACCGAAATGCCTTTCATTTTGATATCCATTGCATCATAGGATTGAAAAATTGGTCTGATCAACAACGTAAATAACGCAATGAACGTGGCTCAACTGTCAAAATGAAAGGCATTACAATTACTATTTTATATGAGTTACGCAATTACCCGGCGGGTTTTAAAAGTAAAGTTGGGGAATTTTGAACAGTTTTGTGTCGGATCAATAGATTTTTCGGATGGCAGCCCTATTCCAGGCTTATTTTGTGATGTAGGTATGATGCAGGAACTAACAGTTTCCAACGACTTTAAGGGCGCTACACACGGCTAAGATACTATAATATTTTATCTTAAGATACAATATCGCTCGCCATACAATTCAATGGACCATTACACACGACGAAGATAATATTTATTTTATATTCCATTGAATTGTATGGCGAGCGATATTGTATCTTAAGATAAAATATTATAGTATCTTAGCCGTGTGTAGCGCCCTTTATCCTGTATGACTCTTAAGCTCCGCTAATGAGCCACAATTGATTTTCTATTGCATCGTACTACATAGGGTACGCGCGCAGTTTGACCGTTTACTACTATATAATAATAAATAATAAAACATGTTTTGAGCAATAAAGTTTTTATTATTTACTAGCTGCGCCCCGCGGTTTCACCCGCATCAGTGTCGATCCCGTGGGAATATCGGGATAAAAACTATCCTATGTCCTAAACTATCCTATGTCCTTCCCCGGGACTCAAACTATCTCTATACCAAATTTCATCTAAATCGGTTCAGTGCTTTAGGCGTGAAAAGGTAACATACAGACAGACAGACAGACAGACCGACAGACAGATAGAGTTACTTTCGAATTTATAATTTTAGTATGGATATGGATAGTATGGATTATTTAATGAACCCCGTAGTCAGCACGGAGTTTCAAAACTGATGAAAATTACTAGTAAACTCAGTTAATGCTTATTCCACTTTTAACCCGCCTGCCTTCAAAGCTAGATTGAACAGGCACGTTCGTTCCATCATAGATCTCATCCATCGTTTCTCTCCTCAGGCGTGATCGAGGTCAAGAGCGGGGCCCGTTCAGCAATAAAAAAAAAACCGAGTGTGCTTATGACCACACGACTGAAGTGAAACTTCAAACGTATTTGGCTATGAGAGGAAGAGAGAAAGAAAATTTGCGCGCGCACTGCTTTCTCTTGCTTATATCCCCCACTCAACTCCCGTTCGCCTCGCCCGATCACACTTTTCGTAACGCTTACGTCACGCGTTCGCCAGCTTACTCCCCAAGTCAAGCGCGCGTAAAGAAGTTTCACTTCAAAAATAAAATAAAAAATAAATTACTAACCGCACATTTCGTTCTTCATTCACAGCTATAAATTAAAAGAATTTATGTCTCTGTCATTATCTTACTATCTCTATCAAAAGTAACTGAGTCGTCGGAAGGAAACGGAAACGGCGTTCGTGACTGATAAGGTAGCCGGGCTAGTCATAACTTAAACTTTATTATATTCAAGACTAACTGTAACCCCGACTTTGCTCGTGTGGATACACGAGCTTATTATGGCCTATTCCTATAATTTACGGACGGGTATTGGTTAAAATTAAGACTCTTGTATCTTTACCAGTTATGAAGCAAAGATCTCGTAGCTTTGCATAGTAGACCCTCCCATATGGAAGTAGCTAGGACATGTAAAATTAGCTTACGAATCAATTTTACGCCCGATTTGGCAATGAAATAAGCTACCATTGGTAAACAAACGATTCGTTTTAAGGGTTCTGTACCCAAAGGGTAAAAACGGGACCCTATTACTAAGACTCCACTGTCCGTCTGTCTGTCTGTCTGTCACCAGGCTGTATCTCATGAACCGTGATAGCTAGACAGTTGAAATTTTCACAGATGATGTATTTCTGTTGCCGCTATAACAACAAATACTAAAAACAGAATAATAAAATAAATATTTAAGGGGGGCGGCAAAAACGGCAACAGGTAAGCGCTTAAAATATTTACAGAATAGGTACTTAGTTGTATATTCACTTCTAAAATAAATAATTAAATTAAAATAAAATAAATTCTCTCATACAACATACAACTCTCATATCATACAGCTCCCATACAGATCCCATACATATGTATAACATACATGTATAACATACAGCTCCCATACAATAAACGTGTTTTTTTTTATATATGTAGTGTTAAATATTCTACGGTGGTACGGAACCCTTGGTGTGCAAGTCCGACCCGCACTTGGCCGGTTTTGTTGATACGAACCGACCAATAGTCGTTTTCAATAGAATCAAACTCTTAACATTAATCACACTAGCAGTACTGGCAACCACTCACCAAAGCGGTCAGTGTGTATTCAAACAAAACCAACTAATCATGCTCTTGACAATACAGCGGAAAGCAAACGATTTCCACATCGTATAAAAGCGCTGCAGCGCGGTCGGGGAGCGACCCTCTCTGTAATTTAGGCACTAAAACAATTGGACGAAGGCTGGCCAAATTACTAGGCGACGGCGGCGGCGACGGTTCCATGTTTTATTTTCATTTAAAGTAAGTTTGTGGTCCGCTTGTTAGAAAGTGCAAGTGAAACGGGAACAGACGAGCGCTTTTATGTTGCAGCCAACTGGTTTAATTAGCCGTTTAGCCGTTACTTTGTTGGTCCTATGGAGAAAGACGTTCAGTTTGACGGTCTGTATCACCACATAAATATGACCACACCTTTCTGATAGATGTTGTATATGTCGCATCCAATTAGTTAAATTAGCCGCTTAGTTGACCGCCTGGCCTTTGGAAGTAGTACTCGCCTCGCTTCGCTCTTTCGGCTCGCACGCGTTTGATCACAGCTCTAACCTAACCTAACCCATTTGGTCGGGGTGCCCTGGCTTAGTTACTGCGACCGAATTCGGCTCGCGCGTGATTGGTTACAGTTCCAACCTAAACTATAATTATGGCCAATAGTTGAACGGCCGCCGTTTAGTTAAAAGGCTAGGCGGCTAACTAAACGGCTAATTAAACCAGTTGGCTGCGACATGTACAACATGTATCGGAAAGGTGTGGTCATATTTATTTTTATTTATTTATTTTACCAAATATATATGTGTACATAAATATGTACACATATATATAAAGAGACAAGAAAAAACAGAACAGAAAAATAGGTACAAAGGTGATGCTTATTTCATAAGAAATATTTAGGGGGTGATACAGACCATCAAACTGAAAGTCTTTCTCCATGGGACCAACAACGTAATCGTGAAATTGTTTTCATACAATTGGGTCGAAAGGTATTGAAGTTTTGAATGGGACAGTTGATAAATTTTTTTAAATCTCTCATACTTTATTGATACTTTACTTAATATTATAAATTCGAAAGTGACTCGTGTCTGTCTGTCTGTCTGTACGTTACCTTTTCACGCCTAAACTACTGAACGGATTTAGATGTTTGGCAGACAGATAGATTGCATCCCGGGGAAGGACATAGGATAGTTTTATCCCAGAAATAATCTTTTAAGGGGGTGAAAAGGGGGTGGAAGTTTGTAGGGGGAATCATAAACCGTTGAACCGATTTAGGTGAAATTTGATATGGAGATAGTTTGAGTTGTGGGGAAGGATATAGAATAGGTTTTATCCCCAAAACTTTAAGGGTGTTAAAAGGGGGGTGGAGAATTGTAAAGGGAATCAATAAAAAAGGACTATAATACTTTTATCGCGGGTGAAACCGCGGGGCACAGCTAGTAATATTATAATAAACTCGTATTTAAATGAGGGGTATTCTCGTTAAACTATTGTTAAGCCCAGTTTGGTCTAGTAACCTTTTGCCGTTATTAGATCGTCCAGTTTGGAGCAAGTTAATTATCAATTTTAAAGGTCCCAGACAGACCCTCATTATTATAATTAAATAGGGATAAAAGGGATAGTGCTATAAACAGACCTTCGGGGTGATTGCGTAACACACTATTAATAGCAATGGGTTTCATTTTGACAATTCATTAACATTAATTGTGTTATTTAAGTACGTTGTTGAGCAGACCCCGGTGCTTTCTTAGCACCTTAAACGACACCCTTCAGTAGAAATGGTGTTTGAAATATGTATGTCAGAAAAATTATAGTACAATAGTCGACCGCCGTCTGTGGTGTCACTTTGACCTTGAGTTGACCTAGCGTAGTACGGAGTTTCAATAGAATAAGAGGGCTCAGGCGCAAAACGTCTCTTTCGCAAAATGTCCCCTGGTCGTAAAACGTCTCTTTCGCAGAATGTCTCTTTCGTAAAATGTCTCTTTCGCAGAATGTCTCTTTCGCAGAATGTCTCTTTCGCAAAATGTCGCGCCAGGGACTTAAGAATAAAATTTTGATTTTCAAAACAAAAAATCATTTGTTAAAATTGTAAATTCATTTTTTGTTTCTGTAAACAAATTATCAGTTATTTTTCTGTTCCAATATTTACTTTCTTTTCGCAATTTATCTATGAATATGTATAAACTTGGATTTTTTGGTATGCGGCCTGCATTTATACGCCGATGCCACCCTTCTAACGCGTTAGTTGTGCCGTGTCGTTGGTAGGCGCAACTTAGTATGGATGGTGGCATTTTTGGGTATCATTGGTTTTCGTAATAACGTCTAAAATTCATCATGTATTGAGTATCTGGAGCTATACTTAAAATGTACCCCCAAGCTGCAGGGATTTGTTCAGCCGGTACCAGTGCTAGTATTGCAGCCATTCTTGCAATATTTCGCCAAAAAAAAAAAAATAATAAAAAATGCTATAAAATAATAAAAAGGCTGGCTTATACATGCGTCATATTCGTGAACGGGCGCCGTCAGTAGGGACTGGTCATCTCTTTGCTGCCATGGCTTATTTTAATTTATTATTTGAATTGTTTTTTTTTTCTCATATTTTTTCGTTATGGATGCTTTTAACGTTCTGCATCGTTCTCATATGTATTTTTAACATGAATGATGTAACCATGATTTTGTATCCATATTATTTTGATTTCAAAGAGTGTCCATGGAGTTTCTTGCCCGTTCTTCTCCATAGGTACCTACGCTTTGGAATGGGTAACTAGCTTCATCTATCTGACTGACCGACCCCTTGACAATTCAAAAGTGCTTGTTTGGTTTAGCTGAAATAAATGCTTTGAGTTTGAGTCATACTATGTTTGTTAGCACTGACGAACTCCTATTTTATAGTCTGGGATCCAACAAAAATAAATCCATCAAGCTACCACAATCTATAAAAATTCTTTAATAGATTTTCAACTGTATCGCTAAAGTATAAGGTTCCAATGTTGATTGGGAAAATTTTACAGTTTCGGGTAGCTTGATGTGCTGGCGTCTGTACTTTTGTTTTTCCATGATCTATTCGTATCCTTCAGTGAGCCAACAAATTAGAGGATTATATCCAAGATAAGAATGCTTGGAATCATGCCGGTCGTGCTCCATAGGACGATCTAGAGTCTAGACAAAATCAAACTGGTTGCTAATTACCCGACTACGGAGGGTACCTATATGATTTTAACCGGTATGTATGTATGTTCATTTGTTCCCTCATAACATCAAAAGTACTTATAATAATTTGACAAAATGAGGTATCGTTAGAAGCGTCTTGACCGTTCGCTCGTTATAGGCTATGTGACGTTACACTAAATTTGATATGGCACCCTCTAGATCTAGAGGACATAAAGTAATGAGTTTAAAAATAAATATTTTGAGATGGTGCCTCCATCTCAAAATATTTATTTTTAAATTCATTACTTTATGTCCTCTAGAGGGCGCCATATTGAATTTATTGTGACTTCACATACAAGTGTATAGGAAGATGCGTGTGAGAATTCGAAGAAGTTACCTGTCAGTCCCGTCTACTGCCTTGTGCTCCTAAACTTCACTACACTTTTATTCCACAGCTGCTGGTTAATGTTATAGTTCGTATCTTGAGGGGATTGTAGCACAAAATCACAGGACCATTTCTTATTAGAAAAAGTTTAATGCGCACGGAGCGCGGCGCGTGTACACGTTCAGACGATTAGTTCAAGTGAAAAAACACCCCGGATGTGTGGAGCCTCTGCGCTCCCCAGCAGCCCGACCAGAACACTCAGCGAGCAGGCGAGGATCCGATCGGCAACTCATTCAATTCAACACCCTCTCCAGTATTCATAAAAGCTTGATTACGAGTTGTGGGGTGATGGGCTATCCAAAATCCCTAATATGAAATGCGGTAGGTAATACAAGAAAGTACAGACGCCAGCACATCAAGCTACCCGAAATTGACAAATTTTCATCAACTTTGAACCTTATGCTTTAGTGATAAAGTTGAAAATCTATTAAAGAAATTTGACAGATTGTAGTAGCTTGATGTGCTGGCGACTGTACCTTCCCGTGGTCGCATGCTACCATAGCTTATAAGTATGTTAGTACAGCGGCATGCGACCACGGGAAGGTTCTTTCTTTTTTCATCCCTTTCATTAGTCGGGTTTTAGTTTTAAACTTATTTTTTTTTTAATAATTGTACCTATATGTTTTACATTTTTATGACATTGAGTTTTACATTCTGTGACAACTGTAACTCACAAACTTGTTTAAATTCTAGGAAAATCACTTTTACAATATTTGTAAATATATGAGCACCATGTATCTATCACATAATTGATTTACCTGTCATTGCTTTATTTTTTATTCTTTTTACCTTTTGTGGTAGAGTAATTTTATTCTAGGTGCATTGTCTTCACATATAATTATATTATGAATATATACAAAACCTTGTAAAACATTTTAAAAGAGTAACGGTGGAATTTCTTGCCCATTCTTCTTCATACGAAAACTAACTTATGGAAGGGGCGACTAGAATAAATTCTATTTTATTGTAATTTTTGACGTTCAACGGTGCCTTAAGCTTTTTATGTGCCTTATTGAAATAAATTATTTGACTTTGACTTCAGCCACAGGCGAAAGAAAAGGGTTTTAAAGATAAATGAAACAACAATAATTATACAATTTATTTATTTTATTTAATAATATGCGCCTAACACAATGTTCAATTCGCCATGGTCCGAATTAATTTACAAAACTGTTTACATTTTAAATTAGGGCCTATGACTGTCGCTGTAAAGATAAGATTAGGACTTCTCTAGTAAAACATTAGTGTGGCAACTGTGGCGTCACTGTCGCGCAACTATGGCGAACTGTGGCGCCACTGTCACGCTACTATGGCGCCACTGTCGCGCAACTATGGCGCAACTGTTGTGCTACTATTTTAAGTTTTTGTTTTTATCTCTTGTCCTTATGTTTAAATCTATTTTGTCCTAATCTCAAATATTTCTACAATTAAATGAGGAAGCATTACAAACACTGATAGCATAGTCACAACATAAATATTTAGTACCATTTGACTTTAATTATATAATTAAATACTTACACATTTTTACACATTTATCTACTTTTTATTATTTAATACATTTTTTTTATATAAATTTACAAATATCTCATGAATTGTTTTATGTTATCCTAAAATTATACAATAATAAAAGCACATTGAGAACTAATAATTTCTATAAACGGTTTGTATAATATTTACAAAATATTGATACTTTTCCGAAATGGGGGCTCACCATTTGAAGGCCATGTGATCAGCTAATCAACATACAAAATACTTTTAAATATACCAAAATTAATTTATTCTTATTTTTTTGATCAGGTAACCTCATAGCCGCGAAAAAGTACCCGGAAATTATACATTTTATATTTATACAATAAGCAAAATATAAATGCAAATTATATCGCTATACTACATTTTTTATAACACATTTTTATTTTTGTATAAACCCTAGAGGTCATCGGTTTTATACAAATGTTTTACATATAGTAAAAAATCGACGTTTAATTTTTATACACTTTGTTACGTTTAAACTCTTGTGCCTTCCATCTAAACTTTTGTATAAACTAAATGAGAAAAAATTAACTTTACATTTTTAAAGAAGGTAAATCGTTCGAAATATTCAACAGTCAGAAAATAAAAAAAGTCCTCATAATTGATATGTCCCTAACAGTACATACATAAACAAAGAAAAAACGACTTCAAAACCTTAAACTACACATCATAAGAATATTTACAAAAATCTCAATTTAAAGCACAGTTTCGTTCGTGCAAGTCCTAGGCCCGTTTACTAGAGAATATCTACTAGAGCCGCCATTTTTCCTACTAGTCACCGCTCCCCTAATGAAAAGTTCTTTGAAGGTCTCCCGAAATTGTCTCGACATACCACAGTATATTGCAAAATTGATGGGATAGGAGACTAGGATGAAGAAATTAGTTATGAGGATCAAGATGTTAGCTATGTAGTAGTCTAAAATCTCGACTATAGTGCTAGATATAATGTGTAAGATGGTGACCACAGCCACAGGGATCTCGACTAGAAGGAAGACGGTCACAACGACTATAAGCATCAAAGTGGTACAGTTCGAATCTCTGAGCTTCCTACACTCGGATTTTCGATTCTCCTTGAAGAGTCTTTGCCGGTTGATCTGCGCAGTCCTCATGGCTCTAAAGAGGAGGACGTTGAGGACTACTAGAGAGGTGCAGGGGATCAGGTGAACGAAGAGCACTCTA
The DNA here is from genome assembly GCA_945859645.1 of Amphipoea oculea. Taxonomy (NCBI): domain Eukaryota; kingdom Metazoa; phylum Arthropoda; class Insecta; order Lepidoptera; family Noctuidae; genus Amphipoea; species Amphipoea oculea. Next base: position 11,607,872 of record OX243886.1, on the reverse strand, counting down.
AAACCGTAGTATGTTATGAAATACGCGTCCAGAGATATCGCTTGCACCCACGGAGCCATCTCGATCTGAAAAAGAGAAAAATATGGGTCAGTACACGTCTGAAATTGAACACAACTGCCCCAGAGCAGGGTAATGGTTCTTTACATTGATTTGACAGCGTGGTAATTAATAGGTAGTCAGTTTTATATCTTTAATTACTAACACGATGACATTTTGATAATAACGATTGACATAAAAACAATTATTTAATTATTTAAATTTTATAATACAGTGACCAATTCAGCGCACCTAATTCATTCAATATTTTGTAACATCCCACAAACCTGTGTTATGCAAATAAACAGAATTTAGATGCCGATCGCTTCATATATAATAATAATAATAATCCACAACTCTCACACAACGCCATCTAGTCCCAAGCTAAGCAGAGCTTGTGTTATGGGTACTAGACAACTGATAAACATACTTATATATTTCTAAATACATACATATTATAGATAAATTACACCCAGACACAGAACAAATGATCGTGCTCATCACACAAACATTTGTCCTGGGTGGGAATCGAACCCACGACCTCCGGCATAGCAGTCAGGGTCACTAACCACTAGACAATCAGGCCTGTCATATATATATAGAAGATGGCGAACACAGTTATAAATTAATGTTTTTCTACTTTTCCTATCATATTGGTACAAACTACGAGTATATCAAAATAGCTCCTGCTAGTCAGTAAGGTGATTATTTAAAATGCCGTTTCCATTTGCCACTAACAAATTTTTCCAACCTTTAAATGTTATTCAAATTGGTCCATGGAGCACCGACGAACGTTAAGAACAAATGAATTTACCTACACTTACTTGAAATTTTGATTAATAATAAATTCTATGTGCGTTGACATTTGCATTTGTCTCAAGCCTTTGAATTTGGTATGTGGATTAAATTATCTCAATTGAATTCAGTCAGTGTATTAAACCAGTCAGGCGATGGATAATAATATGCTAATTTTGGTTTTCACCATTTCATACTCTAAGCGTCATCTGGAAATTCGAACGGTGTCTCGTTGTGAATCTCCGATGATTTATTTTAAAAATTAAACCTCCGAAAAAACTGAAAAGCAAAAAATAAAAACCTTTTTTATTTTACCTTAATAAATAAGTTCTTAAACTAATGCAAGTATACCTAAGAAATTTTGAACAGAATAGACCGGCTCAGCTACTTCGCGATATGCAACTTTCCCGATTTTCCACTATAACAAAATACCCTAACAAAAGTGGCGATTCGTAATTATTTTGATCTTCATACATTCAGTGTCGTTTCGCTGACTATTGAGAATGCCAGCCAAATAGCACTACAGGCCACCCAAACATAATAAAAAGGTATTTGGACATGAAAATTCTGGAATAAAAAAGGGAATTTTCTCCAACATTAGTGCCTTTCGTAGATCACAATCTAGGTGCTCCAAATAAAAAAAAGAAAGACAGTTGACTGACGTATCTGCGTCCAACCTCAATCACTAGATCTAGAGACGTGATTGGAATATGTTGTATTCATATTATAATATGGAGGTCTGTGATCGATTCAACTAACTTTCTGACTAACTGACCGACTATTTAATTTTGACAATTCAAAAGTGCCTGTACATTGTTTAATTGAAATAAATGCTTTGAGTTTGAACTAGGACTTTTTTAATGTCTGAATTGTTTTCTTTTTTTGCTTTTATCTTTTTTATTACCTTATGGGGCTTGTGGCTAAGTAATAACAGCAGGTTAAGCTACGCTTGCCGCGTTTGGTCCGTGGATGGGTGACCATCTTTACATACCAAGCCCCTCCGTGCCTCGGAAAGCACGTTATGCCCGGCTGTCGCGGCTGTCATTCGTGGATCTTTGACAGTCGTTACGGGTCGTCAGTAGCCCGAAAGTTTGACAACCAGTCTTACCAAGGGGTTTCGTATTACCTAATAACTTGGTTGTGGAGGTCAGATAGGCAGTCGCTCCATATAAAATACTGGTACTCAGCTGCATCCAGTTAAAATGGAAGCCGACCCCAACATAGTTGGGAAAAGGCTAGGCAGATGATGATGTTTTTTATTACTGCTTTGAGTTTGAGTTTACTAAAATTGTGAAAGATTTGTAGAAAAAACAATATGTTGAATTCGCCGCAGTTCTATCGATTTTGGAAGTGAATAAATAAATCTACAGTGCAGGAATACACGCCTATAATGTTCCTACTGTTGGGTCACAGGCCTCCTCTTTTAGAGAGGGAGTGGGCCATAATCTACCACGCGGGCCCAGTGCGGGTTGGTAGATACCACATGTCTTTGAATCTTTTGGTTCTAGGACATGCCGGTTTCTGCACGACGATTTCCTTCACCGTTTTGGAAGCAGTGGTGATGAAATTAAATAAACAAAGTAAAGCGCCTATCTGAGTTCGAACCCACGACTTGTAACTACCACTGCGAGTAAATTATTAACTCTATATTATATTGATCCGATATCATTAGAGAACTGTATCGAATTACAGGGGCACCTCATTAATTTAGGCCGCCAAATCCCCCATGCTTATAAAGAAAAATAATTACTTTTTATTATGTAAAAAATTTTTAATTAAGCAAAAAGGCATTAACCTCATTATATTAGGTTGGGGAAAAAGTCTTTTCGCATTATAGTATGTATGAACTTGTAATAAAATCTCTTTGGCTATACTATTTGTATCTGGCTGGTTTTGGTATCATTGAAAGTTTAAATTTTAAAGAACATTATTCCAAATTCAAATTAGGAAAATGTGTGATTTTCATTTGTTTTTCGTACTGTCAAGATGAGTGAATCTAATGACGAAATTCGATACATTTTAAAATTTTACTACAAAAAAGGTAAAAATGCAACGCAAGCCGCGAAAAAAATTTGCGATGTTTATGGACCTAGTGCAGTGTCTGTGAGAGTAGCACAAATTTGGTTTAAGCGTTTTCAATCCGGAAATTTTGATGTCAAAGATGCACGTCGCTCTGGTCGCCCTATTACGGATAAAATGGATGCCATTTTTTTAAAAGTGGAGCAAGATCGGCATATCAGTAATTACGACGTAGCTGAAGAACTGGGAATTGACCACAAAACAGTTTTGGCGCATTTGAAAAAAACTGGGTACACAAAAAAGCTCGATATTTGGGTACCTCACGAGCTCACTGAAAGAAACCTAATGAACCGTGTACTCATTTGTGATTCTTTATTACGACGTACTGAAACCGAACCATTTTTGAAGAAGCTGATAACTGGTGATGAAAAGTGGATCATGTACGACAAGAACGTGCGAAAAAGGTCGTGGTCAAAGGCCGGTCAGGCTTCACAGACTGTGGCGAAACCCGGGTTAACTCGCAACAAGGTGATGCTGTGTGTGTGGTGGGATTGGAAGGGCATTATTCATTATGAGCTGTTACCACCAGGCAGGACCATCGATTCTGAACTCTACTGCGAACAACTGATGAGATTAAAGCAAGAAGTTGAGAGAAAGCGGCCGGAATTAATCAACAGAAGGGGTGTGGTTTTTTATCATGATAACGCTAGATCTCACACATCTTTAGCCACTCAGCAAAAATTAAGAGAGTTTGGCTGGGAGGTGTTAATGCATCCGCCGTACAGTCCTGACCTTGCACCTTCAGATTTCTACCTGTTTCGGTCTCTTCAGAATTCTTTAGGCAGTGTCAGGTTAACATCACGAGAGGACTGCCAAAACCACTTGTCGCGGTATTTTGATCAGAAGTCCCAAAATTTCTATAGCAATGGGATCATGTCCCTACCTACAAGATGGCAAAAAGTTATGGAACAAAATGGTACCTACATACTTTAGTTAAATGTAAATAAACTATATTAAAAAATGTTTTGAATTTTCTTAAAAAATGCGAAGAAACTTTTTCCCCAACCTATTATTTTTAATGAAATAAAAATTTCGCAATTCGCCATTTTTGATAAAATTGAAATACAAGATTTTCGCCGGTATTTTGGGATTTCGGTCACAATATTTAGTTCCTAACCTAAGGGTTTTCACCAGGAAATTTTTGGTTTTAGCAGCCTAGACTTTGGATTCGAGGCCAGTTATTCGCAATAGGCTCGCCCCTATTATTTAGAAAAATAACTTATAAGTTGACTTGTTTACATTTTTGGCTAATAAATCGCGAATGCAGATTACTTACTCTGCAGACTTCCTCGAAGTGTCCCCGCCAGACGGTGATCTGCGGCACATATCGGCGGTCGAAGAACCTCGGCAGCTGGTGCAGGAAGGCGGCCACTCCGATGTAGATGAGGCACTTCATCACGTTGGGCATTGTACACCTGGAGAAGGAGGAGAGGCGGTTCAGTAAGTTGGTGGTCAAAGAGTGAGAGGTGGTGGAGAAGATTAAAAATTTTCATCAGTTTCGTGTCGGATATAAGGCTTAACTTATAGCATACTAGCAGCGCCCCGCGATTTCACCCGCATGAGTGTTGATCCCGTGAGAATATCGGGATAAAAAATATTCTATGTGTTAATCCAGGGTGTCAGCTACCTCCATACAACATTTTATCAAAATTGGTCCAGCCGTTTGTTCATGAAGAAGTAACAAACACACTCACAAACTTTCGCCTTTATAATATTAGTGTGATAGTGAAACTGATCGCGTACGCTTAATCCGTCATCGGCCGAACTATTCACGTCTGTCGACGGCCGAACTCGGCCGGTCGAATCAATAATCTGCCTAGCCTTCTCCCAACTATGTTGCGGTCGGCTTCCAGTCTAACCAGATGCAGCTGAGTATTTTAAATAGAGCGACTGCCTATCAGGCCTCGAAGACCCAGTGTCAAACATATGTAAAAGAAAAGAAGTCCGTACACTACTTCAACCAACATCGTCCGATGACGTCCGATGACTAGGTAGACCGATGACTAGGTCTAAAGGTAGAGTTTCTTCCTAACACTGCCGTGGCTGTCACATAACGTCCATAATTTACCGGCGAGTGACGTCACTAAAACGTTATTAAACGTTCTCTAGTTAGACACACCAAATTATTTATGAAAGTAATTTGGTGTGTTTTCCTAAAGAACGTTTTTTGACACCATATAATCAAACATCGCGGCAGGCCCAGACGGAGATGGCAGGATGAGCTCAACTCCTTTAGTAAAGACTGGTCCTTGGCAGATCTGGTCAGAGAGAGGTGGGGAAAAAAAAAAGACGGGTTGCACTCCGGGAGTGCCGGCAGAAGTGAAAACTTGAATATTAACGTTGAAATAAATCAATTATTAATTGAATTAATATAACTCATATTTTTTTTCACTATTTCTGCGTCACTTTTTTCATTAATAGATGCACTTTCTTCAATTTCCATATTTTAAACACTTTATATACACGAATTTTACGAATACACAGCAGTGTGGCTACTACACAGACGGTCGAGCCATCAGCTGTCCATCCATCCATCCATCCATCCACACCCACACCCACACCCACACCAACACCCACACCAACATCCACATCCACATCCACATCCATCAATCCATCCATCCACATCCACATCAACATCCACATCCATCCATCCATTGTCGTGTGACACTTGGTTCACTTCGGTTGGCGCCGCCGTAGAAAGAGAGGGGGATACTTAGTAGTTAGGAGTAATAGTTCTCCCCTGTGTAATCTTTCCTGACGGTCACGTGTCCTGACGCGATGTCCTGACGCGATGTCCTGACGCGAGTTTAACATTTTTTACCCATTACAAAAAAGTGTGCAACGCCGCTAAAGAAGTTTTCACTTCAAAAATCAAACCATGCCATAATTTTCACGACTGTCGTCACTCGTTATGTGGTAGGCACTCTTCTAGGAAACGGTAGCTTTAGCACTCTTTCTTTTACAAATCTTTGGTTCGATCGGTCGAGTTCGCCCGACGATAATTTTGTTTTTAAGCTTATCTCACAAAGGACATCACCTATTCTGGGTTTTTTTTTTGGCGGCCATCAATAATAATATTTTTAAAGTACACATTTAACTCATTATTTTTCAAATAAATGTTTCTACTACTGCGACCATTCAAATAAAATGTAATTAATTCCTGGCCGCCAACTTTTTATTTTTTATCCCAAGTCGCCGAACAAAATGGGTGATCTCCTTTCTTTACAAAGGATTCTTGAATATAAAACCCGGCTTAAGTTTTTTAATTGTCATTACTTTCGACTTTTACGAATGATTCGTAAAAGTTAAAGTTTATTGGTCTAGAAACAATTCAAATCAGATGAACATTAAAATCTGAATCACCTCGCCAGATGGAATTTAAACGTCGTGCATTAAACCAATGATTCTGAGAAACATTATTCAAGATTCTCTGTTTGTTTTAGGCTCTATCGAAGAAATTCATTCATTTTTCAATTCAATGTCAGTATTGTATGAATAAGCCAACCAAAATACGGAACTATTGAAAATACTTAGTCTTAAGCCGGCTGTACACATGGGGCCAAGGTGTTGGGCCAACGTGTTGGGCAAAAATGACGGATAACCAAGATTGCTGTTCACACATTGGCTTACTGATCATTCTGCATTGGCGCTTCAAAGATGGATGTAGAAGTTTTTGCAGCCGCGGCAATTTATTTATACAGTGCGTTTAATTATTACGTACATGTGCACCAAAGTAGAGTGACTAAAAAGAAATGGCGCAAAAGAAGGTGGTGAATGGTGACTATTCATCGGAATAGAACGAGGTAAATGTGTTATTAGTTATTATTGATATACAGGGTGATAATAATTTTGCTATCGGAACATGGGAACGTAAATTTCACTCACGCGCAAGGATACTGTCTCCGCTGACGAGTAACAACGAACTGAACAAGACACCAACGTGTGAACGCTGTTTGCGGAGCGCGCCAAGATCCTTTGATGTGTGCACAAAAAACCGACACTATTCGGATGGCCTGCCAATGTTGGCGCCAACTAGACCAATTAAGCCAACATACCGCCAGGTAGCTCTCTACACGTTGGCCCAACACGTTGGCCCAACACCTTGGCCCCATGTGTACAGCCGGCTTTAGAGTGGGCGCGCTATTAGCATTTTGCCGAGCCCGGCAAAAAAATCAATATTTTGAAAATTATTTGCGCGTTGAGTCCAGATTTTTAGTAGCTGCAGGCTACTTTCGTCGTAGACCACGGGGTCGAAAGGTTAAACTCGATCAGGGCCCTGTATTCTGCATGGTAATTATGATTCCCCGCGTAACCATGTACGGTTGTCAATCGTGGTATTTTGACAGTTCAAACCACGCCAACTTCGCGATTTATAGCGCGGTTGTTGCTTGCAAGCTCATTATAAAACTAAGTCCTCTAAACGGCTTTGTTCACAAAAACGTGAAATTCAGAATAGCAAAATTGCCATCTTCAATTATATTAATAACTCAGTGCCAGCTTAGTGCTGTCAAACTAAAATATAGTTAAGTTGCGTCACTTTAGTCAATTTCAGAATGGGAAATTGTCGCTTGACAGGGATAAATTAAATTTTAGTGATTTTTAGTCTAGTTTAGAGGCATTTGTGACCAGAAAATCGGCACCATTGTTACGTAAAAAAATATATGTGGTTTAATGAATCAAGTTTATCTATTTATTATACTATCTTTAATCCCGTCCTTCTTATATTTACCCGTCAGAAAGGAAGTGTAATCTTTCATCAGTCCCGAAGGCGTGAATAGTTTTTATGATTTTACTACTTGAAAACCAAATCCCGGGACTCGGGGAATATCCATATTATTCTAACCAACCAATTATCACAGTATAAATATACAGTAAAACATCTTCATACAAACGTGCCGCTCTCGGTTTGAATGTGTGCGTGCGCGCCGCGCGCCATGTCGGCACGCGATTTCACGCACACGCTAGCATAATATATGAGGGAATAAGGTGGCGGCAGTGCGGGCTGTGCAGCGCGACTGTGAGCACGCGCGTACGCTACATGACCGCTTGCGTTCGTCAACTCTCGCCGGCGGCGGCCACTTAAATTACGAGTATCATGACTTCAAAAAGGGGAAACAAATATTGTAGTGTTTTCGGGTGCCTCAATAATGATTTCGCAAACCCGGACTTATCATTCTTCATAGTTCCTACTCAACCAGAAATGTAAGTACCTACTTATACTTAAATATTATTAGAAAATGTGGTATTGTATTGTTTATTTCACAGTTTATTTGCTTTATTAAGAGCGTAGCCGAGTCGCATTTTTCCATATAAATGTATACCCAAATGTACTTTCTGAATACTATGTTTAGAGCTAAAGTTTATTTTAAGAAGTCTAGTTTTACTATGAAACAGAGGATTGAATTCGAAACATCGTTTAGGTAAACGTATTTGTCGCGTATAGATGTAATAAGGGCAATTTCACAATAATTAATATTGCAAATTAATTACTATTGAAATTATTATTTTTTCTATTGTCTGATGTGTTGTTCAATCCAAATATGGTGTCTTATACACCCATTACAGGAATTACGGCAAAGATCGAAATTTACTCATGATCCCACCTGATGATTTTGTCGATAATGTAGAAAGGATGGAGCAGGTGTTTCGCAAAGCGTTCGAAAAGGACCACATCAACATTAAAATTGGCCGGTCAATTTACGATCAACTGAATGATATAGAATTTAAGATGCCCTGTCCATGCTTTCCCAAAAGCTTTTTACAAAAACTTTACATAAGAATGAGAATTTACTTTACATTAACAAATAATAATAAAGCGTTCCGGACGTGCAGAAACAGGAGAAAAATTTTCTCGGTATCAAATTTGTAACTTAGTATTATAAATGTTATGTGAATAAAGGCTTTTTATTTTTACTAAATTTATAAATCGGTAAAATATTCAATCATAATATGCTTTTTTATTAGGTCCTTACATATGAAATTGGCGTTTTGTATGGAAGGAACAAAAAGTCGAATATTTTTTAATATAATATATTTAATTAATCAAAGTATGAACCATTGTTTTCAATGCACTTTTGCCATCTTATAGGTAGTTCATTGATCCCTTTACTAAAAAAACCAGTCGGACGGGAATCAATAAAATCTTTGAAGGCGATTTGGACTGCCCCATCGGAGTTGAATTTTTTCCCTTGCAAAAAGTAATCCAAATTGCGAAAAAAATGGTAATCTGTTGGAGCAAGGTCCGGGGAGTACGGAGGATGTCTAAGACATTCCAATTCAAGCTCTTCTAATTTGGTAGCCGTCTGTTGCGCAGTGTGTGGTCTGGCGTTGTCGTGAAGCAGCAGTGGCGTGGAGCGATTGACCAGCCTTGGTTGTTTAGCCGCTAGCTTTTCCATCATGGTTTGTAATTGCTGACAATAGACATCAGCTGTAATAGTCTGGCCAGATTTGAGAAAACTGTAATGAACAATACCGGCACTAGTCCACCAAACGCTTACAAGTAACTTTTTTGGGGTTAATTTTCGCTTGGGGCAGGATTTGGCTGGCTGGCCAGGATCCAACCATTGCGCTGAGCGCTTCCGATTATCGTAAAGAATCCATTTTTCATCACAGGTAATGATTCGGTTTAAAATACCTTCATTGTTGTGCCGGTTCAGTAATGTAACGCAGCAGTCGACGCGCGTTTGCCGGTTTGCTTCAGTCAATTCGTGAGGTACCCACCTTTCAAGCTTTTTAATCTTCCCAATTTGCTTCAAGTGAATTAAAACAGTTTTATCACTAACATCGAAGCCTGCAGCTAACTCGGACGTGGTTTGCGATGGGTCCGCTTCCACAATAGCCTTCAATTCTCCATTATCAACTTGGGTCTCAGGCCGTCCACGGGGCTTGTTCTGCAGGTCGAAATTTCCAGAACGAAAACGTTGGAACCAAAAACGAACTGTGTTTTCTTTTGCAACATGACCGCCATACACATCATTCACCCTTCGAGTCGTTTCCGCAGCACTAGTGCCACGGCGGAACTCGTACTCGTAAATAATGCGATATTTTAAATTTTCCATTTTGTAAAATGAGTGACGCAAACAGAAAAAACAGAAGAAAAAAAACAAATGAATGACGGTCATCGAAGCACAAATACATGAGTAAATAGCTGTACAAATTTGAATTTGGAATTCCTTACCAAAGAGGAGAAATTCGTGATTAAAGTGGCCAGTACGAAAAACGCCAATTTCATATGTAAGGACCTAATATTTCATAAATTTAGATCAAGTGCTGCTTGTTCGAAAATATTAACTAAAAGTAAAAGTGACAACCCTGGGGATCAACGCAAGAGTAGGCTAATAACTCGGCGGGCGGCATTAGATAACTTACTGTATATTTACTGTGCAATTATTCTAAGCAAGTACGTAAAACAGCTCTACCTATTCCGATCTATGGTTATTATGCTACTTGACTATGATTAAATATGATTATTTCAGGCGCCTGTTTTTATAAAAAAGTGAAAAATGTTTCAGTACAAACAAAACGCACACAGCCTTTATTTATTCATTTCTATGCAATATAATTATTTTAAATGTGGCTAAAGTTTCCGTTTCTATTAAATGCTTTGAGATTTTATTATAATTTTAGCTGCAGCTCCATGAAATTGGGACAAAAAATATTGATTATCATGACAATGCAATATCAAATCGTGTCGAAAAAGGTCAAATCTGTATATGTCAGAATGACGACCACTGACGTATAAATCTGGAGTCAATTTTAGTGTCATTGTCATGTCATTTGCCACAGGGCTGCCAACCCTAAAATATAAATAATATTTATAGTTAGTGATGCAAGCATTTTATTGTTTTCCGATACAGTTATAATGATGATTTTTTTCTCCTAAACCTGACCACAGCCTTGTTACTGGGTAACACAATACTCCTTGGTAAGACTGGTTGTCAGACTTTTGGGCTTCTACGGGTAGTCACCCGTAACGTCTAGCTACGAGCCTCGATTGTTTTCTTCTAATATTACAATAAACCATTAATATAAATCGAATTCGAAAAGTTACTCTTCGGGAAAAGAATAAGGGGCAAGAAGGAATGTCTTGAATCTGACATTTGCCGAATTGACATGGAGTGGGTGGTCCTAATATGATTGGAGAGAAATAATTCAATAAACAAAATCATATTTGGATGAGGAAAAGAAAATACTAAAAATATTTCATGTAAAGCAAGTTTCCAAGACTTACACAAAACTTTCACTGTGAAAAAGTTCATCATCTGCCTAGCCTTTTTTCCCCAACTATCTTAGGGTCGGCTTCCAGTCTAACAGGATGCAGCTGAATACCACTATTTTACATGGAGCGACTGCCTATCTGACCTCCACAACCCAGTTACTGGGTAATACGATACCCCTTGGTAAGACTGGTTGCCAGATATTCGGGCTTCTGACGACCCGTAACGACTGTCAAAGATCGACGAATGACAGCTGGGACCAAGTAAAGATGGTCGCCCATCTACGGACCGACCGTCCCGCGACCGGTGCGGCTGTTATTACTTAGCCACGAGTCCCTCGCCCCCCTAGGTCTGGAAGACTATTATGTATCATAAAAGGGGTGGCTTGAAAGTTCGGATATTTTTTGGTATAATTAATATAACGATTTAATATTGTAATTTCTAGCCTCTTTTGTCGTATCGTTGTGAAAGATATTTAAATCACTAGCTGCACCCCGCGGTTTCAACCGCGTAAATGTCGATACCGTAGAAATATCGGGATAAAAAGTAGCCTATATGTTAATCCAGGGTGTGAGCTACCTCTATACCAAATTTTATCAAAATTGGTCCCGTCGTTTGAGCGTGAAGAAGTGTGATTTTCTAGCCTCTTTTGTCGTATCGCTGTGAAATATATTTAAATCATTCTCACCAGTCTTTCAGAGGATCAAGTAACGTCAACTATAAGACCAATTCTGCAATCTTGACGAACGCTAGAAGCAAAGTGTTTTTCTTACCTTTCCATTTGTTTTTCTTTGTTATTGGAACGAAGTTCTTTAAAGAAGCTTGCGGTAGGAGTAAACTTGGAAAAATCGTCACGTAACGAAAAAGCTATAAGCCCCATCCATGCGACCTTTTCTTACATATAGAGAGAGTTAGAGAGATAGTTTTCATGGTTTTCAAGGGTGCTAAAGCCGATAGTAAGGTCAAAATGAAAATTCAAGATGGGGGCTGCGAATATTTTGAAGTTTTCGCAGCGGCCATCTTGGATTTTCATTTTGAACTTTGTTCCAGCCGGGGGTCCATCGAGCCCACACTTTTTTTATTTAGGTAGTACGAATAAATGTTGAAGTACTTTCATTCTTTGATACATACATAAGCTCACACCTTCTTCCCATGGGAGTCAACCAATCCATTAAATCAACTCAGCCTATCGCAGTCCACTGTTGGCCATAGGCCTCTCCCAAGCCCAAACATTCTGTCCTCCGCCTTTCGCATCCAGTCCGTCCCATCGTCGGTCCATCTAGCTGGGGGGCGTCTCACGCTACGCTTGCCGATACGCGGTCTCCACTCCAGGACTCGTCTGCTCCACCGGCCATCGGTCCTTCGACAAACTTGACCAGCTCAATGCCACTTCAGTTTGCTTACTAGCTAGTTTGCAAGCTATATCAGTAACTCCTGTTTTTTTTCGGATACTTTAATTTCCAAATTTTCCTTCATTAGATACTTATTATTTTGCACCAATGACAACGCCATTTTTATGTCCAGGCAATCACGGTTTATTCCAAGGTTGCCTGGAAGAAATCGCAGAAAACGATAAGGCCGCTTATCGTAGTGTTAAATCATTTTTTTTTTGTTTTTCCTGGTGAGCAATTTATTTGTGGTTGGCGCAACATGTCTTTTTCTTCCATACTTGTCTTTTTGCTGTTGTCGTCTCGGTAGTCACCCCCTTTCTAACCATATCATCATTCACACATTCCATCCATTGATTTTTTGTCGTCTTCCCCTACTCTTATAGCCATCGACATTCATACTCAAAACTAGTAAAAGTATACATATATTAATCAATAAAAAATAAAACTATTTTTAACAGAAAATATCGAATCTATTTTTGAGAAACCGTGAGTGGTTGTACAAAAACCAACCCACATTTCCTCCATCTACCCTCAAAGTTTGAAGACGTAAAGAGGGTTATTCTTAAAAGGTCTCCACCAAAGGATACTTGACATTTTTGTTTATTGATTTCGGTGTTTTCGAGAGAAATAATCGTGAAAGTGTAGGTTGTGTATTACTTCCCACGCTTTTGAAATATGACCCTAAAGGTCGTAGAGATAAATGTCGGAAATCATTATTTCTAGATTTTCGGATCAAAAATAACATAACACGTAATATCACACTGTGTTTCCCCGAAGGGTTGAGCAGAGGTGTACCTATAGTAAGTATAATAATAATAATAATAATAATTATACTAATATTTAAAAATATAATTTATATGTATATAGTGAAATAAAGGAAATAATAATAATAATATTCCACAACTATCACACAACGCCATCTAGTCCCAAGCTAAGCAGAGCTTGTGTTATGGGTACTAGACAACTGATAAACATACTTATATATTTCTAAATACATACATATTATAGATAAATTACACCCAGACACAGAACAAATGATCGTGCTCATCACACAAACACACGTTTCGCCAGTTATGTTTAAGTCCATGTAATAGGGGGTGAGCCTATTGCCAACAAACAAATGAAAGTCTTACGAAATAACCACTGTGCGATGGCTAATGATGTAGATTACATAACATTCCCCGAGAGGCTTGTGACTAAGAAATAACAGCCGCACGGGTCGATCGATCAGGTTAAGCTACGCTTGCCGCGGTTGGTCCGTGGATGGGTGACCATCTTTACATACCAAGACCCCGTGCGTTGTAAAGCACGTTAAGCTGTTGGGCACGGCTGTCATTCGTGGATCTTTGACAGTCGTTACGGGTAGTCAGGAGCCCGAAGTCTGACAACCAGTCTTACCAAGGTGTATCGTATAATCCAGTAACTGGGTTGTGGAGGTCAGATAGGCAGTCGCTCCATGTAAAATACTGGTATTCAGCTGCATACGGGTAGACTGGAAGCCACCCCAACATAGTTGGGAAAAGGCTAGGCAGAAGATGATATAGATACCTAAGTAAGGTGAGACAGGCAGTCGCTCCTTGTAAAACACTGGTATTTAGTTGCATCCAGTTAGATTTGAAGCCAGCCCCAACATAGTTGGGAAAAGGCTAGGCAGATCATGATATAGATCGGTAAATGACATCATAGAATTTATCCAATTCTCGAAAACCTTCATATTTTTTACAACCAGCCAGTACAAGGTCTGTTCCAATTTTCTGGCAATACTCATAAACTGTTAAACGGGATGAAACACCACTCTAGCGTGATATTTTATTTGACCATCTTTTTATGGGCTATAAACTATTGGGACCGTCAGCAGTCTGACTCCGCGCTTACATCATTTTTTTATTGCAATCTTAATGAGTTTATTAGAAGAAATATTGGCAATTTGGTCTACTGAATAAGAGTATTTTCTGGTCAGAATTAGATTACAGCCGCACGGGTCACATGCCGCGATTGGTCCGTGGATGGGTGACCATCTTTATAAAACAGGCCCCTACGCAAAATACGCGCATTGACGTAGAACGCTTTTTTGAACCGATTTCAAACAAAAAAGGAAGTTCTGTATTCGACCCGTATGTATATATGTTTGTATGTCCGCGATTTTCTCTAAAACTAATGAACCGATTTTGATCATTCTTTCATTAATGTGATCTACATATTGTCAGGAAGGTTTTAGTATATAAACATTAGATAATTATTCTTATGTACGAAGTTATATGCATAAATGTACTGTATATCCGGCATTTCTATGCGAATTTTGATGATTCTTCTAGTCGGTGTCTTTAATTCTTCAATGCACTAGTGTTAATTGAATTTGTGTGGGGTAGGTACACCTAAAAAATGAAAAATAAAAACTTTTTTACAAAAAAAAAAAAACAACCGACTTCAAAAAAAAACTACAAACTGATAAATAACTTTAATTTCGGAAGTCGGTGTCAAAAAAACGAAAATTCGGAACAAACGACACCGAATTCCGAAATTAAAGTTACTCATTTATCAGTGTGTAGTTTTTTTTTATGTCGGTTGTTTTATTTTTGGAAAAAAGTTTTTTTGGTACCCCCGGCCCCTCAATAACCATGTAATACACCGTTGGATGACCTTTTTTTGAAGTGAAAACTTCATTAGGCGCGTTGGGCATTTTTTGAGATGGGAAAAAAGCATTGAATTCGCACCACTGTTACCGTAACCGACACCGCTTCGGATGTGTTCGGCTGTCCTCGGGATGTTCTCGGTGTTAATGTATATCCGATATCATGTCAGTGAGTGATGGCAAAGTATTCTGTTTGTGTTTTGTTTTCATTTCTGTTTTTTTTTTGCTTTGAATTTCGCGGGTTTCCCTGTCCATTTCGCCTTTTTTTGTTACGTCTGCGGCCTATCGTACAATGACATACCTACTTCCTACTAAGTAAAACCTCACAAAAGGCCGTATACCTCGCTTTCGATCTGTCGTGGGCATTCGAGCTACTTTTAAACACTTTCCTACATCACCCACTCTTTGACAGGTCACCCTTGTCAAATGAACAAGTGACTGTATTTATTTGCTCTCCGATGCAGATATTTTTCAGGAAATTTCTCAAAGCACTTACTGGGTTTCTAAGTAGGTAAAAAGGTAGGGAATACTTTTCATTATTTTATTTTTCTGCCTAAAGTATTGACCGAAAAGAAAACTTAGAAAAAAAGAAAAATGTGTTTATTGGCATTAAAGCAAAATATATTACACCTTGAAACTATAAAACAGAAAACAAAGATTATAATTCAAATTCAAATATTTTATTTCAGATATAAATCCTCATAATGTTAGTATAACTTAGCCTAATGTTATATTAATTTAAATTAACAATAATAAACAACTAATGAACCATAGAACTGTTCGTTCAATGGCAAACCAGTTCGCGCACAACAGTAAATTAAACATTTTTTTTTAGAGTTGCTTGGAATTTAAGGTGAATGGGTAGTAGTAGCCCGCGAAATTCAATTAGTCTTACGTTTTTTGCAATTTTCAGGTCAGTGTCAGGTTTTATCTTAATGAAAATTTGATTCGCGACTATAACAGGTACGTATTCACAGAATTATAATCATCAGAATCATTAATACATCTTTCTAAGTTATATTTCTACCATCAACACTTTTCCATACGAGATTTGTTCTTAACGGTAGAAATCTAACTTAGAAAGATGTATTAATGATTCTAATTATTATAATTCTATAAATACGTACCTGTTATTGTCGCGAATCATATTTTGATCGAGATACAACCTGACACTGACCTGAAAATTGCAAAAAACGTAAGAAAAATTGAATTTCGCGGGCTACAACTACCCATTCACCTTAAGTTTGAATATCTACCTTTATATTTTTTAGGCAACGGCTATAAAAAGATTGTGCGAAAATGTAATTCGGCTCGGCCGACAAAAAAATGAATCAATTATTCTATAAAGGGAACGCCTTAAAAGCTATTTTAATGAAGTTTGGGCGGAACTGAACCCAATAACTCTGTGCTGCCATAGATTGGGGGATGGGTTTTAAATGTTGGGGTGTTTTGCTTGCATAAACAGACTAGGTACACAGGTTGGCAGGGACATCGGACTCTCAACCTGTCACCGTGCATGGATGCAGTACTTGATTGTGAACCCCATGCGTTAAAATATTTCGTCCGTTATTAAAAAAAAAATCTGCTGTCCCATCGCATCGCCTGCCGACAGTGTCACTTCGTTTTCGATAGCGATATTTCTGACTTTTTGAAGTGTAAACTTCTTTAGCGGCGTTGCACACTTTTTTGTAATGGGTAAAAAATGTTAAACTCGCGTCAGGACATCGCGCGTGACCGTCAGGAGAGACTACACAGGGGAGAACTACTACTCCTAACTACTAAGTATCCCCCTCTCTTTCTACGGCGGCGCCAACCGAAGTGAACCAAGTGTCACACGACAATGGATGGATGGATGTGGATGTGGACGTGGGTGTGGGTGTGGGTGTGGGTGTTGGTGTGGGTGTGGGTGTGGGTGTGAGTGTGGGTGTGGGTGTGGGTGTGGGTGTGGGTGTGGGTGTGGGTGTGGATAAGGATGTGGATGTGGATGGATGGATGGATGGATGGATGGATGGATGGATGGATGGATGGATAGATGGATGGATGGATGGATGGACAGCTGATGGCTCGACCTCGACCGTCTGTGTAGTAGCCACACTGCTGTGTATTCGTAAAATTCGTGTATTAGTGTTTAAAATATGGAAATTGAACAAAGTGCATCTATTAATGAAAAAAGTGACGCAGAAATAGTAAAAAAAATTGGGTTATATTAATTCAATTAATAATTGATTTATTTCAATGTTAATATTCAAGTTTTCACTTCTGCCGGCACTCCCGGAGTGCAACCCGTCTTTTTTTTCTTTTTGCTCAGCTTGTAAGGATCATAGCGTGGCGTTAAATAGCCTATAGCCTTCCTCTAGAATTGGGCTATCAAATGCAAAAAGACTTTTCAAATCCGACTGGTAGTTTCAGAGATTATTAAACAAGCAAACTTTTCAGCTTTATTATTAGTATAGATTGAATCACTTATTTTTCTTTGACAACTCCACCGTATTGTTTCCTTTAAGGCGCTACCTCGAAAATTTAAAATCCTCGACAACCTACTAAGCGAGCGAAAGTGATGCAATTACTTCTGAAACGCAAAAGTGCGTACACTCGGATTAAAACGACGTAAGTATGTACCAAAACAATTTTACTCTTTTTTTAACAAAATAAATTAATTAAATTTAAAACTACTTTGAGTAAAGTTTGATATGATAGTTCTCTATGTTTTAATGTTACACCGTGATGTCGAAAAAAGTAAAAAAAATAGAAATAATTTTGCAATTTTTTTGTATTGAGAAAAATTCATTGAATCGTGTATGACCAAAGAGTAAAAAAACATATAAAAAATGTTAAATCCCTATTCCAGATACTTAAAAAGTTACACGAAATAGAAAAACCACATATTTTTAATATATCACCTTAAGTAAACGTACTTGTGTTACAAATAACGAGCACGTATGAGTTCATCTCGCAGCGGGAACATGGCGGCAGCGGCGACAACATACCCGCAACAACATAATACACTCAATTGACTTTAAATTGCTAATATTCGTGTTTGTACACACATGCTCAGTAGACAGAATATTTTATAAAATTTTCGGCTGTTTTTATTACCTATATCTATATACTTTCTATACATACTCCCCTACTAATAAATGTTGTATACTACACAAAGCGTTGTGTAACTTTACAGACGCTATACAATGCATAGCGTCTGTATAGTTACACAACGCTTTGTCTTCTTTTTACCCGACTGCGCCAGAAGGAGGGTTATTCGAAAGTCAAATTACTGACGACTGAAAGAGAGAAATCGGTGTGTAACTATTCAACTGATATAATACGTTTATTAGTAAGGGGGATATTGTTTTGTTGGAAGGAGGCTGTCAAAGTCAAAGTCAAAGTAGTCAAAAGTCAAAGCTGTGTTACTAAAAAAGTTATTGGAATTCGACAGAGCGGTGGTGGCTCAGTGGAGAGCAGTGGTGGTGGCGGAGTTGTAGTTCGTAGGTTTGAACTCAGAGAGGCGCTTTAGTTTGTCTAAATTATCATCACCACTGCTCTCAAAACGGTGAAGGAAAACAACGTGAGGAAACTGGCATGTCCTAGAACTAAAAATTTGAAGACATGTGACATCTACCAACCCGCACTGGGCCCGCACTCCCTCTCACCGAGAGGAGTCCTGTGTTTCAGCAGTGGGAACATTATAGGCTGATCATACTTAAGCTTATGCTGAAATGGGAATTATTTGAGGTTTGAAAAAATACATGCCTTTTTATGATTATGGTAATGTCAACGGGCTACACAAACTCGGAGGGAAATAACGGCTAGTTTAAGCCATACCTACCTTGTCTTACTTTCTTGCAATTTGCAGACAGTTATGCCACCGCGAGGCATGGGATCATCTTTCAGTTGGTTTGAAATTCAATCTGTGGGTCTAGAATTCCTAACGATATTTTCCTGTAGTAAATGATTGTTGCCGAGAAACGGTAGAAGGAGCGTTGGCAGACTAATACACACGACGACCTACAAAAGATCGTGGGGAAGACATGGATGAGACTCGCACAGACCCCCTGGTCTGTGCGAGTCTGTGTATGCTGAGTATGCTTCCCTAAGCATGGCACTAGAGGGAGGAGGCCTATACTCAACAATGGGAGAAACAATGCTGCCAATGATAGATGGATAGAATACTCTTTATTATATCATCATCTGCCTAGCCTTTTCCCAACTATTTTGGGTTCGGCTTCCAGTCTAACCAGATGCAGCTGAATACCAGTATTTTACATGGAGCGACTGCCTATCTGACCTCCACAACCCAGTGACTGGGTAATACGATACTCCTTGGTAAGATTAGTTGTCAGACTTTCGGGCTTCTGACTACCCGTAACGACTGTCAAAGATCCACGAATGACAGCCGGGACCAATAGCTTAGCGTGCTTTCCGAGGCATGGAGGGGTTTTGGTATGTGAAGGTGGTCACCCATCCACAGACCAACCGCGGCAAGCGTAGCTTAACCTGATCGATCGACCCGTGCGGCTGTTATTACTTAGCCATAAGCTCCTCTCTTAGCCACAAGCCCCTCTAGCCACAAGCCCCTCTTTACTCTTTCTTATGGCTATATGGTTTATGTTGTATATAATAATAGTAGATTGTACAACTAAGGCATAAAAGAAGCTATTTTACCCCGAGACGTTTATATCCACGCGAGCCGCAGGCGAGGGTGGATAGTTAAGTCGAGGGGTAAAATGGATCGTTTATGCCTGAGTTATACACTATGCTTTTCACTTCGATTGCGAAAAAATGAAACAGGCATAAAGTATACAGTACATAATTAATCAAAAATGTTGCAAAGCATAGCTAATTCCCGCCACCACAGATAATACCGCCACGAAACTTTTTAAAAGTTTTTTTTATTTCAACATTTGTCATTCGACTTGGGTACTTCATACTGCCAAGTCATAAAAACGTTTCTTTGCGTTTTTAAATAATAAATGACAACTTATTTTACCTGATTTTATTAAATTAACGATAGACAACACGGAAGTGGTATAAATTAAAGAAAATGAAATAAATCACGACTTGAATCTGCGAAGTTTTATTGTGCGTCTGGCTGTTGGACCTGATTACCTTAGTCTCAGAAAAAAAAAAAATACTTTATGCACTAGAACATAAAAAGCGATTTTATGTCGCCTAAGCACAACATAAAGACGAACTTTTAGAGCATGAGAAGTGAAAATACTCTTTATTATGTACACCAAAAAAATTATAGGTCTAAATGTAGAAATTTTACACGGGGTGACACAATAGGCGGTAAAAAGCGGTATTTTTAACGACAACCTTCGGATGGATTAAGGGACGAGAGAAAATACAGCAGGTAGTGTACCATTTGTATACGATAAATACATACATAACTATATTCATCCATAACTATAAAAATATACAATAACAATCATGAAACAAGTGCAAATAACAAAAAAATGTTGTAGATAGCGTTTTTTTAAATTATAATTTTCAAAAAATGAATAAAGTTTGAGCACGCCTTATCGCTGGTGAGGTATTTTTATTCTTATTTTAATTTTGGTAACAATAGAAAATGTAATTGCATCTCATTAGTGACAGTCGAGCTCATAGCTGAATACTTTTCACTACTTTCTAATATAAAATAAAAAGTTAATTAACATAAAGTTCACAAGGCTATGTTAATAATCTATAGAAGAACTTTTAAATTACTTTTAGACGTACCACGTTCTAGCAGTTTTACATTTTCCTAAGAAAACATTTGCCTCGGTCAGCTGCCAACCTACCACATGCATACTATATGAAGGAGCCAAGGCTTTAACGTTTCACTTTGTGTAGTTTTATTTTAACATATGTACATTTTATAGTTAAGTACTTTAAAACTGGCTTTACGAAGCATAGGAGGCCTTTGCCCAGCTGTGGGCTTAATTTTTGCGCTTCTAATGATGCACGTTTTTTTAATGATTGTGCTTCTTTTTTACTTTCTGGCCTTTTCTCACAGCTGTTCGCAGTTACTAAGCTAGGTTACCCTGACCCAACGGGGTAGGTTGGGTTAGATTTGTGACCAACTGCGCGAGATACGAGCGAGCGCTACTTCCAAGTTGGTCTAAGTTACCTGGGTCTTTAGTATTTTTAGGACCCCATAATAGGAATTATTTAAGGTTCACAAAAAGAGGCGCAATCACTATACTAGACTGTTTAATAATATTAATATAATATTTTTACGAGCGCAAATGGGATTTTTTGAAGTTTCAATAAATTAATAAGAACATGCCTTTTTGTAATAATGGAAATGTCAACGGGAAGTTTTAGCCTTATAATTTGCTTTTATTCTTGGGAATAAGATTATGTATGTTGTTATATGTTATAAAGTTGATGTTCTTCGCAAAGGTCAGGTCTTAGTAATTGCAACCGGCGTGCGTGTGTGGCCATATATACGAGCTTAAAGGAAGCAAAAGGAGTATGTAAGAATCGTAGCAGAGCCCTGATTCACAACCATACGATAGGCTATCGTATCGAAAACCTGACATTTCGATAACCTGATTTGACTTCCCCTCAACAGCAAATAGCTGTTGGAAGAATAGCGGGCCTCTATTTGATTTAAACTGACAAAATTTTCGGGTTTTGGACTTGTGAACAGCGTTGAGAAGACTCCTACGATAACAATGATTAATGTTCGATACGATACGGAAGCATATCGAGTGTTTGTGAATAAGGGGGCTGGTGGCGTTTTGTAGTTTCTGACTAGCCCCATCAGATGGCGTGAATTTATGTATGTTTTTAGAAAACCACATATAAAGTTAGGTACCTAACCTTGTCGACATTCGGTTACCTAGCTAAATTATCTGAAAATATTTAAGTCATTTCTGTAGGTTTGTAAGGTCTCATTCAAGGGGCTTCAAGTCTACATTGGCAGTTGTCGGTGCCCCCGTTTACCCCAAACTTTCTAAGTGTCGACGGCAGCCTTATTGCACTATGCACCTACCATGCTCTCTCTCCACTACACTGGTTGAGAATGCCTAACGCATTAGGTCCGCCTTTGTACCTTTGTAGTGCACAAAATTTTTCTAACAATACTAGCTGCGCCTCGCGGTTTCACCTGCATAAGTCGCTATCCCGTGGGAGTATCGGTATAAAAACTAACTACCTACCCATGTGTCAAATTTCATCCAAATCCGTTCAGCCGTTTTAGCGTGAAAGCATAACAAACAAACACACAAAAAACAAAAAAAAAAAAACAAAATCAATCAAATCTTTTATCTTTATTATAATATTAGTTTAGATAAATAAATTACTCTGGTATCCGTGCCTCGTATAAAAATCTCCTCGAAAAAAGGTACGAAGAGATCGCAGAAAGCGATAAGGCCGGCCATCGTATGTTATATATTAATAATAGTTTTTTTTCTGGTGTACAATAAAGTATATATAAATAAATAAATAAATACGTTCATGCACCAAAATAAACTCAATGTTATTTCCGAAATAGAAATAAAGTTAATAGTAAATAGAACTAGCCAAACTAACCCACAAAGTCAGAACAAGGCAAAACAATGTTATAGAATCTAGAATTTCACCTAAATCCGTAGGCATCGGGCATGAATACGAAATGTTTTAATTGAAAACTTGTAAGCCTTTGAAAGTGCTCGGTATGGACGGTCGTTATTTCACATATACGGGCAAATAGAATTGATGAAATGTGGGCAGTTGCCCACAGCAACAACAACAAAAACAGCAACATAATATATGACTCAAAACATTTTCTTTATCTATACTGATAATAAAGCTGAAAAGTTTGTTTTTTTTTATTTGTTTGAACGCAATAATTTCTGGAACTTAGCCAAATTCTTGAGTAAGGCTATAGGTTATTTAACATCGCGTTAGGACCCTTTGGGTCCGAGCAAAAAGGAAGTTAGGGCCTTATCACACTTGCGGTTTGCGAGCGGCTGCGGGGCGGGGCGGGCGCGCAGCGAATGCGTCGCGAACACGCCGCGGCTGCACAGCGAAGACGTCGCGGACGCGTGGCAAATTCGCAACGTTTTCGTCGCGTGTCTGTAGCAAGTTAACGACCTCACCGACCTCGAATACACTCAGTAACAATGGCGTCCACACACACACAGTGACATTCGCGGTGATCTCGTTGCGCGTCCGCAACGAATTTGCTGCGCATGCGACGCGTGTTCGTTGCGCGCCCACTCCGCGTTGAGGACGCTTGCAAACCGCTAGAGTGATAAGGCCTTAATAACGCGGGCAGGTGATGCGATGCGACGGGGTGGGTCGGGAACGACGTCTCGGGCGCAGCTAAGTAGTTGACATATAAAATGACAGACATGTTTAAAAGCTCTCGCTGTTATTTTCTTGCAAAGTTTGTTAGTTAAATATGTCAAATCTTTTGTTTCAGTTTAGTTGGTTGAACAAAACACAACTAAGCAACTACGCATCCTCGTTCATCTCTGGTGGAAACGCAGCCTAACTGTAAGTTTCTATTAAAGCAACATTTGATATTTCATGAAATAGTCATTCAATTAGCTCCTGAAGGCCGGCGGAAAACCCGTTCTTAAGGCCCTTCAGAGGCTGTTTGATTCCGTCATACTCGAGGGTAAAACACCACAGGCATGGAACAGAGGTGTGGTGATACTTTTCTTTAAGAAGGGTGACAATGCCCTTCTTAAGAATTATAGGCCCATCTCACTTCTGAGCCATGTCTACAAGCTGTTTTCGAGAGTCATCACGAACCGTCTCGCGCGCAGGTTTGACGACTTCCAGCCTCCCGAACAAGCCGGATTCCGTAAAGGCTTTAGCACCGTAGACCACATACATACGCTGCGACAGGTTATACAGAAGACCGAAGAGTATAACTTGCCTCTCTGCTTAGCGTTTGTGGACTACGAGAAAGCCTTTGATTCGATCGAGACATGGGCTGTACTGCAGTCTCTTCAACGGTGCCAGATCGACTATCGGTACATCGAGGTGCTGAAGTGTCTGTACGAAAACGCCACTATGTCAGTCCGACTCCAGGACCAGACCTCGAAACCTATCCTTCTGCAGCGAGGTGTGAGACAGGGAGACGTTATCTCTCCGAAACTGTTCACCGCTGCTCTGGAGGATGTCTTCAAGGTTCTGGACTGGAAAGGAGCTGGCATTATTATCAATGGCGAGTACATAACTCACCTTCGGTTTGCCGACGATATAGTAGTCATGGCTGAGACTATGGAGGACCTCAGCTGATACAATGCTCGATGACCTCAGTAGAGCCTCTGAAAGAGTGGGTCTGAAAATGAACATGGACAAAACGAAGGTCATGTCAAATGCCCATGTAACACCCACTCTCATGAAGGTCGGAGACGCTACACTCGAAATCGTGGACGAGTATATTTACCTAGGACAAACTGTCCAGTTAGGTAGGTCCAACTTCGAGAAAGAGGTCAATCGTCGAATCCGACTCGGCTGGGCAGCGTTCGGGAAGCTTCGCAATATCTTCTCGTCCCACATACCGCAGTGTCTCAAGACGAAAGTCTTTGACCAGTGCGTGTTGCCAGTGATGACATATGGCACTGAAACGTGGTCGCTCACAATGGGCCTTATTAGAAGGCTGAAAGTCACCCAAAGGGCAATGGAGAGGGCTATGCTTGGAGTTTCCCTGCGGGATCGAATCAGAAATGAAGAGATCCGCAGGAGAACCAAGGTAACCGACATAGCCCGAAGAATTGCCAAACTTAAGTGACAGTGGGCAGGGCACATTGCTCGCAGAACAGATGGCCGATGGGGCCGAAAGGTTCTGGAGTGGCGACCGCGTACCGGAAGGCGTAGCGTTGGAAGGCCTCCCACAAGGTGGACCGACGACCTTGTGAAGGCCGCAGGAACTCGTTGGATGCGAGAAGCACAAAACCGGTCGAAGTGGAGGTGCTAATGATAACAAGTCGTAGCCGCGAGTTATATTTTGTTCAACATACAACCTGCAAATTGCAAAAAAACGTAAGAAAATTTGAATTCGCTTTCCCCTTAATTAATTAAACAGCTCAACTCAGCTCAACCCTATTCGGCTACAGACATACCATAATAAATTACCCGTGAAACCCCTTAAATTACAGGTTCGCTCAATAATATTAAATAGATTTTGAAATGTGCAATTTATTTTTAATCGGACAGTTCAGAACAAGACAGACGGTTTCAGGCGAAGTGCGAATAAATGTAATGATTTTCAGGTGACCTACTTCTCTTGGAGCGAATACGTAAAAAAACAACTCATGTTTTTAAATTATTGATTCTGAGTACGATATTTGGATAAAAGCGAACGCAAAAAAAAAAAATTCATAGCATGTTTTTTCGTTTGAAACATTTTCAGAAGTAAATTATGATCATAGAAATGAAACAATATCATCTAGGGCATAGTGAATGTTTTTCTTTATTTTTTTATTGCTGAATGGGCTCACTCTTGACCTCGATCACGCCTGATGGAAAGCGATGGATGAGGTCTATGATGGAACGAGCGTGCCCAGAAGATGCCTAAGGCACTGGAACTCCCACGCATCAACGAAACACAGCAGGCTGCTTGACGCCGGACTCCGGTGGGAGGGTACTCGCAAACCAGGCAGGCGTTAGCCCTACCATCGCAAGGGCCAGTCAAATAAGGTGTTGGGTGTGATTGTCCAGGATGCTCCGAGCGCTCGGTTCAGTTGAGTAACTGGCGGAACCATAGAAATGTAAATTCATGTATCTATGGGCGGAACAAACTGCGTTACTCGAGGAGGCTTCTTCATGCATCCCAAAATGTCATCACTGGCAAATTGGCAATATTAGTGAGGAGTATTTTTTAACCAACAAATACCTAAATCCAGACATCGAATAAAAGATCAATTAAGCTACATAGTAGTGATGGGTCGACTATGGGTTTTGCCAATCAATCGACTAGCTGCAGTGACTAATTACGTATGATACATTTAATTGAATTTTTGTTTGGGGAGTGTGTATTAGGGGTATTGCCGTCGCCGATAAGCGCCGACCAGCATAGGTATTCACAACCACTCGATACTCTACCGTACCGTATCGAACATCAATCAATGTTTTCGTAGGAGTCCTCTAAGCGCTGTTCACAGGTCCAATACCCGGAAATTTTGTCAGTCCAAATCAAATAGACGCCCGCTATTCTTCTGACAGCTGTTTGTTGCAATGGGCAAGTCAAATTAGGTTATCGAAATGTGTAATTTTCGATATGATAGCCTGTCGTATGGTTGTGAATAGCTATGCAGTTCCTATCTGATTAGTCGGCGCCGGTTCGCACCAATTGGATAAAAAATATGAAAACTGCCTGCGTCGACCAGCGTTAACAACCAGCGCTTCTCGGCGCCGAAAAGCGCTGGCATATCGACCCCGCCGCGGTTATTAGCGTTCTACATTGATACACCCTATATTGTCGCACTGACCCTGTAGAAATGAAACATCCACGTCGAGTTAAGAAACTGACCAGATGCACAAGGTGACATATTAGTAAATGTGACCTATTAGGGATAGCGACGAAATGGCCAATGTGACGAATGGTCATCAGATCCATATGGAGCTACGGGTGTATACGTCCAGATTAGTGTCTTTCGAAGTAAGTTTAACTTCTTTATCTATGCTGTATACACAGCATAGAAGCGTATGGCGCATGCGTGGCGTTTAGCGTATTGTGTATGCTGTTGCTGTGTGTGCGTGTGTGCTGCATGCTGACTGTGTGTGTGTAGGTATGTTGTTTACCTTCTTCCTACTACTACAATACATTTTAAAATTTTAATTTTCTCTCAGTAAATCTACGAACGACTTTCTATCCCGGAAATAAAAAAAAACACAGGCAGAGTCGCAGGCTCATTTAACTGCCTATATTTTTAACCGACTTTAATTAACCGACTTTAAAAAAGGAGGTTCTGTATTCGACCCGTATGTATGTATGTATGTATGTATGTATGTATGTATGTATGTATGTATGTAATGTCTTACCGGTTCATATACAAATAAATTTTATGTTGTTAAAAGAACAATTTTTCAATATAACTTTAAGAAACAAAATCGAACATCCTGTATGCACTCGGGCTGTTTCTGAGAATAGGCTTCGTACACCGCGCGCCAACAATACGTATGGCGAACGAACTACTGGTTATATTATACCGAGACTTATTAATAGTCTACCCTCAGAAATAAATAAATGTATTACACAGAAAAATATCAAATGTAAACTTAAGCAATATTACTTACCTAAGTATTATGTAGGAATGATTGTAACCATTTAAAGACCTTAAGATGTTAATAATTGTATAGTTCGATATTGAGATAGACTCATGATAGCACAAGTTCAAACCTTAGTGGTTTTTGGTTGCTATTTATTATGAATAATCCTCTATTCTTTTGTATAAATGATAAATAAAAAAAAATAAAAAAAAAATGTATGTATGTTTGTATGTCCGCGATTATCTCAAAAACTACTGAACCGATTTTGATAATTCTTTCATTAGTGTGATCTACATACTTTCAGGAAGGTTTTAGTATATAATACATTAGGTAATTATTCTTATGTACGAAGTTATATGCATAAATGTACTGCATCTCCGGCATTTCTATGCGAATTTTGATGATTCTTCGAGTTGTGTCTTCAATTCTTCAATGCACTAGTGTTAATTGAATTTATGTGGGGTAGGTACAACTAAAAAGTGAAAAATAAAAACTTTTTTACAAAAAAAAACAACCGACTTCAAAAAAAAAAAACACTATAAATTAAAAAATAACTTTAATTTCGGAAGTCGGTGTCAAAAAACGAAAATGCGGAACCAAAGACACCGACTTCCGAAATTAAAGTTATTTTTCACTTTGTAGTGTTTTTTTTTGAAGTCGGTTGTTTTTTTTTTTGTAAAAAAGTTTTACGTAATAAAATCCTTGACACACAGACGGGCAAACCCGATCTACCTGCCCAGAAGGCAACGTAAACATGAACAGTAAATGAAAATGAACTATAAATAGTTTTATGTTGTTTTTTACGGCATTTTTCCGGCAAACCAAACTAAAAGAATGTGTTTTATGACTTCGCAGTACCCATCGACCGCTGTTTATGTGATATTTCTACTCTTACATATTTGGGAATCTGGGTTATAGAATATAATAGAATACTCTTCATTATGTACACCATATAAATTACAGACATGAATATAGAAACTTAGTTGGTTACTTGGTTTTAGTGAATCATAAATGGTTGAAAAAGAAATAAAAAGTTAATAAATGGAAATCCGATCGAATCGATGAATCGAGCGCTAGGCGCATCCTGGACAGTCACACCCAACACCTTATATATATAATTAAATGGAAATCCGGTGGGAGTTCCAGTGCATTAGGCATCTTATAGGCACGCTCGTTCCTTTGTAGACCTCATCCATCACTTTCCATCAGGCGTGATCGAGGTCAAGAGCGGGCCCATCAAACAATGAAAAAAAAAAAAAGACGGGTTGCACTCCGGGAGTGCCGGCAGAAGTGAAAACTTGAATATTAACGTTGAAATAAATCAATTATTAATTGAATTAATATAACTAAGTTTTTTTCACTATTTCTGCGTCACTTTTTTTATTTATCGATGCACTTTGTTCAATTTCCATTTTTTGAAACACTTTATACAGGGTGAATTTTTCAAGTGGGCGTGGATGGCCAAATCCGAAACTATGAGGACTAGCGAAAAGTACTCAAAGGAGTCGCGGGCTCGATTTTGATGAAAACTAAAACTGCATCATTGGATTTTTGAAAAATCAATATTTCTAGCCAGGAATCGAACCTGTTGATTTGAGAAAAAAAGCCACACCTTGTATTATTACACCATTCGATAGTGTCGCTAATAAGGATCGAATTCTGGGAAGTAATGACATACGACAAACTAAAGAAAGAGCTCATTTTTAACAAAATACTTTTTTTTCTTATATTACCTACCTCATCATCATCTGCCTAGCCTTTTCCCAACTATGTTGTGGTCGGCTTCCATTCTAACCGGATGCAGCTGAATACCTCGGTATGTAAAGATGGTCACCCATCCACAGACCAACCGCGGCAAGCGTACCTTTACCTGATGGATTGACCTGTGTGGCTGTTATTATTTAGCCGGGCCCGGGTTATGTTACCTACCTACTAAACCTTAACTGATTAATTGTTCAAAATGATGACTATTGTTTTCAATACATAGCTGGATTCGACGTCTCAAGGATTGTACTGCATTCAGCATTGCAATATTATTGATTCCATTAGAATATTTTCCAAAGATCGTAATAGAAATTTGAATTTAGAACCTAATGTTATGAAGGTGACTGCGCTGCGGGTGTGTTAATAAAAATGTATGAATACTCTAAAATAAGAAGCAGTTTATTAAAATTCAACATTTTCCTTAAGTTTGCCGTATGTCATTACTTCCCAGAATTTGACCCTTATTAGGGACACTATCGAATGGTGTAATAATACAGTATGTGTTTTTTTTTTTCAAAATCATCAGGTTCGATTCCTGGCTAGAAATATTGATTTTTCAAAAATCCAATGATGCAGTTTTAGTTTTCATCAAAATCGAGCCCGCGACTCCTTTCAGTACTTTTCGCTATTCCTCATAGTTTAGAATTTGGTCATCCACGCCCACTTGGAAAATTCACCCTGTATACACGAATTTTACGAATACACAGCAGTGTGGCTACTACACAGACGGTCGAGCCATCAGTTGTCCATCCATCCATCATCTACGTCCACGTCCACGTCCAGGTCCGCGTCCGCGTCCTCCATCACCATCACCATCACATCACATGACATCACATCACATCACCATCACCACCGTCACCACCACCACCATCACCACCACTACCATCACCACCACCACCATCACCACCACCACCACCACCATCACCACCACCACCACCACCACCACCACCACCACCACCTCCATCTCCACCACCACCACCACCACCATCACCATCACCTTCACCATCACCATCACCATCGCCATCCCCATCACCATCCATCCATCCATCCATGCATCCATTATCGTGTCTCACTTGGTTCACTTCGGTTGGCGCCGCCGTAGAAAGAGAGGGGGGGGGGGATCTCTCCTGACGGTCACGTGTCCTGACGCGATGTCCTGACGCGAGTTTAACATTTTTTACCCATTACAAAAAGTGTGCAACGCCGCTAAAGAAGTTTTCACTTCAAAAAATGATTTTTGTATGTTTATAAACAAACATACAAAAATCAACGTTTTCATGCTAAAACGACCGAGCGGATTTCGATGAAATTTGGCACATGGATAAACCATGACCTGGATTAGCAAATAGGTATTTTTTATCCCAATATTCCTACGGGATCGAGACTTATGCGGCTGAAACCGAGGGCGCAGCAATTCTTTGATAAAGGAAAAAAAAATGAAACTGACGATAATTTAAAAGAAAACTTGACTGTAACTACAGTACATATAGAGGCGTCGTAATACCATACTTCAGACTTGTACAAAACAAAAGAACGTCGGGTGTCACACGAGGTCCTTACTTGGGGCACCATTGTTCTTTGATAGTGAAGTGGGTGCTATCATAAAATGGCGGATAAGGAAGTGAGATCTACGTGTGTTGTAAAGGGTTTTTGTTGACTGGAAATAGTTTGGTGTTATTTTTAGAAGCTCAAACCAAAGATTTGAATCGTTAGATTTGTCCTTTAGAGCAGTGGTTGTCTATTGGTAACGGCCGCGCCTTCCGACTTCTAGGTCGTAGGTTTGAACCCAGATAGGCGCTTTACTTTGTATAAATTATATTTCATCACCACTCCTCCAAAAACGGTAAAGGAAAGCATTGTGAGGAAATCGGCATATCCTAGTACAAAAATTCGAATACATGTGACATGTACCAACCCTCACTGGGCCCGCGTGGTGGATTACGGTCCATTCTCTCTCAGAGAGAGGAGGCATGTGTCCCAGCAGTGGAAACATTATAGGCTGATTTTGCCCTCACCGTACTTATGTTGCGCGAGTATTGTCAATATTGAGTTGAGTGAGCCCGCACATCCCTAAACAAATGCTCGTAGAAAACAGTGCGTGAGACACGCCAGACGAACTCATTGTTTTTAAACCGCTCATCGGGTCAACAAATAAATTGTATTCATTTCAAAGTTGTAACTAGATGGCGTTGGCGTCGAATTAGATCCCCTCTTTTAAAATGCCCCTCTTTTGTCTTCAAGAAGTTAAGTCAAGTCACTTGTGCTGTTGTGTGTCAACGCGAAAAAAATGTGACCATCTTTTGACGCGGTAGGGCGAATCCAATGATTTAAATCTTTGGCACAAACCTTGAATTTTTGAAAGAGTATAGCTTAGATTTTTTTATTTGAAATTATAGCGGTACAAACCACACACATCTGACGGAGACAGTTTGTTGGCAGTGAATTTGTGAATAATATTTTCATCCGAAACTTTGGCCAGCGCGACAGCGCCTCAAAGCTCGTTAAAATGAGATAAATTGTTTATTTTACAGCAACTCAATAAATCAATTACATATTCTCTAGCAGCCTCTATGAACAGTTAATGGCAATAAATAAGCCATCTTCTATTTCAAAGGAATTATAATATATCTGTAATCTCTGCCGACTCCCTTCGAGAAACACAAGCGTGTTGATCTAACAGAATATCTACAACGTCCAGCAAACATTCCTGACATTCCGTGAGATACTAATTACTAATGCCGGGGCCACACCAACGGGAAACGGCAATGCCCACCATCGCCGTAAACATCGCGGTAATTATTCCGATAATTAACGCGATAAATTGAGTGAACTTGAACGGTCAACGTCAATTGGCAATAAATTGGCGCTAATGTTCCCCTAGAATATGAAGATGACCGTTGACGCTGCTGCACTGTATTAATACGCGCTCACGGTGCGCAATGACAAACGTAAGTGTGGCTGCTTCAACGTTGGCAATAATTCTCGCGGTAAATCTCTTTGATCTCAAAAAACACCGCCACACGAGTTATCGCCTAACGTCAATCGGCAATGTGAATGCTGTTGTAAAATTATCACGATAAGATTTGGCTACAGCTACGGTAAACGACCAACATCGCGATAATCAACGGCGTTTCCCGTTGGTGTGACCCCGGCATAAGTATACACGAATATGTCTGACATACAATGTTTCGTAGGGATGGGAGGAATGTGGGTAAGGTCGAAAACAAATAGGCCGAAAATTTTCGTAGTAAGGCGAAGGTTTCGGCTACATATAAGAGAATGAAGTTAGGATTTAATAAATGCTTACACACGTTAAAAGGGTAGGCTTATGTTTAATAGCGGATGTTTTTGAAGATCATGACGTGACGTTACAAATTACAGTGGCTTTATGTAGAACTATCCTTGACTCTTTTCTGCATAGCTATTCACAAACATACGACTGCCTATCGTATCGAAAATGACACATTTCGATAACTTGATTTGACTTGCCCACGGCAGCAAATAGCTGTTGGAATAATAGCGAGAGTACCTATATTTGATTTAAACTGACAAAATTTTCAGGTTTTGGACTTGTGAACAGCGTTTAGAAGACTCCTACTATAAACATTGATTGATGTTCGATACGACACGGAAGCGTATCGAGTGTTTGTGAATAGCTATGCTGGTGGATTTCGGATATGAAATGATACTGTTTATTCTGTATTATATATAGGATATCGGCATCACTTTTACATGATAAAAAAAAGTTGTATCCATTAACCCGAAAAATAAAATTTTCCTGTACAAAATTGAGCACCCCATTGTATTATACAATGTGGCTTATATAATACAAGCCAACCACTAATAATATAAGTGGTTGGCTGATGAAATCAAGCAATCAAAAGCCAAGCTTCTGCTTCCGCGAACTCTAAAGAATAATTCCTGCAAATTTAATACAATCAGAGGAGACTTTACTTTATCCGTCATTCATGGAACTGTATACCTACGCTATCTATAGATAAATAGTAAAATCGACACAAGAAAGTACCCTCTTCTACCTCGCATTCGTGTATAACGCAGTTTTAATCTCCATAATTCAATATTTTGCTTTCAAGAGTGCGCTGATGTGATTATGCCTAAGCCAAAAAGCTACGCATTGCCGAATACCACAAAGCCGAATATTAATCTCATCCATACCACAACAGATTTCACAGATACATCACGCGTTATATTTTAGTAAATGCTTTGACGCGTTCAGTGAGGCTTATGTTATGATAGCGAATAATTTCTGCTTCATGTCACATCAGAGATTACTCGGCTATGTTTTGTTAATAGTTACTTTGATTATAATGGGTAAACATGAGTAGTTTGTATCAGGAAGCTCCAAGGAGAGGTATCAATAATTCCGATTCGTGAAGTTTGTTTACGGGAAGGTTGTGGCTTTTGCCTTTGGGTAGGATTGACGATAGTTGTAGGAGGCCGAATATTTGGCGAAACGTAAAATGGTGGAAGGCCGTGTGGTCATGGTATAATATACATCGTGAGGAAAGTTTTGAATATCGAATATTCATTCGATATTTAAAACATTATTTAATCCTGAGGCGGTACGAAGTTGGCCTGGTCAACTAGCACAAAATATATGAAAGTGATATCTTCAGGGCACCGCTTAGTGATACCTAATGTTTTGGCACCTCACAGGAGAATCATTTGTCTTTTGCCATTTTTCATTTGGCTGCCCTCACTAATTCTTCAGAAGTAAATCATAGTGATAATACTCACCAAG
Organism: Amphipoea oculea; assembly: GCA_945859645.1. Classification (NCBI taxonomy): domain Eukaryota; kingdom Metazoa; phylum Arthropoda; class Insecta; order Lepidoptera; family Noctuidae; genus Amphipoea; species Amphipoea oculea. The sequence goes on along the minus strand of OX243886.1, from coordinate 11,574,002 downwards.
TCCTAGCTACCGGCGCGTGGCATACGTAGATGTACCGTTGGACGGCCAGCGCCAGGGTCAGCCAGATGCTTGCCGTGTGGAACATTGCTGGTATCACCTGGAGACAAGAAAGAAGAGGGTTATGAGTTGTACGGTTATAGGCTGAGGCCAAACGAGCGTAATTTTTTGAGCCGTGAGTCGCGTAAAATGAGTCGCGGAATTTACGCAGCAATCGGTTTCATACTAAAGTCCTGTTTGTACCACACGGCGACGCAAAATGAGTTGTCTGCTGACTCACACGCGTTATTTTAACAGTATTGCGCTCGAGGTGAGAGAGGTTAGCGAGGCAAGCGTCAATTATGTTACAGAATGCGACCGAAGTTACGTCCGTCCGACTTGCCAGTCGGACGGACGTAACTTCGATCCTAAACGAATTTCAGTTGAACGTAAATTGCGATACTGAAATTACGCGACTCACAGCTCAAAAAATTACGCCCGTTTGGCCTCAACCATAATCCTGGGGTTCTTGGAGAAAGAACATTCTTCTTCTTAATGGCGTTTAGGGTAACTGTCTTATGTAATTTTAAGTAACATCAAGGCGTTGTTGGCCTTTCTTTAGAAGCTGGGGTAGATCGAATAATCGATTTTCCCACCCGTACGCAAAATACGCTTATTGACGTGGAGTTGCGGACACCAGCCCGTATTACCAGTGTCGATAAGAACAAAAACTCTAAAATTATATTCGTGAAAATTATTTGTTTTCTACATAGTATTAACAGTACAGTTATTCTCTAAGCATTCAATCTACTAAGCCTTTTCCCAACTGTCTTGGCGTCGGCTTTCAGTCTAAACGGATGCAGCTGAATACCAGTATTTTACATGGAGCGACTGCCTATCTGACTTCCAAAAGCCACTCATTGGGTAATACGGTACCGATTGGTAAGACTGGTTGTCAGAGTTTTTAGGCTTCTGACTACTTGACACGACTGTCCAAGAATTACGAAAAAAACAGTGGCACTCCGGGAGTGCCGACAGAAGTGAAAACAAAACACAAACAGAATAACTTTGCCATCACTCACTGACATATCAGATATACATTAAAACCGAGTACATCCCGAGGTCAGCCGAACACATCCGAAGCGGTGTTGATTACGGTAACAGTGGCGCGAGTTCAATAGGTTTGCCCATCTCAAAAAATGCCTAAAGAAGTTTTCACTTCGATAACAGCCGGGACCAACGGCTTAACGTGCTTTCCGGGGCATGGAGGAATCTCGAGTTGTAATGGATGATCACCTATCCACGAACCGACCGCGGGTAGCGTAACCGATGAAAACGTGAGGGTATCCCCATAGTTAGGTTATTATCTACACATCACTTCGAAATTCGAACGGTGCATCATAGTGAATCCGCGGTGATTTACTTTAAAAACAAATGAGCTCGTCTTCAAATTGCGTACGCTCACTTGGGTGAGTTCTCAGATTCGAAGTGAACTTCACGGAAACAATACTTTATAAATTAGTTTCTAAAACTAGTCTTTTCAAGGCAGTACCTCTGTGACGTCACAGGTACGGTCGGCACTTATTTCCGTGTGTCGAGACGGCGGTTCCCGGAGGAAATTGTGCACTTGACGCGAGTAGCTTCGGCGAGACTCCCAAGGATGAAGTGCAGACTTTAGAATTGTGTGGTTTATTGAATTTCTGCGACACCTCGCTCGCCATTTTATTGGTCCTGATTTTTGGACGAGATCATTTTTGGAAGATGCGGAAAACCGTGTCCTTTTAGATATGTTTAGTCTTTTCATTCGTTCTTTGCTTGATTTTTATAAAACACTAGTTTCAGCCCGCGACTTCGTTCGCGTGAAACTTCTTGTTTCCCCCGAGCCATCCCGTCGTTATCGCATCACCCGCCCGCGCTATCACTTAACGTTCTTTTTGACTTTTTTTCTTTTCGCTCGGTTCCTAAGGGTCATAGCGTGATGTTAAATAGCCTATAGCCTTCTTCAAGAATTGGGCTATCAAATGCAAGAAGAATTTTTCAAATCCGACTGGTAGTTCCAGAGATTACCCCCTACATACAAACTTACAAACAATTTTACCTCTTTATAATATTAAGTATAGATGGTTTGACATCAAACGTCACTAAGTAGTAACATAACATTTCGCCTTGTACCTACACCCACATTTCGCCAGTTAAGTTTAAGTCCCATGTAATAGGGGGCGAACCTATTGCCATAAACCGTGCACAAATCCAGACTCCGGGCTGCTACTGAGAAATTTCAGATAGAAAAACCCAATAACATTTTGGCCGACCTCTGTGCAGAGCAGTGGTGGCCCAGTGGTACCGGCCTCGACTTACGAGTTGTAGGTCGTAGGTTCGAATCCAGACAGGCGCTTTACTTTGTGTAAATTATTTCACCACCACTGCTCTCAAAACGGTGAAGGAAAACATCGTGAGGAAACCGGCATGTCCTAGAACCAAAAATTCGAAGACATGTGACATCTGGCAACCCGCACTGGGCCCGCGTGGTGGATTACGGCCCACTCCGTCTCACCGAGAGGAGGTCTGTGTCCCAGCAGTGGGAACATTATAGGCTGATTATGATGACCTCTGCACATCGAACCCAGAACCTCAAGCTTAGCAGTAGCGCTAGGGACCACTAAGCAAACGGGGCACCCAATCCAGTATCTACAGTCCTAAGAAAAATTTGTTTTTTAGTACATGACTTTATGTCCGCTAGAGGGCGCCATATTCAATTTAATGTGACGTCACATAGCCTATAACCAGCGGACGATCAAGACGCTTCCAACGATACCTCATTTGTCTAATTATGACAAGGTGTTTAGAAGTTATGAGAGAACAGATGAACATACATACATACCGGTCAAAATCATAACCCTCCTTTTTGCTTCGCCGTAGTCGGGTAAAAACACAAAAAAAGCCTATACATATTATTCTGTGATCTGATACATTGTCAGCATGGTTGACATAGAGACGACACTGAACGTAATGCTGACGTGCTACAGCGCGCAGCGGGGTTTCAACATCGGTAGGTATGGCTTACAAATTCTTATACTCCTTTTGGAATAAGATTAGACATTTAAATAAACCTTTTTTACAGTCCGTTCAACCGATTTTGAATTATATTGCATTGGTGGCATGGCATATGGCAGCTGCAGTAAACAGTTGGTATTGTAACCAATTTTTTGCTTTTAATACCATTCTTATGCCAACGGTATAAAAGTCAATATCGGTTGAACGAATTGTAAAAAAGGTTTATTTAAATGTGTAATCTTATTTCAAATGGAGTATAGTTGTTTTGGGGTCTGGTGGTTTGTGTAGGGATGTGGAATTTGTGTTTTAAAACTCACCTCAATCAATCTGCCTAGCCCAACTGCTCTCTGCTTACCCAAATACGTATGTTGGGTCAGTTTAACAGAATGCAGTTGAATACCTGTATTTTACATGGAGTGACTGCCTATCTGACCTCCACAACCCAGTTACTGGGTTATACGGTACTCATTTTGCATTGCAACAAACAACCAATATTAAACCAAGACACTTCAAACAATTAGAATCTCCTACCCAAACTATTAGAGAGATATATTGCATAATTAATATTCAAATATGATCTCCTACCTCAAGCCAGATTATGTCTTATCTGCGAGGCATTCAGCTGGCTCAACTGGAAGCACAAAGACGATGCCTATACTGCTTATAATGCCCTGACAGCCTATATCGGTATCCTCGGAGGCTCACAGATAATATATTGTGCGTGTTAGATGAAATTATGTAGGAGGTTTAATATTATCATGATGGGCCTTGGAGATTAGATGAAAATGGAAAAATGTTAGATCTCCTTAGAGGCCTAATGATAAATGATTTTATTTCTGTAAGTAGGTTTGCACAAACACTTTAACACGTCAATCATATTTAAAAAAAAAAACTAGTTGAGGTCGGCGTTTCCTATTTGACTACTCTGAGAAGTAAGGCCGAAACAAATTCAAAGGTCACAGTCTCTTTTAAAGTCCAGATATAATCTTGGTCAGGTCATGTGAAGACCATGTAAATCGATGTCTGAGATGGTCTTTTGAGGAAAGAACCACACAGGTTGAGTGGACCTGTCCAGCCAGTGCATGCATTTGTCACAAATCGTGCGCTCAACTCAAAATTTAAGGAGCTCAACGATTCGACGAACAATACCAATGAAAGGGCATTTGGGTAGGCCACATAAATTACTCAAACTGCCAGACCAAGACAAAAAAAAAAAGTATATCTCCGTTCATTGACGTCTCTACGTACTGTTGTATGGACGTCAGAATATTATGATGTATGGACGTCGAGATACTGTTCGAATGTTCGAAATTTGAACGGTGTCTCATTGTGAATCCGCGATGATTTATGTTAAAAACAAATGAGTTCGCTTTCGGATTGTGTGTGCTCACTTGAGTGAGGTTCCAAGTGAACTTTACAGAAAAGCATTAATTACTGTTTCATTCAAGCATGGTGGGTAGTCCAAAACCAATGTAACTATAAAAACACCACCTTATTTGACTGGCCAATTATTCCCTTGCGGTGGCAGGGCTAATGCCCGCCTGGTTTGCGATCACCTTCCCACCTGAGTCCAGGGTCGAGCAGCCTGCTGTGTTTCGTTGATGCGTGAGAGTTCCAGTGCCTTAGGCATCTGTTGGGCACGCTCCTTCTATAATAGACCTCATCCATCGCTTTCCATCAGGCGTCATCGAGGTCAAGAACGGGCCCAATCAGCAATAAAAAAAAAAACAAAAAACATTCCTGCTATTCTGTTGCACTATAAACCTATTGCCTGGTCGCGTTGGTCTAGTGGTCGCAAGCGCCACTGCTGAGCATGACGACCTGGGTTTGATTCCCCGGGTGGAGCAAAATGTTATTGGGTTTTACCATCTTGAATTTCTCAATGGCAGCCTGGAGTTTGAAATTTGTTTCCGGTTGAAGACAATGGGCTCGCCCCCTATTACATGGGCATTAAACATAACTGGCGAAATGTGGGTCTACTATAGGTACACCTCTGCCTAACCCTTCGTAAAATATAGGCGTGATGTTATATGTGTTACTAGCTGCGCCCCGCGGTTTCACCCGCATAAGTTTCGATCCCGTGGGAATATCGGGATAACAATTATCCTATGTCTTTCCCGGGACCCAAACTATCTCTATACCCATCTAAATCGGTTCAGTGGTTTAGACGTGAAAAGGTAACATACGGACAGACAGACAGAGTTACTTTCGAATTTATAATATTGATATAGTATAATATAGTATAGTATATAGTATGGATAAACCCAAATACCTATACTATTCTCCTTTTGCATTTGACTCAAGCACAGTTACCAGAATTCGATTGAACCTTAAGCCTATTAGCATAGATATCGGAATCCTTCAAGCTAGTTTAAGATGGTATACAGACCAGGTACCTATTAGAGTGGTCTTTACTTTGGCAACCAAAGCTTTGTAAGCAACGTAACTGCAGTTTAGTTAGAGGGATGTCAAAGCATTGTTTAAGAGAGATGTAACGGTGTTTCAGCAGGATTTCAGACAGCAAAGAGAAGGTACATTTCATTGGAATACTGTAGCTCTTCTGCAGAATGAATGGTAACTAGAAATTATTATGGCACAGACAGGTATTGGTATTTTCCCAATCAACCTTGAACCTTGTTTTAGTCTATGCTAAATAAATGTATTTTTTTTCTTTCTTTCTTTTCTTTAGCGATAAAATTGAAGATCTATTAAAGAAATTTGACAGATTGTAGTAGCTTGATGTGCTGACGTCTGTACATACAGGATGGTAGGGACAGTGACGCGCAAACTTTATCCATGAAGTCAGCACATGATTCTAGACCGGTAGCGTAGAAATTATTAGTCGGTTATTTAAAAAAAAACCGAGTGTGCTTGTGACCACACGACTGAAGTGAAACTTCAAACGTATTTGGCTATGAGAGGAAGAGAGAAAGAAAATTTGCGCGCGCATTGCTTTCTCTTGCTTATATCCCCCACTCAACTCCCGTTCGCCGCGCCCGATCACACTTTTCGTAACGACTTCAAAAAAAGGAGGAGATTCTCAATTGAATATTTTTTTTAAATATTTGTTACCTCTGAAGAAGCCGATTTGCAAAATTATTTTTTTAATGGATAAGGTATACCTCAGGGGTGGTCATTGCTTTGATACAATTTACTCTATACAAATCTTCATTTGCAGCAAAAACAAATACCTACTCGTAAAATCTTTCAAACTAAAAACCATTTCATCATTAATTCAGCGGAAAGACGTTCCTCTGCAGGACACAGAAAGCGTCGCCACATCAACCGGTAATGTGGTTCTCGTAACAAAAACTATTTGCAAAGTAAAATTTTAACAACTTAATCTTCATTACAATATTTAATTCTTATAAATTTTAACAATGTCAAAGAATAATTAATTTTACATACAACAATTAAAAAAAAAAAATAATTAGCATTTCAACTATTTTTATTTCATTGTAATGTACCTTTTTAGGGTTCCGTACCCAAAGGGTAAAAACGGGATCCTATTACTAAGAATCCACTGTGCGTCTGTCTGTCACCAGGCTGTATCTCATGAACCGTGGTAGCTAGACAGTTGAAATTTTCACAGATGATGTATTTCTGTTGCCGCTATAACAAAAAATACTAAAAACAGAATAAAATAAATGTTTAAGTTTTGACAACAATCGTGATTTTTTTTGCCGTTATTTGTTCGATATTAATAACGGCAACAGGTAGACGCTTGAAATATTCACAGAATATTTAGTTGTATATTTAATTTAAAAATAAATAATTAAATTAAAATAAAATAAATATTTAAGGGGGCTCCTATACGACAGACGTGACCTTTTTGTCGTTTTTTTTCCTTGTGGTACGGAACCCTTCGTTTGCGAGTTCGACTCGCATTTGGCCGGTTTTTTTATATTAGCGCTTATTACTAAGTATGTTACCTTAATTTCTCTCATTCATTGTGTTATGCATGTGGTGTTTACTTGAAATAATTGCTCCACTATTATTTTACCTTTTTTAAATAAATACATTCCTGCTACTTAAAACTTACAGATCTCGAAATAAAATCAACCCAGCAAAAATCCTCTCCCAGAGAAATAAAAAGAATTCCTATAACTTGCCAACAAACTGCAGTATTAAGTCGTAGACTCAAACAATTTCAGATTTCCCGTCTCTTTGGTAACACATTTTTTGAATTCGCAAACACTAGTGGACCGATTATACAGAAGTTACAAACTTATATTTACAGTCAATAAAAAAAATCTCCCAACAATTTTGTTGGGAAACAGTCTTTTCAAACTGCAAGAGAAGTTTGTTCTCGCTTTTGTCGACTCCGCTAGTTGTTAGCGGATTTCTGTGTGAAAATATCGGATTTTCTAGTGCTTTCAAGCACTCAAAGTGTATTGGAACTGAGCTACATACGTCAAGTTTTATTCTCATTGTATCAATTTAAGTGACATTTTAGCCGACTACAATAATGCGAAAGGAGGGGTTATGACTTAAATCTGGCAGGCATTGGATAGCCCGTGTGGATGATTTTCATGCCATTATGAGAAAGACGGCGGCGTCAATTATGTGTAGGTTTCGCGGAAGCCCCAACACCATCCTGAAGACATTGGTGGACAAGGTGGATAGCCCCTTTATTAGGCACCAGTGCCAACATGTGTTGTTACAACACGTAGTTGTTAGTTGTTGTTAGGTTAATTTGTAAGTTTTACTAATATAGTTTTTTAAGTTGTTGCTATATGGATTGTGTACTTTTATGTGATCATTCTAAAGCTTCAGTTTAATAAGGTATTATAGGGCTTAGCAGAAGCATAAGCTAGCTATAATGTTTCCACTGCTAGGACATAGGCCTTGTTTGGGGGGCGCACAGAGTGGGAACTCTATCCGCCTACCAAGTGACCCCAGGGAAGACGGTGGCACAGTGGTCACGTGCTGCCGTGCATAGCGAGACTCAAGGGAGGCCCCTTTACAGTCTCCTCAGGGATCTGCCTTGCCACCCCTATGTGCTGATGGTATTCACCGCGGTAGTTTCAGTGAGGAAAAAATCCCACACTCCCCGACCTCCCTCCCCGACCTCCCTCCCCGGAGGTCGGGTGCCTTTTGAAGGTTTCCCTCCGAAAACGAAAAAAAAAGGACATAGGCCTTGTCTCGGTTAGACGGAGTGGGCCGTAATCCACCACGCGGGCCCAGTGCGGGTTGGTAGATGTCACATGTCATCGATTTTTGGGTTCTAGGACATGCCGGTTTCCTGCCGATGTTTTCCTTCGCTGTTCTGAGAGCAGTGGTGGCAAAACTAAATACACAAAGTAAAGTGCCTGCCTGGGTTCGGACTCACAACCTACAAGTCGAGGCCGATACCACTGGGCCACAACTGTTCTCCAACTTTCAGCTTTCTTTTAGGGGTATTTGACATGAATTAATACTTATTTTAAAGATACAAGACGACTTGTGAAAAAATATAAAATGGTTAGAAAAATGCTTTTTTATACCTAAACCTAATTATTCAGTGCCACGATATGAATGATTGCAATTCATAATCAGTACATATGTCAGGGCACTACAGAGCGATATTTCTATGACATCTATAGTCCGCGCGGGACTAGTTGGCCGCTGAGGTGGGGACAGGGGTGAGGCGGTGGTTCGCAACACACGTACTGAGTAATGCACCCCCGCCCCTCCGTCCCACACCTCACATACCTAAGACGCGGCCAACTAGTTCCGCGCGGAATATAGTTGCGAAGTTGCAAATTTGCAAATTTGCAAAATGTACAAAGTAGTTGTATGACCACAAGACGATACATTTTGAGCTTACGAATACATAAACTCACGTGTTCCTCCCTTGGGGGTAATGAAACTACAGAATGTCACCTGCCACGATCCTTACATACTCCTTTTGTTTTGTTTACGAGCTTATGTTTTTGTGCATATACAATTTAAGTATGTAGCTGCCAAGTTTATGGAAAACACTACTTACAGGGTAACATAGTAACAACTACGAAGGGAGTTTAAACATTTTATGTACAGACGCCAGCACATCAAGCTACTACAATCTGTTAAATTTCTTTAATAGATTTTCAACTATATCGCTACATCTAAGGGGCCGTCTCTACTAGCGAGAGAATCGCGGCGATATTATTGTCGTGCCACGTATTTATATACAATCTCTTAGAACGTGTCTCCACACGGCGATATCATCGCGATGAAAATTTGATGGCACGGCGAGACTATCGCCGCGATTCTCTCGCTCGTGGAGACAGCCCCATAAGGTTCAAAGTTGATTGGGAAAATTTGACAGTTTCGGGTAGCTTGATGTGCGTCTGTAGATGTAAAAACACTTCCTCTCATTATATTTTTTGCTCCTGTTTCAAGGTTATTATTATCTAAAGCATATATCATATATTATGTGCAACGCCCGGCCCGCGGGCTGGATGCGGCCCGATCCGGCTTTTGATCCGGCCCGCAAAATATTTTCAAATTGCGCGTGAAAAAAGGATATTAGTTCTCGGTTTACACCAAGAAAGAAAGACTAGCATTCTTCCAGGTAAATTCAAACCTAACTCGAAAAATTATATGATAGATGATACTTTCATAAAAAAAATGTTGTCGACTGCTTGTTTTGCGCACCTTTTTCATATAAGATTGCGGTGTCTACAAGCAATGTATAACAAAATGTTGTAAGACACAGTTTGCCGTGCAGTTGCCCGTAACTTCATTAGTGATCTATGGTTTGGCCAGCAACTTTCCAAAGGTTGCTCACCCCTGATCTAAAGATTATTATAATATGCTTTACCAGTTTTTTTTCGTGTCACCCTTTGTAAAATTTCTACATTTTTATCTGTAATTTATATGAAGCGCATAGTAAAGATTATTCTATTCTAAAATTGACCAAAGCTCCATATACCACCACAATTGTACATAAATATTGTCAATCACTATCAGAAGGATTTTGAAGGAAATTCCTAATTAATTGCTTCATATGTTTGAAACAATCGTCTGCTCGACAATATAAATAACGCAGTGAATGTTGTTGAACTGTCAAAATTAATGACATTGCCGTTGTAGGTGTGTTCGCAAGTTCATAGTTACTCAAAAGAACTTACAAACTCAACTAATTTCGACATTCCTGACCAACTTAAGCTTAAAAACAAACCCAATTTTCCTTCAGTAGTTGTAATCCGCCAATAAGGCACCGTATAGATCAAAGTAGTATAGTTAACTCAATAAATAAAAGACTGAACAAAATGAATCCGAGTGTGAAACAATCCTAAGCATTCCGTACTTCCCTTTGTGGAGAATCAGTCAGGAATTCGTTCGCCGGACGTTTCTTTTCCAGCAATCCGTACTTTTTTCAAAAATGTTTTGTGGAGCCAAAGCGTTTAGCTCTGGTAGCCTGTGGTAAGGATTAGATAAAAGAATGTGTGCTCGAAAATATGACAGGGACTTGCAATTTTCGTGTGCTAGCCTGGAAAATTTTAGTTTGTTTTTAGCTGAAGCTTAAAGTACATGGAGTTAGTCTGTTGCTGGTTAAAATTTACAAAATGTTTAGGAAGAATTATACTTAATCATACGAAAATGTTAGTAGGTTGATTTAGCAACACGAATAACACTTATTTCCGCATTAAATATAAAAAAAGAACTTTTTTCATTGATAAAATTCAACAATTGCAGCTTGATAATCTACCAACTACCATTGTTCAATCAACGTTACGAAACAAAAGAACATCACTACAAAAGAAAATAATTAACATTTGATCCAAAAAAAAACAATGCCTATTCGTAAAATAAAGGAATTAATACAGTAGAGATATGATTTGGCGTGCGTGTATGACCTTTTTTTGTTTAGTACTCGGTTGAAATCCTTTTGGACTGTAACAGACAGACAGACAGAGTTACTTTCGATTTTATAATATTAGTATGGATGCCAAAGAGTATAAAAACGTCCATTTAAGGAGGCCGAATAACACAGATTACCAAATAATCTATAGGGAAGACCTACGTTATAATACGTAATCGGCATCTGCCATTATTACCAGCTACGTAATATTGCGTAGTTAGCATTCAATGTGTTAATGACATGCTCTAATAACACGTTGAATTAGATACCTATTTTAATTTAGCGCACCTATTCAATTTCATCCTGTATGTTTGCTAAACGTTTTCAATGTTTTTGTTGGTATATTGGCGTGTGCTAGCTGACATAAATATGGCAAATAATTTCATTCAACGTTATGTGTTTTGTAACGTTAATTACTTTCTAAACAATTTTATAAAATCAAGTTCTTCTAACTGAACAGACAGCTGTGCTGCTGGGGAGTTTGTTGCGCCACTTCTTCTTCCCAGCTAAATCACTAGGAAGTGGTGAAGGGCGGGCGTTCTGGGGGTCTGGCTTATGTAATTTTAACTTTCAAAAAGTAATTTTCAGCCTATTGTGAATAATTGATTTTTGATTTTGATTCTATTGTAGCTGTTTTAGTTGTTTGAGAACAGAAGGCCAATTCTCGTAATTTAAACAACGTTCACAGCCGGATCTCAGTCTCAATCTGTCAAAAATACCTCTAGTTTCCCTACTTTTTTTTTACAAGCTTTAGACATTGACTGTCGCTAAGATGAGACTGTCGACTCTTCACGTTACCAGAGGGCTGGCCTATTTCTTGGCCAAAGAATTAGCCACATTGCCATACATCGTGGCAATGCTGCCAGCCTTTTGGGCACTGTTCCTGTTGACAGCGATGCGGACGAATTATTTGATGCCCTATGATTATTTTGTTTATTTTTTCATATAATTGTGCATATTATTATAGTTTATATGTTAGTTTATATTATGTAGATGAGACTAGATTTTGAACATTTTTAATTACAAGAATTGGCTAGCAGGTCATTAAAGTCAGGGTAATTTATTGATTTTCAAATTCACTAGCAACTTAAACTGTCCGTGTATTCCGATCACAACTGTTATTTATTGACAGTTGTATGAAATGGCAATAACTCGGTAAATTGAAGTAGTATACCAATTGATTTCCCCGACCGTAGAAGGACTATGTTTGTTCTATTGTCTGGGTACAGTGTACTCCGTCCGGATATTAAATCGTACGAAACGATTCTACCGAGAACAATACAATATACTTCTAAAGTACACACACAGCCGCACGGGTCGATCGATCAGGTTAAGCTAAGTTTGCCGCTGTTTGTCCGTGGGTGACCATCTTTTCATACCAAGACCCCTCCGTGCCTCGGAAAGCACATTAAGCCATTTGGACGCGACTGTCATTCGTAGATCTTTGGCAGTCGTTACGGGTCGTCAGAATTAAAATGTTGCTTTCATAAGATAATGATAATATATCTATTGACATTTTATGTATTGTATATGAAATTGTGACTAATTACCTATTTGTTTATGTGCCGTTTTTAATTTATTGACATATTATTAACTATTGCATGAAATTGTGACATCTACTTACCTATTGACTTTATTTTATTTTGTTACTTGACATTCGATTACCTAATGATATTTTGTATGCCTTTTGGCGGGACATAGCATGGACCAGCATTTTATTTTTTACCCGACTGCGCGACGCAAAGGAGTGGTAATGTGTTTATCAGCCTATGTATGTATGTAAGTATGTATGTATGTATGTATGTATGTATGTATGTTCCTTTGAAGCACTATACAGACCAAACGCCTGGGCCGATTTTTATGATTCACACGTCAATCGATTCCTCTTAGTCCAGCGAGTGTCACTAAAGACATGACGTTAATGAAAATTCAATATGGCGACTACTAGACGCCATATAGTGAAAATGAAAAAACTGAAAGTCAAGAAACTATGTCAAGTGGGGTATCGTTGGATAGGTCTTTCAAAAATATCAAAGGTTTGGCAAGACCGTTTTTTGATTAAGTAAACCGTTCGTGACTTATCAAGCTTTAAAGTATGTACCAATTTTCGTTAGAATCAAGTGTGTCCTCCCTCTACCAACTAAACGCGGCAGTAGTACCTATATATTACGAAGTTTAAAGGGAAACTATCACACTTAAGTGGGATTTACAATTAATAACTAAAAAGAATAAAATAAAAAAATTAAATTTAAAAAATCAAAAAACCCGACTGCGGTAAAAAACTTAAGTTAAAAAAAACTGAAAAGCTAAAAACAAGCCCATTTTAAATTAAATAAAAGTTGGAAGCAGGCGGGACCCATACCATTTTTCTATTTTCAAACTCAAATGGGTCCCGCCTGCTTCCAACTTTTATTTAATTTAAAATGGGCTTGTTTTTAGCTTTTCAGTTTTTTTTAACTTAAGTTTTTTACCGCAGTCGGGTTTTTTGATTTTTTAAATTTAATTTTTTTTTGTATAACATCTGCATAATTGTACCTAAAATGAATATTATTAATTCACAAAATGAATAAATTAATTTGAAGCCCAAAAATCTGACAACCAGTCTTACCAAGGGGTATCGTGTTACCCAGTAACTGGGTTGTGGAGGTCATATCATAGGCAGTCGCTCTATGTAAAACACTGGTATTCAGCTGCATCCAGTTAGACTGGAAGCCGACCCCAACATAGTGGGGAAAAGGCCAGGCAGATCATGATTATAAGTCTCTTTTCGTGTCTGCCTGCGTGACCACGTTGTTCTTCTAAACTTCACAACGGCGGGGCAAATGCTTAACACTTTATCAATCGGAATCGGTTTCATTTTGACAGTTCAACAACATTCATTGCGTCATTTACGTGTTGAGCAGACAAATTTTTCGAACATATGAAGAACTATGAAGATTAGCAATTGGCTTCAAAATGATTTAAGTTCAGTGTGTTACGCAATTAGGGTGCTGATTTTGATACGGTTTTCACTGTAATTTAGAGAATTTATTCCGGAAAGTTAACTTTTCATATAGAAATCTCGATATTTTGTTAAGTCGTAAAATCATGCGAAGTAAGGGCAAGTCGTTAGTCTATTAATAAAATCTGTGAGCTGAAAAAATAAAAAAATTGCGACGAACTGAGAACCTCTTCCTTTTTTGAAGTCGGTTAAAAACTAATTGCTAAAATAACACATTTCACCCACACTTATAGTGATATGCTAACGAGCATTTGTAAATACGCATCCATATTGCCAATACACAATACCCGGAGACGAGTTACCATTGTTACGATTGGAGGAATATTGATACCCGGATAGATTGAAATCTGAGTGTCAGGATATAACCGGGTAGGTTATTTTAAAGTCTTATTATGAAAGAGATCGGTTGCAATGATTATGTTCAGAAGGGTAGGTTTTAATTAAACTGGGTTTTGCTTATAAATAGAAGAAGAGATTACCAGTGACGAGAAAAACAGATAACATTTATGATAAGGAGAGAGAAGGGTGTTTAATTACTTGCATAATTATATAAAACATTAAACACAAAATAATTTTATTATTGTATTGTAATAAAAGTGTTTGTGAAGTCAGTGCAGGAGTTTTATAATTTCTTATGTTATATTTTAGTGTAACTACACATAGCCTATAACAAGCGGACGGTCAATACGCTTCTAACGATACCTCATTTGTCAAACTATTATAAGTACTTTTGAAGTTATGAGGGAACAGATGAACATACATACATACCCGGCTAAAATCATAACCCTCCGTAGTCGGGTAAAAAATATCATTGCAAGTCCATTTGGTAGTGGCAATATTGACTTTGCTTTAATTCGAGCGGAACGAAGGCTGTAGGAAGGGATCGCAAACATTTTTTTTTAAATAACCATCGACACGAATCAACAGTTCATAGTGATGTGAACTGATAGTTCATACTATCGAGTACTTAAAAAAAGAACGTCCTTTTTTGAAGTCGGTAATGGAAAACTTTAGTTTTTGAAGTGAATACTTCTTTAGGCGCACTTAGCGCTCTTTATGAACAGTGAACGAAACTGAACTGTCACGCTCGGGTCGGTGACGCTAAATCCGGTATACTCGGCTCTAGTAAGTCGGTGACGCTGAATTTTTTTCTATACTCAACCTAGCCTTTTTGCAACTATGTTGGCGTCGGCTTTCAGTCTAACCGGATGGAGCGCAATACTAGTATTTTGCATGGAACAACTGCCTATCTGACCCCCACAACCCAGTTACTAATTAACACGGTACTCCTTGGTAAGACTGTCAAACTTTGGGGTTTCTGACTACTCGTAATGACTGTCAAAGATCTACAAATGACGGTCGGGACCAACGGCTTGATGTGCTTTCCGAGTCACGGAGGGGTCTCGGTATGTGCGGATGATGATTTTCTGTACTGTCGTGTAAAATACTAAAAAACGCTATATCCACAAAATATTTGCACGAAATATGTCGATATTTCGTTACTTGCCCAACCCTAGCTTTCAGTATAATCGGCGGAGGCCATCGTTTGTACTGCATATTGAATATCAACCCCGCACTATTTGACGACTCCGTACTGATAGAATTTGTATAGTAAAACGTTATCATCGTGAACCCTTACGTATTTGTTGATGTTTTTTACCTTCGGTAGATATTCTAGATATTATGTTGTTAGGAATAACATCTTGCCTAAAAGAGGCTCGTGACTAAATAATAACAGCCGCAAGTGTCGATCTTGAAGGTTAAGCTACGGTTGCCGAGGTCGGTCCGTGGATGGGTGACCATTTAAGACATACCTACTGACACCCCTGCGTGTTTCGAAAAGCTTAGATCTTTGACAGTTGTTACGGGTATCAGAAGCCAGAAAGTCAGACAAACCAGTCTTACCAATGATATGTAAGAACAATGTAAAAAAAACCGGTCAAGTGCGAGTTGGACTCATGCACCGGGGGTCCCGTACAAAGTAGGAATGTAAATAAATTATCACGGGAAAGAAAGAAATTGTAATGTGACTACAAATTTACGGTTTTCGGATTTTTTCCTTTACTTGTGCTACATGACATTGCTTCTTGCCAATTTCATGATTCTAGGTCAACGGGAAGTACCCTTTAGGTTTTGATTCTGGAACATAAACGCCCGTATCTTTTGATTGCGTTGACTTAGTACTTAATTTGATTTTTTCACTGCTTCAAGTGATTGCAGCCCTGACTGAGTATTTTCAACTTGATAATTCCACAAGTTCCTAAGAAAAGGGTCTCGACAGACGAACAGACAGACGGACAACCAAGTGATCTTATAAGAGTTCCGTTTTTCCTTTTGAGGTACGGAACCCTAAAAAAGCAATTTAAAACATTTGAAAATATAGAATTAAGGATAATTCAACATAGGTATGCAAGTCAACCTCATTGCGTGATGGTTTAATGATTAGCTCATTTGCTAGTTACTCGACATCTCCGCTACTTTAAACAACTACACTCAAATATATTATATCAGAAGCTGCAGGCTGCATACAGCTCAGTTCAAGCTCACCCTGTCTTATTGTTCTTAGACGTGCGCACAGCTTTGATTACCAATAACGGGGCACCTGATCCCCTAGTTATTGTGAAGCCGAGCTTGGCAGCCGACACAAAGAGCTGATTTCAGGCCGACAGATTAATCGACAGCATAGCACATTTGCTTAGTTTGTAGTGGTATGAATTAGCAGTTTCGTATGGTCAGTAGAGTAGAGGAATCTTTTATCATTCCAATGTCAAAAGTATGTGTCGAATTCAGAATTGTGGCGGTTTTCAATTAACTAACTACATAAACACACATAATTCATAATCAGCCTATAATGTTCCCACTGCTGGGACACAGGCCTCCTCTCAGTGAGAGGGAGTGGGCCGTAATCCACCACGCGGACCCAGTGCGGGTTGGCAGATGTCATATGTCTTCGAATTTTTGGTTCTAGGACATGCCGGTTTCCTCACGATGTTTTCCTTCACCGTTTTGAGAGCAGTTTTGACTAACTAATTACCATGGGCCATTGACAGCGATGTGATGAATTTTTGATGCCCAATGTGCTATTTTCTTTATTTATATACTAGTGCATAATATAAGTAGGAATATATATTTTTTTGTGTTAGCTCGTATATTGTAATTAAGGCTTTTAGTTTGTATTTGAATATTAGAATATAAAAAAAAATATTTATTTATTGAATACTTCAAGCACTTAAATGTACAGAGGCGGACTTAATGCCATAGGTATTTTCTACCAGTCACCCTTCATCATATGAAAATATAAAAAATAGTAGCCCACCGGTATCGGGAACAGTGTCCAATAATCTAACAGGGTCAGGGCTCCAGAGAGAACAACCTCCTAACAATACGAACTGTGTCCAAAAGTACCGCTTTCTGAATCAAGCCCTTAATCCAGCTGCCAAACGAGAGCCTCCTCCGGTGTTGGTCGAGGCTCTTGTCTATTAAAATTAGCTGTTGCGACTTTCGGCACAATGATCGCTGAGTCCACATCCCAGATGTCGACAACCGCGCGAGCCAAGTCGAGTTACTTGATTTGTTTATCTTTCTCGGTTTTCACGAGGTTCTCGTTATGTGGGACCATTGTGTCAACAATCATTGCGCGCTGCTCTACTCGATCCACCACCACTATATCAGGCTTATTGGCAACAATAGTCCTGTCAGTGATGATGGATCGATCGCAGTACAATGTGATAATTCCATTTTCGAGAACTGGGTCGGGCACATACCGTTAAATTTCAGACACTATATGCACAGTATAATATACAGTAAAACATCTTCATACAAACGTGCCGCTCTCGGTTTGAATGTGTGCGTGCGCGCCGCGCGCCATGTCGGCACGCGATTTCACGCACACGCTAGCATAATATATGAGGGAATAAGGTGGCGGCAGTGCGGGCTGTGCAGCGCGACTGTGAGCACGCGCGTACGCTACATGACCGCTTGCGTTCGTCAACTCTCGCCGGCGGCGGCCACTTAAATTACGAGTATCATGACTTCAAAAAGGGGAAACAAATATTGTAGGTAGTGTTTTCGGGTGCCTCAATAATGATTTCGCAAACCCGGACTTATCATTCTTCATAGTTCCTACTCAACCAGAAATGTAAGTACCTACTTATACTTAAATATTATTAGAAAATGTGGTATTGTATTGTTTATTTCACAGTTTATTTGCTTTATTAAGAGCGTAGCCGAGTCGCATTTTTCCATATAAATGTATTCCCAAATTTACTTTCTGAATACTATGTTTAGAGCTAAAGTTTATTTTAAGAAGTCTAGTTTTACTATAAAACAGAGGATTGAGTTCGAAACATCGTTTAGGTAAACGTATTTGTCGCGTATAGATGTAATAAGGGCAATTTCACAATAATTAATATTGCAAATTAATTACTATTGAAATTATTATTTTTTCTATTGTCTGGTGTGTTGTTCAATCCAAATATGGTGTCTTATACACCCATTACAGGAATTACGGCAAAGATCGAAATTTACTCATGATCCCGCCTGATGATTTTGTCGATGGAGGATGGAGCAGGTGTTTCGCAAAGCGTTCGAAAAGGACCACATCAACATTAAAATTGGCCGGTCAATTTACGATCAACTGAATGATATAGAATTTAAGGTCCATGCTTTCCCAAAAAGCTTTTTACAAAAACTTTACATAAGAATGAGAATTTACTTTACATTAACAAATAATAATAAAGCGTTCCGGACGGGCAGAAACAGGAGAAAAATTTTCTCGGTATCAAATTTGTAACTTAGTATTATAAATGTTATGTGAATAAAGGCTTTTTATTTTTACTAAATTTATAAATTGGTAAAATATTCAATCATAATATGCTTTTTTATTTCATAAATTTAGATCAAGTGCTGCTTGTTCGAAAATATTAACTAAAAGTAAAAGTGAGAACCCTGGGGATCAACGCAAGAGTAGGCTAATAACTCGGCGGGCGGCCTTAGATAACTTACTGTATATTATACTGTGCTATATGACAGCTATCGCAGTTCTAGCTTTAGAGGTACTTAAATAAAATAGCGTTTAATTCGCTATCAAACAGGTAAATCCTAAAATGTGCGTGACACATTATTATTCCAAATACCTACCGCGTGAACAAGCGTGACGCGATCACGTTGTAGAGCGGCGCCTGTTTACGGTACATTGCACGCTGCAATATTGGCGCCGGCATATCGCCTGAACTGAACCAGCCGTGATATGTATGCGAATAATTACAGACAGTGGGTGCGAAAGTGAAAATCACGCGCTTTTGATGTGGTGGAAATGGGTTTGGTGTAATTTGATTGTAATGGTTTTGTTTTTTGAGTTTAGGTAAGAATGTGATGTGATGTGTGTGAGAGGAGGTGTGTGTATGTGTGTGGTGTGTGTGTGAGCTACGTTTGCCGTGTTTGGTTTGCCGTGGATTGCTGATCATCTTTACGTATCAAGAACCCCCGTGTCTCGGAAAACACGTTAAGCAGTTGGTCCCGGCTGTCATTCGTAAATCTTTGGCAGTCGTTACGAGTCGTCAGAAGTCCGAAAGTCTGACAACCAGTCTTACCATGCGGTATCATAATACCCAGTAACTGGGTAGTGGAGGTCAGATAGGCAGTCGCTTCATGTGAATACTGGTATTCAGCTGCATCCGGTTAGGGTGCTCAACCTGCCCTGACTGCGGCCCGTAGCTCTTTGCCAAGAGCCAGCCAAGTTGATGAGGAGGGTTTCACGAAAGTAGAAAGGAAGAAAAACAAGCCCTTTTCTCGTAACCTGTGTGGCACCGCACCGAGTGGACCCAACATGTTGCTGCGCCCTGCTGTGCCTACGACGCAGCTGTACCTTTTTTTTTTATATGTCTTAGTTTATTATAGCATAAGATTATTTTGTGTATTTTATCTATGGGCCTCAGTTGCCTGATAATAAAATGATTATTATTTCGTTTATTTATTTATGTACATATTAATTTACATTTTTAAATATTTCTTAAAATATAAAAAATACGTATGAAAAACATTTAAAAATATAAAAAATAGTATTCCGCCGGTGTCGGGAGCAGGGTCCAAGCTACCGGTGGTTAGGGCTCCAGAGACAGGAACCTCCTCACAATACGAGCCGTATCAAGGAGTACTGCCTTCTGAATCAGGCCCTTGATCCAACCGCCTAACGAGAGCCTCGACAGATGTTGGTCGAGGCTTTGGGCCATAAGCCCATTGGCCGATACGACAATCGGCACAATGATAGCCGAGCTCACATTCCACATGTCAACAACCTCGCGTGCTAAGTCAAGATATTTAATTTGTTTCTCTTGCTCAGCTTTCACGAGGTTCCCGTCATGTGGAATGGTAACATCGACAATCATTGTGCGGCGCGCTAATCGATCTATCACCACTATATCAGGCTTATTGGCGACAATAGTCCTGTCAGTAATGATAGACCGATCCCAGTACAGCGTGGCATGGTCATTTTCAAGAACTGGGTCGGGCACATACTTGTAATACGGTACCTCAGAATCCACAAGTTTATATTTCAAAGCAAGTTGCTGGTGAATAATCCTGGCTACTTGGTTATGCCTGTGCAAGTACTCGCCGTTAGCCAGACGAGAACAACCAGAGATAATATGTCTGATAGACTCACCCGGACGGTGGCATGCCCGACACACGTCAACCGTCCCGTCCTTCATAATATGTCTCCGGTAGTTATTCGTCAAGATAACTTCGTCCATAATTGCACAGACGAAACCTTCGGTTTCTCCGAAAAGATCACCATAACGTAACCAGGATACGGACGCTAAGAAATCTACACCGGGCTCATGAAGAGCCCGATAGAAGCGCCCGTGAAGCTCCTTGCTTTGCCATACCTTCTTGCGGTCATCGGTAGTAAGTACTACAGGTTTGCGCCAGTTCTCTTTAGCCATGGACAGCGGGTTGAGCCCTTTGTCCACTGCGACCACATCATTATTGATTATTATTATTATTAAAAGGCTAGGAGGATAAGGTTAGAATGTGATGACAAAAGAATGATGAACAGAAATTACCCTGTTTGGTATCATGCTAACATCTATGATAACAATAACAACTCAGATGATTCGTGATTTAATTATTATACATCATAGCGTTAACGAAATAGGCCAGCAAAAAAAAAATTACAGTGAGCAACTACAGTAAAAGAGCGCAGAACTGCACACCCCCACCCTATTTCAAGTTAAGCAAATATCAACTTTATTTCAATGACAAATTAAGTTGATTTCAGTGACTGAAAAAGTATATTGAAAAAGTTATAAAAATGTTTGAAGTTGAAGCATAAACTAAACTTTATTATGTAGGAATTAAAGTTATTTTTCCATTAATTCAAATTTTTAACATTTTGGCAAATAAATCGCGATCGCAGATTAGGTATACGTTCTTTTTGCGAGCCCATTTGTCCGATTCCTGAGCAAAGATTTATCTTGTGAGGACAAAAAAGATTTACTTTTTGGCAGATTAATTATTCTTGATCTTATAAGGTCCGAAACAACATTAATACTAAAGTAACTAATTAACGCAATGATAAATAAACATACATAAGACAAAATAATTATATTCAAAATACTCTTAGAACGCCAGACTAAATAAATATACTTAATAAAACAAATATGTAAGCAAATAAAATTGTAGTCATTAAAGAAGGTATATTTAAGTAAAGAATCATAAATATCCCTATCTGACTGAATGTCCCCAAATGTCTCAATTATTTCTATTTTAATTATACCTAGTTAGTTTAAATAAATTATATTCAGAGTATAATTTATGTTAACTACGTGTTCCAGTAAAAGGGAATATTCAGATTAAAAATGTTTCTTTCGCAAAAAGCATATTATAGTGTCTCCGAATATCTAGCCGAAAAAGTTTTTATTGAATAATTTTATCTTTTTCCTGACACTAATATTAATTTGGGGGACGCCTATGTCCAGCAGTGGACGTCTTTCGGCTGAAATGATGAATATTAAATTTATATGAATATGGCTGTAATTTTTGACATAATTCGTGTAATTTTTGTAACTTTGACATCAATTTTGTAAGTTTGACATAAAATATCTTTGACATTATTCTTGTATTTCATTGACATTAAAGTTTTTGCCTTATTTTGAATTTTGACACTATAACATAAAAATAATTTCTAATCTAAATTCTAAATTTTTTATTTTTCGTATTGTTAATTCTTTTCATTGTTATGGAAATATTTGTACGCCAATACTTACGGCTAAACATGATTGGACTCAAACTATGTAACGTCGTGCATGCTCTTGTATTTATACCTTTTCTGTTTCCTTCGCGTTGATTCAGTGATCGCAAGGGTTGAGCAAGAGTCTGAGCATCCTAAATTCGATCCTTAGGTCGGGCATAGTGTTATTGGGTTATTCTAATAGGAGCAGAAGGAAATAGTCTCGCCCCCTATTGCGAAGGACTTATGAGAAAGGCAGGCAGTTAGCGCAATGTGAGAAATACTAGCCTACCTCTATGGGGTATACAGGCTTGATATTATACAGGGTGTTACGAAAGGGTATATCAATACAAACGGGTTGAAGAGTGTATCTGGTCTAGAATCTCTGTACAAAATTTCAGCTCAAAAGCAGTAACTTTGAAAAAGCTTAATATTTTTTTATTTCGATAGTTTATTAAATTGAAATCAAAACAAACGTGTCACCGCACTACGAGGGTCATTATCCATTATCTGTAGTGTGTCTGTGCGCTTAGTACACGTACATCACGCCGCCGCGCGCCTGTGCAGAGTGTCGAAATAAAAAAATATTAAGCATTTTCAAAGTTAATGCTTTTGAGCTGAAATTTTGTACAGAGATTCTAGACCAGATACACTCTTCAACCCGTTTGTATTGATATAACCTTTCCGTAACACCCTGTAGAGGTATGAGGAACATGGTGTAAATTTTAATCATTCTCCATAGAAAAGGGAGGATCCTCCGACCAGACGGGTGTTATGTCTGGCGGGCAACTGACCGACGATTGATGTCGGGACGTTGTACATATACTAGTCGCGCGGTAGACTATGCTTGTGCGATACAGGATTTTGCTGGACGTCAGTATGATGCGTAGTTTGCATGTGGTGATGTAGATGGCGCCACAATCTTAACTTTTCCATTATTAGCGATCTTCAAGGTTGAAACAAGTAGGCTTTATAGGTAAGCCCACTTGTTTCATCCTTGAAGATCGCTATTTGCGATCAAACCATTGCCGATGTGGTCATGTGCCAATTAAACTCAAGTTTCCCCCACAATTATAAGCATCTATTAATAAAACATACTTGAAACTAGCATGTTACACGCCACTTAGAACTAGGTCTTAGGTCTTAACGAAGCTAAACTTAGAACCTAATTAAACTTTAATACGTGCAATTTATAACCGCCTTGTGTGGTTTGCGTTATGCTTTGCTTGTAGTTTTCTTCGCATGACGTTTGACGTGGAATAATGGGTTAGACATGTGGAATTATGTGGTTAAGTTTGTCGATAAGTATGACGGATTGATGGCAAAGGGAAAATAGACATAAAATAGTACAAATCCAGACTTTTGAGGTCATTGTGAGGCCATTTGATTGTCCATCAAAAGACCTCCCACCTGGACATGAGTTGAGTTACCTTGGGTAACCTGGAAGTCTTTAAACAGACTCCGGACCCAGGTTGGCCGAAGCAAGGAAAACCTGTTCAGGTGGAGATTTATAGACGACTCCGCCCTGGAGTGTAAATGTGGTGCTGTTCCACAAACGATGGGACACTTGATATCGTGCCCTGCGTGTCCTGTCAGCTGCACGTTACAGGAACTGATGGACGCTAGTGATGGCACCAAACAAGTGGCCAAATTCTGGGCCGAGTACATTTAGATTGCTATCGACACACTAAGAAGAATTTTTTCGATTTTACCAATAGGTAAATTAATGCATACTGTCAATAGCCCGAAAGTCGGACAACGAGTGTTACCAAGGGGTATCGTGTTTGTAACCCAGTAACTGGGTTGTGGAGGTCCGATAGGCAGTCGCTCCATGTAAAATACTGGTATCGAACTGCATCCGCTCTGACTGGAAGCTGACCCCAACATTGTTGGAAAAAGACTGGACAGATGATGATAGAACCACGTATATATTTCGCAGTATTAAGTATTTACTCGAACCCTTATCTAAAAACTGGCATATAATAATACGTTCTCATACCTTTATTTACATCATCATCATCATCATCATCATTTCAGCATCAAGACGTCCACTGCTGGACATAGGCCTCCCCCAAGCACCTCCACTTCGACCGGTTTTGTGCTTCTCGCATCCAACGAGTTCCTGCGGCCTTCACAAGGTCGTCGGTCCACCTTGTGGGACGCCTTCCAACGCTACGCCTTCCGGTACGCGGTCGCCACTCCAGAACCTTTCGGCCCCATCGGCCATCTGTTCTGCGAGCAATGTGCCCTGCCCACTGCCACTTAAGTTTGGCAATTCTTCGGGCTATGTCGGTTACCTTGGTCCTCCTGCGGATCTCTTCATTTCTGATTCGATCCCGCAAAGAAACTCCAAGCATAGCCCTCTCCATTGCCCTTTGAGTGACTTTCAGCCTTCTAATAAGGCCCATTGTGAGCGACCACGTTTCAGTGCCATTATTTACATAATCACCCTATAATGTTCCTCTACTGGGACACAGGCCTCCTCTCTATGAGAGGGAGTGGGCTGTAATCTACCACACGGGCCTAGTGCGGGTTGGTAGATGTCACGTCTTCGATTTTTTGGGTCTAGGACATGCCGGCTTCCTTACGATGTTTTCCTTCACCGTTTTGAGAGCGGCGGTGATGAAATTAAATACACAAACTAAAGTGCCTGACTGGGTTCGAACTCACGACCTACAACTCGTAAGTCACAACCGATACCACTGGGCCACCACTTCTCTCTAAATAAAGGATTTAGTTATTTCAAAACCACGACATTTCATGTACTTCTTTTTGGAAAATAGTCCTGCCTTAGTAGTAGTTTGGAGATGGCCAATAATAGGCTAGTTTCCTAAAAAATTCTAATTAGTCCGTCAGTTAGATTATCGAAAAATAATGGACCCGTATTTTTTCTTTTGTCAATCAAACAAAAAATGACAAAGATAAAGCACGTCAAAATTCGTCGTGACGTCACGCCGTGCGACACTTTTTAGCACGGCGTGACGTCACGACCCCCCACTCCCAAATTTTGACGTGCTTTATCTTTGTCATTTTTTGTTTGATTGACAAAAGAAAAAATACGGGTCCATTATTTTTCGATAATCTAACTGACGGACTAATTAGAATTATTATTTTTTTACCCAGGACACTACCCTATTGTACCGGCCTGGGGCCCCAAATGTGCACAGATAAAATCTATATCATTTTGAAGAACAGATCTTCTGTACAAATAATCAGAAAAGTGCATATAGCTCTGCAGCGGGAGACAAAAGTTACGACGAATTCAAAAGCAAGTTATTATTTCACTCACCTCATTCATATAATTCCAGGCCTGACACGCTCTGACGGGGCTCAGGGGCTTATAGTGGTTGCCAAACGTGTACATGTAGAACAGCCAGGGGGCTGGGAACAGCATCGTGAACATGTCGCAGAGAGCCATGGCCATCAGCACCACGTTGGTCGGGGTTCGCATGTGACGTCGGGAAAGGACCACCACGATCAGAGTGTTCGCCACTGTTGTGGTAGCGAGGAGGAAGGGCGCGATGTAGCTGTGAAATAAATATGTTATGTTAGAGTTTGGTATCTAATCTGCGTTCGCGATCTATTCGCCAAAAATGTAAACAAATATGAGATTATGGAAAAATAACTTTAATTTCTACACAATAAAGTTCAGTTTACACTACAACTTCAAAAAATTTTATAACTTTTTCAATAGTGTTAGTCACTCTGAAATCAACTTAATGGTCATTGAAATAAAGTTGATGTTTGTTTAACTTGAAATAGGGTGGGGGTGTGCAGCACTGCGCACTTTTACTATAGGTATGTATAAATTGGTTACGGAGAAATAGGTCAATGTGCCTGAAGACGAAAAATATAAGGTTTCAAAATACTTGGACCAATCCAGATATTTCGTTTGGACTTTATACAGCTACTGGAGGAAAAAATATTTTGACTTTATGTGTAACGGTTCGCCCAAGAAGGCACTCAAGGTATTGGCACACTATTTATGCCACGTAGCCTATTGCTCATTTCTAAACCATTTTAAGGATATATGTATGTCACGTCGGAAAAATCTTTCAACACTTAGGTATTTAATTTAAAAAAACAATCCTTCAAAACATTGATGTGTTAAAGTGTCCTTAAAACACCTATGTACTGAATAAAGAAAATATATTTTGCTCTAAATTTTTGACCTAAAAAGAAAATGGCGAAGGTTGTGAGACGATCTGATAAGATTTGCAGGGTCAAGATGGCCAGACATCACACAAGACAAAGAGGTTTGGAAGGAAAAAGGGAAGGCCTTTGCCCAGAAGTGGTAATAAAGAGTAACAAAAAAAAAAAGCTTGGAATATCCATGAAAAAAATATTTGGGTTATGTTTAGCTACCTGAAAGTTCAACAATGAAAAACAGTCAACTTATTGATTGTTATGATCGACCCAAACCTTAAAACTAAAAAAAAAACACAAAAAAATGCCAAGAAACTACTCTTTAATAATAAAATAAATACCTCTTTTTATTAAATTAATAACTAAGTTTCTTCAGAAAAAGGATTTCGACGTAAAACTCCCCGTTTAATTGAGATGAAAGCGGATCCTGTACTCATTTCATGAAAGCTTTTCAGTAACGTTAGAGTTTCAGTAAACCTCTTGAAGAAATGTAATATTTTAGATGCATTCTTAAACTAGTGCTCCGGTTACGTAATGTAAGTAAGTCTTGTATTATTGTGAGATTTCGTTAGAACATATTTCAAGATCTTGTTACTTAAGGCACTTTCTGTAATGTTATTACAATAATATTATAAAGGCGAAAGTTTGTGAGTGTGTGTGTGTGTGTGTTTATATGTTTGTTACTTCTTCACACTCAAACGGCTATACCAATTTTCATAAAATTTTGTATGGAGGTAGCTGACACCCTGGATAGGCTACTTTTTATCCCGATATTCCCACGGGATCGACACTTATGCGGGTGAAACCGCGGGGCGCAGCTAGTGTTATGGAATAATAACAATTCTTTGCAGTAATGGAGAAAATTTAAGTAATAAACAATCCACCTAATCTATCTGAACAGACAGCTGTGCTGCTGGGGAGTTTGTTGCGCCACTTCTTCCCAGCGAAAGCACTAGGAAGCGGTAAAAGGGCGGGCGTTTTAGGGGACTGTCTTATATGTAATTTTGACGTTCGAAAAGTACTGGTTCTCAGACTAATTTGAATAAATGACTTCTGATTTTATTTTAATAGGTACAGGAGCTTCTTGTCTGGGAAAGCGCTACTACTTTCTGACATCAAAGTTTGCACCATGCTCAGTATGGGTGGATAATATTTTTATCTCACGAAGCGACGCGTGCTTTACTTGTGGTTAACAATAGTGTACAAACACGCTGTGAATGTATGTTAGCGCAGCCCTCGGTACCGTCCGAGGCAATGGCGGAGTTGAAAGTATGTGTGTTTATGTTTGTTATGTGCTCACGCTCCTCGTCTTCACGAACACATTCATAGCGTGTTAAAGCATTTGTGTCCACTTACTAGGACACTCAGCGTTTGTTCAGCGTATGAATTGACGTAGCGCAGACGCCGCGTAGGGGCCGCATAGCAGAATGTGCTACGGTGTAGAAGCTGCGTAGCACAGGCGTTGGAGCTAACATACAATGTCGCGTAGCAGAAGCGTAGGCGCTCCGAATACATTGCGTATAAAAGGCGCGCAAACGCTGTTCGTAAGACAAAAATTCTGTATTGGAGAAATTACAGGCTTCGTACAAAATCAGCCTATCATGTTCCCACTACTGGAACACAGGCCTCGTTTCTGTATATGCAGGCATTATGGCACATTTCAAATTAATATACGAACAAAGGGCAGGTGCACACTTGACAAAGTGCAGTGTAGCTTGCGGTGAAAACTTTGTGGCTGTGAAAGCCCCGAGCGCAAGCCTGCTTTGAAAAGCTCTTCGATTTTGAAGAGGGAACCATTTTACAAAATCTGACGAAATAAACAGTAACCATAAAAGGTCTGCCAACGAGCAATGGAGCGCAGTATACTATGCGATAAATTAGCGGATCGTATTCGAAACACAATACTGCGCTCCAAAACAAAGTTAGTTGACGTGGCTCAAAAGTCTACCCAACTTAAATGGGACTGGACAGGACATGTTTACCACATGACAAACTGTGAGCCTAAATAGCACAGAACTGGTGCCCTGAAACAGTGAGGCGGTGTCGCCGCAGACCACGTAGGAGATGGCGGGACGAGCTGGATAGGTTCCGTTAAAACTGGAAGGAGGACGCGCGGGCTCGCGAAAGATGGAAGGAGTGAAAGGAGGTTTTTACCTTTTTTGGGACAGCGTAGGCTAGTAAAAAAAAAAACATTAAAAGTTGGTACTCACCCATACATAGGCTCAGCATAATTGATCGGAAACTCGCAGGTCACATTCAAATAGAAGTGCGAATGGTTCGATTGGCAGAAGTCATCGGCGGTGAAATTCGAATATCCTGGGTACCCGGTCTGGTTGTCATAGTAATTATAGTTTATCTTCGAGATGTCTAAATCTGTGCTGTCTCCATCCACGATTTGCTTCGTCGAGTTGAAATCCCCGAAGTAGTCAACCCAGTCTTTGTCAGCCATTTTGTTTTTATTTTGGCTATCTTCTTGATTTTGACATGTTGGTGATTACGTCATTTTGTGTGTATCTGTGGGCAAAGAAAAATGGAATATTAGTATCTTTTTTTAAGAAAAAAAATATTATTCGGACAAATTGAGTATTAAAAAAAAAAGTTTATGTGTAATACTGCCGTCAAGCACCCTAAAGCAAGGGTATCTTAACACTGCGGTGGCCGGCATACAGCGCCCGCAATTTACCGTCGAATGACGTCACTGAAACGTTGCTTATTAAAGTAAGTTGGTGTTTTCTAGACAGCTTTTTTGATACCCCAGTGCCATAATTTTTTTGACGCGGCGACGGCCGTCGCTGCCGGCCGTCATGTGACGGCTACCTCTCTTCTAGAAAACTGTAGCTTTACTGTTTCTAGTTTGTAGGATATGGTTGCCGGTTTCTTTATATTATGGTTGCCGGTTTCATTACTTAAAAATATTTAAACCGCGTCTTTTTTTTTGCCAACATATCGGCAGCCTTTTGTTAAGTGGCATTTACCACTTTACCACCCAATGAGAGAAGCAAGTTGAGGAAAGAGAGGCACCACCACCTCCCGACTTCGTTAAACCCTAGAAACATTTGCCTCCTGGGCGTGATCTGCAGTGGCTTCAATGGAAAGCTTTCAAACGATTGCGTACCCGAGTGCCTACTTCACAAATAACGTAAATACAATCTCATACAATTTATCGAAGTGGTAAAGACCCAACACCCAGTGCGAGTGCGGTGTTTCTGATCAGACCATGACCAGTGAGTCATGATCTGATCACAGTGACGTAACTATACCGTTTGGGGCCCGTGGCAAATTCAAGGGATGAGGCCCTCCTCCAATATAAAGAAGATCAACCAACATTATAGTTTTTGTTTACTAGCAGTTCTCCCGCGACTTCTTCCGCGTAGATTTCATATTTTCCCTACAAAATTTAAAACCTGATTGCTTCGTTAGTCTAGAGGTCGCAAGCGCTACTGCTGAGCATGAGGTCCTGTCCAAAAAATTTGACAAACAATGGGAAAAAGGTACAAAATGTTCGAAACCTGAATGACGTACTTTGTTGCACATTTTCATAAAAAGTTTGCTTTTATAACCTTATCCTACTGAGATCATGGCCCTCTCGGGCCGGGGTCCCGCTCTGCCTGGGGACCCGTGGCATTTTGCCCCAGTGCCGCCCTATAGTTACGCCACTGTTTGTTCGGGGTATTTAGGATACTCCAGCACACTTGGGGTACTTAGGATACTCCAGCAAGTATGCTGGAGTGTCCTAAGTACCCTTCACCTGCACCTCGGATGACCTACAAAGTGCTACTTTCTAACAAATCAAAAACCTAAAGTCAAATAACAGTTTCCTAAGAAATTATGAAGGTATTTTCAAGCAAACTTATTGGTTATTCATTATCAAGTCTACGCCTTCAAATAGGTTTAAGGATCAGAATTTCAGAACAACATTTATTATGAACCGTAATTTATTAATTTGTTGGCCGTAAATCATGTTCTTAATTATTATTTTCGGGCATAATTAAAATGGTCCAGTAATTAATAATTAACAAATTTTCCAGTTATCGGCAACTGGCTAAAGGTTGATTAATTATGGAAAATTGAACCTACGTATAATATTACGTTCAGTATTAATAATATTTTTTTCCTTTGATAATGTACTTTTATTTGTAAGTAATGTAAAATCATGCCTGTTCTCCAAAGGGTTAGGCAGATGTGTACCTATAGTATGGAAATCATTCATCAATCATCAGCCTTTTCTCAACTATGTTAGGGTTGGCTTCCAATCAACCGGATGCAGCTGAATTCCAGTATTTTACATAGACCGACTGCATATCTGACCACCACAACCCAGTTACTAGGTAACACGATACCCCTTGGTAAGACTGGTTGTCAGATTTTTTGACTTCTGACGACCCGTAACAATTGCTAAAGATCTACGAATGACAGTCGGGTCCAAACGGCTTAACGTGCTTTCCGAAGCACAGAGATATGAGATATGTAAAGATGGTCACCCATCTACGGACCAGCCGCGGCAAGCGTAGCTAAACTATTTGGTCTCAGGCCTTTGACAGTTAGCCTAATCTCTCTCTCTCTGTGATAGCATAATCAGCCTATGATGATCCCACTGCTGGGACACAGGCCATCTCTCAGTGTTAGTTGTCTTTATATAAAAGGTTTTGAGCAACATTTTGTAATATGTATTTCATAAACATTTATCAAAAAGAATTTTCATTATGTATATACATTATGAATTTCGTAACTCCAGCACGGATTGTAAAACCGTGTTGAGTTGTTAATGGTGGTAGAAATTACTTGTATCTTTCATCAATCTACCGTGAAATGTCCCTCCATAATGGTGTCCAACCCTTTTAGGATAAAATTAATTTATCATCGCGTCGTGTTTCAGGTACCAAAGTACCTCAGTAAGTAACGGATTATATTCGGATTTAAATTTAAATAGGTTGCCTTTATTTTGAGAGAGTTTTTGTGTGTTCTATGTGATTATTATTTAAAGTTTTGATGAGTTGATTATTTAATGGGATTTGGAAGTTTAATTGTTTAAGAATTCAGGGTTATTCCA
Organism: Amphipoea oculea; assembly: GCA_945859645.1. NCBI lineage: Eukaryota > Metazoa > Arthropoda > Insecta > Lepidoptera > Noctuidae > Amphipoea > Amphipoea oculea. Next base: position 11,542,717 of record OX243886.1, on the reverse strand, counting down.
TGATGTTATAGGGTTATTTGCTTTACATCAAATCATTTTTGTTGGTACAGTCAGGGAAATTAATTGTTTAGCAAATTTGATACCCTACGTTAATGTGCCGTGTTGTAGCCATTTTGTAAAACTGTCAAAAAATGACCATTATGATTTTAATATACAGACAGTTTAAGTTGGTATACCCGAACCACTTTAGATTGTTGGCAATAGCGTTTATTGGTCTTTCCCTACAAATCTCTCCGTAAGAACCCAAACAAACAACGATGTATTGTTTTTTCAGGTGAGTAGTGCTCGTAACCGACATTCAAGTATGACGCGCACCCTAATTGCGTAACATACTATCAGTAGGAATCAGAATCATTTTGAAGCAAATTGCTAATCCATTGCTTCATAAGTTTGAAAAATTTGTCTGCTCAACACGTAAATAACGCAATGAATGTTGTTGAACTGTCAAAATGAAGCCGATTCCAATTGATAAGCTGTTACACAATTGCCCCGCAGAAGGCCAATTCTCGTACTTAAAAATCGAATCAAATTCAAGTCGTAATCTCAGCTCAGCGACAATCAACAATCAATGTCAAAAACTTTACAAAAAAAAAGTATGTAAATTGATTGTATTTTTGACTTGATTGACATTGACGTTCTTATTTATCACTTTGTAGTATATTTTGAACACCGTTTTTTTTTTTTGTAAAAAAGTTTTTGTTTTTCACTTTTTAGCTAAACCTACCTCACAGAAATTCAATTAACACTAGTGAATTGAAGTCACCGACTAGAAGAATCATCAAAATTCGCATAGAAATGCAGGAGATGCAGTACATTTATGCATATAACTTCGTACATAAGAATAATTACCTAATGTATTATATACCTTCCTGAAAGTATGTAGATCACATTAGTGAAAGAATTATCAAAATTGGTTCATAATTTTTTGAGAAAATCGCGGACATACAAACATACATACATACGGGTCGAATACAGAACCTCCTTTTTTGAAGTCGGTTAAAAATGTATGTAAATTGATTGTATTTTTGACTTGATTGATATTGACGTTTTTAATAAAAATACGGGAATTGTCTCAACGTCAGAGGGGCAATCCTCGTAATTTTAAGAACGTTGACAGTCTGATCTCAGTCTCAATCTGTCAAAAATACCTCTTATTTCCCTCCATTTTGACAAGTTTTTGACGTTTGTTTGTCGCCGAGATGAGACTGCGACTAGATTTTGAACGTTTTTAATTACGAGAATTGACCTGCTGATCGTTCAGGGGCAAAATGTCCAATTCTGAAAATGTCCGACGGTGTCAAAATGTATGAACGTAAACGAAGCAAAAGGAGTATATAAGGATCGCAGCAGATGGCGTTCTGTAGTTTATGAAACCCCCATGCGAAGAAGACATGTGTTTATGTAATCTGCGTTCGCGATTTATTTGCCAAAAATGTAAACAAATATGAATTAATGGAAAAAACTTTTTTACAAAAAAAAAACAACCGACATCAAAAAAAAAACACTATAAAGTAAAAAAAAAACACTACAAAGTGAAAAATAACTTTAATTTCGGAAGTCGGTGTCGTTGGTTCCGCATTTTCGTTTTTTGACACCGACTTCCGAAATTAAAGTTATTTTTCACTTTGTAGTGTTTTTTTTTTTTTGAAGTCGGTTGTTTTTTTTGTAAAAAAGTTTTTATTTTTCATTTTTTAGTTGTACCTACCCCACACAAATTCAATTAAGACTAGTGCATTGAAGAATTGAAGACACGACTCGAAGAATCATCAAAATTCCCATAGAAATGCCGGAGATGCAGTACATTTATGCATATAACTTCGTACATAAGAACAATTACCTAATGTATTATATACTAAAACCTTCCTGAAAGTATGTAGATCACACTAATGAAAGAATTATCAAAATCGGTTCAGCAGTTTTTGAGATAATCGCGGACATACAAACATACATACATACATACATACATACATACATACATACATACATACATACGGGTCGAATACAGAACCTCCTTTTTTAAAGTCGGTTAAAAATAACTTTAATTTCGGAAGTCGGTGTCTTTGGTTCCGCATTTTCGTTTTTTGACACCGACTTCCGAAATTAAAGTTATTTTTTAATTTATAGTGTTTTTTTTTTTTGAAGTCGGTTGTTTTTTTTTGTAAAAAAGTTTTTATTTTTCACTTTTTAGTTGTACCTACCCCACATAAATTCAATTAACACTAGTGCATTGAAGAATTGAAGACACAACTCGAAGAATCATCAAAATTCGCATAGAAATGCCGGAGATGCAGTACATTTATGCATATAACTTCGTACATAAGAATAATTACCTAATGTATTATATACTAAAACCTTCCTGAAAGTATGTAGATCACACTAATGAAAGAATTATCAAAATCGGTTCAGTAGTTTTTGAGATAATCGCGGACATACAAACATACATACATACATACGGGTCGAATACAGAACCTCCTTTTTTAAAGTCGGTTAAAAATAACTTTAATTCCTACACTATAAAGTTCAGTTTACGCTACAACTTCAAACATTTTTGTAACTTTTTCATTAGTGTTAGTCACTCTGAAATCAACTTAAGGTCATTGAAATAAAGTTGATATTTGTTTTACTTGAAATAGGGTGGGGGTGTGAAGCACTGCGCGCTTTTACTGTTATGTATACAGGATGTTACTGTAAGGGTATATCAATACACACGGGTTGAAGGGTGTATCTGGTCTAGAATCTCTGTACAAAATTTCAGCTCAAAAGCAGTAACTTTGAAAATGCTTAATATTTTTTTATTTCGATAGTTTATTAAATTGAAATCATAACAAACGTGTCACCGCAATACGAGGGTCATTAGCCATTATCTGTAGTGTGTCTGCGTGCCTAGTACACGCACATCACACCGCCGCGCCCCAGTGCAACGCTGTGATGTCGAAATAAAAAAATATTAAGCATTTTCAAAGTTAATGCTTTTGAGCTGAAATTTTGTACAGAGATTCTAGACCAGATACACTCTTCAACCCGTTTGTATTGATATACCCTTTCCGTAACACCCTGTATATGTATGTTCCAACTAATTGTTCAGTAGTGGGAATGGATAATTTAACTTAAGTTGTCATGAGTAATGAGTATCTTCAGTGAATAATAACTTCGGGATTGTGAAGTTGTAAACTTAGTTCATATTAGTGAAGTAATATTTAGGTTGGGACACATCTGTGTGAAATGTTTCGTAAATTAAGCTGTCTATACATATAATTATAATTAACTTATCAAATGTATAATGAGAGCTGCGTTGGCTCAGTGGAAACAGCGTAATTTACGAGTCGTAGATCATGTGTTCGAATCCAAGCAGGCAGTTAATTTTGTGTATTTTTTAAATTTCTCCCTATTTCTCACATGGTGTACATAATAAATAGTATTCTATTCTATTCTATTCTCTTACCCCCTTACTAATAAACGTATTATATCAAATGAATAGTTACACACCGATTTCTCCCTTTCAGTCGTCAGTAACTTTCGAAAGAAGAAGACAAGCGTTGTGTCTATACAACGTTTATTAGTAAGGGGATTAAACGATAAAGGAAAGCATTCAGGAAACTGGCATGTCATCGAACCAAAAATTATAACACAAATGTTACATCTAGCAAAACCCACACTGGACCCGCATGGTTGACAGCCCACTCCGTGTCCCAGCAGTGGGAACATTATAGGCTTATTATGCATATACTTGCGTAACATCACGCGTGTATTCTTGAAATGGGTATGGTGTTGAACCCTCAAATACTATCCCTCTCTCTGTCGAGTCTCTGTGTGAGAGAGAAAGTCGTATGGAGGGGGCATAACGCTTTTTTGTTAGGATTATTTCTACCAGTTTACTCGTACTGCAAGCCCCGTTAAAGAACTTAGTCCTAATATTATCATAAAAACTAAAATGCGACTAGGTACTGAAAAGGATGAAACAAGAAAGTACAGAGGCCAGCACATCAAGCTACCCCAATCTGTCAAGTTTTCCCCATTTAATTTGAACCTTATTACTTTGAAGTAAAGTTGAAAATCTATCAAAGAAATTTGACAGATTGGGGTAGCTTAATGTGCTGGCGTCTGTACCTTCCCGTGATCGCATGCCGTTGTACTAACATATTATAAGCTATGGTAGCATGCGACCACGGGAAGGTACTTTCTTGTTTCATCCTTTTTAGTAGTCGGGTTTTAGTTTTTAAACTTATTTTTATTTAATCATTTTGGGGCTTATTTCAGTAATATTTATATTTTTGAAATGTGCTTATTAAGCCCTTTCATTTGATACCCAACAAGGCATGGCTAAACAATTTTTTTTTTAGATCATGACTTTATGTCCGCTAGAGGGCGCCGTATTCAATTCAATGTGACGTCACATAGCTCATAACCAGCGGATGATCAAAACGCTTCCAACGATACCTTATTTGTCTAATTATGGCAAGTAGTTTAGAAGTTATGAGGGAACAGATGAACATACATACATACATACTCGAACATACATACCGGTCAAAATCATAACCCTCCAGTATGCCCTATACGTATATTTTGTTGCTGACTGTCCCAACAATCTGTTAATAGATAAGTAGGGTATCCGAACGGAATAAAATAAAAAGAGTAAGGGGATCAGGCCAGAATGACAAAGTTTATATTGGATCAGACAGAAACTGAAACATAAAATAATCACCAGCAAGGGATCCGGTCAAGGAATCCGGTCGAAATAACTCGCAAGTTCAATAGCACTTTACACACAAAAAGGAGTTCCTATAACAAAGAGAAAAGGCTTCAGTTATTAAGGCGAAGCTGAAAAAAGCAATATTCCGCGGTACCTCAAACTCAATAATGGTAGCAAGTTAGTTTGCTCTGTACTCCGGCCACTGGTTAAGGGGAAGCTCGTAGTTTAACATTTTTAATATAGGCTTTGGTTGTCGGACGTAAAATTTCAAACGATTCTTTTTGGGGATTCGGACCCAAAGTGTGTCAACGGGACCCTAGTACTAAGGCTCCGCTGTCCGTCCATTCGTCTGCCACAGGGCTGTATCTTTTAAACCGTAATAGGTAGACACTAGTTTACACAGAGCGTGTATTAACATGGCGAGAATATAGTACTTGGTTCCAAAATTAATTGAGCGTATAGAGGTCATGTAAGTGGCTACACTAGTTAAGTAGATTAGTCACATAATATTGGCATAAAAAAACTAAAACCCGACTACTGAAAAGAATGAAACAAGAAAGTACCTACCTTCCCGTGGTCGCATGCTACCATAGCTTATTTAGTACAGCAGCGTGCGACCACGGGAAGGTACTTTCTTGTTTCATTATTTTCAGTAGTCGGGTTTTAGTTTTTAAACTTTTTTTTTATTAAATGATTTTGGGGCTCATTTCAGTACCTAATACTTATATTTTTGAAATGTGCTAGTTAAGCCCTTTTATTTGATATCCCACAAGGCACCATTCCAAAATATTTATTTTTAAATTCATTACTTAATGTCCTCTAGAGGGCGCCATATTAATTTAGTATAACGTCACATAGCCTATAACCAGCGGAAGGTCAAGACGCTTCTAACGATACCTCATTTGTTAAATTATCTTATGATAATTTAACAAATGATTAAACTTAAAAAGTACTTATGTACTTTTTAAGTTATGAGGGAACAGATGAACATACTCGTACATACATAGATACATACCGGTCAAAATCATAACCCTCCTTTTTGCTTCGCCGTAGTCGGGTAAAAAGAATATTTGGTTTCCGTTTCGAGGCAGCCCTGGCACAAAGTTTAGCTACAGACTTCTAGATGAGAATATTCGAAGAATTCATTAATTATGTCTTGAAGGCCCTAAATATGTAATACACAATGGTCTTCAGGTACTTGATAAGTTATGGGCTGAAAGAACAATAAATGAGGAATATTTATAGTAGAATTGTTAGCTGTATTTTAATAATAACAGCCGCAAGAATCGAGAGGAGCTTGTGGCTAAAAAATAACATCCGCACAGGTAGATCGATCAGATTAAGCTATGCTTGCCGCGGTTGGTCCGTGGACGGGTGACTATCTTTACATACCGAGACCCCTCCGTGCCTCGGAAACCACGTTAAGCCGTTGGTCCCGGCTATCATTCGTGGATCTTTGACAGTCGTTACGGGTCGTCAGTAGCCCGAAAGTCTGACAACCAGTCATACCAAGGGGTATCGTATTACCCAGTAACTGGGTTGTGGAGGTCAGATAGGCAATCGCTCCATGTGAAATACTGCTATTCAGCTGCATCCGGTTAGACTAGAAGCCGACCCCAACATAGTAGGGGAAAGGCTAGACAGATGTGAGCCGCAAGAATCGAAAGCAGTGGTAGCCTAGTGGCAACGGCCCTCGACTTACCGAGTTGTGGGGCGTGGGTTCGAACCCAGACAGGTACTTTACTTTGTGTAAATAATTTAATCACCACTGCTCTCAAAACGGTGAACGGAAACATGGCGAGGAAACCGGCATGTCCTAGAACTAAAATTCGAAGACATGTGACATCTACCAACCCGCACTGGGCCCGCTTGGTGGATTACGGCCCACTCCCTCTCACTGAGAGGAGGCCTGTGTCCCAGCAGTGGGAACATTATAGGCTGATTATAAATATTTAATTAATAGCATAATAGCACACGTATCAACTCGGACGTATCTCACGGCCTCTTGTTATAATTTTGACTTTTGACTCACGGCGTTCACAAGCAGAAACTTTGAGACCCGCCGGCGGTCTCCATGGCCTCCTGAACTTAAACAGTTTTATTTATTGTCGACAGGGAGATTGTAAAGAAATAGGTAAGTTCTTTTTGAGGTCTATCAGTGTTTTTTGAACCAATTTACGGAAATAAATATAATTTATTATCATTTAGGGAAAACACAGTAATAAATACTTAGTTCCAAAATTAATAGCGGACTGGGTTCTCCGAAGCTTCTACAAACGGTAACACATTTACGTTTTAACTACACAAGTTCTTGGAATCTATAAAAATAAAGCTTTCAATTACAGACAATTTCTTGAGAAATATTACTACCGCCTTCCGAACAATTCTTGAAAACGGTAAGGCAATTATTTTTCTTGAAAATTACCCTTAACCACAGTACATGGAATAAACAGTAGAACAACTACGAACAAAGGCCGTATTCTTCGCATTACAGACGCGCCGTTATAATGCTCCCAAAGACGTGCGCGACGCGACGGTGTGACGCGATTCTGGTAGAATAATTTTGAAGTTTTCATAGAAATTGTTCGACTACTAGATATACTTGTGGTGACGCGGGTTGTATGCGCTCGGAAAAACAGAGGCAGGTAGAGAGTTCCACTCTTTTGCTGTGCGCATTATAAAGGACATTTGCAAACGCTTAGTGCGAATTGGTGGAATAGCAACCATCCCTACGGATGGTAACTTGCAAAGCGTCTGGATTTTTCACTTTTCTATGAAACAGCTTTTTTTTTGGTAACCGACGAATAATTTCTTCGCCGAGCAGGGTCTAGAATCATGAGGTGATTTCATGGTTACAGTTTGCGCGTTGATGTCCCGACATCCTGTATACTGTTAAAAATACTAGTTTATAGTAAAAAAAAAAGACGGGTTGCACTCCGGGAGTGCCGGCAGAAGTGAAAACTTGAATATTAACGTTGAAATAAATCAATATTATTAATTGAATATTAATTCAATTAATAATTGATTTATGAAAAAAAATGAGTTATAATAACTCACTTTTTTTTTCATTATTTCTGCGTCCCTTTTTTCATTAATAGATGCACTTTGTTCAATTTCCATATTTTAAACACTTTATATACACGAATGTTACGAATACACAGCAGTGTGTCCACGTCCACTTCCACTTCGACTTCGACTTCGACTTCGACTTTGACTTTGACTTTGACTTCGACTTCGACTTCGACTTTGACTTTGACTTTGACTTTGACTTCGACTTTGACTTCGACTTCGACTTCGACTTTGACTTTGACTTCGACTTTGACTTCGACTTTGACTTTGACTTTGACTTCGACTGTGACTTTGACTTCGACTTCGACTTCGACTTTGACTTCCACTTCTGGTTCCACTTCCACTTCCACTACCACTTCCACTTCCACTTCCACTCCATCCATCCATTGTCGTGTGTCACTAAACTTGGTTCACTTCGGTTGGCGCCGCCGTAGAAAGAGAGGGGGGGGGGAAATCTCTCCTGACGGTCACGTGTCCTGACGCGATGCCCTGACGCGAGTTTAACATTTTTTACCCATTACAAAAAGTGTTCAACGCCGCTAAAGAAGTTTTCACTTCAAAAAAATACAAGTTGAATTTCTGTTTTACAATTCTACTGTGCCTTAACATCGGCAACATTTCATTTGCTAGAATCATTATAATTTAGCTCAATACAGTTAAGAAAATAATTGCTTATCAAATTAACACACTCTGTCAGTTTGCAGTATTAAAGCTATTTCATACAACTGTCAAAGAATGACGATTGTGATTGAATTTACGGACAGTTTCAGATGGTAGTCAATTAATTTCCCTGACATTAAGTAATATAAGCCCTTGTTTAACAGGCTCGTTGGTCTCGTGGTTGCAAGCGCGACTGCTGAGCGTAAGGTCTTGGGTTCGATACTTTAAAAGAGCTTGAAGCTTCTGAAGCTGAACGCAAACAACTACTCCAGGAAAGGGAAGACAGCGAGGTGGAAGTGGAGAACATTATTGCAAAGAACACTTTCCTCAAAAATGAGCTGGCTGAGCTACACATTCAACACATGGACTTAACCGACCAGTATAGTCGACTACAAGATCAAGTGTCAATGTTTCAAGAGTGTAGTGACACCCACGAACTGGCTTTGAACCATATTGCAGAACTTAAACAGCAATTATGTGATGCCCATAAGGCCCTATCTCTCTCAGAGTCTGTTAAGGTCAGTGAACAGGTTGCTAACACGGATAACCTTTTTTATCGACTGGTAGGTAGTAAGTCAAAATCAATGTGTCAGCCAGCTGTAACAATAGATTTGACTGGTGATGATACCATACCATTGTGTCCAATTGTTATGAGTCATAATAAACTAAAGAAATATATTAAAATTAAGAAATTAATTAAACGGTCACAGAGAGCAATTAAGAAACAAAATCTTTTAAAATTAAATATTTCCCTTAGAAGGGAACGTGTTATCCTTTCTAAAAGTTTAAATAGTTGTACTGTTGAGTTAGATGAATGTAGGGAAAAATATGACATTGATACAAAGCTCCTATATAATGATATACTACACAAGGAGCACTTGCTGAAGGATATTTTTGAGAAATATGAGACTTCACAACAACAACTAAGTGAGCGATTATTTGAGGCTGGGGAACTACTGGAGTTGGTGAAGTGCAATGCTGAGAGTTATGAGTTTCTGACTAATAATCTCTCATGCAGCTGTGCCAACCAACCACCACCACCTCCTCAGCCTCAGAGTGACTTGTCTCCACCGGTGTTGGCTCTTCCAGCAGAGTCCTGTGTTAGTACACAGAATAATAAATCAATTTTTTTTAGTGACGAAGTAGGTTCAGGCTTTGGAAAAATATTACTTAATTACCTTAGCCATAGTTTTACCAATCATTGCTATCATAACATAAGTTTTAAACAAATGATTAAAAGAATTGCAAACACAAACCTAGACAATTATTCTACAATGGTTTTGCTACTAGGTAAAAGTACTGGTATTACCAGAGAGGACATAGTGGATGGTGTGAACACCTTATTAAAGTTAAACATAGGTAAGCTAATGTTGTGTGCTTTACCTTACTCTGATACTCTATCAGAAGATGAGAATAAATATATATATAAGTTGAATAACACTATTCACATGCTGACATGTTATCATAGTGACAAATTATTGTTTTTTGACACTAATAAGTTTGTTAGTGGTTTTAAGTTAACTCAGAGAACTTTATCTCTGTCTTGGGAATGTAGAAATATGATTGCTATGTTGATAGCATATAATATTAACGGTGTTATAGCTAATATAACAAATTCTAGTATTAGGGACGAGTCTGTGTTGTCTAGTCATACTAACAACATAGTGATGACTAATTATGAATCTTCATGTTGTACGAAGGAGGGTCCACCTACAATACCAACATCTTTGGAGGCCACTACCAGTCAGATAGGGTATTCTCTTCCTGCTGGAACTCATACGGGCTTCCTAGACACTTCAGTCGTAGTTGTGGAGGTCTCTCCGGATAACTCTTTAAACTAGTCAGTAAGACAACAGAAGTTACCCCTTCAAATAACCTATTACTATCAGAGAATAATAAAAAGGTATCTTCTGGCAATATTACTCAGAATAATAAAAAACCAAAGGGAGGGCAACATGTTTTAAAATTATTTAACCAAAATATTCAAGGTTGCTCTTCTAAATTACTGGAAATAGAATTGTTTTTAGAAAAAACCAAGTTTGATGTCATTTGTTTAACAGAACATTGGTTAAAAGCTCATCAAGTAATGTCAATTAACTATGAAAATTATTGTGTAGTTAGCCATTTCAGCCGAACATGTATGATACATGGTGGATCATTAATATTAGTTAAAAATTCTGTTAAATCAAAGGAACGAAAAGACATCGTCGGGCTTTCTGTTGAACACACCATTGAATTGTCCTGTGTTGAGCTCGATAAGCATGTAATAGTATGCGTATACAGACCTCCAAGTTACCAGAATCTATCTGTGTTTGATTCTGTAATGGAAGATGTGCTAAAGAAACTTTCTGCTAGTAGTAAGTCAATAATCATATGTGGCGATTTTAATATTAATTTATTAGAAAATAACTCAAATACTATGAGATTATTAGGTCTTTTTAGTTCATTTGACTTGTCAAATGTTTTTATTGAACCCACCCGAGTGACAGCTTCCTCTGCCACTTGTATAGATAATATTTTCTGTAACTGTGATTATTTACACAAACAAATTGTAAATAAGTTGCCATCTGATCACAGCGGACAAACAATAACATTTTGCTCCTACATGCCTTTACAAAAAACTCTAATAAGGTTTAGGCCAATTACATCTAAAAATTTAGAGAAATTAAATAATTCTTTAGCAAGTAAATTATGTGTTCAGAGTTTTAATCATTTATGTGACCCGAATGAGTTCTACGCCGAGTTCTTTTCACTATTAAACACGCAATTTAATGACACTTTCCCACTAAAGACTAAAAGTATTTACACAAAGTTCTTATTTAGTGATTGGGCGACTCCAGGTATTCGTAAAAGCAGGGAAAACCTTTTTGAACTTTATGGCCTAAAGCAACATATGAATAACACAAGCTTTCATCAGTATGTTGCTACATATTCTAAGACTTTTAAAAGTGTATGCAAAATAGCTAAAGCTCTTTATATTAGCAATAAAATAAAATCAGCCGATGATAAAATAAAAACTACCTGGCAAATAATAAATAATGAAACAGGTAGGAAAAAACAGCGTAATACTGAATTTAATTTAGAAACTGCACATGGCCCCATAAACTCAGATGTAGAAATTGCTCAGGAATTTGAAAACTTTTTTGCTAATATTCCCATTAAAACTACTGAAGCTTTAAATTCCTCACCCGCGCGTTCTGCTGATTTACTTAGAAAGAATGTTAAAGCATGCCCCTCGGAGTTTAGTTTTCAACATACGAACCCCCAGGCTGTTATAAAAGCTTTTAAAGATCTTAAAATTAAATCAACAGAAGATCTCTGGGGAATGTCTGTAAAAGTTTGTAGATCTATCATTGAAACGATTGCGCCCTATTTAGCTTTCATATTTAACATCAGTATAGACCAAGGAGTCTTTCCGGATCTCATGAAACACAGTAAAGTAGTTCCTTTATTCAAAGCCGGTGATAGTAAAGAACCCAACAATTATAGGCCTGTGTCAATTCTGCCAGTTCTCAGTAAGGTGTTTGAAAAGTTGATGCTCAATCAAATGTTACGCCACTTTAATAAAAATTCCATCTTTCATGAACAACAGTACGGTTTCACCAAAGGGCGTTGTACCACTGACGCCGGTGTCACCCTTATAAAGAACATTTTTAACGCCTGGGAGGAAGCACAAGATGCCATTGGAATCTTTTGCGACCTCTCAAAGGCGTTCGATTGCGTCAACCATGAGACACTTCTGCTGAAACTTGAGCACTATGGGATTAGGAATTTAGCTCTTGATTTACTAAAGTCGTATCTAAAAGATAGAAAGCTTAAAGTTCAAGTAAACGGCGTAAACTCATTGGGGTCTGAAATGGCAATGGGCGTTCCTCAAGGTTCGATATTGGGTCCATTCCTCTTTTTAGTTTACATTAATGATTTACCACAATTACTTCAAAATCAACCGAAGATGGTGTTATTTGCAGATGACACATCATTGATCTTTAAGATAGACAGACGGGCACAAAATCTTGACGACGTGAATAACTCTATTCTTCAGGTCCAAGATTGGTTTACGGTAAATAATTTGGTACTAAATGAAAAGAAAACCAAATGCATTAGATTTAAATTACCAAATGTTAGAAGTAGCGAATGTGACATCATACTGAATGGAGAAAAACTAGAATTTGTTGATCAAACGGTTTTCCTGGGAATCACGCTAGACGAGAAATTACAATGGGGACCTCACATAACATCTCTTGCGGGGCGGCTTAGCTCGGCCGCTTATGCTGTTAGGAAGATACGACAGTTAACAGATGTAGAAACCGCGCGTTTAGTCTATTTTAGCTACTTTCACAGCATTATGTCGTACGGCATTTTACTATGGGGTCGAGCTGCTGACATTGAATCCATCTTTATTTTGCAAAAGAGAGCTGTCAGAGCCATTTATAATCTACGTCGCCGCGAATCTCTCAGGGAACTATTTAAAAGGATTAATATTATGACGGTACCTTGCCAATTCATTTATGAAAATATTATGTATGTAAGAAAAAATCTACATCTTTTTAACAAAATAAGCGATAGACATAACTTTAATACAAGAAATAAAGATAAAATACATCAACCATTTTTCAGATTAGCCAAAGTACATACATCTTTTATGGGGTACTGTGTTAAATGTTACAATAAAATACCTTGTGATATATTGCAATTAAATGAAAGAAAATTTAAAACTCACATTAAACGTACACTTTGTAAACAAGCATACTATAAATTAGAAGATTATATCCAAGATAAGAACGCTTGGAAACATGCTGGTCCTGCTCCATAGGACAATCTAGAGTCTAGACAAAATCAAACTGGTTGCTAATTTAATTGTAAATTTTTTTATTCTTTTTTTTACATTTATTACTCACACCCTGACTTATTACTTGTATTTTGTTTTTTAATTAAAATCGTTTTGCTTGTACCATGTTTGTAAATATGTGAGCACCATGTATCTATCAGATAATTAATTTATATGTCATGGTTTCGTTTTTAATTCTTTTACCTATTGTGGTATAGTAATTTTATTGTAGGTGCATCGTCCTCACATGTTATTATATAATTAATGTACCCATGCAAAATATTGTACCTAAACATTTTAAAAGAGTAACGGTGGAGTTTCTTGCCCGTTCTTCTCCATACGAAAACTACCTTTTGGAATGGGCGACTAGAATCAATTCTATTTTAAGATAATTTTTGACGTTCAAAAGTGCCTTTTATGTGCCTATTTGAAATAAATGCTTTGACTTTGACTTTGACTTTGACTTTGATTCCCAGGTGGGACAAAGTGTTATTGGGTTTTCCATTAGGAATTTCTTAATAACAGTCTGGAGTTTGGAAGTTGGCGGTTTAATACCCCCGTGACTCGGATAGCACATTAAGCCGTTGGTCCTGCGTCTGATCCTCCCCGGTCGTGTCGGATTGCCGTCCCATTGGACTATGAGAGTAAAGGAACAGAGAGAGCACCTGTGTTTACGCACACACTTGTACACAATAATATCTCCTGCGTACCTGGTTAATCTCCGGTGAGATTGGCCACGGTGAACGAAATTCCACAAAAAAAAAAATCAAATCAAAAGTCATTTATTCAAACGTCAAAATTAAAAAAGACAGTCCCCCGAAACGCCCCCCCCCCCTTCGCCACTTCCTAGTGCTTTCGCTGGGGAGAAGTGGTGGAACAAACTCCCCAGCAGCACAGCTGTCAGTTCAGTTAGAAAATAATTGATTTTATACAATACTAAGTATACAAAGTAATTAACATTACAGGACACACAACCTTAAATTAAATTATTTGTCATTTTTTAATCCCCATTAAGAATCCCCATCAATCATGATTATCATTTTAAAACTGTGTTCTTTTGTCAGGAGCCATTACTTTAATTGATTCATTATAAAAATAATCAATGAGTCCTAACCTCCATAAGAATAGAATAGAATACTCTTTATTATGTACACCATATAAATTACAGACATAAATATAGGAACTTAAATAAGGACTTCATGGTTATTGTTGATTGTATCAATGGGGATTTGTGAACTTTTTGTCCACATATCCCCAATATGTACTCTATGAGACTTCAATGGGGATTTCAGGACAAAAAGTTCACAAATTCCCATTGATAGGGATTCTCAATGGGGTTTTGTGGAATATCCTACTCAAATCTGTCTGGAGGCTATTATTATTAATGTAAGCCCATTTTCGGGGTGGAGTCGCAAAAAGTAATGCTCTTGGTTTAATATTAATTAAGTACAATGTTGAACAAATGTTACAGTTAGTAGGAGCTGGTGTGTTTTTAGTAGATTGAGTATAATAACGGGTCAACACTCATTTAAGCTCTACTCATTAGTATTCATATAGCTCAAACCGACGTATGAGCTATATGAATTATGAATACTAATGAGTAGAACTTATAGCGTGGTTATTAAAAGTTTAGAGGGTGAGCAGTGTTAAGCCGCATAATATGGTCACTCTCGAAGGGATACTTTAATCTACAGGGTTTTACGGAAAGGGTATATCAATACAAACGGGTTGAAGAGTGTATCTGGTCTAGAATCTCTGTACAAAATTTCAGCTCAAAAGCAGTAACTTTGAAAATGCTTAATATGTTTTTATTTCGACATCACGGCGGCGCTGCACTGGCGCGCGGCGCGCGGCGGCGTGATGTGCGTGTACTGGGCGCACAGACACACTACAGATAATGGATAATGACCCTCGTAGTGCGGTGACACGTTTGTTATGATTTCAATTTAATAAACTATCGAAATAAAAAAATATTAAGCATTTTCAAAGTTACTGCTTTTGAGCTGAAATTTTGTACAGAGATTCTAGACCAGATACACTCTTCAACCCGTTTGTATTGATATACCCTTTCCGTAACACCCTGTATACTAATAATAAAGCCGAAGAGTTGGTTTGTTTGAACGCGCTAATATATGGAACCGATCGATAGTCCGATTTGAAAAATTATTTTTGCATTTGATAGTCCAATGCTTGAGGAAGGTTATAGGCTATTTAACATCACGCTAGGACCCTTAGGAGCTGAGCAAAAAGAAAACAAAAACAGAAAGAACGCTAAGCGAAAACGAAGTAATAGCGCGGGTAGGGGATGCGATGCAGCTTGTGCCAGTGGTGGATTTACCAATAGGCTGAGTAGGCTGGAGCCTAGGGCGGCAGATTTTAGGGGCGGCAAATTTGGGGCTAACATTTTTTTTTAAATGTCTTACTGAAATTAAAAAGATTAATATTTATATACCTACCATGTTTTTTTTTTGGAAAGAATATACGAAATGAATGCTCAAATTCAGGCTTCTACCGTAGATTTTATCACAGTTGCCGATCTTTACAAATCTCTTTGCAAGTTTTTCGTAGCTGACGAACGAGAACATTTTAAGAATGTTGAAGAAAAGGCGAAGCAGTATACAAAAGACATGGGACGTTATTGTAGAGGTCGGTAGGGGCGGCAAAATTTGAATAGCTTACTAGCGGCAAATGTGTAAATCCGCCACTGGCTGGTGCGACGGGGTGAATCGAATTTCACACGGACGAAGTCACGGGCAGAAGCTAGTGTAGTAATAAATATTCATATCACATATACACAACTCATTCCTTCTTCCCACGCGGGCCCTATCTGAATACCAGCGCTGCGACATTTATTTTTTAAATGTCGCAGCATCATGCTGAGATAGGAGCCCTTTGGCCTCGTATAGGACTTTCTGTTTAATTTTTCTTTTTTATTATTCACATCACCCACCACCTCATTTCTGCCTAACCCATTAGGGATGAAGGCGTTATGTTATGTTTTAACAGAAATATAAATTAAAAATGTTTAAGTCCCACCATCTGTAGGTTATTCAAATATTTCTCGTACGGAAACCGAAGCAGAGCAGTTGTGGCTCAGTAGTAACGGCCCCGACTTTCGAGTTGTGGGTCGTGGGTTCGAACCCAGACAGGCGCTTTACTTTGTGTAATTTATTTCATCACCACTGCTCTCAAAACGGTAAGGGAAAACATCATGAGGAAACCGGCATGTCTTAGAACCAAACATTCGAAGACATGTGACATCTACCAACCCGCTCTGCGCCCGCGTGGTAGATTACGGGACACTCCCTAGCACCGAGAGCAGGCTAGGTACTCTAGGTAGGAACATTTCCTACGACCCAGTTGTAGTGTAGTTGTACAACAGGGACACAATCTTCCTCTCGGTGCTCTAGGCTGATTATGTAATCGATCCTAATTGATTTTGCAGTAATCAAAAATGCTGAAAAAGATCTCTTGTTGAAGCTTTAAAACACGCAGACAAGCCTGCGGTTATACATAGTACCCAATAATGGCACAATGTCCTAAAAATATGCAAAGATACCCTTTTCTGCTGCCATAAAACTTACTACGACACTAACCAGCAAGTCCTAGAACCAAAAAGTCGATGACAATCCGCGTTGGCCCGTGTGGTGCATTGCGGCCCACTCCCTTTCACAGAGAGGAAGCCTATGTTCCAGCCGTGGAAACATTATACGAGTAGGTTGATTATGAATGCTCATAATGGAAATCAAAGTCATCAACCGTTTAGCTATAATGTTATTACAACATTAAAACTCTCAAATCTAAACAGGAGACTGCCAACAAAAACATTGTAACAATGTTCGTTGATTAATTAATTCTGCCTACGCAATGTTCCGGAGCGTTTGTTTACGTTGTTATAACTCTTACAATCAGCTGCGTATATTGACTTTGTTTTCAAAGAGTTATATATAAGAATGTATAAATGCCAAGGAGTTACTGATGCTACTTTGTGCCTAGCCATTTCCTAACTATGTTGGGGTCGGTTTTCACTCTAACCGGATGCAGCTGAATACCAGTATTTTACATGGAGCGACTGCCTATCTGACCTCCATAACCCAGTTACTGTGTAATACTATACCCCTTGATAAGACTGGTTGTCAGACTTTCGGGCTTCTGACGACCCGTAACGACTGTGAAAGATCAACGAATGACAGCCGAGAGCAATGTCTTAACTTGCTTTCCGAGATACGGATGGGTCTCGTTATGAAATGGATTGACGTGTTACTTAGCCACGAGCCGAGTATAAGTAGATATTTTATACTCCCTTTTACAGTTATAGCTAATCTACGGCGTAAAAAATAAAGACACTTGAAACTATTTTAATTAATTACTTTTTATACTACTAGCATTATTAAGCTGCACCGGTCCGGAAAGTATAAGCTAATGGTTATTTATTAGCTTTTTTATGAAACAGCTTAAGACTCTACTTAGTTTCAACTTAGACAGCTTACTTAGCTAAGAGTGGGATGTAATATGGCGGAGAAGAAAAATATTTTGTTTCGTTTCTTTTAAAAGAAGATTATTGAAAATTTATCCTCTTAGGGTGACCGTAGTAAAAAGATTAACGTCTTCACTAATACTGGGAAACACATAAATGTCATTTAGGTGTCACATGGCCCAGTTGTTAAGGCCTCGCCTCTAATTCACGAGGTTGTGGGTTCAAAACCGGGCAGGTACTAATCTGATAATTCATATGTACTGTCTGAGTTTATCTTGGAGTGAAACAAAACATCAAAAGGAAACCTGGAGTTTACAAGAAAGCGAAAAAGAAATATTATGTAAATATTGACGTTCAAAGGTGTTTATAAGGTTTGTCCGCGTGGATCCTTGACGTGGACCAACCTTTTGAACCCAATTTAGAGATCCTTACGAAGTTTGAAAAGGGATAGTTTCTATGAAATTATGTTAAGTTGAAATAAAATAAAAATAACTTTTGGGATAAACTATTTTGTGGTTTGGATTGAATAGGTATTACCGATGACCTTAAAAAGGTGACTGGGACAGACTGGATGCGGATGGCAGGGGACAGGGTGTTCTGGCGCAGCCTGGGAGAGGCCTAGATCTAGCAGTGAACTGCAATGAGCAGTTTAACCAGATACAGCTGAATGCCAGTATTTTATATGGAGCGTCTACCTATCTGACCTCCACAACCCAGTTACTGGGTATCACGATACCCTTTAGTAAAACTGGTTGACAGACTTTTAGGCTTCTGGGTAGTAACGACTTATAGAGGTATGAGGAACAGGGAGTAAAGTTCACTCATACTCTATAGAAAAGGGAGGATCCTCCGACCAGACGGTTGTTGTGTCTGGCGGGCAACTGCCGATGATTCATGTTGGGCCGTTATATCTATGCTAGTTGCGCGGTAAACTCTGCTTGCGAGATGCAGGATTTTGCATGACGTCAGTATGACGCGTTGTTCGCATGTGGCGTTGTAGATACCGCTACAGACTTTCAAACGAATGACAGCCGGAATCAACGGCTTAACGTGCTTTCTGAGGCACGGAGGAGCTTTGGTATGAAATGGATGGTCACGTATCAACGAACCACTGGTCGTTTGTTTTGTCCAGCTCGTCCGGGCATCTTCTACGGGGTCTGCCGCGACGCCTTCTAGCTGTGTCAGGGCTCCACGTGGTGGTTATTTTGGCCAACAGCTTATTGGACTTCAGCTTTGCGGATTTTTGAGCAACATCAGTAATCTGTGTTTTGGAGCGCAGTGTGGTGTTGCGAATAATACTGCGCTCCATTGCACATTGGCAAACCTTGAGTTTGGACTTTTGAATGTTTGTCAAAGACCAAGACTGGGATCCATAGGTTAGAATGAACCTCTCATAGATATGGAACCTCTTGAACCTCAATGAATTACACAATAAAACCTTCCTCATAAAACACTTCATCCGTTAGTGAAAACCGTATGAGAATCCGTTTGGTATTTTTTGAGTTTATCGCATATTTACGGATAGACAAATTCGGCGGGGGACT
Organism: Amphipoea oculea; assembly: GCA_945859645.1. Classification (NCBI taxonomy): domain Eukaryota; kingdom Metazoa; phylum Arthropoda; class Insecta; order Lepidoptera; family Noctuidae; genus Amphipoea; species Amphipoea oculea. The sequence goes on along the minus strand of OX243886.1, from coordinate 11,523,449 downwards.
TTGTTTTATATAATATCTAGTAACAAGCAAATTAAATGTTGCGGGCAGAAGGGATAAACAAAATAAAAATTAAAGCCAAGTTCACAAGAACTGTGGCAATACCATCCTTGTTTCCACAATTAAAATTTTACCCTTAATTAAAGCTTTGTTTGTTTTAATATAAAAGGGAAGCAAGTTTAATTTAACGTACAATCTCTGGGCCCAGACGGAACGGCCCGGACGGCCGACCGAGCACACGCCATCTAACTAAGGGGCCGTCTCCACGAGCGAGGGAATCGCAGCGATAGTCTCGCCGTGCCATCAAATTTTCGCCGCGGTGATATCGCCGTGTGGAGACATGTTCTAAGAGTGTATAAAAATATGTGGCACGACGATAATATCGCCGCTATTCTCTCGCTCGTGGAGACGGTCCCTAAGTGCTAACATTAAATTACTCGCGGGTATCAATTCCGACCCGGGACCGAATCGGAAGCAAGCGGGATTCCGACCGCGGCACGAAACTTACCTCGTAAAGGATCACACATAAATTAGGTTGTGTCTATTGGAACTTATATTTGATTTAACGCTAGCTTGGAAAACTTGGCTTGATATTCTGATGAAGTTCCTAATTCTGTGCCCGTATTATATAGGTATATTTTTGGAACGAAGGTCCTTATCGCACGTTATAACTTTATAAGTTATAGGTTTATAACTCACACTCTGCACACTTGGCGGCTTATGAGTCGATTCGCATGAATTTACTCGCCCGAAAAGTGCGAATCGCCATGCCGACGGTTTAGGTCCACAACTAAAAACACAAAGACGTTAGGGAATGTTATCATGCTTATGCATGATGCTTAATGAGTTGGGCAATTACAATTAGTACCAAATGCCTGCGCTGTTGCTGTTGACTAATTAAAGTTAAATGTTACATAAGGGGCTGTTTATTTATTACGTAAGAGAATTTTGACCACTTTCTGTCCCCCCCCACCCCCCTTAAGTAAGAAGAAATAAGACTTGGATGAACCCCCTCCCCCTTTCAATCTTACGTATTGATCAGTATCTACAAAAAATGCAATTTTTGGTTAACTTTTTGATCTACCGTAAGAACAATCTCGACCCCTCCCACCCCCATGTAAGAAAAAATAAGACTTGTTCGGACTCCCTCAAATCTTCTTACGTAATAAATGAACAGCCGAATGAGCAGCAGAGACAAACACACTTTTACACGTCAATCATATTTTAAAAACTAGATGAGGTCGGATTTTGATTGCCATTAACCAGGCTTAAATCCAGACTCCAGACTGTTACTGAAAAATTCCAGATGAAAAAACCTTATAACATTTTGCCGGGAATCGAACTCAGGAGCTCGTGATCAACAGTAACGCTTGCGACCATCAATAGAACAACGGGGCAATTAATAAAATTGTATAAACGTTATTGAACAAAGTTTTCGTATATTTAAAATAATATAGGTACAAAAGACATAGAATGACGCTGTATTCCCAGAGAAGTGGTACACAGAGATGTCCTTTAGAAATTAGACAGTTTTACTAAAAAAAAAAAACTTCATATTCATTGATTTGCAAGAAAAAAAAATTGCATTTTAAGTGGGTTCATTTTGCTGCGAAATAATTTTACGTTTGTATAATTATTATTGTGAGCCTTGGGTGGCCAAGTGGTAACGGCCGCGACTTACGAGTGAAAGTTCTGGGTTCGAACCCAGACAGGGACTTTGTGTATTTTATTTCATCATCACTGCTCTGAAGATGGAGAACATCGTGAGGAAACCAGCATGTCCTAAAACCAAAAATTCGAAGACATGTGACTTCCACCAACTCGAACTGGGCCCGCGGAATGGCATATAGCCTTCTCCCTCACACCGAGTGGAGGCCTGTGTCCCAGCAGTGGGAACATTATAAACTGATTATGATAATTATGATTCAAACTAGGTACGTTGAATGTTAAAAATAATACGTTTTAAATATACAATTAGGATTCACTGTCATTGCTATCACAATTTGTATGTTTAAAATCGCTCAACTTAAATTTCCTAACCAAATTATATGCCACATAACAACAAAAAAAAAAACAATAACAAAAAAAAGTGTTAAAATGGGAGCACTTTAATACTTTTTTTATTTCAATTTTAATAGTACATTATGATACATGTGTGCTATGTTGATCATTAAACTCGAGGCGGTATTATTCGCGCGAGCCGTAGGCGAGCGCGATAAGGTAGCCGAGAGTTTAATTATCAATGCACAATTGCACACGCGTATCATACGACGTTTTTCAACACACTTGTGAGGAAAAAAACAGACTTGTATTGTTAAATATTAACTTGTATGGATAATGGCGGGCTTGGTTTGTCATTCCGCGCGCCGCGCTGACGTGCGCGCGCAGGTTTATCGTTACCCATAGAGTAAGTAATGGTCATTCCTACACCTGCGCGCGCATTGCTAGCGCGGCGCGCGATTATTTACTTAAAGGCAAAGACAGAACCGATATACAGCCTATAGAAAAAATATAATAAACGCAAAATAATGTTAAGACTGATCGTAGTGTTGTCGTATGTCAAATTGTAGTTTAGTTAGTATGGAATTAGAAAGTACTATTTGCATAGAGAAATATATATTAATTCAGTGAGAATCAGCAATAATAGAACGCCAGTGGTCTTTTCCGTTTGGTTACGGGAGGGACGACGGAAAATTATAAGGTGCATCCAGACAGAGCGAGCCATGCGCCGCAAGGGCTTTTTTTTGTATGTTAGATGCCTCAGCCTGAGGCAACCATACATATAAAAAAATCATTTGCGGCACATGCCTCGCTATGTGTGGATGCACCCTTAGGTAAAAACTTAAAAAAAAATTAAATTTCGCGGTCTACCACGACCGCGAAATTTATTTTTTTTTTAAGTTTTTTACAATTCGCAGGTCAGTATCAGGTTGTATCTTGATCAAAATGTAAGTATATTTATATAATAGATATGTATTTAAAGAATTATAGTCATTAGAATCATTAATATATATATATTTAAGTTAGATTTGTTCCCTAAGAACTTTTCCATAAGAGATTTGTTCTTATGGAACAAATCTAACTCAGAAAGATGTATTTAATGATTCTAATGATTATAATTCTGTAAATACGTATCTGTTATAGTCGCGAATCATATTTTGATCAAGATACAACCTGACACTGAACTGAAAATTGCAAAAAACGTTAGAAAAATTTAATTTCGTGGGCTACAACTGCGCATTCATCTTAAGGTAAATAAATTTTAGTTCATCTTGGGACCAAGGACAATTCAGACTATTTAAAAAAAAAAGTAAAATATGGCTCGCGGATTCTTTTTGGCATGAAGTCTCTTTGAAGAGATTAAAAAAAAAACGCACTTCTCCGACCTCCGACTAGTAAATTAAATAGTTATCTGTGGAAATAAAACACAAGTACCGTAACGTAAAGAAAAAGCACGCGTTTGTAATACACTGCATTATGGATCTAAAAGCTGTGCATTAAGAGCCATTTTACGAGCATGTGTGTTGAAAAGCAATTTATTTTAGACTAAGTACAAGACCCTTTTAACATCACCTTGTAGTCTTTGAGATAAAACTAACAAACTAAGCGTGAATTGAATTTTAAGAGAAAAAAAAAAATGCCTAAAAATCACGGTCTACCTCTATAGAAGAAATGTGATTATTTCGGGGTTTTATTTTACCATAAAGCATATTGTATATTTACGACGTATTATTTTGAACTGTCAACGTTCTTAGTTTGAATCATAATTACGCAAAGGTACTAGATACTTACTAATGACTTTTTATGCGCTCCAATATTTCATTCTATGATTAGCAAAAGTCATAACTCAATTTGGAAAATAAAACATTAAGCGCCATTTTTATTACCCTCATTTATCAAAAACGATTTTAATATAAAAATTTTAATTTCCTTTATTATTACATTTTCGTTATCCTGAATAATCTGTTTTAGCAACAATTCATTTTTGGAAAAAAAAAACAATTTTGCTAAACATACCATATATTGACATCTACTTTCAAAAATTTATTTCACCAATAACTTTCCTGTTCTTGGTAAGAGCAAGAAAGTTATTGGTGGAATGGTGGTGTAAAGCGATTCAAAGATTATATTTTTATAATTTAACTTATTCATGTCTTAACAGATTCTATAAACAAATCTACGCCCGTCACAGCAGCTGTCTGCAAAACTTCAGTGAATTTATAAAGTTTCAATTAGTCCTGATACAGACGGAACCTTAAAAATGTAAAAAGTTTGGGCACGGAGGGAAATATTTTGTTTACAAACTTTCGTCCAAGTTTTCTTGTTTCGAGTCTTCATATTTTTGGTTTTTAATTAAGAATCTAATTGCCATATTTTTGACAGTTGGCAATATTTTTTAATATAGTATTTTAATTACATATTTGTAAACCGTTGTCTTTGGGTTTTATTTCTTTGGGAAGCGGAATAAACAGGTTTACCTGTTTTTTTTTTCGTATTGCCAAACTCCCATGCTCAGCAGACATAATTATTAGTAATTTTAGTTATACCTACCCCCTTACTAATAAACATATTATATCAGATGAATAGTTACACACCGATTTCTCTCTTTCAGTCGTCGACTTTCCCGTTGTGTAATTATACAGACGCTATACAATGTTTATTAGTAAGGGGGTTAGTTTTTATCCAACAAATAAAGTTTAATGACCTACTAGCAGCGCTCCGCGGTTTCACCCGCGTAAGTTTCGATCCCGTGGGAATATCGGGATAAAAACTATCCTATGTCCTTTCCCAGGACTCAAACTATCTCTATACCAAATTTCATCGAAATCGGCGTGAGAAGGTAACATACAGGCAGACAGACAGAGTTACTTTCGAATTTATAATATTAGTATGGATAATATATTGCGCTTTTATAACTTTTCACGTGACGATATTGTCGTGGAAGACCACGTCACGGCATCACAAAAACACAGGAAAGTAAAATATATGGAAACACTAGCAGCACCCCACGGTTTCACCGCGGTTTGCATAAGTGTTGATGTCGTGGGAATATCGGGATAAAAAGTTTCATCAAAATTCAATAGTTTTTGCGTGAAAGAGTAACAAACATCCAACCATCCATTCTCACAAACTTTCGCGTTTATAGTATTAAATTTCCGTCCACCAATCCGTTATAACATGCACGAGCTGATTTACATCCGTCACCTCACACATCAGGTCCAGTTGAAAACCAGCGTCAAGCACTAGTTGTCTGGCATTTTTGATAAACTGGCTCTTTTTGGCGCAGCCATGAGGTACATTTTCCTGCTAATTTCTTACATCGGACTTAACACTTTTTATTTGATGTTTATTTGTTGCTATCTGATGTATGTACATGATACTGTATTGTTTGTCTTTTAGTCTGTGCTGAATAAATGTATTTTCTTTCTTTTCTCTTACGATATTCCACGATTATATCGTGACGTTAGAAATTATAAAAGCACACAATATTCTGTTGACACAATCCCTTAGTCGATTTAAAAATTTGACTTTACAAGCTAAAAAGTGTGTGTTCAACTAAATTATCTCAGTCTGGTGTTACTCGGGGCACGCCGTTATAGCGGCGGTAAAACCCGTCATGGAGGCGTGGATCGAGAGGCGGCATGGCGCCCTCAGCTTCCGGCTGACGCAGGTACTCTCTGGCCATGGCTGCTTTGGGATGTACCTGTGTCGTATAGGTCGGGAGCAGACGCCGGTGTGTCACAACTGTGCGGCTTGCCCTGAGGATACGGTGCAGCACACGTTGGAAGAGTGCCCAGCTTGGGCAGGGCTGTGCCATGACCTCATCGCGGCAATAGGCCGGAGCGATCTCTCGCTCCCCGCCGTCGTTCAATCGATGGTCGAGAGCGGGAGCGCATGGGACGGAGTTGCCTCCTTTTGCGAGGATGTCATGTCTGCAAAGAAGGCGGCCGAGCGGGAGAGAGAAGCCGCATCCCCTCTCCCCTCCCGCAGGAGACGCACCGGGCGCCCGAGAAGGGCGCAAAACGATCTGCGACCTCCATGAGAGGTGCCCTGCGGTCGACGGACTAGGGGCGTCAGTCGTCCAACCAGACAGGCCCGAGTTGGCGCTACAGTGTTCCACGCACGCCACTCGAGAGTGGGTGCGGCCATTATAGGAATGGGCGCACGGGGAGGTGGGACCCGCTGAAGAACAGCGGGTCGAGGCCTGCCGGGGGAGCAGTGAATGCTTATGCGAATCCCGCACCCCCGGCCATAGGTAGAGGTGGAACACCGCGGTGGTTTTAGCCGGTAAGCCGGCTTGCCCCTCTGTCACCCCCACAATAGAGAAAGTCCATGAGGATTTCCACAACAAGAAAAAAAAAGTCTGGTGTTACTCAAAAATGTTATAACATTGAATTAGAACCGTCCACGTCATTATTATTAATTAGTTAGCCGTTGGAAATATTATGTAGCTGGATAAATCCACTTAGCGTTAAAAGCGGCGTTAATAAAAGAAACCTTAAATATTTATGTAGCTTTTAAGTTTAACACGTTTTTTGATCGAGAGCCAAGAATAAAATATGTTTTACTCTTAATTTTTTAAAAAGGTTAATTGTAGGGCTCTAGGGAAGGTACAGGTAAAATAAAACGATGAATTTTATTTTTCGAGTTTTAAAGCTATTTATTTGAAAAGCCCTATACAAGGTCAACAGAGGCCTATGTCGAGCAGACGAACTGCTATAGGCTGATAATGATGATGATGATGCTACCAGGTCAACTGAGCTTCTTTGCCGACAAATCACTCTTAGAATATAATCTGGCTAGGTCATGATGCGTTTTGTATAGATACATGATGCGAGAGTCCTTTCATTTACGAACTGTCCTTTATTGTTATTATTGAAAATTGTTATATTTTTGTAAGGAATTATTATAATATTATTGTTGACATACATGTAACTTAACTTTATGTACTTACCTACATTTTATTGTACGCCCTAAGGGCAGGACATAGCTGCTCGCAAATTCTTAGACTAACACCAGCTGTATTATGTACACTTTCCTATGATCCACAATAAAGATGAATTGAATTGAATTGATTTGGACAGGACACCTGGCGAAGCAAAGTGATGACAGGTGGGGACCGACCTCAGCAAGCGTAGCTTAACCTTTTGAACGCCAGAGTATAAACGTATCGCCGTACCCCTGACGCCAGGCCACCTTAACAAAACAACACACACACACTTAAAACAACAAATTTCTCGATATTGGTAGTTTATTTATATTAGTTTCATGCAACACAATATAGACGGAAGCTTAAACTTTTAAATTATATAAATAAAAACACACAAAAGTAATGATTAAATTGTTTATTTCATAATATGGTGCGACCCGTGTGACGTGTATTTTGTCATATATTTGTGACGTTGGCGTTCAGGGTAAGATTTCGTTTGTCACATATATGTGACAATGGCGTTCAAAAGGTTAACCTTGAAGATTGATCCGTGCAACAGCTATAATTAACCTCGAGCCCCTTTATGAAAGCGACTATAGGTACTAAGTACTTATTATGCAGATCATCCAACCCACGAGAAAATTGGCCAAAAAGCCTTACATAATTGGCCATCCCCATAATTTTATTACTTATTTTTAAAACCGTAACCATATTTAATAAACATGAATTTAATCTACTTAAATACAAATTGGGCAACATGGAAGAGGGCTGCAAAATTGAGTTTCAAAATTAAATGAACATCCGCAAAAAAATAATTTGTTGTGATGCCATTATGATATTATAAATTAGCCTCGTCCAGATTACTTGTGTCCTTTTCGTTCATTGGGGATTAGAAAGAGTGAAAGAAACTTGGAGTTTTAAAAATTCTAAACACTTATATAAGTAAGAAAACTAATAATACACTGGCGAGTATGAATAGCTTATACCTAAGGGGTAAGGTGGCTCGCCATTGTATTAATAGAAGTTCTAAAAAAACGGGAAATATTTAATTTATCGTTTTTAAAACTTAGTGACCTTCTTAAGGTGTACGCTTTTTATGTTTATGTCACCCATCCAGGGACTAACCTCTTCAAGCGCTGCTTAACCTGATCAATCGACCCGTGCGGTTGTTATTACTTAGCCAGGAGCCCGTTCTATCCAAGTACTTCCGAATATTCCAGACATTTATAATTTAACCCTACTGTTCGCCCCCTAGAAGAACCCTTACTAACATTATTAGCTTGCCCTCAATATTAATAAAAGATTCCCGACGTAGGTACAAAGGCTACCCCAATTTCAGACTATTAGACGTCTGAAGTAATACCACACCCCGGACACTCCATACAACGCTCGCAAAATAATTACGTACTACTACTACATTAAAAAATGACGTTTGTATACGTATGAATGTGTGCGTGAGGTAGTTGTGTTTGCGAGCGCTCTTGTTAAAGAACGGGCGACGAACATGCCGAAGTGCGGGGTGAGGTGCGGTAACTGATATTAGTGCGGGGAAGGGAGTGTCCTTTCTGTACGTAGTACTTTAAGTATTCTGTGGTAATACCTAGACTGGGCTGAAGTATTTCGGGTCGGCTCCAGGCTAACTGGATGAGGCTGTATATCAATTTAATATAGCCATTCAAAATACGACTGAGGGATTTCGTTAAACGGAACGTGTTTTGTTTCTTCTATGTAAAAAAATTGCAAATCTGTGCATACGTTTTTATCTTAATTTAAATGAGAAATGGTCACTCAATAACCAACTTTGAATACATTTCACTAAAGTAGGTAATTGATGGCGATGGAATGTAAATTATAACAGAGATTATGAACTGAATGAATAATAAAAACATATTAAAGCTATTTTCCAAGACCTTCCTTTTACCAAAGAACGGCATTATCTCACATCCCACACGCTTCCCTTTAGAATACCTAAATAACTTTGCAAAGGAAATTGTATCAGCAACGATGTCGAAAAGCACCAAGAGATAGTAATAAGGTTACCCGTTGAACCTTCAAAGCGACGGTAAACACATAACCGGGGTAATTACGTTAACTCATGCGCAGTGCACGGGTTATTATTGGAACGAAGTTCTTTAACGGAGCTTGTGGCAGGAGTAAACTTGGAGAAATCGTCAAGTAACGAAAAAACTCGGTAACAAAATAAAATGGCAAATTTCGGAAAGACAAAAGCTAGCACTGGCAAGACCACAGGAAATACAGTATTTTTGAAGTGAAACTTCTTTACACACGCTTGACTTGGGGAGTAAGCTAACGAACGCGTGACGTAAGCGTTACGATAAGTGTGATCGGGCGAGGCGATCGGGAGTTGTGTGGGGGATATAAGCAAGAGAAAGCAGTGCGCGCGCACATTTTCTTTCTCTCTTCCTCTCATAGCCAAATACGTTTGAAGTTTCACTTCAGTCGTGTGGTCATAAGCACACTCGGTTTTTTTTGGTGTAGCCCGACTTTAATTAACTCTCGTTTTTATCATAATATTTCGCAAACGGTTATTTTCGTAACACTAATGAATTGTGTTTCAGGAAAAGAGTTACAGTGTGGCCGTGAACATAATGAACTTTTATGTAACTTTGGGATTTAATGTTGTTTCAAAAAAAAGTTTTAACAAAAATATTGTTAACTTTGTTCGAAGTGATAATTTGGTGGGTTTTTAAATTAAGTTACCGAGAAAAAGCGTCGTTTCATTGTTTCAAGTAATTCTCTGTAAAATATACGATCCTACATAAAAAATATGTACCATCTACTGTTACGCTTAGTACCTGGAACTTACCTGTAATGAGCCTGTAAGTTCTAAGACTATAGTATAGTGCTGAAAAACAGACGTAAATCTTAGTGGTAGGTAGTGGTAGTAGTAAGAAGAAAGAAGAAAGAAGAAAGAAGAAAGAAGAAAGAAGAAAGAAGAAAGAAGAAAGAAGAAAGAAAGAAAGAAAATACGTTCATTTTCGGTGAAAATGACGCAAAAAGAACATAAACACAAAAAATAAAATAAAAGGTAGAGTGAAACATGCGTCACATCCACGCCATCGACATCGACTGACTAAGACATGACAAAATTAGCTTTCTAAAGGGTACATGCACAGATCCCCTAAAATTATGCTTAAGAACAGGATTAAAAACTTTTCTACGTACCAGAAAATAAGGGCTCTCCCAAAAAGGCACGACTTGCCGCACAAACTGTGACGCCGCTTTCTCAACGTAAAAATCCTAAGTAATTGTTTCCTAAGCGGTAAAAGATCACACAATAACGTCTGCGTTTATGATACCTTAATGTCAAATACTGGTGAAAATGACGACCGGAGAGAGATCAGGCGCAGGACCAACGGCGTCCCATCGGACTATGAGAGTGAGGGAATACGGAGTGCACCTGTGTCTGCGCGCACACATGTGCACTATAATATCTCCCGCGCCGAAGGCTAGTCTCCGTTGAGATTGGCCGCCGTGACCGAAATACGGTCTGGAGGACTTTTATTTTATTACGGGACAAAATAATAAAGTACGCTGAAGAGTCATGTCTCAAGCTTACCCTAGAAAAACCTTTTTCCAAAATAGAATGTTTATTAGCTCAAGTAGAGGAAAGTCACCAAATATGAAATAGTATCCTAATATGGAATACCTTCATTTCTCTAAGACTATAAGTATGAAACGCAACACTCGACCATCTTCTGTTCCATTCGGTCTACTAACTATCGCACTCACACCATCGAGTCAGTTGCGCGAACACTTCACGTGTGGCAGGCGTGTTTTGTTTTGTTGTCGTGCGGAAAATTTTAAAGGTAAGTAATAAATGAGTATTACCAGCTGATATGTTTGTATACATAAGTGTTATACTATTTAGTATATCGGTATTATGTTTATTTCACCATTTTGTGATCTTTTAATTTCAAAATATTGTGACTTAAAAAAATATTTAGAAGAGTTTGAACTAGTATAAAAATCCAAATATGGACTAGTATAAAAATCCAAATATGATGAAGGTAGTGAACATGATGAGTTGATGGACCAAGTACCTCCTGACTCTGCTGATGCAGAATGTATGTTCTGTTCAAGACTTTTTTCCATGGATAAAAGTGGAGAAAGCTGGATTAAATGCTTGATGTGTGGGCTCTGGGCACATTATGATTGTGCTGGTCCAGAGTTTGATACTTGGATCTGTGACTTTTGCAAGTAATTATGTAACTTCTTTCATTTATCACAATATGTTATATTTATTTAATTGATCTCAAAGATATTAATGTCCATTTTTGTTATTGTTATGTTGATTTATGCTTATATTCCATATATGGGTACCTATTCCATATTTGGTTACTCATTTGTGATTTTGTTTTTTATGTTAGATTTTAATTTGATAACTAATATATTTGATTAAAGGCTGTTAATTACTACATATAAATGTATGACTGATTAGTAAAAACATTAAACTGTTTTAATTTATATGAAGTTTTTTTTTTATATCCCAAAAACAAAATAGTATTCCATATTTGGTGACTTTCCTCTATACAAAGAAAATGGAAGAAAACTTGTAATCTTGGGCAGTCTGCTTTATTAAATAAAATATCAGATACATTTATTCTAAGTAAGAAAAAAGGAATGACTTACCCATTTTCTGAAACAAAGGAAGGTCGAGGGTCAGGGATTATTTTGTTAGTTACGTTTTGAATAAAAACCCTTTTATGTCAAGTGGCGTTCTGAACAATAATGTTGAACAGTGGAATTAGGCTATAAAGACTAAATCTACGTTTACTAAAAAAGCGGCGGCCGCCACATAACGGCCGCAGTGACAGTTGTCATGAAAATTATGGCAGCGGGTTTGAATTACGGAGTCAAAAATAGCTCTCCAGGAACATTACATTTTATCAATACTTTGTGTGTGTATGTAGAATAATTTATTTAATAATCCATACTTAATCACACTAATATTATAAAGGCGAAAGTTTGTGAGTGTGTGTGTGTGTCTTTATATGTTTGTTACTTCTTCACGCCTAAACCACTAAACCGATTTAGATGAAATTTGGTATAGAGATAGTTTGAGTCCCGGGAAAGGACATAGGATAGTTTTTATCCCGATATTCCCACGGGATCGACATTTACGCGGGTGAAACCGCGGGGCGCAGCTAGTAATATTATAAATTCGAAAGTAACTCTGTATGTCTGTTTTTATGTTACCTTTTCACGCCTAAACCGCTAAACCGGTTTCAATGAAATTTGGTATATAGATAGATTGTATCCTGGGGAAGGACATTTTTTTTTTGTTTTTTATGGATGGGAAATCATCAAATGACCCCTCCCGCTCTGGGTGGAGCGGAAGGGAGTGTCAGACTCTTACTGACTAAAACCCATCCGTGTTCCTTCCTTAGCCCTTTATGTTCTGGGGTAGCGGTAACCCTTTCGGACAATCCCGCACCCCCGGCAGGCTTCGGCCCTGGCAAGCCCCTTCCTTTATGCTGACATCTCTTTGAGGCGCGCGTGGAACACGTACGCGCCGTCCGGCACGGGCCTGGTCCTGATCGGACGGTGAGCTATGGGGAAGGACATAGGATAGTTTTTATCCCGATATTCCCACGGAATCGACACTTATGCGGGTGAAACCGTGGGACGCAGCTATTGTATAATAATTTATTTATTTTCACTTCAAGACACAAAAATCAGTGTAGCCCTGGCTCTTGTACTTGGAGGTCCTGTGTCGCAAGAGCCAGACCTCTCAATTTACAGAGAATATTGTATAGAAATGTATACCTAGGTATTGAAAAAAAAAACAAAACAATTAAACGATTAGTAACGATTAACGATTACCGAGTAAGGATTAGTAATTAACATTCCGACTCATAAAACAACAACACTAATCTAAAAGATCATCCACAAAAACTACACTACTCAATAAAAATTGATCTGCGAAAAGGTTTGACCCGAATCCACTACAAGATTTCGACTTCAGGCTGGAATCGTTACGTGACAATCCTCTTAGCGATCTTCTGAATATCAAAGTACCCGCAACGAAAACATTTTCGGAGTACCGAAAATAAAGCAGGTACAAAGGCAAAAAACATTCATGAATCATTTCTGAAGACGTAAAAAGTTATTTGATGGCTTTATAATTATTGTCAGAAAGAAAGATGATATCTTATCTTTTTTGTCTGTTGAACTGAGGGAGATATTGAAAAAAGTAAAAACGAATGCTGGTAGATATTATAGCAATGGTGGCAAACTCAAAACATTTATTTCAATTAAACCAATTACAGGCACTTTTGAATTGTCAAGGGGTCGGTCAGTCAGAAAGATGAAGCTAGTTGCCCATTCCAAAGCGTAGGTACCTATGGAGAAGAACGGGCAAGAAACTTCATGGACACTCTTTTAAATCAAAATAATATGTTTATAAAGTCTTGGTTACATCATTCATGTTAAGAATTATACATGTGAGAACGATGCAGAATGTTAAAAAGCGTCCATAATGAAAAGACGAGAAGGAAAAAAGCAATTCAAATTGTAAATTAAAATAAGCCATGGCAGCAAATAATCCGTAATTTGTAAGTTAGACTAATTGACATTGCTTATTGTGAATACATTTGCACGCCATGTTAGGGCAGGATATGCTGAAACTAATTTACTGTAACACCTTATGTACCAAATTCTAGCAAATAAATACTTTGATTTGAAAAAAAAAAGCAAAGAGATGACCAGTCCCTACTGACGGCGCCCGTTCACGAACATGGCCCAGTGGTATTGGCCTAGACGGGCGACACGTAGGTCGTGGTTTCGAACCCCAAAAGGCGCTTTACATTGTGTAATTTATTTCATCACCACAGCTCTCAAAACGGTGAAGAAAAACACCGTGAGGGAACTTGCATGTCGTAGAACCAAGAATTTGAAGACATGTGACATTCACCAACCCGCACTGGGCTCTCGTGGTAGATTATGAATCACTTCCTCTCACAGAGAGGAGGCCTGTGTCCCAGCGATGGGAACATTAACGGCATATTTAAGACTAGATTATGCCGCGACTTAGTCTGCGTGAAATTTCGTGTTTCAACATAAAATATTATATCCTACGACACTCTTCAATACTAGCCTCACATTGGTGAAAGGTATTATCGGAGCACATTTTTTTTACTTACTTATTAGTTTTATTTTATCCCTTACATGTAGTTCTTATCTACTGTTTTGTGTTGTGTACTTATTTATTTATTTATGATGTTAGTTTAACACTTAAACTAGCTGCGCCCCGCGGTTTCACCCGCATAAGTTTTGATCCCGTGGAAATATCGGTTGTTAATCCAGGGTGTCAGCTACCTCCATACAACATTTTATGAAAATTGGTCCAGCCGTTTGAGCGTGAAGAAGTAACATGTAAACACACCCTCACACACACACTCACAAACTTTCGCCTTTATAATATTAGTGTGAAGTGTGATGTGATGATAAAGTAAGTATTGTTCGATGTAAGGGTCGCCTTTGTGGTGAAAACTGTGGCTCTATCCTTTGCCCGTCTAGGCTATAAGATTTCGGCTATTTGTACGATGTCGTCACTTCATCTTTTAACTGGTCTACCTTTCCGTCTTTTTTTGTTTTTGGATACAAATTTTTAATTATTTGTGACCATCTTTCACCCATAGCTCTCTGTCTCTCTCTCTCTCTTTAGGAATAAATACAAACTCACAAATTTTACCTCTTTGTAAGTATATATTATAAATTAGCTTTGCAAGTGTTTTCATTTGCATAAGTTAACAATTATCATTGTGGCGACACAGAACCTTGTCAAAGCTCGACACGTGTATCTTAAAATATATAACTAATCGCAGTCCTCGTATTCGTTGTCAAGACGACGGTTGTCATAGCAACCGACGATGGAGGTTAAAGGTTTCTGTTGCACGTAATTGCCGTACAGGCAATTCCAAGGGTCGTTTTGATTAACGTACTTATAGTTTATGAACCTGTTGAATGAATATTTACGCATGCATAGTACTGATTTTTCCGACCAAGAGAACTATGAAAAACAAAGTTATTTCTGCGGTTGTAACCGAAAATATCCCATATCTGAAAAACTATTTAGGTACTTAAATAGTAAAGTCACTTAATATTATTATTATTTTCTTTTATTTCAAACTGACCTATCATCAAAAAAGCTGTTCCATACAAACGTACTTATGAGAAAATAAATTATCTTCACTTTATTTTTCCTGAATTTTTCCCATGTTTTATAATAGTTATTCTGCTATTTGGGGTGGAGAAAAATCCAACAAATTAAAGGTTATAAAAATCGGTCTAGCCGTTCTTGAGTTATAAATGGCGTAACATAAAACCACCATAGTTATTGTGACACCTCGAAATTTTGCAAAGGGCCGGTTGCTGCAAACTGTTGGTTAACGTAACATACGTACGTCAAATAATAACGATTACGTACTCATTATTATTTGACGTACGGCAAGGCTATAATTTTGTAACGGTAATTTGAAACAACGGTTTTTTTGGTTTGACGATAGTTAGCGCCATTTTTGACGTAAGTATACATACGCGTGTGTCAAGTGGACGAGAAACAACCCGCCCTAAAGTGTATCCTAAAATGTACAACTACTCGCATTCCTCACAACTTTACTGTTATCAAGGCAACGGTTGTCATAGTTACCGACTGTGAAGAAAGGATGGTCTCCATTCCACGAAATTGCTGTCTGAAGTTGAGAAATTTATGACTGACATACGTTACGGCTTTTTGAATAACTTCGATATGTTTGAAGACACAGATATAGATAGACCTAGATAACGCAAGTATCACGAACTGTATGAAAACTAAGGCCTCATTTACGGAGACGCAGGGCGTCTCGCGTCGCGTGTGGCGTGGCGTCTCGCGGCGCGTCGGACGTTTTTTCTGTTTACGGTGGGGCGGCGCGTGAAGCGGCACGCATCATCGCACGCGTAAACACAAACTTGTAGCAATATACGACCATGTTCATAGAGAAGCGAGACGGGAAGCGTGGCGGTGCCCGCCGCGGCGCCCGCGGCGAGTCCTCTAGCGTGTAGCGAAGCACGCGGCGGGCATCGCGGCGGCGCATGCTCGCCTCGATCAAATCGACTAGTTTTATGTTGGCGAGAGATGGGAGCGCACGTGTCGCAACTTGCAGCATGATCATATCATACTCTATTGCGACGGTGACCACGTCTGTGTTGCGCGATTTCTAAATAAGACTGACAGAAGATTCCGCCTCGGACATAGCTTCATCGAGAATTGCCGCTGCGTGCGCCGCCGCGATAAACACCGCGTGGGACGCGTCGGTGCCATCCGCGGGCTCGGTCGCAAAAAACGCCCTAATTCAAACAAAGGCGTCTCAAATCGCTTCTCCGTAAACGCACTCGTACAACGCCATATATTTGAATTCAGTGCGGGCCGCGCCGCTCAACGCAACGCGCGACGCCCCGCGTCTCCGTAAATGAGGCCTAAGCGTGTCACGTTTTGACTACCTACTATGACGTCACAAGCTCGCGCTCTCTCGCTCACGCTCACCCAGCCAGCAGTACGCAGGACTGAGCGCGAAAGTGGTGGCTTATGATTTTCGATCGTAAACTGGTGCGATTTTTGGCACGCGAAGTAGGTGCTCTTGCGTTATCTAGGTGTATCTATATCTGTGGTTGAAGAGGTTTTAGCGGAACTAATAAAATTGAAGTTCCTAGCGAGCTGAAATGATTTCCGAATTCTAGGTAGAACTGATAACCCAATATTCTAGTATTTTGCCGTAGACCATTAGAGTGAAAATTAGTACCTATCTGGCAGATCGTGTCAACTATGTTGGGGTCGGCTTCCAGACTAGTCGGATGCAGCTAATTACCAGCGTCTGCCTATCTGACCTCCATAACCCAGTTACTAGGTAATACGATACCCCTTAGTATGACTGGATGTCAGATTTTTGGGCTTCGTAGTAACCGAAACGACTGTCAAAGATTTACAAATGACTGGCTCTCGATTTACGTAATCGATTTTCACCCATCCACGAACTAGCCGCGGCAAGCATAGCTACACCTCTGATCGACCCGTGCGGCTGTTATTATTTAGCCACGAACCCCTCTGGTACTTAATCACTTTGTGTATCACACTAATATTATAAAGACGAAAGTTTGTGAGTGTGTGTGTTTATATGTTTGTTACTTCTTCACGCTCAAACGGCCGGACCAATTTTGATAAAATTTTGTATGGAAGTAGCTGACACCCTGGATTAACATATAGGCTACTTTTTATTCTGATATTCCCCCGGAATTGTACATTTACGCGGGTGAAACCGCGGGGCGCAGCTAGTTGTACCTAAAATGATTATTATTGACTAGTTTGTTGTGAATGGATTTTGACACGGAAATTCAAACTCCAAACAACCGACTTCTTTATTTATTTCAAACTTCGGGCAAGTTTTTCCGAGCCCAATCTAATTTGCTGTTATTTCTGTGTAGAATACTAAATTTTGGTTCTAGGACATGCCGGTTTCCTCGCGATATTTTCCTTCACCGTTTTGAGAGCAGTGGTGATGAAATAATTTACACAAAGTAAAGTGTCTGCTTGGGTTCGAACCATAGATCGGAATAGGTAGAGCTGTTTTACGTACTTGCTTAGAATAATTGGTTGGTTAGAATAATATGGATATTCCCCGAGTCCCGGGATTTGGTTTTTAAGTAGTAAAATCATAAAAACTATTCACGCCTTCGGGACTAATGAAAGATTACACTTCCTTTCTGACGGGTAAATATAAGAAGGACGGGATTAAGGATAGTATAATAAATAGATAAATTTGATTAATTAAACCACATATATTTTTTTACGTAACAATGGTGCCGATTTTCTTGTCACAAGTGCCTCTAAACTAGACTAAAAATCACTAAAATTTAATTTATTCCTGTCAAGCGACGATTTCCCATTCTGAAATTGACTAAAATGACGCAACTTAACTATTATTTTAGTTTGACAGCACTAAGATGGCACTGAGTTATTAATCTATTGAAGATGGCAATTTTGCTATTCTGAATTTCACGTTTTTCACCTAAAATTTTGATTGTCTAACTAAATCTGACTATTTTTAATCGCGATTAAAAAGGTTTGGAATAAAATTAGTTGTCATGAATAGAAATTCACACCAACACCTCGACTTCAGGTGCAAAAACAGTACTGCCTATATCTTTTTTTTTTCTTTTGCTTATATCTCGAAAATGGTGTGTCCTATCGCAAAAATAATGAAAATTTCGACCCCCTTTATGAAACCCATAAACTCCTTAAACTCAACATGTAGGTAATAATTTTTCATATTTTCCATACAAAAAGTGAAAAATTCCTTAAAAATCACGTCAAGGCTGCCCCCTCCACGCCTGCGGCTCTAAAAAACAATTCACGGGGTAGGGAAAATAAGTACCACGTGTCGACGAGTCGCGATTGTCAAATTTGATTTTTGTTGTGTCAAAATAATTTTTAAATTTAGAGAATTTTTTATGCAGAATAGCTGGAAGATTCTCATAGCAAAAAGTAAGGAATTTTAGTGATAGTTTAGTTCGGTGTACAAGAGAATCGGCACCAATTTCTTATTCAAGAATCAACAATCATTTAAACATTTTTATTCTGAAGTTGTACAAAAACATATTACCATACAAATTATTTGTTCCTCAGTAAAATCAAAACATTATCAAATAGAACAATTTGTATTTACAATAAAACCTTAATTAAAATAATCTTCAACAATAATTCACTTATTTAAACGAAAAATGTCATTGGTCTGGTTCGTCTTCAGCTTCACTAGAAGACTGAGTATGATCAGAGTTAAAATAAATCACCATTATTTTTTCTAAATTATCTAATTTTAATCTATGTATTTCTTTTTACATCTAACACCCATTTATATGTGGAAAACGAGCGTTCGACATCTGTTGATGTTAGTGAAGCGAATTTATATGACAGAAATCCCGTAGTATCTGTCGGAATCCCGTGGAATATCCATATTAACATCAATGTTTGCGGTCAATGAACCCAAATAGCTCTACCTATTCCGATCACTGGTTCGAACCCACGACCAACTCGTAAGTAGGTAAAGCAGGCAGTATAGCCTGCCTTATTTTACAGGCTAGGCTTGATTTCATAATAAACAAAACCGAGCGGCAGTTGAACACATTATATTCATGTCATGTTTCTCGTTGGGCTATGAAAGAGTTACTTATCCGCGGGTTTTGACTATAGGCAGTATAATGTCTATAGGTATTCGTCTCAATTCTGACTCTTTACAGTAAGTATAATGTATATAGACATTATGTATGTGCCGCTACAATAACTTTGAAAATAGCCTCAGGAAAAAAAAAACAATAACTGGAAAGATTCAACGTGATATGAGAAAAAAAAAAATAGGTAGACGTTTCCTTGACAGAATTGGCTAACAAAACAACGCTTCTGGATCACTACGAATATAGCCTTTACTAGCCTAGCCTGTAAAATAAAGCAGCCAGTATTTCACTTATACTTAGAATAGAATATTCATTTATTTGCTCAGAATGTAGGTATTTACAATAAGGTGGTTACAATAATATTAAAGAATCCTTGTACAGATGCCAGCATGTCAAGCTACCCGAAACTGTCAAATTTTCCCAATCAACCTTGAACCTTATGCTGTAGCGACAAAGTTGAAAATCTATTGAATAAAAACAAAATCTAGTAGCTTGATCTGTTGGCATCTGTACATTCTACCATTTTGGCGTGCAAACATTGATGCAGTTCATCGTCAAACATACAAACAACTTACTTTTACTTAGCCTTATTTCACTGGCTAGGCTTCATAATAAACTAGCTGCGCCCCGCGGTTTCACGCGCATAAGTCTCGATCCCGAGGAAATGTCGGGATAAAAAGTATCCTATGTCTTTTCCCGGGACTCAAACTATCTCTATACAAAATTTCATCTAAATCGGTTTAGCGGTTTAGGCGTGAAAAGGTAACATACAGACAGGCAGACAGAGTTACTTTCGAATTCATAATATTATAGTATGGATTAATCCATTCATCTCCATGAACGCGGTAGCTGAACACTTTATATTCATCTCATGTATGTACCTCGTTGAGACATGATAGAGTTACATAACCGTAGGCATTTGCCTAAAGGTATTATTATGTCTATCTTCGTCTCAATATCCGACCCATTACAGTTACTGACAGTTTATGATATGTTTACGTCGTGTCCCGGTATGAACACATACACCACCAAATACTCCAATTAGAATCATAATACATACACTGAATATTTACTATTACCTTTGTATAAAACATTGTTTTTTTTATGTTCTTTTATTTATTAAATGGTCAAACTACTAATCACACTAAATAAAGTTGAAAATTTGTGAGTGTGTTTGTATGTTTCTTCACACAAACGGCTGGACCAATTTTGATAAAATTTGGTATGGGGGTAGCTGACACCCTGGATTAACACATGGGATACTTTTTATCCCGATATTCCGACGGGATCGAAACTAATGCGGGTGAAACCGCGGGGCGCTGCTAGTAATAAATAAACTAACAATTTATTAAAATAAAAATATACTAGTAATATCCTGACTTAACTAAAACTATGTATTAAGAAACTAAATATGGCGTCGAAATATTCTCCTCATCGCTGTCGACTGGCAATGTAGGTACTTTATAAAATTAGTTGCTTGTACTGATGTTTTGTTTTTATATTTATTTGTATAGTTAGTAATTTAATTTAGTACTGAGTGTACCTACTTAGTCCATACTAATATTATAAATTCGAAAGTAACTCTGTCTGTCTGTCGGTCTGTCTGTCTGTATGTTACCTTATTACGCCTAAACCGCTGAACCGATTAAGATGAAATTTGATATAGAGATATTTTGAGTCCCGGGAAAGGACATAGGATACTTTTTATCGACACTTACGCGGGTGAAACCGCGGGGCGCAGCTAGTTTATTATAAATTAAATAGAAACATCGTAATACTGATTGTAGAAGAAAATTGTGGTCACATTACAAATCTCCGCACGTACACG
Organism: Amphipoea oculea; assembly: GCA_945859645.1. Taxonomy (NCBI): domain Eukaryota; kingdom Metazoa; phylum Arthropoda; class Insecta; order Lepidoptera; family Noctuidae; genus Amphipoea; species Amphipoea oculea. The sequence goes on along the minus strand of OX243886.1, from coordinate 11,502,465 downwards.
GTCGCACACGTACGAGTATATGGGTCTAACGTAGTAGGTATTTCGTCCATTTAGGTTTGTTTTGACTGTACAGCGGAAGTGTACTGTAATTTACGTTGTTTAATTATATTTAGTTATACCTATATTAAACTGCCAGAAATCGATTCTGAACAATCTATAGTAAAGAAATTATGTACGGACAGCGTCAGAGAAAAGGAACCCCCTTTGGTATGTTTGGTTCCTTTTCTCTGACGCTGTCTGTATAAGATCTAGGTACGTTTAGATTCACAATTCACTTAACGTTTTCCAGCTAATGTGGTTTTTTTTCCAATTATCCGAAATGGGAAATAAAAGGGCGTAAAGGCGAAAATGATTATTTCAAACATCTATACAACAACATAACGTGATCAACTTCGAGCGTTAATATTAAGAAACACGACGCTTTACGGAGTTTGGTCCTGTTATGTTTCCTGTTCGCATTGATGTCAACTATCGATTTATACAGGTTGAAATTGAAAACATGCGACAAATCGAAATGGGAGATTGTACTCATTATTATAAACAACTTTTACTATGGGACCAAGCCTGAAATCGCGAAAAAAAAATCGGCTGTTCCCTAGATTTTGACGAGTTATGCGAACATAAATGTAGGGAACAGCTGATTTTTTTTTCGCAATTTCAGATTTGGTCCCATAGTAAAAGTTGTTCATGATGATGAGTACAATCTCCCATTTCGATTTGTCGCATGTTTTCAATGTCACCCTGTATAGGCGTCATGCGTGGCCGCCATTATGAAAAAAAAAAAAAAGAAGCAAAATGGCGAATGGTAAATATGCCAGGCTGCATAAAAACCTACTTATTCAATCCTATTTTCCGTGTAACCAGAATATTCTCATTAATTTTGTTTTTGTTAAGGGAGGTCTTTTCCTATAAATAAGCAATCCGAATAGAGATGCTGCTGTCTATTCTCCTTAAAAAATAGACTTTCTTAAAACGAGAAACCTCCCACGAGTATCCAAACCCCTGTATACTCGATTTACTTTATCCTAAAAATAATTCTACGGTCTAAAATAGCGGTACCGTACATTTATTCATCACAAGTTCATGTTGATATGTTTCTCCGCCGGCGGCGGCGCTGAATGTATGAATGTAAGTAATACGTCAGTCTTCATGTTATATCCGTTCATTTCAGTCAGGTCTTATGTCTTTGTGTAAGCCGGGATGAAATTAGACGTATTGTTTATTTCCTCTGAAAGTTTTCGTAGTTTTATTTTTTCAGACCGCTCATAAATTTTTTTTTTTTGAAGTGAAAGCTTCTTTAGGCGCGTTGGGCATTTTTTGAGATGGGAAAAACCATTGCATTCGCGCCACTGTTACCGTAACTGACGCCGCTTCGGATGTGTTCGGCTGTCCTCGGGATGTACTCGGTTTTAATGTATATCCGATATGTCAGTGAGTGATGGCAAAGTTTATTATTTGTGTTTTGTTTTCACTTCTGTCGGCACTCCCGGAGTGCCACTGTTTTTTTTTTTTTGTTTACTTTACCTATACAGGGTATTTATTCACATAGACGCAAAAATTACAATTGACTTTTATTTATAGAATTAGATATTTCTCAGGGGACTTAATTGATGAAATTATTATTTTTCTTAGCTTAGAGAGTCGAGGTCAAAAACAGTTCAATTGTAACCTTATATTCAATACTAGCTGTGCCCGCGACTTCGTTCGCGTGGATGTCGGAAAACGATAATGTGTCGCTTAAGAAAGCTGTAATTGCTACTCCTTCATTGAAAAGGAAGAATCTTCCGATCTTGCCTGGTAACGCTTCCCTTACCTGGGATTCTCTACCACAGCCCTTTCGACTGCAGTCACTGCGTCTTCATGAGATTTGTAAAACGACCGCATTGTCGCATATGGTGCCTAGGTACATATACCTGTAATGATAGTTGTAAGGGAGATTTTCATAAATAAATAAAGTATTCAACATACTCACATACTTTAAGTTTTGTTCCTTAGGCGCGTCGCCCACACGACCTAGAGTCGAGGCGGCGACAAGGCGCGGGCGCACGTTTTGTATACGAATAAGTATAGGTATGTCGCCTATACATACATACCTATATTTATTCCTATAGAGAACGTGCGCCCGCGCCTCGTCGCCGCCTCGACTCTAGCTCGTGTGGGCGACGCGCCTTACTATTCTATTTACCTAATGTTACATCAAGGTTTGAACATTGAGCAGTGGTAGGCTGAGAGTTACCTACGGGTTTTAGGTTCGAACTCAGACAGGTTCTTTACTTTGTGTAAATTATTTCATCACCACTGCTCTCAAAACGGTGAAGGAAAACATCTTGAGGAAATCGGCATGTCCTAGAACTTAAAATTCGAAGACGTAGTATCTACCAACCCGCACTGGGCCCGCGTGATGGATTGCGCTACTAGTATATTACCATACGTGTGACTTAAGTAGTCCATTATTTCACGCCGTGCATTAATAATACAATAAGTTACATGTATCGTAAACTACATTATAGCACGTGTGACCTAAACGCGCAATTGAGTCACGCTTTTCTGTGTAAAAATGGACTATGTACTTATGTTTTTTAAATTTTTTTTAATGTATGTGTGATGTATTGTATTGTATTGAATTTTGTCTATTGTCTATGAGTGTTTGTAACTTGAATTAAAAAATTAATAATGATAATAAGTCACAAATACGCGTGACCTACGTGCGGGTTTAAGTTACAGAGTGCTATAAAAAGATTTCAAGCAAGCGTCTCCGCGGCATCTCGTTTGTTTACCACCCGTGTCTAGTCATCAATCATATCTTTAAATGCGGGTAACATTGCACCACGCTCCAGGATTATCGAGGATTTTCATAATGTATGAATATCGTTAAAGTCGTGGATTATACACATACATATGTGGAGGGCTTTAATTTTCATAATTTTGCACGATGGTATAATGTAGCTGTTAATATGTAGATGGATGTGATTGGACGATGATTGGGTTCAATCATAGATATCCGAGGTTCAATGGTGGGTGCAGAACATGTATAATCAGCCTATAATGTTCACACTGCTGGGACACAGGCCTCCTCTTTCTGTGGGAGGGTGTGGTCATAATCTACCACGTTGGCCAAGTGCGGTAGTGATTGGATGGTGGGTGATTGATGACCCAATGGTAGGAGATTGGAGGTATATGTCCAGTTGTGGACTGCCGGTTATACTGAAATATTACAGCTGCGGGTGATATTTGGATGATATTGGCCGATGTTCAAGTGGATGATGCAATAAATGATATTTTATGTGGCGTGCAATTGGAGATTTATTACCGTTGGATCCCGTTTTTGAATCCCATTTTAATATTTTTGGCGTTGGATCCCGCAAAACATTATTATGTATTTCCGTTGGATCCCGAATTAAAAAAATGCAAGATAATTACGTTTTATTGTCGTTGAATCCCGAAAAGTATTTCCGTTGGATCCCGAATGCTTAAAAAAATATGAATGCGGGTACTTTCAACAACAAAATTGTTTATAATAAAATGAGGGGTTCACTAATGTTTCACCAAAACTCCATTGACAAATTTTTAGTTTACAACCAACGTTTCGTATACTATTTATTTCACAAACAACTCATTTTCTATATAATCTAGTCGTTTCTGGCACTCGCCGGCCGCTGCCGCGGCACCGCTCGCTTCGCTCGCTCGGCTCGTGCGTAGGGGTCACAGTTTTAACCTAACCTAACCTAACATTGTTTTTTTTTAATAATTAACCTAATCTAACTAGTTCGGTTCCGGGTAACCCACTAAAAATAATCTCTTTTTAGTGTTTGATAAAGGTAAATCACTTTTCTTCTGAAATGTACACATGTTGTTATAATATGGGATTCAACGGAAATAGCAAACGGGATCCATCGGTAATACCTAAAAAACGGGATCAAAAAACGGGATCCAACGGTAATAAACGCAATTGGAGACTTATGTCAAATTATGGAGTGCATTTATGGTGACAATTATTAGTCTAAATGTAAAAAAACCGGCCAAGTGCGAGTCGGACTCGCCCATGAAGGGCTCCGTAGCAGCAAGTAACATAATATAAAAGTTCTTGTAGTTCGTTGTTTATTTTTATATTTGAGTTGATTGAATGAAAGGTAAATTGCGGTTTACGATTTATGACGTTTTAAAAAAAAACTACTTAGTAGATCTCGTTCAAACCAATTTTCGATGAAAGTTTACATGGTATTGTACATCATTTATTTTTTTTAGTTTTATCGTTCTCTTATTTTAGAAGTTACAGGGGGGGGGGACACATTTTACCACTTTGGAAGTGTCGCTCGCGCAAACTATTCAGTTTAGAAAAAAATGATATTAGAAACCTTAATATCATTTTTGGAGACCTATCCATAGACACCCCTGATGTATGGGTTTGATGAAAAAAAAATTGAGCTTCAGTTCTAAGATGGGGAACCCCCAAAATTTATTGTTTGTTTTCTATTTTTGTGTAAAAATCTTAATGCGGTTCACAGGATACATCTACTTACCGTGGAGACATACAAACCAATTATTCGTTGCGCCATAAAAATAGACTAAACTTGCCCCCCTCCCGCCTTAAACTACATTCATCTAGTCCATATTCAATGTCAATAAAAATATATAATAAATTACCAGAAGACATAAAACAACAAAATAAAACCAGTATATTTTTAAATAAACTAAAGCAATTCTTAATTAAAAAAAGCTATTACACAATACAAGAATATCTAATGGATAAATTCAATAATAACTAAGAATAACAGACATATTTTAATAAGTAAAATAAAAGTAAATTATACTAAAATACCTAATAATTATATTACAATAATAACAACGAACAATTATTAAGCGAGTAAAGAAATAAGGAATATTAAATACAATGAAATAATAAATTAATAGATAGACCTGCATATAAAATATTAATAGAATAAGTAAATAAATGGAAATATAAATACATAGATAATAGAATGTAAAATATTTTTTATAGTTAAATTCAATAATAATTATGAATAACAGATATATATTAATAAGTAAAATAACACAAATAAATGATAACATAACACTAATTAATTATACTACATTAGAATAAAGAAAAAAGCAAAGAAATAAAGAAATGATATGATATGATGATATGATGATGAGTAAAGAAATGAGCAATATTAAATATTAAATATAATATATATAATAAGGAAATTTAATAAAGCGCTCTTCCTCTCTCTTACCCATATAAAAAATTGCTGTGCCCGACAGGGTCCATAATTGTTTCCATTATTTTTATTTACCACCATTGTACATTATGGATTGCAATAAACAATTTGAGATTTGAAAAAAAAAAAAAAAAAAAAGTTTCAACAGTATAGTTCTTATAGTTTCGGAAAAAAGTGGCTGTGACATACGGACGGACGGACAGACAGACATGACTAATCCATAAGGGTTCCGTTTTTTGCCATTTGGCTACGGAACCGTAAAAACCTCATAACAGTGTAACATGATTAAGTGTAGCAAGAAACTCAATGGCAGAAAGATGTAGTAACAGAATAATCTGGATATTGACAAAGAATCTTAGAAACTCCTTTTGTACTCCTAAGACACATCTGTGAACTAGACTAAAATGTCTAAGGTCCAAGGCATCATCCCATCAGTCCCTCATTCCATTTGACCCTTCCTAATAATTTATGTACTAAGAGGAGCTCAGCAACGATTACTTGCATCTGTCGGCCAAATGGCCCCTGCACGAAATGGGTGGGATCCTTTTTATGAAATACGGTTCTTATATTCGGGTTTATGGGGTATAGCGTCATACATTGTGAGATAAGCCTTCTATGGTAATGGCGGTGGACATAGGAAACTTAATGAGAAATACAGGGTCAAATCGAATAAGCTAGGGAAACTCAGCAGACATGATGGGTATCGATAAGTAAACATCATCATCTGCCTAGCCTTTTCCCAACTACATATGTTGGGGTCAGTTTCCAGTCTAACCGGATGCAGCTGAATACATGGAGCGACTGCCTGTCTGACCTCCACAACCCAGTTACTGGGTAATACGATACCCCTTGCTAAGGCTGGTTGTCAGACTTTCGGGCTACTGACGACCCGTAACGACTGTCAAAAATCCACGAATGACAGCCGGGACCAACGGTTTAACATGCTTTCCGAGGCACGGAGGGGTCTTGGTATGTGAAGATGGTCACCCATCCACGGACCAACCGCGGCAAGTGTAGGTTAACCTGATCGATCGACCCGTGCGGTTGTTATGCCAAATGATTATAATGTGTTGTTGCTGTGCTACCATACGTTTATATGTATGTTAGTACAGCGCGGCGGCATGCGACCAAGGGAAGGTACTTTCTTGTTTCACCCTTTTCAGTAGTCGGGTTTTAGTTTTTTTTGTGAACCTCAGATAATTCCGATTTCGGGGTCGTGGTAACTTTCCTGTAACTAGTTTCATCTATTTAAGTATCTAAGCCATAGTAATAATTTTGTCGTTAAGAGTTATTTTTCTCTGTACTATGCCGTTATTATTAGCTTGGTTAAGTAAGCGTGAAGGCAGCTTACTACTAGTTATGTTATTTACTGAGGCTTTAAGAATTTAGATTTCGAGTATGTAAGAGGAATTATGATAGGCAATTTTCGTTCTCTTTTTCCTTGACAACGTAAGTACCTATTCTATAAACTATTTTTAGAAATACTATTATCCCAGATGTAGACCAGCCCCCTTATTCACAAACACTCGATATGCTTTCGTATCGTATCGAACATTAATAATTGTTATCGTAGGAGTCTTCTCAACGCTGTTCACAAGTCCAAAACCCGAAAATTTTGTCAGTTTAAATCAAATAGACGCCTGCTATTCTTCCAACAGCTATTTGCTGTTGAGGGGAAGTCAAATCAGGTTATCGAAATGTCAGGTTTTCGATACGATAGCCTGTCGTATGGTTGTGAATCAGGGCCCAGGAGGGCAATTCTAAGGACGTAATTTTAAGGACGTTCACAGTCTGACCTCAGTCTCAATCTGTCAAAAATACCTCTAATTTCTCAACATTTTTGACAAGTTTTTGACATTGCTTGTCGTTGAGATGAGATTGCGACTAGATTTTGAACGTTTTTATTAATTATGAGAATAGGTCTTCAGGTCTAGTGGTCGCAAGCGCTACTGATGAGCATGGTCCTGGGATCGATTCCTGGGTCGGGCGAAGTGTTATTAGGTTTGTCCATCTGGAATTTGTCAGTAGCAGCCGTAGAGTTTGGATTTGTGCCCGGTTGGTGGCAATAGGCTCGCCCAGATAGCGCCATCCACGAAAACGCGCCCTTACTCTTCTTCCTAATCGCTTTAACTAGCGATAACCACTAGCGATTAGTAGGAAGAGTGGGGCACGTCTTCGTGGATGTCACTTAAAAATAACTGGCGAAATGTTTTTTTTTTTTTTTTTTTTTTTTTTTTTTTTTTTTTTTTTTGTTTTGTTGGTGTATTATTAACCGGTCAAGCGGCACGGTTCGCCGATCGGTGACGAAACAATAGAAAATCAATTGTGTCTCATTACTTTATGGAATACAGGCAAGATATTATGTACAGGTAAATAACTATTACAATATCATGCTTAAAAATGGTAACTTGGTCCAGCTACGCACAGCACTTAAAACTTGGGTAGAAATCTTCATCACACGACAAAAGTAAATGTTCTAGAAAAAAAAAATACGTGGCACTCTGGGACTGCCGCGGTAAAGCTATTGCATAGCATCGTACAGTCTACACGCATACGTCTAGTCGCACGCACACAAACACCGTGCCGAAGTCTGCCGAACTGAAACGACGTTAGACGATGCACGGCTTTCAACGCCGCACCGCTGTGTCGGAGTGGGGGGTGTTAGGTTTATTTTCGTTACGGAATTTCTTGATTCGGTCGCCGCGCTCAAAGCCCGCGATAAAAGCTATGCAATAGCTTAAAAAACAAAAGAAAAAGGGGATCAGATCGAAATGAGAAAGTTTATAGTGGATAAGACAGAGATTAAAAAACAGAAGAACAACCTGACAATCTTTCTATATATTTCCTTGTAAAAACATCATTTAACGTCAACTCTAGTTCACAGAACATAACTCCGCAAAACCTTGTCATCCAGCTTGAATAATTAAAGTACCAGGCGCATAGTAAACAAAAGAGGCTCGGGGAAACAGCCCTGAGCCTGACAACTGGGGAATAATAAAAGAATACCTTTGCTTTCTGAAAACAATATGGCGTATGGAGGTAGGTAAGGCTGACTTGTTAGTCTTATGCAGACGTAATGTAAGGGACACTAGTAACATTGTGAACTGAATAAACGTGAAAAGTTGTGTGGAGATCGGTTGTCATGATATGATGGTTTGGGCATGTAATGCGGAGGAATGAGGAAAATATCGTGAGGAATTTATTTAGTAGGTACCAGCAGTGCCCCTCAGTTTTACCCGCATAAAAAGTACTCTATGTTTTCGTTTATCGCAATAAAAAGTACTCTATGTCCTTTCACGGGACTTAAACTATCTCTATACCAAATTTCATCTAAATGGGTTCAGCGGTTTAAGCGTGAAGAGGTAACAGCATAGATATCCGAGGTAACAGGCAGATACACTTTCGCATTTATAATATTACTAGCTGCGCCCCGCGGTTTTACCCGCATAAGTTCCCCGTGGGAATATCGCAATATAAACTGCCCTATGTCCTTTCCCGGGACTTAAACTATATACCAAATTTCATCTAAATCGGTTCAGCGGTTTAAGCGTGAAGAGGTAACAGACAGACACACATTCGCATTTATAATATTAGTATGGATTATATTATAGTATGGATGAAGAGTAGGGGAAGCCACCTAGCTTCAACTTTCTGACCAACTGACCGACTACTTAATTTTGACAATTCAAAAGTGCCTGTAATGGTTTAATTGAAATAAATGCTTTGAGTTTTGAGTTTGAGTTTGAGTTTGAAGACCAAAGAAACGGTGGATGGACTGTGTGAAAGATGGTATGGCTTGGGTGAATACCAAGATGACCACTCATAGAGAATTATGGAAGAAAATTACATGTTGCGCCGACCCCAAATAAATCGGGATAAGGACAGGTGCAGGGGAGTATAAAACGGTTTTGTTGAATTTTATAATAGTTAGTTCAGATTCAACCACCAACCTACACTGGGCCCACGCTGTGGATTACGCCTCCCTAAGTGTTTGGCCAGACTGGCAGCGTGGTGCGGGCGCGGGTGCGGGCGCGGGTGCGGGAACGCGCGCGGTCTGCCTGTCCGCAGTCGAGCGCGGCTGCGTTCTGCGTGTTGTCGTGTCCAATGTTTGTCAAAATATACTCGTAATAAGGATGAAGAAGACTTATTTTTACTAGAAAAAAGCTAGAACTAGTTTGAGAACCCCAGTCGCAGCGCGGGCCGCACGCGCACCCACTGCGGCCACTTGTTTGAACGAGCTATGGCGTGAGTTGCCCGCGCGCTCAATACTCAATACTTTTATTGCATTCCCTGCGCCGAGCAGCCCGTATCGCTCACCGCGCCCGCGTGTCCACTATGGACACTCAAATGAAGTTCTTATGTTTGAGTACGCCGCGCCGCACCCGCCCCCGCTCGCGCTGCCAGTCTGGCCAAGCACTTACAGTTATGAGGCCTGTGTCCCAGCAGTAGGAACAACATGGACTGATTGCGCCATGATTAATTTTGATTAAAGGTTATCTTGTGAGGCCAGATTACATGTTTAAAACCTGGAAAGTCTCTTGATTGATTATCTCGCCAACAAATTGCAAAAAACTTAAAAAAAATTGAATTTCGCGGGCTACCTTGGCACTTCCCCCTTAACAGAACGCAACGGGATCCAAGCCAGTGTTTCGCACTCACTTAGGTTAAAAATCTATTCCCTGTCGGGGGAGCGGTGAATGCTTATGCGAATCCCGCACCCCCGGCCATAGGTAGAGGTGGAACACCGCGGTGGTTTTAGCCGGTAAGAGTCCGGCATGCCCCTCTGTCACCCCCACGATAGAGGAAGTCCATGAGGATTTCCACCGCGAGAAAAAAAAAGACGGGTTGCACTCCGGGAGTGCCGGCAGAAGTGAAAACTTGAATATTAACGTTGAAATAAATCAATTATTAATTTAATTAATATTACTCATTTTTTTCAATATTTCTGCGTCACTTTTTTCATTAAGGACCGGTACTACCTCAGATTGCGAAAATTGCCTTAGCATTAACGGCTGTAGTTCCAACAGTTCTGCAGTTTTCACTTTGAAATTAATATACGATAAAGATGAGGACTACTGCGAGGTGTCATCGGTTGCGAAAACACGATTGCATACAATTTTCTCGATACAAAGAAGTCTCAAAGTTACCTCTAAACCGCAAAATAAAAGGAGAATATTCAATGAAAATTTTCAAATTAGGCCATGAAAATTTGCAAGCTAATCGAATTATGCATAAAGCAGGTGTCATAGGTTCGTTTTTATTTTTTTAATCGTTAAATTTAACGTAAAAAGATGAGATCCGAAATATCCAGCTTTATAACCACTCATACCTTGAACCGCTCTGCCGCCCGGCCCCCGACAGGACCCCGATTCAGTATTTGTCAGTACCGCTTCGGCTATCAGACGGGGAACCCGTGTCACTTTGCTTGCGCTCAAAAGACCCGATTGACAACGTTTTATGTTCTGAAGAAATTATGTAATAAAGTAAAATGAAATATAGATGTAAAATATAAGGCCTCGTATTTTTATTTTTTCCAAATTTTGTAGTTTTCATTCATAAAATAATTTTTGAAATGGTTTAAAATCGTAATCTCATGTCAATGTCAAAACATTGTCAGAAATTTAGGGAGGTAAACGTACCTATTTTAGACAGTTCCCAATGTGTAATGGTGTTTTCAATATATTCAGCAAAACTATTTTTATAAATAATTTTATCTATTTATTGATACAGGGTGTAAAAAGACTTATAGCCGTCGTACATCAAACTAAGTAACATTGCACAAAAGATCTGTGACAAAAGTAATTGCTGGAAATCGACTTTAATTTTTGGTGTGAAAAGGAGAGGTCAAAAGTGGTACTAAATTCCGAAGATTTTTAAACGCTAATGTGATGTACCTTATTAGAAAGCTTCCCAAGTAGCAAACAAGAATAGTGATTAAATCTTGCATGTCTATACTTTATCTAAAGTTGGATTTAGCTAAATCAAAAAGGATTTCGTTAAGCCTTTTCTTTCTTTAATACTAAATCGTTTTAAACAACCGCTACTTAAGTAAATTAGGAATACCAAAAACCAAGTTAAGTATTCTCAAAACTAGTTTGTATTAAGTATGCCTACAGTTAATACTAAAAATATTTTTTTACTATACTCAGAATATTTGAAAGCTCACTTAAAACGCAATTGAATAACTGAAGTACCTTTTTAGACAAACAAAGAAGAAATTGATTTTGTAGATAAAATTAAGATAATTGTAATTCCAATTTCTAGAAACTGATTTTCCTGAGTATATTTTTATTCCTTTTTGACTAAAATTAGTAAGTTTAGAGTAAAAATAAATTTAACGGGACGTTCTCTTCAAACAGAACCAAGTATAAATATGGATAAAGTGGAAAAATTAAAAAGATTTGTTAGCTTTCATCGGCCGGCGTGTTATCTATATATACTAATATTATAAAGAGGTAAAATTTGTTTGTAAGTTTGTATGTAGGGGGTAATCTCTGGAACTACCTACCAGTCGGATTTGAAAAATTATTCTTGCATTTGATAGCCCAATTCTTGAGGAAGGCACGCTATGACCCTTAGGAGCCGGGCAAAAAGAAACAAAGCCAAAAAGAACGTTAAGTGATAGCGCGGGCGGGTGATGCGATACGACGGGGTGGCTTTGGGGGGAAACAAGAAGTTTCACGCAAACGAAGTCGCGGGCTGAAGCTAGTAAAATATAAAAAATTAAACTTAACCAATGTGCCGAGTCGAGATTATCAAATAAGCAGAACAGAAGTTATTAATTAATTATTTTTCCTGAGTTTGGGTGGCTTCTAAGAAAATTGGGATTGGATAGTTTAAGTTATTTAAACAATATATCTGTCGCAGGGAAATGAGGATATCACGAAATCCCGGTAGATGTCGAATATTCTTGTTTATTACGTCTTCTTACTAAAAGTATCTAGTGATATACTGACTGACTGACTGTGTAGACTGGTAGAAAATGCCTAAGGCATTAAGTCCGCCTTTGTACAGTTTTTACTTGTGCATAAAGTTTTAATAAATAAATGTGACAAAATACCAATTTATCGTCAGTTATATGTCGTTTCACTAAACTAAATCTAGTAAAATGTTAGAAAAGCGGATACTGCCGAATAAAAATCAAGCCATGCATTAGCTGGAAGAATTTCTACATTTGTACTTCTACAACGTAATTGTGAAATATCAAAGTTCCAGTGCAAAACCAAAAGATGTATTTGCAAGAAGCTAAATGTTTTGTGTAATTCAAGGTGCCACAAATCACTGCTTTGTTTAAATAAATAACAAGATTTTCCATTTTCCATCAGGAGTGAGTCGTTGTCTTAATTGTTGAGCCTCGCAAGTCATTTTTTTTTATTATTTACCTACATTTATATTTTTGTACCTAATGAACGAATCCACATAGGTAATAGAAAAAGGTATAATACCTGATATCATTGTCAGATTATTGTTTAGTTGATTAACCTTTCGTATCGTAGATCCACGCGAGACACAATGGCTTTTTAATTGTGTCTGTAATTATGGCATTCAACCGGTTAAAACTTTATTTTCTAATAAAAATGCACCAGTTAATTTGTAATTTTGTTTTATTACTTGATTCATCAACAGTATTCTTCATTTCACTACATTTAGTTTAGTGAAATGACATGTCTCTGATTTTATATTAGTATTTTGTCATATCACTACATACTTTTAGTAAAAAGACGTAATAAACAAGAATATTCGACATCTACCGGGATTTCGTGATATCCCTGATATCCTCATTTCCCTGCGACATATCAATTAGTAAGCTACTTATAGCACTGAATTTGAATCCTTGTGTTCTGTTATGCTTCGTCGAATTCAAACATTAGGAGGTACCTACCTATATTAATTTAATCATATTCTTTCGACTATCTTACATAAACCTGTTTCCACCACAAAATAAACAAGAACCACACAATAACAATAAATGACAAGTTAAGAAAACATTAAGACGTAATCTGGTTTTAACTAAATCAAACTATAGAATCACTTAATACCAAACAAATTAAATAGTACTTCACCAATACTGTTTTTAGTAAAGGTTAAGTATAATATCTCTTAACTAGCACTACTTCAAGTGTAACTTGTCTTAACTTTGTCTGAACTAGCCTTACAAAATCATTATTGTCTAAAATCTTACTTCGTTAAGAAAAATAAGATTTAACGCCATTTTGCACTACAAGTGAAAAAAATATTAAACATTTTCCAACAATACTTCATCAAAAACCAGAGTAAATTGAACTTACATTTTTGTCATAGTCATTCTAACTACATTAATAACTTACACATTTATAAAAAATGTAGTACTCTGCACTAAATGGCACAAAATTTTTAATTTGCAATATTATTATACCACATATTTTTGTTTGTTTTCTAGTATTTTAAAAGCCCGTCTGTTCTATAGCACTATCTATAGATTTTACACGAGAAATCATCATGCGTTTTAAATTTCCAATGCATTCAACGACATAAGAAAGCCTTTTCTAGACATAAAAAATGTTGTTAAACCGCCATTTTTGTAAGTCTTAAAATACTTTAAAAGTTCACCATGTTTTCTAAAATAATATTACTTAAAGCACTTTAAAGCAAAATAAGTTTTTATTTATACTTCACTAAGACAAGATGGAATATCTGCACTTCAAAATTGATAGTTTTAATTAGGTATTGTAGATATCTTTAAGTCTATTTCTTTATCTTAAGTCAACCTACAAGATATCTTGAAGACAGTGTTTAAGAGTTCTGCAAAACCATACTCTCTTAAGTAGGGTTAAAGTTTATCTAAACAGTAGTATTAACTCTTTCTTAACAAGTTCTTAAATACTGTGCCCACTTTTACTTAACTGATTCTTGGAGTGTATCTAGAAGATATCTTGAGGGACATAATAGTTTTAGCCAAGACAACAACTGGAATTAGTCTACTTGTCTTCAAGATATCTACAATACCTTTTTAAGACAATTGTTTGCTACTTGGGTTATGTATTAAGCTATTCGATTATAGTTAAATATGATTTTTTCAGGCGCCCGTTTTTGTAAAAAAGTGAAAAATGTTTCAGTACAACGAAACGCACGTAGCCTTTATTTATTCATTTCTATGGAATATAATTATTTTAAATGTGGCTCAAGTTTCTGTTTCTATTAAATACTTTGAGATTTTATTATAATTTTAGCTGCAGCTCCATGAAATTGAGACAGAAAATATTGATTATCATGACAATGCAATATCAAAACGTGTCGAAAAAGGTCAAATCTGTAAATGTCAGAATGACGTTAAAGTAACCACTAACCACTAAAACCATAACCACTGGTACAAGTCCATATGTAGAAAAATATTTCAACAAATGTATTAATGTTCTTAATTATAAGGTATAAGTATGTACATAGCCACTTATTTCTATGATAATTGACAATGAGAAATGACAATGACAGCCGCGCTGACTGACATTGTCATTGTCACGTCATTTACCACAGGGCTGCCAACACTAAAATATAAACCATAATAATAACCATAATATATACCATGGAACAACTAGCATCAAATTTAATATTAAAAAAATAGAGCCTTATGGTCTTTTTATTGATAAAGAGTTACCTTTTCTAGGTGCAACTCCGGACGGAGTTATGCAGGGAGAAGACACAATAGTAGAAATAAAGTGTCCAATTTCTGCATTCAGGACTTCGTTGGACGATGCAATAGATTAAAAAAAATAAGGTTTTGGAGGAAAACGAAAGATGGACTTTCCATAAATTTGAAACATCCTTGGTACATTCAGGTGCAGGGACAACTACACATAACTGGTAGAAAAACATGTATTTTTGCCGTATGGTCGGGATGTAAAAATCATATAAAAACTGAAATTATACAGAAAGACGATCATTATTGGGCGAAATTCATGAGACCTAAATTAACAAATTTTTACTCATCCATCATACATGTTGCCAGAGTTATGTGATCCCAGACATACACGGAATGTGGAAATTAGGGATTTAAGGGAATTCACATAAATGTTCTTGCTTTCGTCATTCTCCTCCTCTTGATTCCTTTTTTTTTTATTTAAATGTTTTCATTAATAACAACTTATTTTAAAATTCGTTCTATTCTAAACCTCCGTTAAAGCCAAAATGTATGAAACTTTATAATTGACATCAGTCATTCCGATGACGTATTATTATGCGTTATAACCATTGCGTGCTCTTGACAGTGCTGGGTTGCCAGCTGTTTTAGAACCCAATGGCTCGCGACGATTGGAAAAGACCAGACAGATTGACCATAATGCCTTAGAAGTTAGGTCGGCCTTTGGTGTGTGATGCAACATGTATCGACTACCTTGCGCCACCCCATCTTCCTATTACGGTTGGCTGTGCTAGTGCGATTACTGCGGGTGCAGAAAACCTCAAACAGCGCAAATAGATACTCTACTCTTATTCCGACTTATATGTACCAGCCGTTTGGGGCTGATACACTAGGGCCATAAGGTCCGAGTGCCTACTTAATTTTTCGAGAAATCGCCAAGCGATTGGTCGACTCTTCACGTGACCAGAAGACTAGCCTATTTTTTGGCCAAAGATTCAGCAAAAAGAAAGTAATTTTAAGGCTTTGTCATGGCAAAGGATTTTATTACTAATCAAGTTATTTTGAATCTTATTTCAATGAGTTTAGAATTCATGTTACTTTATTTCGATACCACGATGCCGGGAAATGACGCGACGTGCCGCGGGACGCTGCGGCATGACGCGACGCGCCGAGGGATGCTGCGGCATGACGTGTCATGCCGTTTCATTCCACGTAATGCCGCGGCGCGCCATTGCATCCCGCGGGACGTGTGGGTCACGTTGTGTCGAGGAATTATGATTGCTAAGCTAGTTGAAATAAGATTGAAACTTGTGCTGCGGTCATTTCGGTTAATGGGATGCAGTCCGGTCTGTGCGGGCTTTCAACAGGATGCCACGGAACGCCGCGGGATGCCGCAGCACAACCTGCCGTGGCACGCTGTCAGTGAGCTGAGCGTCGGCTCGTATTTGGCTGTCGATGTCTTATGGTGACAAATATATGGCGGTAGAGCAATGGTCTTTGGTCGGTCATAGAACACTAATGCAGTAGGTATATTGCGGATTTCGATGTAAACTGTATTTGCTATGCGAATGATGAGTGTCTCATGTTTGTTTTGTTATACCTACTTATTATTTACCTGCCCATTTAAAAGAATTTTATATATACTGAGCATACAATGTGAATGTAATAAATTAATGTTAAGTTTAATCATTTTATTTCTTGACATCCTTCCAATAATAGTTCGGTTCACCCTAACTGAATCAGTATGTCAGTGCGAGTGGGATAGAATGATACATAGCGCGGGGAAGTGGGGGCAAAATCTGTATTTGAGCTGAACTATTACAAGCCCTTAATAGATGCACTTTGTTCAATTTCCATATTTTAAACACTTTCGGTCTTATTCATAAAAAAAGCCTATTGAAGGTTTAAACCATTCATTAGTTAAAATGCTCAATAGGCCTTTAAAACATTCGATAAAATTTTGTATTCATAAACGCTTCATAAACGTTCTATAACTAGAATGTCCTACAACTTCTAAATTTTGCCATTATAATGAAGTCATCCAACAAATTGGCCAACATATTAAATCGGCATACGAGAATATATTCTGTCTACGAACCGAATATTTGTGTCCATAGACATTATTACGTATGAAAAACTAATTTATTGTCTACAGTTTCAACAGTTTTGACGCGACAACGTCATGGTCGTCATGGAAACAATATGAATATGTCAATGAATGAATTTGATATTGTATGTGTCAAACTAAAAAACTTTTGAATATTTTTTTTGTATTTAAAATAAATGAAATTAAGACCGGAGACTAGTTGCAATAAAGGGCAAAGAATTGAATATTGGTTGGAGGAGGATAAGGTGTGTACCTACTGTTACAGCTAAAATGTGTTCAAAGTAAGTTATGTTTTGTAAACATTCTCAATTTCTTATACTTATGCTTGCTTTTGCTTCTAATCCTTAGATTTTTTGGAAGAATTGGTCAGGGAGAGGTCTCCATAATAGAAAATAAAAACACTGACACAAGCACTAACGCTAAACAGGGGCAGCCTGGCATGATTTACGAATTAGGTGCCTATCCAATTTACAATTTTACGAAGAACTTCGTTTGCCTGTACAAAACTCATTGTAACAAAAAAAAACCCGCCATAAGAATAATAATGACTGTTATTTTGATGCCGCTACTGATTAATTAAATCAGTATAAATAAGATAATGAAGAGAAAGAATTTATAACATTAGTTTTGTATTTCAGGTCAATAGGACTAGTAAAGATGGTGCTTCACTACGAATAGCAGAAAATGAAACGGCCTACAGAAGAGATGGCACAGATGGCAAATGAAAAGCAAACATTTTAAAAATGTTGTTCTGCTTGCACAAGTTTTAGAAGCCAAATTAGAGTTTAGAGTATTGTTCAGCCGTGAACAGGCAAGAGTTACATACGCCAGCGTCAGCATCAAAAGCGACATACATTCGTTCCACATAAATTAGTAATTAGTAAATGAATAAATTAGTCATCAAGCTGGAGTAGAGTTTGATTCATCTTCCATAATTCCTCTCACTATGGCCAAGACACCTTTAGCCATCACCAGTTCTATGAGTCTGTGGGACCGGCAATGACAAAACTATTTCCTGTGTACACATTGCACAACGTACACAAACCCCTATTCCTACCCAAATTCTGTCTGTTCCCGTAGGTCTCCCGTAGGCTTGTATGATAGGTTAGGGTGTTAGGATAACTAGGGTGTTAAGTAGTTGCTGTAGGTTTATAATCAGTAGGGTGAGGTAACCATAGATACCAGGCTCAATCGTTACAAACTTAGCCACACTGTATGCATTTGGAATAACAGCCATACTAAGCTGTAAGTCCCGGTGCGTACAAGTATTATAAAAATAAACTGATATTTGTATACAAGCTTTTTATTAATGAACTACTCCCTAAATTTCTTCTCTTTTACTTTAGATCTTGTTGGCTCAAAATATTGCCACTTCCACGTTGTCGTCGGTGGCAGCGCAGAGGTCACTTTGACTGCATGTTTTGGGTAGGACAAATAAGGCAGGATAGGACGTGGAGCATGTTTTGCAACATAGCTTCACAGCCACACCCTACTGGAGCATCTCCCTGCAGGGTGTAAACTTCCGTGGTCGACACGGAAGCATTGTTTTCACACAAAAGCAGCAATGTCCCACAGTATTTCTTGTTGCTATAATGTGCTTCGTTATATTTTTCGTCGCTTCTATTTTGTATTGTAGGTAGGTATATAATAATAAACTAAATTGGTTAAACAGAAGTTCAAAATAAATTAAATACAACTGCGGCTCCTCGAAGTACTATTGTTTACGAAACTGACTTTTCAAACATTTGTACGTCAAATGTCATTTTCTTCGGCCATCTTTGTCGTGTCTCACTTGGTTCACTTCGGTTGGCGCCGCCGCGCGCCGTAGAAAGAGATGGGGGGGGGGAATCTCTCCTGACGGTCACGTGTCCTGACGCGATGCCCTGACGCGAGTTTAACATTTTTTACCCATTACAAAAAGTGTTCAACGCCGCTAAAGAAGTTTTCACTTCAAAAAATCGAAAGCGAAATCTATGTAGGTAACTTCAGAATAGACGAAAATATTATTTTGAATATTCCCTAAGATAGGTGTCAAACATTTTTATTTACAAAGGCAATGAAACGAACATGAGGGAATATTCCAAATGTTCCGCCATTTTCACAGAATCCCGTTATGTTTTTATGACGTGCGATATCGTATTATATATTTTGTATCGCGGTGATGTTGTTAAATATTAAAGGTTCAGTAAACAGTGCTGGGAGTTGACTTTTTTATTTGAATTTTTTCGTCGTGGTGTGCTTTATTGTGAGAATAGGCTTGAGTATTTTAGGTAAAATGTTTTTGAAGTGAAACTTCTTTACGCACGCTTGACTTGGGGAGTAAGCTGGTGAACGCGTGACGTAAGCGTTACGAGAAGTGTGATTGGGCGAGGCGAACGGGAGTTGAGTGGGGGATATAAGCAAGAGAAAGCTGTGCGCGCGCACATTTTCTTTCTCCATGGGATCCAACAACGTAATCGTAAACATTTTCTCTGTCTGTTTGTTCCGGCTTATCTCCGAAACGGCTGAACCGATTTTGACCGGACTTTGATTGGCAGATAGCTGAGGGGCAATTCTCGTAATTTTAAGAACGTTCACAGTATGATCTCAGTCTCAATCTGTCAAAAATACCTCTAATTTCCCTACATTTTGTCAATTTTTTGACATTTGTTTGTCGTTGAAATGAGACTGCGACTAGATTTTGAACGTTTTATTTTAAGAGAATTGGTTTACAGATGTTATAAGGTACTCCTTATAACATCTGTAAACCAATTCTCTTAAAATAAAACGTTCAAAATCTAGTCGCAGTCTCATTTCAACGACAAACAAATGTCAAAAAATTGCTATAATTAAAATTAGAAAAAATAATTATTAATGCGACACATTATTGTTTTCCGACATCCACGCGAACGAAGTTGCACAGCTCGTTACTTAAATACAATTTATTTCACAACTATTTACACTAGGTACTAAATTAAATTAAATTAGCCAGGTGGTGGGTGGTGAAAACCTGGATGAGACTCGTACAGACCAAGGAAGCATGGCACAAGAGGGGGGAGGATTATTCTCAGCTCTGCTGTGGGTAGAACAAGGCCTCCAATGATGATGACTAACTAATACCTAATTTGAATAAAACCTGAGGAGGGGGTGGAGGGGCCCCTGGCTAAATAATAACAGCCGCACAGGTTGATCGATCAGGTTAAGCTATGCTTGCCTCGGTTGATCTGTGGATGGGTGAGTATCTTTACAAACCGAGACCCCTCCGTGCCTTGGAAGTTAAGCCGTTGGTCCCGGTTGTCATTCGTAGATCTTTGACAGTCGTTACGGATAGTCAGAAGCCCGAAAGTCTGACAACCAGTCTTACCAAGTGGTATCGTATTACTATTATTTATTAGGTATTCAGCTGCATCTGGCTATACTGGAAGCCGACCCTAAGATAGTTAGGAAAAGGTTAGGAAGATGATAATGACCTAATTTGAATAAAATAAAAATTAAATATTTACGAGTAGGTATAAGTCAATCTACGAGTACTAAGCAGTTTCCAAAAAATATTTTTACGAAGTCATCCGAATCTAGATTTAATTTCATAAAATTTCTATGAAATAAAAGCCTCGTCGAAACTTTATGAAACACTTTAAAAGTATTGGTAATTGAATAAAAACTTTTGATAAAATTAGGTTCGATGGACTACGTGGATAATCTGAAAATTTCATTAATTCATTTGCGGGCCGGCCATCTTTTTAGGCCATGGTCGTGTTTTCGGGGGACGTGAATTTATCGTGATATTAAAGCCTTACGTACGTACTAGGTTCCTCGTACAGATATGAGATTTGTGTTACGCGCCGGATACCTGAATTTCGTACCGGTACTTGTTAGGTGGAATTACACTAATATTATAAAGGCAAAAGTTTGTGTGTGTTTATATGTTTGTTACTTCTTCACGCTCAAACGGCTGGACCAATTTTGATAAAATTTTGCATGGAGGTAGCTGACACCCTGGATTAACACATAGTTTACTTTTATCCCGATATTCCCACGGGATCAAAACTTATGTGGGTGAAACCGCGGGGCGCTATTAGTACCGGTATATGTCTGGATCCGGTACCCAGGTAAAGAAATGGCAAGAACCGCTAAAGAACCTGTACTTTTGGAACCGGTACCAAGCCCTGAAGCTGGCCTTTTATTCTAATCAAACTCTGTTCCACACTAGACCAGCTCAAGGCCAAAGAGTCGAGCAGTCGACTTACGCACAGCCTGAGGTGTTAAATGCTTCCTAAATCAGGAACCAAGCTCACACCGTCTTTGGTTATGACTATAGGGGTGTCAGGAACAGGGTGTAAAGTTCACTCAACCTCCATAGAAAAGGGAGGATCCTCCGACCAGACGGGTGTCGTGTCTGGCCGGCAAATGCCCGATGATTCATGCCAGGCCGTTGTTTCTATGCTAGTTGCGCGGTAAAGTCGGCTTGCGAGATACAGGATTTTGCGTGACGTCAGTATGATGCGTTGTTCGCATGTGGCGTTGTAGATACCACTACATGATCGCCCAAGCCGCTAAAAACTAAAAGGTATATCTATTTAAAAATCCATCTAAGAACAATTACTACATAAACTTTTTCACTACGTAAGCAAACCGATCCATAGATAAAACCGCTCTATAAATCTTGTCTTACTAATTTAGTATTCGGAAGCATTTTGGGGTTCCGTATCCAAAGGGCGCCAACGGAACCCTATTACTAAGGCTCCGCTGTCTGTCCGTCCGTCCATCTGTCACAGTGCTGTATTTTTTGAACCCTAATAGGTAGACACTTGTTCGCGGAGTGTGTAGGTACTATATCAACCGCTATAAAAAAAAAATAATTCAAAGTTAAAGTGCCCATACAAGAAACGCAGCAGCAGTGGAGCAGTGGTGGCCCAGTGGGAATGGCCGCGACTTACGAGTTGTACGTCGAACACAGGCAGATGCTTTGCTTTGTGTAATTTATTTCATCACCACCGCTCTCAAAATGGTGAAGGAAAACGTCGTGAGGAAAGCGGCATGTCCCAGAAACAAAAATTCGAAAACATGTGACGTCTACCAACCTGCACTGGGCCCGCGTGGTGGATTTCGGCCCACTCCCTCTCACAGAGCGGAGGCCTGTGTCCCAGCAGTGGGAACGTTATAGGCTGATTATGCATTTATGCTCGATCGAAAAATAAATAGCGTTAAATATTGTACATTGGTACGGAATCCTTCGTGCCCGTCTCGAACTTGGCCGTTTATATTTCGTTTTCTTCCCAATTTCACCCGTTTTACGATCTTCCTGACAGACAGATTATAAATATTTTATTCAGAATTCTTTTGGGGAACCACATAAATTACATTAACTGGTTCTTTTACTGCGGAATTTTTCTTCTCTGCGGTTTTAAGATCTCTGAGCGCAATGGGAATTTATTGTTTACTGGGAATTTTTTGTATTTAGATTCGCGTGGAAAATGGTTTTTTAATTGGGTATTTTCTAATACAACTGTGAGTTCTAATTTTCTTGGTGAGTGATTTCGGAAAATCTGTTTTTAAATCTGTTTGGTTGGCAGTAATTTGAAGCTATTTCGAAATGAAATTGGTATTTTAAGTCTGAACGAAAATAAAGGAGATCTTTAAATATGTACTTACGAACTGATGGGTTGCCTTCACTCCCGTTCCTGAAACAAAATAAAACATTATTCGTACATTTAAGTAAAACAAGAATTACAATACTTATAATAAATTTGTTAAGGTATGTACAGTCAACAAAAGATACAAGTATGCAGGATCGTCGATATAGTTGAAGTTTAATAAGAAACCGATGGATGTTCTCGAATAAAATTTAATTTTGGTAATAGAAAACAAACAGCTCATTTATCAAATTATGTTGTTACATCTATCGGTTTCCTATAGATATCCGACGATCCAGCATACTTATCTCTTTTGTTGTCTGTACATAAAGGTTTTGTAGTACATGAGGGACCCAGAAAGTATGTATTATTAATTAAATGGTGTAGGTACAACGAAATGTTGGGTGAATCGCTGCTCTCCTAGCTAGATTTAGTTTTAGCTAGTAATCTGTATTTAGTAGAGACCGTTTCAACTCCCTATTTAAGTACCTATCACAATAATCATGTGTGTGTGTGTGTGTTTTTGGAGCCAAAAAGTAAAGTTTTTTTTTAATAAAAAACAAAACAAAAGCAAAAATCTTAAAATTAAAGGAGACGTTCAATAAATGTATGGGGCTTGGTACTAAAATAATTGAAAATTTAAACAGCCTTCTGAGCTTTATGAGCTGAAAGAGGGTAATTATTTTGACGTCTTTGGGTATTTAATTTTTTTTTACAGCCCCCCGTTTTTTTTTAATCAAGTGTTGAAAAATAAAATGCTTGCATCACTAACTACAAACATTATTATATTTTGGTGTTAGCAGCCCTGTGACAAATGACGTGACAATGACAATGTCAGTCAGCGCGGCTTTCATTGTCATTTCTCATTGTCAATTATCATAGAAATAAGTGGCTATGTACATACTTATACTTTATAATTAAGAACATTAATACATTTGTTGAAATATTTTTCTACATATGGACTTGTACCAGTGGTTATGGTTTTAGTGGTTAGTGGTTATTTTAACGTCATTCTGACATTTACAGATTTGACCTTTTTCGACACGTCTTGATATTGCATTGCATTGTCATGATAATCAATATTTTCTGTCTCAATTTCATGGAGCTGCAGCTAAAATTATAATAAAATCTCAAAGTATTTAATAGAAACAGAAACTTTAGCCACATTTAAAATAATTATATTCCATAGAAATGAATAAATAAAGGCTACGTGCGTTTCGTTGTACTGAAACATTTTTCACATTTTTATAAAAACGGGCGCCTGAAAAAATCATATTTAACTATAATCTAGTAGCTTAATACATAAGCTTTCTAATAAGGTACATCACATTAGCGTTTAAAAATCTTCGGAATTTAGTACCACTTTTGACCTCTCCTTTAATAAAACAAATTAGAACGAGGAATGTTGTTGTGGTGAGTCGAGTGAGTGCGTGTGTGTGTATGTGTCAGTGTGTGGGTGTGAATGGTGTGTGCATTTGAATAATAGGACATAGAGTTACTTTCATGTTCTGCCAGGGTCGCGGGTTGTTCGAAAGTGTTACCGTAGCCCTGGCACAGGCAACTGTGCACATTTCTTCGAATTCTTGGTTATAAGTAAGACACACGATTCACGTTCCACACGATGTATTCTTCCAACGTTTTGAGACCCGTGGTGAGGAAATAATTTACGCAAAGTAAAATGCCTACCTTTGTTCGAACCCACGACCTACAACTCGTAAGTTGCGGCCGATAGCGCATATGTTTGCACGCAAGTCATTCGTTGACCTTTGACAGTCGTTACGTGTCGTCAGAAGCCCGAAATCCTGACAAGTTTAACTAAGATTATCGTGATTCAATATCGAATTTTTATGCTTGCCAGTTTATCGGGTCTCATCTTTAATTATTTTAGCGAGTCCAGGAATCATTCCATACCGCGAATTGATCCTGTTTTTTATTGTGTCTATATAGGTACTAGCATACCTAATTCTATAGAGTCGCTTTCTTTTCTTTAGTCGCTAATAAAACGCAGAGATTCTATTGTTAGGAACCCAATAACTATTCCCATAATTCCCATTGACTACGCTGAACTTTTTTATTAAGAGCGTAGTCAACGGGAAATATAAAAACTTTTTTCTATTAGCTCTTTGTAAACAAATGAGATTGACCACTATGGCCACGTGATATTATAAATATAATTATAGGTATATTATAATGTTCTAGAAAACATTGAGAATTAATTTTGAGAGGGAGATCTGTACTCACCAGTCGACGACTTAAGGTAGGTAACCAACAAATTGAGGAAAAAAATTAAAAGGCTAGAAACTACCTTCACAAAATATTTGTGTTATTAGATACATATCTACGTATAACAGCCATTCCAAAACGCAATATTTATTAAGAATTGATTTTTCAATCGACCGATATTTTTTATTCGTGGAATAAAATTGACGCCTGACAGTTTTTGTATGGAAGAACTGTCAAAAATTCAAAATTAAAAAAAAAAAAGTCAGCCCCAAGCATAATAAATAACTCCAGCGACAATAGTGCAAAGTAAAAATCTAAATGAAATGGTTTTTCAAGTGTTCATCACTTTTCCAAGAAAATGCAGAGTACTGCTAGCGAGTTATATTTTCCACGAAACCTCGGTTTGCTCTAACAAACAAAGCGTTCTCTTCAAAACTTTAATATAAGTTATCTCTGCCAACATTAATCCTGTCTCTCTATTTAACGACACTCGTTGGTATTAAAGATAAGTTTGGAATAAGTACTTTAGGGAATATTCAGCTAGCACTATCAATATTAACTGTCACACAGTAGCAAATAATATGTGGATGGGATACATTTCATATTTCAAAATATATCAAAACATCTATACAAATAAATCAAATTGAAGTATCTGTTTGTAATTTCAAAATAGCAGCTTTTTACTAAATGCATAATATGAAAGTATACGGAACTTACAAACACTAACAACAACTTTTTTTAAATTTGTCTCTATTGCGGCTAATCTCCGAAACGGCTTGACCAATTTCGACGGGAGTTTCACTCGCAGATGATTGATGTTATAAAGAGTAACTTTATTTTAGAAAACGAAAGAAAATCGAAAGGTAATAATGTCACGCAAACGAAGTTGCGAGCAGCAGCTAGTTTAAAATGCAGACAAATTTTATTTATTTGTATAGATGTATAGATATAGATAATTGGTATTTATGATAAGAAAAATACAAAAAGGTATATTCAGTTTGCATTATCAATCATAACTGAGAGAAAATAGCAAATAATTATGTAGATAAAATACACTTCGTAATATCAAAAAAATACTATTAATATTAGTCAGATAAAAGCTTTCTCTATGATGAAGTGGCCATAATGTATTCGGGGCCTAAATGTCCCAATATCCATACTAATAATAAAGCTGAAGTTTGAAAGAAAGAAAAGAAAGCAAAAGTATAATTAATTATTATTAATTAAATGTAGTTTGTTTGTTTAAACGCGCTAATCTCTGGAACTACCACTCGAATTTGATTTTTTTTTGCATTTTATACCTAGTCGAATTCATGAGGAAGGGAAGCTACTTAGCATCACGCTAGTACCCTTAGGAAGTGAGCAAAAACCAAAAAGTCACAAAGAACGCTAACCGAAAACGATGTACTAGCGCGCGGGTAGGCGATATGATGCGACGAGGTGTGTCGGGGGAATAAGAAATTTCACGCGGTCGCAGTCGCGGGCAGAAGCTATTATAAATATCTCAGTAGACAGCAGTCTATAGAATTTAAATGAATGATTTGCTTACGCTCCAATGCACTCTTTATAACCGAAAATAACTTCCAAAACACTTAAGATATTTCCAATACACTTACGATATGATATTATTGTGCATACGAAATTACTTTATCCAACAGACAATGTCGTAGTCTGTACAAGATAAAATTCAATTTTCGTTCATAAAAGCCATCATACGGTCAATGAATGAACAGAATGAATAAATAAACTTCGAAAATTATGAGTCTCTATGAGGCTCCAGTCATTTTCCACACCATTGGGCAGCCAACTTTTTTTTTAATACGATGCGTAGCTAATGGGAACGCATTAATAATTTATTCCCATTGGCTACGATAGTTGGGAAAACTTACTGTAATGCATGAGGATTTTTTCGGCTCTTTGCTAGTGTTTTTGCTCGGTAATCCTAACTAATAAATTATGCGAAAGTGAGTTTGTTTGTTTGTTAAGTTTTCACACTAAAACGGCTGAACGGATTTGGATGATATTTGGCACATTGGTAGACTATGACCTGGGGAAGAACATAAATTATACTTTTTATCCTAGATCGCATACGAAGTCACGGGCAACAGTGTTAAATCAAGCGACGAATGCTTAAAAAATATTATGCTGTTTGGCAATAGTCTCAACACGGTGAGTGCCTGAGGATGGACGGCGCTGCCGAAGAGGTGGCGAGACGTCCCAAAGTCCGGCCGCGCCAAATTTGCCAAATATGTAAACAACAATGGACGCTCGAACTTGAATAAAATCTTTGGCAAATTTTGGCGTAGCCGGACCTTAGACACGTTTCGCCAGGATTGGATCGAGGTGGCTCTAAAATAGGATGCCTGGAAGGATTTTTTTTTTAAGAGCCGTGCAATGGACAGTTTATGGTAAGTATATAAGGTCCCATTAAAATAGATGGACAAACTTTTAGAAAGCATTCAGACCACCAAAATAACGACGATGGTAAAAAAAGATATAAGAAAAACGCATTGAATACTTACAAGAAAAATAATCAGCTAACGAAAATACACTAATGTGCCGGCAATTTATTATTTTAGGTCAAAATAAAATCACTTTAATCAGTGTTTTTTTTTTGCTTGGATATCTTTGGTTAGACGTACTGAGCGCTGTGTTAAAATTTGTCCATCTATTTTATTGGGATCCTGTATATTTATTATAGTAAATTGTTTTAGTTACATTAGGATATTTAAAATACAGAAAACATTGTGAATAATAATGATCATCAACTCGTTTTACAAGTAAAATTGCCCATAACACAGTTGAAATTGGAAACAATACTAGTTAATAACTTGCGTGTGTAGTTTTTGCAATACTTTTAGAAAAAAAAAATCTCCTATTTATTTTTTATGGTCTAACCCCTTACTAATAAACGTTGTAGATCGTCTGTATAGTTACACAATGCTTTATCTTCTTCTTTCGAAAATCAAATTACTGACGACTGAAAGAGAGAAATCGGTGTGTAACTATTCATCTGATATAATATGTTTATCAGTAAGGGGGTATGTGAATAACAACAGTGGACCAATTAAAAAGCAATTTTTGACAGTAGTATTATTTCACAACAATGTATTTTGAGAGATCGGGAAAATCCCAAAAGGCTGGGTGTTGCTGTTTCGTTGGCTTCCGTTATTATCAATAATACATTAGGCGCAACAGTAAACGAACGAGATGGGAAGTTTATGATTATTTGATTAGTCGTGCTTCACGGATAGTGAAGGAAACGATCCTTTCACGATAAAAACATTACCCTCTTTCTAGGTAGCGCCGCCGCAGTCGGTTAAGAAGAATTACGTTTTTATTGTCAACATTTGTTTCAAAAGCATTTGACGAGACGTAAACTTAGGCCAGGAATTTGAGATAATTTTCAAGTTTTGCAACAACAAACTGAATGTCATACTTAGCAAAGTTGAAATTCAAAGCATAGAGTTTATATTCTAAAAATGCTTAAGAAGAAGCATTTTTAGAATATAAACTCTTTGCTATTATGTGAAAAGCTAAAAAGCAGTTTATTGAAAACATTGTTGTCAATTTAATAACAGACTTTTGTTGCTGACCGTACATACAAAATATATATTTTTTTTGTATATTTAGTAACTACAGAAAATCAAAAAGTTGGCTATTTTAAAAGAATATCATCTGTGTGTCACCATTAGTCACCAATATACCTAAATAAAAATATAAGTGAGTTCTCGGGATCTTTTTAATAATAAATCAGAGTCTGCTCCATGATCAATATTCAAGATGGCGCCTCCAATTTACACCAATGAAAAGAGCGTATTTACGAATAATCTGATCAATTCGAGTAGCAAGTTATTAAGAGGGAAAGAGAGACAGTGATTTTTTTGTTGCTGGTTATTACTTTTTTTATTAATGCTCTGACTGTGTTACTGTTTCATGTCTAGAATACTTAAGGAATATTTCAAAAATAATATAAATGTTCTTCAGAAAGGTCCGGTGCACAGGACTCGCCACCGGCGTGCGTGCATGACCAGATGGAAAATTCTCGTAATTTAAAACGTTCAAAATCTAGTCGCAGTCTCATCTCAGCGACAAACAAATGTCAAAAACTTGTCAAAGATGTAGGGAAGTTAGAGGTATTTTTGACAGATTGAGACCGTGATCAGACTGCTGAACGTTCTTAAAATTACGGGAATTGCCTCTCTGATGTATGAACGTAACGACTCAAAATGAGTATGTAGGGATCGTAGCAGGTGGAGTTCTGTAGTTTCTGCTTACCCCCAGGGGAACAAGGTGTGAGTTTATGAATGTTAGTAATACTTGTTTTTTTTTTAATCATAAATTAATATGAGGTCTCCTTTTTGGAATTTTATTTTTATTAATTAAAAAAAAAACATGA
This sequence comes from Amphipoea oculea, assembly GCA_945859645.1. Classification (NCBI taxonomy): domain Eukaryota; kingdom Metazoa; phylum Arthropoda; class Insecta; order Lepidoptera; family Noctuidae; genus Amphipoea; species Amphipoea oculea. The sequence goes on along the minus strand of OX243886.1, from coordinate 11,473,292 downwards.
AATGCTGTTTATTTATAGATATAAATTGCACAAACTGTTTAGACTAAAAACCAACTAGGTACAGTCAACAAAAGAGATAAGTATACAGGATCGTCGGATATAGTTGAAGTATAGTAAGAAACCGATGGATGTTGCTGACTGAAATTTAATTTGATAAATGAGCTGTTTGTTTTCTATTGATAAAATTAAATTTTATTCGAGAACATCCATCGGTTTCTTACTAAACTTCAACCTTATCGTACGATCCTGCATACTTATCTCTTTTGTTGACTGTACATTGAAGGTAGATTAAATAAGGTGATTTTTAATAGAAATAAGAGAAAACAAAAAATTAAATAAGTCTATTTGTCCCAGTTTGATGCACACAATAGGTATTGTGAGAGCTCTTGCGAGTTCTCCGTACCAGGATCAGTAAATTAAAATAAACAGTTTGTCATGCAACTTTGATCATTATTCCTACAGAGGATTCACGTTTTTACATTTATATATTTTTTCATCTTCTGTATTCCCGCTTGTCAGCTAGACAGACCCCAATATGTTTTATATTCTATTCTTTAACCAAATTAATGTTTGTCTCGTATTTGTGCCATCTATTTATAATGGACTCAAGGAGGTTGTATGGAAGCACCATATAGGGTTTAATCTCTACAGTATCTGCAGAGGCAACATGTAAAATTGAAAATTGGCCCGAAAAAAAAAGACTGATCGTGGACAAAAAACAAAAGAAAAACTACTATAATAAGGCATTTGTAGTTTCTACTATAATGAGGCATTTGTGGCCGTGCCGGACGGCGCGTGTGTTCCACGCGCGCCTCAAAGAGATGTCAGCACCGGGAAAGGACCCGTTAGGGCCGAAGCTTGCCGGGGTAGCGGGATTGTCCGAAAGGGTGACCGCTACCCCGGAACATAAAGAGCTAAGGAAGGAACACGGATGGGTTTTAGTCAGTTATAAGGGTCTGACACTCCCTTCCGCTCCATCCAGAGCGGGAGGAGTCATTTGATGATTTCCCATACATAAAAAAAATAGGCATTTGTGAGATAAACAAAACCAAAACAAAATCGCGTTCAATACATTACCCATGTCTTCTGAAAAACTTCATCACTTAGCAAGATGCGAACTTATAGCGAAAATCGTTTATCCTCATCTAAAATTCTGAACAATGTTGGAAAGTGGTCTCAATTTTGTCACGGTAGCTTAAACTTTGTGATGCGTGACGCAGCCGTTTTGTTGGCAATGTGTGTCGTGTTACAGGGCTTTATGTGGGTGTATGTTTAAGATTGAGAAGGTGCGAAAATTAAACCTTTAGTTTAGACAGTGCGTAAACATTTTGACTGTCTTAAACAGGTTTACGAAAATAAACTCCAGAAGGGCTCAAACGTGGAATTATAGCTGAAATATAGAAGAAGTTACAACATCTCAAGACCATCATCATCATCTGCCTAGCCTTTTCTCAACTACGTTGTGGTGTGTGGTCGGCTTCCAGTCTAACTGGATGTAGCTGAATACCAGTATTTTACATGGATCGACTGCCTATCTGACCTTCACAACCTAGTTACTTGGTAATACGATACCCCTTGGTAAGACAATGAATAAAACATATCAAGAGACCAATTCCCGTTATTAAAAGCCGCAATCACATCTCAGCGACAATTAATGTCAAAAACTTGTCGAAAAAGTTGGGAAATTGGTATTTTTGACAGATTGAGACTGAGATCAGAGGGGCAATTCTAATAATTTTAAAAACGTTCACAGTCTGATCTCAGTCTCAATCTGTCAAAAATATCTCTAATTTCCCTACATTTTGACAAGTTTTTGACATTTGTTTGTCGCCGAGATGAGACTGCGACTAGGTTTTGAACGTTTTAATGATCCTGGTCCGATTGGCCATTGGCCATCTGACTGTGAACATTCTTAACCGGTCAAGCGGCGCGGTTCGCCGATCGGCGACGAAACAATAGAAAATCAATTGTGTCTCATTAGCGGAGCTTGACAGATTAAAATTATCTGTGTGTCTCTGTGTGTTGTGTGTCTCACTTTGTGTGTTGTGCTGTCTTTTGTGTGCGACAAATTGTTGGTTTATCTATCTATCTATCACTGGTAACATAACATCTTCAAAGAAAGTATTTCTCGAAAGTATGTGTGAATTTTGAGATACATAATAACAACATAATTGTATTCATAAAATAAACGTCTGCTGTAACTGAACCACCTTCAAAGATTCTTCAAACGCAACGATGCGTTATAACATATTGCTGTAATCAGGTTTACCATTTCGACGCTTTGGCTGTGTTTTCTTACGAGCGTACGCGCTATCTTTATTTTCATAAGGCAGTCTGTCTAATAAAGCTGAAGAGATAGTACATTTTGAATGTTTGTTAATCAATCAGGCAAAAACAGCTGCACGGATTTGGATGACGCAAAGATAATTTGTAACTTGAATTACATTATGAGCCCATTATGTTTCCACTGCTGGGATATAGGTATACTCTCAGTGAAAGGGAGTGGGCCGTTATCCACCACGCGGGCCGAATGCGGGTTGGTAGATGTCACAAGTCTTCGAATTTTTGGTTCTGGACATGCCCGTTTCCTCACGATGTTTTCCATCACCGTTTTGAGAGCAGTGGTGATCAAATAATTTACACAAAGTAAAGCGGCAGCCTGAGTTCGAACCCACGACCTATACTTGTAAGTCGGGTCATTACCACTGCGCCATCATAGCCACCCATTTACCATTCGAAAATTAACTGGGGCACTCTTCTGGCTACTTTTAATAATTAACGTAACATAATGTTCCCGTGTGTGTGGATAAATAATAACAGCTACACATGTCGATCAATCAGGTTAAGCTACGCTTTCCGCGGTTGGTCTGTGGATGGGTGACCATCTTTACATACCGAGACCCCTCCGTGCCTCGGAAAGCACGTTAAGCTGTTGGTCCCGGCTGTCATTCGTGGATCTTTGACAGTCATTACGAATAGTTAGAAGCCCGAAAGTCTGACAACCAGTCTTACCAAGAGGTATTGTATTACCCAGTAACTGGGTTGTGGAGGTCAGATAGGCAGTCGCTCCATGTAAAATACTGGTATTCAGCTGCATCCGGTTAGACTGGAAGCCGACCCCAACATAGGCAGATGATGAATGTCACGCCTGTGCCTCCCAACAGAGGTGTAACTATAAAGTACACCTACATTACAAATAATAATACTATTTAATTCATTTCACCAAAAGGATCACAGGTGTCATTTCATGTGCTAATGTGTAGGTACTTCAGTCGACCGCGACATTGAGCTTTATCACATTGAAACGACAGATTAATGAGGCAAGCCGGATTACAGAGAGATTTATTTAGTACATTATCATTTGTCTGTGCTTTTATTGTAATGATTTTGGGGTTGGCTTCCAAAGCTCAGGTACGAGAGACGGCTGATACATTTACTTGTATTTCTCACGGAGTATCTGTTGTTTTTCCGGCCACAAATTCACTCTTAGGTAGGTACTTGTAACAAATTGCTTCAGGATGGTCTAGTTGTAGGTAAGTCGGATAAAAACGAAGAATGAGAGTGCTGTCAAAAGTGGCAAAATGGTCTTTGATCTGAGGACTGAACGTAAAAAGTGTAGCTTAATTTTGTAGACTGATTAATCTGTTCTGTAATCACACTAATCACACTAATATTATAAAGGCGAAAGTTTGTGAGTGTGTTTGTATGTTTGTTACTTCTTCACGCACAAACGGCTGGACCAATTTTGATAAAATTTGGTGTGGAGGTAGGTGACACCCTTTTTTTATGGATGGGAAATCATCAAATGACCCCTCCCGCTCTGGGTGGAGCGGAAGGGAGTGTCAGACTCTTACTGACTAAAACCCATCCGTGTTCCTTCCTTAGCCCTTTATGTTTCGGGGTAGCGGTAACCCTTTCGGACAAACCCGCACCCCCGGCAGGTTTCGGCCCTGACAGGCCCCTTCCTTTTTGCTGACATCTCTTTGAGGCACGCGTGGAACACGTACGCGCCGTCCGGCACGGGCCTGGTCCTGATCGGACGGTGAGCTACCCATTACTCTCCGTCCGCAGGCCCGCGGTAGCTGACACCCTGGATTACCATATAGGCTACTTTTTATCTGGTCTGGTCTGAATACAGACTCTCCGAACTTTCGCGCATGGTCTCTCACTCACACTCGCCTCACGTCACCATTGGGTTCCAAAAAATGTTATTACGCAGCCTCCTGCGCAAAGTTCGTACCGGCCATAATTTATCGGCTATTACTACGAAAAAAAAAAAAACATCGTCTTTACTTATAATTATAAAATATTGTAAAACATTTTAGAAGAGTAACGATGGAGTTTCTTGCCCATTCTCCTCTTTACGAGACTATCTTTTGGATGGGGCGACTAGAATCAATTCAATTTAATGTAAACTTTCAAAAATGCCTTTTACGATGAAGTGTCTATTTGAAATAAATGCTTTGACTTTGGCTTCGCACGAAACCAAGATGGCGCAGGTAGGCGCCGCAAAAACTTATTTTATTAATTAACGTATGGTTTCCCTTATCAAGTTTCACATACAATGAACTTAACAAATGATTAAAAAATGAAGTAAGTACATTTATGTTCTTACAGAGGAAGGGAGAAGTAAAAAAAATTATTCATGAACTTTATCGCTTGAAATATTTCACGCATTTTTAACTTTTAGAATTTTTTATGCCTTCTTAATGTTGCATGTTTTAAAAGAGTATTAACAGAGTTTTGAATTCGTTACTATTTTATCATACGTGTAGACTATGCTCAGTTTATCCTACTATTCTATTCTACTAATCCTACTTCTTACTAATAATATTATAAACGCGAAAGTTTGTGAGGATGGATCGATGGATGTTTGTTGCTCTTTCACGCAAAAACTACTGAATGGATTTTGATGAAACTTTACAGTAATATAGCTTATACATCAGAATAACACATAGGATACGTTTGATCCTTATATTCCCATGGGATCGACACCTATGCGATTTGTTTGTTTGTTACGATTTCACGCTAAAAGGGCTGAACGGATTTGGATGAAATTTTCCACACAGACACATGAATATCAATACTTTACATGGAGCGACTGCCTATCTGACCTCTACAACTCAGTTACAGTATAATACGATACCCCTTGGTAAGACTGGTTGTCAGACTTTCCGACTTGACGATCCGTAACGACTGTCAAAGATCCAAGAATGACAGCTGGCACCAATAGCTTAACGTGCTTTCAGAGGCACTGAAAGAGGGGCTTGCATGATCAAAATAATAACCACTTATTCTTTCTCTATTCTCATATTTCAATAAAAAAAGTATATTCCTATTATCTTTCCCATTATTTTTGTTCAAAAGATAACCTGACTCCTTGCCTATTTCCTCAGACTTTCTCGTCACGTTCTGTCGTTACTTTTATGTTATGTATGTTGAAGATTGCATTGGAACATAAATATCTGAACTTGCTGACTCCTGAACTACAAAGAGAGTAGTAACACAGGTAGTGACCCAATTTTTATATTAGTTTCAAACTTTATGTTATGTAATTCAATAAATGTTTGACCGGTCCTTGTGGATAGGTAATCACGTAACTGAAGGTTCAAGGTGTTTTGAACGGAAAAACTGAAGAAGAAACCTTTTGAAGGATGAAACTGTGCTTAGTTTTATCGGACTTTTATGAACCTACCTGAAAACAGAAAGATTAAATAACAATAGCCCCTGCTACGCACGATTTTTATGCCTTGACAAAACCTCGAGATTTCTTTGTAGTTTATTAAGTTTAATATTAAAGTATTTTTGCAGATAAATTTTACGGAATTAATGATATAAATTACGATGAAAACCGCATCAAAATCCGTTGCATAGTTTGGAGGAACAAAGCGGTCGCACAGATTCAAAAAAGTGACTTTAATTTATAATTTGTATTCATGAGAAGAAAGCTCATTGTTTCAGTAATAGTCAAACTTACGCAAATAATAAAAACTATATTCTATACACATTGTGCACCAACCCCAGAATTCTGTATTAATAAGTGGTCAGGTAAGTATCTCTCAGTAAAGCCTCTCTGGCGAAGTAATAACAGCCGCGCGGGTCGATCGTGATGACCTCTCAAGCTCCGCTAATGAGACACAATTGATTTCCTTTGTATCGTACTACATAGGGTACGCGCGGAGCTTGACGCTTGCCGCGGTCGCTCCGTGACCATGTTTACATACCGAGACTCCTCCGTGCTTCGGAAAGCATGTTAAGCCGTTGGTCCCGGCTGTCATTCTTGGATCTTTGACAGTCGTTACAGGTCGTCAGAAGTCCGAAAGTCTAACAACCAGTCTTACCAAAGGGTATCGTGTTACCCAGTAACTGGGTTCTTTAGGTCAGATAGGCAGTCGCTCCATGTAAAATACTGGTATTCAGCTGCATCCGGTTAGACTGGAAGCCGACCCCAACATAGTTGGGAAAAGGCTAGACATATTGAGGTAAGTACCTCTCAGCATTAAAATACCTTAGAAAAAGAGGTAACCCCAAAACAAGTCAGCCATTTTTAATCTTCTGGAATTTAATTACAGAATTTAAAAGGACCCTAGTGTAAAATTAATACTTCAATATCTACGCAAGGAAATAAAAAGTCCCGTCAAACAAAATAGGTCCATCAAAATTTACAATCTACGTAGCTAATAGAAATTCGAGCACATCAATCCTCTTGGGCATGAGAAATGGCTCGAAACGGCTCGAAACTGCCTTAGAATATAAAGCAGTTTATTTTGTTGTGTTAAGAGAAATATCTTCACTTCGCTTGGATAGTTTCGTTTTTGGGTCATGGCTTTATTTTCGGGGATTAGAGCCAGTGTCCTTATTCTCTTAATTGGGCATAGCCTTGGTTTAAATATCTACCATGATTTTTTACAGAGAAAATTACAGTTTACATTTCTCAGTAGCAGCGGTATTTGTGGTTCACTCGCCTTGAGGGAAGCCAGTATTCGTCAAGCTGTTCTAAGTTGACGTTTACTCAGACGCACCCAACCCGTGAGGGTGGTCAATTCGTAATGTGAAGTGCATAGCGTCAGCATGCATAATAGCGAGTAATAATGTGAAGTGGAAGCGTCAGCATGCACGGAGCGAGTAATAATGCGAAGTATATTGCGTCAGCATGAACGGAGCGAGTAATAATGTGAAGTGTAAGCGTCAGCTTGCACGGAGCGAGTAATAAAGTGAAGTGTAAGCGTCAGCATGCACGGAGCTAGTAATAATGTGAAGTGTAAGCGTCAGCATGTACGGAGCGAGTAATAATGTGAAGTGTAAGCGTCAGCATGCACGGAGCGAGTAATAATGTGAAGTGTAAGCGTCAGCATGCACGGAGCGAGTAATAATGTGAAGTGTAAGCGTCAGCATGCACGGAGCGAGTAATAATGTGAAGTGTAAGCGTCAGCATGCACGGAGCGAGTAATAATGTGAAGTGTAAGCGTATTGGTGCCTGGCTGATAGAAATAGGTTTGCTCCCTCCGAGATTACGCACAATACAACGCGTTTCAAAACAAATATTAAATAAAATACAACTAAAACCTTTACAATCCGGCAACAATATGTAACACAAAACGAAAACTTCCCACCATTGAAACAGCATTCTATAGTCTATGGCCGCGACGTTCCATTTCACGCGAGGGAATTTGAAGTTGGAAGCCAGATAGTGGAGTGTTGCGATCCTTTATACGCAACTTTGTAGCGTACAGTTTCACACGTTGGTAAATGTTATCTGGCAGCAGAGTTTTATAGTTTTTAGACTTGCATGAATATTTTATGAGAACTTGATGCTTTGAGCGTATTCTGTGTGAGCTTTTAAAGTTGTTTTGGGACGGTTTTAAGATAAAGTGGGATGTTTTTGTTGTTTCAGGGACAAGTTTTGAACGTAGATATTTTATTATGTAGCGGCTTTTTATTTGGAGACGGGTTCTTAGTAAATATTTAATTATGGGATATAAAATCAGTCTATATTTAATATAAAAAGCTGAATAGTTTTTTTTAATGTTTGATCGCGTTAATCTCTGAAACTACCAGTCAGTTTTTTTTTTTATAAAAGTGACAAAAAAGAGTCTTGTTATTGAGACTAAAAGTAGGGATTTCTTTTTAGTTTGTTAAGTACCAAGACTTTGCACTTTACACATGTCGGTGACTCGAACCCATAAGATTTTCCCCAACCAAAAATCGCTCAACGCGCCTGATAAAAGAAGTTTTCATTTTTAGAAAAAAAGTCGAAAAGCCCAGACAAAAACAAGACCGGACAAAGTCCAGATGGGGGCTAAAACACCAGATATGTCCTGAAAAATCCAGACGGATGGTAACTCTAACAGAGTGCCATCTTAGCCCCAAGCGACATTCAATCCTAGGTATTCTCTTTCAACGGTGCACTATTTATTTTACTTCACAATCTTGCATTTTAGTACCAGAACGACTTTCTAAAGCGAAGTGCTTATGAGTATACGTGAGGCTTTTAAAAGGAGTGAATGGCGAACTTGGCATTCATTAAGTGTTCATACACAGTAGCGACACGCATCAACGGTAAATGTAACTGCAGCCATCAGCGCGTGTCGGCGGCAGCCGTCGAAGCGTCAGCGTAGAAAAGGTAGAATTGGTCCCTGGTCCCAGTTTCGAAGTGGGACGAGTTGCCCCCTAACCAAATTAGAAAAGGTTGAATTGGTCCCTGGTCCCAGTTTCGAAGCGGGACGAGTTGTCCCCTCACCAAATTAGAAAAGGTGGAATTGGTCCCTGGTCCCTGTTTCGAAGTGGGACGAGTTGCCCCCTAACCAAATTAGAAAAGGTGGAATTGGTCCCTGGTCCCTGTTTCAAAGTGGGACGAGTTGCCCCCTAACCCCAGTCGACAACATGCCGCTTGTATTTATTTTATTTATTGCTTTTAAGAAGGCTTACAGACTAATTACAAATAATAGGTAACAACAACACATTATCAAGTTGCTAATAACAAGCTTCCACAGAATTTTACATATACAATTTAAGTACAGACTTCAGCACATCAAGCTACAATAGAATCTGTCAAATTTCTTTAGTAGATATTCAACTTTATCGCTAAAACATAAGGTTCAAAGTTATTTGGGAAAATTTGACAGTTTCGGGTATCATGCGGGAAAATCGTGAGGAAACCGGCATGTCCTAGAGCCAAATGTCGAACACAAACATGAAATCCACCAATGCGCACTGGAGCCGCGTGGTGAATTACGGCCCACTCCCTCTTACCATTTTACCTCCTCTATAAAGTTACATGACTTCAAACCTGTCTTCCCAGATGCGTTAGGCAGAGGTGTACTTATAAAAACATAACCCTCCTTCTGGCGCAGTCGAGTAAAAAACAGTGGCAATCCGGGAGTGCCGACAGAAGTGAAAACTTGTACAATAACTTGTGTATTTTTTTAATCGTCCTATAAACAAAACACAAACAAAATACTTTGCCATCACTCACTGACATATCGGAAATACATTAAAACCGAGTACATCCCGAGGACAGCCGAACACATTCGAATGTAGCGCGGACGTGTCGGTAACAGTGTCGCGAGTTCAATGATTTTTTTCCATCTCAAAAATGCCCAACGCGCTTAGAAGTTTTTACCTCAATAATCATACAAGGAAAGCACTCTTCTCATACACAGAAGGCTTGAGCAGAACAAAACGCCATCTGCTACGATCCTAACATACTTCTTTTATAGCCAGCAGTGATAGCAAGCATTGTTCACATAAGGGATATTCTTCTATATATATTTTGCCAAAACCCGGTAACACATGTTATGGTTAAAGAAATTTTATTTCTCAATAAGAAATCACATAGATTTCACTTACTTGAGAACATTTTTAAAACTTATATTCTATGAACACACAAAACTAAGCAGCTATTGTTTTTATTAACAACAAAATCATTTACGCAATAAGTTAATAAACATTTCACTTTGTAGGTACGCAAATAACATTAACGAATACAAAAATTGAAACTATTTCAATCCACCCGCAAAAGAAATAATTACCGTCGCAAATATTAGGTCCTTACATATGAAATTGGCGTTTTGTATGGAAGGAACAAAAAGTCGAATATTTTTTAATATAATATATTTAATTAATCAAAGTATGAACCATTGTTTTCAATGCACTTTTGCCATCTTATAGGTAGTTCATTGATCCCTTTACTAAAAAAACCAGTCGGACGGGAATCAATAAAATCTTTGAAGGCGATTTGGACTGCCCCATCGGAGTTGAATTTTTTCCCTTGCAAAAAGTTATCCAAATTGCGAAAAAAATGGTAATCTGTTGGAGCAAGGTCCGGGGAGTACGGACTCCGTACTCCCCGGACCTTCTTCGACATCCTCCGTACTACGGAGGATGTCTAAGACATTCCAATTCAAGCTCTTCTAATTTGGTAGCCGTCTGTTGCGCAGTGTGTGGTCTGGCGTTGTCGTGAAGCAGCAGTGGCGTGGAGCGATTGACCAGCCCAATTTGCTTCAAGTGAATTAAAACAGTTTTATCACTAACATCGAAGCCTGCAGCTAACTCGGACGTGGTTTGCGATGGGTCCGCTTCCACAATAGCCTTCAATTCTCCATTATCAACTTGGGTCTCAGGCCGTCCACGGGGCTTGTTCTGCAGGTCGAAATTTCCAGAACGAAAACGTTGGAACCAAAAACGAACTGTGTTTTCTTTTGCAACATGACCGCCATACACATCATTCACCCTTCGAGTCGTTTCCGCAGCACTAGTGCCACGGCGGAACTCGTACTCGTAAATAATGCGATATTTTAAATTTTCCATTTTGTAAAATGAGTGACGCAAACAGAAAAAACAGAAGAAAAAAAACAAATGAATGACGGTCATCGAAGCACAAATACATGAGTAAATAGCTGTACAAATTTGAATTTGGAATTCCTTACCAAAGAGGAGAAATTCGTGATTAAAGTGGCCAGTACGAAAAACGCCAATTTCATATGTAAGGACCTAATATTCATAATAGATAAGGAAAAATTGTTATGTTATGTATGTTAAAAAAGATGTTTTCTAGCTATGATATAACTGCATATTTTTTCGGAAAAGCACTCAAAAGATCATTATCTATCTCTATGAAGCGTTATCAATTCTCTGTTTTAATTAAATGTACAGTTCCTAAAATTAATTATTGTCAAAGCAATGTGACACCTACGTTAACTTTTCTTCTTAAATTTTATACAACTGTCAAAGTACAAAGAATGACAGTTGTGATTTGAATATACGGACTTATTTAACGTGGTAGTCAGGATTTCAGGAAAGTGTTGTCTTGTGCGTGTTATTGTTGTATAATTGTGGATGGACTGTGCGAATGATGATAATTATGGCTAGAAAGGGGGTGACTGCCGAGAACCTATCTGAAAGAGAAGTATGGAAGAAAAGACACGTTGCGCCGGCTCCAAATAATGATGAGTCAATTTGCTTATCAAATAATTTCCCTGACTTTACACAGGCGATACGCAGGGCTGGTCCTGATAGTGCGTCATGGTCGAATGGACTGTGCCAACAAAAATAATTATGTGAAGCGCGTATATCGAACGGTAAACCGTTCATGGATTGGGTGGTCCGGAGAGCAGCTACAAAACGGTGAGTTCTTTTTGGTATCAAATGTACGGTAGCCTAAAATGTAGCTACGTAGGTATATAGGTATCGGGGTAGGTATCGACTATTTTCTGTAATGTTAGTATCTATACTACCTTTGCACCTTTGCTCGTGACTGTACCCATACAGGCACTAACAAAACTATACATCTATAGACAACACGGCAATAATATCTGATTTCATGATTCATCCATTAATATAATATGACGGCAAATAAATGTGTGATGATTTGTGGAAGGTATATACAAGTGGCGGGCTGTCAGGTTTTTATGCTGCTAGTGATGTCAGATATTTGCGATCACAGCGAGGTATTACATTCTTATAAATTTCACTGAGTAGGTAGATATTTATGACGCAGGAGCCGATGCAGTATCCTATAATTATAATTATGTTGGCGTCGCTTGTCTCGCCAGATAGTTTTGGTGTTCCTTCGAGGCCAGATATTTGTGCTGCCACTTGTATATGCTTTCCAGAAATATATAATCTAAACTAATAATAAAACTGAAGAGTTTGTTTGAACCCGCCAATCTTTGGAACTACCAGTCGAATTTGAAAAAATATTTTTGCAGTTGATAGCTTAATTTTTGAGGCTATAGGCTATTTAACATCACGCTAGAAAGAGCCGAGCACAAACAAAAAAGGAAGAAAGAACGCTAAGCGAAAACGAAAAAGAGGCTAGTCACATATAGTTGCCGTCATAATAATATATTAATGGATAAATCATGAAATCAGATATTTTGCCGAGCTATCCATAGTGATATATTTATGCTGGTGACTGTACTTACTTAAAGAAAAATAATAAGGTAGCTAGTTACTGTGCTATTAATTCTAATTCATATCTTTCCATTTGAAACTTTAGATGATTTATTAAAATATATTCAAATCAAAACTTTCTTTTCCATGAATTTAAATTATGTTTTAGTAGTTATTTAAAAAATCATGTAATGGGATTAGCTTGTGTAGGTACATAATGTTTCAAATGACTTTATTTGTTCAATTTATAATTTGAATTTCAAACGATTGATTCAAATACACGAATTCAAACTTTTTGAAACCTACTTACAAACAGTTTGTATTGATATTAAAATTGGAATCGAATAAAAAGTTATTTGCTAAACCACTGCCCTGCAATTGACGATTGATTGATTTTGAAATTATTTTAGAAGCATTCATAGACTTTAATACAAAACGTTATTCCAAATTAAATTGTTAATTTGGTGTGCCTACTGGTGTGGTTAATTAATAATTTCACTTTGAAACAAATATTGAAATCGAAATCTATTTGATGTGTATAGTCTAAATGCATGACTGAATACAGATTAAATATTAATATTATAGGATGCGTTTGTAATATTGTTTTTTTGGCAGAACATGTTTTAGTAAAAACAATATTTGAAGTACCTAGGTACTGTGAAAGGGATTTATGAAAGTGTTTTTAACTTTTTACTTAATTATTTTATCTTTTATGAATACGAAACGCTTTGTAAGCTCAAGTCACCCATCCACGGATTAACCGCGGCAAGCGTAGCTTAACCTGATCGATCGACCCGTGCGGCTGTTATTCCCCCTACTAGTCCTACTATCGATTCGTACTAATATTATAAATGTAAAAGTTTGTATATTTGTTGCTCATCACGCAAAAACGGATGAACGGATTTGGATGAAAGTTGGCGCACAGATAGTTTATAACCTGGATTAGTACATTAGTTTCCTATCCTGGTAGTACGTTTTCGTGGGATAATTCCGACCTCCACGTGGGCGAAGCGTGGTATAATTTTATAAATGCGAGAGTTTGTACGTTCGGATGTTGGTTACTAGGGAAGGTTCATATCTGACGGAACATGCGTCGCGTATTATCGGTCGCGTAACGCCAGAACAGACAAATGTATAGAAAAACACTTGACCGTTCACACTTGACGCACTAACGCATCAACGGTTGAGTGTGAACGGTCAAGTGTTTTTCTATACATTTGTCTGTTCTGGCGTTACGCGACCGATAATACGCGACGCATGTTCCGTCAGATATGAACCTTCCCTTAATCACACAAAAACGGATGAACGGATTTAATTAAATTTAGCACAAGGGTAGACCACAAGCTGAATTACGCCAAAACATACTTTTCACTTCGGTAGCATGTTTCCGCAGGATTAATTCCGACCTTCATGCGAACAAAGTCGCTGGCAAAAGCTAGTGCGAAAATACATCTCTTAAATAACTTAAGTATTTGGAAGACGTATTACTCACACGAGAGCGAATTTTAGAACTTAAGCACCAATCTCAATACCAAATACGGGTATATTCAAGTTACTCCAACTTGCAAGCCACTTACACCATGCTCTATTGCAATAAGGATCTAAGTTACGAAACTTAGTTCCAACTTTGGTATCCAGAGCTGAATTTAACCCACAGCTAAGTTACCCGGACGAAGTGCAAATGGGTTTCCTGGTCAAGAACGTGAGTTGCGTTAAGTCTGGTGTTTTAAGTAAACCCACCACGTCTAAACTGAACCTAGTTAGTTATACAGAGAGTTTTGTGAGTTGGGAATTCAAGGCGAAAGTACTTTGAGTAATTAAGAATCTTGATCTAACGAGGAACGAGGAAGGCTAAAGAAACGGTTGTGGATTGTGTAAAGAATGAAAGGAGAAAATGCTAAAGCACCATTTGGGCCAAAATGAGTTATACAATATATCGTTGGAATTAACGATAGCCACAATCTACAGAGACAATTTGAGCCAATTAAACGCAGAAATAAAAATCTAATAATTCATTTTGGCCCAAATGGCGCTTTAGCATTTTCTCCTTTCCAGTGACGATATGGAAGAGAAAGGAGTGAATGATAGAGAGACGATTAATAGAGGAGAATTGAAGAGAAAAATGTGTTGCACCGACCCAAAGTAGTATGGGACAACAAGGGCAAGATGAAGATGATTATCTCAGGAGCATAATCAGCCTATAATTTTCCCACTGCTCGGACACAGACCTCCTCTCTGTGAGAGGGAGTGCGCTGTAATCCACCACGCGGGCCCAGTGCGGGTTGGTAGATTAAAATTCTTGTGCATGTTGTGTACAATATAAGTAATAGATGTCACATATCTTCGAATTTTGAGCTTTATTTAAAAGTCTGAATTACAGTTTTCAATTTCAGTATTTTTTTTTAATACTGGCCTATCTTGATTCGACCATCTAAAATTTCGTTATTATAAAAAACGAGAAATGAGAAGATCCTTTGTCCTGCAGTGAGACAGGTTTCTAGAAATCGTGTTTTTTTTATTATTTTTATTTAAGTTTTTTTTTTTCATTAGGTACGTAATTCGTAGGTATCTTATTAGACGGTAAAGATTTAGATGCCCAATTTTAAATATTTCTGACCACTAATGGACAGTTTTCGCAGAATTAATGGCTATTTATTCAAGCGACAGATAATTATTATTCGTAGAATAAAATTGACGTCTGACAGATGTATGGAAAAAGTGTCAAAAATTCAAAAGAATTCTTTGGATTTAATTATCTGGCGTTGGAAATATCAGCCCTTAGAGGTATTAATCTTAAGTGAAAATCAATATACAAGAAACTTGTTTTAGCAGCGTTTTTCTTTTGTTTGAACGCGCTAATCTCTGCTCTGGAACTACCAGTGGGATTTTTTGGCGGAAAATTCTTTTTGCATTTGATAGCCTCATTCTTGAGGAAGGTAAAAGGCTATTTAACATCACGCTACAACTTTTAAAAGCCAAGCAAAATTTTGTCTGGTCAACAAAGTGAAAACCACTGCCAGTCTGACGCAACTGTCCATAGAAATGTATTCTTTCATATATCTATGCAACTGTCTAATAAAAAAAGAAACTATGAAACGTGTACTAAACATAATGGCGGCTATCGCTGTCTCACTTTAACATGTGCAGTCTGTGCATAGTCTGTGTCATAGAATTGCATACACGCGACGTTTTTCATTTTTTCTATGGGACTCCCGTCTCTTCTTACATGAACATTACTTACTCTATGACCACTGCTACTGCTACTGTCAATGCTTCTGTTAGTTTGTTACGTCCTTACCCCGCAGGTCATACACGCAAGCCGACCTTTCTGACTAGTAGTTATTTAATTAACAAGCACATGTCCCAAGACACCAGTTATCCCCTGAAATAACTGTAATATTACTTCTATACGCAGCTACACTAATGTAAACAAAACTCTTGTAAAACCATAGAGTTTAGTCAAGGCATAATGTTCTAATATCGATGCGGGGTGCGCAAACTGCTTAGTGTAATCTGTGGTCATTAGCGGCTGACCTGGATTAGGGTTGCCAACGTGAAAAATTTAAGATGAAAGTATTTTTTGTTGCGGTTGAATTTACGTAATAATGATTTAAATAATAACGCTTTGATTTTTATTTTTGGGTGCTGTTACGGTACTAAACGTAGGTAAGAAAAGTTAAAAGCTTTAAGAAGTATTACATAATTTTCACGACCGCAATATTGGATGAAAGCTTACAGATATGGTAACCGTAGTTTCCAAAATGATGAAGTGTATTAAAACTCACGAAGCTCCTAGTTTTCTTTCTAAAATTTACCAACAAACAGCTACAATATTACACTACAAAAGAAGTCGCCAATTAAAACATCCTTTGAGCATGGAACGAAAATTAAACACTAGCAACCCTGTGTTTTGGCGCCAAAACGAATGCCAACAGCAATTTCCTGCGCTAACTGTATAATACGACGGCGAATTGGCCTCCTCTGGCATTGCTGGCATCTTGTAGGGCAATCTCACGCAGTGCTGATGCTTTTAGCATAGAAATTAACTACTTTTACACGCTAAATACAGGCTATCCTAGACTAATTTCGTGAAATAGAAGTTTTAAATTGAACGTGTTCGTTTTATATTCGATTTGGTTTGTTTTCTTTCTGGGATAGTGGCTTCTTTTTTTAAGTATTGCTAGTGTAACTACAAGTGTAAATGAAAGACTCCATAAACAGTTCAGAAAACATATTTATTTCGAAATATTAAAACACTTTACAGTAAAATAAGCATAAGGATAAATACATGATTACCTTAAAATTAACACCAAGTGAACGCGTACACTATTTTCTTCTATGTTTACTAGGGGCCGCTCGACGATAGAATGCCCGAAATCCCGACATAATTCTTCTCATGGCTTCAAAAGCCCGCCACAACGCGTGCCTCGCTCCGATTGGTTAGCTATGCACCAATCGAATCCACGGACCAATAAGAGCGATTCGGCGTTGCCAGTTAATAAAAATTGAAGTCTGACAAGTTTCGAAGTGAAATGTTGCCAGATAATAAATAAAAAGGTGTAATATAAAATACAGATGCTAACAGCTCGGCCATCCTGCGAAAAGCGAGTCCCTTCGCGACACAAAAAAAAAACAACATTTACGTGTAAAATTCTATTACAAGTTAAAGTAAAGCCTGACGGGGGTAGATTCCATACATAATGTACGACAAACTCTAGTACATGACTGTGTATACATAATTAATCTTAGAATCTACTTAAAGTTTGTCATAATAACATTGCCATCTTATAATAATAATTAGTACTAATATTATAATCTTAATATGTAACTCGTATGAGATCCATCAGATTTGATTGAATGATCTAAAAACAATTTTAATTTGATAACCTAGTTGACAGCTTTATATTTAACCACCGGGCATTCATCTTAAATCAAGCTATGACATTAACAGTTTTTCCATGGTAAGCTTATTGTAGCTAAGTTACGCTTATTATTATATAAATATTACATAATATTAACATGATATTAATTCTAATAATATTATCTTAAATATTACATCAGTGCGTTGTACGTACTTTACTTTATTAAATATCGGATTATTTATTATATTTCATAAATCAATCTATTCCAATCTAGATGTACTCTCGTTAGTATATTGTACTAATTGGTAGGGTCATTACAGTCCTGATTAGCATTGTCTTCAGACTCGGACTCAGTAGAGTCATAATTCCTATCGAAAGCGAGCCACGGCTTAATTCTATCTATCGCTATTACATTTTCATATCGACGTTGGCCATGGTTGCGGGTTAACGGCGTATCTTCTATTAAAAACCTATCATTAGGCAGTACTTTCAAAATTCGGTATGGACCCTGAAATTTTGCCGCTAGTTTTTTCGATTTGCCATCGCTTGGCACCTCTCGCTTAATGCTAACTAAATCGCCCGAGTTATATTTATAAGCACGCTTATGTCTAGCATCATATCGGATTTTGTCTTTAACCTGTTGTTCGGCAATGCGTGTACCTGCTTTGGATCGTACCTGGCCCAAATCATCTGTGGAAAATTCTCTAACATCGTCTATAATATCGCTTAGGGCATTTTCGGAGCTACTACGTATGTTAAATCCAAGAAGTAGTTCCGAAGGGCTTTTGCCAGTCGTCTTGTGGACAGTAGTGTTCAAACCGATCTGTATATCCAGAATGTACTCATCCCAGTTCTTATCGTCTTTATTGTCCGTTTTAGAGGTGAGTGCACTTAAGATTGTCCGATTGTAACGTTCGCATTGTCCGTTTGCTCGAGGTGTAGCCACAGCATTAAGTATGTGCTTGATACCCATGGATTGGACAAATGTGCGAAAGCTGTTGCTGGTAAAAGAAGTTCCTCTATCGGTTATCAGTCTAGACGGTGCCCCAAAGTAACTAATATGCTCTTTAAAGGCTTTTATTGAGGTAGAACTTTTAGTGTTTCTAACTGGTTTTATATTTATGTATTTCGTAAACCCATCCACAATTACCAATAGATAGCAGTTGCCCTTTTTGCTCTTCACAAATGGTCCTACATGGTCGGCGTGAATTGTATGAAATGGAGTTTCAACTTTAGGGATCGGATGTAGTTCGCCCTGAACTTTCCCTGTATGGTCCTTACTCCGCGCACACTCTAAACAAGACTTGATATATTTTTTTATAAAACGGCGCATTTTGGGGAACCAATAGATTTGCTGAATTCGCGCAAAAGTCTTGTCAAAGCCGAAGTGGCCCAGGTCGTCGTGATTTATTTTGGCTATCTGCCACCTTACCCCCTTCGGTACCACCCACCTTAAATCATTTTCTTCCTTGCCTACAATTCGATAAACTTTACCGTTTTTCAATTTATAGTTTTTTATAATGTCTAGCACCTGGTCCGATTTAGGATCACTTAAAATCTCTCTAATACGTGCTATTTCGTCATCATTACTCTGTACCGTAGCTATCCAATCATCCGTGTCTACTGTTAGTACGTCTAATACATGCGAATCGTCCTTAGCTTCCCCTACCGGATTCCTACTTAGTGCGTCCGCATGGGACATACGACACCCAGGGCGATATTCGATCTCACAGTTAAATTCCTGAAATTGAACCCACCAACGCGCTATGCGAGGTATAAGGTCTCTTTTTGATAGAGTCGTTCGCAGCGCGTTACAATCTGTCAGTATTTTGAATGGAACACCTATCAGATAGACACGGAATCTGTTGAGGGAGGATACAACTGCCAGTGTCTCCAACTCAAATGAGTGGAGCTTTTGTTCATCGAGAGTAGTCTTCCTGCTAAAATACGAGACTGGCCTCAAATGACCAGCATCATCTCTCTGCAATAAAATTCCTCCTACCCCGTGTTTACTAGCGTCCGTATGTACCTCGGTTTCGCGTGTTGGGTCATAAAGAGCGAGCAAGGGCCTCTGTACTAGTGTTGACTTAATTATTTCAAACGCGTTCACTTGTACAGGCCCCCACTTCCAGGTGGCATTCTTGCGAAGAAGGTCTGTTAGAGGCTTTGCGATTGTAGCAAATCTTTTAACAAACCTTCTAAAGAAGCTTGCTAAGCCGATGAATTGCTGTAGTTCACGTTGGCTTTTGGGTGTACGAAACTTCGAAACGGCTTCGGTTTTCCTTTCGCCGGGTTTAATACCGTCAGCATTAATTTGGAAACCCAGAAATTCGATGCTATCCATGAAAAAGTTGCATTTGGATAGTTTGAGCGTAAGACCACCCCGTTTTAAAAGGCAAAGTACTTCTTCAAGCCTACAGAGACCTTCGTCAAAAGACCGTGCTGGGATCAAAATATCGTCCATATAGATGAGAGCATACTTTATTTTCGCTTCAGAGAGGATCTTATTGATCGTTCTTTGGAAAACAGATGGTGCATTTACCAATCCAAAAGGCATTCGTGTATACTGAAACTGGCCATCGGGCGTCACAAATGCGGTTTTGTCTTGCGAATCCTTTTCAATAGGAATTTGGTAATAGCCGGACGCTAGATCTAATGATGTGAACAGTTTATTACCTGCAAGCCTATCGAGCTGGTCGTCTATTAGAGGTAAGGGATAGTGATCCTTTTTTGTGCGTTTATTTAAAGCTCTATAGTCTACACACAAGCGTTTCTCTCCGGTTTTTTTCTTGACCAGCACGATTGGACTCGCATATGGCGAAGTGGATTCTGTTACAATGCCTGCATCCGTCATCTCCTGAACCATATCTCTTACTAGCGCTCTCTCACCGTAGGACATGCGATACGGCCTATATACCACTGGCTCTGCATCGTTAAGCTCTATGACCATCTCTGTTTCATTTGTGAAACCAAGATCTTTAAGACCAGAGGAAAAACACTCTTTGAATTTCGATAATAACTTTTGGATCTCGAGTTTCTGCTCTGGGGTGATAGTGTTACCGCACTGTACAGACTCATCCAGGGATTTATCATCGAAGGTTACCGAGTATACATTTTGTTCGTTCATGATGGGGATAGCACGCGTCAGTAAAGATCCCTGTTTTAGACGGACCGAACTATCGGAGACGTTTTGTAGTAGCAAATTACCAAAACCACCGCGTAATTCATACTCGCCCGGTAGTAAATAGTGTTCTTTACCTGTGGTGCCCCTAACGGAGCCGTTCACATACACGAAGCCAGTAAGACTAGTTCGTGACTTCACAGGTATCATAGTTAATTGTTTTGGAGCAATTACTACATCACCGTGAGTCATGAGGAATAACTTCTGATGGGAATCCTGTTCGAACACTACTTCGTTAGGGGTCTTTATGATAGTGATACCAGGTTTTTCCGTAAACGTATGACCCAAGAGGGCTGGGTGTTTCAAAGCGGCGTCTTCGACAATGAGAATCTCTATATTCTCTTTTATCCCTTGGACAGTTACATCGGCATTACATTTTCCCAGTGGTTTTATGTGAAAGCCACCTATACCTCGCAAGACTGGTAATCTGACCAAGCTTGTATTCAGCTTCAAACGCTTTGCTTCGGATTCCCTAACCAAGGTGCACTGGCTCCCTAAGTCTACTTGACATTTGATCGGCTGACCATTTACAAGTATTTCGAGGACATACTTCTGATTAGTATCATCTGAATAGTCTACTAGAGCAACCTGCTTTTCATTCTTAACTTCACTACTAGGACGTTCAGTATTTTGGATAGCGGGTCGTTTAGATCTACAATACAAATCTAAATGACCTTCGCGGTTACACAGAGTGCATTTCGTTAGGGGTTTATTGCATTTAAAACTCTTGTGTCCTTCTTCGTTACAATTGTGACATTTAATGACAAAAGTGGACCTCTTATTCACGTCAGATTTGTTCCGACTGTTATTTAGCAAAGAGTTCCTTTTATCTTGCCCGGACCTGTCCGCTGTTTCCTTACTTGTGCCTGGCTTAACAGTTTTAAAATATCTAAGAACATCTTCAGATCCACGAAACCTAGCCGCTTGCGCTCCTATCCGTACCGCCCTATCGTCTACGCCGTGTAATAAGCAATCGACTGCTTTTCGACCTACGATACCACATCGGTTCAGGAGATTTATCTTTGCGTAGTAATATTGTTCAAGGGGTTCGCCGTAACGCACACGCTTGGCCAACATCTGGGTTAGTAGTTCCGCATAGTCGTACCTACAGGGAAAAGACTCAATAAGCTTCCTTTTCCATTCTGTCCACGAGTAAAGCATCGTACTCAGGCCTTTATACCATGTCTGAGCAAGTCCAACGAGTTTCGGTAGAGCAAAATGAATTGTCTCGCGTTCATCCCAATTATAGATCTCCGCGGCTTCCTCGACTTTAGTTAACCATGTTATTATGGTTTGTTCGGTAGACGAAGGATCGAATTCCGGAATCACGTTTGTCAAAGAAAGCTTAGAGGTCGATTGTCCCTTTACATTATTGAGGACCTTCAGGAATTTATTTAAGATGCTATGAGTAGCATCAGGCATCTCAACATCCGTCAATTCATGTTTTGTACGGCGTGAGGGAGGACGAGTTCGTCCTCGCTTCAATAAGCGTCTAGTAGGAGTGTCATAGCTATCACTGCTACTGCTGCGATGACGACGTCGTCCTACCCTCGTGACCCGAATTTCATCATCAGATGAGTTGTCACGAAACCGTTTCCTACTACGATAATAATCACTAGAGTTATCATGAAGTCGAGTTCTATCACGACCTTTATCGACAGAATCGTCGCGATATCGGTCCCTTCTACGACAGTTATAAAGTCGATCCCTGTTACGACCGCGTTCGCTACTGTCTCTTCTCGATCGCCGGTTATTAATGTTTTTATTATAGTTTGGCTTTAAAAGAGAGTGCTTGCGGCTTTGCCTGTCTCCAACCAGGCTCCCTTCCGCTCCCTCACTCTCATTATCAGAATCATTTATTAAGCGTTTGCGGACTTGTCTGATATCCAGACTCCCTTCCGCTCCCTCGCTTTTACGAACTTGGCGTTGCTGCGGAGTCCGCCTTGGGCCCTCATTATGGTCCACACTTATTGGCTCATCCTCGTTATTGCAGCGACGTCCATCATCACTGCCCGCAGGCGATGAATCCATCGTCTGTAATTATGATTGAGTTTAACTAAGTGTTCATTAATGTATTTAATTTTAGTTTACTGCTATTTTTATGGTGGTAAGTAGGTTTCCACTTCATGATCAAAGTAAAATATTCATCGCGTCAGCAAGCATCGCATTTCCAGAGTGTAGCCCTGGCAATATGGGATATGTACGCACCGGGACTTACAGCTTAGTATAGCCGTTATTCCAATTTCATTTAATTTTATTTATTGTAATTTTTAATCGTTAATTTTTATTTTTATTTTAATTTAATTTTATGTATTTTAATTTAATTTTATTGTAAATCGGACTGTATGAAATTATGGATCAATTAGTTACCGAAATAAATGAATTTTAATTTAATTTAATTAATTTAAAATGCGTAGAATGTGGTTATGTTTGTGGCAATTGAGCCTGGTACCTAAGACCCTACTGACCATAAAACCTGACCCTGTTGTCAAGACCTAGCACCCTAGTTATCCTAACGCCCTAACCTACCATACCAAACGTAAGTTACGTTAGTTTCGCGTGAGGGAAGTCTGTTACAAGGAGACCTACGGTAACAGACGGAATTGGGGTAGGAATGGGGTACGTGTACGTCGTGCAATGTACACAGGAAATGGTTTTCTCACTGCCGATCCCACAGACTCATAGGACCGATGACGGCTTAAGGTGTCTTGGCCACAGTGAGAGGAGTTAACTTAATTATATATACATACATTTATACATTATATACATTTTACGGTCACTACACATTGATACCTTTTTCAAGTATGTGCGTTGTGTGTGTATCGAGCCGATGATATGAAGATTGAGTAGGTCACAAACCGTTTTACGAGATTTATTAGGTGGTAAGTATGCATCTCATATCCAGAGTGTCGCCCTGGCAAAATGGGGTGCATGCTTAAAATAGTCCGTTACATCTCCGTAGGAGTGCCTCGGCAAGATGCAACAAACCTCCACATGGCGATTTTAAACATAACCTAACAATTAAAACGTATGCATCCCATTCCCAGAGCGTCGCCCTGGCAAAATGGGGTGCACGATTTTAACAGGATATTTATCAATTTTGTAATTAAAACAGCACAACTGGTTCCTGAATTAGGTATCTTAAACATGAATGTCAATAACTGAAGTCTTTAGAATTATCAATAGAACAACACGGTACTTACGTGACTGTCGAAATTTATCACATTAAAACACTTTATGGAGCTTTTCCTTTACAATGTATGTTAAGGGTGTGAGCAAAAGGAAAAAAAAAGAAGAACTAATAAGCGTGGGCGGGATTAGCGGATGGGTTTAAACTCTCGTATTTCACGAGTTAAAATCCGCTGATCCCACTTCTGAAATGTAAATGAAAGACTCCATAAACAGTTCAGAAAACATATTTATTTCGAAATATTAAAACACTTTACAGTAAAATAAGCATAAGGATAAATACATGATTACCTTAAAATTAACACCAAGTGAACGCGTACACTATTTTCTTCTATGTTTACTAGGGGCCGCTCGACGATAGAATGCCCGAAATCCCGACATAATTCTTCTCATGGCTTCAAAAGCCCGCCACAACGCGTGCCTCGCTCCGATTGGTTAGCTATGCACCAATCGAATCCACGGACCAATAAGAGCGATTCGGCGTTGCCAGTTAATAAAAATTGAAGTCTGACAAGTTTCGAAGTGAAATGTTGCCAGATAATAAATAAAAAGGTGTAATATAAAATACAGATGCTAACACAAGTAATTATTAAGCTTTATTATAATTTTATATGGTAATTTTCATTTTTATGTAATAAATCTTTTTTTGTTTGCTATTCGGATGGCAAATAATGCGTTGTTCAGACAGGGCTATCAGACAGTATTCTATCTGATACTAAATATTTAATGTCAATCGTAGGTAGTCCGTCACTGCCACCACTTCTAATCTGTCTGAACAACGCATTTGCAACTTGCACAAGTCGCAAATGATTCCATATTTTTTTGGAAGTTCATCAACTAAACTATATTAGAAAGTTTTAGGACGATATAAAAGGTACGATATTGGCTTTTGCAATAGCATCCTTGCTTTTCTAGTGTCTGATAAGGCTAAGCAATTATACAAGTTAGTTATAAAACAGATCGTAATCAACAATTTTGTATTTTTCTGCTATTTTTTTTTTCTTGGTGATGTAGTTGCCAAGCGACAAAGCCCTTTAAGCAAAACAAAAAAAAAAAGCAACTAAACTAAAACTTAGTTAAAGTGACCTGTCATTCCATCTGACAGCTCACTTTAAGCTGACTTCAATTAGGTGATATTTTAACAGAATACCTAGACAGGAGTAGGTAAGAACAAAACGTAGGTAGTTACTGCTTCTTTTTACGGCACAAACAGTGAAAAATGTTGCAAACATAAAAAAAAAGACGGGTTGCACTCCGGGAGTGCCGGCAGAAGTGAAAACTTGAATATTAACGTTGAAATAAATCAATTATGAATTTAATTAATATAACTAATTTTTTTTCACTATTTCTGCGTCACTTTTTTCATTAATCGATGCACTTTGTTCAATTTCCATATTTTAAACACTTTATATACACGAATTTTACGAATACACAGAAGTGTGGCTACTACACAGACGGTCGAGCCATCAGCTGTCCATCCACATCCACGTCTACCATCACCGTCACCGTCACCGTCACCGTCCCCGTCACCGTCCCCGTCCCCGTCCCCGTCACCGTCACCGTCACCGTCACCGTCACCGTCACCTTCACCGTCACCGTCACCGTCACCGTCACCGTCACCGTCACCGTCACCGTCACCGTCACCGTCACCGTCACCGTCACCGTCACCGTCACCGTCACCGTCACCGTCACCGTCACCGTCACCGTCACCGTCACCGTCACCGTCACCGTCACCGTCACCGTCACCGTCACCGTCACCGTCACCGTCACCGTCACCGTCACCGTCACCGTCACCGTCACCGTCACCGTCACCGTCACCGTCACCGTCACCGTCACCGTCACCGTCACCATCACCGTCACCGTCACCGTCACCGTCACCGTCACCGTCACCGTCACCGTCACCGTCACAGTCACCGTCACCGACACCGTCACCGTCACCGTCACCGTCACCGTCACCGTCACCGTCACCGTCACCGTCACCATCACCGTCACCGTCACCGTCACCGTCACCGTTACCGTCACCGTCACCGTCACGTCACCGTCACCGACACCGTCACCGTCACCGTCACCGTCACCGTCACCGTCACCGTCACCGCCACCGTCACCGTCACCGTCACCGTCACCGTCACCTTCACCGTCACCGACACCGTCACCGTCACCGTCACCGTCACCGTTACCGACACCGTCACCGTTACCGTCACCGTCACCGTCACCGTCACCGTCCGTCCGTCCGTCCATTACCGTGTCTCACTTGGTTCACATCGGTTGGCGCCGCCGCCGTAGAAAGAGGGGGGGGGGGGAATCTCTCCTGACGGTCACGTGTCCTGACGCGATGTCCTGACGCGAGTTTAACATTTTTTCCCCATACAAAAAGTGTGCAACGCCGCTAAAGAAGTTTTCACTTCAATAAACAAGCAAAATTGATTATTACGTTCACAAATTGATAGGATACCACGACGTAAAGCAACACCCAATTTATCGTTCAACGCTAGTGCAGTGACAATTATCGATACCCGCTAGGGCTGTACCGTGCTAATTGCGCTGTAGTAGTATAAAAAGGTTAAAACGTGACTCGTTGATTGGTCTAGTAGGTACGTACGTAACACTATCGACTCAATTAACTCCGAACTATTTGGAAGAGTCAAAATGGCGGAGTAAATTGAAGTTCTGATTAGATTAGCGGGAAAAAGCGACTCTCCCTTTTGTGTTTGATAAGTTGATAAGAGTGACTTTTGCTGTCGTAAAAATGGCTAGAAAGAAACTTGGTCTAGTTGTCACAAGAACTCCTCTGAGCAGTCTGTGTCCTGGTTTCGAAACCCAGGTCGGGTAAAGTGTTACTGGGTTTTTCTATCATAAGTCATTTATTAATTTGTTGAACACAGGTACAATAATGATGTTATTATAAAGATATGATAGTGCGCTATGTTAAGCCCGAGGGCGTACAAATGTTTGTGATTAAAATAAAATAAAAAATAAGCTTGGACCATAAAAAAAATAAAAATATAAGGAATGACTCATTTGGACAAATTGATTAATAATAATTAGCAATAGAAACCAATGTCAAAAAAACAGCATAAAAATCAAAATAAAATGAAAACTAATAATACGACTATGTCACAATATACAATACTAATGTCAATATACAGATATATCTTAATTTTTATCGCACTAGCAGTCTGCATTCTGGATTTGAGTCCTGTTGATGGCAATAAGTTCGCCCCTATTACGTGGGCCTTAAAAATTCTCATTTTAAATCCCTTAAAAGATTTATTTATTTTTATTCATTTGACAATTACGTGTACCACCCGTCCAATACCCAGTGCGAGTGCGGTGCCTCTATCTAATCGGACCTGCGGGACAATGACGTAACACATTATCAATCGGAATCAGTTTCATTTTGACGGTTCAACAACATTCATTGCGTTATTTACGTGTTGAGCAGACAATTTTTTCGAACTTATGAAGCAATGGATTAGTAATTTGCTTCAAAATACTCCAGATTCCGATTGATAGTGTGTTACGCAATTAGGGTGCGGATGCTGGAGTGCCCTAGGTGCCCGTTCACCTGCACTTTAGGTGACATGAAGAATGCCACAGATGCCGCAATCAACGTTGTTACGCAATTAGGGTGCTGAACGGGGTTTGTTTACATTTTCATTACGTACTTTTGGAACAGACCTTATTTCATTTTTTTTTGACTTTTTACTTAATAAGCTTTATTAAAAATTATTTTCAGAGTAGCCAAACAACAGATGTGTGCTTCCGGTGTTTGTACTACAGTATAAAATAAATGAAATATTTTAATAAGCAAACATCAAACACAATTAACTAAATGAACACTCCAAAAGTGTAATATTAATTAACGGAAATTAAATATCAGGAAACCACATCGTTAACCTCATTTAAATTTAAACCTTACCCATTGAGGAATAAGATTAAATTCTGATTGCGTTTCTTTCATGATTGGCTTTCGAAAGATGGGACACATCGATGATCAATGCAATTTCAGTATCTGTGGTCGAAATGGGAAATTTATTATTATTGGAAACGTGCCGTATAATAATTATAGCTGGCTGTACACAGCTGAAGCTGAGCCATGAAATACAGGCTTTATAGCTTGTGTTGATTAAGGAGACGCCGACCGCACAGTGGCGCCCTCATCGTTTGTTTGGTTATTTATTTTAGAATGAATAGTGGCCACTATTATCTGTTTTAGTGATTATAATAAAACTGAACAATGTAAAACTACTGTTTGTAATAATATTAACGTAAGGTATAATCTTGTGGAGCACAACTTAAAGTGCTTATTTTCTGCATTTTCATTCTAAAATAAAAGAAATAACCAAACAAACGATGAGGGCGCCAGAAAGACAAAAAAAATACCATTTACTAACACTCGCAAAATACTAATTTTCTTACGTTTTTTGCAATTTGCAGGTCAGCGTCAGGTTATCATCACTTCAGCCGAAAGACGTCCACTGCTGGACAAAGATCAGGTTGTATGTTGATTAAAATATTGAATTGCAGGTCCCGGATGAGGCTGGCACAGGAACTTGAAGATTGGCACTTGAAAAGAGGCCTATGCGCAGCAGTGTAGGAAGTCAGGACTTGGATGATAATGATGATGAATCTCTGGGAATACTGATCCATGATTACGAAAATTCTTTCACTGATAGAAAGCTACAAACTCAAACTCAATATTATATTTATTTGAAACTAGCAGGGCCATGCGGTTTCACCCGCATAAGTTTCGATCCCATAGGAATATCAGAATAAAAAGTATCCTATGTGTTAATCCTAGTTATGAGCTATCTGTGTGCTAATTTTCATGTAAATCCGTTTAGCAGTTTTTGCGTGAAGAAGTAACAAACATACAAACACACTGAAACTTTCGCCTTTATAATATTAGTGTGATGTGATATGTGATAAACCAATTACGCAAAGCAGTGGTGCACCCAGTCGTAACGGAACCGACGTACGAGTTCTAGGTCGTAGGTTCGAACCCAGGCAGACGTTTTTCTTTGTGTAAATAAATCACCACCTGCTCTCAAAACGGTGAAGGAAAACATTTTGAGGAAACCTTTTTTGATTTTGACGGGACTTTCACTGGCAGATAGCTGACATTATAAGGAGCAACTTAGGCTACTTTTATTTCAGAGGAATTAGGGTTCCGCGCAAAAAAACCCCATAAAATCCAGTTTCTTTTTCCGACGTGCACGTGACCGAAGTCGTGGGGATAGAATAAGTGCGTATACATCATAATCAGCCTATAATGTTCCACCTGCTGGGACACAGGCCTCCTCTCTGTGAGAAGGAGCGGTGCGGGAGCGGTGTGCGTACCTATATAATATGCTAAAGTCAATATTTAGTTGAAGTTGGTACAGTCGGTAACCAGCATTGTCTGACCCACCCAATATTGTCTAACCCACGGGCATATCTTGTTAAGCCATTATAATCATTATCTTCTTGTCGTTAAAGTTGAAAAGCTTTTAAGTAACACGGAAATAATAACTGCCTACGTAATTTTCAAAAAAATAAAAAATATATTTACTCAAGTCAGATAATGTTGGCCACCGACTGTACTTACATCAATCGGCAGCCGATATCAAACGATCATTAGCATTAGGAACTAATTGACTTGGCATAATGACGTAATTAACGATAAGTTTCATTTAATCTCTCTCGAATCGCGTTCAAACAAACTCATTAGCGGTTTATCAATATTGGATTTGAAGTTATATAATTATAGTTTACCAGTTTTCTTGGTCAAAGAATTAGCATTGCCATATAACGTGGCAGGTGCTTCGATTGACAATGTTGCTAATAAATATGCTTGCATCAAATCCAGCAAGAAACTAGTACTAGAGCAAAAAAAAAACTGCAATGTTGGACTTTTAATAATAATTCTGTTTTAATTCTATGAAAAATATACCGTTTTTGTTAAAGTCTCAGTTCCTGTTGAATGACGTTATAATGAAAATAATCTTATATTTTGTCGCCTTGTTTTGTGTCCTTTTCAAAATCATCCGATTTCACCCAGACTCCTTTAAAGTATTGATTTAGACGCATGGAATATGGAATTAGTATAAAGTCTTAATACATGTAGTTTGGCGGGCGCGTTTGTCCCGTGGCGATGGTTTTCGCGCACGCGCCGAAAGTTGAGAATCCAACAGTGTGTTTTTTAAGCGCTGGGATGCGCTCTGTTGGATTCTCAACCCTCGGCTTGATACCGAGAGTTCAAAATTCATTGCGCGATAAAATCCCGCCGAACGTGGGTTAGACGTAAGATTGACAGTTGATTTTGCAAATGGCGTCGTTATGAAATTTCAAAGTGTACTGGTCGCTTTGATTTTAGTTTCCCGTTTAGCTCTGATTTCCTCTTCATTTGATAAGTCAAACTGCCAGTTTGTTAAATTTACAAAGCAAAGACCAATCAAATGTTCAACTGGCAACCGAACACCTAAGTAAATACTTGTTTCCTATTATAAGGGACTTAAAACATAACTGGAAACTGGAAATTATGGAAATGGGAGCAGTGGTGGCGCAGTGGTAACGGCCGCGACTTACGAGTTGGGTCGTAGGTTCGAACCTTGACAGGTGCTTCACTTTATGTAAATTATTTCATCACCACTGATCTCAAAACGGTGAAGGAAACCCCACAAAAACAATCTTCAGATTTTTTTTTTTAAGCTAAGTATTGCATAGCTTTTATCGCGGGCTTTGAGCGCGGCGACCGAATCAAGAAATTCCGTAACGAAAATAAACATTACACCCCCCACTCCGACCGGCACAGCGGTGCGGAGGTGAAAGCCGTGCATCGTCCAACGTCGTTTCAGTTCGGCAGACTTCGGCACGGTGTTTGTGTGCGTGCGACTAGACTTATGCGTGTAGACTGTACGAAACTCGCATAAGTTGATAAAAAATGCTATGCAATAGCTTTACCGCGGCAGTCCCCGAGTGCCACACGTATTTTTAACCGACTTTAAAAAAGGAGGTTCTGTATTCGACCCGTATGTATGTATGTATGTATGTATGTATGTTTGTATGTCCGCGATTATCTCGAAAACTACTGAACCGATTTTGATAATTCTTTCATTAGTGTGATCTACATACTTTCAGGATGGTTTTAGTATATAATACATTAGGTAATTATTCTTATGTACGAAGTTATATGCATAAATGTACTGCATCTCCGGCATTTCTAAGCGAATTTTGATGATTCTTCGAGTTGTGTCTTCAATTCTTCAATGCATTAGTGTTAATTGAATTTATGTAGGGTAGGTACAACTAAAAAGTGAAAAATAAAAACTTTTTTACAAAAAAAACAACCGACTTCAAAAAAAAAACACCTCTTCGTCTTTGGTTCCGCATTTTCGTTTTTTGACACCGACTTTCGAAATTGAAGTTATTTTTCACTTTGTAGTGTTTTTTTTTTTTTTTGAAGTCGGTTGTTTTTTTTTAATTTCGAAACGGCTGGTTGACACTTCCCGTGACCCAAGGGCTGGCTTTTACCTTGGCCAGAGGCTAAGCATTGCCATACAACGTGGTAAATGCCGCCAGTCTCTTGGGTACATTACCAGTCGACAGCGATGCGGATGAATTTTTAGTTTCTGTATAGTTTCAGTTAAGTTAGGATTTTAATTTTGTTATTTTTAATAATTAATTAGGTATTAGTTATTATTTGCTTATTTTAATTAGACAAGAATTTTTTATTTTATTGTGTTAAGGTACCTATCAAAATCCATCACGTCCCCGAAATTTTGCTAGCTAATTTCATTTGACCCTGCAGATATAGATAAACTTGCAATACAATAATGAATTCTTTCCCAAACCACCTTTTAACATTTTAATAACAACAGAAGCACAGACACCAACTAAGTGTATTTTTCAGCTCAGTTTGCATATTCATTAGGGGCAGCTTGTTTGAGCGATCGTGCGCGATACGACGAACAAAATGGACGGCTAGCCTGAAACCGAAAAACTTTAGTGTTTTTACTAAACACGTACAAAGAAGTAATTGGTGTGAATTTTATGTTTTTTTGGTTACATAATGTAATTTAAGTAATAACAGCCGCGCGGGTCTATCGATCAGGTTAAGCGATGTTTACTGCGGTTGGTACCTTTAAATATCAAGACCCTCCGTGCCTCCGGCTGTCAATCGTGGATCTTTGGCAGTCGTTACGGGTCGTCAGAAGCCCGAAAGTCTGACAACTTACCAGTCTTACCCAGGGGAATCGTGCAAATTTGTACGGAACCCTCGGTGCGCGAGTCCGACTCGAACTTGACCGTTTTTTTTTTTAACTGCCTTCATAATTTCTTCACCATCCTTGGTTGACTGGTAGACTGGTGAATGCCTAAGGCATTAAGTCCGCCCTTGTAACTTTTTTTTTATGCGAAAATTTGATATTTAATACTACAGGATGAAATTGAAAACTTGCATGCGCCAACTCAAAACAGGAGGAGCAGTAAGGTTGCCTTTACACCAGAGATGAGCGAGGATACGTAGCGAGGGATGTGTGTAAAACTAACCAATACCACAGTATAATATACAGTAGAACATCTTCATACAAACGTGCCGCTCTCGGTTTGAATGTGTGCGTGCGCGCCGCGCGCCATGTCGGCACGCGATTTCACGCACACGCTAGCATAATATATGAAGGAATAAGGTGGCGGCAGTGCGGGCTGTGCAGCGCGATTGTGAGCACGCGCGTACGCTACATGACCGCTTGCGTTCGTCAACTCTCGCCGGCGGCGGCCACTTAAATTACGAGTATCATGACTTCAAAAAGGGGAAAAAAATATTGTCGATAGTGTTTTCGGGTGCCTCAATAATGATTTCGCAAACCCGGACTTATCATTCTTCATAGTTCCTACTCAAACAGAAATGTAAGTACCTACTTATACTTAAATATTATTAGAAAATGTGGTATTGTATTGTTTATTTCACAGTTTATTTGCTTTATTAAGAGCGTAGCCGAGTCGCATTTTTCCATATAAATGTATTCCCAAATTTACTTTCTGAATACTATGTTTAGAGCTAGTTTATTTTAAGAAGTCTAGTTTTTAACCGACTTCTAAAAAAGGAGGAGGTTCTCAATTCAAATGTTTGTATTTTTTTTTATGTTTGTTCCCGCATAACTCCGTTGCTTGCCAACCGATTTGAAAAATTCTTTTTTTGTTGGAAAGGGTATACCTACTTCCCAAATGGTCCCATGAAAATTTTATCGAAATCAGACAAGCGGTTTTTGAAAAATCAACAACAATCTTAAAATTTATCTACATTGTCTACATTAACGATCTTTTTGTTTACTTTTTTGTGGGGTAGGTACAAATAAAAATTGAAAAATAAAAACTTTTTTACAAAAAAAAAACACTACAAAGTGATAAATAACTTTAATTTCGGAAGTCGGTGTCAAAAAACGAAAATGCGGAACCAACGACACCGACTTCCGAAATTAAAGTTATTTATCACTTTGTAGTGTTTTTTTTTTGAAGTCGGTTGTTTTTTTTGTAAAAAAAGTTTTTATATTATAAAACAGAGGATTGAGTACGAAACATCGTTTAGGTAAACGTATTTGTCGCGTATAGTTGTAATAAGGGCAATTTCACAATAATTAATATTGCAAATTAATTACTATTGAAATTATTATTTTTTCTATTGTCTGATGTGTTGTTCAATCCAAATATGGTGTCTTAATCATAATATTAACTTAACAAAATTACAGTAACATGTGACCGACTAACGCTTAGGGTTGCTTTACGTCGACGTTAATCAACGAGCGTGTAATTTAAGTGTAGAATCTAGATACACCCATTACAGGAATTACGGCAAAGATCGAAATTTACTCATGATCCCACCTGATGATTTTGTCGATAATGTAGAAAGGATGGAGCAGGTGTTTCGCAAAGCGTTCGAAAAGGACCACATCAACATTAAAATTGGCCGGTCAATTTACGATCAACTGAATGATATAGAATTTAAGATGCCCTGTCCATGCTTTCCCAAAAGCTTTACAAAAACTTTACAAAACTTTACATAAGAATGAGAATTTACTTTACATTAACAAATAATAATAAAGCGTTCCGGACGTGCAGAAACAGGAGAAAAATTTTCTCGGTATCAAATTTGTAACTTAGTATAATAAATGTTATGTGAATAAAGGCTTTTTATTTTTACTAAATTTATAAATTGGTAAAATATTCAATCATAATATGCTTTTTATTTCATAAATTTAGATCAAGTGCTGCTTGTTCGAAAATATTAACTAAAAGTAAAAGTGACAACCCTGGGGATCAACGCAAGAGTAGGCTAATAACTCGGCGGGCGGCCTTAGATAACTTACTGTATATTATACTGTGCCAATACCAACGCTAACTTAGTTCAAGCTATAAAAAACTGGCCAAGTGCGAGTCGGACTCGCACACGAAGGGTTCCGTATCATCGTACAATATTTAACACTACAAATATAAAAACATCACGTTTGTTGTATGGGAGCCCCCCTTAAATATTTATTTTATTTTAATTTTATTAAAGTAAAAATATAACAGTATTTTGTGAATATTTGTTGTCTGTTGCCATTATTGATATCGAGCAAAAAAGGGCAAGCAAATCGCGTTTGTTGTATGGGAGCCCCCCTTAAATATTTATTTTATTTTGTTCTTACTATTTGTTGTTATAAATACATAATTTGTGAAAATTTCAACTGTCTAGCTATCGCGGTTCTTGAGATACAGCCTGGTGACAGACAGACGGACAGACAGCGAAGAACCCTAAAAATGGAGCGATGTTATTGGTTGGTTTCACACACATCCCTCGCTACGCATCCTCGCTCATTTCTGATGGAAAGGCAGCCTAACTGTTCCAAAACATCTTATTTTGCCTCGTCATTATAATCACTGTTCCAAACATGATTAATTACGAAAATATGTGCCTCATTAATTCGACTTCTTTGCTAGAGATAATTAATTAAAACCAGCTGTCATATTAATCGAAGATAACATTCATTTATGATAAACGAAGTTTTTATCACAAAATAATTGGGTACAGAAGGCTAGCTCCATAAACCAGAGCTACGACACACTTCATCTCACAGATATAGATACACCTAGATAACGCAAGAGCAAAAACTTCGCGTGCCAAAAATCGCACCAGCTAACGTACCAAAATCATAAGCCGCCACTTTCACGCTCAGTCCTGTGTAATGCTGGCTGGGTGAGCGTGAGCGCTGGCCGGCGCGACACGGGTGCCGCACGAGGCTGCGTCTTTGATTCGATTTGATTTTTCCATCACTAATGGTGCTTGTGACGTCATAGTAGGTGGTCAAACAATGGCACGCTTGGTTTTCATACAGATCGTGATACTTGCGTTATCCCGGTCTATCTATATATGTGCTTCATCAGCAACACCCTAATTACGTAACACAGTTTCAATCACAAACTGAATCATTTTGAAAGATATTGCTAACCCATTGCTTCATATTTTCGAAAAAATGTCTCCTTTGCAACGTAAATAACGCAATGAATGTTGTTGAACTGTCAAAATGAAAGCCATAATAATTTATTTATTTATTTATCCATTTAATTCAGGCATCAAGGCCCATATAAAAACACATAAAATACAATATTACGCAATTACCCCGCTGGCTTTCGATATCCGTAGGTACAGACGCCAGCACATCAAGCTACTACAATCTGTCAAATTTCTTTAATAGATTTTCAACTTTATTACTAAACCATAAGGTTCAAAATTGATTGGGATTTGACAGTTTCGGGTAGCTTGATGTGCTGACGTATGTACGTATCAGTACCTTTTGAAAATGTAACCAAATGGACCAGAAAATGTACCTGAGGATGCCAATTTGTAGTGACTTACAAATTGAGTGATTTGATGATTATAGAAGACTTACCTGCCCATTATTCTACTTTGAAATTACCTTAGAGATGTTGTTGTTGTTCATTTGACAATTGAGTTTAACTTTGTATTCGATGATTATGAAAAACTTACTCGCCCGTTTCTAATTTGAAATTACCTCGAAGATGTTGTTCATTGGATAATTAAGTTTAACTTTGTAGTCTAAATTTTCAGCAATTACAATTCAGTTAAAATTAAATTTACAAATAAAGGTGAATGGCGGGCGTTTTTGGGGACTGTCTTATGTAATTTTGACGTTTGAAAAGTGCTGATTTAGCCTAATTTGAATAAATGACTTTTGATTTTCATTTTTTCAGAGCTAAAATAACTGTGAGAGGAATGTATAGAGGTGACCTTCTGTGTCGGGTGAATTTTCCAAGTGGGCTTGGATGGCCAAATTCTAAACTATGAGGAATAGCGAAAAGTACTCAAAGGAGTCGCGGGCTCGATTTTGATGAAAACTAAAACTGCATCATTGGATTTTTGAAAAATCAATATTTCTAGTCAGGAATCGAACCTGTTCATTTTGAAAAAAAAAAACCACATACTGTATTATTACACCATTCGATAGTGTCCTTAATAAGGATCAAATTCTGGGAAGTAATGACATATGGCAAACTTAAGGAATATGTTGAATTTTAATAAACTGCTTCTTATTACCGACTTCACAAAAAGGAGGAGGTACTATGTTCGGATGTTTGTATGTTTTTTTTTTGTATGTTTGTTCATCGAATACTCCGCCACGACGGATTTTCAAAATTCTTTTTTTGTTCGAAAGTAGATAGTTCTGAGGTGGTCCCATTGTCACCAAGTTAGGATCTGATGATGGGATCTTAGAGAAATCGAGGGCAACCCTCAAATTTTATAGGCTCACTTATTGTTTTTCGCATATTTTATGAAGTATCTTGTGTATTTGCGTATGGTTGTCACCATCTCAGGTAGCTGGGCTGATGATGGAAGGTACAACTCCTTAACAGTAAGCAGTTACTCAAACCGGCAAGGACTGTTTTAGTACATTGTTTTGATGTTTGATAGGGCGTTTGCCACATTTGGTCTCATGATCATCAAGTCATGACCTGATGCTGCAGTCAGGATAGTCTGCAGAGTACCTAACTCCTCGACAACTAACAGCAGATATATCGTGTTTAGCCTCATTGAAAAGGGCTCGATGTGTGGATAAACGTACTGTTAATGAGGAACACCGAAGTAGATAGAGACCTGATGCTGAAGCCAGGAGCATCAGAAAAAGTACAAACCTTGAAATTACAGCACCGTAGTCGTGTTTGGACTCATTTTAAACAGGACTAAATTTTAAGTTCAATGCAATGTTGACATAAGTCTGGCCTGATGCTGCAGCCAGGATTATCAGCATCTAGTCTAAAAACATCAGGTCAGGATTTGATGATGGGATCCTGAAGAAATCGAAGGAACTCTTCAAATATTATAGGCACACCTATAGCGATTTGGGTATTTTTATAGTAACTTGTGCACTTGCTCTCGGAAAGCACTATTTGGTGAAGTGGAACTGATGATGAAGACCACAGATGGCCACCGGAACTACTCAATAATAACTAAGTATTTCGCGGGTTGCGATTCGATTACTTTAATATGATTGCTAAGCAATTTACACTCGTCACAATGTGAATGGTGATATGGAGCTGATGGTGGACCTGGAGAACTCCTCAACAATTAAGTTCCCTGCATCGGGAAAAGCAATAATTTGTTTGTAAAAAGCGATGAGCACTTATCTATTGTAACTTAGATAAATTATAAGCAGACCCACTAAAAAGCGTGAACTAAAAACTTTTTAAGAAAAAAAAAACCGACTTCCAAAAAAACACTACAAAGTGAAAAATAACTTTAATTTCGGAAGTCGGTGGCAAAAAACTAAAATACAAATCCAAAGACACCGACTTCCGAAATTAAAGTTATTTTTCACTTTGTAGTGTTTTTTTGGAACTCGGTTTTTTTTTTCTTAAAAAGTTTTTTTTAGAGTAGGTATTCATACATACATTACGTACCTTGTTCGAAATGATGCTCAATATTTTTATTAACACACTCGCAGCGCAGTCACTGTTCGGCACTTGACAACTGCTCGAGGACGATTTGTGTAAATAAAACAATGTCTTTTCAAAGCGAGTACAAAAAATTTAATTTGGTCAAGACCTTATACAATATACGCGGAGACTCTTGCCACCGCGATTCAGAAACGTACCCAAATGGTACAACGCCATCTATCGAGCTTCATGGAAAACTCGCGATCGAACATCCCGCCCACCATGGACAGAATGTCCAGAACTTAGTTAAAATCTAATAACAAAACTAAATTACCGCCCACCATGAGATAGAACAAGAATTGGTGGGAAGTGTAAACACTAGTGGACTGTATGCGAACAACAAAAAAATTGCAACTAAACCTAAACCCATATAAAATCTTAATAATCTTAATTCTAAACTTAAATTGTAACTTAACCAACAATTAATGAATACAAATAAAAAAGTGAACAAGAACATTTATGAAGTGATAGAAAGCACAATTAGCTTCGACACTGGTCTTTTAATAATAGAACCTTTACAGCGCAATGTAACTACTCTCGTGATTTTGTCCGAGCCAGTATGCTTTTCGGTAATGAGACCGTAGAGCCATCTTGCAGGTGGAAGATCATCTTCCATAACCAACACTACGTCACCCAAGTTCGGTTCCACGGTTTGGTGCGCCCATTTGTTCCGTTGGTGGAATTGAACCAGATACTCACGCGACCACCTGCGCCAGAAGTCCTGAACCATGCGTTGAGTCAACTGCCATCTTCTCAATGTACTAATGTTAGAATTCTCGAAATTCATTTCGGGTACGAGAAGCAAGGGCTCGCCTACTAGAAAATGACCCGGTGTTAATGGGCATGGATCCTCTGGGTTAGTGCTGATGGTGGAAATAGGCCTGGAGTTCAGACAGGCTTCTATTTGGGCAAGGACTGTTGTCAGTTCCTCGAAGGTGAGTGTACTTGTACCAATCACTCTTTTGAGATGGTGTTTGGTCGACTTCACTCCCGCCTCCCAAAGCCCCCCAAAGTTCGGGGAGTGAGGTGGAATGAAGTTCCAGGTGGTTCCGTTGGTTGCCAACCAATCGGCAATATCAGTTGCTATGCCGGACCTTTCGTGGTTGAACAATGCTTTCAACTCCTTGTTAGCTCCAACAAAAGTAGTGCCGTTATCACTCCACATCTCACCACAATAGCCTCTCCTCGCTGTAAAGCGCTTAAAGGCTGCTAAAAAGGCTTGGGATGTCATGTCACTGACGACTTCTAAATGGATGGCTCGAGTGGCCATACACACGAACAAGCATATGTAGCCTTTGGTGGAGTGATAACCGCGACCTTTGCTAGGACGGACGCTAATAGGACCTGCATAGTCTACGCCACTTCTAAAGAAAGGTCGGCTAGCATTGACCCTAGCAGAGGGCAATGACCCCATTAAAGGATGTACAGACCGAGCGGAATGACGAATGCAAATAACACATTTGCGTACGTAGTGTCTAATAGGGAATGAAGAACCGGTGCTCTTATAGCGTCCCGGGATTTTCGGGATTACTTGTTGAAGGAACCGGGAGAACCGGGACTTTCGGGACTTTTGGGTATTTTTTTTACCTACTGTTGGTATTTTTATTTTAATAGGTCTTTAGTATTTATGTATGTACGTAGGTAATGAAAACTACATTGTATTAATTAAAGATATATACTTTAAAAAATCAACGAAAACAGAACCATTTACGTACTATTCTTTGAAAAAATAATCAAAAGAAGAAAACAATAAGTCAAATCAGCATTTAACGCTCGCTATTATTATAAATTATATACCAATATCAATCAACAAAAACATAGTTACTTTCCATAAAATAAAATAAAACATAAATCCTTTTCTTAATTCTAATATAAACCAAGTCATCATCAGCATTTGGCAGTTATCATATCACTGAGACGCTTATCTTTAAGGAATATAAAATATTAAAATATGACAAAGTTATAAAGGAATAAAATTAACAAAATATGAAAACGTTCAATTATTTAGTACTGTCTTGCTCATTATAGTGGGTTCTTAAAAAAATAAGTGCGTCTAAGCTTTTATCACTTAAGCGTGATCTTATTTTGTTGCACAGTAATCCTGCTGCAGAGAATATCCTCTCGGGCTCCACCCTGGTCGGAGGGATCGTTAGAAGATGATCATAAGCTAACGACAGAAAACGGCCACGATCACCACCATTCTCAAAAAGAGCCATCTCTATTCTAATTGTAGTGATTAAATCTTCTTGATCGCTTCGAACTCGTACATTTTTGGTAGCATTCAGTATTTCAGTATTAAGCTCATCTTTTTTTGTTAATATAGCATCTGATTCTCTGTGCAGATCATTATTTTCTTGATTTTGTGATGAAGGCTCTTCAGGTAGATGAACAGCTATCGAAGAAACGCTATTTGTGCGTGTTAATAGTTCAAAAATGTGGCTGCGCATTTCATCGCTGTCTGGTCTTGGGTATACGTCGTCTTACACAGTTGTAAAATATACGTCTGGGTTGTGCAAATATAGAAAGATTTGTTTTTTTTTTAGGTATTCTAGGTATGTAACCAATAAACTCAAAAACTACTGATATTTTTAAAATTCTTTCACCACTAAAAAGCTACAAGATCCCTAAGTAACAAAGGCTACTTTTGACCTCATTCTATCGGAAAAACGTGTAAACGTGTAGCAGCGGGTGAAACCGCTAGGCGGACCTCTAGTTTTAAATAAAATCTTAGTAAGAAACCTTTTATTATGATATCTGAATGGGGAAACTCAAATTCTTAATTTAAGTTTATACTTTTCAACTAAGTCCCGAAGGTCCCGAAAGTCCCGGGACGAGGTGTGATCGTCCCGGTTCTTTAGTCTATACAAAAATCCCGGGAATTCCCGGGATTTTCGGGACCGGAATTTCCCGGGACCATTCCCTAGTGTCTAACGATACCTTATGCATTTATTATCCAATATTTGGATCGTAAATAATTAAGAACTAACTGAGGCCCACCATGCAACGTGCTCTCATGAGCGTCAGCTATCAAAAGGCGGGTTAAATGTGATTTACGAGGAAGAATTATAGGATGCTTCGAGTCTTCGTGAAGG
The DNA here is from genome assembly GCA_945859645.1 of Amphipoea oculea. Classification (NCBI taxonomy): domain Eukaryota; kingdom Metazoa; phylum Arthropoda; class Insecta; order Lepidoptera; family Noctuidae; genus Amphipoea; species Amphipoea oculea. The sequence continues at coordinate 11,432,607 of OX243886.1, read as the reverse complement.
TTGGCCCTGTGTAACCTGCCCCCAACTCTCAAAATCTGTTCCCGATCCAGGTAAGGATTGAGCGAGGTAAGTAACCCCTTTTTATTTATATCTCCATTTGTCTTTAAACTATCCATCTCTGATGCAAAATGTTCCCTTTGACATAATTTAATGCAGGTAAGTAATGCCCCTTGAATTTCAGAATGTGTTAAAAAGTTATCGAATTTAGTAGTATAATTTTTATTTTTGAACTTTAAGAACCTTTTACAATAAGCTACTACTCTGGTAAGTTTTCTAAGAGATGAATATTTTAAAATTATAAAATTCTCACTTGTTTCCTTGACTACTGTGTTGCATGCTACTAATGATTTTCTTTCCTCGAGGTTAGTTTCTTTAATTTCCCTTCTACTATAATTAATTTCCTTATTTTTCAGCCAACTAGGTCCCTGTGTCCACAACTCTAGGTTAGCGCATTCGGAGGGATTCACGCCGCGCGATGCGCTGTCTGCGGGATTATCACTGGACTGGACGTGTGACCACTGACTATTCTCCATAACGGTAAGTATTTCAGACACTCTGTTGCCGACAAAGGTCTTCCAGCGGCTGGGGTGGCTGCTCAACCAGGCGAGCACCACTGTCGAGTCAGTCCATGCATGTATGTTTTCTTTACAGATACCCAAGGTGTCGGAAACTTCACGCAGAAGTTTTGAAAGCAGCACAGCGCCACATAACTCCAAACGAGGTATGGATACTTGTTTGACAGGGGCCACCTTGGTTTTAGCTGCAACTAGACTAACATGAACGTGACCATTGACATCAATACAACGAACATAGACAACGGCTGCGTAAGCGACATTTGAGGCGTCAGAGAATCCGTGCAACTCTAGCAGGACGTCAAGTTGACTCGTGTTAATCCACCGTGGCAAACGGAAGTCCCTAAGATGGTTAAGGTTGTTTCTATAACTAAGCCATTCTTTTAACAGGTGATCTGGAAGTTCATCGTCCCATTTGGAGCCTGCTAACCACAGGCGTTGAATAAACACCTTGGCTGTTATTATCACCGGCGCAAGCCAGCCAAGAGGGTCAAATAAGCGAGCGATATCAGAAATCACCTTTCTCTTGGTTATGGGGTAGTGATGAGCGTTGAATGAACGAACTAGTTAATTCGACCGTCGACGTACTGTGAACGAATCGACGGTTCACCAACAATCCATAGACTAGTCGAATCCGTAGACGTCTCAACGGCAGTCAACGGCTAAACTGAATGCGACTATCGACTCACTCACTCAAGGTCAGAGCTTTTTTCGTGTTGTTTATGTTTGCGATTTTAACGATTAACTGATTTTTGTACAAGTTATTTAATTAATGCAAATATCGATTCGCTGCCCGCGCCGCTGCGTCTCCCGCGCACGGCCGCGCCCCTCGGACGCCCTCACTAGTCCGTTACGGCGAATGCATGACCTGTCCTTTTATAACTCGCGCCGCGCATTATTGTTATTGTTTTATGTGTTATCTATGTTAATAAACATTTATATTCAATTCTAAAGTAGTGTTTAATTAATAGGTTTACCTTACCCTAATACACTACAGTCTGCACACTCTTTGTGCGGATCAATCAATAGTAGTAAGGGCGGTAAACAGATGTGGACATCGTGTGCACGGGATTTTGTTTAAAAAAAAAAATGAGTAGATTTGTCTCGAGCTCCTCATGTACATACCTACAGCACAGAGGAAAGTCTAGTCTACTGCCTACGTCGCCGTCACCGTAGTAGACTTCGTTGCAAAGTTTATTTAAAACGTCTGCATAACCAAGTCGACGCATAAACTAGTCGACGAATTCAACTAGTTGATGGACTAGTCGATAAACAAAAATGGACGGTCTAGTTTCGTTAACGCCAAATGCGTCGACGACCCATCTCTATTATGGGGGTTACGGACGGGGGAAGTTGCACAGTGTATCTAAACTCATCTAACTTTCTTTGATAAGTTAATCCTAAAATTTTAGTGAGTGTATCCATCTTAAGTTCCAGATTGTCCAGCCTAGCAGTATCCTCGTTCATTTTGGTTAACAATTCGTCACTGCTGCTGGACCACTTTTGAAGCTTGAAGCCCCCACGACCTAACAATTGATTCAGCTGGTGATAAATAAGTACACCTTCAGCGACAGATTGACAACCCGTCAAGAGGTCGTCTACATAGAACGATGTAAGGACTCTGTCTGCCACTAAAGGAAAGTCGCTTCCTTCGTCTCGAGCTAGTTGCTGCAGAGACCGGACCGCTAGGTATGGCGCAGAGGACGTTCCAAAAGTAACCCGCAGCAACCGAATATGCTTCAGCTCAGCGTTTGGGTTGTCACGCCAAAAAATGCGCTGATAATTAACGTCCTCATCTGCAACCTTGACCTGACGGTACATTTTCACGATGTCTGCGACCAGACTTATGGGATGACAGCGCCACCGCATAATAGTTTGACGCAAATCAGGTTGTAGGGTTGGGCCAACCATTAATTCTGTATTTAATGCTACACCGTTGTGGCCTGAACATGAAGCGTCAAAGACGACCCTAACCTTAGTGGTGATTTTATCCTCACGCACCACCGCGTGATGTGGTAGGTAGAACGCATCCTTACCTAATTCTCCTTGAGGGACAACTTCAGCATGTCCCAGTTGAATGTATTCATTAATGACTGCACTATACTGTGTCCTTAATTCCGGTTCTTTTAATAATCTATTTTCTAAGTTGATAAAGCGCCTACGGGCAATGACCTCTGATCGCCCAGACGTGCAACTGGGCGAATTTGTTTTGAATGGTAGTTTTACAACATACCTCCCAGTCGCGTCGCGTGTAGTGGTTTTAGAGTAGAATTCCTCGCATTTTTGTTCTTCTTCAGTCAAGATTACACTACGAACTGAGGGCTCCGACTCCAACTCCCAAAACTTACGCAAAAGGTCATTGACATCCGCTGACTGTACTACAGTATGATAACATACTGACTTAGAGATTGCCGACGATGTGATCTCACCAGACAAGATCCAGCCCAATTTAGTCTTCTGGGCGACTGGAGATCCCGGCGGACCCTTGACTAAACCATCCAATAAAACTTCTCCGACCACGCTCGTACTCAACAGTAAATCAATTTTCCCTGGCGTATTAAAGGTCGGATCAGCTAATTTTAAGGACGAGAACGAAGCCGATACCTGAATGATCTTCTTCTCGGGAAGATGGGATGTGAGTCTATTCAATACATAAGCATCGACATATAAAATAAAGGTGGGATCTAGACGTGATTGTAATTTAAATCGAACTATCCACTTAGAGGGCATTGAGTTTCCCTCGTCATCGCCTAGTCGAAATATGTCGGTGTGAGCAGGTGTTTTCTTGAGTCCTAGCAACTGTACTGCAGCCTCTGTGATGAAAGAGACTTGAGAGCCCTGGTCCATCAGAGCTCTTAAAACAACAGCAGTCCCAGTTCTTGACTCAACGTTGACCAAGGCTGTGGCTAACAGACCGTGGTTGTGAACATCCGCAAAACAACAAGTGGGTTTGGTATCGCTTTGACTGGAAGAGGTGGCTGCATTAGCCGCCACCACCTTCGATTCTGCTGAACTATCAACAACTTCAGCAGAATTGGCAGTTGATTTTGGGTGAAGCAGTGTGTGGTGCTTCTTCTTACAAAGGTGACATTTAGTATGTTGACGACAAGAATAGACGGTATGGTTTACTCCTAGACAGTTGAAACAAAGCTTACTGACTCGTGCAAACTCCCGACGCTCGTCACAATCTTTCTTAGCAAATGTTTTGCAGTGACACAATTTATGGTCTCCAGAACATAATACACAACTTTGAGAAGCGACATGAAAAGATTTGGCATTATTATCACGAGCATTATTTTGTTTATTTGCTTTAGGATCTAAATATTCTAAGGCTCTAAACCTAGACTCCATAAAACTTTTGAACTCATCGAATGTAGGTAAGTCATCGTTCGGATTTGTACTAATTCTTAGTTCACACAGTTTACGGGACTCCGTATCTAATTTTTCGGAGCCTAAGTAAACAACAATTGCATCCCATGAGCTGACGTCAATACCTAGACTGCGTAAACCATGCAAGCAGTCAACAGTTGTATCTAACAGCGTTTTAACGTTTGCCGATGATTCTTTAGTAATCGACGATTGATGGACAAGCCGTTTGAGCATGCAGTTAGCTAAAAACCTTTTGTTATCAAACCGTTTGTTTAGAATCGACCAACACTCATTATAGTTAGAGGCAGTCACAGGAATGTGTCGAAGCAGTTGTTCTGCTTCGCCCGAGAGATGACTCTTTAAATAATGGAGTTTTTGAACGTCATCCAGTGTATCATTTTTATGAATTAGTGACGTAAACAAATCGCGGAACGTAACCCATTCGGAATAGAGACCCGTGAACGTAGGCAAACTAATTTGAGGCAATTTCACATTTGAACTGATTTGAGTACAGTGTTTATTGTTATTACTTGGCTTAGCATCTTTACACGGAGTAGTTTGAAGCAAGTGCTCTTTTAATTCAGACTTATAGGTTATGTAAAACTCTTCGGTTACATCATATGTTTCTGCCGTAAAATAAACATTCCTTTTTAATTCTTCGTCGGTTGCTTTTTCTATGATGCACTTATGCGTTTCAACAAATTGTTTCCACTGTACCTCTAATGATTCTAGTCTCGTTTCAATGTAACTTTGTGTGAGACGGTCCTTAGGTGATTTTTTATAGTTAATTCTACCTTTTTCTATAATTGATTTATTATTTAATTGTAATTTACCTAAGGATTCCATTGCGTACAAAAAGCACAGTAGACAGATACGAACAGTACGGAAACTACGTATGTACAAACGGGCGCAACGGCACACTCACACAGACGCGCGCATCTACGGTACTCCTAAGCGATGGTCGGGGTACTCTCAGTCACGGGTGCCGTGTTGGAACGAATAATCGTGTATTTAATTTATTCCTTGCGCCACGGATCGTCCATCTTTTTAATAAAAACTGTTTGATCTCGACTTCTTCAAAACCGGAGCTTTCCTTTTTTAAATTCCCTGCTGATCTTGAATGGTAAGAATGATTTATTGTTATAATCGATATCGAATAATGGCTCGTGCGATCATGCACCGACGTGAATTTATTTGTAAATCAAAGATGGCGGCTGCTAACATTTTTTTCGTCATGGGTGTCGTAGGTAGTTAAAAGAGGTTGCCAAAATCGTTAGTGAGGTCAAAATCTAAATCCAAGATGGCGGCTGTGAAATTTTTCTATTTATTTGTCATGGGTGTCGTTTTCATAGTTTTCGAGGGTGCTAAAGCCGATAGTGAGGTCAAAATCTAAATCCAAGATGGCGGCTGTGAAATTTTTCCATTTATTTGTCATGGGTGTCGTTTTCATAGTTTTCGAGGGTGCTAAAGCCTATAGTGAGGTCAAAATCTAAATCCAAGATGGCGGCTGTGAAATTTTTCCATTTATTTGTCATGGGTGTCGTTTTCATAGTTTTCGAGGGTGCTAAAGCCGATAGTGAGGTCAAAATCTAAATCCAAGATGGCGGCTGTGAAATTTTTCCATTTATTTGTCATGGGTGTCGTTTTCATAGTTTTCGAGGGTGCTAAAGCCGATAGTGAGGTCAAAATCTAAATCCAAGATGGCGGCTGTGAAATTTTTCCATTTATTTGTCATGGGTGTCGTTTTCATAGTTTTCGAGGGTGCTAAAGCCGATAGTGAGGTCAAAATCTAAATCCAAGATGGCGGCTGTGAAATTTTTCCATTTATTTGTTATGGGTGTCGTTTTCATAGTTTTCGAGGGTGCTAAAGCCGATAGTGAGGTCAAAATCTAAATCCAAGATGGCGGCTGTGAAATTTTTCCATTTATTTGTCATGGTTGTCGTTTTCATAGTTTTCGAGGGTGCTAAAGCCTATAGTGAGGTCAAAATCTAAATTCAAGATGGCGGCTGTGAAATTTTTCCATTTATTTGTCATGGGTGTCGTTTTCATAGTTTTCGAGGGTGCTAAAGCCGATAGTGAGGTCAAAATCTAAATCCAAGATGGCGGCTGTGAAATTTTTCCATTTATTTGTCATGGTTGTCGTTTTCATAGTTTTCGAGGGTGCTAAAGCCTATAGTGAGGTCAAAATCTAAATCCAAGATGGCGGCTGTGAAATTTTTCCATTTATTTGTCATGGGTGTCGTTTTCATAGTTTTCGAGGGTGCTAAAGCCGATAGTGAGGTCAAAATCTAAATCCAAGATGGCGGCTGTGAAATTTTTCCATTTATTTGTTATGGGTGTCGTTTTCATAGTTTTCGAGGGTGCTAAAGCCGATAGTGAGGTCAAAATCTAAATCCAAGATGGCGGCTGTGAAATTTTTTCATTTATTTGTCATGGTTGTCGTTTTCATAGTTTTCGAGGGTGCTAAAGCCTATAGTGAGGTCAAAATCTAAATTGAAGATGGCGGCTGTGAAATTTTTCCATTTATTTGTCATGGGTGTCGTTTTCATAGTTTTCGAGGGTGCTAAAGCCGATAGTGAGGTCAAAATCTAAATCCAAGATGGCGGCTGTGAAATTTTTCCATTTATTTGTCATGGTTGTCGTTTTCATAGTTTTCGAGGGTGCTAAAGCCTATAGTGAGGTCAAAATCTAAATCCAAGATGGCGGCTGTGAAATTTTTCCATTTATTTGTCATGGTTGTCGTTTTCATAGTTTTCGAGGGTGCTAAAGCCTATAGTGAGGTCAAAATCTAAATCCAAGATGGCGGCTGTGAAATTTTTCCATTTATTTGTTATGGGTGTCGTTTTCATGGTTTTCGAGGGTGCTTAAGCCGATAGTGAGGTCAAAATCTAAATTGAAGATGGCGGCTGTGAAATTTTTCCATTTATTTGTCATGGGTGTCGTTTTCATAGTTTTCGAGGGTGCTAAGCTAAAGCCGATAGTGAAGTCAAAATGCGCGTCGCTCGACCGATGCCTAGTTTAACCCTGCACCTTACCGTTTCAATTCGAGAATGGGTGTAATAGTAATTAAAGAAAACAATATTTAAAAAAATATATCTCTATTATTCGTAATTATAAATTATTTACTGAAAAATACTTTCGCCTGCTACATGTAAATTTTACAGTGTTCTCTTTTGTTCTCTTTTTTAAAAGAGAACAAAAGAGAACACTGTAAATTTTTCGTTCTTGTTTTAACAAGAACGAAAAATTTCATCCAATACGCTCGAAGCATTTTCAAAAAGTTGGACGGTCCGTGGTCTCTGTTTTATTAGTACAACTTTTATTGCGTTTTATTTGGTCTATAAAAAAATTATTAAAAAAGTCCGCAATGGTCTGCGGATCATCACCACATTGTTTACCATCTAAGTATATTAATTTGATTGATTTCGCTTTTTGGCACATTACACATTGTTTTACTAATAACGTTCCAAGTAGCCCTACATTTGTTTTGAGCTGTATGGATAAAGTAATTATTCTGAGACTTTTTTGTCAGTTTTATAACACGTTGTAATCTACTCGCAAAATTTTTAAAATTGTTTTTTTTTATGATATTTCGATTCTTACGATACTTCCATAATAATTGCTGTTTACGCATGCAGCATTTTATTATTCCTGTTGTCTTCCACTTTGTTTTTGTTTAATACATTTATGAAGTCGCCACATAATATTATTTTCTTTTTACTGTAGCACTACTTCCCAAGTAGTCGGTTTAAAGTATCGAAAAATGTGATTTAACATAATTACGAAGAATAAAGATATTTTTTAAAAATATTGTTTTCTTTAAACTATTACACCCATTCTCGAGTAGAAACGGTAAGGTGCAGGGTTAAACTAGGCATCGGTCGAGCGACGCGCATTTTGACTTCACTATCGGCTTTAGCACCCTCGAAAACTATGAAAAAGATATTCACGACGAAAATTTTGAATTTTTTCGCAGTCATCATCTTGGATTTACGTTTTGACCAGAAGGAGGGAAAGATAATCAGTCAACTTCTAACCGCACACCACGTTAAAAACTTCGTTACAATAAAACACATCAATTTTACAGACATTAAGAGTGACAACCCTAACGCTCCAATGAGTCGTAGGTATTTATTTCAACAAATAGGCCTAGTTTCCATACTGTTCATATTTATACTGTGCAAAAAGGCTACAGTTTTCTAAGTAATAATATCAATTTACTAATCTTAAAACGCAACCGTCGAAAAATAAATAGGTCAATAAACAAAACCGGTAAATTTTTACAAGTTTGAAGTTAGGAAAATCAGACATAGATTTCCCGTCACAACAATATTTTAACACACAATAATTATTCTAAGTCTAAACTACTACTAAATCTTTAAGTCTCGAACACTTGTAATTGCACTTTAAGTCAACCAAGTTGATCTTCAAACTTCACAATTTATAATAAAACACTGGAAACTCACAGTTTTGTCTGCCAAACCTCTCCAAAGACGTCGCTGCTGCGAGTGCGTCGTCGTCGCTCTTGATACCGCTGAGTGTCGTCACTGTCCGTGACGTCACTTGCTCACGTCACGTCACTCTGCTGCTGTCACCGTTGCCGCATGAAGTGCGCCTCAATGCTGGTGGCGCCCCCTGGCGGAGCCGGCCGCAACCTCGTTGCTGCACTGCTGGACACCGCTGATCACCCACACACCGGGGATTTTACAGGCACTTCAGGGCGATCCACCACTGGTTTCTATGCCTCACCAGACGTCACAAAACTGTCACTTCACCTTGTCGACGCGATTCCACTTATCGCGATCCGACTCGATAGGACCAAAATGTTCGGCACTTGACAACTGCTCGAGGACGATTTGTGTAAATAAAACAATGTCTTTTCAAAGCGAGTACAAAAAATTTAATTTGGTCAAGACCTTATACAATATACGCGGAGACTCTTGCCACCGCGATTCAGAAACGTACCCAAATGGTACAACGCCATCTATCGAGCTTCATGGAAAACTCGCGATCGAACAGTCACCTTCACAACATTATGTTCTAAATTCAAATTTCTATTACGATCTTTGGAAAATATTCTAATGGAATCAATAATATTGTAATGCTGAATGCAGTACAATCCTTGAGACGTCGAATCCAGCTATGATTGAAAACAATGGTCATCATTTTGAACAATTTATCAGTTAAGGTTTAGTAGGTAGGTAACATAACCCGGACCCGGCTAAATAATAACAGCCGGACAGGTCAATCCATCAGGTTAAGCCACGCTTGCCGCGGTTGGTCTGTGGATGGGTGACCATCTTTACATACTGAGGTATTCAGCTGCATCCGGTTAGAATGGAAGCCGACCCCAACATAGTTGGGAAAAGGCTAGGCAGATGATGATGGATGAGGTAGGTAACATAAGAAAAAAATTTTTTTTTTTAAATGAACTCTTTCCTTTAGTTTGCCGTATGTCATTACTTTCCAGAATTCGATCTTTATTAGCGACACTATCGAATGGTGTAATAATACAGCGTGTGTTTTTTTTTTCAGAATCAATAGATTCGATTCCTGGCTAGAAATATTGATTTTTCATAAATCCAATGATGCAGTTTTAGTTTTCATCAAAATCGAGCCTTTGAGTACTTTTCGCTAGTCCTCATAGTTTCGGATTTGGCCATCCACGCCCACTTAAAAAATTCACCCTGTATACTTTGTGGTTTAATTTCGTTTCGGAACGCAATTATAAGAGGTTGATTTTAATTAAGTCAATTATTTTAAGGGAACTTCGTCTTTCGATCTTTTGATATGGTAACGGGAGGAATTGGAAACCAAAGAAAAAATTGAAGGTTTTTCCCACTCGTATCATATTTTACGTTTTCCTCTACATACTTTTTAGATCATTTTGCGTTTAGGCTTTTTTAAATAAAGCTTCTAAAATTTTGGTAATTTTTAGCTTTCTACTACGTGCCTAAATAAATAAAATATGTATGGTTTGTTTTTAGTAAAAAGTAAAATAATAGAAAAAGTGCGAGTTTGTTGGAAGCTCTTATTATGCTCTGACTTATTTGGTTTTAAAAACCGATATTTTTATTGGTATTTGCTCTTTTTAAATCATGGACAGCCGCCGCTCAGCAAGCGCAGCCTGCGCTGCCCGCGCACGCACCCGCACCATCCGCGCGTCCCCGCGCACTCGCGGCGCGCGCTCCCGCGCCGCCAAGCTTCGCGTCCCCGCCCGCGCCCTCCGGGGCTGCGAAGGCGGCGACGCTAATACAAGCCGTGCCAGCTCCGCGCACCGCCGCACCCGGCCCCCGTCTCTCGCTGGCGGGACCGGCGATGGCGGAGCGGGAGCGGTCGGCGATGCAGTCTCCGCAGGCGCCCGATTCACCGGCGCCCCCCAGGGCCTCCGCCCTCGACTCGCCCGCCATGCTGTCGGCATGCTCCTCACGCGTAGGGTCGAGCATGTCGCTGGCGTCAGTGGGCTCGGCCGCGTCTGGTCGTGATGACGTGTCGCGAGATACGTCCCCGCGATCCGGGCGTTGGCCCACCGAGGGAGGAGCAGCCTCCGCGCCGCTTACACCGGCACCATCAACGCCGATACCGCCGCCGCTCGGTTTCGGGTTTGAGTTCCAACTCGAGCCCAGACCCCAGCGGCGACGAAGAAGCACGGACGAGACCGTCGAGGGAGAAGAGGCGAAGCGGTACTGCCTTGACCCGCCGCGGCCACAGCGCGAACGCGCGCCGCGGGGTCGGGCCGCGCCTACCTCGCCCACCTTCGCCGATGCGGCGCGGCGTACGCCGCCGCCGCCACCGCAGTCACCCTCACCCAGACCCAGCACCTCAGGGGTAAGTGTTCCTCATTTACCCCCTGCCCCTGTGACTGACACCGCACCCCCTGCTGCCACCCCCGGCGCCCCGACGTCGACGAAGACGGCGAAGCTGAAGCCGGGGGCGAAGAAATTAAGATACCCGCCGCTGGTAGTGGAGAAGCTACCCAACTGGGCCGCCCACTTCCGGGCCATCGCCGCCAAGCTGGGCCGGCCGCCGAATGCTCGGCCTTACGGGTGTGGGGTGAGATTCACCCCCGACACCGAGGAAGAGTACCGGCTGGTCCAGCGGTACCTGACTGGCCTGGAGAAGTAGAGCGGCGTATCGTGGTTCACCTACTCGCTGCCAGCGGAAAGGAACATGAAGATCGCCATCAGGGGGATGCCACCGGACGCAGACCCCCAGGAGATCGAGGAGGAGCTCCGGACGCTGGGATACCAGCCGGAGTACGTGCACCACATCAAGGGCGCACAGGGAAGACCCAGCTGCGTGTTCCACGCAGTTTTAAAGAAGAAGCTGGCGCGCCTGTTTACGGCGGTACTGCGCACGGGGGCCTTTCCCGCCTCGTGGAAGGAGGGGCGCGTCATCATGCTGCCCAAGGCGGGGAAGGACATTCTGAAGCCGGAGGGCTATCGGCCGATCACACTCCTGTCGACCGTCTCCAAGGTGTTCGAAGCACTCCTGCTGCGACATCTCCAACCACACATCGCTCCGCACCCGGAGCAGTTTGGGTTTTGGGCGGAGCATAGCACGACGCTCCAACTGTCGAGGGTACTGCACCACCTCGCAGCCGCGACCAACAAGAAGGAGTACTCGGTGGCAGTATTCCTCGACATGGAGAAAGCCTTCGACCGTGTGTGGCACGACGGCCTCATATATAAGTTAGCCACTTCCGGCGCGCCCCGTCGCGTCGTCAAGGTGGTCTCTACTTTTCTCACAGACAGGACTTTCAGGGTGGTGGTCGACGGGGCGCTATCGAGCGCCCGCCCGTTGCTCGCGGGTGTACCGCAGGGCAGCTGCGTGTCGCCGGCGTGTTACTCGCGTTACACCGACGACATCCCCGTCACCTCTGACGCCATGCTCGCGCTGTACGCAGACGACGCCGCGTACATTACTACATCGCTTAATACGAAGTACGCGACGGTCAAGATGCAGCACGCGCTCGACATGCTGCCTGAATGGCTGTCCAGGTGGCAGCTGTCGGTTAACGTGGGTAAGACGCAGGCGATGCTCACCGGCTTCGCGCCTCTCCCACCACCCCTGAAGCTGCAGGGAGCCGACATCGCGTGGTCGCCCCGGGTCATGTACTTGGGGGTAACTATCGATCGTCGGCTCACGATGGGGCCACACGTCCGCTCGGTCACCGCAAAAGAACGCAACCTCCTTAAACCGGTGCTCTCGTCCCGCATCCCGGCGTGCGTCAGGTTGGGCGTGTACAAGTTGTACGTGCGCCCAATCTTGACGTACGCCGCCCCCGCTTGGTTCGCCCTCACGAGCGAGTCGAGCCGAAAGCTGCTCCGCGCGCAGCAAAGTCAAGCGCTGCGGACCATTGTTGACGCTCCTCGTTTCGTGAGGAACGATCGGGACCTCGGGATTGAGAGCCTGGACGAGTTTGTGCGACGACTCGCGAAGGGTATGTTCGCGCGTGCCGACGCATCCGCCTGGCCGCATGTCCAGGGCATTGCGCCCTGGCACGCGCGCCCACCCGACGCGAGACCCTTGCCCCGCGACCTGGTAGCGGACGACGACGCCATCGCACCAGACTGACGCCTCAAGTGAGCCGCACCCAGGTTACACGCGGCTTACTTGAAACAACTGAACTCCACATACTACATACATTCGTTGCGTAGCGTGTGCTAGGTTAATATAGGCACGTTACGTAGCGAGCGCAGCCACACACCACTATACAGACGCCTAAACTCACACGCGTAGTAGACACTGAGCGGTGTTACACAACACAATACCGCTCACACACACACACGACTGCTCCTTAACCCGGACCGTGACCGGCTAGCTCTGGAAGCGGGGCGGGCGGGAGCAAACACCTATATTCTGTAGGAGCGTCGAGTCGGCACCTCTGTCGCTGGTCGTCCCCCGCCGGGCCTCCCCCAGGTAACTGGGGTTCTCACCTGGTGGGGACAGACCGCTGCAGTGTCGTGAAGAAAGCGATGCTTTATTATAACAGCGTCGCGGCGCACCTACAGAAAAACAACTAGCAACCACACACATGGCTGCAGGTTAAAATTACGTGCAGCCAACGAAGCCGCAGGCCCTTGTTGCCGAAAATGGGAGGGGCCTGTTTTAGCAGGCCACCGTACTGCTTCCGCGGCCGGGGGGCGAAGCCCCGGCACCGCTCGCCACGCCCCCTTACGGGGGCGTCGCGATCTCCACGAGTTTTTCAACGTTTTAGTCGCAATCTCATCTTGGCGACAATCAATTGCAAAAACATGTCAAAAATTTTAGAGGTATTTTTGCCAAATTGAGACAGAGATACTGTGAACGTTCTTAAAATTACGAGATTGCCCCACAGGTCTTATTCACTAAAAGGCGCCCTTATGCAATTATAGTCAATTGACGTAATTTAAGTTTTATAAACTTATCAAGTTGTCTTTCTGATCAGGCTGGCCTGTTTCTTGTTAACCAGATTATGAACTAATTCTATTTGGTCATAATTAGTTTAGAGGTTCGTTATGGAGACGGGGATACGGGTTTTTTGCATTTTCGAAAATTTTTGTTAAAAGGCGGTTGTGGTTTGTGGCGAGTAAGGTCTTTCTTTTAAAATCAGGGTCCCTACTCGTACACTAATTAATAAGATTAATGTGCGAGTAGGTATACAGGGTCAACCACGTGATGGGTCTTTTTACATCCTGTTTAATTAATTCCTCCAACTAACATAATAGAACACCTTTCCAACTAAAACGCTTTTATTCAAATTCCCATTGAGTATGCCGCGTACTGCGTTTCCACTGGGAAAATACGCCGCAACTTTCCAGTACGCCGCGTTGCGCACAAAATATTTAACTTGTTTTAACGAAGCTAGTTTTTCGAGTACTTACTTAATGTTTATTCAACATAGATAGTAAGCGGCACGTGTTTGTAAGTTAATGTTCTATTTCACGCTTCGTAACATTTTAGTGTTAGACTTTTTACGTCATTTTGAGGTTAAGTCGTTAAGTGGTACCTATATTCATTTCATTCTAGATACAGACATCACGTCAAGCCACCCGAAACTGCCAAATTTTCCCAATCAACTTTGAACCTTATGCTTTAGCGATAGAAAACCTATTAAAGAAATTTGACATATTGTAGTAGTTTGATATGCTGATGCAGGATGGCAGGGACACCGTCGCGCAAACTTTAACCAAGAATTCAGCACTTGATTCTAGACCCCTTAGCGTAGAATTTTATCGTAGGTTATCAACAATAACAAGATGTTTCATAGAAAAGTTCAACAGCTACGCGGTCAAAATGTATGGTACAGCAATTTTTTGTAATAGAAAAATGTCAGTGTTTGTGTATGTCGTGTGTGAAAAAAATAACCAAGGAAGAATTTCAACGCAGGGCGGTTCAGAATAGCTCACCGTCCGATCAGGACCAGCCCCGTGCCGGACGGCGCGTATGTGTACCACACATGCCTCAAAGAGATGTCAGCAAAAAGGAAGGGGCCTGCCAGGGCCGAAGCCTGCCGGGGATGCGGGATTGTCCGAAAAGGTTACCGCTACCCCGGAACATAAACGGCTAAGGAAGGAACACGGATGAAAAAAAGAAAAAAAGAAAGAAAATACATTTATTCAGCACAGACTAAAAGACACACAATACACCAGATGGGTGATACGTTTTAGTCCGTAAGAGTCTGACACTCCCTTCCGCTCCACCCAGAGCGGGACGGGTCATTTGATGATTTCCCATCCGTAAAAAAAAGGGCGGTTCAGAATCATGTGGTGAAACCGTGGTATCAGGTGGTGTGTCGATTTTCCTGCCAACCTGTCTATCTACAAATAATATTTGATTAAACACCTGAAATGAATACCTTATTCTTATTCTCATACAGCAACGCTCCTAGAAAAAAGTAATTTAAAAAATTAAAAAACCAGTAGCCCGCCTGCTTCCAACTTATATTTAATTTAAAATGGGCTTGTTTTTAGCTTTTCAGTTAGTTTTAGTATAAGGTTGCAGTCCGGTTTTTTAATTTTTTTAATTACTTTTTTTTATTTCCAGTTTTTTAGTTTACAAATGTGAAAGATTTCGCAGACAATTAGTTCTTGATACGTGTTTTTTACGATTTGTCACTTTGAATTACTTTTAACCATATGAGTTGTATATATTTTTGTAATCACCTTTTAAAACCCTTTATTTTGATACCCCACTCGATAGGTTATGAGAAAAAAACATTTTTTTGAAAGAATAATATGGCGCCAAAAATCCGCCATTTTGGTTTTTTTTTATTTTGATATACCCAATGTCACTTTCACAGACAATACGAATCTAACGACACCTCTCAAGCTAAAATCCATCGTACAAATATACATACTCTCGAAAAACATAACCCTCCTTCTGGCGCAGTCGGGTAAAAATATGATGCTACCTTACTTAAGTCTTAATATTTTATTCAGGCTAAAACCAAAATATGTCATTCTTAAATCCTCAGTCATTACTCCTGAAGCATTAGATACTGAAATTATGCACGAGCACATATTTCTTTTTAAAACATTCCCAGCTCATTCTTTACAATGGAAAGAAACATTAACATTTATTTCTGAGGCCTGGGAAAAAGTTGATAAAACCGTCCTATTTACAATTCTAATGTAACAACGTATTTAATCAAATTCCTTGGACAAATTGAATGTTCCATATTTTGTTTCTTAGAAAAGAAATATAATAAAGAACTGCTGTATTGTTCTAACGTTAACATACACATCAGCTGAGCGTGAGGATTTGGGCTCGATTCTTAGGTCACGCAATATATTTTGCAGATTTTGTTAGTTTAGCAAAAAAAGTGGCACTCCGGGAGTGCCGACAGAAGTGAAAACTTGAACAATTACGTGTGTTTTTTGAATCATCATAATAATATAAACAAAACACATACAGAATACTTTGCCATCCCTCACTGACATATCGGAAATAAATTAAAACCGAGTACATCCCGTGGAAAGCCGAACATATCCGAAGCGGTGTCGGTTACGGTAACAGTGGCGTGAATTCAATGGTTTTTTCCCATCCCAAAAATGCCCAACGCGCCTAAAGAAGTTTTCACTTCAAAAAAATAGGTTTAAAAAAGACGGGTTGCACTCCGGGAGTGCCGGCAGAAGTGAAAACTTGAATATTAACGTTGAAATAAATCAATTATTAATTGAATTAATATAACTAAGTTTTTTTAACTATTTCTGCGTCACTTTTTTCATTAATCGATGCACTTTGTTCAATTTCCATTTTTTTAAACACTTTATATACAAGAATTTTACGAATACACAGCAGTGTGGCTACTACAGACGGTCGAGCCATCAGCTGTCCATCCATCCATCCATCCACGTGCAAGTCCACGTCCACGTCACCGTCACCGTCACCGCCACCGTCACCAGTCGTCAGGACGTCACGGATGTCAATCAGTCATTACCTCTCTGTTTGTTTCTCGCCAAATAAAATTAAAAAAACAGTTT
Source organism: Amphipoea oculea (assembly GCA_945859645.1). Taxonomy (NCBI): domain Eukaryota; kingdom Metazoa; phylum Arthropoda; class Insecta; order Lepidoptera; family Noctuidae; genus Amphipoea; species Amphipoea oculea. The sequence goes on along the minus strand of OX243886.1, from coordinate 11,416,198 downwards.
GTTTTGCCAAAGTTTATTGTGGAAATACAAGTGTAAGTGCAACTTACAATTAACAATATTTTCCAGTGTTTATGTGCTGTGGTAAATATAATATACTCTAAAAAAGTTTCATCGTTCCCAAAAATAGTTAAAGTACCTTACACTCGAAGGGAAGTAAACAGTGTTTCGTTCGTAACGGGAAACAGTCTGTGACCAAACTTTTAGTGTGTGCGCACCTTTACCCTGATACTGTGCTCAGCCTATGGTGTCTATTCGTTCCATACACTCCGTGAAAACCGCCATAAACGTGTTTCTTAAAACAGCGCCATCTGTTGCCTTATTGGTGTACTACTTGGTCTGATCGATAACACAAATTGACAACAAGTTTACTATGGCTAAGTGCGGTGGCTGTGGCAAGTTTCTGTCGTCGACAGAGGCTGCAAATTGCTACAAATGTAGGTCTTGGTACCATCGAGCGTGCGTTGGTATACAGCATACCGGCCCTTTAGCCACCCCCTGGCACTGTCCTGAGTGCAACAAGAACCTGGTGAGGGACAACCAGGCTGAAACGCCGGTAAGGGCGCTTACACCAGCGCCAGCTGGACATGAGGAGAGCCTTGTTAACCTGATGGATACCAGCCCCATAAACAGCACAGCCCTAGATACCACACAGGAGCTCAACCTGGACATCCTCAGGGCGGAGCTGGGCTTTTTTGGGAAGGAATTTTTGAAGACGGTGCGGAGTGAATTTCAGCTACTTCGTGATGATCTATCCGAGCTAAGGTCCTCTCTAAACGCAACTAACGATAGGATGAGTAATCTGGAGGAGAGAGTAGCTGTGTTAGAAAATAAACAAACGCAGCCCCAAGCATCGTCGGAGGTAAATGATCTAATATCACAACTGCGGAGTGATATAAATGACCGAGACCAGGAGCTGCTCGCTAACGATATCCAGATCTCCAACATACCTGAGACCAGTGGTGAAAATCCAATACACACGGCGATATTGGTTGCGTCTAAGATTGGCGTCAAGATCAAGGCGCGCGACATAGTGAGCGCCGAACGTGTCGGTGGTAGACGCATCAACGCGACGCAGGCGACGGCGCCTGTGGAGACCCGCCCCCGCTTCCTCGTCGTGCGCCTCGCGCGCCGCGACTTGCGTGACGAGCTTCTGGAGGGTGCACGGGTGCGTCGCGGCATTACTACTGCGGACCTGGATTTGCCGGGCCCTGCGACGCGCTTTTACGTGAACGAACGCCTTACGAAGGTAAATCGGGAGTTGTTTCGGAGCGCTCGTGAGGCCGGGAGTCGCCTCGGTTGGCAATTCGTGTGGGCAAAACGAGGCCGTATTCTCGCCCGGTATAAGCCCGGAGACGCTACTTGCCAGATCCGCTGCGAGGCTGACTTACAGCGCACTTTCGGCCCGGTACTCGGTAACGACGGCAATAGGGCATAATACCTTTCTGTTTGTTTGTTTTTGTTATGTTAAAGTGATTATTTGTCTAGTTTGTATGGTGTTTGTAAATTGTTTGTTTGTCATAGGTACTTTCTTTTACTGTCACGCTGATTCTTAAAGTAAGGTTTTTTGCAGTACGTGTCAGCATTTTAAAAATATTAACTTTATGTTGCTACTATCTACTCTTTATATTGGTAGGTGTGTGTCTCGCGGCAGACGCGGCGCGCCTCACTCAATTTTATGTAAACCAGTTTTATAACACTACACATATGTATCTACACCTATTTATTACCAAACTACTATTTTTTACATACCGCAGCTTGCCTTTGTTTCACTTTCATTTAATTATATTTATTACTAGCTGCTGCCCGCGACGTCGTCTGCCTGAAGGCTCTACAGCACCAAAAATACCTAAGATGCCAGTGTCGCTATAGCATTATAAGTAAACAACTTTTAAAATAGCATTAAAATATAAGTTTTTTTTTTGCAAGTGAAGCAAGTGAAGAGAGTTATATGGGAATCCTGCTGAGTTCAGTGTGGTGTGGGGGATGTGACTGAAGGAAATAGAGAAAACAATGCAGGAATACATTTCAGGACACAAAAGAGTAAAAATACGTACAAAGGCATCATACCTTAAAACACTTCCCTATAAACAACGTTGGTAGTTATGCTGCCAGGAGCCAAAATGTAAAGAGAGTCAGGACTGGTGACGCGGGAGCAAGCGACGTACAGTTGTCCGTGTGAGAAGCAACTCGTCTTGAGGTCGACACCTGCTGCCCTCAGTGTCTGCCTCTATTGCTGGTTATCGCGAAGCAAACACTCACGGGGAACTGTACGCGCTTGAACTGGAACGGGAAGATATGAGGTATGAGGGGAATGCGTGGTATAAATACTGCCTTGCCAACGCCACAACCCGTAAGAATTTCCGCCTCAATGGTGTGTCTGTAGAGCGAGATGACTTTAGGGTGGGTCCCGTTACACAACTTCAGAGGAGATAGGTTCCGAAGAAGCATAATCGGGACACCGACCTTCAGCTTGATTGTATGCGCTGGAAGTCCACTTGCTGACAGGGAGTTCAGAAATTCCACGGGATAATGTGTGGCGTCATCTTGCTCGACAACAGTGTTTATCGAGGTGTAGACCACTTCATTCCCCTCAATTCCCGAGAGAATGCATTCGTTAATTGCTGCAGCCTGATCATTTTTGGACGTCAAAATGGCCCGCTCACACACCCAAGAATTCTGCAGGTGCAGTATACGACTGATGTCCCCGTACACACAGCAAATGAGTTCTTCTAAGCTGGATACCACTCTACCGAGAGACTCTAGAAGCACCACCTGTCCACCTTTCTCTTCTGGTAGAGTGCCTTCGCCAAGATTTAGAAGGACATTGGAGAATTCTTGAGCACGTGCATTGCCGCCGAGCCGAGCTCTCATATTAATGGTCAAGCGCAGCGTACGAACTCGTGACCACAACGAAGATAGTTTCAACGAAGCATTCACCTCGTCAGCCCTCGATCCCCGTGTCACCACGGGAAGCGTTTGCCGGAAATCGCCACTGAACAGAACAGCTGTGATACGACGCATCAAATGTTCGTTCCTGCGGATGTCCTGCAGGGTTCCGTCCACGGCCTCAACTGCCTTCCTATTGGCCATCGTACACTCATCCCATACGATCAAAGAGCAATCCTTGAGCACGTGTCCCTTATCGCTGTTACGTGACACACCACAAACAGGCGTTTCGGCGCTCTCTAAATCGATAGGAATTTTAAACATGGCATGTGCTGTCTTGCCACTCGGAAGCAGTGTGGCAGCGATTCCCGACGACGCTACAGCAATAGCAATTTTGCCTTGCCTGCTGACCTCTGCAAGTAAGTAAGTTCCACCAGACGCATTCCAAGAAAAACATTTGACCCTGGTTTTTTCCCAACGCTTTCAAGGACGGTGTCATAAATTTGTTTTTGCTCTGAAGAGAACAAAGCGACATGGTCATTTCGTCCGGATCGTAATTTGTCTCAGCGTTATACTCCCGATTTACACGGTCTTGATGCGGTGATGATTGGGGAGCTGGTAACCCATATTCGATCAGTGGATTGCCGCCGATAGAAATGACCACATCTTGAAGTGAACTGAGACAGGTGTTCAGCACGCGTTCATCAGTTACTCCGACTTCGTCTCCAGTAGAAACATAACTTTTTTGTAATACTTAACACCGCATTTTTTTTTTTAATTGTCGTCCTCAACTCTGCTCAAGATTTTAAGGGTTTTGTTGGAACTTGAATTTGTCAAAACGGACTAAGTATACTATACAACTTTTATGAAGAAAATGCACATTGCCATCTATGAATTTTAAGAATAACTAACTACTAACCTCGCCAACATGATCAAATTTAAATTATTAATTTCCAAAAAGTGTCAACATGTAACTTGATTTGATTTTTATGAAATCTCATAGATGGCGCTGCTTCAAAATTTTCTTTATACTACTAAAATTCATTAAACTATGTTTTTTCTGCCCAAGTTACTTAAATGGCGTAGTTTTTATAGTGTAAAGCTAGATAATAGCATGGCTTACTGAAAAACAACATTTAAATATGCGTCGTTAGATTACACGCTGTCACAGAATGCGTAAGAAAAATAAAGATTCACAGCTCCTCCCCCATAGGTGATAGCGTGATAATATGTAGCCTATATGTTGACCCGACCTCTTAGTAATATTCATGCAAAATTTGAAGTAAATCCATGCAGTACTTTTTGAGTTTATCCCGGACATACAGACAAACAGACAAACAGACAAAAATTCTAAAAACTATATTTTTGGCTTCGATATCGATTGTAGATCACGCCCCAAGTATTCTTTTAAAAAAATATTCAATGTACCGTTTTGACTTTCCTACGATTTTATTATATGTATAGATTTACATATTTACAACTGGACTAAAACTAATAATGCTATTTGAAATTAGAATCAAAGCTACTGAATGTGCACCGATATTGTTAAATGACGGAATTATTTTATATTATTATAATGATGACTAAAGGAGAAAAGTTCCTTAAAGTTGGTCTTCTTAATGCTGGTTCATTGGGTACAGGTCACGATAACTTGATTGGTGCACTGGACAGGCATTGTTTTGACGTTATGGCCATTAACGAAACTTGGTTGCGACCGGGCGAGGAGGGGCGCGCTCCAGTGGTGCCGGGCTACCGACTGCGTCACACGCCGCGGCCAGCGAGCGTGCGCTCGGGTCGTGGTGGGGGCGTCGGTTTTTATCTGCGGCGGGGACTGAGCGCGCGAACTTGGAATAGCGCAGTCGATCCCAGGTTCGAATCGGTCGAACAAATGTGGCTAACGCTGTCAATGAATGGCAAAAAAATTGCTATAGGTACAGCGTACCGGCCACCATGGTTTGACCTTGTTCTGTTCCTGGACGCTATAACGGATACGCTTAGCTCACTGGGTAATTGTGACCATTTCATACTGCTGGGTGATTTTAATGTGAATTTGCTGGACACAGGCTGTATAAAAACAAAAAAAACTAACGAATTTCTGAATAGCCTCAGTCTTACTCAATTAATTGCCTCTCCTACTCACTTCACGGCCACCAGTGAAACTCTCATCGATCTGCTGTGTACCGACCTAAGAGCAAGATACACGTCAGTGGAGTCTTCTGGTTCACTGAACGGTCATTCTATCATAGTTGGGGAATTTCACGTAAAACGTGACAAGTTTAAGCCATACGTAGTAAAATTTAGGCCGCTTAAAAATGTTTGCATGGATAGCTTTAATATGGACTTGTTGCTTTTATGTCTTGAAAGCATTTCCTCGTTTGACAATGTAAATGACATGGTGCATGTATTTAACTCCAGTATAATTTCACTGTTCGATGTTCACGCGCCAATCAAAACATGTACTGTCAAGGAAAGGTCTTATCCGTGGATAACTGATACGATTAAACTTATGATGCGTTTACGGGACGATGCATTAACTTGTTCCAGGAAAATGAAGTCAGATTCTAAAAAAGAATACTACAAAGAGTTAAAGTCCCTTGTGTTAAGTTCTCTGTACAACGAAAAAGTTGCGTTTTTCAAGCATAATATAAATAATAAAATAAAGAACCCTAAACTATTATGGAAAAATCTTAAATCCACATTATCACCCTATAAACCCAGACAAGACCTTCCGTCGCATTTTACAGATCCGAATTTAATTAATAATACTTTTTTGATAGTTCCCGGTAACCCCGTTGCAAGCACGACACTTTTGACCTATTTTGAGAACCATAGGCATGGTGAAGCAATTTTCACAATCAACCCTGTGGAACAGAACGACATCTCTCGTATTATATCCAACCTTAAAAGTAACGCCGAAGGTTATGATAATATTACCCTTGATATGCTAAACATGATTCTGCCATATGCACTAAGTACTGTAACTGACATTATAAACTGCTCAATAGTGACGTCAACGTTCCCTGACCAATGGAAAATCGCTTCAGTTAGGCCCTTACCAAAAAATGACAATCCAATTGAAGTAAAAGACCTTCGCCCTATTAGCATTTTGCCGTGTCTGTCTAAAGTGTTAGAGAAAGTCGTCAGCCACCAGTTAACTCAATTTCTGGAACAAACTAACGTGTTGCCGGACTTACAGTCTGGTTTCAGAAAACAGCGCAGTACTGCCACTGCCTTACTGGATGTGACTGATAATCTTCTATCAGCCCAAGATAAGGGAATGTGTTCATTGCTAGTCTTGCTAGATTTCTCCCGGGCATTTGACGCAATAAATATTCCGTTATTACTATCGAAGCTCAATTATTACGGATTTGACCCCAGCGCTACGCAATGGTTCCGCAGCTACCTTAGTGATCGAAAACAACTTGTGGATCTTCGTTTGGGTGACGGCACTGCTCTTACATCGACTATCACCTCCATTAAGAGGGGGGTTCCGCAGGGATCTATATTAGGCCCAATTATATTTATTTTATACTGTGCAGATATAATTAAATGCCTCCAGAAATGCAAGTACCATATATACGCCGATGACGTCCAACTATACATATCTTTTAGTCCAGAGGATTACGACAGTGCCATTAAAGATCTAAACGAGGACCTTCGTAGAATTGCTGCCTGGTCTGAAGACAATTGCCTGTCGCTAAATCCATCCAAAACCAAATACATAGTATTTGGCACAAGGCAGCAACTAGCTAAATTACCCGCAACGTTTCACCTGGAGCTAATGGGCGAACCAATTGACAGAGTCTATGAGGCGCGGAATCTTGGTCTTATAATGGACAAAGAACTTCGTTTCGAAAAACATGTGGCTGACTCGGTAAGAAACTGCTTTTACCGCCTGAAAGTTTTGTACAAAATTAGGCCATACTTGTCCGAAACACTACGGGAGCAGCTAGTTGAAACCCTGGTTTTGTCTAGACTAAACTACGCTGATACAGTATACGGCCCGCGCCTATTAGCTCGCACTGATCGGCTCATTCAAAGGGTTCAAAACGCTTGTGCTCGGTTTTGTTATAATATTCCTCCCAGAAGTCACGTGACTCCATTTTTAAATAAACATTTCACATTAAAAATGAAATCGAGACGCAAACTACACTTGGCGTGCCTTCTGTTTGGCGTAGTTAAATACCAGAAGCCGGACTACCTGTACGAGAAGTTAAGTTGGATAGCCAATAGTCGTGAATGTGGGAGAAGGCAATGCTCGCAACAACTCTCGACCCAGTCGCATAGTACAGCAGCTTTTAGAGGTAGCTTCCGTTACGCGGCTTCCAAAATATGGAATAACCTACCACCACCAATTAGGGAAATTAACACCATAGACGCTTTTAGACGACGTTTACGGCAGTACCTCATAGAAGCGCAAAGGGAGCTAGATATGGTCACAATAAATGTCTCAATTATATGATGTATGAGTACCTGTCCATTTGAGTATGTGTCAGTATTTCTGTCGGTGAATGTTGCACGGAAATGTAAATAACCTGTTTTAATACTATACAATTATTATATCTACTTATTGTATCTACTTATTTGTTACTATTTTTATTTTTTTCTTACGCATATTTTATTTAAGTAAGTATGCATACACACATCAGTTGCATCGTAAAGCTGATTTACATTCGTCACCTCACACATCAGGTCCAGTTGAAAACCAGCGTCAGGCACTAGTTGTCTGGCATTATTGCTGAACTGGGCCTTTTTGGCGCAGCCGTGAGGCACACTTTCTTGCTATTACTTACATCGGACTTTACGCTTTTTATTTGATCTTTGTTTTGTTTTTTTTATCTGATGTATCTAGTGTATTGTGTGTCCTTTAGTCTGTGCTAAATAAATGTATTTTCTTTCTTTCTTTCTTTCTTTCACCGTCACCGTCATCGTCACCGCCACCGCCACCGTCACCGTCACCGTCACCGCCACCGCTACCGTCACCGTCACCGTCACCATCACCGTCACCGTCACCGTCACCGTCACCGTCACCGTCACCGTCACCGTCACCGTCACCGTCACCGTCACCGTCACCGTCACCGTCACCGTCACCGTCATCGTCACCGTCACCGTCACCGTCACCGTCACCGTCACCGTCAGCCGTTTTGCGAGGATGTGACGCATGTTTCCCCCTACCTTTTTATTTTATTTTTTGTGTTTTTGTTCTTTTTGCGTCATAAAGTAGTTTAATTATTACAGCAAAATCTAAGCTCAAAATAGTTTAATTATTTAGTCGCGGCCATGACCACTGGGCTACCACTGCTCCTGAACGCCCACACACAGTATACTAATCACAGTATCCATATCTCACAAAAATAATACGTATTCTAGAAAGCTCTGTTTAATGAAAAGACATTGTCATCATAAAAAGAAAATCTACAATAAAATAAATAGTACCTAATAAATATGTAAATGGCTGAAATAAAATTATACAAAAAACCGACTTCCAAAAAAACACTACAAAGTGAAAAATAACTTTATTTCGGAAGTCGGTGTCTTTGGATCTGTATTTTAGTTTTTTGCCACCGACTTCCGAAATAAAGTTATTTTTCACTTTGTAGTGTTTTTTTGGAAGTCGGTTTTTTTTTTTTCTTAAAAGTTTTATTTCACGCTTTTTAGTGGGTCTGCTTATAATTTATCTAAGTTACAATAGCCTAGTGATTATCGCCTTTTACAAACAAAATATTGCTTTTCCCGATGCAGGGAAGTTAATTGTTGAGGAGTTCTCCAGGTCCACCATCAGCTCCATATCACCATTCACATTGTGACGAGCATAAATTGCTTAGCAACCATATTAAAGTAATCGAATCGCAACCCGTGAAATACTTAGATATTATTGAGTACTTCCGATGGCCATCTGTGGTCTTCATCATCAGTTCCACTTCACCAAATAGTGCTTTCCGAGAGCAAATGCACGAGTTACTATAAAAAATACCCAAATCGCTATAGGTGTGCATATAATATTTGAAGAGTTCCTTCGACTTCTCCAGGATCCCATCATCAAATCTTGACCTGATGCTTTTAGACTAGATGCTGATAATCCTGGCTGCAGCATCAGGCCAGACTTATGTCAACATTACATTGAACTTAAAATTTAGTCCTGTTTAAAATGAGCCCAAACACGACTACGGTGCTGTAATTTCAAGGTTGGTACTTTTTCTGATGCTCCTGGCTTCAGCATCAGGTCTTTATGTACTTCGGTGTTCCTCATTAACAGTACGTTTATCCACACATCGAGCCCTTTTCAATGAGCCTAAACACGATATATCTGCTGTTAGTTGTCGAGGAGTTAGGTACTCTGCAGACTATCCTGACTGCAGCATCAGATCATGACTTGATGATCATGAGACCAAATGTGGCAAATGCCCTATCAAACATCAAAACAATTTACTAAAACAGTCCTTTCCTGTTCGAGTAACTTCTTACTGTTAAGGAGTTGTACCTTCCATCATCAGCCCAGCTACCTGAGATGGTGACAACCATACGCAAATACACAAGATACTTCATAAAATATGCGAAAAACAATAAGTGAGCCTATAAAATTTGAGGGTTGCCCTCGATTTCTCTAAGATTCCATCATCAGATATTGAAATGGTGACAATGGGACCACACGGGAAGCACCAGCTTTCAAATAAAAAAAGAATTATGAAAATCGGTTCACCCAGTCGCAAGTTATGAGGTAACAAACATAAAAAAAAAAAAAAAAAAAAAAAAATACAGTCGAATTGATAACCTCCTCCTTTTTTTGAAGTCGGTTAAAAAAGAGAAGTTTCCTCAAATCGTAGCACATAAAATAAATATTTGCGGCGGATGATACAAGTTGTAAAAAGAGGTTCTACATAAAATTACGAACAAAAATGATTGAATGAGAATAAAAGCGACAGAAAAGAAGATAATAGCATTCTTATTGCTTTCTATTAGGAACACAACTGTATGTTGGTGACAGATTTATAAACAAAATTATAAAAACCAAAATGTATTAATTAATACCTACGCAACCAGCCATTGTTTCAATCACAGATATAGATACACCTAGATAACGCAAGAGCAACTACTTCGCGTGCCAAAAATCGCACTAGCTTACGTTCATAAATCGTAAGCCGCCTGTAAGGGCAAGCCCATACATATAATGTTGAATGTTAATAAAATAAATGTTAATGTTCGACAATTATTTAATGAGAGACTACACTAAATTAACGTATTATAAAATGTTACAAAAAAGCTAGATGTTGCGCGAGCTCGATATAAAACCGAAGACTGACGTACTTGCGTACGTGACGATGCTACATTTTATTATTTAACAATATTAGCAGTATTTTTAACTAGGCCAAAGTACAATGTGCGGTTGCTGACCGTACACCGCCACTTTCGCGCTCAGTCCTGCGTACTGCACGCGTAGCATGACCACCATAGAAACGGGTTTTGTCGACGGAAGAAAAGACAAAGATGACGTTCCGTGTAGACAGTACGACGGCAGCGAATTAGAAAGAGTCAACTGCACTTTTTTTTACAAAATTCACTTTTACATAGTTCGAATTCTTTGTTTTATCATAGTTTTTTTTTTTTCTGTTTGTTTCTCATGTTTTACTGATATATAGGAGAAGATAGCTTTGTTCTTCTATTAATTATCACAGTTTTGCGTTCAAAACGCTCTCCTGTAAAATCATGATTTTGTAGATAACCGTAAGTATATACTTTGTGGCCGTCGAGTAGAAAGTTTTCTACTATCTTTAGCATGGCGATGGCGATTACAAAATGTCAGTTGTCAATGTAATTTTGACAGTTTAGGATAGAAAACTTTCTTCTGAAATAGTCTACATAAAAAAGGAAAGAAGAAAAAATAAATAAAAAAAAAAACAAAGATCGTTAGAAACGAAAGACAAAATGACAGATTGTAGAAAGATTTCTACGGTGCGATGTCAAAAATGGAGAAACGAAATGTCACTTTGTATAGAAAAAGCTGTGTCTATTCTTCGTAGAAATAGAAAGCGTCATGCTAAGCCTGCTGGCTGGGTGCGCGTGAGCGAGAGCTCGAGCTTGTGACGTCATAGTAGGTAGTCAAAAAATGGCACGCTTGGTTTTCATACAGTTCGTGATACTTGCGTTATCTAGGTCTATCTATATCTGTGATTTCAATCATATGCGGTATGAATGTGGACGATGAAGCAAAAGGAGTACGTAAGGATCGTTAGCAAACTCAAAATCAAAGCATTTATTTCAATCAAACCATTTACAGGCACTTTTGAACTGTCAAAGAGTCGATCAGTTTGTCAGAAAGTTGAAGAGCCTAAGCATAATCACCCTTCAATTTTCCCACGGCTGGGATAAACGCCACCTCTCCGTGACAGTGCTCGATAATCGCGGGCTCAGTGCGGATAGATGTCACACGTCTTAAAATTTTCTTAAATGGCTTTAAAAGGATCTATGACATGCGTTTCAGCTTATAAACAGCCTCCTCCTTTAAGTCTATAATCCCCATTTTAGACACCAAAGCACATTCTCCAAATATTACATCGTTTGAACGGTATCTCATTCTCATTGTGAATCCGCGATGATTTAGTTTAATTAAACGAATGAGTTCGCTTTCAAACTGTGTGCACTCATTTGAGTGAGATTCAAAGCGAAATTTACAGAATAACACTACTTATAGAAACCTAGCTACTGCCTGCGACTTCGTCCGCGTGAAATTTCTTGTTTTTCCGTCCCACCTCGTCGCATCGCATCGTTTGCCGCACTTTTACTTCGTTTTCGCTTAGCGTTCTTTCCGGCTTTTTTCTTTTTGTTCGGCTCCTAAGGGTTTTAGCGTGATGTTAAATAGCCCAAGCCGTCATTAAAAAATGGGTTATCAAATGCAAAAACATTTTTTCAAATCTGACTAGCAGTTCCAAAGATAAGCGCGTTCAAACAAACAAACTAGCTTTATTCTAACAAGCTTTATTATTAGTATAGATACTCGTAGCAATGTTGCTTGACAACAATAAAAAAATAAAATTTAAAAAATCAAAAAACCCGACTGCGGTAAAAAACTTGAGATAAAAAAAAACTGAAAAGCTAAAAACAAGCCCAAAGTTGGAAGCAGGCGGGACCCATTTGAGTTTGAAAATATAAAAATGGTATGGGTCCCGCCTGCTTCCAACTTTTATTTAATTTAAAATGGGCTTGCTTTTAGCTTTTCAGTTTTTTTTTTATCTCAAGTTTTTTACCGCAGTCGGGTTTTTTGATTTTTTAAATTTTATTTTTTTATTTTATTCTTTTTAGTTATAAGTTGTAAATCCCACTTAAGTGTGATAGTTTTCCTTTAAACTTCGTAATATATAGGTACTACTGCCGTAACATTTTTTCACTTTTCCCGCCGTTTTTCATCAGTGACTTATTTATGGGTTGCCACAAACCACAAAGCATAAAATGTTAAAAAAAAATGATAATGTTGCAACCCACAAATAATATTACTTAAATAGTCGATTATTGTGTATGCTAACATTCTAACTACAACCGTTTAGTTGGTAGAGGGGGGGACGGGTAAGTAATATATGATATAATTACAAAAACTCTAATATTTACAAGATATAACAACTGAACTTATAATTTTGTTTGATACTAGCTTCTGCCCGCGACTACGTTCGCGTGAAATTTCTTATTCCCTCGACCCATCTCGTCGTATTGCATCACTTGCCCGCGTCTCCTGCTCTAACACTTCGTTTCTCCATAGCACTTTTGCTCGGCTCCTAAGGGTCATAGTGTGACGTTAGCCTATAGCCTTCCTCAAGAATTGGGCTATCAAATGCAAGAAGAATTTTTCAAATCCGACTGGTAGTTCCAGAGATTACCCCCTACATACAAACTTACAAACAAATTTTACCTCTTTATAATATTAGTATAGATAATGATCAGTTAATATAATAAACGATTGATAGATATAATTGTAACCTCTCTGCTCGACAAAATTTTGACATGACACACTAGCTGACTCGACGGTGTGTTGTGAATTACGTCATGATAATCAGAAAGGACATGGCTAAATTGAAGTATGGACGACTGATCCCGAAATGAAAACGCATGTATAAACATGGCGGATATGTTCGGCTTTCCTCGGGATGTACTCGGTTTTAATTTATTTCCGATATGTCAGTGAGGGATGGCAAAGTATTCTGTGTGTTTTGTTTATATTATTATGATGATTCAAAAAACACACGTAATTGTTCAAGTTTTCACTTCTGTCGGCACTCCCGGAGTGCCACTTTTTTTGCTAAACTAACAAAATCTGCAAAATATATTGCGTGACCTAAGAATCGAGCCCAAATCCTCACGCTCAGCTGATGTGTATGTTAACGTTAGAACAATACAGCAGTTCTTTATTATATTTCTTTTCTAAGAAACAAAATATGGAACATTCAATTTGTCCAAGGAATTTGATTAAATACGTTGTTACATTAGAATTGTAAATAGGACGGTTTTATCAACTTTTTCCCAGGCCTCAGAAATAAATGTTAATGTTTCTTTCCATTGTAAAGAATGAGCTGGGAATGTTTTAAAAAGAAATATGTGCTCGTGCATAATTTCAGTAATGCTTCAGGAGTAATGACTGAGGATTTAAGAATGACATACTTATTTTGGTTTTAGCCTGAATAAAATATTAAGACTTAAGTAAGGTAGCATCATATTTTTACCCGACTGCGCCAGAAGGAGGGTTATGTTTTTCGAGAGTATGTATATTTGTACGATGGATTTTAGCTTGAGAGGTGTCGTTAGATTCGTATTGTCTGTGAAAGTGACATTGGGTATATCAAAATAAAAAAAAACCGAAATGGCGGATTTTTGGCGCCATATTATTCTTTCAAAAATGTTTTTTTCTCATAACCTATCGAGTGGGGTATCAAAATAAAGGGTTTTAAAAGGTGATTACAAAAATATATACAACTCATATGGTTAAAAGTAATTCAAAGTGACAAATCGTAAAAAACACGTATCAAGAACTAATTGTCTGCGAAATCTTTCACATTTGTAAACTAAAAAACTGGAAATAAAAAAAAGTAATTAAAAAAATTAAAAAACCGGACTGCAACCTTATACTAAAACTAACTGAAAAGCTAAAAACAAGCCCATTTTAAATTAAATATAAGTTGGAAGCAGGCGGTTCACAATTAAAACACTAGATAGATAATATGTTTATATCTTTGTCATGCAAGACTGAAGATTCAAGTTTTCTAAAATACAACGATTAGCTTTTATTAACAATCTTGAGTTTGTACTTGAGAAGCTTAAAAACTGAAGTAGTTGCTGAGCAGCAGTAGCAGTGGCGACCAGTAATGGGCGTCAATCATGCTGCCTTCATGTCTCCATAGGTGAAACACCCCGAGAATTCTCCTGCAGTGTTAAAATGAATCATATTATTCTCTACTCAAATAAAGTAGGTAGGTACTTAAACTATGTTATGTAGAAAACTAGGCATATTTTATTTATTTATTTATATATATAACATGAAATAAACACATCAAACACTACAAAATATACAATGGGCGGCCTTATCGCTTTCTGCGATCTCTTCCAGGCAACCTTGGAATGGACAGTGATTTCGCTGAACATAAAATGGGGCTGTCATTGTTGCAAATATTATATATACAATACACTAAAATAGATACACAGATAAATACATATCCAAAATTATAGATACTTAAATAAATACATACTAATTAATTATAAGCACCGAAAATAAAAGAAGACAGTAGATGATTGCAGTTAGGACAAAATCACAACGACAAGCAGTGTTCCTTTACAAGTCTTTTGAACATGTGTAACGACTGCGCGCATTTTATTTCAACATCATCATCAGCCCATGGCTGAACAAAAGCCATAGGCCTTGTCATGCTGTGCAGTGTTTAATTTCTTCTTTGTTTAGGGCCAGTATTTCAGTCTCCAAACATTTTTATTTAACATAACACTTTTGAATGGTAAACATTAGTTAGGTATACATAAAATATAACATAGTAATTATGATATATTTATCATCAATAATTATTACCTATGTGAGTTGCTGCTTGATTCTTAACTGTGTCAAAAAGCTTACCTTTAATTATTAATATGGCAGATGGGTTTTCCATTCTTTGTAAGAAAATCCATTATATGTGAACTAGATTGATGTTAGTAGGGCAGTGTTTCATTCTTGTATTTTCAGCTCTTAGCACCATCTGCAAAAATATTATGATTAATGTTTTGTACTTAGTTGTTATTTGATTAATGGTTATTATAATTTGTTTCAATAACTACTTATGTACAAACATATTGATTAATAATTTCAGTTGTTAGAATGGAGGTTAACAGACATACTATGATAATTATTTTAACCACAACAAATAGCTAACCAAGCTAAGCTAAATAAGTTGCTTATATAATATATACAAAAAAGGAATGATTGTCAGTATGTGTATGATACAAACAACGTTTGACATTCAAAAGTGCCTTTTGACTTTGACAACATTTTCCTAAATATATTGGGTTACTTACCTACTTGTGATGAAGATATTGGCTTTTCGCTATTGAGCAAAACAGCCTAATAATAATTCTTAGTGCAGCCAGTGATTGCTCCCATAGAGTGAGAAAGTAAGGACACTTTGTCCCAGTTGAAGTGCTCTTTTATTTACAAAATCATCCTCACCCTCAGTCAGTCCCATTTGTTGGAAGTCATAACTGAAAATTAAAAACATATTGAAATCTTATGGTTTAAGCTTTATTTTTAATTCTCAAAGATCGGTCAGTGGGTCGTCTTAGATCGTGTATTAAGTTGTTATAACTATTATGTGTAGGTACGTGGAGAAGTTATCATTTACTATTGAGTATTCAAAAGCTAATATAGGTCGATGTTTGATGATCATCGGTATCAAAGTACACGAGCCACAATAATCTAATGAGATACGAACAACTTTTTCGTAAATATATTGGGTTACTTCTGTGGTTACTTACTTGTAGGATTATATTGACTTAGGTACTTTTCGCTATCGAGCAAAACAGCCTAAGTTTTGGTGCAGCCAGCGAAAACCTCCGATTGTCCTCTTTCAGAGAACTTGACAAACGTATTCCTTCTACAATAAACCGCGAGAAAAATTTTCCGAAACTATTTAACATAGGCCCATGTTTCTGTATGAGAATAGTACCTAAATATAATTTTGTATGTTAAAAAACAACTATTAATTTAAACAACATTCAAAATAAAACCAAACAAAGAATATTATGGTTTAAAAGTTTCCTACATAGATTTATAATAACGTCCAGATGCCTAGTACGCGCTGTCAAAATGCTTCGAATTCAAAGACACCAAAATAGTGTATTCGTTCGTTAGCCCCGCCCACAGGCCGCCATTACGCGACAGACGTTCAACGCGTGTACGTCAGAAAACGCTGTTAAATATAATTGAAAAAATGACGGTTTGTGCAGTGAAATCGTGTAAAAACTACACTCCAAAAAAAGACAAGGATACGAACATCACATTTCACAGGTAAGTTTGCAATTTTATGATGAATTTCTACGTATTTCATTGAAATTATTACGAAAACAAAATAAAAACAAAACGACGCCATAATATTTGAGTATTGCCAAGGTAAGGCATGAAATATTTTTACCCTTTTTTTATGCTGCGATATTTTAATATTGTATAATGTTACGAAATCAACATTATTATTATCAACAAAATGATATCAATGGCTGCCAAGGGTATGAAATACTTTTACCATCTTTTTTAATACTACGATATTATTGAGTCAACAAACGGATTTGGAGCGAAACAATATTTTAGGTATGTTTGTTACATTAACGTATGTTTAGCGATAATTCTCAAACCAGTACCACTCACAAAGTTTCTGATTTATAATATTAGTACCTATGATATTAAAAGTTTTTTGTTCATTCACACATGTTTACGAAAACCATGTTAAAAATAAAATTATAAATCTTCAAAAACTATCATAAGAGTCAATCGGTATGAATGTAAAAGGCGGGTTTCATTTTGTACACATATAATAACTATATAATTACCTAAGTGAATATGAATAAGAAAACTACACGAATTTTCCCACATTTTGGGGTAATCATTTTGCGCTGGTATTAGAAAACGTCACGCACACAACTGCAGAAACGATAATAATACACTTGCGGTGGGCGGTACCAACGCACAAGCGTATCACTAAATGCATTCAATAAGAACGGTGCGTTTTGTACGGAACACTCAATCTGGACGTTATTATAAATCTATGGTTTCCTATTTTCATAATAACTTTTACTCATTGTCAGTGTTGCCAACTTTTCTCCCGAGTCCACTAGAAGTCGCAATTTTTTTTTATTATTTTTATTCTTATTACCGATGTTCGATCGTCCATTTTAATATTTGAGAATGAACACATAAGTTATTCACGGTATTTTTTTAGCATCATCCTACTACAATAATATCATAAAATAGTTTACTCAAGATGTTAGTGAAGATGTTATGTTTGTTAGATGTTGGTTTTTTTATCCCGGAAGTATGTTGCCGTGTGATTTTTTTCGAAATTACTTTGTTTTTCGATCTCCATGCAAATCAGCGTTCAAATCCATAGTGGTTTCCGCATTTGAAAGAAATAAATCGTAGGTAAAACGTCAGTAGTTTTATGATTTATTTCTCACTTTCACAGGGTTTCAATAAAAAAGGCCTATGTCCAGCAGTGGACGTCTTTCGGCTGAAATGATAATGATGAAATAAAACATAAAACATGCCATTATCGTGTTATTATAACATTTTCTGCGCTTAAGTAGTTTATTGTATTGTTTTCTACAAATTGAATTAGTTTAGCACTCTAACCCACCAGTCACTAAAAGCAAAATATTGTCCGCCAGCACCCCACCCCTGTGTCCAAACCCCCAGGTTTAGTGGAAATCCCACTAAGTTGACAACACTGCGTTTTTACGATTTTATCGTTGGCCACAGATAACTAAAACGTTTCCTTGCGTATTTCAATTATGGTTCATTTTTCGGCTATCATTGTACATTTTTATTTATAAGCAGTAGTAGACCATCAGTTGTAATCAAAACAAAATTTAATTATAGCAATAATATTCAGAAGCAATAAGTTCATCTATGATGAAACGAAACGCGTTCACGAAACAAATTCTGCCCAAAAAAGAGTACGTCACTAACCAATTCTGCTTAGTTTGAATCAGATAAAGTCTCACAATTGCGAATATTGAAGCCGATTACAACTGGAGTTGGCTTCAGTTCGGAGTTGCATTCAGAATCAAAATAAGTTTCGCAATTAGGCTGCTGTTGAATTTAAAAATTTATTTGTCGGGTTTTGATTTGACCACAGTATTTTGATATTTTTTTTAAGATGGATGTAACTGTTTTTTAATTGATTTCTTTCCTGAAGGGTGTATAATTAAACATTTTGTAACAGAAAAAAATAATAAATAAATAATGTCTTAATTAAGACATATCGGTTTTTGTTCCGACGCTCCTCACTTGATTCTAACGAAAATTGGTACTTTAAAGCTTGATAAGTCACGAACGGTTTACTTAATCAAAAAACGGTCTTCTCAAACCACTAATATTTTTGAAAGACCTATCCAACGATATCCCACTTGACATAGTTTGTTGACTTTCATTTTTTTCATTTTCACAATATGGCGTCCAGTAGTCGCCATATTAAATTTTCATTAACGTCATGTCTTTAGTGACACTCGCCGGACTAAGAGGAATCGATTGACGTGTGAATCATAAAAATCGGCCCAGGCGTTTGGTCTGTATAGTGCTTAAAAGGAACATACAAACATACATACATACGAGGGTGCGTTTTTATGTTCGCGGAATGGCGGGGTTGGAAAGGGGTTAGGGGTCTCATTAGTACCTCAACGTGTTGAGTGATTCACTATTAGTATAAATACAAAGTTTTATTATAATCGGCTCATTAGTCTCTGAACTATCATCAACTAAGCAACTTAATCGGGAAGACAGCGTTCACAATGGAGAAAATCGAGCAACGCGCCTTTATAAAGTTCCTTACCAAGCAAGGAAAAAACGTCCAAACCATTACGAAAGAGATGTCCTCCGTGTACGGAGACTCTTGTCCTTGTAAAACCATGGTTTACAAGTGGCATCGTCTATTCAAGCAAGGACGAGAATCACTTGAAGACGATCCCCAGCCTGAATTCATGGCGACCGTTTTCTGGGAAATTGAAGGAATCCTGTTGATCGATTATAAGGACAAGGGCGTTAATATAACCGGAGAACACTACGCGTCAATTCTGGAGCGTTTGAGGGGAAGCAATCAAAAAGAAAAGACGAGGAAAATTGACGAAAGGCGTCTTCCTCTTGCACGACAATGCGCCCGTCCACAAGAGCCGCGTTGCGTTGGCTGCCCTGCATAAAGTGGGCTTCGATATTTTGAATCACCCACCCTACAGCCCAGACCTGGCCCCGAGTGATTATTAGCTGTTTCCAAAAATGAAAAAGAGCTGCGGGGTAAAAAATTTACCACCGATGATGAAGTCAAGGAGGCAGTTTCGGCGTATTTTGAAGACAAAGAGAAAACTTTTTAAATGAGGGTATAAATAAACTAATTGAAAGATCTGAAAAATGTATCCGTCTTGCAGGTGAATATATTGAAAAGGAAAAATAATTTGGTTTTTTTATTTCCACCCCTTGTCCCCCATTCCGCGAACATAAAAACGCTCCCTCGTACATACATACATAGGGTGATAAACACATTACCACTCCTTTGCGTCGCGCAGTCGGGTAAAAACAGGTAGGGACTGCAGCATTAGTAGTTACTGCATGTTAATTATTTTCGCCATTCGTCCTTCTTCAACATTATAATCAACCTCTTTTTGTATTGGGCCTTTCAAAAACCTTTATTTTTATAATAATTTTGAAATAATTCCTTTTACGTCAGACGTCTTTTTTTTCTTGGAGACATACATCACTTGTTTGAATTTTCTCTCATACGACGGCCGAAATTATTATTTATCGTGGAAGAAACACCAAAATTTATATTATTACAGCAATTTATAAGTTATTGGATCGTGCATGTTCATCGTGTTATTAATTATTTGATTGAAATTGAAAGTTCAGCGTCTATTTTATCTTTTTGGCCGGTTTTGAGGCCCCACGGACGTTCCAAGTTGCAATACGCAAGTCTGGGCAAGTATATTTTATTGCGGTAGACGGCTGATTTCTAAGTGTTGTGAACCCAGTAACATCTACGACTAAGTCTGATAACTGTGTATACATTAATGCTTGTCCTTCATACTGTGTTAATGAGCTGGCTAATTGGGGGCTGTTCGTTTGAGACTGGGGTTTCGTGGGTTGGCCTTGCTCTTTACGTGAGTTGTATTGGTATTGTAAAGGCTTGTTATGTTGTGTTGTTTTGACGTTGTTTGTTTCTTGTAGGTATTAGGTCTATCAGGTTTCTGTTGGCCGACTTATTCGGCTACATCCACCCACCCAGACTTCTTGTATTTGAGCCATAGGCCGCAGTCCGCAAGGATTCCATGACCAAGATCGATTTCCCAACTACTTTTTTTACCCTTTTGTTATAGACCCAATATTTTTTTCCTTTTACGCTATAGCAGGTTGTTGTTGTTGTTGTTGGTTTGTATCTTTTTGTGGACTTATTTTCAACCACGTTGGCGTGGATCGGTATTGATTGCAATCGATATTTAGACTTGTCGCGTCGCGTTGAAAAACTCAAATTTATTTTTGATACTCAACACTTTATTTGCATTCCACAATGTGTACTTAGGTGGTAAGTTCATAAGAGAAAGAGATAATGTTCATTATGGACCCTGTCGGGCACAGCAAAAAGTGAAAAACACAAATTTATGTTGGAGAGAGGAATCTAACCTAAATCTAAAATAAATCCAATAATACCATATTAGGAACTCTTCTTAAACTATCGCTTAAATATTCGTTTAGGCTGTAATAGCATTTTTTAATTAAAAATTGTTTTAGTTTTTTATAAATAAGTTTGATGAGATCAAAGATTACAGCGGCCATGGGAACTAGACCCGTTCGGTCATTCGATTGTATTTTATCTTCTTTTTTTTATTAATTCAGGTAGTTTATTATATACATATTTTTATGGACATTACATATGGACTTGTTGAGTGTATTTTTAGTCGAGAGTT
This sequence comes from Amphipoea oculea, assembly GCA_945859645.1. Classification (NCBI taxonomy): domain Eukaryota; kingdom Metazoa; phylum Arthropoda; class Insecta; order Lepidoptera; family Noctuidae; genus Amphipoea; species Amphipoea oculea. The sequence goes on along the minus strand of OX243886.1, from coordinate 11,395,129 downwards.
AGGAATGTTTAATCTTGATTTGTGTCGGAGTGTGTATGTCCTCGCGCTTTTTATAAAATTCTTGATATTTACGAACAAATTTGCAAGTTTCTAATATGTATATACTGGGGAGTGTTAAAATATTATAATTTTGGAAGTGAGGTTTGCAGCTGTCAGTTTGATCGATGTTTACGAGGATTCTAACTAATTTTTTCTGAAGAGTAAATAGTGTTGGTGCGTCTGTGCTATTTCCCCAAAGGGTAACTCCGTAGCTTAGCCATGCGTAAGCATACGCATAGTAGGTGGTGAGCGCTGTTTGGAGACTGGTGGTTTTTTTTATTTCATGGAGAGCATATGAAAATCTTAAAATTTTTGATTTAAGTTTTTGTATGTGGGATTTCCAGTTTATGTGTATCCAAGTTTAGTCCAAGTAAGGTAAATTCATTAACAATATCAATTTTAGTGTTATTAAAAGAAAAAAATATTTTTAAAGGCGTCTTTTTAATGGGGATGAAAGTTAATTAATTTAGTCTTTGAAAAGTTTATTTCGAGGTTGTGTGCGTTCATCCAGGTAATGATTCTCCGACTCCTCCCAGATGGAGGCCAGCAGGCAACAGGTGCGGGGGCACCTTTGCCTGTATTGCACAGGCCTCCATCAATGTTGGACGGGAATGGCCAGGTGTTCCCGGCTATTCCCGTAGCCCCCCAGCCTGGGGGGCATGCGGGGCCCGCCAGCTAGGCGGTCATGCGCCGGGAGGGTTGTGGAAGTAAAGGCTGAGCCGGTTTCCCATGGCCCTCCCATCACGGCGATGCGGGAACACCGCTGAGTTTTAGTGGGTATACTGTCGGTGTTCATTACCCCGTCTCGTCCCCCGCGAGCGGGGATGCGTAATGCATTTCTCAGCGAAAAAAAAAAGGTAATGATTTTGGTGAATATTGATTTCAGTTCTTCGTTTAGGTACAAGTTGTGACATGATACTAATAGAGAAATGTCATCCGCGAACAATATACATGGTCCGTCTATGATTTTAGGTAAGTCGTTGATATCGCTCCGTGTCGCTGTAAAATAATAATTAAATAATAATAATTAAAAATAAGAGACATCCTATTACACTACCTTGGGACATTGAGGCGCTAATTGATTTGCTATCTGATCGGACTTTTTTTATTTCTTTCGTCTGTTTATTAAAAAATTCAATTTCTACTGTTTGCTCTCTGTTCTTTAGGTAAGATACAAGCCAATCATGAGCTTTTCCGCGAATGCCTATTCCGTATAATTTGGCAAGCAATATATTAAATTGGACTTTGTCATAGGCTTTGGTCATATCTAGTAGTATGCCTACTGCATATTGTTTATTGTTGATTAAGTATATTAAGTGCTTCTTGAACAAATTTGTAGACTGCCAAAGTTGTTGAGCGGTTTTTTCGGAAACCATTTTGGCATTCATCAAATATTTTATATTTTTCGCAATACTTATATATCCGGTCACACATAGCCTTTTCAAAGATCTTTGAGGCTGTAGGTAAAAGGGCTATTGGGCGGTAATTGTAAGGATCTGAATTTGATTCTTTTTTATGGATCGGTTTAATTAGTGACTTTTTTAAAAGATCGGGGAAGGCACCTTCTTCAAATGATTGGTTCAGAAGGAGGTAGAACGGCAGCGTCAATTCGTCTGCGCATTGCTTCAATAAGACAGGCGGTATTTCATCTATCCTATGGCTACTTTTATTACCGACTTCACAAATGTTCGGCTGTTTTTTTGAAGTGAAAACTTCTTTAGCGGCGTTGAGCACTTTTTGTAATGGGTAAAAAATGTTAAACTCGCGTCAGGGCATCGCGTCAGGACACGTGACCGTCAGGAGAGATTTCCCCCCCCCCCCCCATCTGTTTCTACGGCGGCGGCGCCAACCGAAGTGAACCAAGTGAGACACGACAAAGATGGCCGAAGAAAATGACATTTGACGTACAAATGTTTGAAAAGTCAGTTTCGTAAACAATAGTACTTCGAGGAGCCGCAGTTGTATTTAATTTATTTTGAACTTCTGTTTAACCAATTTAGTTTATTATTATATACCTACCTACAATACAAAATAGAAGCGACGAAAAATATAACGAAGCACATTATAGCAACAAGAAATACTGTGGGACATTGCTGCTTTTGTGTGAAAACAATGCTTCCGTGTCGACCACGGAAGTTTACACCCTGCAGGGAGATGCTCCAGTAGGGTGTGGCTGTGAAGCTATGTTGCAAAACATGCTCCACGTCCTATCCTGCCTTATTTGTCCTAACCAAAACATGCAGTCAAAGTGACCTCTGCGCTGCCACCGACGACAACGTGGAAGTGGTAATATTTTGAGCCAACAAGATCTAAAGTAAAAGAGAAGAAATTTAGGGAGTAGTTTATTAATAAAAAGCTTGTATACAAATATCACTTTATTTTTATAATACTTGTACGCACCGGGACTTACAGCTTAGTACGGCTGTTATTCCAAATGCATACAGTGTGGCTAAGTTTGTAACAATTGAGCCTGGTATCTATGGTTACCTCACCCTACTGATTATAAACCTACAGCAACTACTTAACACCGTAGTTATCCTAACACCCTAACCTATCATACAAGCCTACGGGAGACCTACGGGAACAGACAGAATTTGGGTAGGAATAGGGGTTTTTGTACGTCGTGCAATGTGTACACAGGAAATAGTTTTGTCATTGCCGGTCCCACAGACTCATAGAACTGGTGATGGCTAAAGGTGTCTTGGCCATAGTGAGAGGAATTATGGAAGATGAATCAAACTCTACTCCAGCTTGATGACTAATTTATTCATTTACTAATTACTAATTTATGTGGAACGAATGTATGTCGCTCTTGATGCTGACGCTGGCGTATGTAACTCTTGCCTGTTCACGGCTGAACAATACTCTAAACTCTAATTTGGCTTCTAAAACTTGTGCAAGCAGAACAACATTTTTAAAATGTTTGCTTTTCATTTGCCATCTGTGCCATCTCTTCTGTAGGCCGTTTCATTTTCTGCTATTCGTAGTGAAGCACCATCCTTACTAGTCCTATTGACCTGAAATACAAAACTAATGTTATAAATTCTTTCTCTTCATTATCTTATTTATACTGATTTAATAATCAGTAGCGGCAACAAAATAACAGTCATTATTATTCTTATGGCGGGTTTTTTTTTTGTTACAATGAGTTTTGTACAGGCAAACGAAGTTCTTCGTAAAATTGTAAATTGGATAGGCACCTAATTCGTAAATCATGCCAGGCTGCCCCTGTTTAGCGTTAGTGCTTGTGTCAGTGTTTTTATTTTCTATTATGGAGACCTCTCCCTGACCAATTCTTCCAAAAAATCTAAGGATTAGAAGCAAAAGCAAGCATAAGTAAAAGAAATTGAGAATGTTTACAAAACATAACTTACTTTGAACACATTTTAGCTGTAACAGTAGGTACACACCTTATCCTCCTCCAACCAATATTCAATTCTTTGCCCTTTATTGCAACTAGTCTCCGGTCTTAATTTCATTTAGTTTAAATACAAAAAAAAAAATTCAAAAGTTTTTTAGTTTGACACATACAATATCAAATTCATTCATTGACATATTCATATTGTTTCCATGACGACCATGACGTTGTCGCGTCAAAACTGTTGAAACTGTAGACAATAAATTAGTTTTTCATACGTAATAATGTCTATGGACACAAATATTCGGTTCGTAGACAGATATTCTCGTATGCCGATTTAATGTGTTGGCCAATTTGTTGGATGACTTCATTATAATGGCAACATTTAGAAGTTGTAGGACATTCTATTTATAGAACGTTTATGAAGCGTTTATGAATACAAAATTTTATCGAATGTTTTAAAGGCCTATTGAGCATTTTAACTAATGAATGGTTTAAACCTTCAATAGGCTTTTTTTATGAATAAGACCGAAAGTGTTTAAAATATGGAAATTGAACAAAATGCATCTATTAATGAAAAAAGTGACGCAGAAATATTGAAAAAAATGAGTAATATTAATTAAATTAATAATTGATTTATTTCAACGTTAATATTCAAGTTTTCACTTCTGCCGGCACTCCCGGAGTGCAACCCGTCTTTTTTTTTTTTTGTATGTTTGTTCATCGAATACTCCGCCAATTGTCGACGGATTTTCAAAATTCTTTTTTTGTTCGAAAGTAGATAGTTCTGAGGTGGTCCCACTGTCACCAAGTTAGGATCTGATGATAAGATCTTAGAGAAATCGAGGGCAACCCTCAAATTTTATAGGCTCGCTTGTTGTTGTTTTTCGCATATTTTATGAAGTATCTTGTGTATTTGCGTATGGTTGTCACCATCTCAGGTAGCTGGACTGATGATGGAAGGTACAACTCCTTAACAGTAAGAAGTTACTCGAACAGGCAAGGACTGTTTTTTAGTAAATTGTTTTGATGTTTGATAGGGCATTTGCCACATTTGGTCTCATGATCATCAAGTCATGATCTGATGCTGCAGTGAGGATAATCTGCAGAGTACCTAACTCCTCGACAACTAACAGCAGATATATCGTGTTTAGGCTCATTGAAAAGGGCTCGATGTGTGGATAAACGTACTGTTAATGAGGAACACCGAAGTACATAAAGACCAGATGCTGAAGCTAGGAGCATCAGAAAAAGTACCAACCTTGAAAATAATTACAGCACCTTAGTCGTGTTTGGGCTCATTTTAAACGGGACCAAATTTTAAGTTCAATGCAATGTTGACATAAGTCTGGCCTGATGCTGCAGCCAGGTGGAACTGATGATGAAGACCACAGATGGCCACCGGAACTACTCAATAATATCTAAGTATTTCACGGGTTGCGATTCGATTACTTTAATATGGTTGCTAAGCAATTTATGCTCGTCACAATGTGAATGGTGATATAGAGCTGATGGTGGACCTGGAGAACTCCTCAACAATTAACTTCCCTGCTTGGGGAAAAGCAATATTTTGTTTGTAAAAGGCGATGATCACTAGGCTATTGTAACTTAGATAAATTATAAGCAGACCCACTAAAAAGCGTGAAATAAAAACTTAAAAAAAAAAAAAAACCCGACTTCCAAAAAAACACTACAAAGTGAAAAATAACTTTAATTTCGGAAGTCGGTGGCAAAAACTAAAATACAGATCCAAAGACACCGACTTCCGAAATTAAAGTTATTTTTCACTTTGTAGTGTTTTTTTGGAAGTTGGTTTTTCTTTAAATGTTTTATTAATCGGTTTACTTCCCAAGGGTCTATAGGGCTATGAAACCTGCTATTTTCTATGGGGTTAAGCACGGACGTGCCGTCAGACTCCCGACTGCCAGGTTGTCCGACGCCGCTCTCCCCTATTGATGCAAAGAAGTTGTTAAAAATGCTGGCTACTTGTTTGGGTTCGGATATTGTGTTACCATTTATTTGCAACTAGCTGTGCCCGCGACTTCGTTCGCGTGGATGTCGGAACTTAACAATATATTTTGTGTGCGTCGGTATCCTGCGAGGATACCGATTCAAATCTTTATTTTTTATTTATGCTAGTGCTTCTCTATAAACAACATTAGCTGTGGAACCATCTGGAGCGTACACAAAAAGGTTATTGGGGTAGTTTACGCGTGAAAGAGCTACGTATAGTTGACCATGGGAAAAGCATCCAATACTTAGGTTCACTCCCGCAACTCACTTCATGTTCTTCTTCTGATTCCTGGGACCTACTTAATCTCGCCCTTTTCGCATCTCGGCTACGCTGCGAAAGGTTCGTTTTTTTTCAAGAAGGCATTTTCAGAAAAAGAACTGAATCAAACAAATAAAATATTGAACAAAACACAAACTTTCAAAATGAAAATGAAGACAAATAAAATTTCAAACTACGAAGTAAATAAAACTACTTGATTCAAATTGCAAGTTATTTACTTTTATTTACTTATAAAACACACACGCACACTTGTTCTGAGCATTAGGAAAAAGAGTGGGGCTCGTCTTTGTGGATGGCTCTATCTGATTATGAAACTAAACTAAAAAATGGTAAATTCTTCATGGATTTGGCATAAATTGTCTAGCTTCATCCGAAATTGCATTAGCAATAGATGTCAAAGCACTTGCGATATTGCCAATGTTTTCGGACAATTGGGCAAGTGCTTGCGCTGTAATCATTTCCGCTTCAACCCGCCACGCTTCGATACTCGCGAACTGGTCCATATTTGCATCCAACGGCCTCTGAGAGCGGCGGCGCCGGTGGAGGGTGGGGTGGGTTGGTATGGTATTCTGAAGTGCTATTATCTCCCGTTTACGTATTTCTTTTTCTATCCGCGCAAAAACTCTATCTGGGGGTATAAAAGAGTGTCCAACTATGGGGAAAACCAGCTCCAAAGTCTTTACATGGCGAGGAGCCTCAGCTAGCCACTTAGTAGGTACACATTGCCAGAACTGTGGTATTTTTGTTTTGGCTATCAAGCGTACAGTCTTTATTCCATCCAGATCTGTATTCTGGAGTCTATGGTAAACAGCTGAAGCAATTTCGTTGGAAGCTTTAGGAAATAGTTTTCTGTCCAGCAATAAGCAAACACATTTGATGGTTCTAATTTACTTTTCGATGATCCCTGAACTATAGTGAACTTAAACAAATTGACTTGACGAGAGTAATAAGCTGATTAATCGGGGGTCTTCGGTAAACACAAATTTTTTTGGCAGTCAAAAGATAAAGTAATTATATCAGAATTTTCTTCTTTGACATAACCAAAAAAAGCCTTTGCTTTCAATTTGTGTATTCTCTAATTTATTAATAACTAGCTGCGCCCCGCGGTTTTACCCGCATAAGTTTCGATCCCGTGGGAATATCGGGATAAAAAGTAGCCTATGTCCTTTCCCGGGACTCAAACTATCTCTATACCAAATCAAATTTCATCTAAATCGGTTCAGCGGTTTGAGCGTGAAGAAGTAACAAACATATAAACACACACACACACAAACTTTCGCCTTTATAATATTAGTGTGATTCATTGCGGACATTATTGTCCGTTTCTGTTTTTATGTTTTCACCAAACCGCAGGCAAGTCGAGCATACATCGGTCCGAGGTGAGCCAAATCCCAAATTGTACTTAATTCTGGTTAAATAAATAAAGTCACTGATTGCACCCTATATTTGGTAATTTGAAGAACAATCAAAAAAAATTTCTGGCAAACTTAGCAAGTTTCTTCAAATCAGGGCTATACACAAAATAAGAAATTTGTGAACTCTTTGGCTTATGGTTACCAGTTGTTGGACGACGACGTTGAGTCTCTTTAATTTTGCAATGTTTTAATATGAAAGCATCTTGTTTGTTTTTATTTTTAAATTGATAAAATCTATCATGAAATGTCTTTCATTGTGATAGACAAGCACTGAAATTCTTTTTTATGCTTGCATAAAGGTCTCATTGGCAACGTTTTTGGTGAATACCTAAAAAAAAAAAAAAAACTAAAAATACACTATTGACGACAAACTTTTTTTTATATTGATTGAGGTTGAAACATCTACCAGTTTCAACGTGATAAAGTAACAAACACTTAGTTTCAACGTGATAAAGTAACAAACACTTTTATTTCAAACTAGCTTCTGCCCGCGACTTCGTCCGCGGGAAATTCGTACTTTCCTCTAAAAGTTTCGAAAATGTATGTTGGTATGATCTTTATAATTAATTTAGATAAATAAGTATTCGGGCCAATTTTTAAGTTTATAGAACAAAGGAATCAGATTTTTCAAATAAACTGTATCCCCGCTTTTCACCCCCACAGGGGTGGAATTTTGAAAAATCGTTTGACATTGGCTCGAGAAGTTGAGGCTCTAACTCTCAGTTTAACCGATTTGCTCTTTAACCGATTTGCTCTTTAACCGATTTGCTCTATGCCTTGATACTTTTTTGGTAAAAGATTCTTTTTATTTCAATTTCATTCTTGAATCTTAATGATTATCTTATACTAGCTTTTGCCCGCGGCTTCGCTCGCGTAGAATTTGGTCTGCCACATTAAGTTACGTGACATTTTTTTAAAATACTGATATTTTTTTAATGTACCTTCACATCGTACATCCCAGATTTCTAACTTCAAAATTAGTTTCCATACAATCTTTGAACTCCTATACCTAATATTTAGAGGGTATCTCTTGAGGGTGGAATTATCTGAATTCCTTTCTAAGTGCTCATTATTTTAAGCTATAATAGAACTCTGCAAATTTCAAAATGCTAAGTCCAGTGGTTTCTTCATCAATCTTTACCTGTATGGTGTGTTTATAAAAAGTAGGCTTGAGATTATCCTATCCAGCACAAACGGATTACTAAACACTGACAACTAAATAGGTCGGACCAATGTTACTTGCATTTAATCACTACATAGTATAAAACAAAGAAGCTTTCTTTTTCCCTATGAATGCTTAAATTTTTTTAAACTACGCAACGGATTTTGCTGCGGTTTTTAGGGTTCCGTACCCAAAGGGTAAAACGGGACCCTATTACTAAGCCTCCGTCGTCTGTCTGTCTCCAGGCTGTATCTCATAAACCGTGATAGCTAGAACGCTGAAATTTTCACAAATGATGTATTTCTGTTGCCGCTATAACAACAAATACGAATAAGAATTAAGTACATATTAAGGGGGGCTCCCATACAATAAACGTGTTATTTTCGCCGTTTTTTATAGACAATGGTACGGAACCCTTCGTGCGCGAGTCCGACTCGCACTTGGCCGGTTTTTTAATAGATTTTGTAATAACTAAAGAATTATGTGGTACGTAATTGGAATAGGTGAACATCTGTGTTAATTTATCTGTGTTTTTACTGCAATATACTCCTGTATACTATGTTATTTGATTTTTTTTTTGTTCAGCGTAAATAAGAAGATTTTGGGATTTAGAAACACGTGAGCAAGCTACGTAAAGCTGCCCATGGGAAAAACAGGGCGTGCCTAAATGTATCCCCGCTACTTGCAAAGTTTGCCCTTGCGATTTATTGATGGTCATAGAAAATGCAACTTTAAGTGGAAACTGTAAACGTTTGAAATTAAAGGGTAAGTTATTGGGTATTATTGGGATGCGTGGAATAAGAACATTTTCACCCTTAGCTTCTCCAGTTAAAATTGTGGCCTTAACAATATGCCTGCCTAGTTCCCTGACTCGCAATCTAGTGCCATTACATAGTCTCGGGGCTTCCAAGTTACGCATTAACAAAACCGGTATGCCGACTTTTAATTGGAGCTTATGTGATGGCACCCCGGATAGCTCCAAAGAGTTAAGAAACTCCACGGGGTAGCTTGTACAGTCTTCAGATGACATGACTGTGTCGATAGAGTTGTAGGTTGTTGCATCGCTGGTTACTTGGTCCAAGATAATGTTATTGATTTTCGCAACTGTCTCATTTCTTGGTGCTGGTATAGTTCTTTCACATAGCCAACTTTCATCGTGGATGTTCTGTTGCAAATTTGGAAAAACTTGAGCAATGAGTGCGTCTTCCGAATCCACAACGTGACAAAATTGGTTAGTGAATAGAACCATACCTTCTTCGACTGCGACGCCGCATCGCGCTCCGCCCGTGCTGCGGCCGCCGCCGCGGCGTCAGGCGCTCCGTTCAAGTCAATCATATCGTGATAACTTTTAAACTATTCGGCCAAATTACTTAGTGTGAAAGACAAAGTTTATCTACATTAAATACTTAATGCGAGAAATGTATTCATTTTGATAAGAGTTTGATAATTATATACTAAATGTGCATTGTAAAATAGTACCAAATTTAATTAGATTTATGGTTCACAATTTTGGTTGCTTGCACATAAAAGGTAGATATATGCTGTCGCGGACTTTTATTTAGATCTACTTAAGACAAACAATCCTGCGGTACATCATCTTTATGTAACTCCATTGGTTTAGGCAGCGCACGCCAAGGTAGCTCTCAGATGGAAGATTTTTTTCCGACTTAATTGACACGTATCGTTATATTATGACCAAAATTACATAAAATTATTATAAATTGTAGCCTATGTGTTATTCTGATGAATAACCTATATTACTGTAAAGTTTCATCCAAATCCGTTCAGTAGTTTTTTCGTGAAAGAGTAACAAACATACATCCATCCTCACAAACTTTCGCATTTATAATATTAGTAGGACTATTTGTGTGTCTGTTGTTTTGTATGCCTAAATTGCTGAACTGGACCAATTTTAATGATTTTGCGTCGAGTTATTAACCCGCCGAGGACACCAGGGATCAAAATACTCGACATAAAATTACATGATTAATATTATTGATTATAAATATGTTTCTATCCATACTACCTAACATTATAAAAAAGAAAATCTGTCAGTATGTTTTTCTATTTCATGGTCAAACCGCTGGACGGTGAGATGAATGTTTCAAAATATCATCGAAATCCGATCAGTGTGGGGGCGCAGCTAGTAGTAATAATACTAAAATCTATACTTATAATAAATCTGTAGAGAGGTCAATTCTGTACATGAAATATATTTTCAAAATAACTGATGCTAAAAATGCAATCAGTAAAATTTTTGTCTGTCTGTCTGTATGTTCCTTATAGAAACAAAAACTACTCGACGGATTTTAACGAAACTTGGTACAATTATTCTTCATGCTCCTGGGCAGGTTATAGTATACTTTTCATCACGCTACAATTAATAGGAGCAGAGTAGTGAAGGGAAATGTTGGGAAAACGGGAGAAGTTACTCCATTTTTAAGCTTCCGTCGCGTGTGCAGCCTTAATGGTTAAAGTTACATAGAAATCATGTATGACGGAAATATTCTACATAAAATTGTCTAAAAAATATCCTGCAACAGCATTCGTCTATCTTTTATGGTTGACTCACAATAACACGTGTAACTCCTGATAGCTTAGCAGTTCGGAGCATTCTGATTATATTTGTTTACTCTTACGTTTATAATACTCTCACTCATCCCTAATTTAAAAAAGAATCATAGAAATCGGTATAGAAACACCAAACTTATACATGAAATAAGCCATCGCGCCGTCGCACGTCGCATGTGAATACTGAATCATGCTATAAGGATTATTTTTGTGTAACGGTTGCCGCGCTCGACACGGGTCGCGGCGGCGGCAGGGTATAAAAAGGCGGGAGGTCCGAGAGCGAGCTTCCCTTATTGACAGACAATAATTGATATTGAGAAACCGTGCTTATCAGCGCGACTTTTAGTGTCTAAACACACTATGCCGAAGGTACGCGACCGAAGTTCGGCATGATTACGCCTGCAATGCTATTTGAATTACTGACGACACATTATGCCGAAATTACGTTGCGTTAGCTATAACGCAACGTAATTTCGTAAGTAATCGATAGTGAACAAATCGGTAAAATCTCGGAATATGTATGAAAATCGAGTGACAAATGCTTATCAATCTTTTCGTGGAATCGATTCATAGCGTATCAAGTTCCTTTAATTTTTCTTCTGTTAGCAACATTGGTCACTTAGTATAGTCTAAATCTGTGCTGGTCACCGACTGACAGATGACAGATAGAAAAAAACCGGCACCTATAAAAAAGTATTCTGTGACCAGCACTCATTCGTTTTCTTTCGTTGTGAGTGCGCACGGATTTTCCATGTTTTATTGAATATCCCACGACCTTTGCTTTGTATATTATAAATTATGAAGGACTATTCGACGGATCTTGCTACTTTGAATTACCTGGCTCTCTATTTTGAACAACTGATTACGCCTATCGATCGGATATTAACGACATGGATCGCTGTGTGAATTGTACCATTGCGACTGGTCGCAGTAACTCTTTTGGCAGAAGAGTCTTGGACGATGAGGCGATTTTATAAAAACGAGCTTTTAGCCTATCAAGCGAACAAAACCAGACTTATGTACAGTCGCCAGCACATCAAGTTACCCCACTTTGACCTTGAACGCGTTATGAGCAACAACAGCGAGAATCGTGCGAAAGAGATAAGTAGCTTTTTGTCTGTTCTTACTTTTAATGTTTCGTGCTGCAGTGTGGACGTGAGAGTGTGTGCGTATGCGCGTCGTCGTGTAGAATAAAATATTGTGCGATAAGAAATAGCGTCGCAAGTTGAATACTTGATTCGAGTCGAATTAAAAACCTCTTCCTCCCTTCTATTCCAATACATAATGATTAATACTAGGTTTTCTTTAGTTAATTCAATTGCACACACTTCCAGTACATATTCAGTTGACATATCTGTGATGTCCTTAATCTCTATGCAATTTATGTGCTCTTGTAAGAGAATGCAGACACCTCCGCCTCCTCTACTTTTTCGGCAATATGATGCAGCAATTTTGAATACGTTGAATTGCATAAGGTCTATTTTATCTTGGGATAGCCAAGTCTCCATTAGTTACCAAGTTTTTAATTTTCTTTTTCTTCTTGCGTGTATCATTGTCACTGTGAAGTGAAAACTTCTTTAGCGGCGTTGCACACTTTTTTGTATTGGGTAAACAATGTTAAACTCGCGTCAGGACATCGCGTCAGGTCACGTGACCGTCAGCAGAGATTCCCCCCCCCCCTCTCTTTTTACGGCGGCGCCAACCGAAGTGAACGAAGTGACACACGACATTATATTAATTCAATTAATAATTGGTTTATTTCAACGTTAATATTCAAGTTTTCACTTCTGCCGGCACTCCCGGAGTGCAACCCGTCTTTTTTTTCTTTAAACTACTTTGTTTCAAAGTGTGCTTCTTCTTCCTTAATAACTACATTAGGTTCTGAACTAACTGACTCATCATTGTGTTTTTTTTAGATTTCTTGCCTTTTGTTTTGTTTCCATCATCAGCAGTAAAATTTTTCTTAGAATTGTCAAAAATATCGTCTGCTATCCTTTTTTTCTTAGAATTGTCAAAAATATCGACTGCTATCCATTGATATCGTCTGCAGCACTGAAAAATTAAGTTTGAAATGTAGTCCTGCATTTTTATTATACTTATCTGAGGGGAAAACCTGGCCAATTGTGAGCCTAGGTAGGTCTAGCCTAGCTAGGTATTCTGTGATCAAACTGGCTATGTATTATGGACCAAAAATACACCATATATGTGACAGATAGACAACAGAAGTACAGACTGATGGGGGAGGCTTAGTGGTTGGTCCCATCTGGAGGCATTGGATAAGGTTGCCTGTATTGTAGGCCGACATGCGTTTTTTCTCTTGTGTGCATGTAAGTTACTAGCACAGTTTTAAGTTATCTTGATGTACTAATAACACTCTATGGACTGAATAAGTCTGAAATAAATGTTTTAAAGAATTTTTTACATAGCCTCCCCTATCAACCAGTGCTTCTGTCATCATGATCATTTTAGGGTTTTAATACATAGCAGTAAGGGGCAGTAATAAGACATTCAGTGGAAGGGTGGATTATAATATTGATCATTAATAATAAATATTGATCATTAATAATTTATTTTTTAGATTTCTTGCCTTTTCTTTTTCTATTTTTTTTCACAACTGTTTCTTCAATGTCCATTTTATCTTTGATCAATATCTAGATGAAGATTGTCAAAACTCAACGTTTTGTTATTTTCAACGTACGTAAATTGTATTTATATTTACAAAACTCCCGCTACGACGCGATAGTCATGACAATAATTTGAACTCTAAATAACGAATAAAAGATTTGATATTTATTTAGTAATTTGATCATTATTTTTAAAAGAAAGTAAACGATGACATTAAATTATCTACGCCTGAAATTTGTGTTTTATAGCAAATTAATCAGTCAGTCCTAAGCCTGAAAAAAGTATGAAGGGAAGATCATCTAGAAACCTAGGTAGGTAGTAAGTAAAGTCATCATAAAATGTTATCCAATTTCATTTGGTAAATTGCATCAAATTGTTCGTAAATTAACAGCGTACGTTAATAAAAGTGTTAAGGCGTTTATCGTTCATGCAAGTTGACGTTCGTAACACGTTAACTCGTTGACGAAATTAACTAGTTGATCAACTAGTTGACAAACGCAATTCAACGTTAACGTTTCGTTGACGGAAAAACCTTCAACGACTCATCACTAACAAATACGTAAATTAACAAACGTCAACGTCATCATAAGACGTCATCACGTCAATCTCCATCTCATTTTTTTTCATGACCCAAGCAAAGGTAATGTGTAGATTCAACCTTACAGGCGTTTTTGAATTTTTCGAGATTTCAAAATTATTTTTGACTAACTTGGAATACAAATTTTGTGAAAAGAAAAAATATGGGTCTCCTAGTTATCTAAGTACTATTTATTGAGCATAAAAAAACATAAGGCAAAAAAATTGAAATGTTGTGAATTACTGTAAACGCCCAATCCTAGTCATATTGAGTTGTTGTTTCTAATTAAAAAAGTGTTACTAGGATACTACACAAACCTTTATTAACTGATAACTACCTATATCTTGTAAAAATATACCACTATAATTATAAAATCATAAGATTTTCTTGAAGTACTTACGTAAAATTTTGTTTGACCAAAAAAAAAGGATTATTGATTGATTGTGATGTTATTTCGTGCAAATATTATCTACAAGGACGTATAATATGTTATAAACGAATATTCATCCACTTAACGTCGATTTTACACAAAAACTATTAAAATAAACAACATAGCATCATAACAAAACAGCACGCACTGCAGCTGCCATTAAGAATCGTAAAGTCTATTTTTAACTTTTTTTTTCCAATATTGCCAACCCATATTTTTCGTTTTGAATCATTTAGTCGATTAGTTTATCTACCGGACCATAGACTCAAACTGTTGCACAGGATATTAGACCGTATTTAACAGTAATAATAGAGGTTGAAACCGCGTGAATCGGGTGGTGACAAATGGAGACGGTGGTGCCTGACGGGACTGCGCGCCGGTATGTGACAAATGGAGACGCCGGGGATCGAACGGGTAACATTATCATCATTTATTTCACTGCTTGAATTGTTTTCATGACTTTTCAATGGCGTTGTTAATGAATCTATACTTGAAGTGCGTTTGTGTTTTTTCTTTTTATGTTTTGTTAAAGATGAAGCTGATGGTTCTTCTTGTTCTACTTTCAAGTTCGGGTAAGTCTCAATTTTCTGTTTCATCTTTTTCTTCTTCTTCACATCATCAGCAGTAAAATTTTCCTCAGAATTGTCAAAAATATCGTCTGCAGCCCTGAAAAATTAAGTTTGAAATGTAGTCCTGCATTTTTATTATACTTATCTGAGGGGAAAACCTGGCCAATTGTGAGCCTAGGTAGGTCTAGCCTAGCTAGGTATTCTGTGATCAAACTGGCTATGTATTATGTCTGATTACACCCTGCAGATGTTGACAGTTCTTTATACTGTTTTTGTTTATACTTTGTTCAGACAGCTTCAGGTCGTCGATGGTTCTTACATCAATGGACCTCTTGTTCCTTTGGTGAGCTCCTTCTATCTTGAGCTTGATCTTCTGTGAGCTATCTTTCTTTATGACCTTCCAACCCTTTAGATGAAAGTTTGCTCTTGCGTGAATCTCTTTAACTTCCTTTGATATCTTCTTAGCTTCAGCTGTAGACGCGAAGCTCTGTAGATAGTCGTCCATGTAATGGTTTCTGTTTATTGCCTTCACTGCTTCGGGATGAGTCGAGTCTTCTTGAATTCTTCTGCGTTCTTGTTCATTACATATATCGCCGTTGCTGGTGATGACGCTGCGCCGAAAATGATTGACGACATTCTATACTCTTCGGGCTTGTCTGTTTCATCTTTTTCTTCTTCTTCACATCATCAGCAGTAAAATTTTCCTCAGAATTGTCAAAAATATCGTCTGCAGCACTGAAAAATTAAGTTTGAAATGTAGTCCTGCATTTTTATTATACTTATCTGAGGGGAAAACCTGGCCAATTGTGAGCCTAGGTAGGTCTAGCCTAGCTAGGTATTCTGTGATCAAACTGGCTATGTATTATGTCTGATTACACCCTGCAGATGTTGACAGTTCTTTATACTGTTTTTGTTTATACTTTGTTCAGACAGCTTCAGGTCGTCGATGGTTCTTACATCAATGGACCTCTTGTTCCTTTGGTGAGCTCCTTCTATCTTGAGCTTGATCTTCTGTGAGCTATCTTTCTTTATGACCTTCCAACCCTTTAGATGAAAGTTTGCTCTTGCGTGAATCTCTTTAACTTCCTTTGATATCTTCTTAGCTTCAGCTGTAGACGCGAAGCTCTGTAGATAGTCGTCCATGTAATGGTTTCTGTTTATTGCCTTCACTGCTTCGGGATGAGTCGAGTCTTCTTGAATTCTTCTGCGTTCTTGTTCATTACATATATCGCCGTTGCTGGTGATGACGCTGCGCCGAAAATGATTGACGACATTCTATACTCTTCGGGCTTGTCTGTTTCATCTTTTTCTTCTTCTTCACATCATCAGCAGTAAAATTTTCCTCAGAATTGTCAAAAATATCGTCTGCAGCACTGAAAAATTAAGTTTGAAATGTAGTCCTGCATTTTTATTATACTTATCTGAGGGGAAAACCTGGCCAATTGTGAGCCTAGGTAGGTCTAGCCTAGCTAGGTATTCTGTGATCAAACTGGCTATGTATTATGTTTGATTACACCCTGCAGATGTTGACAGTTCTTTATACTGTTTTTGTTTATACTTTGTTCAGACAGCTTCAGGTCGTCGATGGTTCTTACATCAATGGACCTCTTGTTCCTTTGGTGAGCTCCTTCTATCTTGAGCTTGATCTTCTGTGAGCTATCTTTCTTTATGACCTTTCCGCCGACTGTTTCGATTGCAAGAGTCTCTCGTTCTCCTACAGCTCCGATCTTCTCGGCTACTTCTGCGTCTATGAGTGTGACCGTCGACCCTTCATCCAGCAGCGCTTTTTTTCTCAGAATTGTCAAAAATATCGTCAGCTGTCCATTGATATCGTCTGCAGCACTGAAAAATTAAGTTTGAAATGTAGTCCTGCATTTTTATTATACTTATCTGAGGGGAAAACCTGGCCAATTGTGAGCCTAGGTAGGTCTAGCCTAGCTAGGTATTCTGTGATCAAACTGGCTATGTATTATGTCTGATTACACCCTGCAGATGTTGACAGTTCTTTATACTGTTTTTGTTTATACTTTGTTCAGACAGCTTCAGGTCGTCGATGGTTCTTACATCAATGGACCTCTTGTTCCTTTGGTGAGCTCCTTCTATCTTGAGCTTGATCTTCTGTGAGCTATCTTTCTTTATGACCTTTCCGCCGACTGTTTCGATTGCAAGAGTCTCTCGTTCTCCTACAGCTCCGATCTTCTCGGCTACTTCTGCGTCTAAGAGTGTGACCGTCGACCCTTCATCCAGCAGCGCTTTTTTTCTCAGAATTGTCAAAAATATCGTCAGCTATCCATTGATATCGTCTGCAGCACTGAAAAATTAAGTTTGAAATGTAGTCCTGCATTTTATTATACTTATCTGAGGGAAAACCTGGCCAATTGTGAGCCTAGGTAGGTCTAGCCTAGCTAGGTATTCTGTGATCAAACTGGCTATGTATTATGTCTGATTACACCCTGCTTGCCTTTTCTTTTTCTATTTTTTTTTCACAACTGTTTCTTTTAGCTTTAGCTAGGTATTCTGTGATCAAACTGGCTATGTATTATGTCTGATTACACCCTGCTTGCCTTTTCTTTTTCTATTTTTTTTCACAACTGTTTCTTTTAGCTTTAGCTAGGTATTCTGTGATCAAACTGGCTATGTATTATGTCTGATTACACCCTGCGCATAAGCTTTAGCTAGGTATTCTGTGATCAAACTGGCTATGTATTATGTCTGATTACACCCTGCTTGCCTTTTCTTTTTCTATTTTTTTTCACAACTGTTTCTTTTAGCTTTAGCTAGGTATTCTGTGATCAAACTGGCTATGTATTATGTCTGATTACACCCTGCGCATAAGCTTTAGCTAGGTATTCTGTGATCAAACTGGCTATGTATTATGTCTGACACCCTGCTTGCCTTTTCTTTTTCTATTTTTTTTCACAACTGTTTCTTTTAGCTTTAGCTAGGTATTCTGTGATCAAACTGGCTATGTATTATGTCTGATTACACCCTGCTTGCCTTTTCTTTTTCTATTTTTTTTCACAACTGTTTCTTTTAGCTTTAGCTAGGTATTCTGTGATCAAACTGGCTATGTATTATGTCTGATTACACCCTGCGCATAAGCTTTAGCTAGGTATTCTGTGATCAAACTGGCTATGTATTATGTCTGATTACACCCTGCGCATAAGCTTTAGCTAGGTATTCTGTGATCAAACTGGCTATGTATTATGTCTGACACCCTGCTTGCCTTTTCTTTTTCTATTTTTTTTCACAACTGTTTCTTTTAGCTTTAGCTAGGTATTCTGTGATCAAACTGGCTATGTATTATGTCTGATTACACCCTGCTTGCCTTTTCTTTTTCTATTTTTTTTCACAACTGTTTCTTTTAGCTTTAGCTAGGTATTCTGTGATCAAACTGGCTATGTATTATGTCTGATTACACCCTGCGCATAAGCTTTAGCTAGGTATTCTGTGATCAAACTGGCTATGTATTATGTCTGACACCCTGCTTGCCTTTTCTTTTTCTATTTTTTTTCACAACTGTTTCTTTTAGCTTTAGCTAGGTATTCTGTGATCAAACTGGCTATGTATTATGTCTGATTACACCCTGCTTGCCTTTTCTTTTTCTATTTTTTTTCACAACTGTTTCTTTTAGCTTTAGCTAGGTATTCTGTGATCAAACTGGCTATGTATTATGTCTGATTACACCCTGCTTGCCTTTTCTTTTTCTATTTTTTTTCACAACTGTTTCTTTTAGCTTTAGCTAGGTATTCTGTGATCAAACTGGCTATGTATTATGTCTGATTACACCCTGCGCATAAGCTTTAGCTAGGTATTCTGTGATCAAACTGGCTATGTATTATGTCTGATTACACCCTGCGCATAGGGAATCCATTTGTAATGTTAATTAGTATTGTGGAATTGGGAAGCAATTTTGTATCAAATAGCGCCCTCTAGGAAGGGATACTGGAAATAAATTATTCTGTCAATCGTAGATCTTGTACGGTTGAAGTTAGTTTTTCCTGTCAAACATAGATGGCATTGTTTTCAACAATTTCTAAGATGCAATTTTGTAACCACTGGCGCCATCCAGGGTGGGATGATGGAGAAAGTATTCCGTAGATCGAAGAGCTTTTATCGATTCGTGAGCTAGTTTCTCCTGTCAAACACAGATGGCATTGTTCGCTACTAAGCTCAGATCAATCAACTCAGCCCATCGCAGTCCGCTGCTGGACATAGGCCTCTCCCAGACTGCGCCACAGCACCCTGTCCTCCGCCTTCCGCATCCAGTCGACCCCAGCCACCTTCTTTAGGTCGTCCGTCCATCTAGCGGGGGGGCGTCCTACACTACGCTTGCCGGTACGCGATCTCCACTCCAGGACTCGCCTGCTCCACCGGCCATCAGTCCTTCGACAGACATGGCCAGCCCACTGCCACTTCAGTTTGCTTACTCTGCAAGCT
This sequence comes from Amphipoea oculea, assembly GCA_945859645.1. NCBI lineage: Eukaryota > Metazoa > Arthropoda > Insecta > Lepidoptera > Noctuidae > Amphipoea > Amphipoea oculea. Next base: position 11,375,650 of record OX243886.1, on the reverse strand, counting down.
ATGTCGAAAACTCCGGTTCTTTTCCGGATAATTTCATTCCTGATTTTATCCTTCAAAGAGACTCCGAGCATAGCTCGCTCCATAGCACGCTGAGCGACCTTGAATTTATGGACCAGCCCGACCGTCAGTGTCCACGTTTCAGCACCGTATGTCATGACGGGCAGGACGCACTGGTTGAAGACCTTAGTCTTCAAACACTGCGGGATAGGCGACGAGAAGACTTGACGGAGTTTTCCAAATGCTGCCCAACCCAACTGGATCCTTCTGTCAGCTCAGATGTAAGCTCAGATGACTTGCAATATTTGAATAATTTCTTCGATAGGTGTTAGGTGCGTAAGTATATTTTATAAATCTTTCCTACCTTTTTAAAGGTTGAAAGTTTCCAGTTTCTAAAACGCTTTTCACTGTTCAGGCTTCGTTCTTGCTTGGCAATTCAAGCCAAAACTTCACTTTTGAACCAGATTGTTGTTGAAAAGTTTTCCACTTGTTTTTATTAACTTTTCTTTAGAATTTCTTGAGTACTACAACGTTTATCACCCTTATTTGTTTAGAACTTTGACTTATTGCACTTGTTTTCACAAATTAAGCGTTTAAACTATTTTTAAAGAATCTAAAATACACAGAGCTAATGTTTATTCACGCACAGTAGCGCCCTATCTCAATACTAAAACCTAAACCTAAAGCTGTCAGAGCCATTTATAATCTACGTCGCCGCGAATCTCTCAGGGAACTATTTAAAAGGATTAATATTATGACGGTACCTTGCCAATTCATTTATGAAAATATTATGTATGTAAGAAAAAATCTACATCTTTTTAATAAAATAAGCGATAGACATAACTTTAATACAAGAAATAAAGATAAAATACATCAACCATTTTTCAGATTAGCCAAAGTACATACATCTTTTATGGGGTACTGTGTTAAATGTTACAATAAAATACCTTGTGATATATTGCAATTAAATGAAAGAAAATTTAAAACTCACATTAAACGTACACTTTGTAAACAAGCATACTATAAATTAGAAGATTATATCCAAGATAAGAACGCTTGGAAACATGCTGGTCCCTGCTCCATAGGACAATCTAGAGTCTAGACAAAATCAAACTGGTTGCTAATTTAATTGTAAATTTTTTTATTCTTTTTTTTTTTTACATTTATTACTCACACCCTGACTTATTACTTGTATTTTGTTTTTTAATTAAAATCGTTTTGCTTGTACCATGTTTGTAAATATGTGAGCACCATGTATCTATCAGATAATTAATTTATATGTCGTGGATTCTGAACGGAACGTCAAGCTGAACCGACTTGGGTGTGTTCGGAAATGGAGGTTGGCAACACTGTGCAAGCAGTCTATGTCATTTTTGGAGTTTTGCGCGGGAAAACAAAAACGGTGACATATTACGGCTGTCAATGAAGGTGCCGATACTTTTACGAATCAGAAAAATAAAAGGTACGCTGTGTTACAAACGTGGTGAGCAGACACAGAACTCACGGACGTGCTGCCAACCTCGCGCCGACCTCGCCGCGTTCCGATAGGAATCCAGTTCCACCCGATTCGTGTGTGTGACTTTCAGATTGTTTGGTCTAATTAAAACTGCAGAGTGTATATTGAGTCTTACTTCGGCTACAACAATGGACGACGACCAGTCCGGCAACGAACGCCCACATTATCTTCCGTTATCAGAAGTGAGATTGAACCGCAATGGAAATCAGCGTGAAACGACCAGTAATGACGACGCAAAATGTCAGTTACTTATGGAGCAACAAAATCGCAATTTTATGGCCTTGATCGAAGCAATGAAGGTATCGTCGGTTAATAAAGATGTTCAGCTGCCCGAGTTCAACCCGGAAAAGGACAACGCTGATGCTCGCGCATGGGTTACGACTGCGGACATGTACAAGCAGGATGGCAGCGTCAGACGGCGCTGCACTCGTTGGATCTCCTGTGCGAGTAATCGCTGAGTAAGAGGAGGCAGTGACAGCGACAGCGAGTGGATTTCTGTACCATTAAGCCAGCTACAGATCTGTTGTCTACCGAATCTGGTGAGCCGTTTTCATTTTGTTTTGACTCTGGTACTGAGTGCTTTTCTGGTAAACAATAGCAAAAATTGTTGCAATGTTAGGTATAGCCCAATCTATTTTACAATGCATTTTTTTAAATACGCTCACGATAAGTTAAGAATGATGCCAGTAGGTTATGTACCAGTCGAAGTAGATGGTGATCACAGTGGTGATGAGCAAGCCTAAGTAGTGGTAACCACGCGAGTAGGGGTTCTCTATCGGCCGTAGTACGGTTGTGTGTCGTCACAGGGGTGATGTACACGGATGGATCCATGCGATGGATGTGTGACAGCAATGCGATTGCTGGTCGGCTAGAGAGCCGTGGCGTTAGAGTGGTTTACTCGTGTGTGGGTTCCCAGGTGTCTAAGGCTCTTAGTGAAAAAGTTTATTGTTAAGGTGGATAACGATGGTACATGGCTCTGGTTGATGATTTTCTCTTTGATTAGATGATTAGTTTGATTACATGGCTCTGGTTGAATCAAGTACGCTTATGAGGTTAGTGATGCAGAAAGGCTATAGTACATTGACCACTATTTATTTTGAGCAATTACAAATTTGGTTTAATTGACTTGTCTCCTTTGCTAAGTTCAGTTTAGTGGGCTGATATGTCACTCGACTTGAGTGATATATCGGCAGTGTTGTTCAATGGAGGCAATGTGTGGCAAAAGAGTCACTCGAAGGAGGTGGCACGGTTTATCGTCACTCGATGGAGGTGGCATGGTTTATCGTCACTCGATGGAGGTGGCATGGTTTATCGTCACTCGATGGAGGTGGCATGGTTTATCGTCACTCGATGGAGGTGGCATGGTTTATCGTCACTCAATAGAGGTGGCATGGTTTATCGTCACTCGATGGAGGTGGCATGGTTTATCGTCACTCGATGGAGGTGGCATGGTTTATCGTCACTCGATGGAGGTGGCATGGTTTATCGTCACTCGATGGAGGTGGCATGGTTTATCGTCACTCGATAGAGGTGGCATGGTTTATCGTCACTCGATGGAGGTGGCATGGTTTATCGTCACTCGATGGAGGTGGCATGGTTTATCGTCACTCGATGGAGGTGGCATGAGCTATTATCACTCGATTTAGGTGATAACGGCGACAGTTAATGAGAGGCGTAGATGATGACGAAACACTGTTCGTAACAAACGGAGTTGATTTTAATGAAAGGTCACTAAAAGATTATGTGAGGATTTCTTGTAGTCTGATTATGTAGTGTGTGAATACTGGTCAGTGGATCAAATGGGTCTCATCTCAATTGTGATGTTCTTTAATACGTTGTGAGTTAAGATGATGGTTATGAATAAACTTGTTAAGAATCAAGGTTGTTTGTTTGAGGTAAAGCCCAGTCGATTAACTGAATGGTATGCAGGATAGGCCGAGACGGGACTATCTCATTTATTGTCGTTGAGTTTTATTATTTTGAGGTACATCACACAGGGACGTGTGACGTGTCAAGATGGCCGTGTCGTGGATTCTGAACGGAACGTCAAGCTGAACCGACTTGGGTGTGTTCGGAAATGGAGGTTGGCAACACTGTGCAAGCAGTCTATGTCATTTTTGGAGTTTTGCGCGGGAAAACAAAAACGGTGACATATTACGGCTGTCAATGAAGGTGCCGATACTTTTACGAATCAGAAAAATAAAAGGTACGCTGTGTTACAAACGTGGTGAGCAGACACAGAACTCACGGACGTGCTGCCAACCTCGCGCCGACCTCGCCGCGTTCCGATAGGAATCCAGTTCCACCCGATTCGTGTGTGTGACTTTCAGATTGTTTGGTCTAATTAAAACTGCAGAGTGTATATTGAGTCTTACTTCGGCTACAACAATGGACGACGACCAGTCCGGCAACGAACGCCCACATTATCTTCCGTTATATATGTCATGGTTTCGTTTTTAATTCTTTTACCTATTGTGGTATAGTAATTTTATTGTAGGTGCATCGTCCTCACATGTTATTATATAATTAATGTACCCATGCAAAATATTGTACCTAAACATTTTAAAAGAGTAACGGTGGAGTTTCTTGCCCGTTCTTCTCCATACGAAAACTACCTTTTGGAATGGGCGAATCAATTCTATTTTAAGATAATTTTTGACGTTCAAAAGTGCCTTTTATGTGCATATTTGAAATAAATGCTTTGACTTTGACTTTGAATGTAAAATGTAATGATACTAAAACCTAAATGTAAAATGTAATGATACTAAAACCTAAATGTAAAATGGAATGCAATAGTTTCTTAATATTTAAAACCCATGTGACAAGTCTTCGTATTTAGTTTTTCTTTATTGTATTTTTATATTTTTCTATTTGTGTTCGATTTTTTATACAAAATTAAACGTGTTTGTCGGTGAAGTGTCTTGTCTTTCCATTACATTTCGCTACAGGACCTAGGATAGAAAACCCTCTTTCAGACGACCTTTTTTTAGAAACAACTCTACAATTCAACAAAACAATTTTTACATTTCTAAAAGCAATACATCACATTTTAAACCTCAAGTTTAAGACACGTATATTATAAAACGATAGTGCTGTCAAGTAGCAATGGTTCAGTGGTCGATAGTACAGTCAACCAGTGGTGCTTTGAAAATCGCTCTTACTGCTACGACATAAAGGTGCTCTCAATGTATGTAGGTAGCATGTCTAGACAGGATTATAGTGACACATAAAACTGTCCAGCATATAAATTGCTTTGTGAGTTTGTTTGAGAAACTGTAAGTACCTACGTGTGAACGATGTCTGCTTTTAGTGTGCGTACTGTTATAACCCTGACTCGCTAATAAATTAAAAATAAATATTTAAGAGAAGCGCATCCTGCACTTCTCAGCATTCCAATCTCAAGTATCACCGTTAAGGGCCTGTCGCCGTCGCCCAATTTTGAGGACACTTAAAACAGTCTCACTCCGTCATCCTAAAGAGTCACACACGTCCTAAATCCTAATTTTGTATATTGTTTTTAATATACATACATTAAGTAAAACAGTTTACTTATTTTAAAACCCTCCGTAAATGCACGGCCTAACATTGGTGGCAGCTTAAGGGATTTGAAAGTTAATCCCATGGTCCGTCTCCGTCCCGCCGAAGAATCACTCGGAAAAACCTGTGAAAATCAGTGAAAATCAACTAAAATCAGTGAAAATCTCATAAGAAAAGTGCAAGTGCCATTGTAAGTGCAAATAAAACTAAGTGTTACATCCATCCAGCCGTCACCTAGATGACCTAGACGGCACGATCAACAATTCCAGCACGCAGCACGCAGGAATGCAGCTAGCCCTCGCGCTCGCCTGCCTGTCGTGAGTCCTTCAAATATTATACAACGACGCTACACCGCATCTTCACACTAATACCTCATAATATTATGCGCAAAGCTCTGAAACCCGAAGAAATCCAGGAATCCCTGCAAAAACTAATTCCAGAAATGGACCTCAACAGCCTGTTCAAATTCGTCAAATCATACGACGGAACCCGGGAAACACTCAATTCATTTATTACCAACTGCAATAACGCTTATCAACTTGCCTCAGAATCACAAAAACCTATTTTGTTCAAATATATCCTAAGCCGACTTGAAGGGAAAGCGGAAGTTGTTTGCTCAATAAAAGAGTTCAGTACCTGGGAACAATTAAAAGAATTTCTTAAAACCCAATTTTGTGACAGGAAGCACTATGCCCATCTTCTTACTGAACTCCAAGAGAGCAAACAAAGTCCGCTAGAAAATGTTAACGAATTCGCTTTGAAAATCGAGACATGCCTCTCACGTCTGCTTACAGAAGTGTCACTATCCACTGCTAAAGCCAAAGAACTTCCCGGCCGTACAGCGGCAATGGAAGATTTAGCTCTCCATCATTTCACGATGGGTCTACTCCCGCGTATCTCTAACATGGTGAGATGCAGGTCTCCACAAACCCTAAACGAGGCCGTAAATTACGCTATCAACGAAGAGCGCATTCAACAGTCAATGTTTAAGAGAAATCAACCTACGGAAAACAAGTTTTCTAAACCAAATAAACCTGTCCCTCCGTCCCAACAACATCGTCCATCTAGTAATAACAGTCAACCCAATAAATCCGATATCTGCCGATACTGCAAATTCCCGGGGCACTCAATCGAAAATTGCCGTAAACGCGAATATAATAACAATCGTTTCCGTAATAATGAACAACCTTCTACTTCCGGTAACAAACCACCACAACGAGTAAATTTCGTTGAGGAATCAAACGAACAAGAGGACCCTGAATTCAACGATGAAACCGACAATGACCCAAAAAACTATTAAGTGGCTCGTATCGGTGTCGTGCGAGACACCACATACCACATCCATTAGACACCGCATCTACTAAATCCACTGAATCTACTAAATCTACTAAATCCACTGAATCTACTAAATCCACTGAATCTACTAAATCCACTGAATCTACTAAATCCACTGAATCTACTAAATCCACTGAATCTACTAAATCCACTGAATCTACTAAATCCACCGTATCTACTAAATCGACTGAATCTACTATATCCCCTGAATCTACTAAATCCGCTGTATCGACTATACCTACTGAATGTACTAAACTCACTGAACCTACTATATTCATTAAAATCCCTAATTTTACTAAATCCAAAAACACCGAATCTGATAAACAAAAAAAATCTGCAAACCCTAAAGAAATATTTGAAATTACCACTGATCCACGAAGAACCTTACTCCCGCATCTCCTTATCAACACTTCCGTCTCAGACTTACCATTATGCCTTTTAATAGACTCTGGATCAGCAATTAGTCTCATCAAGAAAAGCTGTATGCATAAAATCCCCAAACTCATAGCCGAACCTATAAACCTAAAAGGAATAGAGCCCGACCAAGGAACCACGGTAACCTTAGGTCATTTCCCACTTAAGTTACAATTATCCGACTCGCCTCGAAAGCTCGTAAATCACAAATTCCATGTAGTAGATAAAATACATCTCCCTTATGATGGCATCATCGGAAGCGATTTGCTAAACGCTTTCGGAGGTAACATCGATTATGTTAGCCAAGAGATCAGATTTAATAAATTACAAATACCAGTCCAATTTAACGAACCTATTTATTATATTCCAGCCAGATCTGAAATGGTAATAGAATGCTCCGTCTCCAATCCTGAAATAAAAGAAGGGTTAATCCTCGATCAAACGCAGCACAAAAACATATTGATATCAAACTGCTTAGTCAGAACAAAGAAAAATAATAGAGTCAACATAACTGTTGCTAATATATCTGACTCCCCTATACCACTTAAATCCAATTTGAATCTTACTCTGATTCCAGTCGAAATGCCCTCTGAATCCGTTCAATGTGACGAATATCCTATCAATACTATATCGCCTCAAAATACCTATTCCCGCACTAAAGAAGTGCTTAAACAACTCAGAACGTCTCATTTAAACTCCGAAGAAATAAACGTCCTTCATCAAACCTGCTCTAATTACTCAGACATATTCCATCTACCCGGTGACCCATTAACGACAACGAGTGCGCTACAACATGAAATCAAAACAACAAGTAACGCACCGATCCACGTTAAATCCTATAGATTTCCTGAATGCCATAAACAAGAAGTTCAAAAACAAATTACTAAAATGCTGAACGAAGGCATCATTAAACCTTCTATGTCCCCATGGTCCGCACCCATTTGGGTCGTCCCAAAAAAATTAGATGCTTCCGGCCAACGAAAATGGAGAGTTGTCATAGACTACAGGAAGTTAAACGATGTCACAATCGGAGATTCTTATCCTATTCCCAACATCACTGAAATACTAGATCAACTCGGAAAATTCAAATACTTTTCAATTCTAGATCTAGCTTCTGGATTTCATCAGGTCAAAATATTACCTGAAGACGCAGCTAAAACTGTGTTCAGCGTACCACAGGGACACTTCGAATTTGAGCGAATGCCCTTTGGTCTGAAAAACGCCCCGTCAACATTCCAGAGGCTCATGAACTCCGTCCTATCAGGACTACAAGGAATCCGATGCTTTGTCTATCTCGACGATATCGTTATCTACTCCTATGACCTAGATTCCCACATCAAAAATCTAGAATTAGTGTTCCAACGTATCAGAGAATTTAATCTTAAACTGCAACCCGACAAATGCGAGTTCCTTCGAAAAGAAGTTTCCTACCTCGGTCACCAAATTACTGATGACGGTGTAAAACCTGATCCTGAAAAAATCAAAGCCGTATCCAATTTCCCGATACCTAAATCCGCGAAAGACATAAAATCATTCCTAGGTCTCATGTCCTACTACCGAAAATTTATACCCGACTTTTCTAAATTCGCTAAACCACTAACATCCCTTCTGAAAAAGGACATTCCATTCGTATGGCAAAATGAACATCAACTTGCTTTTGAAACTTTAAAAACTAGACTCATATCCCCACCTCTACTAGCATATCCAGAATTTTCTAAACAATTCATACTCACGTGTGACGCGTCTAACTACGCGATAAGTGCTATACTCTCTCAAGGAGAAAATGGTAAAGAGAGACCTATAGCTTACGCGTCTCGTACCCTTACTAAAAGTGAAATCAATTACAACACCACTGAAAAAGAATTACTAGCAATCCTCTTTGGTTGTAAAACCTTCAGGCCATACCTGTATGGTCGCAAATTCCAAATCGTTACCGATCACCGTCCATTAAAATGGCTCTTTAATCACAAAGACCCCTCCAGTAAATTACAAAGATGGAGATTAAAACTAGAAGAATATGAATACGAAATTATTTATAAGAAGGGAAAACTTAACTCCGCTGCAGATGCACTATCTAGATATCCAATATGTACATCAGCCCCTGTAAATGCAATAAAAACCGAACATTTAGAATCCATCCCCGTCCTTCCTGTATCAAATCCCATAAATATTAACAATCCTACTTCCCCGAAAGCAGGCACCTCACGTGCTAATCCTTTAGATTCACCGCTCCCGCCTAGTTCTTTTAATCCTGATCGTTATAACTTACAAAACCTCGAAAACTCTGAAAACTCGCCTTTAAACCTACCAAGTACTGATGTGTATGAAAATTCGTACTCCGATTTCCTGAAAGCTACATCTAATAAAAAATATACTTTCAACACTATAATACACGAGTATACAAACCCTCTACTATCTTCAAATTCAAAAGTCATCATTATTCCTACATCCATTGATCTTGACGAGTCGAATCCTTATATTGAAGAAATCCTTGCTTACTATAGCGACGCCTCTGATCTAATGAATAGAGAAAGAACACTGTATTCCTTTCAAAACCTCAAATCTAAAGGTAAATCATATTACTTAATTTTCACTAAAGTACATCACTTTGATGACCTTCCATATCCAGATTTATTCAAATCTTTGAAAAACCTAAGAAACGAATTATTAGTAGGATGCGATGAAACTCCCAAAGAAATTGCTATTTCAGATTTCAAAGATTCCTTCGTCAAACTTTCATACGCTAAAACATATAATATTCTAGCTTATGTTTTCCACAATACGAATATTAAGATTAATATTTACAAAAATACTATCATCTTTCCAGTCCCAAGCGAAATTCCTAAAATCCTAAAACAAAATCATGACTTACCCGTAGCCGGACATGTAGGTCAATCACGCATGTACAACCGTATCAGAGAACGATACTATTGGAAAAACATGAAAAGCGACATACAAAATTATGTGAAGAAATGTTCCCAATGCCAACTCAACAAAGCTCTTCGCCAAACCAATCGAGCTCCTATGCAGATAACTTCTACATCAACTGCGCCTTTTGAACGCATTAGCCTCGACATCGTAGGTCCGCTTCCTGAAGCTGGAGAATTCAAATTCAAATACATACTAACCCTTCAGGACGACTTGACAAAATTCTCCTTTGCTTACCCCATCTCTAATACTTCAGCCGAAGAATGTTGTGAATGCCTTGTCCACTTTATCTCCTTATTCGGTATCCCTAAAACTATATTGACTGATCAAGGTACTAATTTCACAGCTGATTTGTTTAAAAAGACCTGCGAATTCCTAAAAATAAAACAACTGTGGTCAACACCCTATCATCCCCAAACACAAGGAGCTTTAGAAAGAAGTCATTCTACTTTAAAGGAATATTTTAAATCATATGTTAACAACGACCAAACCGATTGGCATAAATATGTTTACACAGGAATCCTTGCATACAACACTAACGTCCATACGACTACTCAATTCATGCCCTATGAACTACTGTTCGGTCATAAACCTTATTTACCAGATTCAGTCTATGAACTAAACCCTACCAACACCTACCACGACTACATTAAAATGTTAAGTCACCGTTTGAAACTGTCCCATAATAAAGCTATAGAAAATATAACTAAATCCAAAGAGACATCGAAAGAATATTACGACAAACGGTCCCGACCTGTCACTTATAAGGCTGGTGATATGGTTTACTTAAAAAACCACTTAAGAATGCGGAAAGCATTGTCACCTGTGTGGAAAGGTCCCTACAAAGTAGTAAAAGTCCACGGGAACCACACACTTTCTCTACTAATCAACAGAAAACATGTCAAACATCATTACGATGAAGTAAAATTAGCTACCGATATAGATATCACCTAGGTTATAAGTAATCCTATCTTTCTACTTTTATTTAGTGTTAAATTAGTTAAGGACTTATATATGAATAAATACTCTCTTACAGTGTGACAGCATTATGCTATGGTTTGCAAAACGCTCAGAACATTATCAATATTTCAAGCACTAAGATGAGAATGACAACAAACTCAGAGAAAACCACTCTAATCTGTAAATCCGCGATCTGTAGCTTAAATAAGTCAATCATAAAATTAATAAAAACTAGAAAGCCCTCAACACAGTAACAGAAAACCTTTCTTCCCACGTTGATAATATCACAGCCGTTACAAATGTTTTAGCACTTAAAGCCACTCTACAAAACTCGTTAAATGTGCTCTAGTCAAGCGTTTTAAGCCTCTCCTATAAATTAGAAGATATTGTTAACTCCATCCTGTTCGCAAACTCGAACACTCGATACACCCGTCAGTTCTATCACCAAAAAAAAATCTGTATTACGACCTGGTCGAAAATATTAAGAACTTGCCTAAATACACAGAATTCCCAACGGAGCTAAGTGGCTTAAACACTTAAATAAATCTGTCAGAAATTGTAAGTTATATTTTAGATGATAAGCTTGTATTCCTTTAGTTTTGATAAGCCAATATAGTTTGTATAAGAATGTTTCTGTGCGTGTAACTCATAATGTATCTAAATCCTATGCACTAATTTTCCACATAGCCACATACATAGCTTTATGTAAAGATAGATCTAAGTTTATAACGCTAGATAAATTAAGTGTTTGTAAAATTGTTACTAGCTTGTACACACTTGTAAACAGATTAAAGAACTTAGTACTCAAGATAACCCCATTTGTGAAAGCAAAATATCCGAATATACTATCCTAGGCACATGTATACTAACACTAAGACCTAATTGTAAAGGATACTGTAAAAAAATATAAAACTAATAAGTATGAAATATCTTAGATCAATTCTTAATTATATTTACTCCAATTTTAACTTAATCTATGATTCATGTTGTAATATGACTGTCTAACTTTAATAAACTTAATTATACCTAATCAGAATCTACCGAAGATTCCTAATGTGAATACCGATAACCTAGATATAATTAACCATAGGATTGCTAAAATCCTAGAAATAGCTAAGAACTTTAACATTAATGAAACACCTAATGTATTTCTATCATACTCTATTGTTTTATTTACATTTATGTTTACATGTATTTTTGTCATGTTTTTATTGTACCATTACTGTAATAGGAAATGTATGGCTCTTTACAAGAAATTTAAACACAGTCAAATAATAGATTAATCTAAAATTAATCATTTCAACACCGATAACCCGACCGGCGAAAACATAATTCAATTAACACGTCATACGCCGCGTCTGACAACAAATTACAAACCATTTTTTTTGTAAACTTCGCTTTTAAGAGGCGTAAGTTTCCACTTAAGCAGGGGGTTGTTATAACCCTGACTCGCTAATAAATTAAAAATAAATATTTAAGAGAAGCGCATCCTGCACTTCTCAGCATTCCAATCTCAAGTATCACCGTTAAGGGCCTGTCGCCGTCGCCCAATTTTGAGGACACTTAAAACAGTCTCACTCCGTCATCCTAAAGAGTCACACACGTCCTAAATCCTAATTTTGTATATTGTTTTTAATATACATACATTAAGTAAAACAGTTTACTTATTTTAAAACCCTCCGTAAATGCACGGCCTAACAGTACGCGCAGCGGAATGTTGTTGAATTTAAAGATTTTAATTATGCAGATATTTAGTGTATGACGTCGTATAATTGTGTATGGTAAAAAAAAATTTGTGCACGCAACCATTGTGGAGAAATTCACCAAAAACTGATTCCGCTGGGCGAACGTTGTCCTGGCGGAACTTTTTTTAATCCATAGACTTTAGAAGAAAAGAGATGTGTCCAAAAATTTGTGTGTAATTGTGTATGTATGAATAAAACTAGTGCATGCATAAACTTCGGAGAAATTCAAGTTTCCGCTACGCGAACGTTTGGCCATTAGCTAGTTTTCATATAAAGCGCTTACATAGAGAGCTGTAGATTTTACATACATTGTTTTGAATTTGTTTATATTTGTTTAAAAAACAGATTTAGAAAAAATCGTAGGGCTTAAAAGATAAAAATATAAACGTAAAATACGCTTATTAGGTCTTAGTTCTTAAAGTATGCACTTTGGGGTCTAGATTTTCACGTTTATACAAACCTTGTAAGTGTCTGCAACATGTTGCCAAGTATCAATGATGTTCCGTTAGTAATTAAAGAGTTATAGGACAAATTTACCATGAATAGATCACTGTTTACAAAGCAGTCAAATATCACGACGTTCTAAATGAATTGCATGGTAATATGTATGTCAATAATTAGTGTATTCATTCAACTATTCTTATGCAAAATTTCATGTCATTAAATTCAGTAATTAAAGAAAAACAATTATAATACTGACGAAGCATCGGAAACCTACATAACCCGACCAAGTTCGGATGGCTACCAAAAAGCGGCCGTGCCATATATCTAAGAAACGTTCTTAACCTTCCAATATAGTATTTATTAATATGGTACAGTTGCATACACAAGCGTTAGGAAAAAATAAAACAATTGCATTTCTTGAAAGAAAAATATTTTTTTAATAATAACGCCACTATCTACGATCAAAACAAATCTTCAATTAACAAGTACTTCTCTATTTAAATATCCGCGTACAAAAATATTTTTAATTACATATACTTAATTATGTAATTATAATAACGTTAACAAACGCTTGCAATAACAGCAATAGACTTAAATGTGTTTTAACTAAAATAGATTATGAACTAGCTTTTGCCCGCGACTTCGTTCGCGTGGATGACGAAACTTAGGGTAAGTATAATATTTCGAGCTTCAATAAAAATTAAAATCACATCACATAACTAACCTATTCAGTTGATCCGTGATCCTGATTCCTGATCCGTGAAATCTTCAATAGAAATTAGCTGTATGAATTTTATTTGTCTTAAATAATATATTTAGATTATATCTCAAGTCTCAAGCGCATACTTAAATAAAGTACCTACGTAAATAGTACCTACTTTCTGTCATAGTCAAATACATTTAAAAAAGTAGGTGTACAAAAATAAATGACCTGTAAATTATATCGAAACAACAATTGTGTTATCACCTATACCAATTCAATACCGGTATTATACTGTAAATTTTGGGATGTTACCTAAATATATTGCACGGCCGCTTTTTTGTAGCCATCCGAACTTGGTCGGGTTATGTAGGTTTTCGATGCTTCGTCAGTATTATAATTGTTTTTCTTTAATTACTGAATTTAATGACATGAAATTTTGCATAAGAATAGTTGAATGAATACACTAATTATTGACATACATATTACCATGCAATTCCTTCAGAACGTCGTGATATTTGACTGCTTTGTAAACAGTGATCTGTTCATGGTAAATTTGTCCTATAACTCTTTAGTTACTAACGGAACATCATTGATACTTGGCAACATGTTGCAGACACTTACAAGGTTTGTATAAACGTGAAAATCTAGACCCCAAAGTGCATACTTTAAGAACTAAGACCTAATAAGCGTATTTTACGTTTATATTTTTATCTTTTAAGCCCTACGATTTCTTCTAAATCTGTTTTATAAACAAATTCAAAACAACGTATGTAAAAATCTACAGCTCTCTATGTAAGCGCTTTATATGAAAACTAGCTAATGGCCAAACGTTCGCGTAGCGGAAACTTGAATTTCTCCGAAGTTTATGCATGCACTAGTTTTATTCATACATACACAATTACACACAAATACACACAAATTTTTGGACACCTCTTTTCTTCTTAAGTCTATGGATTAAAAAAAGTTCCGCCAGGACAACGTTCGCCCAGCGGAATCAGTTTTTGGTGAATTTCTCCACAATGGTTGCGTGCACAAATTTTTTTTTACCATACACAATTATACGACGTCATACACTAAATATCTGCATAATTAAAATCTTTAAATTCAACAACATTCCGCTGCGCGTACGCACACCTGCTTTTAATTTCATGAAAATGTTGTTGAAAAGAAGCTGAGAAATTTTTTACACTTGAAAAAACACTTTATTTTTTCACGTCTGTTTTCGCCCAAGGCATTAAGCAGAGGTCACCGGCAACATAAGCATAAATCAGCCTTTAAATGTTTCCACTGTTGGGGCACATACCTTCTCTCTTGGAGAGGGAACGGGCCATAATCCACCACGCGGGCCCATTGCGGGTTGGTGGATGTCACAGGTCTTCGATTTCTTTTTTTAGGTTTCCGTACCTCAAAAGGAAAAACGGAACCCTTATAAGACCACTTCATTATCTGTCGTCAGACTCTTAGATCTTTACCAATATTGAAGGAAAAACCTCATAGCTTTGCATAGAAAACCCTCCCATATAGAAGTTGGTAGCTTTTACACGTAAAATTAACTTACGAATCTATTTATATGATGCCCAGTTTGATATTAAAAATGCTACCATTGGTAAGCACAGCGAATTCGTACGGTTCGTTCGTTCGATACCTAGTTCGGTTCCTATAGGAACAGAGCATAAACTACACACATCAAAAGTGTCTGGGGATCAACATATATTTTTGCAATAACTTTTCTCCTGATTGATATTAATTAAAATTTTCTTTAAGGATTCATCAAATAAAGTGTTTTCGTTTGTCACAGTAACGATAAACCAAGTCACCTTTGCATTAATAAAGAAATTTGCCATTTTCCTAATAAAGGGATTTTTGACATTTGAACCACTAACACAAAAGTTCGAAAAAAAGACTGAAATAACAGTTTTCTTTAAAATTTTATTGGGTAACATAAACAATTAATAATCCGTGTTTCTACCGCGAACACTAACAACACAAGAACATCGGTTTGGCATACTCAAAATGAGTTCATCCAAATCACGCTGTGGAATGGCCGCCCATGTTCGTTGCAACAACAAAAAAAGGTCTTCTTGCGACTGGATACCCTCCATATTCGGCAGAGCTCTTCTCTGTAGCATATCCCATGCATGCTCAATCGGGTTCAAGTCTGGCGACTGAGCAGGCCAGGGCAGGACATTGATGTTAGCTGCGGCGAGAGTCTGTCTTACAACTCTTGCGGTGTGCGGTCGTGCATTATCATGCATTAACTGAAATAAGGGACCGATTTGCACTTGTAGAGGAACGATGACGTCTGATACAATCGTCTCAGCATAAATTTGAGCGTTGAGGTTGCCTCTGATCCAAATCAACTCAGTTCTTCCGCCGATCCAAATACCCGCCCATACCATGATGGTTCCACCACTATAAGGATGGACTTCCTGGCAGGATTTTAATCGCTGTTGGCGTCCAGGGGTTCTCCAGTGTCGTATACGTCTTGTATCCGGTCTCATACCAAAACGAGACTCATCAGAAAAGCACACGAAACGCCATTGTTCTTCTGCCCAATTTCTGTGTTCAAGAGCCCATTGATATCGAATCCTACGATTGTGCATTGCTATAGGTGGTACCCGTAGCGGTCTTCGGGAATGAAGGTTCACTTCATGCAAGCGGTTTCTGACTGTTTGGTCGCTAATTAAGTTCCCTGAAGAGTGATGAAGCCTCACGGCTAACATCATGGCGGTTATTGTTGGAGCTCTTCGAGTTAAGATTTGAATGTATCGGTCTTGTCTCCGTGTGGTGCAGCGATACCGTCCTCCATGGCGCTCAGCCACGGTACCAGTGCTTCGGTAACGTGTCCAAAGTCGACTGATAACACTCTGACTTGTATTCAGAGCTAAAGCCACAGTACGTTGCCGGGAACCAGCTTCTATCATTCCCACGGCTCTGAGCATTTCTTCCCTGCTTAAATGACGTCGCCGCTCCATAATAACGTTGGTTTTAATCAGTAGTAGGGAAACAGTAGCACTAATAATGTCTTCAATGCGTTGTATGTTTTTATAGGGAAAATATTGACAGCTGATTTTCATCTTTTACTCGAATTTGATTCACAGTTCCTGATTCAAATTATGAAATGCACCAAAAAGGATCCATATAAATTTATAAAATCATAAATTTATTACAAAGCCACATCTCAATCTCAAGAAATCCGCATAAAAATGCTTGATCCCTAGACACTTTTGATGTGTGTAGGTACTGTAGAGGTTCTCTCTTTTGAAATACAGGCCAGTCTTATTAGGTTTGACATGTAAAAAATAAGATGGGCTAATTTTATGTAAGTATTTAATGTGAAAACTCCAAAAATAATATCATATGAAATCCGATAGGAGTTAAATAGCTCCCTTCGGAGATTAGCTGTAATAGATTTTAAAATATATTGTTTGTAGGCTTGGATAGCCACTACCTCATCATCTGCCTAGCCTTTTTCCAACTATGTTGGGGTCGGTTTCCAGTCTAACCGAATGCAGGTGAATACATGGAACGACTGCCTATCTGACCTCCACAACCCAGTTACTGGGTAATACACAGACCTTTCCCTGGTTTTATAGCCACTATCTGCCACCAATAAATTACTCTTCTAATAAATGAGGTTGAGGTTCTATTTATTTAACATAGTCTACTGTCTCCATCAATAGGTACTGCTCCAAAATCAAAAACCACGGATCGAGAAGGGTCCCGGACTTAGGCTGGATTAAATTAAACACCTATTTAAACTTCCTACCCACCTGTGCGGCACGAAATAGAAATGTACAGAAGGTCAGTTCCGGCGAGTGAAAACATACGCGGACACCTTTGTGCTCACTAGTTCCTTTAGCAATTCCTTTAGCAGTTCCTTGGATCAGTAGTTCCTTAGCAAAAGCTAAAGGAACTACTGAAACTAGATAGTTCCCTTAGCAGTTCCTTTGAAGGAACTACTGAGAACTTTTGGATCAGTAGTTCCTTTGCAAAAGCTAAAGGAACTAACAGACACGCTACACTTAGGCATCTAAGGCACCTGTACCACCGCTGAAGAGGAAGCGACAACGATTTTCTCGGTCAAGAAATGTACAAAAGATTGTAGGTCTCGTGTAAGTTAAAGAGAGATAAACAGGTTGTGGCGTAAATAGTGGCCCACCGTTTAGGATTCGATATACTAGATAATTTACTATATAAAATATTACAATTTTAACCATTTACTCCTTTTTTAACAAAATAAATAAATTAATTTTTAAAACTACTTTGAGTAAGCTTTGATATGATAATTCTCTATGTTTTAAACAAAATTCCATTGAATAACTCCTAAGGGGCCATCTCCACGAGCGAGAGAATCGCGACGGATCCGTGCTTCTGTCGTCGGGTCGTCTCCACGAACGAGCGATTATTCTGCCAGCGTATCGTCGCGACTGGTAACGGAATCGCCGCGTGCCCGCGACGACTCGTAACGGAATCGCCGTGTTTCCGCGACGAGGTGTTGTGCAATAGTTTTGTTGAAAGAGTTCAGTTAGGTGCCAGACGAGAGCGAAATAAGTAGTGTCTCAGTCAATAAATTAATTATTTATTATGGATGTAGTGTTCTGGGGTGCTTGTGCAAGTACGCTAGTGAATATGCAGTTATTGTTATTAAGAAAGGAAAAAAAGCGCCGTTGGTGGACACATCCTATGTTACTACGTCTTGAAAGTCATGGACATTTCCATGTGAATTGTGATTGGTTTGAAGATGAATATTTAATGCCAATTCCTATTTTCGATGAACTGTTAAGTTTACTTTCAAGAAACATTGACAGCGCGTCCGCCGCGCGCTCGCTGCGAGAGTGCCACGTTCTGCGGCGAGCGCGCGGCGTGCGCGTTACCAGTAGCGGCGATACCGCGGCGATACGACGACGTTTCGCGCGCACATTGCCACTCGTCGCATCGCCGTGTGGAGACGCGTTCATAGAGAGTGTATAGAAATACGTGGCACGACGATATTATCGCCGCGATTCTCTCGCTCGTGGAGACAGCCCCTAAGCGTTACGCCGTGATGTCGAAAAAAGGTAAAAAAAAATAGATATAACTTGGTAAATTTTAATTTTTTGTATCGAGAAAGATTCGTGTATTTTTTTTACACGATACTAGACCAAAAATTCAAAAAACATATATCAAAATGTTAAATCCCTATTCCACATACTTAACAAGTAACACGAAATAGAAAAACCACATTTTTTTTCAACATATCACCTTAAACACATATCAGTCGCGAGTGCGCTTTCACTTATAGCCCATACAGACTCACGGCGAGAAGTCTCAGCGAGATGTTTTGCCGCGACTTCTCGCGAGAACTCGTAACTATCCTCACTCACGATGTTTCTCACTTACGTTCTCGTCCTTGGTACTATGTGCAGCGGCCTTGGTACTATGTGCAGCGGCCTTGGTACTATGTGCAGCGGCCTTGGTACTATGTGCAGCGGCCTTGGTACTATGTGCAATAGCCTATTACAACCTCGTTAATATCAGATGGAAAGCAAAGAAAAATAGAAGACCCGGACGATAGTGGATGATACAAATTCACCAAAATAGAACGAGGTTGGACATTGCTATTGTTCATCAAAACATGTGATATTCACTTCCTAGTTCGTAGTGAGACGAAACAAGAATATGATAGTGTTTACTTTTCTCGCCCGAGAAATTCTTTGTAGCGGGCTAAAATACCGACACCGATCGGAGAATGGGCGAGCGCGAGAAAAAAACGTAGAGAAACCTCTCACTTTCACGCTTCTCGGGTGTTCTCGGGGTTTCTCGCCGTGAGTCTGTATGGGCTATTAAACATGAAGCGTGTCTATGTATGCGTAAGCTTTTGTGCTCGTTGTATGTTGCCGGTCTTCTGTATTTATACCTTTAGTGTACCCGGTCTGTGGTTGTACCAACCATAGTACATATTTCATTGCGATCCTACTTAATCCCAGAGCTTTCGCGATCGGGTTGGATCCCGTTGCTCGTAATTAGGTCAATAGATTTAACGTTTTAAAATCTTTTCTGGTTTACGTATAGTGAAAATGTTTACGTTGAAATAAATCTACTGTTTCATACAAAAGTGTAATAACTACGCGGTCAAAATGTATGGAACAGCAATTTTTTTTATAACTGACTAGCAGCGCCCCGCGGTTTCACCTGCGTAAATGTCGATCCCGTGGAAATATCGAGATAAAAAGTAGCCTATATGTTAATCCAGGGTGTCAGCTACCTCCATACAAAATTTTATCAAAATTGGTCTAGCGGTTTGAGCGTGAAGAAGTAACAAACACACACATACTCCCAAACTTTCGCCTATATAATATTAGTGTGACTAGCAGTGCCCCGCGGTTTCACCAACATACGTTTCCCGTGGGAATATCGGGATAAAAACTATCCTATGTCCTTTCCTGGGACTCAAACTATCTCTATACCAAACACCTAAATCGGTTCAGCGGTTTAGGCGTGAAAAGGTAACATATAGATACACTTTCGCATTTATAATATTATACTAGCTGCGCCCCGCGGTTTCACCCGCATAAGTATCGATCCCGTGGGAATATCAGGATAAAAACTATCGTATGTCCTTCCCCGGGACGCAATCTATCTCTCTGCCAAATTTTATCGAAATCCGTGCAGTGGTTTAGGCGTGAAGAGGTAACAAACAGACACACTTTCAAATTTATAATATTGTAAGTATGGATTATAGTAGGAAGTAGGACGAACAATTTCAACGCAGAAAGAACCATGTAGGTACTGAACCTATGGTAACAGGTTGCGCCTCGAAGTCCCTGCCACGCTGTATGTCCTTCTAGGTCTAGGGCGTTCCCTCGCGGCGGTTCCACTCACATCCGCCTTGTAATGTACAGACTGAGCACATCAAGCTGCTACAATCTGTCAAATATTTTAAACTTTATCGCTACAGCATAAGGTTCAAAGTTGATTGGGAAAATGTAACAGTTTCGGGTAGCTTGATGTGCTGGCATCTGTACATACCTTTATATTAAGTGCCTACCCACTTCATAACAAAAAGGTCAGTGTCAAAATCTCATTAGGGACGTCAAAGAAAAGTAATTAACTCAACTTTTCACAGCACTGAACAAAATAATATAAAACAAAATGAGAGCAAAGTGCAGTGGGCAACAAAAGTTTCAGCCAACAAGTTCAAAACGTCCGTCAGTTACAGTGAAGGCAAAACTTTTGGGGCCCGTTGTACAGTCAGCAACAAAAGTCGATTAACGCTTTAGTTTTTATAAATCTTAATTGTGCTTATGACCACACGACTGAAGTGAAACTTCAAACGTATTTGGCTATGAGAAGAGAGAAAGAAAATTTGCGCGCGCACTGCTTTCTCTTGCTTATATCCCCCACTCAACTCCCGTTCGCCTCGCCCGATCACACTTTTCGTAACGCCTACGTCACGCGTTCGCCAGCTTACTCCCCAAGTCAGGCGTGCGTAAAGAAGTTTCACTTAAAAAAATCGGAACAGAAGTAAAATTTAAACGATAATAACTTTTAGCTATTATACAATATTTTGAAAAGCAGTTTATCGAAGCATTTTGTATCAATTTTGATGAGGTGCAAACTTGACAGTGTATAGAGGTATGAGGAACAGGGTGTAAAGATCACTCAACCTCCATAGAAAAAGGAGGATCCTCCGACCAGACGGGCAGTTGCCCGCCAGACACAACACCCGTCTGGTCGGAGGATCCTCCCTTTTCTATGGAGGTTGAGTGAACTTTACACCCTGTTCCTCATACCTCTATAAGTGTTAATGAACTTTTGTTGCTGACCGTACAACATTTGACTCCATCTACATGAATGTAAAAGTTGCAACTACATAGAAATATTGGAGCAAAGAACTTTCTTTCTTTCTTTTTAGGGTTCCGTAGTCAACTAGGAACCCTTATAGTTTCGCCATGTCTGTCTGTCCGTCCGTCCGTCCGTCCGTCCGTCTGTCCGTCCTCGCTTAATCTCTGTGACCGTTAGCACTAGAAAGCTGAAATTTGGTACCAATATGTATATCAATCACGCCGACAAAGTGGTAAAATAAAAATTAGAAAAAAATGTTTTATTAGGGTAGCCCCCCTATATGTAAAGTGGGAAGTGATTTTTTTTTTATTTCAACCCTAACGTGTGATATATTGTTGGAAAGGTATTTAAAAATGAATAGGGGTTTACTAAAATCATTTTTTGATAATGTCAATAATTTCGGAAATAATCGCTCCAAAAGTAAAAAACAATGTGTCCCCCCCCCTCTAACTTTTGAACCATAAGTTTAAAAAATATGAAAAAAATCTGAAAAGTAGAACTTTATAAGGACTTTCTAGGAAAATTATTTTGAACTTGATAGAAACAACAGTTTTTGTACAAAAAAGACAAAAAGTTGTACAAAATCATTTCTGGACTAAGTTCGTAGTATAATCGTATATGCAAGCATTTTATTTTAACTTCGTTTACATATTTTATTATCCTGAACGTATCTTTTTTCAAACATAAAAAGAATTATTAAAATCGGTTCTCACAATCTAAAATTACCACCGAAAACTTCTGGCACGTCTATGTATTAATTAGTAACCCAATTCCCCGAGAGATGGCGCTGTAGGTACTTATTACATTGGGTCGGGTATTATCGAATTGTACAGACGCTAGCACGTCAAGCTACCCCAATCTGTCAGATTTCTTTGATAGATTTTCAACTTTATCACAAAGTAATAAGGTTCATATTCAATTGGGAAAATTTGACAGATTGGGGTAGCTTGATGTGCTGGCCTCTGTACGTGGGAACACTTATTGTGACGGACGGGAAACTACGGAACCCTACACTGAGCGTGGCCCGACACGCTCTTGGCCGGTTTTTTTCCTACTATAGGTACAACATCAGCCTATAATGTTCCCACTGCTGGGACACAAGTCTCCTCTCAGTGAGAGGCAGTGGGCCGTAATCCACCACCCAGGCCCAGTGCGGGTTGGTTAATGTCACATGTTTTCTAATTTTTGGTTTTAGGCCTTGCCGGTTTCCTGACGATGTTTTCCTTCACCGTTTTGAGAACAGTGGTGATGAAATAGTTTACACAAAGTAAAGCGCCTGTCTGGGTGCAAACCTACGGCCTACAACTTGTAATTCGCGGCCGTTACCACTGGGTCACCATTGCTCTCGCTTCTACTATAGGTACCTTCACTTTTCCTTTGGAGAATCAGGCACATTGTAACTTTAATAAAGTTATTTTACGGAGTGGCATTGATACATTATCACCAGTGTTTTATACGGAGCGACAGCCTATCTGACCTCCACAACCCAGTTACTGAGCAATACGATACCCCTTGGTAAGACTGGTTGTCAGACTTTCGGGCTTCTGACGACCCGTAACGACTGTCAAAGATCCATAAATGACAGCCAGGAACAACGGCTTAGCAGGCTTTCCGAGGCGTGGAGGGATCTCGGTATGTAGAAATGGTCACCCATCCACGGACCTACCGCGGCAATCGTAGCTTAACCTAATTGGTCGACCTGTGCGGCTGGTATTACTTATCCAATACTATTACTTAGCAAATAAATGATACCTACTAGCATAAAACTTACTTTAATATTTTACATACCTACGCATAAAAAGTGAAATACATACATAAATCGGAATCAAAAAGTGATCCACAATTCACATTTACACATACATTGGCGGTGTTACCCATTAGTTTAAATTAAAAACGCTCTTTAAATATTAAAATATGCTCTTGCAAAGCAATCTATCAGCCAGGTGTATTAAACCCGAGGCAGTTATAATGTCATGTTGAGGATTAACTTTGTCACCCCTGGCGTGCAGTACTCCTGCCAATATGTCCGGAATATGGCAATATGGGCGGCATTTTGCCAAATGGCAGCGATTTGGCACAAATACCTACATGTTTTATGACTGGTTTTATTTAGATAAAGTTATTTATGTTAAAGTAAGAGGTAGCTGAACGTTCATGTGCTTTTGATAGGTTAATATTCCAAAAATTTAAGAAATAATTATTATTAATCCATTATAATAATAAAGCTGTAAAGTTTATTTCGCGCTAATCTTTGGAAGTACCAGTCGTATTTAAAAAAAATATTTTTGCACTAGCTGCACCCCGCGGTTTCACCCGCATAAGTCTCGATTCCGTGGGAATGTTGAGATAAAAAGTATCTTATCTCCTTTCCCGGAACTACCAAATTTTATATAAATCGGTTCAGCGGTTTAGGTGTGAAAAGGTAACATAACAGACAGACAGACAGAGTTACTTTCGAGTTTATAATATTAGTTAGTGTGGATTTGATAGCCCAATTCTTTGGGAAGGCTATTTAACATCACGTTACGACGCTTAGGAGCCGAGCAAAAGAAAAAAAAAAAAACAAAAACAACACCAAGCGAAAACGAAGTATAAGATGGAACACGGGTGGGTTTTAGTCAGTAAGAGTCTGACACTCCTTCCGCTCCACGCAGTGCGGGAGGAGTCATATGATGATTTCCGAACCTCAAAAAAAAAAAACAATATTATAACCGGTCAAGCGTCGCGGTTCGCCGATCGGCAACGAAACAAAAGAAAATCAATTGTCTCATTAGCGGCGCTTGACAGATTAACGCGGACAGGTGATGCGATGCGACGCGGTCGGTCGGGGGAACAAGGCGTGCACAATGTGGCGGGCAGGAGTTAAGGCGACTACACGACCTAAAGCGCGGTCACTGTCGGACTGTATAGAAAAGAAAGAGAAGCGCGATGACACAACCGTGGTAATTTATTGCAAATATGAAGCAATTATCTATTTACAAAAACTCTCAAACACCAAACAAATAAAAACCGTATACTAAAATTCGGGGAATTAAATTGTCTTTTAGATGGTGAAAGTTTTATGAAAATACACCCGATAGTGTTTGCGTGATTATCGTTTTTATGTCCGCGGTAGACATTACTTTACAAATTAATTACACTATGTTAAAAACATATAATTGCAAATATTCACATATCAAATTACGAAGCAAATGGTCTAGTATAACATTTATTTTTTTCAAAGAAATCAGTCCGGTCGATTAGACGTGATGTTGAATTTAAAATCATTAGAAGTCGTATATCTGCGCCTTAAGTGTTTAATGTATAAATAAATGCATAGGTACACTTACTTTAAATGTTTAAACGGTGACTGGCAACGATGAGGAACTGCAAAAAAAAGAATAATAATTTTAGTAATTTTCACGTTATTACTTCAAAAAAGAACGAGGGCGAGCATATTTTATTAAATCTGGAAGTTTTCCTTGAAAACAAAAAGGAGAACTAGTAAGACGGTACCCAGAGACAAAGTTAATTGTAGCATTATGGACTATGTCGGTATTTGTTGACCTCATGGAGTAGTTTAATTAATCCTAAGACAGCATGTCTGAATTCACTTGGAGAAAAAAGATATTTAAGGAAGTTAAATTGGTTTTGAGAAGACGGTACCCAGAAACAAGGTTAATTGTAGCATTTTAATTCCTAAGACAGCATGTCTGAATTCACTTGGAGAAAAAAGATATTTAAGGAAGTTAAATTGGTTTTGAGAAGACGGTACCCAGAGACAAGGTTAATTGTAGCATTATGAACTATGTCGGCATTTGTTGACCTCATGGAGTAGTTTAATTAATCCTAAGACAGCATGTCTGAATTCACTTGGAGAAAAAAGATATTTAAGGAAGTTAAATTGTTTTTGGGAAGACCGTACCCAGAGACAAAGTTATGTCGGTATTTGTTGACCTCATGGAGTAGTTTAATTACTCCTAAGACAGCATGTCTGAATTCACTTGGAGAAAAAAGGTATTTAAGGAAGTTAAATTGGTTTTGAGAAGACGGTACCCAGAGACAAGGTTAATTGTAGCATTTTAATTAATCCTAAGACAGCATGTCTGAATTCACTTGGAGAAAAAAGATATTTAAGGAAGTTAAATTGGTTTTGAGAAGACGGTACCCAGAGACAAGGTTAATTGTAGCATTATGAACTATGTCGGCATTTGTTGACCTCATGGAGTAGTTTAATTAATCCTAAGACAGCATGTCTGAATTCACTTGGAGAAAAAAGATATTTAAGGAAGTTAAATTGTTTTTGGGAAGACCGTACCCAGAGACAAAGTTAAATGTAGCATTATGAACTATGTCGGTATTTGTTGACCTCATAGAGTAGTTTAATTAATCCTAAGACAGCAAGTCTGAATTCACATGGAAAAAAAAAGATCTGAATTCACATGAAAAAAAAAAGATATTTAAGGAAGTTAAATTGTTTTATTAAATAGAATAAAATAAAAGAATAGAACGTTATTTATTCTCATTATTTATTTCATTATACATGTTTATACAAATTATATTTTTAAATATTAGAACATAAAAACATTAAAAAAAATATATAAAAGTTGTAGCCCACCGGTATCGGGAACAGGTCCAAGCTATCGGCAATCAGAGCTCCAGAGAGTAGAACCTCCTAATTATGTAGGTCGTGTCGAGAAGTTCCGCTTTCTGAATCAAGTCTTTGATCCAGCTGCCCAACGAGAGCCTCCTCAGGTGCTAGTCGACGTTTTTGGCTATTAAGCCATAGGCTGTTACGACTATCGGCACAATGATCGCTGAGTCCACATTCCACGTTTAACAACCTCGTTGTTAATATGTTTATCTTTCCCGGCACACACGAGGGTCGCAATCATGCAGTGGCGTGCACACAGATTTAAGACACGGTATGCACAAAAAAAAAAAAAACTACATCAATCAACCGTTTGAAAATGTTTCTATTTAAACATACTTCACCAGCAGGTCTCACAGGTATAATAGCAGCGTTTTACCTGAAACAAAACGCATATTAAAATACTTACCTCACTGGAAGCTTTATTATGAGATGGCATTTCCGTTTCCCGTCGATTTCTTTCCGTTTCCCGTCGATTTCTTTCCAGTTTTCGTACTTTTATCCCCTCTATACTTCCGGCTCAGTGGCGCCACCTGGTGGTTGCGGGTAGTTTTTTAGTTCTTGTAAAAAGTATCACGCCATTTTGTTCATTGTCTCGTATTTATAACCAGGCAAAAATAAAGTAAAAGCTTCCAGTGAGGTAAGTATTTTAATATGCGTTTTATTTCAGGTAAAACGCTGCTATTAAACCACTTGACCGTCACTGGAAGCTTTATTATGAGATCTGTTTGTTATCGCCTGGTGACGCCACTTTGATGTTACTTGGAAGTATGTAGTATTATACTACGAGTATAGGCCAATTAGTCCATCCAACAAAGAGATTGTAGAGTGCGTGAGAAAGGCCCTAAGCAATTACTTCAGAAAATTGTTCAGGGTGCTTAGAGAGTTAACATACTAAAAGTCCTGACATCTAGGGGGTGAGGCGGAGTGGGGGGAGGGGGTTAAAGTTCCCATTTTTCAGTTTTTGGCTAATATCTTTTAAACGGTGCGTCATGGAGATAAGAAGTCTGCTACGCAATGAAAGCTTATAAAATTATGTACAACTTTTATCTTATACACTTTTTCACATTCCTACCTATTTTCGAACTACACAGTCCGGAAAAGTGAAAATTGAAAAAAATCTACTTGAATTACCTCCAAGCGGTGAAGGCGGTAACAGTTTGAGATCTCGTTTTCTACCAGTGGTAATGGAGCAGAAGCGGGTCGTCACTTTTCATTCCATATTTCCTGTCGTAGAAAACGAGATCTCACTGGCTAAAACTCCCATAATCATCCATGCCTTCGGCGGCAATGTCCAGAATAATACTTGACCAAACCCTAATATCAGTCACTGGAATTGTGGCTAGTTTCATCGATGAGCCTCCGTCACTGAATACCGTAAATGAAAACTCGATCATCAAACAGTTGGCCAAGAAATTTGGAGACAAATTAGAAGAACTTAAAGACAATTCGCCAGCACCAGAGATACTACTAAAAACAATATTTTGCCGCTGCACGAAGGATTGTGGTAGTAGAAAATGTGGATGTCGGAAAGCAATGTTGAACTGTTCCGCGGCGTGCCTCCACTGCCAAGGGAATTCACTATTTTAGAATGTATATATAAAAAATGGGTAGTAATTCGAAAAAGTGTATAAGACTAAAGTTGTAGGAAATTTTATAAGCTTTCATTGCGCAGAAAACTTCTTTTCTCTAAAACATACCGTTTAAAAGATATTAGCGAAAAACTGAAAAATGGGAACTTTAACCCCCTCCCCCCACTCCGCCTCACCCCCTAGATGTCAGGACTTTTAGTATGTTAACTCTCTAAGCACCCTGAACAATTTTCTGAAGTAATTGCTTAGGGCCTTGCTCACGCACTCTACAACTCCTTATGGGTGATTTATTGGATGGACTAAATGTGATAAAGCATGAAATTAAACAAAAGTGTAATTAATAAGTATACATTTATTTACTTCAATAAATGTATAAGTAAAGCAATTCAATTAACGTACCTAGATAAGTGTACTTTAGCTTACAGATATAATTACCAGTTTTTTTTTTTATATGAAAAATCATAAATCGTAATCTTTAACAACCAATTTAAGAATATCCGTTCTAAGAAAACAAAATATTTATTCAGCAATGTTAATCGATTGGATCAAACAATTGTGTCACATTTTGTGAATCAGTATTTGTCATTATTTCTCGTCTATAAAACTTCTGGAATGTATTGGCTGATCGCCAATTTCCACGAGCCAAGATTTCGTCGAGGGGATGATTTTGAAACCAGCTTTGGAGGTTACAGGGGATCGGGTGCTACCTGGAGTGGCTGCAATGCCAGCTTCCTTAAACAGGGTCTTTACCCACTCTGCAATGACTGTACGTGAAGCAGGTTTAGCCACACCTCTTACCGTAATGATTAAATTAAGTAGTCGATTTTGCCGCATTACGTCTGTTGTTTAATAATGCTATAGTGTGTATGTGTATTACTTATTTGTAAATTGTTTTTTTTGAAGTGAAAACTTCTTTAGCGGCGTTGCACACTTTTTGTAATGGGTAAAAAATGTTAAACTCGCGTCAGGACATCGCGTCAGGACTCTCGCGTCTCTTAAAAGAGCCCCCACTTAAGGAGTTCCAATGTACCCTGGAGAGTCAGCCATGCTACCAACTTCATTAACCACTGTCTATTCAAAATAGATCACAAACTATTGTCACATAGATCATGCTGACGTGAGAGAGGACCATTTTCAAATTGCCGCATACAAGTTTTATACAATAGTTGTAATGTGTGTATTTAACATGTACTAATTGTATGCACCTACACTTGACAAAAGCTTACATATCACCATGCAACGCTCAATGGTACGCTAGACATGAAATCTAGACACAATAGGTATGAGCTTGAGAGGAATCACTTCCACAATATACTGAAATTAGAAATTATAAGAATAATGGCTGTTGAAGAATATGTCACCTCATAATCCTCATTCATACTCTGAGCGAACAGCTCTTCGGCTTCCAGACATTGTCGCAGTAATCGGTAGCATTGCTTTAATTTAGCACAGCAGAAGAAACAAGCAAGAATCGGTCTACTGTCTTCAGTTACAAACTGCAACAAGATTTGTATTACACTATTTTGTTTGAATGAAGAAAATACTTCTATTTTATATAGTAATGCTCTCCAAGCCAACAGTTGGTGGTTCTTAATGCTTTCACTGTGCATCTTACAGAGAAGGCACAAGCATTGATTGCCACTCATGCTCAAAGCAATTTGCAATTTAATGTACATACATATTTATTTTAATTCCATGTTTCCTCATGCTGTTTTACGTGGCAATAGAGCCTGAATCTTCGTGAAGGAGAGGCATTTAAAACCTAACAGGTTATTTACCTAACTCTTATTAAAAATATCAACTATCAGTCAGCTTCTCATATAGTTTGTGCAAGTTCCTGCTGACCACTATATACATGCGGACATTCTCCGCTAAACATATTCTACACATTGGCAGTTTTTCCATCTTTTAACTTAAAAAGTATCAGATAAGAAAGATCCACTAGGTAAGTATTATAATAATAATAAATCTTAAACACTGATACGTCAACAACGTACATTTTGTTTTTCATATTTTATTTTTGTTGTTTTTATCAATTTCCCGTCTTTTATAGTAATAGTTATCAAATAAAACCTTTCGGAATAAAACACACTACCTACAGACAATAAACCAAAAATAATATGATAAACATATACAAACATAGAAAAATTAAATATGACGGCTGTCAAATTCAGCCTCTGTCAAAATAAATCTGTGAAGACTATGAAAAACACATAATGTTGACGAGATCAGCAGCTCGCCGTACACATCTACCATCTCCGGACTCGTCGCTCAGCTCCGCCCCGCTGCCGCCGGAACCCAGCCCCATCGAGAGTGCTGTGACACTGGCCGTGGCAGCTGCGTCGAGCTCGAGCGACGAATATTTTTCCCCGCCGACGTCGCCAACACCTGTACGTCGGCAGGGGAGAGGCCGGCCACCGAAGAGCTTGGGACTTAGGGGCCAACCGGCCCCGAGCCGGGTCCCCGCTACCAGTGTTGATAACTTTCGAGTTAGCTTTTTCGTTTTTCGTTTGCTCAGCTGATATTGCATTTTCTAGCTTTGTTCTTTGTTTGTCTGGTTTCGGTTTCTTCGCAACGGTCGGCCCCCTGTGATGAACACAACATTACTCAACAATTACATAAAAAACATTAATTGAAAGGGAAAAAAAGTAACTTAATTTCTTTTTTTAATAGCATTAACTAATGTTTTTGGCCACGACCCACGATAATTACAATAGGAGAAATTAAAATTAAGAAATTTCTTCCAGCAGACCTGCGAAAGGAGAAGTAAAAAAGAAATGTAGACAATAGTGTGTGAGAACAAAAAGAGAAAAATATGAATGTGTGTGGGGGTGTGTGTGTATGTCTATCCAGAATATAGGGTCAAGATTAGAACTATCTGTATTTAAAAGCAATTTCCAGCCGGATTGCCTGTAATTACTGCTGTCAGTTTTGGAGCCAAACCGAGGCCATAATATTATACTGTTATCAGATCTTATGCAATGATTAGGATCAATATTAAGCAGAGTTAGATCGTGTATTCGCCTACCAGAGCAAAGCAACAGTAAAATTGCAGTATGACGTGACGTTTGAAATAGGTTATTTGAATCAATTGTGTAATTAGTCAAAAATGAAATTAATTTACCAACATCCCAAACTGGAGGCTTCGTGACCTTTGGATTTTTTAGGGATTATTCCACTTTGCCCCACCGGCCGCCCCACTGGTGGGGCAAAGTGGAATGTCAAAAATTTTGCAGTGGAATCTGCCCCACTAAATCGAAATAGTGGGGCAGATTCCACTGCTTTAAAATCCTGTTGGATTCTGCCCCACTAGGGTTGGCGCCTTAGAATAAACGTACAAACATTTTATAAAAAAGGATTATTCCACTTTGCCCCACCAGTGGGGCGGCCGGTGGGGCAAAGTGGAATAATCCTTTTTTAGGGCAATTGATTTTAAAACATGTGTTACTAGAACGTGTGAACTTAACCGGCTTGAATTTTCAGCGCTACCTAGTGTAGATATTACTGATTTATGTAAAAGTATTGAATTATACGACAACTTATTAATTAAATATAAATCACATAAAAACTGCGCTAATTGTGAACCAGGGGGATTAATTAAGTCAAGGTTTTTATTACGACACCATGACGCCCAGCGCTTCCAGGCTACCTCATAGGTTTTTAGAGTCGATTTTCGCCAAGAATTTTTAAGCAGTGATAGTTGTTGAGCGTTCCATGTCTTTATCGTGTCGGACCACCCCCACATTTCCAAACTTCGAGGACGATGTTCTCGACCTTCGGTGGCGGGAGGCCCGTCGACGTGTCTATTAGGTATCTCTGTAGGTTTCTCAGAGTTAATGGAGCCGCGAGCGCTCGGGCTTTGAGATCCGCACGCCAGAATATCCTCTCCCATCGAGGTACTACTATTAGGAATATTCCTGTCGACTGGTTTAAGTGAGACAGGACTTTGGGGACTAGAAATGGTGGTGGAAATATCCATGCGAGCTGGTAATTCCATGGGACACTGAAAGCATCGTGGAACAGTGCTTGAGGATCTTTTAGATCTAGAGACACATAATTGTACACTACGTGAGCAGTCGCCGAGGCAAATAGATCTATTACTGGGGTTCCCCATTTTGCAAAAACTACTTCTACACAAGTCGGTAGTAAGTGCCACTCTGGAAGTTGGCGAAGGCGCGATGAGTGGTCCGCATGATTGTTGTATTTGCCCGGAATGTAGTGTATGCTGAAGTGTATCTGATGTTGGTCTAACAAATTCAAAATTCGATAGGTTATTTCCAACAGGGATAATGTCCTCGTACCTCCTTCCTTTCGTAGGTATGTGACCGCAGTTCTGTTGTCGCTTTGAATGAGGAGCGAACTTTGATGAAGCCAATGAACTTGGTTTCTGAAGAGCGTATAATATTGCTAGCATTTCTTTTTGATTGCAATGCAGCGTTTTCTCTTCTTGCGACCAAGTTCCTG
The DNA here is from genome assembly GCA_945859645.1 of Amphipoea oculea. Lineage (NCBI taxonomy): Eukaryota > Metazoa > Arthropoda > Insecta > Lepidoptera > Noctuidae > Amphipoea > Amphipoea oculea. The sequence goes on along the minus strand of OX243886.1, from coordinate 11,343,558 downwards.
ACAAAGCCAAATTGTTCAGTTGTGCCCCCCCCACGCTTGATCCGATGCATCTGTAGCCAGAAAATTTATTGGGGAAGGGTACTGAAGAGGTGTTGACCTTTGACAATTTTGGGCCCACCAATTTAGTTCCTCTAAGACACCTTGTGGTAGTGGGTAGGTCTTTTGTGGTAGGACTGGCAGTGAATTCATGAAAATTACTAACTGTCGATGATTGAGCCGACCGCGTGGAACAACAAAACTGGCAAAATGTCCTACTATTTTCTGCAACTCCTACAGCGTTAACTGCTCTTGTTCGAGAGGCTGATTTATCTTTGTGATGATGGCCTGAGCCTTTTCTTTTGGTAGGATTTTTTGATTTTCCCATGGTTTCCATAGTATCCCTAAATAAATTATACTCTTTTGAGAAGAACGAACAGATTTTTTGAAATTTATTTGCCACCCCAGTTTTTGTAATATTTGTACAGTTATTTTGACATGCTTGCGAAGCGTGTGAACATTTTGGTGTACTAGCAAATAATCGTCCAGGTATACCAGGATTCTCATGTTCCATTTTTCCCGCAATGTTTGGGCCACCCAGTTCGTGAGCATGGAAAAGGTTTTTGGAGCAGTGCTCAGGGCCTCAAGTCTGCTATTTTTATAAATTTGTCATTCCAACACGATCGCATTGTCATTTTGCTAAAAGTTCGTAATCTGCTAAATTCATAATGGTCGATCATTGGTCGGTCAATGATCTCGTAATAGAATTGTAGTAGAATGACATTGCTGTATTGCCATTATTATAAAACCCTTTAGTAGTAATTATTTTCGAAAAACTACTACTAAATTTGAACATTTATTCATGCTAGATTTTATTTATATTTAATTTTACAAATTATCTATTAGTGTTATAAGCAATCTGAAGTAGTAAGAAGTTCGTAAACACCAAAAAACATTAATTAAATGTGTAACTGCAATATTATTTTGTCTGTTTAGCTGTCAAAGTCAAATGTTACATTAACGCTAACTGACGTTGTACAGTTTTGTTTTTATTTTTGTTATTAGACCGGCGCGGCGTTTCAATGTTTTGTTTTTATTAAGTATTTATTTTTATAGTGTTTATATTATTGTTTGTGTTTTGTGTTTGTATATAAAAAAATCAAAATGGTGATAATTGAGCAAATTTCGGCTCTTATCGATTTTCTGGAGAACCTTACCTTCATTTCCACCGATATGCTATCATTTCGACGTGGTCTGACCATGAGGGGAATGAGTTCGTCAATTAATCCCCTTACTGAGTCCTTTCCAAGGCGAAACGTTTTTACGAATTCCGCCTCAGGAACGTCAATAAAGGGATTCGTGTTGATTCTCATCAACCGACGGGCTAGACGACGTCTTCTGGATTCCCTGCATCTTCTTTCTCTAGCATTCACTGCGTTGGCTAGTTCCAGAATACTTGATCGCAGTGAATACATTCTTGGATGCAATAATATTTCACAAACAAACACGATGTAAAAAGACTAACAAATGCAAAAAGTTTTTGAAACTGGAGCTGAGAAAGCAATGATTGCACAATGACGTTCCAATGGTAGGTCATTGATCAAAGGAACTGTCAAAATTTTAGCAGATTACCGCATACGCCAAACATTCATCTGTCATTATGTACGAGATTACCAATAGTGTCATATCTTTCAATGGAGTGTCAGTGGTTGACCATTGGAAAGTCATAATGACGCCATTATATTAGTAGATTACCAAACTTGTCAAAATCGACAATTATGAAGTCAATGATAGACCATTCTGACACTATTGTAATAGCAGACTTGAGGCCCAGACCGAATGGAAGACAAGTCATTTCTAACACCTGGTTGTATATTAGGCGCAGAAAGCATCTGTGCGATTTGTTTACGCTTACATGAAAATATGCTTGGGACAAATCTATTTTGCACATCCAGTCCTGAGATTGTAGAAAGTCCGGAATGCGGTACATAATATATTTATCAAATGAAACGGCTCGGTCATCACATATTCGTTTAGTAATTTTAGATTGAATATGGGACGGGCAGATCCGTCGGATTTTGGAACCAGAAATAAAGGGGAAATGAAGCTTGGCGAGGGTAGCGCTTTCTTTAGAATTCCCTGCTGTTTCATTTCGTCTACAATTGAAGACATTTGTTCTGAAGTAGGAGTTTGAAAAGGTCCCTTTGTTACATCTGGATAGACAAGTGGGGGCTTTTGAAAGAAAGGTATGCGATACCCTTGAATTAATTTTAGAACTACTTCTGTTGCTCCCATTTCCGCCCATTGTGTTTGGTAGTGTATCAACCGACCCGCCCGAAACGGTGTTATGTCATTGTTTATACCTTTTTCCCCTGGAACTTTTTGAGGAGTTTGCACGTCCTCGTGTACTTCCACGTTCGGGCCGCGAGTCTCGGTTTCGAAATGAACTTCTAGTATTGAAGTGATCACCTTGATTACTCGAGGAGTTACCTCTGAAAGAGTGATGTGTATGTTGGCACTGATTATGGTATTCACCCCGCGAGGGTGGGTTATGACAGGTATGCATATGCGATCCTGGTTCGTTAAAATGAGTTCCACGCGATGGAACTGTCGGTTTTAGTGCGCCTTGCCCCCGCGAAGGGCGGCTACTAGGTTGGTATGGCTTTTGTGAAGACCTTTCAGTTTCTGGGGGCCAAAAAGCCTTACGGACCCCGCCAGCCTTCTCTAGAGTAGAGGTAAAGGGCTTGGCATTAAATATGTAATTACTTGAAGGAGGTATTTTATTCAGGAATGCTTTCACTAGGGGATCTCTAACTTGACTCGTTATAGTTTCTCTACGCATTTCAATACATTCGGCTCTATGGCCGCAGGCTAATTGCAAAAGGTCTGAGGATATTTTATGAAATTCACCCTTCTGAAATAATTCTTCAATCTTTCCATTCAAATTATCAAAATTGATACAGTCTGTATTTTGTGCCCATGAAAGAAGATTAAGAATACCTTCCTGCAATGATTGTCTTTGTTTTAATATGCAGTAGGTTAAGGCTGCATACGAGATTTATCGGCATGTGCCAGATGACGTAAGGTGTCATATGCTTTTACCTCTTCATTCGTTTCCAGGTCTATAAAGCCAGGAGTATGATTATACAATTTTTGCGTATGCCGTATCTCACTTCTGACCATGAAGTACTACCAAAACGCTGGATATCTACCAACTTCTTCAAAAAACTCTCGGGGGTTTTTGGAACTAGTGGTTCTTTAAGCTTAGTATCAATGTCAAAATTGAAATCTAAACTTGTATTTTGATGTTCTTGATTTGAACAACCCTCATCACTAATTTGTTCATAAAGTTGACCACTAATTCCAGAACAAACAGAAGCGTTATCATAACTAGCTGCATCAATGTTACTTGTAGTATTAATTTGTTTGCGAAGCTCACCCATTTCCTTAAAAAGCTTGTCCATCATATGACTGGAACGTCGAGCACGTTTCCTTTTCTTATAGCGGCGGCGGCGGCGGCGGTGGTGGTTGGACCGCGCTTTTTTGCTGCACGGAGTAGACGTACTTGAAGAACTAACACTTGAAGCACTACTGCTGCTGCTGCTACTTCGGTCTCGCTTACGATTCAGTCCACTCGGACCAGCCACAGCCTGTGGCTGGGTATCAGGGTTGTTGTTATTACTCTCCATCACTGCAAACGAATTACGTTAGGTCTCATGCAATGGATCTATAATACTTTACACTGTTAAAATTCAAATAATGATTACGAAAATTTACTGGAAAATATTCAAAGTAAAAAGAAAAAATTACAGCAGTGATCCGAACGGAAAACCCGTTTAAAAACTTTGATCACGTATGAATTATTCAAAAAGTGTTACCTCTAAAAGAGGGTACTTACGGTATCCTGTTTGAAGAACACTTTACACTTTTTACTTAATTTATAAAATATTTATTCACTTAATATTCACTTTTACGTATTTTGCAACTCGCGGACGCAGTCACTGCGCACAAGTTGCTTTGACGGAGAATAAAAAGCCAATGAACAAAATGGCGTGATACTTTTTACAAGCTAAAAAACTACCCGCAACCACCAGGAGGCGCCACTGAGCCGGAAGTATAGAGGGGATAAAAGTACGAAAACTGGAAAGAAATCGACGGGAAACGGAAATGCCATCTTATAATAAAGCTTCCAGTGACGGTCAAGTGGTTTAATTTTCCATTTTTACAATAATCTTACTCAATAATAATTACCCGACAGTCAATCACTTGCGCCATATCGCATATTAGAACTTGGTTCTACGCATACCTCTATAGGGTACCTACATGCCTCTTTGCAAATGCTCTGACACGTATGATTTTGCGAGTTTTAATTGGTATGTGCCTAAACTAAACAAGATAACCCCCTCCTTCTTCTTCTTCCTCCTCGTTGAGGCTAGGAAATGGTACATCGCTTTCTTCTATCGCTGTGAAACGTACCCTTTGGCGGTTGATATTACAGTCCACAACATACTCGTATTCTATTATTTCGACAATGTTGTTAGCGTGTGGATTATTCTACAATGGATCACGGAACGTGTTCAATAAGGCTCCAGCGATTTAGAAAATTAACAGAACTTGATTAAAAATTAATTAATTCTTGTTCTAAAAACAAAACCCAATACAAGTATTGTGTTTTGTTTTTATTTCTTTTTTGTATCTCATTTTATGCTGCATTGTCGGTTGCCAGCAGACATGCTGACTAAGGATTAATTAAAATACTCCATGAGGGCAACGAATACCGACATAGCTCATAATCTCTGCCCCGAATAGCAGAATTGCTATTAAAACATGGGAAAAATTAAGAAAAAAAAAAATTAAAGGCGGTACGAAGTTCGCCAGGTCAGCTAGTATTGAATAAGAACCAATATAAGTATGGTATTATAATAATGAATAAAGATAATTAAGTTTCCTATTATTTTATTAAAACAATTTAACTTCCTTATATATATTTTTTCTCCAAGTGAATTCATACATGCTGTCTTAGGATTAATTAAACTACTCCATGAGGGCAACGAATACCGATATAGCTCATAATGCTACATTCATCTTTTTTTTGGGTACGGGGCCCATATAACTTTACCCATTGTTCTTTACTGCAAAAATTCTGATGAAATATTTATTTAAATGTATAAAAATAAATAAGTATATTAAAATAGCAGAAATCGATTCAGTTAACGATTCTAAACAAACTACTTTCTTAAACTCAGTCACACATTTTGTATAAGAAAATACCTACAAAATTACAAATTTTTATCATTTTTCTTTTACATTCTCGAGGAGTGTTCAATTTGCAAATATATTGGATCTGGCGACCAATAGTAGGTTAGATTGTGACAGATAACTGACGTTTCGATCCAATCATATGCCACTTCAGATTTGTACTATCAAATGTAAAAAACAAAGGGTTTCTTAGCATTCTATTCTTAGAGTTTGACGTTTGGGTTTATTTTCATTCAGATAACTTGAAAAAGGATGATTCTCAATTGTTTTTTTTTTTGTGTTATTGGTTATAAAGATATGGAGCTCGAGGGTTTAAGAGAAAATGCGGGTGGTTTTTTCTCCATAGAAACGCTATCGCCCGTTTGCTGTCAGATTCGTGAAATTGAATCTATTATGAATGTATTTTGTCTGGCTTCTAAATTAGTGGATCATATCGCACGCCCAGATCAACACTGCACTAAGTCAAAATAGCTTATTTTTCAGAATGGACGGAAAAACCATTATTTCATGTTATGTCAAAGTTATTGCCAATGTCCTGAATATTGCATGTGAAGAATCCAATGCGTATCAGTATTATATAAATACGCCTGTCTTCGTGGTTAGCGCGGAAAATTTTTGGCTATTCTATTAAATAAAAAACTCGATTTTAAGATTTTTCGATATAATACAGTGTTGTTCTGGGTGTGCGATATTTTGAGCATCTAATTTTAGAAGATTAATTTATGCGTAAACCACCCAGGCTATGCATAATTAAGTGGATTGACACTTGATTTCTGGAACCTTTAAACTGCAACAATGCAATTTACTAAGCTTTATTATCTACTAGCTGCGCCCCGCGGTTTCACCCGCGTAAATAACGATCCCGTGGGAATAGCGGGACAAAAAGAAGCCTATATGTTAATCCAGGGTATCAGCTACCTCCATACATTTTATCAAAATTGGTGCAGCCGTTTGAGCGTGAAGAAGTAAAAAACATGTAAACACATACACACACTCACAAACTTTCGCCTTTATAATATTATGTGTGATATGCTAATAATATAAAGATAGCTAAGCAAATATGAAATATTAGCGCGGGCGGGTGATCCGATGCGACGGGAGGAGTTGGGGAACAAGACAAGAAGACGCGGACTTAGTCGCTGTCAGAAGCTAGAGTTTGTATACAGGGTTTGTGTTTTTCGAGGCACGGAGGGGTCGATAAGTAATGAATGGTCAACGTCGGTCCCTCCCCCAGCCCCTCGCTCTATAAAAGATCCGTTTTTTTGGCAGTTTTAATAGGTATCCGACTCGAAGGACCATTAAATGTAAGGTCCGGAATACTCCGGAAGTAACAGGCACCGCACAGTTGTACAATAAGTTATATTTCGCTCACTTGAAGTAGTTAGAGTCAGCTTAGGAGAGTTGACGGAAACCACAGATTTTAGTAACACTCGAAAGTTTATTAAGATTTATAAATAAAGATTGGATGCTAATCCGCAGTGCTCGCGAAAGTAGTAATTTGTCAACTAACTGAAAAATGTGTTTAACGCTATTATAAGTGAAGAAAGTAAGTAGGTTGCTGCGTATACAGTTGAATAAATTTTACGTGAACCGTACTCTTGCAATACAAACCTCTCTTTCTGTTGCACCATATTATTTGAGATAAAAACGTATAATCTTATCATAATTACCTTCGAATTTACGTACAGACGCCAGCACATTAAAGATACCCGAAACTGTCAAATTTTCCCAATCAACATCGAACCTTATGCTTTAGCGATAAAGTTGAAAATCTATTAAAGAAAGAACGATGACCATATTTGTATGAGACCCGTCCCCCCCCTTCAACAGAACTTTTGTATGTATTAGTAGGTTCACAAAGGTCTATAAAAAGACTAGCAACCAGTTTTAATTTCAAAATCCATGGGGTTTAAAAATAAAATAAAAATTAAAAAATCGTTTTATTAATTTTTCCTAATTCGCTAGGCCCGTCGCCCGCCCTGCAACAGATCTTTTGTATGTGCTATCAGGTTCATAAAGATCTATAAAAAGACTAGCAACCAGTTTTAACTTCAAAATCCATGGGGCTTAGAAATAAAATGAAAATTAAAAAAAAACGTTTTATTAATTTTTCTAATTCGCTAGGCCCGTCTCCCGCCCTGCAACAGATCTTTTGTATGTGCTATCAGGTTCATAAAGATCTATAAAAAGACTAGCAACCACTTTTAACTTCATAATCCATGGGGCTTAGAAATAAAATGAAAATTAAAAAATCGTTTTATTCATTTTTCTAATTCGCTAGGCTCGTCCCCCGCCCTGCAACAGATCTTTTGTATGTGTTATCAGGTTCATAAAGATCTATAAAAATACTAGCAACCAGTTTTAACTCCAAAATCCATGGGGTTTAGAAATAAAATAAAAAATCGTTTTATATTTATTTTGGGATAAAGTAGTGTCTTGTTGTCGCGGGCGCTATTTTGAATCCTGAACGCAACGAAGGATTCTAGGTTTGAGTTGACTCCTGAGCGAAGCGAGGGAGTTAAGACTTGAATCCTGAGTGCAGTGAGGGATTCAAGCTCGCCCAAGACGAAGACACCCGCGTCTCCGTCGTGGACGAGCATATGGCAGTTGTCCCACCGCCGGCGAGGAAGCGACTAACTGTCGGCTGTTTTCTCGCTCAAGAAACGTACAATAGATATACATTCCGTGTAAACAAAAGAGATGCATATATTAACAGTTGATCGCTGACTGTTCACACTGCCGACGAGGACTCGCTTTACTGGTTTGTCGCTGAGCGACAAGAGCTATCAAATATAATATAATACTCGCCTAGCGATACTCGCTCAGCGATGGTCGCTTGGTGGTCAGAGCTCACGCCGAGAGAAACCCCTATGAGACTAACCGCCCCGAGCGAGTGGTGCGAGTAATCGCCCGTCGCACTCGAAAACTCGCTGATAGCCCAGCGACAAAACTATCGGAACTACACACACGCTGCTCGCTGCTCGCCAATTCGTTTTCAGTTGCTAGTTCTACTCGCTAATCGTTCATCGCCGCCGGTGGGACAACTGCCTGCCTATAGGAATAGAAAAAATTGTACGAGTAACGAATGACGTTTTCTGTTTTTTAAATGGCATCTCCTAATTGATCTTGAGAGGTTTGAAAATCAAAGAATATGGTTTACTTACAAACTCTTATTTTGTGCCAAAAATATTAACATTAAAACATGATTTTTCTCGGAATATCCTGCACTTTTGAGAGATATCGTCATAGTAAAAATTGATCACCTTGCCAAGGCGGTTTGAATGAGATACATTTTAAGTTTGTTGGTCGATGTAAGGCTTGAGGGGACGTTCTGGCAATAAACATTAAAACATGATTTTTCTCGGAATATCCCGCACTTTTGAGAGATGTCGTCATAGTAAAAAATGATCACCTTGCTAAGACGGTTTGAATGAGATACATTTTAAGTCTGTTCGTCAATGTAAGGGTTGGGGGGACGTTGTGACGAAATTAACACTAAAACATGATTTTCTCGGAATATCCCGCACTTTTGAGAGATGTCGTCATAGTAAAAAATGATCACCTTGCTAAGACGGTTCGAATGAGATACATTTTAAGTCTGTTGGTCAATGTAAGGGTTGGGGGGACGTTGTGACGAAATTAACACTAAAACATGATTTTCTCGGAATATCCCGCACTTTTGAGAGATGTCGTCATAGTAAAAAATGATCACCTTGCTAAGACAGTTCGAATGAGATTCTGTTGGTCAATGTAAGGTTGGGGGGACGTTCTGACTCATCGTCCTTTGACAAATTGTAGTAGCTTGATGTGCTGGCGTCTGTACAAAAAATACCTGGACGACAATCGTAGTCACACTCTCAAAGATATAAAACAGATGTCCATCACAAACTTAAAAGCCCAAATACTAAACGACTCTAATCTCTAGTTAGTTAAAGTCAAAGTCAAAGTCAAAGCATTTATTTCAAGTAGGCACATAAAAGGCACTTTTGAACGTCAAAAATTATCTTAAAATAGAATTGATTCTAGTCGCCCATTCCAAAAGGTAGTTTTCGTATGGAGAAGAATGGGCAAGAAACTCCACCGTTACTCTTTTAAAATGTTTTAGGTACAATATTTTGCATGGGTACATTAATTATATAATAACATGTGAGGACGATGCACCTAAAATAAAATTACTATACCACAATAGGTAAAAGAATTAAAAACGAAACCATGACATATAAATTAATTATCTGATGACATGGTGCTCACATATTTACAAACATGGTACAAGCAAAACGATTTTTATTTAAAAAAAAAAAAATACAAAAAAAAAATACAAGTAAGTCAGGGTGTGAGTAATGAATGTAAAAACTAATAAAAAAAAAAATACAATGAAATTAGCAACCAGTTTGATTTTGTCTAGACTCTAGATTGTCCTATGGAGCAGGACCAGCATGTTTCCAAGCGTTCTTATCTTGGATATAATCTTCTAATTTATAGTATGCTTGTTTACAAAGTGTACGTTTAATGTGAGTTTTAAATTTTCTTTCATTTAATTGCAATATATCACAAGGTATTTTATTGTAACATTTGACACAGTACCCCATAAAAGATGTATGTACTTTGGCTAATCTGAAAAATGGTTGATGTATTTTATCTTTATTTCTTGTGTTAAAGTTATGTCTATCGCTTATTTTATTAAAAAGATGTAGATTTTTTCTTACATACATAATGTTTTCATAAATGAATTGGCAAGGTACCGTCATAATATTAATCCTTTTAAATAGTTCCCTGAGAGATTCGCGGCGACGTAGATTATAAATGGCTCTGACAGCTCTCTTTTGCAAAATAAATATGGATTCAATGTCAGCAGCTCGACCCCATAAAACATAAGTTAAACTTAAGGTCTCCGAGTCTAAAAACTTCTTTAGACACCCCCTGCCCCCCCCCCCACATTCACACAAAAAACCTAGTCCAACTTTATCATCCCCACTTCATTCTTCAAACTGTCGTGACCAACTGACGTTTCGACGACACGAATCGATTCTCGCTTCGCCGAAATCGATTCTTTATATCTCAATTTTCTACGATTCAGCTGTCAGAGAACTTTTCAAAGGAGGGGGGGGGGGTCTGTCAAAAAGTTTGGACGCAGAGGAACTTATGCGTAAGGAAGGAATAAGATGAATTGGAAATGTGTGTTTTCGAAAGTGAATTATGACTGTTCGGTAATATTAAGGTTGTTGAAAAGAACGGAGAGGGCTTTTGGTTGAATGGGGAATTGTGTTCTGGTGTGGGTTTTGCAAGTAGTTATTATATTTCACATGGAATACAGGATTTGAATTGAAATGGTTTTCAAGTGTATTGACTCCAAGAACAGCACTTTTGTAGTTTTCTATAAGATTATCAATAGTAGATTCGATACCGGAAATATCGTTGATTTTTAGAATCATTTTACATTTATTTTAATCAACAAGTTATCAAGGTTTTATGTTTTACCATCACCTGCCCTTATACATAGGTATATCAATTGTTTTGGGGTATGCCTACAGGGTGTAAAAAAACCCTTCACGAAATGGTTAGACTGGAAGCTGACTCCAACACAGCAAAAGGCGCAGCAGATGGATTGTATATCCTTTTTAGGGTTCCGTAGTCAACTAGGAACCCTTATAGTTTCGCCATGTCTGTCTGTCCGTCCGTCCGTCCGTCCGTCCGTCTGTCCGTCCTCGCTTAATCTCTGTGACCGTTAGCACTAGAAAGCTGAAATTTGGTACCAATATGTATATCAATCACGCCGACAAAGTGGTAAAATAAAAATTGGAAAAAAATGTTTTATTAGGGTAGCCCCCCTATATGTAAAGTGGGAAGTGATTTTTTTTTTAATCTCAACCCTAACGTGTGATATATTGTTAGAAAGGTATTTAAAAATGAATAGGGGTTTACTAAAATCATTTTTTGATAATGTCAATGATTTCGGAAATAATCGCTCTAAAAGTAAAAAACAATGTGTCCCCCCCCCTCTAACTTTTGAATCATAAGTTTAGAAAATATGAAAAAAAACTGGAAAGTAGAACTTTATAAGGACTTTCTAGGAAAATTATTTTGAACTTGATAGAAACAATATTTTTTGTACAAAAAAGACAAAAAGTTCTACAAAATCATTTCTGGACTAAGTTCGTAGTATAATCGTATATGTAAGCATTTTTTTTTAACTTCTTTTGCATATTTTATTATCCTGAACGTATCTTTTTTCAAACAAAAAAAGAATTATTAAAATCGGTTCTCGCAATCCAAAATTACTACCGAAAACTTCTGGCACGTCTATGTATTAATTAGTAACCCAATTCCCCGAGAGATGGCGCTGTAGGTACTTATTACATTGGGCCGGGTATTATCGAATTGTACGTGGGAACACTTATTGTGACGGACGGGAAACTACGGAACCCTACACTGAGCGTGGCCCGACACGCTCTTGGCCGGTTTTTTTTACTGTCGTTTTAAGCTCTACAAAGCTAATTAAAAATACTTAATCCGTAAAATTCTTAATTTCTTTCGCTAAATGCAGCAAGGTATTTGAAAATACTACGATTGCTATACCTACTTTCTTCGAGTAATCCGTAAAATTCTTAATTTCTTTCGCTAAATGCAGCAAGGTATTTGAAAATACTACGATTGCTATACCTACTTTCTTCGAGTAATCCGTAAAATTCTTAATTTCTTTCGCTAAATGCAGCAAGGTATTTGAAAATACTACGATTGCTATACCTACTTTCTTCGAGTTTTCAAACTTAGTTGTTTTTACTTTTGTAAGGGTTACAGTTTATTTGTTCTAAATGTTTGCCAACTTGGCTATTAGTTGGTAAGTATTCCAATCATTTGAACAAACATTGGCTTGTTTGTTGCTGATGTTTCTTTATCGATTTTTTCGAACAAGTTTGGTTTATTTCGAGGGGTTTGTATTCCTTTGAGGAGATTAACTGGAAAAGTTAAAAAGCTTGATATGAAACCTTGATCCTTGTAAGACCGTAGACGCACTAATAATAACAATTAATTATTAGTATTAATATTTGAGTCTGTTAATTTGAATCAAATATTTGACCTCGACGTGAAGAATATTTTGATGCTCACTTTTGTGACTTATGTAGGTTAAAAATATCTAAGATTTTTAAGAATAAAAAAACCTAAATTCTAATAAAAACTTTTTCCAAAAAAACAACCGATTTCCAAAAAAACGCTACAAAGTGAAAATCAATTTTAATTTCGGAAGTCGGTGTCGTTGGTTCCGCGTTTTCGTTTTTTGACACCGACTTCCGCATCATCAAAATTCGCATGGGAATTCCGGAGATACAGTGCATTTATTTAAATAGCTTCGTACATAAGAATTATTTAATGTATTTATTATATGCTAAAACCTTCCTGAATGTATGTATGTAGACCACTTTAATGAAAGAAACATCAAAATAAATTTATAAGTTTTTGAGAAAATCGCGGATACAAACATACATACATACGGGTCGAATACAGAACCTCTTTTTTTGAAGTTGTTTAAATAAGTACATTTATTATTTTTAATAAACGATGATGATTGATTTAGATGTATGAACGTAAACGAGGCAAAAGAAGTATGTAGGGATCGCAGCAGGTGTCTGTAGTTTCTACTTACCCCCATGAGAGGAAGGCGTGAGCTTATGCCTGTATTTTTTTAAAATAAATATTCTACATAATTACTCAAAATCTCCGAAGTGGATTGGTTCCAAAAAAATCTCTACACAATACAGTCATTTTTTATTGAATAAAAATATTTTTATATTGCCCTATGAATTCAGCATAGAGCTCTTGAGTGCTTTCAACCAAATTGTACCGTTGTCCATATCGAAAACCTTCGTACGTACCTACCCTTCGTTCCTAAATCATTTAGACGCAAGCAATTACTTTTCATTCTAGCCATATTTTCTTACAAACAACCAGTTTGCCGGCATAAAAACAAGTAATGACATTTATTGATATTGTCTTCTCTAAAAATAATTGGAAAACGATCAAAAAGATTTTCCCATCACCAAAACTCAATCGACGAGTCAAATTGGTTTTCCCATTTCCTTTTAATTTTGCGCCGTATGGAAACCGATTCCAAAGACAAGAGGGTGGGTACTGTCAGCTTCAAAAAGATGTGTACATGGACATTACAAGACAAGTATTCAGTTTATTGCCTACAATTTTTGTTTCAGTTTATTGCCTACTTACCAATGTTTTGCTATAAAACAACTTATAACATTTTGGGTAGCTACAATTCTCACAACAACAACACACACACACACACAATTCACACACAAAACACACAACACAACAATTCACACATTCACAATTCTCTCTTCTCTCATTATTTATTTATTTATTTAATACTTCAAGCACATAAATGTACAGAGGCGGACTCATTCTCATTGTTGTCTACAATTTGTAGACATAATATCAAGGACTCTGTTTAAATTTGCCCTAATCATGTTATAGACAATTTGTAAATTTTTAATTAGCCTTCCTTATTAATCTACAGTTAATGAAGGCAACAGTGTGTCATTGAATAAAAATAAATATTATTTGTAGTTACGGTTGCATTTTCGGTGTAATGGCGACATACCACTTATCGTTTTGGTTAGAGTATTAATATAGCAGAGGGCCAATTCTCATAATTTTAAGAACCTTCACAGTCTGATCTCAGTCTCAATCTGTCAAAAATACCTCTAATTTCCCTACATTTTTGACAAGTTTTTGGCATTGATTGTCGCTGAGATGGGCTTGTGACAAGATTTTGAACTTTTAATTGCGAGAGTTGACTTTCGGGTCATTGTTCTTTACTCTTTTCGAGGTATGGGTACATATTTTTGAGGCTCACTGTACCTACTTACCTATTATATGTCAAAAAAGCCATTTTGTTTCAAGATTGGTTATTTCCTTCGCATCTGATGTCATGTGTGATCAATACGCAATAATACGTAATCGAGTTTGTTTTCAAAGGACTCGTTTGTTTTCAAAGGACTCCATTTCGGCGGATTAATGAAGTAAGAAAGTCATTAAAAAAAAGCAATAGGCTATTGTGGATGAAGCTGTGAGTGTTCGATCCCCATCCATAACACTGCATGGAGCTTATTTCAGTAATATTTATATTTTTTAAATGTGCAAATGAAACCCTTTCATTTGATACCCAACAAGGCACCATCCCAATATATTTATTTTTAAATTAATTATTTTATATCCTCTAGAGGGCGCCATATTAAATTTAGTGTAACGTCACATAGGCTATAACCAGCGGACAGTCAAGACGCTTCTAACGATACCTAATTTGTCAAATTATTATAAGAACTTTTGAAGTTATGAGGGTACAGATGAACACACATACATACCGGTTAAAATCATATACCCTCCGTAGTCGGGTAAATAGAAAAAAAAACATTTTACATCCGCACAATTCTTTCCCTCTACCTAACAAACAACGTAGAAACTTTAATACCAGCACTAGTACAGGGTGTGCACACAAACACAGAACAGTTATGAAAATGGTAAACAACGGATACCTACATTACGGAGATTGCGACTGGAGTTCAAACGGAAACTGTGTCCACATGAAAAATGTATTGCACATATGGAGTCGAGTCTATGGCAATTAGTTTGGCTTGAAATTTCAGTGTTCATGGCACACTGAAAAAAAGTAGTTGCCACAATCAAGATTTTGTTTAGATTGACTAAGTAACTTGTTTGCATCTGAGCCTGTCAAGCATATTTATCACAGCTACTACTTTTATTTGATTGAGATTTGAAACGGGATCTTGATTGGAGTTATAACAAAACCTATTTGCAGTAATCAAGTTGATCAAGTTGCTTGATTGACACAACTAACTTACTTTGTTGTTTTAACTCTTCTACAATGATGTCATGTTAAGGGTAATCAAGAAACTGGTTTGAGCGTTCAATCATTTGAACTAGTGTTGCTACAATCATGTCGTGATGATAAACTTAACTGAGATTTTGACTAAACAAGATATCGTCAATCAAGCTAAAAAGTCACTTGATTGGAGTGCATTTTTTTCAGTGCATTATGGGGAAGAGAACAGCGTCAAGAACCTACCCAGGTTGCGCGGAAGCTCCAACAGCATCCTAAAAACATTATTCGACAAAGTGGACAACCTCTATATAGGGCGCTGTGTACGGAGGCATGTGCCAACATAGGTATGTTGTAAGCATAATCAAACTATAATGTTCCCACTGCTCGGATACACGCCTTCTCTCTTCGAGAAGGTGTGTGCTAAAATCTACCTCGTGGGCCAAGTGTGGGTTTGTAGATGTCACATGTATTCTTGGTTCTAGGACATGCCGATTTCTTCACAATGATTTCCTTCAGTGTTTTGAGAGCAGTGGTGATGAAATTAATTACACAACGTAAATCGCTTGAACCGACGAATCTTTCGTCAAATCTACAACTCACAACTCACTGGGCCGCCACTGCTCTCTTTTATCTTTCACAAAGTGGACAACCCCTTTATTAGGCACTGGATATGAAGGCACGTGCCAGCATGTGTTGGAAGGTTTCTTATTAGTTGTTGTTTGTATAAGTCTACTAACACTGTTTTTAAATCATTAAAATATGATAAATGATTTTATTTTTGTAATTATTTAAACACGTCAATCATATTTTTTAAAAACTAGATGAGTTCGGCGTTTCCTATCTGACTGCTCTGAGATGAAAGGCCGAAACAAACTCAGAGGTCATAGTGTCCCCAGACAAAATTTTGGTAAGATTATATGAAGACCATGTAGATCGATAGTCTGAGATGGTACTTTTGAGAAAAGAACCAAACAGATTGAGAGGATCTGCCCAGTCAGGGCACGCATTTATCAGAAATCGTGCAGCTCGACTCAAAACTTAAAGAGCTCAACGTTGTTTACTAACATTATAGGGATTGTATGTGCTTTATGTGTGCCCCCGATATAAAGAATACAGGTTGGCAGGGACATCGACACGTTAATTGTAACCATTAATTCAGAACATGATTCTAGACTACGTAGCGTAAAATTTTTTTAAAGGTTGGACATTGTACAGACGCCAGCACATCAAGCTACTACAATCTGTCAAATTTATTTAATAGATTTTCAAGTTTAACCCCAAAGAATGAGGTACAAAGTTGATTGGGAAAATTCGTTAGTTTCGGGTAGCTTGATGTGCTGGCGTCTGTACTTGAGACTGATTTGTATTAGCCGTCACCACGTTCTTACAGCTAGCTGGAAAACTCTCACTCCTAACAGTGAGGCGTGTAGCAAAGGGGCTCAGTCCCGAGGGCACGTCGTCGTTTGAAACTGTCACTCTCCTAGGATTTACAAGTAACAGCAGCAACGTTGAGCCACAGTCAATTTGCACATTGGTGATTCTTTTCGCAAATTCGTTGGTTCGTGATTGGTAAAAATAGTTGAATTTGAATTACATAACATATATAATCAGCCTATAATGTCCCCACTGCTGGGACACAGGCCTCCTCTCGGTGAAAGAGTGGGCCGTATCTACCACGCGGGCATAATGCGGGTTGGTAAATGTCACAGATCTCAAAAATGTTTGGTCTGCTGGAATATTTCGAACTATTTTAACTGTAGATCAAGCGAAAAAATAATTTCAGTTCATTGAAACAAAAAAACGTGAAAACATTCACACTGCACCGCATTACGCAGCGAGGGGCGTGAAACGTAGACATGGTCAAGCGAAAAAATAATTTCAGTTCATTGAAACAAAAAACGTGAAAACATTCACACTGCACCGCATTACGCAGCGGGGGGGCGTGAAACGGAGACATGGTCAAGCGAAAAAATAATTTCAGTTCATTGAAACAAAAAAAACGTGAAAACATTACTAAGGCGATTGACACACTGGCACCGCATTACGCAGCGGAGGGCGTGAAACGGAGACATGGTCAAGCGAAAAAATAATTTCAGTTCATTGAAACAAAAAACTTAAAAACATTACTAAGGCGATTGACACACTGCACCGCATTACGCAGCGGGGGGCGTGAAACGGAGTCAAATTCCCCGCACGGAAGCGCGTTTTTATTGAATTTGTATGTAAAAAATCACGCGCGGGGGCACGTTATCTGCGTCCCGCTGCGTAATGCGGTGCAGAGTGCAAATCGCCTTGTATTATAAAACGAATATAATGTGTTTTAAAGTTTAAGTTATTAAATTCAATTAAACTATGCATAATCATCATTTATTATCATTCTCCTGCCCTTATCTCAATCTATTTAAGGTCGGCGCAACATGTCTTTTTCTTCCATACTTCTGTATTAGTCGTCATCTCGGTACAGCTCATCCATTTCTTTGGTCTTCTGCTACTATTATAGCTATCGACATTCATACTTTAAACTTTTTATGCATATTAGTAGGATTATAAAGTCGTATTGTTAATTCTTTTTTCACCTTTTTACCATTTTTGCTTGTCAGAAATGATTATCCCTCCAACTGTCAAGTACAAATATAAAACGAATGTTTTCTTAATTAAACAGAACTTACAAAGGTAAAAATGCAAAAAATTCATAATCTTAAAAGCCTTTTGTAAATACACAATAACGAACTCAAAAGTCATCAAGCAAGTAAATTCTCAATTTTCCTTTTTCCTTGCATAAAATATAGCAAAAGATATTTTGTCGTTTCTGCTAAAAAGGCAAAGAAACCTTTGGATTAAAAAGAAAGCAAAAAATAAACACGTTGGATCATGAATATGAAGAATTCCATTATTTAAATTAAAGAAAATTTTCTTTCGGACTTAAGTATAAATAATTCTCTGTTTCATATTTTGATGAAAAAAATGAACAAAGCCCTTTTTTTTTGTAAAGGACACGTATTTTTGATACCGACTGTACTTTGTTTCGGCATGTATTTAATCGAACCTCTAATGATATGCATTCTACGCTACTTAAAATATTATGAAACACTCTATTTAAATGATTGCGCCTCTTTTTGTGAACCTCAACCATTTTCTATTTTGGGGGTCCTAAAAATACTAAATAGTAAGTAACTGCGACTTGGATGTAGCGCGGTTGGTCCCAGTTCTAATCTAACCTAATCCATTTTTCCGGGGTAACCTAGCTCAGTTACTGCAACCAACTGTGAGAAATATTCAGTGCTCAATGCTCAAATATTAAAGAAATAGTGAATCATGAGAAGCCCAAAAAGTTAGAGGTTCATTAACCTGTCACACGTTTGCCCGCCTACCTGTCGAAACGCCTACCTGGCGCAGTAAAGTCATTCTTTTAACAATGACGATAGAAGAATGAAACTGATGTGTACACTTGGTGTACCGTTCACGTGTCGAGCACTTTCTCTTATGTATACTTGACGCTTAACGGGTTAACTAAAAAAAGCGTGCATCATTAGAAGGTCAATCCGTTTTTAGAAGATCAGTTCAATATTATTTTGATAATGCTCAACAGACCTGATAAGTCCCACCAGGCGCGACACGACAGCGCTACGTGGCTCTAGTAGAAAAATAATAATTTCTTTAATAACTTCATGGAGTGTAGACAGCCGGCGCGGCGTAGGAGAGGATGTATCCCCCTCTCTTTCTACGGCGCGGCGAAAATGTATGCCTGCTGTTTCGTTTAGGCGGCGCAGGGCGCTTGCGCGAATGTTCGTGTGTGTTTATGTCACAGCGTCGCACGCGCATCCATGGATGGTGACAGTTGATTTTTCTGAGAGATAAACTTTTTAATGTAATATAAATTGTCATGTTTGTGTACGATAGAGCAATAAATAAATATTGTATTCTACCACATAAATGATAGTACTTTTGTACTGATAATTAAAGCAATTCGTGCAAAATTATTCCCTAAACATTCCAAAATATCAAAAATGTTCCTTCTGCCGGCACTCCCGGAGTGCAACCCGTCTTTTTTTTTCTACCAGAATCGCGTTCCATTGTCGCGTCGCGCCTGTCTGCGTGAAGCTGTATCTCGCAGACGATTTAACATTCAAGTAAGTGCTGATGAAATGTGAGTGTTTACACTGCCTAGCCCTATGGGGAATATTGAATGTGAAGTATTGAATTAAAGGGTAAACCAATCATAATCCAAAAAGCCTTGAACAAAACTATTTCTCAATATGTTCCGTCTAACTGCGACCTTTCAAACTTATGTCATCAAAACTTTGTCCCCACTTATTCCGATCACTGTATAGAATATAAATAAAGTATGAAACTCATCTCGATATCCATCCATCTAGTTTGTCACTCTTGGGTTTAGAGATCCGTATTCCGTAGACTTTCGTATCAAATGATAAATGATGACGATACCTATGATAAATTATCCTACTAAGGGCGCATTTTACCAAACTTTTATATCTAGAATAAGTCTTGTCTTGTAAATAAAATTTGTTTTATTGACAGTTTTTCCATACTATGTAGATCTGTCAGACGTCAATTTTATTCCACGGATAAAAGATATCGCACCTTGGTAAAATCAGCACCAAGGGCGAATTTCAGAAAAATTTTATACCTAGAATAAATCTTATCCTGAGAATAAATATTGAATTTTTGACAGTTTTTAACCGACTTTAAAAAAGGAGGTTCTGTATTCGACCCGTATGTATGTATGTATGTATGTATGTATGTATATTTGTATGTCCGCGATTATCTCAAAAACTACTGAACCGATTTTGATAATTCTTTCATAAGTGTGATCTACATACTTTTAGGAAGGTTTTAGTATATAATACATTAGGTAATTATTTTTATGTACGAAGTTATATGCATAAATGTACTGCATCTCCTGCATTTTTTGTGAATTTTGATGATTCTTCGAGTCGTGTCTTCAATGCACTAGTGTTAATTGAATTTGTGTGGGGTAGGTACAACTAAAAAGTGAAAAATAAAAACTTTTTTACAAAAAAAACAACCGACTTCAAAAAAAACACTCCAAAGTGAAAAATAACTTTAATTTCGGAAGTCGGTGTCAAAAAACAAAAATGCTGAAGCAACGACACCGACTTCCGAAATTAAAGTTATTTTTCACTTTGGAGTGTTTTTTTTGAAGTCGGTTGTTTTTTTTGTAAAAAAGTTTTTTTCAATACTAGATCTGTCAGACGTCAATTTTATTCCACGAATAAAATATATCTGACTGGCAAAATTAGCCCTTATAATATTATAAATGTGTTTAGTACTCAATCACGAATTTGAATGAAATTGGGCGCACAGATAGTTTATAACCTGGATTAACAAATAGAATACTTTTTATCCCGATATTTTCACGGAATCGAGACTTATGTGGGTGAAACTACTGGGCACGGGGCACTTGGTTGTAAAACCACTTTTATAGTCAAAGTCAAAGCATTTATTTCAAATAGGCACATAAAAGGCACTTTGAACGTCAAAAATTATCTTAAAATAGAATTGATTCTAGTCGCCCATTCCAAAAGGTAGTTTTCGTATGGAGAAGAATGGGCAAGAAACTCTACCGTTACTCTTTTAAAATGTTTTAGGTACAATATTTTGCATGGGTACATTAATTATATAATAACATGTGAGGACGATGCACCTAAAATAAAATTACTATACCACAATAGGTAAAAGAATTAAAAACGAAACCATGACATATAAATTAATTATCTGATAGATACATGGTGCTCACATATTTACAAACATGGTACAAGCAAAACGATTTTTATTAAAAAAAAAAATACAAGTAATAAGTCAGGGTGTGAGTAATGAATGTAAAAACTAATAAAAAAAAATTATAGCACTGTGTCACCTAAACCTGCTCTTAAGACACGCTTTTCTGTGACTTAAGTAGTCCATTTTTACACAGAAAAGGGTGACTTAAGTGCGGGTTTAGGTCACTCGAGCTATATAATAGTATACGATACGTGTGACTTATGTAGTGCATCTGTCGAATTTTTTTTTAAATATTTACAGCCGCCATCTTGGATTTCCATTTTGACCTCACTATCGGCTTCAGCACTCTCGAATACTATGAAAACGAGAACCATGACGATTTTTTTTTTTCAGCCACTATCTTGTAGTTTTATTTTGCCAAACCATGAAAACTATCTCTCTCTCTCTCTGTGACTCTCTCTATTATAGGTAATAAAAAGTCGCATGTAGGGGGCATAACGCTTTTTCGTTACGTGACGATTTCTCCCACTTTACTCCTACCGCAATCTCCGTTAAAGAACTTCGTTCCAAAAACAGACGATGGAGATTTTTTGTACATATGACCCACGGGAGGGTTCCGTCACTTCTAATAAAAGCCATATAACGTTCGTTGTTTACTTTTGGAATGCAAGTGGTTGGTATATATGGGTTTACAGACAATGGAAATGATTTAACATGTCATGCGTTTTACCTTGATTTTCATCGTCGCATAAACAGAAATACTGCTTGGCTGCAAAACGAGAATGTAAAAAAAGGGCAAGACATGGTGGCCGGGACATCGACGGGTATGGATTCCGAAACACCGTGGGTCGGAATTCTAGCATGAAGGTCTGCGCAGACGAGGGACTTTTGTCCGCGGAGAAATTGCCCGCAAAGATAGAATGTATGGAAATCCCAGCAGTCTACTTGTCTTTTGTGTGCGTTATTGCATAGATTTCCATACGTTCTATCGCCGCGGACAAAAAAGTCCGCGGACAAAAATCCGTCGTCTGCGCAGGCTATAAAGTGGATAAGCCAGAGTTTAAAACAGATGACGAACTAGCAGGGGATCGAGGAGGGGTGGGGTTGGAGGGGGGGGGGGGGCTCAGGGATCAGACCGGAATAAATCTATTAAAAAATATTCGCTCGTAAAACTGTTGCGTCCACTGTCATCGTAACAAAAATAGTTCTGCCAACCGCAAACTGTGGACACAGTCGTAAAAATGAGGTTTTTTAGGAGACAATGATGTGTTGCGCTTCTCCGGGTTGGGTACATATTTGAATTTCGAAAATTTAAATATCTACGGTAAAAATGTCAATGTTCAAAACATCGAAAATTAAATTTATTTCTGTGTAAAGGGTTTAAAGTAACCTAACCTAACACCGGGGTGCCCTTCGCTCTCTCATGCATCCTGCAACCATGCCTGCCTGCAAGTTCGATATTTTAACTAGTAGGTATTTTTAACGTAAATATAATGAACTAAAGTGTATTGAATGTTGACATTTTGAACTTAGGTATAATGATTATCGATGTTTTGAATCATTAGATATTTTTATAATTCGGCATTTCAATTTTAGACATTTTATGCTTAGGTATAACAATTTTCGATATAACGATATAACCAATATTTAAATTTTCGATGTTTTAAACGTTGACATTTTACACGTAGGTATTTTAATGTTCGACATTCAAATATGTACCCTCCGGGTTACTGTTTGTGATATAGATTAATAAAGGTTTTGCTTTACTTATTTATTTATTTACAAAAATAACAAAATTAAAACCTAACTTCTTAAATTGGTTAGTTTCCCGTCACTTGATTTCATCCATAAAGGTTTTTGATGGTTTGTGGCATACCTATCTGTCTGCCATTTTGTTCTTTTTTCAAAATGGCGGCCAGTCTTGAAAACTTTATGAATCGATAGCTGTCCAGTGTAGCTGTGGCGTGTGTTATGTCTGTGTGTGTGATCGTCCGTGTAATGTCTAATTGTGTAACACACAATAATTAATCACAATCTGAATCGTTTTGAAGGATATTGCTAATCCATCCTACTCCTAGTAATATTATAAACGCGAAAGTTTGTGAGGGTGGATGGATGGATGTCTGTTACCCTTTTACGCAAAAACTACTGAACGGCTTTCGATTCATCCAAATCCATGGCACACAGCGGTGGCACAAAGATAGTTTTTAACCAGGATGCTTCATATGTTCGAAAAATGTGTCTGCTCAGCGACGTTAATAACGCAATGAATGTTGTTGAAATGTCAAAACGAAAGCCAGTTGATCACAATCGGTTGAGAAATTTTTGAGTTTTTGCAAGACCAACGAAAGGCAATTGATTTTAAATATAGGTACAAGAGAATAAGGTAGGATAGGAGCAGCATTTTTGAAAACTCTTTTATTTTACACCTTCCCTGACATTTGATTCAGAAACATTGCAAATCGCAAAATCCGTATAACACACGAAATGTACAATAAAAGACTCATCTCTCCAATCCCACATGCGACTGCTAATAACAAGTTTCAACAGACAAGAGCGCAGCCAGCGCTTTACAGCGCTGCCGATTAAAAACGTCGCTTTTTACTCGAAATACCTTAATTGAGGCCAGTTGGCCACGAGCCAGGCCATTGAATTTACGAGCCGGAGCGCTGTCGAATTTATTGTATTAGCTCGAGGCGGATAATATTTTTGAGTTGATACATTTTAGAGCTTATTAATACCTATAGTTTTTGAGAAATTTTTGTAAATGGTTTGTTTATAATAGGAAATAAGTAATTGTTTGATCACTTTGTCGATGACATATCTTTATATCTGTCAAGCTCCGCTTATAAGACACAATTGATTTTCTATTGTTTCGTCGCCAGTGGGCCACGCGCGCCGCTTGACCGGTTAAGCTATTTCCCAGATTATTGAAGTATGCATGAGGAAACCTGATGTAACGATCTGACCTTGATCTTAACACAGAATGAGCCAACTAAATAGGAAAACAAATAAAAGTATAATAGATATTTATTGCTACTGACATTATGAAGTTGAATGCTTCGGAATTATGAACATTAGAGACAGAGTAGTTAGGAATTGTGATTGTTAGGATGAAAAATGTTTGGAAGAACATTTTCGGTTTCCAATTATCGGAGTTGAAAATTTAGGTGAACTTTGGCGCACCCCTAAGGAAGGAACACGGGTAAGTTTTAGTCCCAGAGCGGGATGAGTCATTTGATGATTTCCCATCCACATAAAAAAGGCTATACCTTCAGCCGGGTATCTGGCCACCAGGATTTTTGTCCTACAACAATTATAAAATCAAACAATGCAATACTAATTTCATTGCACAGAAAAAAGAGCTCAGTTTCAGTAATATCAACAAACTTTTCCATCAGTGGAGCGGCCAGCTAATGTCAATAGTCGTTCAGTAAATATGTTGATAGCCAGTCGTTAGGTTTCATCCAATTTGCGCGACGCCTCTCGTCTGGCTTGTTTTATTAATAAACTAGCTGCGGCCCTCGGTGTCATCCGCATAAGTCTCGATCTCGTGAGAATATCGGGATAAAAAGTACCTTATGTCCTTTCCCGGGACTCAAAATATCTCTATACCAAATTTCATCTAAATCGGTTAAGCGGTTTAGGCGTGAAAAGGTAACATACAGACAGGCAGACACAGACTTACTTTTGAATTTATAATATTAGTATGGATATCAAGCTTATTGTGTTACACTATAATTATTGAGAGATGGCTGTTATGGTTTTTTGTATAATTACAGGGTTAAATTAAATTAGCTACCAAAAATTCACAGACGTGATGGAAATCGATATCACAACATGTTAAGAAAAATATGATTTGATGATAATTTATTTTGGGGTCGTGGCTAAATGATAATAGCCACTCAGGTTGATCGAAGGTTAAGCTACGCTTGCCGAGGTTGGTTCCTGGATGGGTGACCATCTTTACAAATCGAGACCCTTCCGTGCCTCGGAAAGTACGTTAAGCCGTTGGTCCCGGCTGTTAAGGTAAATGCTTATTTTTAAGATCTACGGCACACAACATCTATAAAAAGTTAAGCTTAAAGCTACTTTAAGTTAGTCCGATTGTTGTAAGGAATTAATTATTCCAATCCTAACTAATAGCTTTTTCTTTATGAATTCTTGATTTCTTAAATATTTGTAGGTAGGTACATTGTTGGATAGTAAACTGTAACAAAAAAAAATCATGAAAGGTTAGACCAATAAAACTAAAACTAGGACTTTCGACAGAAAAGTAATTAGTCTAAATGGCAAAAGGAATAAAAATCCGCTTCGGATTCATTTAAAACGGAGTGGCAAGCAAAAATCCTATTTTCGAGAAATCGTTTTGGTAGAGTTTTTTCCTTGACATTCACAAACGTTTTCCAGATGAAAAGTCTCAACAAATCAGAATACGGAATGTTTGAAAACGTTGCTTTAGATTGACGGTTATAGTTTTTGGAAATACTAAATTCTGGTACTGCATCGTTGGGCTAGTGATCGCCGAGGCCCTGGGTTCGATTTCCAGGTCGCTCAAAGTATTATTGGATTTTTCTATGAGGTATTTCTAATGCCCAGAGTCTCGATTTTTGTACGGTTGATGGCAATAATTATAGGCTCGCCCCATTACACACGGGTCTTAAACATAACTGGCGAAATGTGTGTTCTGTAGGAACACCTCTGCCCAAGAATATAGATGACACAAAACTAACAATAGAGCCCCTATTTCTGTGTAAAGGGTTTAAAGTAACCTAACCAAAGTGAACCTCGGGGTGCCCTTCGCTCGTTCTTGTATCCTATGTCGACGGAGCCCCGCGTCGCGGGGCCCCTATTTCTGTGTAAAGGGTTTAAAGTAACCTTAAAAGTGCCCTTCGCTCGCATCCTACGTCGCCTATTACGTTCTACGCATCCTACGTCGTCTATTACGTTCGTAGAGTTCGGGTGCGGTAAGGGTAACGGAAATAATTCGGAGTATTGAAAATCGGAATGTCGTTTTTCGGACCGAGAACCCATCGAGTATTTGATTCTTCGAATATATGAAAATCGGAAAACAAACAAGTCGCATTTATGACTTTCGGTAAAATAAATTTCGTGATTTTTAATAATAGACATTATGATTCTTAGGTATTATGAAATTCGGACTTTTGAAAATCGGAACATCGAAATTCGGAGTATTTGGGTGTTCCCATTTTGTTTACGTATTTTTCTGGCATTTTATCGACAAAACAATACATAATTAATTGTCAATATCGAAACGCGTTACAAAATTCGAAGCACCCATTTCCTTTATTCCCTGTACCACATTTCATCTGTAAAGCGGCATAAAATTCCCCATTTATTGGCGCCACTGACGTTTCAAATGCAGGAATATCGTGCCAAAAAATAGCTAGATACAGAAGGTCAACTCCATACAACGGGCAACAATAGGTGCACGCACACAGGCATGTACGTTCGGCGATCTCAAACAAATGCCGGTCGCAAGTGCACTTGCACTCGCTGTACAGTCACGAGCATAAGTATGTATACACCCGCTTTATTCAAAGGCGATTTTCTCCTTTATTTTTTAATGAAATTTTATGTTATTACGAACATAGTATTTTCTAATCCATAGGTTTATGTAAAGTGTCGTATTTCAACGTTGAATTCGTTATTTCACGAAAAAATCGCAATTAAAAGTTGCCAAGTGTTGACATATTAGTGCTCGTGACTGTATGTGAAGCGTAGCTATGTATTTTTTTTTTAATGACATCTCGCTGGTCAACGTCTGAGGCTGTCGTCAGCCTATCCTAACTAGGCTATCCTGTAGGTGTCTTATTAATATACAAGCTGTGCCCGCGACTTCGTCCGCGTGGAATAGTGACTTTTCGGGCAGCATATTTTGAATTACATATACCGTCGTTTGGGTAGCTATCAGCGCGCTTTATATAGCCACGGGAGCGCAAGCGTGAGGCGTGTACGTACTCTGATAGAATACCTTAACAAATGTTCGCCGTGATTCTTTAAATTGACATAACTTTTTTATTTATGAACCGATTGACATGAAATAAACACATACCCCCTTATTCATAAAACTTATCAAACCTATTTTAGTTAAAATGGGGTTTGTCTCTTTCTTACACACAGAAATGACAACGTGATAGATAAAGACAAACGTTCTATAAACCTATTTTAGCTAAAATAGAGATAAAATAGGATTATGAATAAGGGGGTAAATGTTAAGTGAAGCTTACTACAATATATTAGTGAAAACCGCATCTAAATCGAATAAGCCGTTTCTGATACTAGCGTGCACAAACACACAGACGAACCGACAAACAGACAAAAAAAATTAATTACAATTTCGGGTTCGGCATCGATATATTAACAACAACCCCTGCTACTTTTTTTTATATATTTCCATTGTACAGACACCACTTTTCTACAATTATATTATATGTTTACATTAAGGCCTCCAACCAGGGCAAAATAGGTTACAAGTTTTGTACTTATTAATGAAAAATATTTAAGCGATCCTCAAAACTTAATGACTTTCTAATGATGGACTGTTTTTATTAAATAATTGTCTATAGCCTTTTTAGGGTTCCGTAGCCAAATGGCAAAAAACGGAACCCTTATGGATTCGTCATGTCTGTCTGTCTGTCTGTCTGTCTGTCCGTCCGTCCGTATGTCACAGCCACTTTTTTCCGAAACTATAAGAACTATACTGTTGAAACTTGGTAAGTAGATGTATTCTGTGAACCGCAGTAAGATTTTCACACAAAAATAGAAAAAAAACAATAAATTTTGGGGTTCCCCATACTTACAACTGAAACTCCAAAAATTTTTTTTCATCAAACCTGTACGTGTGGGGTATCTATGGATAGGTCTTCAAAAATGATATTGAGGTTTCTAATATCATTTTTTTCTGAACTGAATAGTTTGCGCGAGAGACACTTCCAAAGTGGTAAAATGTGTCCCCCCCCCTCTAACTTCTAAAATAAGAGAATGATAAAATTAAAAAAATATATATAATGTACATTACCATGTAAACTTCCACCGAAAATTGGTTTGAACGAGATCTAGTAAGTAGTTTTTTTTTAATACGTCATAAATCGAAAACCGCAATTTACCTTTCACAAAGTTACAACGAACTACAAGAACTTTTATATTATGTTACTTGCTGCTACGGAACCCTTCATGGGCGAGTCCGACTCGCACTTGGCCGGTTTTTTTTTTAACTTTCTAACCTTTTCTTACATTTGGTCGCAGTAACTTGGCTATTTGGTATTTTTATGACCCCAAAATAGGCGCAATCGTTATGTTAGGGTCTACAATAATATTTTAGGAGCGCGAAATGAGAATTATTAGAGGTTCGGTTAAATACATGTCCTTTTATATTATTTTCGATTGTTTATGGAGCAGACCTATTCATATTTTGTGACAACACTTGCCTCGCATCGATGGAGGCCACAGAATAAATACGTAGCCGTGAGATATTGCTCTTTTATTGTAGAACGTTATACTGTGTTAAGGGTGCGACGGATTGACGCGGCGCGTTGTCGCGGTTTAGTGGAGTGGTAATGTTTACTGCCAAGACGGTTGAAGCCGGGTGTAATGGCTTTCTCTATGTTCTAGATTACTGGGATTAATTTCTGTACTTATTCTTTCAAGTAGACCACTGTAGGTACGTGGGACATGTCGGCCGTCACTGGTAATTCTAACTGGCCCACCTTCCTCCAGAAGTAGATTAGGTCTCCTAGTCTGTGTAACTGAACTTTATTGTGTAGGAGTTAAAGTTATTTTTCCATAAACAAATAAATCGCGAATGCAGATGATTGACTTTGGTGTAGCGGCGTAATTTGGGGTCTATGTACAGCTTGTACAGCTGCGGTCTTGATTGAATTCATTAATTGGCCCCCTCCCTCTCACAGACAGAGAGGACGCCTGGGTGCAGTAGGAACATAGTAGGCAGATTATGCAAATAATTTACAAAACGTGTAACGCATCTCTTTGGGGCATTTTTCTGTGATGGTTACTTCTGGAAATCTGACAGGTAATCTATGCAATTTCAGTGTTGTGATCAACTTTCATCATTTCACAAGAAATCTGTACAAAACAAGCGAAAAACTAAGACACATCATGTAATAAAAACCAATTTCACCAGAACACAATTACAATAAAACCGCACGTCTAAGCTCACGTCAATATGGTGTGGCCCTAACGACAGTTCCACTTTTGGAACAACACAAAAACTTCCCGTAACATTAAAACTATGTCCAACAACATAGTTTCGCGAAAGCCAAAAGAATTACGACACTTTTAATGTATCTGTAGTTACTTTTTATCTGTGGTATGAAGAATCACTTGTGTATGGAATGGGAATTTTCCCAATACCTTATATTTTCCCATTTGATAAGCCAGTCACGTCGTATTGCATCCACAGCACGTACGGAGCTTCTGATTTTTATTACAACGCTTATTATGTGGACTTGAGATGTGCTGGTCAAAGGAAAAATATGATTTATGTGATAAATACGAGAGTTCTTTATTTATCTATGTATATGATATTGTCTTTGGTAAGTATTAGATTCTAATAAAACTGTTTTTTATCGTAAAAAGAACTCGAATAGCTCGTTCCCAAAGAATAGATAAAAATCTTTTATGATATTAGTAAATAAATGAATATTATTTTTTCTTTATAAAGAGAAAATATTTGATTTGGTGTTTGTTTGTTACCCAATCACTAAAACATACATACATACATAATCAGCCTATAACGTTCCCACTGCTGGGACACAGGCCTCCTCTCTGTGAGAGGGAGTGGGCCGTAATCCACCACGCGGGCCCAGTGCGGGTTCACTAAAACGGTTCAACGGATTTGGATGAAATATAGCACAAGGATATCCCTAGATTAGGACAAAGGATACTTTTTATCCCAATATTTTCACGATATCGAGACATGTGCGGGTGAAACCGCGTTGCGCAGCTATAGTGCGCGCGGTACTAGCACATGAGTAGACAAACGGAACAGAGGCAAAGCTTCTTAAGAACGTGCAAAATTTTTACCTATTTTGTTAGGGTTGTCACAATAGGTTAAGACAAATTAAACAAAACATTTGTTAAATAGTTTTATTATTCAGTATGATTTACAAATTACTTACTTTAATAATTTTCTTTTAATAATTTTTTTTTTTTAATCATTTATTGTTTCTTTTAATGGTGTGGTAAATGCTTTGAGCTGAAACAAAAATAAAATGGAAATGCGAACCGAACACTATTATACAAAAGACATAGGTAGACCTATATTTTAAAGATTATATACCTATTTTTTTTTAATTTATTTAATTCAAGACCTACTAGTAGCGAGAAATAAGTACGATGTAGGTATTAATAATAAGTTTCGATTAAAAATGCTTTTTAAACTCGTATTCAAACTTTCATGATCATGCTATTATGGCCGTTGAGGAGTTCCCTCGTGAGAAGACCTGTCTGCAGCAGCAGTCTATGGTGAAGATTATGTTTAGCAAGCAAAATTAAATTTAAATAAAAAGTTTCACTTTCATTTCCATGCTACTAACCTTTATTTAAGAGTTCCCTCGTAAGGAGACAATGCTGGCTGCAGCAGCAGTTCATGATAAATATCGTGTCGAATTATAGAAATTCATCTATTATACAAAATTTCGTGATCGTGCTACTAACCGTTGAAGAGTTCCCTAGTGAGGAGATAATCTTGGGTGCAGCGTCAGGTTATATCTTATTATTGCATTATCACCGAAGTTACGCAGGTATACAAAATTTCAGCTCAATCAGACATCGGGAAGTGGTTCAAATCTTACTTGCAATACTTATTTAAACTTAACACACATACCTATTACATACCAACCCATCCACGTACCTACAAATGTATAGTAAAAACTTGTAATAATAATAAAAAGGTAAAAACACACCGTGTACAACCGTCTTCTTATCAAAAAGGTACTTACTTGAAAAAGAAGTAATCAAATATTTACTTACCTATTGTACTCCTTGGGATAGTTGAAGTATGATATATCTTTATTTTTTTATAGTATTATTCATACACACAGTACAATAAACCACATTTATTAATAATAATATACCACGTTTTTACATTAAAATATTCAAATTTGGAACTAACCAAACAAACAACGTGCGTCGTACTGACCCTGAGATTGTCAACTAGCTGTGCCAGCGTAAACCGGTTTTTTCCAGTCTCGCCGCGTACGTGACAAGCGGCCAGTGGTCACGCACACATGCCCCGCGTGCTTGTAGTAGTGCAACCGATTCGCGCGGTTGTTTGAAGCTTTGTATCTGTTCCGTTTGTCTAATCATGTGGTACTAGTTGGCCGCTCCTTAGGTACGTGAGCGGTGGGACGGAGGGGCGGGGGTGCATTACTCAGTACGTGCGTTGAGAACCGCCGCCTCACCCCTGTCCCCCACCTCAGCGGCCAACTAGTTCCGCGCGGACACGGTACACCATACAGAGTACACTATACAGTATTTGCATATCAATAAAAATACTTTTCCTTGTAATACATACTAGTAACTCCTCGTTTAAGTAATCAAGTAGTTATTTACAGAAAATAAACACCTTATCTATTAATAACAATAAACATTGCTTTAAATGAGGGGAGCAGTGGTGACCCAGTAGTCACGGCCGCTACTTACGACTTGTAGGTCGCAGGTTCGAACCCAGTCAGGCACTTTACGTTTTGTAAATTATATCTACCACTGCTCTCAAAACGGTGAAGGAAAACACCGTGAGGAAACCGGCATGTCCTAGAATCAATAATTGTCACGTAGCTGAGCATAGCAACGTGCCTCCTAATTAAATTACTAAAACAAGCAAAACATAGCAGTATTAATTAAATTCTACTAATCAAAACATTGGAACTACGCTGGCTTGTAGGTGGTAAACAATTTCAAACAATATTGTTAGCAAATCAAATAAAGCTGTACCTATATTCGACACCGTTTTGAAAATTACGTTCGCACTAGTGCTATATATTTAACGTAGTCCATTTTAGTTACGGAGTACCTATCCAGTATTGTGAATAAATTGGTTTGTTATTTCGGCTTTGTTAATTCGAGGTTATTTTGAAACTACATAATAAATTCAAAAGAAAAAATGTAATCTAAATAGTTGGTACAGACGCCAGCACATCAAGCTACTACAATCTTTCTTTCTTTAATAGGTTTTCAACTTTATCGCAGAAACATAAGGTTCAAAGTTGATTGGGAAAAATGACAGTTTCGGGTAGCTTGATGTGCTGGCGTATAGACTTCAAAATTGTAAGTAATATAAATCTAATGTAACTAGCCTGTATTATCCCACAAAGCAAGGCAAAGGCCTCCCACTCCCTTACCCACACAATTCTGTTTTTGCTACTGCAGCCAGTCCTTTAATTGTGTGGGAGACAAGCTCGTCCCGCCATCTTCGTTTCGGCATGCAGCGATGTCGTCGTGCGTTTATTAGGACCCAATTGGTGGTTCTCTTAGTCCATTTGTCATCTGACATGCGGCACACGTATTAAATTAACACCTATATTTTGTAACTACATATGTCGAGTAATTTACTTGAGAAAGAAGAAAAAAGATTGTTTGTGACTCGCCCCGATCACAAACTAAACAAAACACAATCATAGAAATATAATAAACAAAATAGAAGCGAATTTGCTTTTAATCTGTCGAGCTCCGCTAAAAGACAATTGACTTTCTATTGTTTCGTCGCCAATAGGCGACGCGCGGTGCTTGATCGGTTGAGTTGCCTTCGAACACTTGATTGAGGTTTAAAATGAACTTTACAGAATAGGACTTTATTGGGATAATGATTATTTTTTAAACGAATGGTTAACAATATATTTTACGGCGGCGGTACAGTTTATAATATTTCATAGACCTTTCATAATTAAAGGTTAGTCAGGGTAAGGGTGTTTCCCTAGTGGCGCCCTAAGCCGGAGGTCTGTAGGTACACATGGGGTGCGCTTAGTCGCGTATTTTATAAGTCTTATGCCCAGCATCGATACCTTAATTTATTCATGTCTTTTGCTCTTTCTACCGTGCCTTTATAATTTACTAACTACGCCCCACGGTTTTACCCGTATAAGTCTCGATCCCGTAAGAATAACGAGATAAAAAGTATGTTAGTCCTAATCCAGGTCATGGTCTACGCATGTGCCAAATTTCATTCAAATCCGTTTAAGCGTAACAAACAAACATACAAAAAACCTAATATTTCTGTTTATAATATTAGTTTAGATAGGTACCCCAAGAGTACCTCAAGACAGTGCAGTGGGGATAAAATATGTGTCTATTCTGTCTCAATACCAGGGAAAATTTCAACCATAGATGGCGGGACGAACTTAATTATTATAAGGGACTAGCAACGCCCCGCAGTTTCACCCGCATAAGTTTCGATCCCGTGGGAATATCAGGATAAAAACTATCCTATGTCCTTTCCCGGGACTCAAACTATCTCTTTACCAAATTTCATCTAAATCGGTTAAGCGGTTTAAGCGTGAACAGGTAACAGACACACACTTTCGCATTTATAATATTAGTATGGATTGGTCCATATTGGCTCAGTATCGAGTTGAGTGGAAATAGGAAAGGGAGGCTTTTTACCCTGCACTGAAACAATACAGCCTGTATTGTGATTGAATTATGTTTTGTCGTCACAACATACTTAAAAAATACGTGTGGCACTCGGGGACTGCCGCGGTAAAGCTATTGCATAGCATTTTTTTATCAACTTATGCAATTATAATATTTATGCAATATTTTTTTCTTTTTTGATATTAATTCAAGTTTTTTTTTTATATTAATTCAAGTCCCCACGTCTACACGCATACGTCTAGTCGCACGCACACAAACACCGTGCCGAAGTCTGCCGAACAGAAACGACGTTAGACGATGCACAGCTTTCAACACCGCACCGCTGTGCCGGTCGGAGTGGGGGTGTTAGGTTTATTTTCGTTACGGAATTTCTTGATTCGGTCGCCGCGCTCAAAGCCCGCGATAAAAGCTATGCAATAGCTTAATTATTCTTATGTACACGATAGCAGCGTAAGCAGTTTGAGCTGGTTCGATTGAAAGATCTCACTAACAATAATATAGCCAGCTAGTAATAATATCACAAAAATTGCAATTGCTTCCCTCTTAGCTACTAGTTAAATCTTAATAAACGCAGATGCATCCCGTTTACAAAGGCAAACTCAAACACCGAATACAGCAAACTGCCCGTCTATCAGTATTGTCTAGTTTAAACTGATCCAGCGAACAAGCTTACAGATAATAATTTAGCGCTTACTGTTGCGAATAGTTCAATAGTTGTGAAATTGTTCTGCCTAGCATATTCCCAACTATGTTGGGGTCGGCTTCCATCTAGCTGGATGCAGCTGAATACCAGTATTTTACATGAGCGACACCTGATCTCTACAACCCAGTTATTAGGTAAGATGATACCTCTTTGTAAGACTGGTTGCCTGACTTTTTGGCTTCTAACTACCCGCAACAACTATCAAAGATCTACGAATGACAACCGGACTCCAATCGCATATCGATCTGCATGCCAATATCTTGGTTTTGATGTACATTTCATGCCAATACGAGAAAGATGAAGAATTATGATTATTATGAACGGTTTAAACTAAACAAACAAATTCGTGCTATAACTGGGCCGACCTCGAACTAAAAGCAGACAGATTTGTACACAAGCTGCACTGTTTTGTCACAAGTCATAAACACCTCCAGTTTAGAAGTTTGAAGTCATGCATCTGAATATACTGCAGTCATTTAAATGTTAACATTTACACATTTTCGTCGTAAATACTCAAAAACCTATTAAAACAAATCCTGTAACTTTCATGCTTAATGCTTCGTCATCATGGGGATATGAATTTATTCCTGAAGGTTTATGTGACCGAAATTTCTAATAATCTATCCTGCGTTCGCGATAAATTTGGCAACAATGTAAACAAATATGAATAATTGGAAAAATAACTTTAATTCCTTCACAATAAAGTTCAGTTTACGCTACATCTTCAAACATTTTTGTAACTTTTTCAATAGTGCTAGTCACTCTGAAATCAATTTAACTTTCATTGAAATAAAGTTGATATTTGTTTAACTTGAAATAGGGTGGGGGTGTGCAGCACTGCGCAGTTTTATTAAACATACTAATAGATCATACATTCATTATTTATTAATCAATTCCATTTTAAGGTAATTTTTGACGTTCAAAAGTGCCTTTTATGTGCATATTTGAAGTAAATGCTTTGACTTGTGACTTTATGTAGCTTAGGGGGCATTTGTGTTACCTTTTAAGCACTTTTTGCATGGAACATCATTCCATTCTGTATGTAAAGAAGGGCGTTGTTAGCTGCGCTGTAGCGCAGCTAACAACGCCCAAACAAACGCCGCAAACTGTAGTTTATGCTTTTGCAGCTATCATCGTTTTACTTGTTGTACAGACGCCAGCACATCAAGCTACTACAATCTCTCAAATTTCTGTAATAGATTTTCTACTTTATCGCTAAAGCAACCACACCACCAACCACACAATTAACCACATAATGTTTTGTGTATATATTTTGTTGGAGATCCTAAAATAAATAAATAAATAAAGCATTAGGTTCAATGTCGATTGGCAAAATTTGGCAGTTTTGGGTAGCTTGATTTTCTGGCGTCTGTACCTACTTAGTCTTGTGTTATTGTTCCGAAATAAACTTTTATATATTTATTATTTATAGTGGTGGCCCAGTGGTAACGGCCGCGACTTACGCGGTCGTGGGTTCAGACCCAAGCAGGCACATTATTTTATGTAAATTATTTCATCATCACTGCTCTCAAAACGGTGAAGGAAAACATTGTCGAGGCCAAGGGCAGAAGCTAGTAAGATATAAAAGTCAATAGTCTTTTAACGTTGGCAGTCAGCCGCACTACCGACCTGCGCTACCAACCTGCTGACTAACTAATCCTTCTACTACGGCATGGCGTTTAGCTCGTGCCGACACGAGATAACATGAATTAAAAACCAACGAACTATGCACTTCCATTTATAACGTTAATAGTGTTGTGGAAGTAAACACTTGGAGGCCACGGGGCTGTAAATCTTACCCTTTGCCCCGCCAGATTTAACGAGCCAACTTCTGCTATTGCTGTGAAAGTCCACTTCGCTACTAAATACCTTTACCTATAATATTAAAACCCTGAGCACTCCTGTTTATATGCTATAAACATGTTTAATGTCTTAAAGATGGCGGGGCTTTAGAATTTCCCATTTGCTCGTACGTATTTTGGAATTCCCATTTCGTTATATTTTCCCATTCAACCCGTAAAGTAGTAATAAATTCATTAAAAATAATAATAACGTCTTTGAAAGTATAAAAATATGACAAGAAAAAAGTGTTTTTTTTTTTGTTGGCAGACAAATAAGAAACCCCTTTGGGAGTTTGGAGACATTTGCCAACACAGGCACAGCCCTTAGTTAAAGAAAACACCGAATTCGTCCTAAATCCATGTGTTTTTATTATAATCAAGAATTTCTAAATGTGTACTTATTTAGAAATTCTATAATAATTAATCTATACATAATTTAAAAAGCTGATAAGTAGCTTGTTTTCACAAACCCGCAATATTTTTGATAATAAATCCAACGATACCCCACACCATGAGGTAGACGAGAAAAAAAAACCTTCCCCAATTTACGTGTACAGGAGAGGTAACTACACTAAAAAAAAAATTTTCATTATTTTATTTTACCACTTGTTGGCGCGATAAATATGTATATGCATGCCAAATTATACCTTTGTAGTAAGTACTAAGAGTCTCTGAGCTAAGCTGCGGACGGATAGACAGACGGACGGACAGACGTACATGGCGAAACTGTAAGGGTTCCTTGTGGACTACGGAACCCTAAAAAAGAAGAGGAAATAATTAAAGGGCATCAAAAATTTGTCCTTAAATCACATTCTACCTAATTAAATATTAAAACTGATGAAAAGTCCCTGAAATGTTTAAAAGGATGGGAACAAATTGACCCCATAGCATAATCAGCCATTAGTGTACCCACTGCTGGGACACAGGTCTCCTCTGTGAGAGGGAGTGGGCCGTAATCCACTACGGGCCAAATACGGGCTGGTGGATCTCGTCTTCGAATTTTTGGTAATAGGACATGCCGATTTCCTCACGATGTTTTCCTTCACCGTTTTCACCCCAATATTAATAATTGATCCCAGTTGCCATGAATTTCAATAGAAGATTAATTCATTATAATTTATCATTAAGGACGAAGAACGTTGCTGATGTTAGCTATATATCAGGCCAGATGGTCCAAAGAAGATATTTTAATTCAATTGACATGGACCCGATAACGAATGATTTTGCATAAAATTTTAGATTATCATGAGAAATTTCTTTAATTTAATACTAGCTGTGCCCCGCGGTTTTACCCGCGATAAAAGTATTATAGTCCTTTTTTATTGATTCCCTTTACCACCACCACCCCCCTTTTTATACCCTTAAGGGATAATTTCGGGGATAAAAACTATTCTATATCCTTCCCCACAACTCTAAACTATCCCCATACCAAATTTCATCTAAATCAGTTCACCGGTTATTGATTCCCCATACAAACTTCCACTCCCCCTTTCACCCACTTAAAGGATGATTTCTGGGATAAAAACTATCCTATGTCCTTCCCCGGGATGCAATCTTCCTCTCTACTAAATTTCATTTAAATCCGTTCAGTGGTTTAGGTGTGAAAAGGTAACATACAGACAGACAGACAGAGTTTACTTTCGAATTTATAATATTAGTATGGAAGTATGGATGGATAATATAATATCCCAGTACTAGCTTCTGCACCCGATTTCGTCCGCGTGCAGTTTCTTATACCCCCGACACACGCCGTCGCATCGCATCGCCCGCCCGCTCTTTTACTCCATTTTCAAAATAAAAATATCATTGTATTTTATTTCACATAAACCTACATGGGCACTTTTGAAACGTCAGAAGCTAGGTGCACGGTTCCAATTGGTCGTTTCCAATGGAGACGATTCGTTTAGCGTTCCTTCTGACTCTTTTTCTTTTTGCTCAGCTCCTAAGAGTCCTAGCGTAATGTTATGTAGCCTATAGCCTTTCTGAAGAATTGGGCTATCAAATGCAAAAAAAATTTTTCAAATCCGACAGGAAATTTCAGAGATTAGCGCGTTCAAACAAACCGAGAAATTCTTAAGCTTTATTATTAGTAGTATTATACAAATTCTTCAGCTTTAGAAGATAGATGGCAGAAAATTCATAATCTTTAGGATCTTGCTTTATGAAAGCCATTGACTATAAAATGAGAAAATTTCCAATATCCTTAGCTCTAAATCTGATTAATTAATTAGTATTTATACAATGTGGCTCCGAAATGATTCGTAGAATAATATTAGAATCTACGAGTAATATTTGAAATACAAATTAGGTTAACATAGCTATAAAAACTTATTAAAGGTTGGTTGTTGGTATTCATACAATAATTACAAAATGTGATCTTTAATTTCGGTTTCCGCAAATTGTAATTTGCGAATGCTTTGCATGCAAAGCGCCTACATAGGTTCGAACCCAGACAGGCGCTTTACGTGGTGCAAATAATTTCTTCACCACTGCTCTCAAAACGGTGAAGGAAAACATCGTGAGGAAACCGACATGTCCTAGAACCAAAAATTCGAAGCTATGTGATATCTACAAATTTAATCTGCACTGGACCCGCGTGATAGATTACAGCCCACTCCCTTTCAGAGAGAGGATGCCTGTGTCCCAGCAGTGGGAACATTATATGCTGGTTATTCTACAGACGAATATAATCCTCGAAATCATAACAGTAGATATTAAAATTTCGAGGCTTTAATTTAAAATTGTTGGGATTCTTCATTGTAATGATGCTCTTTTGGCTGACAAATTACAGTTCGCAGTTTGCTGTTATTTGCAGACATGATTGATGTGGTGTCTTGATGAGACGCTTAGCAAGTTAAATGTAATAAAAATATAATATTTTACAGTATTTTCATCTCACGAAGCGACGCTTTACTTGTGGTAACCACTTGCTTATACACTTGTACAAGCTGTGAATGTGTGCGTGAAGACGAGTAGCGTCAGCACGTAACACACGCTCACACACACACTTCCGACTTCGCCATTGTCTCGAACGGTACCAAGAGCTCCTACGCTTACACACACATTCACAGCGTGTTTGTAAACTTGATAACCACAAGTAAAGCGCGCGTCGCGTCATGAGATAAAAATAATATTCAAGTCCTTTTCTTATCGACCTGTGAGGTTGTCGGTGACTTAACCGGGTTAACCTGGCTAGAAAAACCAATAGACATATCAAGACTGACATTAAAAAAAAAACAGTGGCACTCCGCGAGTGCCGACAGAAGTGAAAACAAAACACTAACAGAATACTTTTCCATCACTCACTGACATATCGGATATACATTAAAACCAAGTACATCCCGCGGACAGCCGAACACATCAGAAGCGGTGTCGGTTACGGTAACAGTGTCGCGAATTCAATGGTTTTTTCCGATCTCAAAAATGCCCTACGCGCCTAAAAAAGTTTTCACTTCTAAAATACGGGACAACCAAACTTATTTGAAAAATCTCCTTCCAATATATAAGACAAGAACACTTTCGGAAATCTTCAGACATTTTTATTTCCCTGTTTACAACGCGCGACGGTTTTTTTCTAAGAACAAATTTATTGTGAACATTATTCAGGATTCTGTAAGCGCTTTCGCTCCTTTCACAAATGCGTTATGTGCGTATTAAAGTGTGGGGAGGATAAGAAAAGTAGTTCATTTTATGACATCTTTTTAGTGGTGGAAAATTACATTGGTTAAGTATGTCGTAAACATGGACTTATTATAAGGAATTAGGTAGCCGTCTTTATTAGTATTGGCAACATCAATCTATCTACTAAGCCTGGTAATTATTACGGAATTATATCGCCTTAAGACTAATTTAACGAGCAGTTATTAGAAGATCCCTAAAAGATTGGACGAAATAATGGTCTACTAAGAAAAATTGTATCCTGACATGGACTTATAGCTAACTAGCAGAGCCCCACGATTGAACCCGCATAAGTGTCGATCCCGTGTGAATATCGGGTTAAAATGTATCTTTTGTGTTAATCCTGTTTATAAACTATCTGTGTGCTAAATTTCATCGAAATCTGTTCAGCCGTTTGTGCGTGAAGAAGTTTAGTAACAAACATACAAACACACTCACAAACTTTCGCTATTATAATATTAGTGTGATCTAAAAAATTGTTTGAAAAAAATACTTAACCAAACAATGAAATACTGGCTCCTTCCAAATCGACCTAGAATCAAGATTCGGAACCGGATTTCTGCTTCGTGTTTTCTCTAGAGTAAAATCCGATGTACAATACACAAACATAAAAAGAACTCATCAAATAGAGAACCTCGTACTTTTTTTGGACCAATCTCGAAGTGAAAGGAAATCCAGCACTACCCTTTAAAATGCCCGGAGACCTATGCAGCCTCCATTCACGTTTCATCCTTTGTTTTAACATCCAATGGATCTACCAGATCCCTGGATAAAACCCTCATTATTCAGCTCTTAATAGGCATCGGAACTACTCGTACTTTCAATGGATTCAATACTATGCCCATTGAATTCAGATTGTGTATCCCAATGCAATTGAGTGTCTTTTGAATTAGATATAATAGATTTTGGTGGAATTAGTGGTGTATTTAAATTGACAACTGCTCTATTTTATAGCTAAACTTGGTTTTGCTCGCGTGGAGCTCGGAAATTATCATACGGAAACGTACTGCCTCGTAAATAGGTCTTTTTAAGAGGAATCATTCTGTAATAGTTTTCATATATACTGATTTCGCGACTTATTTGCCAAAAATGTAAACAAATTTATGAGTTTATGGAAAAATATCTTTAATTCTATACAATAAAGTTCAGTTTATGCTACAACTTCAAACATTTTTATAACTTTTTCAATAGTGCTAGTCACTCTGAAATCAACTTAATTGCCATTAAAATAAAGTTGATATTTGCTTAACTTGAGATAGCACCAATTTGAAACAAGTATGAATACACGATAACTCTATTGGTTCCGCGGCGCACGCGATTAGAGCTCCCAGTCGGCTTGACTTTTTCCGATAACTTCAACAGTCATAGTCATATTTTAGCTAATTTACACGCAATCTTAATAAATTCTCAATTTCAACGCACGGAGGGGTTCAGGGGGGGTTCAGAATCACGTAGGTACTGAATCCCTCGTAACAGGGTTGCGCCTTGACGTCCCTGCCACCCTGTATGTATATTACGGAGAAGGTACGTGTCTCTCGTTATCATCAGCCATATTTTAACTGCTGTAGGCGTACTATGGGTAGTGTTGGTTATTGCGCACTAAACATACCGTTTGCAGTTCAAATCAAACTTTACTTTAAGAACAAATTAATCACAATAGCGAATCACACACTGTAGGTACACGACACAACTAGATACGGAACGCGCGACAGTTTCTGAGCACATGTCCGTACGATGTCCAATGATCAAGAGACAAAATGCACACCGCTGCTGTAGTAGGTGCAGCTCTTGTCGACTCGCACGAACGTCAGGCCAGACACCATCGAGCGGCGCTTGGCACTGGCGTCCCGAATAGTCAAACGAACGTACGTATTTCCGACATAATTATATAAAGATTTCGACAACCCTTTCCTATGCACAAAGTAAAAGTCAAATAAAAAGCTGATCCTTGACACTGTTAATCCTTCTATCACCCTCGATAGAAATTGTGAAGCCTCAAATTGCCAAGACAACATTACCTACAAGATACAATGAAAACTGAAACTTTTACTATTATATAAAACAGCAGTAACGTCTATAGCAACAATACTTCTTTTAAGGGTTCCGTACCCAAAGTTTGCCTACGGAATCCGTCCGTCTGTCACAGGGCTTATATCTTTTGAACCGCAATAGGTAGACACTTAATTTTTTACAGAGTATATTCTTCTATGGCCGCTATAACAAGAACTAGTAAACATGTGTTTTCTCGGCGTTTCTGCTCGAACTTTTACTAAAAATAAAATATGTTAACTTTCATTTTTTTACTAGATTAAAATGACAGCTGAGATCGACTTTTTTATCAACATGACAAAAAAGGGTAATCGCAGCTGTCATTTTGTTTTAGAAAATTATTATTAAAATCAGAGTTTAGTATTACATACTTTACTGTGGTACGGAACCCTTCGTCTGCGAGTCCAACTCGCACTTGGCAGGTTTCGTACAACTAAAGAATACTAATCGGTACGCCGTGCTGGGAAAACAAGCTTAAGAAAGTCTCAGTATTAGCTTTACAAAGACTAAATCGAGTAAAGTTCTGATTAGATCGTTGAGAGTCCTTGTTTAAGTCGATTACGATGAAAAGTAGACAGTTTTGTTGACTCGGAATTTCGTTGAGTGTGGTCGGGTCTTTAGTCAGGAGGATAATAATAGGTCGTTTGTAAGAAGCTTAAGAAACTTGAGACGTTTAGTTTGTTGATTAGACGTACTAAACTAGTAAAAATTACTAGGTATTACCTACTGCTATTATTAGAGACAGTTAAAAAGAGGTTCAATTATTTTAAAAAGTTTGACGTAATTTTATTTCGACAATAGCTATACCAAATTTTATTACGATATTCATTCATACTTCAACTTCAATCACATTAATCAAGTGCGACAACGGCGTATCAAATGGGAAATATTTCCCATCCGATACGAAAATTTCCCAATTGAAACGCGGTGTACTGATCAAGTTAAGTTTACAATCGTATTACACGTTGGAACTCGTAAAATTGAAGCACTGGAGCTTGGCTACTAAATTTTGTGGGTAGTTTAGATTCTGTGGGGTTGACGAACGACCGTGGTTGTTACTAGGGTCAAGAAACTAAGAAGATAGTTGTAAGAAAATACAAAGTTACTAGAAACGAAGTTAGATGTATTTATTGTACCGTACAGTCGCGATTTATTTGCCAAAAATGTAAATAAATATGAATAATAACAAACAACAATATGAGTAATGGAAAAATAACTTTAATTCCTACAGAATAAAGTTCAGTTTACGCTACAACTTTAAACATTTTTATAACTTTTTCAATAGAGCACTCTGAAATCAACTTAATTACCATTAAAATAAAGTTGATATTTGTTTAACTTGAAATAATATTAATTTAAAACATACTTTAGATTAGCTGTGCCCGCGACTTCGTAAGCGTGCAAGTCGGAAAACAAATTGGATATCGTGGGTTTTATTTTATTTGCGCGAAACCCTAATTATTTTTCTAAAATAAAAATAGCCTAAGTTATTCCTTATAACATCAGCTATCTTGTAGTGAAAATCCCGTCAAAATCGGTCCAGCAGTTTCGGAGATTAGCCGGAACACACAGACAAAAAAATTAAAAATTGTTTTTTTTTTTTTTTTGTTTAAAGAACTGTATATTATTTTCATATGTATTTAATAAAAATCAGTTATTTTGACATTACAAACAGACACTTGAATTTTATTTATTTGTAGTAGTTATAGATGTAACTGGTATACTACAGACTACCTGTAGTACCTATTGTCGCCGAAGATTGCCGGAGGCGCCCGAACATGTCTCTCCTTCTCCCTTTAAAAATCCGACCACTCCACAGTCCACATCGTTCCACTTTTTGTGTACAAACTCAAACTCAAAGCATTTATTTCAATTAAACCAATTACAGGCACTTTTGAATTGTCAAGGGGTCGGTCAGTCAGAGAGATGAAGCTAGTTGTACATATTGGTCTAACTGGACTCGACTATTTTATCTTGCCTTATTGCCTCGTCTTAAGAGTTATGGTTGAGCATGAGGTTACTGGGTTCGTTACCCGGGTTGGACATTGTTTTATTGGGATTTACAATCTGGAATTTCTCAGTAGCAGCTTGGAGTCTGGATTTGTGCCCGGTTGATGGCAATATGGCTCGTTCTCTATTACATGGATGCATGAAGAAGCCTCCTCGTGTAGCGCAGTTTGTTCCGCCAGTTACTCAACTAAACCGAGCGCTCGGCGCATCCTGGACAGCCACACGCAACACCTTATTTGACTGGCCAATTCTTCCCTTGCGGTGGTAAGGCTAACGCCCGCCTGGTTTGCGACTACCCTCCCACCGGAGTCCGGCGTCAAGCAGCCTGCTGTGTTTCGTCGATGCGCGGGAGTTCCAGTGCCTTAGGCATTTTCTTGGCACGCTCGTTCCATCATAGACCTCATCCAACGCTTTCCATCAGGCGTGATCGAGGTCAAGAGCGGGCCCATTCAGCAATAAAAAAAAATGGAACCTTAAACTTATCTGGCGAAATGAGTATAATTATGTGTACCTATAGTACACCTCTGCCCAACCCTTCTGGGATTATAGGCGTGATGATATTTGTTATTTAGCTTGAATGGGCAACGCATTTAATGTGTAGTGTGTATAGCCGGCTATAACCACTTTTCGGTGGATCGATAGCCTGTTTTACCAAAACTCAAATCACGTCATCACATTAATATTATAAAGGCGAAAGTTTGTGAGTGTGTGTGTCTGTGTTTATTTATGTTTGTTACTTCTTCAGGCTCAAACGGCTGTACCAATTTTGATAAAATTTTGTATGGTGGTAGCTGACACCCTGTAATAATATATAGGCTACTTTTTATCCCGATATTCCCACTGTATCGACAATTTCGCGGTTGAAACCGCGGGGCATAGCTAGTATCAAATAAAAGTTAGGTTAGGTTTCGCCACAAACTTTGGTTTGAAAAGCGTTTAACAAAAGATACAGAAGAGTTT
Source organism: Amphipoea oculea (assembly GCA_945859645.1). Lineage (NCBI taxonomy): Eukaryota > Metazoa > Arthropoda > Insecta > Lepidoptera > Noctuidae > Amphipoea > Amphipoea oculea. Next base: position 11,298,833 of record OX243886.1, on the reverse strand, counting down.
TGTTTCAAACAGATTTCATGACGGTATGGATACCTTTGTAAATTCAACGCTAAGTGAGTGACGGAAACCGTATAGCGTTTAAAATAAAAACGGAACTCGATTATTCGATTACATGTTTCGAGTTTGAGGCATTTTATTAAATTTTTTGTTCGAAAATAAATGGTAAAATCGTAGAGTTATGAAACGGTAAATAATTGGACAAATATTTGGAGTTGAAGTAAACATTTATTCCAAATATCAAAAACGGTAGTGTGATAAAATAAGCAGTAATTTATATTCCTACCTATAGGATAAAATTGGGGTAACGTTAAAAATGGCTTATGTTTAACTTATCACCAGATAAAGTAAAATATGACATCAAAAAAACACTTTTCACTGCCAAAAATAGTAAATGATCACCAAAATAACTCCATTTTATTGTAAAATACCTAGGTAAAGGTATTTGTATTCTCATTTGCTCGCTCTTGCATCTTATGTCGACGGAGCCCCGCCAAAGTCAAAGTCAAAGCATTTATTTCAAATAGGCACATAAAAGGCACTTTTGAACGTCAAAAGCGCCTTCGCGGGGCTCCTATTTCTGTGTAAAGGGTTTAAAGTAACCTAACCAAACCTAACCTCGGGGTACCCAGCTAGAACTATTGTAATTTTAGACTTCATTTTTTGGTGTTCAAAATATTTTTTTGGTGATCATTATATTTAATCCCTTAAAAAATTTGGAGTCAAAAAAGGTTAAGTGCGTAGTGTTCGCAACCCGCGCGGCTTGCATGTATGAAAGGCAATTCCCGTATTTTCAAGAACGTTCGCATTCTAATTTCAGTCTCAACTCTCAATCTGTCAAAAATACTTCTAATTTAGCTAAATTTTTGACAAGTTGTTAACATTTGTTTGTCGCCGAGGTGAGACTGCGACTAGATTTTGAACGTTAATAAAATTATTATTGGCCTTCAGATGTATGAACTTAAACGAAGCAAAATGAGTATGCCAGGGTCGTTATAGATGCGTTCTGTAGTTTTTGCCTACAGCCTACATCGATGGCAAGAAGAAGTGTTTTGGTAAAATAAAAAAAAAAACAAAAGAAATGTATGTATGTAATTATGTGTATTAATATTACGAATAAAAACATAGACGCGATATTCGCCTCCTCCTGCCCCTTCGGGGAAACACAGGAAAAAAGAGAGAAAGAAAATACATTTATTTAGCGTAGACTAAAATACACACACTCCACCAGAATACACCACACAGCACACAATACAGGCATGATGTTATACCTAATCTGCATTCGCGACTTATTTGCTAAAAATGTAAACAAATATAAGTTTATGGAAAAATATCTTTAATTCTACACAACAAAGTTCAGTTTACGCTACAACTTCAAACATTTTTACAACCTTTTAGTCACTCTGAAATCAACTTAATTACCATCAAAATAAAGTTGATATTTGTTTAACATTAATTTGAAACATAAGTTTGAATAGAGTTTACATGTGTTTATCTCAAGCCTTTCAAGACTGCCACATCCAGTATTCGCGCGCTCTTAGTTCTACGTTCGCCACTATCTCGTGGGTAGTTCGTTTGTACTCGTCCCCCGGTATTAATCAACTCGCGCTCGTCTTGAGGACATGACTCGTGTACTCTTGTGAATATAATTTTAGGAAAACTCCGGACAGTCTTAACGAAAATCTTTTGGAGAAAATAAGAATTTTTGCTTAAAATTTTTGATTAGGGTAATGTTAACGGACAACTGTTATTATTTCTAATAATAAAAATGTTTTAACAGGTGCAATTTTAATTCTTCTATGAGACAAGAATCAGAATATCTCAAAAACAGACAGATTTATTCAAAACTTAGTTTATTTTTAGTTGATAAGATGATCAGTCTGTTTTAAGACCTTGTTTTATTAATAACTACACAGGATTACTTTTATTCATGAATTTATATTTTTTAATTTGATATCTAATTTTTTATTTAAATAATTACTTTTGAAATGAAAACTTCTTTAGGCGCGTTGGGCATTTTTTGAGATGTGAAAAAAGCATTGAATTCGCGCCACTGTTACCGTAACCAACACCGCTTCGGATGTGTTCGTCTGTCCTCGGGATGTACTCGGTGTGGCAGATGTGAGTAGGAACACCCTAGAAGGTCATGTAGTGATCTCAATGATGATGTTCTTCAGAACGGCCTGGTGCGTAGTACTCGCAACTGGCGTACGCATATGACCAGCATAGCTCCTCTAGTCAGAACCACTCGATACGCTTCCGTGCCATATCGAACATCGATCAATGTTATCGTAGGAAGCAGTCTTCTAAACGCTGTTTACAAGTCCAAAACCCAACAATTTTGTCAGTTTAAATCAAATAGACGACCGCAATTCTTCCGACAGCTGTCCGCTGTCGGGGACAAGGCATTCAGGTTGTCGAAATGTGTCATTTTCGATACGGTAGCCTGTTGGATGGTTGTGAATAGCTATGCAGATGTATAATCGTAAACGAAACAAAAGGAGTAGCTAGATAGAGTCATAGCAGATGGCGTTCTGTACCTAGTTTCTGGCTATGGGAAAATTTATATTTAAAGCGACTACCTACATGACCTAAAGCGCGGTCACTGTCGGGCTGCATAGAAAAGAAAGAGAAGCGCGATGACACAATGTTTGTAATTTATTGCAAATATGAAACAACTATCTATTTACAAAAATATTTAATAATAAATAATCAATCACTGAATGCAGTTTGGCATTAGACATGTAATGGTATATTTTTAATTATAATTAAAATTGTAAATGAAGGGATAAACTGCTTTTAAAGACAATTAAGAGGTGTATTTGAACATTTTTTTGATGCATTAATGTACATTTATTTATGACTAGCTTCTGCCCGCGACTTCGTCCGCGTAAAATTTTACCCTCCCCCCCATTCACTCTCTTAGGGGTGGAATTTCGAAAAACCCTTTCTTAGTGGATACCTACTCTTCACAAAAAATACACCCTCCAAATTTCATGTCTCTTGGACCAGCGGTTGAAGCTGTGCGTTGATATATCAGTCAGTCAGTCAGGAATTTGTCTATACTAATATTATAAAGAGGTAAAGTTTGTAAGTTTGTATGTTTGTAAGTTTGTATGTAGGGGGTAATCTCTGGAACTACCAGTCGGATTTGAAAAATTCTTCTTGCATTTGATAGCGCAATTCTTGAGGAAGGCTATAGGCTATTTAACATCACGCTATGACCCTTAGGAGCCGAGCAAAAAGAAAAAAAAGTCAAAAAGAACGTTAAGTGATAGCGCGGGCGGGTGATGCGATACGGCGGGGTGGCTCGGGGGAAACAAGAAGTTTCACGCGAACGAAGTCGCGGGCTGAAGCTAGTATTTTATATGTATAGATTTCAGTTCCATCACTGTATTAAAATAAGACTTGAACATATCATATTTTTTTTTGACCAAAATTATTTACGGTGTAAGAGATACAATGCTTTAAAAAACCATGTTTATGACCGTTTTCTGAACCTCCGCCTTAACTAAAAAGCTATATTTCCCGAGATAACAAACCCACTCTTCCCGCATCAATTTCTAAAAGTTAACGCGATAGAAGTCAAACAAAGATCAGCTTCGGATATTAACCTCTCAACTGAACAAGTATGCTTTGCCGAAAGTTTGTTAATCATAATACATAGTTGAACTCTGAATTATTCTACACAAGTTTAAGCGTGGGTTACGTCGATCAGTCGGTAACTGCACAAGGTCTTTAACAACTCAGTGTTGACCGAAGTATTAATTTAATATTATTATTTGAATGAATAGTGATCGAATTTGTAGCGCTATTCTGAAAGTTCATTTTGAACTTCACTCAAGTACTAAATTGGGTTCGGCGCAACATATCTTTTTTAACCGACTTCAAAGAAGGAGGTTCTGTATTCGACCCGTATGTATGTATGTTTGTATGTCCGCGATTTTCTCAAAAACTAATGAACCAATTTTGATAATTCTTTCACTAATGTGGTCTACATATTTTCAGGAAGGTTTTAGTATATAGTAGGTACATTAGGTAACTATTCTTATGTACGAAGTTATATGCATAAATGTACAAACTGCATTTCGGCATTTCTATGCGAATTTTGACGATTCCTCTAGTCGGTGTTTTCATTTCTTCAATGCACTAGTGTTAATTGAATTTGAGTAGGGTAGGTACAACTAAAAAGTGAAAAATAAAAACATTTTTACACAAAAAAACAACCGACTTCAAAAAAAAAACACTACAAAGTGATAAATAACTTTAATTTCGAAAGTCGGTGTCTTCTTGCTTAAAAATAAATTATAATCATAAATATTGATGGAGGCAAAATTTCGAAGTAATACAGTTTATTAAAAAAAAATACCATTACTAAAGTCACAAAAAATAAATAAAAAAGAAGTAAATAAATAAATAAAATTGTTACTCATAGCCACCCTACACAATAACTGATGAACCAACGGCTTCTTTTATGACGTCTACATCGGGATGTAGTGAATTTGTCAATAACCTACTTATCAGAATAATCAACTGTTGTATCGAGGTCAGCCATAGTGTGGTTACACTATCATTACGCCTATTTACCACAAAAGACAGACAGAGGTGTAAAGTACACCCAAATTTTGCCAATCATGTTTTAAATGGACACATAGGTACTAGGAAAGCAAGTAAGTTGCAAGAACTGTTGCTAAATAAATGGTATTATGCAGTTGTACAGGGTTTCCCTGGAAGTATGGATCAAATCGAATAGGGGCGTGGGCAAGGTCATTTCCTTTTCTTTTTTTTTGGTTTTTTCATGGAATGAAAAGCTAATTAGAATACAGAAAACTTCCACGCTAACGAAGTTTATGAACTTTTTAAAATCACTTCTTTAAATAATCATTTAATGGGTTTTTTTTCATACAATGAGTATAACACACTGTGTACAAAATATAAAAATGGCTTTGCGACTGAGAGTCACGGAGGATCGCCGTTGTACGTCCGTATCCGTTTGCAATCGGAGTTCTTTCTCTCTGTCGCCCGCGTCGCTTTTGCTGCGCTACTCACTAGCAGCTAGGTGCGCTAGGAGCTAGGTGCACGGGCGGCGGAATGGCACTGCGTAGCAGCCTGTTTTTTTATATTCCGTGTTAGCAACAACATCGTACTTACTATAGCCATAGAAAAATCCGTGCTATACTTTGACGTTTCATTTGAAAATTTCCTTCAAAAAGTAAACAGGCAAAGGTATCAACAGGATGATGCTGGTTTCCGGACAAAAATGGCAAAAATAATTAAAATCTATATTTAAAGACATAATAAAAATTATATTTAAAAAAATGTGGTAATTCTCTAACGACAAAAGTATTAATTTTTGTTTAATAAGCTAGAAAACTACAAAATAAGTAAATCGGTAATCGACCGGTAAAATAGCGCAACTCTATTGCTATGCGTCTTTCGTTCACGAATATTGTCTATGATTCCGTTTGAAACTGATGAATCCGAAATCGTTAGGGAGTAGGGTTCAGTCCAACGTATCGGACCACTGTCGGACGGGCTCGTTACTTCGTTGACGGACTTAGGGAGTAGGCCCCCAGGCCCGTGCCAGACGGCGCGTACGTGTTCCACGCGCGCCTCAAAGAGATGTCAGCAAAAAGGAAGGGGCCTGCCGGGGCCGAAGCCTGCCAGGGGTGCGGGATTGTCCGAAAGGGTTACCGCTACCCCGGAACATAAAAGGCTAAGGAAGGAACACGGATGGGTTTTAGTCAGTAAGAGTCTGACATTCCCCTCCACTCCACCCAGAGTGGGAGGCGTCATTTGATGATTTCCCATCCTTAAAAAAAGGTTATCAAAATGAACAACTTTCTCCATTTATGCCATCAAAGCAAGAATGGACAGGCATCTTCTGGGCACGGTCGTTCTATCATAGACCATTCATCCATTGCTTTCCATCAGTCGTGATCAAGGTCAAGAGCGGGCCAATCAGCAATAAAAAAATAAAAAAAGCCAAATAATTAGACAGTCTGTGAGACGGAGTGGGCCGTAGTCCACCACGCAGGCCCGTTGTGGGATGTCACATGTCTTCATATTTTTGGTTCTAGGACATGCCGGTTTCCTCACGATGTTTTCCTTCACCGTTTTGACAACAATGGCGATAAAATAATTTTCACAATGTAAACTCCTTGTGTTCAAGAGTGTCCATGGAGTTTCTTGCCCGTTCTTTCTCCATAGGTACCTACGCTTTGGAAAGGGCAACTAGTAATCACACACACACACACACACACACACACACACACACACACACACACACACACACACACACACACACACACACACACACACACACACACACATTGGTGACCCAAGTAACAAATTTACGTTGTATAATAGTTGAGTAAACGTTTTTCATTTACTGTTGGTTCTATGAGGTGGGTTGTATAAACGTAGTTGTAGACGTTTATACAACGCGAAATAGGCCCAAATTATACAACATTATTGTTATTTAAAAGTTACATAAAAGTTAGTGGAGAACTATTTTAACGTTGCTTAAATGTTAAATAAAAGTTTCCGACCGACTTTTTGGTTAGATAATGGTTATATCTCGACTGTTATGGAACCACTGAAGTCCCCATAAGGGTTATATAGACATTAGAAGATGACTGAAATGTCACACAAGTGTTTAACATCGACGTTTATAGTATTCATTCAGTCCATTCCATTAATTCTCATTCGTTCCTGATATTTGCTGGAATATAAAAGGTAAGTTATAAATTATCATAACTAAATTTACATTTACTTTACAAGGTTTGTGATATACGCGAACAGAGTGCACCTAATTCTTATGGGACCTTTAGTTTTATGTTGAAATATAGGTGTGTTGTTGGGAAATTTTTTGCGCCCCCCTCGAATTCGTTAAAAATTAACTATTGTTGATTATTATTTAATTTATTTTTTTATATTGAATACCAGCCATCTTGTCAAAGTTAAAAAGTGACTTCTATACAACAATTATAGAATGAAAAGGTCAATAATGCGGTTTCTTGCGACCAAGATAGCCGGCCATTATGAACGATTTTAGAGTTCTGTGAGATAATAAACATTATGAACACAGAATGATGATCACATTACAAATGACATTAATTTTATTGAATGTACTTGATTTTAATGACTCAATTAAAATTATATTACTATGCTTGTGTTGTATTTACCTACTTTACAAAATAATACACGGTGTAATATTTTATAAAAAACGCGTTATCTAATTAATTACCTACGTATTATTGAGCGCAGTGTCCTGTACTTTTTCTGTTCGACCATAACATACTAAATAGGTGCATCTTGTGATTATTTGTTTAATTTCTTGAGTTCCTTTATTGACACTGAATTCACCCCTGAGATATGGCACCAATATGGCACGCAATTTTTTGACACCACACGCTGCACGTGACGAGCGTGGATACGACGGGGCGCGCGGGCCCACACGGCCGTAATAATTCGTAGTTCTAATATAATACCAACATATACCTACATCTTAAATGAATAGTTAACAATATATCAAATAAAATTCACCAAAGAACATGGGTCATACATAATATAAACAAGTCATCAATGACACATTCATTATACAAATGTGACTTTTTTATTATAATTATTACTTCCGGACCCACGTTCCATAAAATGACCGAAAATTAACATTTTTTATCATTTTTCAGGTGAAGTAGTGTGTGTGGACAGTGGACATCAATAAATTATGGTAGTGTTTTTGGATGTCGATAAATTTATAACACGGAATGATTTAAAAAACCTCAAAAGGCGCAAGTGGCCTTGGAGAAGAACTCATTTTATATTGTCAAGCAATTGCTATAACTGTCACAGTTGTGACATTGTACTTAAGTACTGTGATTTTGCATGACAAAACTTAGTAAATAAAAAAATATAAACAGTTTTTTCAGTATTTTTATTTTTCAGTTACCACTTACAACAATGTATGCACTAAAGGTACAAAATACATGTGCTCGTTAAGCACTGTACACACCAATTTGCATTTAATATCTAAAACTGTACATGTTATCTCTCTTTTGGTCACATTATTGATATTACATATAAATATGTTGAGTAGAGAAGATTTCATGGGCTTTTCAAATGCATCGATGCAATCATCTAAATACTTGCCAAGTATTAATATATCTTCCTGAAATTCGATATCTTTGTCAGCAGATAAGCTTGAAGTATCGGAAGATAGTCCTTCAGAGGGCTCTAAATACTCCAAATAATCATCAACGGAGTCACCTAAAATAATTAAATCAACTTGAGACATTGTAAATAGTTATAATATATGGTGATTATCTTAAAGTATAAACTTACTGTTTATTTCTGGTACAATATTTTTTTGTTGTATGTCAATGCCACCAGATGAACTTTTAATTTTAATTTTTTTAATTTTTTGATATTGCCTCATAAGTTTCATCTGGAATATTTAAAAAATGTCATTTATAATAGAATTATAATAATAAATAAAAAACAAGTAATAGAAATACTTCTAATAAAAATAAAATTTATACGGAACCATTTTTGTTGTGGAGGCTTTGATGAGGTACAAAATTCGCAGATGACGGGCCAGTTTTCAGTGATTCAAAAGTTTTTCTTACTTTCCGCTTGAAAGCCCCACTTTGTTTAAGCTTTTTCCATTGATCTAGATTCATATTTTTGTAAATATTGTAAAAACGTTTGTTTAGCTAACAAAATGGAAGTTAGTTTTAAAAAAGGCCCTTTTGGACCTTTATATAATTTTAAGGTCTGCTTTAAGTTCTGTAACGGTTACAAAATAACGCTTAAGTCGTATAATGATTCGTAATTCACCACTAAAATACTTCGTTATATTCAGGTCTAAAAATAAACTTTTGGCGACGGTTTGATTACATAAAAGTCGTGTTAAGGTTACGTAGACTACAACGCTGGTTAAATGAACCCTTTTATCTAACTGTTATATAACATCGTATTATTTAGTTGGGTAAACGTTTACCCAACCTACAGTATACGACGTTGTATAAAGCAGTCGTAAAAACGTTTACGTAACTTATTCACTGGCAAAATTATACGACGTTATATAAAGAAATCATCAAAACGTTTACCTAACCTATACACTTGTACCACTATACGACGTTGCATTATATAGTTGTAATAACGTTTACCTAACCTATTTTTTGTACCATTATACGACGTTGTATAAAGTGGTCGTTAAAACGTTCACTCAACTATTTAATAGGACCTTTTAGTTACAGGGACTGAATCGTTGTAGAAATAACGGTTACACAACGTCGTAGTTGTCTAATAACGTCTATTCAACAGTTATATAACCGAAAGTCGCGTAAGATATGTTTTATATAACCAATTTGTTTGTTGGGGAGTGTGTGTGTGTGTTTATATGTTTGTTACCTCTTCACGCCTAAACCACTGAACCGATTTAGATGAAATTTGGTATAGAGATAGTTTGAGTCCCGGAAAAGGACATAGGATAGTTTTTATCCCGATATTCCCACGGGATCGAAACTTATGCGGGTGAAACCGCGGGGCGCAGCTAGTTGAAAATAAATGCTTGGTGTTTGAGTTCAAACCTACGACATAACAACTCGTAAGTCTGCTGCTGCTCTGCAACTTAATCTTTAGAAATCGATCCTACCTAAAGTTCCAGGCTATTTCAAGCTACCGATATCTTACTTAATTAAAACTTGGTTGGAACGTTTCACAGATAACTAGCTTAACATTAAGAACCCCTATTGTTTTCACAAAGGAATATTGTAGTACTTCTAAGAATGAAGTGTGCACTGTGCTGCGGCTGGTATGAGAGCAGCTCAATTACATGAGAACTTATACAGGGTGTCCCTGGAAGTATGGATCAAATCGAATAGAGACGTGGGCAAGGTCATTTCCAAACGTTTTACGTACAAACGTCAGTGGTTTAAGCGTGAAAAGGTAACATACAGACAGACAGAGTTACTTTCGAATTTATAATATTAAGCATAGATGGATAGTATGGATTCAACTATACCTACTCACTTATTCACTATTCGTAACAGTTATATACGAACCGCACATTATCCAATAACTACAAGACACATCGCAATGTAAACAAATAAAGGTACTTCACACTCAACCCTGCAAATGACTGTCCCCGGGGTCTAATGTAACCCAAATGGGTTGACCCTTATCTGCCATGTCACTCACAATAATGTATGAATAGTATTGTACGTGTTACAGGCCAGTGAGTTTCAATATTCAGTTTACAGAGCACGAACGCGCGACGCAAACGTAACGTAATTTCGAACGATTTTTAAATCGAAAATAAGAGGTATTCCACTTAGAGCACCGATTTCAACAGCACTTGACCAAACCGCACCTGAGCACTTCCACTTACGGCACTGAAACAAAATGTTGATATGTGCGGTTAGATGCAATGGTTTATTTACAATTATCGTATAGCGTTTTGGTTTGGAGAGGCTCGTGGCTAAATGACAACAGCCACAAGGGTTAAGCTTGATCTTGATGGGACTTTCACTGGCAGATAGCTGATGTAATAAGGAGTAACTTAGGCTACTTTTAGTTTAGAAAAAGAATTAGGCCTCATTTACGGAGACGCGGGGCGTCTCGCGTCGCGTGCGGCGTGGCATCTCGCGGCGCGTCGGACGTTTTTTCTGTTTACGGTGGGGCGGCGCGTGAAGCGGCACGCATCATCGCACGCGTAAACACAAACTTATAGCAATATACGACCATGTTCATAGAGAAGCGAGACGGGAAGCGTGGCGGTGCCCGCCGCGGCGCCCGCGGCGAAGCCTCGGACAAAGCTTCATCGAGAATTGCCGCTGCGTGCGCCGCCGCCATAAACGCCGCGTGGGACGCGTCGGTGCCATCCGCGGGCTCGGCCGCAAAAAACGCCCTGATTCAAACAAACGCGTCTAAAATCGCTTCTCCGTAAACGCACTCATACAACGCCATATATTTGAATTCAGTGCGGGCCGCGCCGCTCAACGCAACGCGCGACGCCCCGCGTCTCCGTAAATGAGGCCTAAGGGTTTCGCGCAAAAAAATGAAAACGTTTTCCGTCATGCAGGCGAACGAAGTCGCGGGCACAGCTAGTTGTAGATATCTTTAGGTGTGTTCCAACCATAGAAATATAAATCTATGGTTCCAACCAATGAAAAACACAAAAAACGATTGGCCAATTTATTTCTTTGACGGGCAACACGACCAGTAGGGTACTTGCGTAACACAAACAGTAGCAGTAGCTTTCATTTGTGACAGTTCAAAAACATTCATTGCGTTATTAACGTTGTATATTAGACAAATTTTTCGAACATATGAAGTAATGGATTAGCATCGAATATCCTACAAAATTATTCAAATTGAGATTGATAGGGTGTTACGCTGCTTGTATTAAACTTTACTTCCCCTTTTAAAAGCCTTTCTGCACAGGTACAGATGCCCGCACATCAAGCCACTACAACCTGTCAAATTTCTTTAATAGATTTTCAACTTTATCGCTAAAGCACAAGGTTCAAAGTTGATTGGGAAAATTTTACAGTTTCGTGTAGCTTGATGTGCTGGCGTCTGTACATTAAATAAAACCATTCCTAATAGCCTTTGCTATAATTCCGGGCAAGTTTGGCTGAACTTTGGCCCAGTTGCCATCGGTAAAGCGAGTTGTATAACTTAGACGATCCATCTCGCGCTACCACTGTGTGTAATTAGCCTTATGCAAACAGTTGGGTGCCGGTATAAAAGGTATTGTTTCTGGTATAAAGTTAGATTGCTGTTTCTGTTCTTATGTTTTACTGGTAAATGAAAGCCACGTTCATGGTGGAGCATCCTGGGCAGCCAGATACACTACTATTTTGCAAAAGTGTCACAAACGGTATCGAAAAAAATATAGAAGATTTCCAATGAAACCGATTTTAATCCATTCTGTCCATACTGATACTAATATTATAAATTCGAAAGTAACTCTGTCAGCTCTCTGTATGATACCTTTTCACGCCTAAACCGCTGAACGGATTTAGATGAAATTTGGTATAGAGATAGCTTTAGTCCCGGGAAAGGACATATGATATTTTTTATCGCGATATTCCCACGGGATCGAAACTTATGCGGGTGAAACCGCGGGGCGCAGCTACTAAGAAATATTACTGGTTTTGCGAACAGCGGCCTAGTTGCGTAACACTCCTAATAACAGTCGCTTTTAACAATATAATGCACTAGCTTCTGCTCGCGACTTCGTCCGCGTGAAATTTCACTCTCCCCTCATTCACCCTCTTAAGGGTGGAATTTCGAAAAACACTTTCTTAGTGAATACCTAAAGAAAGGACCAAAGAACACACCCTCCAAATTTCATGTCTCTAGGACCAGCGGTTTAGGCTGTGCGTTGATATTTCAGTAAGTTAGGACTTTGAATTTTATACACAATGGATTACGGTATATTTTGCCGTCTCCCCTTTCCTTTGATATTTTACTAGAATTTTGCTACAAAAACACCAGAAATAAACCTGTCAATGACGCCTACATTGCCCGTAGGATTAAACAGAGGTGTACCTATAGTTGGAGGTACACGCATATTGCTCACAACATTGCAACACATTGCTTGACCTCGAAATCGAACCCTGGACCGCATGTTCAGTAGTACCACTAGAAGAACGGGGCAGTCACCATTTTGGTATCTACCTACAATTTTACTAGGGTAAGGGCTACCTTTTCCCATTAAATCGAACTATAAAAAATATAAGCATCCTTTCAGGGCGGGTAAGAAGGTACTCATGACTTAAAACCACTTTTAGAGGACTTTTATGGGACCAAATTTTACTATAGAATAAGAATTACTGTTTCATACAAAAGTACAATAAATATCTTCCCAAAATATATGAAACGGACGTTATTTACTCTCTATTTCTGTTTTGGTCTTAAATTACATGTCGATACCCTTAATCCGCAAACCAGCCAACTCCATTTTGCTATAGTTTACAGGAGACACTTAAAACTTTCTAGTTTTTATTTTGACTAAAAAACGACATCATAATATTTTTTTTGACAAAAATGGAGTTGGCTGGTTTGCGGATTAAGGTATCGATGTGAGAAGAGTTATTTTTTATCCGACTACGGAGGGTATATGATTTTAACCAGTATGTATGTATGTTCATCTGTTCCCTCATAACTTCAAAAGTATACTTACTTATAATAATTTGACATAATATTTTATTGCCGCTGTACTAACATATAAGCTATGGTAGCATGCGACCACGGGAAGGTACTTTCTTGTTTCATCCTTTTCAGTTTTATTTAATTTTTTGGGGGCTTATTTCAGTAATATTTATATTTTTGAAACTTGCTAATTAGACCTTTTCATTTGATACCCAATAAGGCACCGTCCCAAAATATTTATTTTTAAATTAATTACTTTATGTCCTCTAGAGGGCGTCATATTCAATTTAGTGTGATACACATAGCCTATAACCAGCGGACGGTCAAGACGCTTCTAACGATACTTCATTTGTCAAATTATTATAAGTAATCTTGAAGTTATGAGGGAACAGATAAACATAAGTATGACAATCACATACCCTCCGTAGTCGGGTAAAAACTAAGCTTCCATATCAAAACTAAACTCAATTACGCTACACAAACAGTTAAAAACTTTATCAAATGCGCAGTCAACTCCATATTGCCTTTAATGAAGATAATAAGCGCGACTGTTATCGCGAAAATTTAAGCTAATTCTGCCTTAAATGGAGAAACTTTAAGGTGGGTTAAGACTACTTTCGAGTGAGGGTAGAACATGAATAAGAATTTAGATGGTTCTTATAACGAGATACGAAAGTACAATTTGTATCTAAGTTGTAAGATCTAAACAACAATGGCCGCACGAAATTGAATAAAATCGATATGTATAAAAGAACATTTATTTTAAGTAATGTTTGTTTTCGTCTAAATCTCCGAGCTAACTAGAGAGAGATTTCGAGCGGCCATTGTTGTTTACATCTTTGGAAAATTTAAAAACGCCGGGACCTTAGTGACTTTTTTGTGAGGTTATCGACTGATGACCGTTACAAAAACAGCCACAATTTTTTTTTTTTCAGTTTTACAGTACCCGGCGATAAATATTGCACATCGACCTTTGGAAAGAAACAATCGGCTAATTTCGGCTTCGTAGTGCGTTATCTCTGTCGCACACTACCTATGTGACGTTAACTGACGTTTTGTCAGTCGTTGTTCAAGTGCGATAGAGTGCGGTCGCGTCCAGTTCAAAATATATATCTAGAGTTGTTAACACCCCCAAATTTAAATAATTTAAAGTTGTACTATGGCATCTTTAGGAAAAATAGGGGAACTTTTTTATTTTACCCCAACCTAAAGCAATCATTTATAGAAAAATTGGTGTATTTTATACAAAGAATAAAAAGAATTATCAAAAGAAGCAAATCATAATTGTTTTAACAGCTCCTCATAGATACCGGACTGTTTGTATTTCGTGCGACAGAGATAACGCTCTACGAAGCCGAAATTAGCCGATTGTCTCTTTCCAAAGATCGATGTGCAATATTTATCGCCGGGTACTGTATCTTGTTTAGATGTCGATACCCATCTCGTCTGCACAGTTTCGTTAGCTAATTTAATTGGATCCTGTAGATTATTTGCAGCTCCTCAACTTTATTCAAATTCAATCTGTAGATTTTCCCTTTGCATAAGGCTACGGACACGAAGTCAGCGGGCGCGGCGCGGGGAGCGGCGTACGAGCGGTGCGCATTAGTCTAGCGGTGCCCGCGCGTCTGCATTGACTTTCAAAATGATGTATCAAAAAGAAGTTGTCGTCGCTGTTTAGACATTTCGTTCGCGAACAAAGACATGAATTTCTCATACCAGAACACTACGCCGCTCTAGCACCGCGCGATCTGCCCGCTGGCTTCGAGACGGGCACCCTAATTGCGTAACACACTATCAATCGGAATTTGAATCAATTTGAAGCAAATTGCTAATCCATTGCTTCATAAGTTCGAAACATGTGTCTGCGCAACACGTAAATAACGCAATGAATGTTGTTGAACTGTCAAAATGAAACCGATTCCGATTGATAATGTGTTTAACGCGCTTGCCCCGCGGGTCTGCGTTGGCGCGCCAATCCCCGCGCCGCCGCCACCGCCACCCCGCAATCGCTGACTTCGTGTCCGTGGCCTAATACGTTGTATGCCAACATAATAGTACGTGGTTTGTGGTTGACAGAGGAAATAATCTATGTCTTAGTGATTATCTGGTTATAATTGTAATAAGGGATTGTTAATTGCCGTGCTATTATTAGAATCTTGTTCAATAGGCTAATTTGTGATAAGGTAATTGGAGTTTGCGGTCGTTGAACTGTTTGATGAGGTAATACGTACTTAGTCTGATAGAGGAGTGCAATTTGAGATAGTGTTAATCAAGATGCAATGTCATAATACATAATATCTCGCCTAGTTACCCCCGAGGGTTTGTCAGAGGTATACCTATAGGGAGCAGTGGTGGCCAAGTGGTAACGCCCGCGACTTAAGAGTTGTAGGTCGTAGATTCGAATCCAGACAGGCGCTTTACTTTGTGTAAATTATTTCGTCACCACTGCTCTGAAAACGGTGAGGGAAAACATCGTGAGGAAACCGGCCTAGAACCAAAAATTATAAGACATGTGACATCTGCCAACCCGTTCTGGGCCCGCGTGATGGATTACGGCCCACTCCCTCTCACTGAGAGGAGGCCTGTGTCCCAGCAGTGGGAACATTATCAGTATATAATGTTCTCACTGCTGGAACACAGGTCTCCTCTCGGTGAGAGGAAATGTATATTAGTATGGTTTTTATTGTAAAAACAAATTTAGAGGTATCTTCATGATTTTTTTCTATCGTATCAAATTAGTTGTAGGTGTTTTCAACACACTATCGAACAAGCAATCTTGAGGAATATCATATATTTTTCCGATTTTGTTTACTGTAGTTGATTACATACTTTTAGGCATTACAAACTTGCGTTTTTTGCGTTTAGGTTCTTTAGGTTCATATTACCCTATCAAACGACAATTTATGAAATCATGACACTTGAGACCAATTATAACTCACGGAGTTGTATTCCAACAGGTGATTCTAATGATTATAATTCGTTTATTTTATCGTTTATTTCGTTTATTTCATATTAAAAATTACAGTATCGAGGTAATGTTGGTCCCAAACTAGGCACAGCCTGTCCTGGGCACCATTACAATGGTACAAGATTTTGAATTCTGTAAAGTCATATTTGTTACGTTGTTTAGAAACAATAAAAGTATATGATCGATTCTTCAGGACATATGCTAGGTAGATAGTGTGTTGAAAACATATACATACATACATACATAATCAGCCTATAAATGTTCCCACTGCTGGGACACAGGCCTCCTCTCTGTGAGAGGGAGTGGGCCATAATCCACCACGCGGGCCCAGTGCGGATTGGTAGACGTCACATGTCTTCAAATTTTTTGGTTCTAGGACATGCCAGTTTCCTCACGATGTTTTCCTTCACCGTTTTTGAGAGCAGTGGTGATGAAATAATTTACACAAAGTAAAGCACCTGACTGGGTTCGAACCTACGACCTACAACTCGTAAGTCGCGGCCTTTACCACTGGGCCACCACTGCTCTCTTCTCTCTTCTGTTGAAAACATAATACAACTTATTTGGTACGATAGAAAAAAAATCATGAAGATACCTCTAAAAACTTTCTTTTTACAATAAAAACCATGCTAATATACATACAATCATTATGATTTTTTGTCAGATTATTCTACAAGCAACATACTGAAACTCTAGTGTTTTAATTTTTTAGTCCAAACAATAGATTTTTTGTAAATAGACAATTGCTTCATATTTTGCAATAAATTACCAGCATTGTGTCATCGCGCTTCTCTTTCTTTTCTATGCAGTCCGAGAGAGACCGCGCTATAGGTTATGACTACATCCATAATGTAATATTAATACTTATGAGGACTACCTCTTAAGTATTAATTTTACACCAACATCCAAAACCCAGCCTGTGTAAACAATATAACCCTTATACCTGCTGATAAACAGTCGATCGAGTTATTATTACTGTACACCACAGCTATCGTTGGTAAAGTAACTAGAGACAAAGAAAACACAGCAAATTGAAGACTAACATTTACTTTAGCAACTTAAAGAGACGAAGGCGTGTGATTTTGGAAGTAAGTTATAAGCTGAAGCGGGGTAAACAGACTTAACCGTTCGTATACTTAAACGTGGATCCACGCGAGACACAATGGCTTTTTAATTGTGTCTGTAATTACGGCATTCAACCGGTTTAGAGCAGTAGGCCAATTCTCGTAATTTAAAACGTTCAAAACCTAGTCGCAGTCTCATCTCGGCGACAAACAAATATCAAAAACTTGTCAAAATGTAGGGAAATTAAAGGTATTTTTTGACAGATTGAGACTGAAATCAGACTGTGAACGTTCTTAAAATTACGAGAATTGCCCCTCAGGAATGAGCAGTTGTGCCCCAGTGGTAACGGCCGCGACTTACGAATTGTCGGTCGTAGGTTCGAACCTAGTCAAGCGCTTTACTTTGTGTAAATTATTTCATCACCACTGCTCTCAAAACGGTAAAGGAAAACATGGTGAGGAAGCTGGCATGTCCTAGAACCAACAATTCCAAGACGTGTCACCTACCAACCGGCACTGGGCCCGCGTGGTGGATTACGGCCCACTCACTCTCACTGAGAGAGAGGTCTGTGTCCCAGCAGTGGGAACATCACAGGTTGATTATGCTGAAATATTCGCCATTAGAATGAAGATGCTGCCAATCGTGAACCAAACCAAAATAAAAATAAACTCTCCTCCGCCAAAGCTTACAACTTGTACCACAACAAAGGGCATGTTCAAGTACTAGATAAGTACACCCAAGTCAAATGAATAGTGCGAACAAACAAATTATATTCCGTCTCCCTCTAACAGTACACGTGGGAGTAAGCTTCAGGTACTGCGTGTATCACACGTTAGAGTAATTAAGATGTTTTCTTTGAATTTTTAGTTTCCTTGAGTGGATTATTGCTTTAGACTGTCTGATTGGATTTGTAATGTTTTTAGGTTAAAATACTCTCATTGGCATTATTATTACACTAGCTTCAGCCCGCGACTTCGTTCGCGTGAAACTTCTTGTTTCCCCCGAGCCACCCCGTCGTATCGCATCACCCGCCCGCGCTATCACTTAACGTTCTTTTTTTTCTTTTTGCTCGGCTCCTAAGGGTCATAGCGTGATGTTAAATAGCCTATAGCCTTCCTCAAGAATTGGGCTATCAAATGCAAGAAGAATTTTTCAAATCCGACTGGTAGTTCCAGAGATTACCCCCTACATACAAACTTACAAACATACAAACTTACAAATTTTACCTCTTTATAATATTAGTATAGATAACATCACGCAAGTATTACTTACGTTTAAACTCACATAATACAGCGACATCACAAAACACACACACCACACCAACAACACAAAACATAAACACATACGAACACTTCACACAAGCTATACGTTTGCGAAATACCAGTTTTCAGTTTATAAAAAGCCTTAGACAAATGTCAGATGTAAAATCATTATTTAGGTATATCCTTTCTAATCATATATGTGAAAGTTTGTATATTTGATACTCAATCACGCTGAAACTGCTGAACGAATTTGGATGTAAATTGGTACCCAGATAGTTTTTAACCTGGATAAACATGTAGTATTACTTTACCTGTACCTGTAGCACGTTCCCGTGGGATATAATAATATTTCGACCTCCACGCGGGCAAAGCCGCAGGCAAAAGCCAGGACGTACTTCCCTTCCCAATATGACGTAATTCCCAATACGTCAAACCGATTGTGTTTAGTTTTTCATAGCAAAAATATTCACAAAACATGAAAATCTATTAAAACGATTTATTGGCATTTCAGGGCAAATAACGATGTCAAAACCATAACCCTCCTTCTGGCGCAGTCGGGTAAAAACAAAATACCCGCCCTATTACTTACAAAAAGCTTTTAAGCAAAAAAAAGAATTAGACTTCATATTCAGATAGGCATGAATACATAAAAATGTTTGGAAACGTTTTACAAGCGTTTATTTATAACTAGCTGACCCGGCGAACTTCGTACCGCTTCTGAATCAATAAATACAAAATGTATGAGAAAATCAATTTTCTAAAATTTTGACGTGATAACGTCTTAAAATCGATGAACGCCGTCTGCTGCACGCACGAAAAAGCATGACTCATTGTCACGTTCCACCTGAGCCGAGCGTGCAAGCAAGAGCGCGGAACAAGCGATAGAGAGACACGATATGACGTTATCACGTAAAATTATCGTCCGTAAACCGACTTTACAGACAAACAATTTTTTTTTCGTGAATATTTCCCATGTTTTATTATTTATTCTGCTATTCGGGGCGGAAACAAACAAACAAATCAAAGATAATAAAAATCGGTCCAGTCGTTCTTGAGTAATAAATGATGTAAATAACCCGACTTTGTATTATTTATAAAGAAGATAGATAGAGATAGATATAAGATATTTATGTACAGTCAACAAAATAAATAAGAATGCAGGATCGTCGGATATAGTTGAAGTTTAGTAAGAAACCGATGGATGTTGTCGGCTGAAATTTAATTTGATAAATGAGCTGTTGGTTTTCTATGAATAAAATTAAATTTTATTCGAGAACATCCATCGGTTTCTTACTAAACTTCAACTAAATCCGACGATCCTGCATACTTATCTCTTTTGTTGACTGTACATAATCAACTTGTAATGTATCTACTGCTGGGACATAGGCCTTTTATCAGTGAGCCGTAATCCGCAACACGTGCCCAGTGCGGGTATCACATGTCTTCGATTTTTTGTGTAAATAATTTCATCACCACTGCTCTCAAAACGGTGAAGGAAAACATCGTGAGGAAACCGACATGAGGAAACCCGCATTGGGTCCGCGGGGTGGTTTACGGTCCACTCCGTATCGAAGAGAGGAGGCCTGTGTCCCAGCAGTGGGAACATTTAGGTCGGTTATGTACAGCTCAATCTGTCGAGCTCCGCTAATGAGACACAATTGATTTTCTATTGTTTTCACGCCAATAGGCGACGCGCGGTGCTTGAAGCTATGTTTTCTCTTTGAAATTTTTACAGAATAGACCGGTTGGTGTCGTACAGAAAAGACAAAAGCGTTGATCAACACACTTGAAGGTTTTTCTGAGTGTTGTCAATTCCGGACTTGTAAACAATCAAAATACAAATTGTGTGTGTAGGTACAGACGCCAGCAAGCTACTACAATCTGTCAAATTTCTTTAATAGATTTTCAACTTTATATCTAAAGCAATAGGTTCAAAGTTGATTGGGAAAATTTGACAGTTTCTGGTAGCTGGCGTCTGTACACAAAATCTGCCAGACCGAATTTTGGCAACCAATCTCAGCGGAGACCAGCCTTCGGCGCGGGAGAAATAATAATATTATATTGCACAGTTGTGTGCCAATGGAAAAACCCAATAATACTTTTGCCACACCCGGGAATGGAACCCAGGACCCCACGCTCAGCAGTCGCGCTTGCGATCACAAAACCAACGGGGCAGTCGTATGTGTACATAATTGGATATTAATAAGAAAAGGACACATTGGCAAGTAACAGGCATGTCAGGTTTTGAACCTGTAACCTTCTAGCCCTTTTTTTTAAGCTATTGCATAGCTTTTATCGCGGGCTTTGAGCGCGGCGACCGAATCAAGAAATTCCGTAACGAAAATAAACCTAACACCCCCCACTCCGACTGGCACAGCGGTGCGGCGTTGAAAGCCGTGCATCGTCTAACGTTGTTTCAGTTCGGCAGACTTCAGCACGGTGTTTGTGTGCGTGCGACTAGACGTATGCGTGTAGACTGTACGAAACTCGCATAAGTTGATAAAAAATGCTATGCAATACCTTTACCGCGGCAGTCCCCGAGTGCCACACGTATTTCTTTTTTTCTTTTTTGGATAGCAAATCATCAAATGACCCCTCCCGTACTGGGTGGAGCGGAAGGGAGTGTCAGACTCTTACTGACTAAAACCCATCCGTGTTCCTTCCTCAGCCCTTTATGTTCCGGGGTAGCGGTAACCCTTTCGGACAATCCCACTACAATCTTCTAGCCCTAAAAGCTCCTCCGTACAGTATCCATTATCCGCAGCATACCAAAACGAAACAATGTTGTTGTTCTAAATTATTAAATCCACTTTAGGCGGATTTAATTAATCTTTTTTTTTGTTCCGAAACATTTTCCAACCATACTGTTGTGTTTTATGACTGGCGCTCATCTGGCGAAGCGCAACGCAGTGCGGTAGTTACTACCAAACAAACATTGACCTTGCTTGAGTTGAAATAAAGTTGACATTAAATAAACTTCTATTAGCTCGAGAGCGTATCTAAGCGGAAAGAGGTGCGCGTCTCAGGCTATTTATTTTCGAGTTTATTTTAAGGTACGCCATGTTGATTTTTGTTTGACACTGACAACCGCGCTGCGCTGCGCCTCGCCAGATGTGCGTCGGCCCTTACAGGAAAATAGCCTTGAGGCTACTTAAGTCTCTTGTCGCAGAAGATTTCACAAGCCATTACAGTTTCCTTTTAAGACCTTGAAGGTATAATTTAAATCTTTTTAATTATGACTGAGTTGCTTTTCTCAAAACATGTCTTCCTGACGAAAAACCGGTCAAGTGCGAGTCGGACTCGCGCACAGAGGGTTCTGTACAAATTTTTAGGCATGTAAATAGTTTATTACGGATTTTTTTTAATGTAACTACGGTTTTCGGATTTTTTCCTTTACTTATGCTAGGTATATGACATTGCTTCTTGCCAAATTTCATGATTCTAGATCAATGGGAAGTACGCTATAGGTTTTCATTCCGAAACATAATCGCCCGTATCTTTTGATTACGTTGACTTATAAGTTTGATTTTTTCACTGCTTCAAGGGGTTGCAGCCCCGAGTATTTGATATTAATTTCAACTTGATAACTCCACGCGTTCCTGAGAAAAAGGGTCTTGACCGACAGACAGAAGGACAACGAAGTGATCTTATAAGGGTTCCGTTTTTCCTTTTGGGGTACGGCACCCTAAAAAACCAGTATAAGCTAGCCTCGTAAAGATGGTCACCCATCCATGGACCAACCGCGGCAAGCGTAGCTTAACCTGATCGATCGACCCGTGCGGCTGTTATTTCTTAGTCACAAGCTCCTCTCTCCCCATGGGAACGTGCTACCGGGACAAAAAGTAGCCTTTTTTCTTCCCCAAGATGGCATCTATCTCCTTCATCATCTGCGAAGCTTTCTCCTCCTCCGCCTTCCTTTTTTCCTTCTTCCTCTGTTTGATTTTATTCTGACTGATATTAAACACAATTGTACTGTGCTGCTCGTAAAAGATGTCAACAACCTGTCAAATCCAATACCTACATACAAGTTCTCTATTTCGCCACGTTTATTTAGCAAGATCCATGTCGGAGTAGTTCATTTAGTGCCAACTCTATTTAGTGCACTGTCAAGCAACTAAATATATTATTCATTGACCAAACTGGCGATGTCCGTTATATTTAGTGTGAAGGCTAAATGCTACAAAAGCGATCAGACTAGGCTTCGTCTCCGGTGAATGCGCGGTGGCTAGGCGGTAGCGTGCGCGGTGGCGGGCGCGGTAGCGCGAGGTGCGGTAGTGGATTTTATCGAGCACTGGAATTTCAACTCTTGGTGGTTAACTGATCATTGAGAATCTAACAGAGCCCATTCTAGCACGTCAAAAAAGCAGACTATTGGATTTTCAACTCTTTGCGTTAAGCAGTACGTTGAAAATCCATTACGCAAAAAAAAAAATCGCCGCGGGAAAGACTTAAGCTTTAAGCACGGCGATTTCGTATTTGTATTTTGGGATCCAATGGAAATCCTACCTAATCTTAACTAATATTATAAATGCGAAAGTAAGTTTATTTGTTACCTTTTCACGCCTAAGCCACTGAACCGATCATCCTGAAATTTTGCATATACAGAAACGGACATAGGGTAACGGACATTTCATCCCGATAAAAGTGCTGTTCCCGAGGAAAACAACAATAACGTTATTACGATATGTCTTTCGAATCATGATTTAATTATATTAGAAACTCAAAACTTACGTGGGTGAAACTGCGGGGCGCAGCTAGTACATAATAATGTTTTGTGGCATCTAGCGCCAAAAATATTAAACTGGAATTCAAAACTGGGATCCAACGAAAATAAATCCTCTGTGCGTAGTCCCGTCATGCCATTTGTCACTTCCATATGGCGGCTACATTGATTTTTAATTCGCTCCCGCCTCAGCTCCCGCGTATTTTCCTCACCCTGTCCTAGGCCTAGATGTTACAAAACCGATGAAACTAACAAACCATTGTTTTCCTAATTCTGGCCTGATGATTTAAATATAGTTTGTTGAACATATTGATTGGTGTACAAGAATAGATGTTGCGTTGTGTATTTATTTTGAGTCGATATGTACCTACTGTGTTATTTATTGTTTAGCTTTAGAATCTTTATGTTTCGAATGAGTATTTTCGTCGTATGGACGGCACCGCCGAGGCCAGCCTAGGAAGAGGTGCCGAGACAACCTAGACGAGTACCGCAAGGGTCGGTTAAATGTGGCTCTAGAAAAGGATGCCTGGAAGGATTTAGGAGGCCTTTGCTTAGCAGTGGGACAGTGAAGGCTAAGTAAAAAAAGGGAATTTTCGGTGCATTTTAAAATAGCCCCTAAATGTCTTACATAACTCATCAACATCATCCCAAAGGCTCCCCAAGAGAGGCGTGTCACGCTCGCGCCTCTAGTAAAAAAAATTCTATGAAAACTTAAAGGAAATCGTTTTATCAAAATCGCGTCGCACAGTCGCGACGCGGCTGTCTGCAGGGAGTCTTTATCCCATGACTTGGGGTCGACGAATATTTTGGGGCCGGCTTCCAGTCTAACCGGATGCAGCTGAGTACCAGTATTTTACATGGAGCGACTGCCTATCTGACCTCCACAACCCAGTTACTACGTAATACGATACCCGTTGGTAAGACTGGTTGTCAGACTTTCGGGCTTCTGACGACCCGTAACGACTGGCAAAGATCCACGAATGACAGCCGGGACCAACGGCTTAACTTGCTTTCCGAGACACGGAGGGGTCTTGGTATGTAAAGATGGTCACCCATCCACGGAGCAACCGCGGCAAGCGTAGCTTATCTTTGATCGACCGACCCGTGCGGCTGTTATTACTTAGCACCAAGCCCCTCTATAATGATGCTTCTAATCGATCCAAATTGATTTTGCCAGTTAAAAAAAAGACGAGTTGCACTCCGGGAGTGCCGGCAGAAGTGAAAACTTGAATATTAACGTTGTGCATTTTTGATATTTTGGAATGTTTAAGGAATAATTTTGCACGAATCGCTTTAATATCAGTATAAAAGTACTGTCATTTATGTGGTAGAATACAATATTGCGCTATCGTACACAAATATGACAATTTATATACGAACATTCGCGCAAGCGCCCTGCGCCGCCTAAACGAAACAGCAGGCATACATTTTCGCCGCGGCGTAGAAAGAGAGGAGGATACTTCCTCTCCTACGCCGCGCCGGCTGTCTACTCTCCATCCGTCTTACGAATTTTCGATCAGGTCACGTGTCCTGACAGTAACGTGTCCTGACGCGAGTTTAACATTTTTTACCCATTACAAAAAAGTGTACAACGCCGCTAAAGAAGTTTTCACTTTAAAAAAAATTGCTGAAAAGGATCTCTTATTGCTCTTAAACACGCAGACAAACCTGCGGGTACACATAGTACCAAATAACAGCGCAATATCGTAAAAATATGCAAAGATACCCTTCTGCGCTGCCATAAAAGTTATTACGACAGTAAGGTAACAAGGATTTATGCCTGTGGGAGACTAGTTTGATGCCGGAGAACCTATACCACCGGGGGACATCCAAGAGTAATGGCTTTATGAGTTGAAAGATTCTTTATGAGGGTGTGTTGGTTGGTTTTCTTGGGAGTTAGTTGTTGGTGGAGTGTTTTAGGTAGTGCGTTACATAAGGAGGTTGTGTGGAAAATTTTCGGTTCATCATCATAGCCAGACAAGAAAAAAAATAAATAAAAAAAAATTCTTTGAGTACGCTGTGCCGGTACAGTGTTCTATTAATTGTGTGCTGCACCGCACGACGTCATTACGTCAGCGCCGGCTGTCTCTGAAAACCAGCGCTGGGGCTCTGTCTTGTATAGGGTCGCAGCATTATGCTGAGCGATAGCCGTTTTGCGTGGATGTTTCCTTTCCTTTTTACTTACTTTTTTTTTGTGTTATGTTCACCGCAAATAAACGTTTTTTCTTTCTTTCTATAATGTTCCCACTGCTGGGACGCGGGCCCAGTGCGGGTTGGTAGATGTAACATGTTTTGAATTTTTGGTCCTAGAACAAGCCGGTTTCCTCGCGATTTTTTCCGCACCGTTTCGAGAGCTGTGGTGATGGAATTATTTACACAAAGTAAAGCGCGTGTCTGGGTTCGAACCTACGTCCTACAACTCGTAAGTCGCGGCCGTAAGCTCTGGGCCACCACTGCTCACGCTTGCTTGCTCTAATCACTTCGCGTTAATATCCGGCAATGGGATGGGGTCCCTTAAATACAAAACCAACAAGCAAGCATCTATCTCATCCAAACAGGGCCGGCTAAGCATTCATAATAGGTTCAACTCTACGTTATCCAGATTGCCCGGTTACAGCGAAGATTTGACAGGCGACTGTCAGTAATAACCGGCTGCCTTTGTCGGGGATTCCTCTTGTGTCTACGGTTTAGGGGAAATCTAGCTAGGGCTGCTACAAATGTTTTGGATTATTTATGACTAGCTGCGCCTCGCGGTTTCACCCGCGTTTATGTCGATTCTGTAGGAATATCGGGATAAGTAGCCTATATTATGTTAATCCAGGATGTCAGCTAACTCCATACAAAATTTTATAAAATTGGTCCAGCCGTTTGCAACACATACACACACACATACACAGAAACTTTCGCCTTTATAATATTAGTGTGAAGTGTCATTAGTGTGATAGTGTGATTGGCTCACTTCAGGGCAAAGTCCGTTTCGCATACAGTACAAATTCTGTCATGATATCTCCAAGCACTTTGAAGATTTTTCTTGTGATATTTTTCTACACCGAAATCTCAAAAATAATGAATTATTTTGATTATTACTAAATCTTACTCACGTTGTCTTCATCTGAAGGAAATAAAGAAAGAAAGAAGAAGAAAGAAACTACGTTTATTTCCGAGTACAACTGCAACGTAGCATTACAACTGAATAGACTGGTATTATGTTTAGTCGGTTAACTAACTTACGTAGTTTTTTTGTTTACCTTTATTTAAGTATCTAAGCTTATGGAGTATATATTAAAATATTTCAAAGAACTTCCTACTGCTAAATTGCATTATATCAAAAAAGACATTAGATGCTACTATCCCCATTGGTAAATGATCGATTTATAAATAACCGGGTAATTTTCTCTTATCCGATCCAATAACGTGTCATAACCCATAACTATTATTATGAGCAACCCATAAGCGTGTAAGTACCACAGAGATGTAATAAGCGCCCCGCTGTTTGATGGGATCATTTTAGTTACACTCTATGGGGCTATAAACAATACTGCAGATGGCTTGAAGAATTTTTTGGAAAAAAAAAGATGGATCCTCAGAAAAAATATTCTTATTCATAAACAGTTTATTATTTTATCAGCTTTATAAACTGTGGTATATGTTACTGCGGGATGACGTTATTAAAACACGGGCACACGGTTAGATCGTATATTTCGGACTGTCAGCTGCGGCCGGCGCCTGACCTACCTACCTTACACACATTATCAATATACCAAAAGTAGTATAGTCGTATATTAAAGTAGGGAACTTCTATTACGCCGCCACTTTATTTACAAGAAAGTACATGTCCAACCCATCCACATAGGATGACCACTGCCCCGTTTTCACGTCACATTCGCTCAACTTCCCAATCGACATCTCGAGTATTGTTCAAATACGCAAGCGACATCCACATAGGTAATTAACATCGGTAATTGTCCTCGTCGTCACTGTGATATATGTATGACGTTATTAAAACACGGGCACACGGTTAGATAGTATATTTCGGACTGTCGGCCTTACACACATTATCAATATACCTACATTACATAAACCTAAAACAGGTATATTTCCGTGACATAGATGACTCCTAGAGTGGAGGCCGTGTATCAGCAAGCGTAGCGATGTATGCCCCCAGCTTGATGACCCGATGGCCTTACAAGGTGGCTGGGACAGACTAGATGTGACAGAAAGACGGAGGGTGTTGTGGCGCAGCCTGGGAGAGGCCTGTTAAATTAAAAGTATTTATATCTTAGAGAACAATGATCCATATTATGTTAGTGAGTTAAGTACAACTTAAAAGCTATGTTAGTGTGTTATAATTATAACTAAACTAGCTGCTGCCCGCGACTTCGTCCGCGTGAAATCCTATCCTAACTTAATATTATAAATGCGAAAGTAAGTTTGTTTGTTACCTTTTCACGCCTAAACCACTGAACCGATCGTCCTGAAATTTTCATATACGTTGTCAGGTGTACAGAAACGGACATAGGGTACCTTTTATCCCTAAAAAAGTGCTGTTCCCGAGGGAAACAACAATACACGTGGCGCCGTCTGTTACCATAATAACGTTATTGTTGTTTTCCTCGGGAACAGCACTGCACCTGCATGAAATTATATGTCAAGCAGTGGAACGCTACAGGCCGAGTTGAATGAACTTTCCGCGTGAACGTAGTAAAAAATGAAACGGCATTTGTATTTAACAGAACAATCTAGTTTTTACTATTGCAGTAGAGCTAAGTTCACTTCGAACCTCACTTAATTTCGTCATCTTGAAATACCAACTTACTCTTTTATGTAATTTTAAAATAAGTAGTTGCATGACTGACTACCAAAAATCACACGGCCACACCACTGAAAATGAACGAGTAAAACAAAAAACTTTAAAACTCCAGCAGTCCAAATCGATCTAAATTGAGATAGACATAAGCAGCATTCAACAGGTCGTACCTACAATATTTTTTTATTTTGTGTCTAGTGATACCTAGGTAAGTATAAAAACATTACTTTTTATCTAAAAATAATATTTTCTCAATTCAGTCCCACATTTTCCCCTAGCGAGTGCCAACCCTACTCGTAACCATATCTATCAGTCATATTCTGACGTAAATCTATCTCAAGGGTTTACCATTTAATTGTTTAATAGCTCTTTTGTTTTATATTAAAATTAGCGAGGATTTATTTATTTTCTCATGCATAAGACCCGCATATTTCTCATAAGGAATTGAAGACGTCAGTGGATGAAGGGGATATGTCACAAAATTCTAATTTCGAGAAAATTGAGTTCAAAATATCCTAAAATGTTTACGTGAAACTTTGAACTCAATTTTCTCGAAATTAGAATTTTGTGACATATCCCCTTCATCCACTCACGTCTTCAATTTATTAAAATACTTTAAAGAATCCCTAAGTATGCCTATTTCTTTGTCCAAAAAAAAACACAAAAACGTGAAAAATAACTTTAATTTCGGAATTCGGTGTCTCTGGCTTTTTGCCAGTGAATTCCGAAATTAACTTTAAAGAAGAAGGGTCACGTCCCATAGAAAATTTACCCAGGCCCGACACAAAAGGAACGCATCTCAGTTATTTTGTTATATTAAATATAACAGAAATAAATTAACACTATTCTGAATATCAGTGGCTATCAACCATATATTGCCATTTGATTTAGGTAAGTCAAAAAAATTTTTTTTTTTTTTTTTAATGAATAGCATTTATATCCATTTAAAATGACGCCAATCTAGATAAATATACAAAAATAGACAGCTGGAGGCCTTAATTTATTCAGGCATCCACAGGCAAGCCCGGTTAAGCAGACGATAACCTCAAAGTTAAACTGCGAGATGTCATTAAAAAAATATAAAATAAAATTGGCTTTCTGTGTTGAGATCTGTGCGTTTTTTAACCGACTTAAAAGAAGGAGGTTCTGTATTCGACCCGTATGTATGTATGTATGTTTGTATGTCCGCGATTTTCTCAAAAACTAATGAATCAATTTTGATAATTCATTCACTAATGTAATCTACATACTTTCAGGAAGGTTTTAGTATATAATGCATTAGGTAATTATTCTTATGTACGAAGTTATATGCATAAATGTACTGCATCTCCGGCATTTCTATGCGAATTTGGACGATTCTTCTAGTCAGTGTCTTCAATTCTTCAATGCAATAGTGTTAATTGGATTTGTGTGGGGTAGGTACAACTAAAAAGCAACAAATAAAAACTTTTTTACAAAAAAACAACCAACTTGAAAAAAAAAACACTACAAAGTGATACTTACATGACTTTAATTTTGGAAGTCGGTGTCTAAAATCGAAAATGCGGAACCAACGACACCGACTTCCGAAATTAAAGTTATTTATCACTTTGTAGTGTTTTTTTTTTTTGAAGTCGGTTGTTTTTTTCAAAATTATCGTATCGTCATTGAATTACATACAATTACGAATTTTGTAGGTAAATAGGTATTAAAAGAAAATTGTATATCGCCTGAACAAAAACACAAGGCAATATTTTGGTGTTAGCCATTGATTTGGAATATTAAAAATATATATTTTAGCTATATTTAAAATAACAAAAAAACTGAGATATGTCTCATTCGTGTCGGGTCTGAGTCACAAATGACCGTTCTTCTTTAAAGAGACTATGACCTCTGAGTTTGTTTCGACGTTTCTTCTCAAAGATCAGTCAGCTAGGAAATGCCGGCGCCCTCTAGTTTAAAAATATTAACATGTACAAGTGTCTTAAAAGATCTACTTACAGAATAAACATTTCATTTAATTAAATTACTTACTATTTTTTTTTAATGCACCAAACAAGCGTACACAATTTGGCAATTCAGCAAGTTGTTAAACATCAAAAGTTACTGATGTCTATTCAATATACAACAGCATGCACACTACATTTAGTTTTCCATTAATCAAACTCAAGCCAAACCGTCCTGTGTCATAAATAAAAAAAGACGGGTTGCACTCCGGGAGTGCCGGCAGAAGTGAAAACTTGAATATTAACGTTGAAATAAATCAATTATTAATTGAATTAATATAACTAAGTTTTTTTCACTATTTCTGCGTCACTTTTTTCATTAATCGATGCACTTTGTTCAATTTCCATTTTTTTAAACACTTTATATACACGAATTTTACGAATACACAGCAGTGTGGCTACTACACTGACGGTCGAGCCATCAGCTGTCCATCCACAATCGCCATCACCGTCACCATCGCCATCGCCATCACCATCGTCATCGTCATCGCCATCACCATCGCCATCGCCATCACCATCACCATCCATCCATCCATCCATCATCGTGTCTCACTTGGTTCACTTCGGTTGGCGCCGCCGTAGAAAGAGATGGGGGGGGGGGGGGGGGGGGAATCTCTCCTGACGGTCACGTGTCCTGACGCGATGCCCTGACGCGAGTTTAACATTTTTTACCCATTACAAAAAGTGTTCAACGCCGCTAAAGAAGTTTTCACTTCAAAAATACATGTTGTGTTTTTTGAAACACCCTTATGAAAAATATTTGCGCCTCGACTGAGACATACGAAAAGATTTATTGTTTTTTTAATAGTAAAAAAAGGTCGGTAGGTCACTCGTGTGTCACTTTTTTCACCCTATTCACTTATTTATTAATTAATCCAGGTATTGTACTCAGTGGTAAAAGCGAAATACCTACCTATTAAAAAAAAAAGACGGGTTGCACTCCGGGAGTGCCGGCAGAAGTGAAAACTTGAATATTAACGTTGAAATAAATCAATTATTAATTTAATTAATATTACTCATTTTTTTTTCAATATTTCTGCGTCACTTTTTTCATTAATAGATGCACTTTGTTCAATTTCCATATTTTAAACACTTTCGGTCTTATTCATAATAAAAAAAGCCTATTGAAGGTTTTCATTCCTTAGTTAAAATGCTCAATAGGCCTTTAAAACATTTGATAAAATTTTGTATTCATAAACGCTTCATAAACGTTCTATAACTAGAATGTCCTACAACTTCTAAATGTTGCCATTATAATGAAGTCATCCATCAAATTGGCCAACACATTAAATCGGCATATGAGAATATCTGTATACAAACCGAATATTTGTGTCCATAGACATTATTACGTATGAAAAACTAATTTATTGTCTACAGTTTCAACAGTTTTGACGCGACAACGTCATGGTCGTCATGGAAACAATATGAATATGTCAATGAATGAATTTAATATTGTATGTGTCGAACTAAAAAACTTTTGAATATTTTTTTTGTATTTAAAATAAATGAAATTAAGACCGGAGACTAGTTGCAATAAAGGGCAAAGAATTGTATATTTGTTGGAGGAGGATAAGGTGTGTACCTACTGTTACAGCTAAAATGTGTTCAAAGTAAGTTATGTTTTGTAAACATTCTCAATTTCTTATACTTATGCTTGCTTTTGCTTCTAATCCTTAGATTTTTTGGAAGAATTGGTCAGGGAGAGGTCTCCATAATAGAAAATAAAAACACTGACATAAGCACTAACGCTAAACAGGGGCAGCCTGGCATGATTTACGAATTAGGTGCCTATCCAATTTACAATTTTACGAAGAACTTCGTTTGCCTGTACAAAACTCATTGTAACAAAAAAAACCCGCCATAAGAATAATAATGACTGTTATTTTGATGCCGCTACTGATTAATTAAATCAGTATAAATAACAAAAAAATTAAACCTCCGAAAAAACTGAAAAGCAAAAAATAAAAACCTTTTTTATTTTACCTTAATAAATAAGTTCTTAAACTAATTCAAGTATACCTAACTAATTTTGAGTCGGCGCCAAACAAGCAACTTAATATCGTTGCGAGTGGTCGTGCGGAGAGCGCATTTTTTGTTTGGAATGTTAATATTTAGCGCTGGAGATTTTACGCTGCATTATTAATTTAAGGAAATTTAGTGATCTTTGTTCATTGATTGTTTGGCGCCGACTCAAAATTTTTTAGGTATACTTGAATTAGTTTAAGAACTTATTTATTAAGGTAAAATAAAAAAGGTTTTTATTTTTTGCTTTTCAGTTTTTTCGGAGGTTTAATTTTTTTGTTAAAAAGTTTTTATTTTATAATTTTTTGAGGCTATAATTTACTTATTACTGCATGCTTAATTTTTGATTACTTTTAAAATGGCTACCTACCTTACTTTAGATATTAACTGTTATATAATCCTACTTTAACTAATATTTTTGTATAGTAAAATACTTAAAAAAACAGGCTTTATATACCAACATAAATAGGTCTTTCATTTTAATTGTAATACACAGCTCAGCATTAAAATCTGTGAATGAACAACAAATCACCCCTATTTTCCCACCCTTAGGGTAAGAATTTTTTTTCCAAATTTACATGGGACCAACTTCGAGGTATGTTCTATCCATTAAAGAAAGAATTATCAAAATCGGACTAATCTGTAAAAAGTTATGCGTGGTCATACATTACAATCAGTAAGTGAACTATCAAGCATCCCCTGTTTTCCTACCCTTAGGGTTGGATTTTTTTTTCAAAATTTATATGGGACCACCTTCGGGGTATATCCTTTCTAATCAAAAAAGAATTATCAAAATCGGACTGCTCTGTCAAAAGTTATGCGTGATCATACATAAAAAAAAAAAAAAAAAAAAAAATATATACGCGTCGAATTGATAACCTCCTCCGTTTTTTCGTCGGTTAATAAGATAACGAAGAGAAAGAATTTATAACATTAGTTTTGTATTTCAGGTCAATAGGACTAGTAAGGATGGTGCTTCACTACGAATAGCAGAAAATGAAACGGCCTACAGAAGAGATGGCACAGATGGCAAATGAAAAGCAAACATTTAAAAAATGTTGTTCTGCTTGCACAAGTTTTAGAAGCCAAATTAGAGTTTAGAGTATTGTTCAGCCGTGAACAGGCAAGAGTTACATACGCCAGCGTCATCATCAAGAGCGACATACATTCGTTCCACATAAATTAGTAATTAGTAAATGAATAAATTAGTCATCAAGCTGGAGTAGAGTTTGATTCATCTTCCATAATTCCTCTCACTATGGCCAAGACACCTTTAGCCATCACCAGTTCTATGAGTCTGTGGGACCGGCAATGACAAAACTATTTCCTGTGTACACATTGCACGACGTACACAAACCCCTATTCCTACCCAAATTCTGTCTGTTCCCGTAGGTCTCCCGTAGGCTTGTATGATAGGTTAGGGTGTTAGGATAACTAGGGTGTTAAGTAGTTGCTGTAGGTTTATAATCAGTAGGGTGAGGTAACCATAGATACCAGGCTCAATTGTTACAAACTTAGCCACACTGTATGCATTTGGAATAACAGCCGTACAAGCTGTAAGTCCCGGTGCGTACAAGTATTATAAAAATAAACTGATATTTGTATACAAGCTTTTTATTAATGAACTACTCCCTAAATTTCTTCTCTTTTACATTAGATCTTGTTGGCTCAAAATATTGCCACTTCCACGTTGTCGTCGGTGGCAGCGCAGAGGTCACTTTGACTGCATGTTTTGGGTAGGACAAATAAGGCAGGATAGGACGTGGAGCATGTTTTGCAACATAGCTTCACAGCCACACCCTACTGGAGCATCTCCCTGCAGGGTGTAAACTTCCGTGGTCGACACGGAAGCATTGTTTTCACACAAAAGCAGCAATGTCCCACAGTATTTCTTGTTGCTATAATGTGCTTCGTTATATTTTTCGTCACTTCTATTTTGTATTGTAGGTAGGTATATAATAATAAACTAAATTGGTTAAACAGAAGTTCAAAATAAATTAAAGACAACTGCGGCTCCTCGAAGTACTATTGTTTACGAAACACTTTTCAAACATTTGTACGTCAAATGTCATTTTCTTCGGCCATCTTTGTCGTGTCTCACTTGGTTCACTTCGGTTGGCGCCGCCGTAGAAAGAGATTGGGGGGGGGGGGATCTCTCCTGACGGTCACGTGTCCTGACGCGATGCCCTGACGCGAGTTTAACATTTTTTACCCATTACAAAAAGTGTTCAACGCCGCTAAAGAAGTTTTCACTTCAAAAAATGTCGGCCATACATCAGTCGAGTTAGAAAATGGAAGCCTAGAAAATATCCGTTCAGCCGAAAATTTAAAAAATACAACGGTGCGTTTTATCTAGTGGCCCGTCAAAATGGACTGTGTTAACTATAAAATGTAGTGTTTTTCATGGCCTACAGTGTATTTATTACACAATATACTTTGGCAGTGGCTTCCAACCTTTTTGCAGTGAAACTTCTTTACGCACGCTTGACTTGGGGAGTAAGCTGGCGAACGCGTGGCGTAAGCGTTGCGAAAAGTGTGATCGGGCGAGGCGAATGGGAGTTGAGTGGGGGATATAAGCAAGAGAAAGCAGTGCGCGCGCACATTTTCTTTCTCTCTTCCTCTCATAGCCAAATACGTTTGAAGTTTCACTTCAGTCGTGTGGTCATAAGCACACTCGGTTTTTTTGTTCGTGTACCTTTCTGAGAGGCAATCCTCGTAATTTTAAGAACGTTCACAGTCTGATCTGTCAATAATATCTCTAATTTCCCTACATTTTTGACAAGTTTTTGACATTGATTGTCGCTAGGATGAGATTGCGACTAGATTTTGAACGTTTTTAATTACGGGAATTGGCCTTCTGATTTCTTTGTTGCAGAGACCGTAAAGTTCCAGAAAAATTAACTGTACCTCTCTATGTAAAAATAAAGTTTTAATTAGCTAAAGTTTTACTTGTATTCGTTAACCTCAAAGGTAACATCCATTTTACCCTAACCTAAGATCGGCTTGCCATCGCGGGTAGAACTGTTATTGTTGTTGCTTTTTGTTGGTTGTTTATTTATATTAAAAAGTGGTTCTGCACACAAACGTAATACTATTTTTTTTTATTTTACCTATGACTAGGAAAGTATGGTAAATATAGTATTAATATTCATTCATGGTGCAAACAAAACTAATTAGTCTCCTCTGCACCATTGATAGTGCAGGTCAATGGTGCATACGGTACAACGGGACCTAGATAAGCCTGGCACAGGAGCGTAGAGATTGGCACATGAAAAGAAATGTCTATGCTGAGCAGTGGGTGAAGTGGAGCTGTAGATGACGATGATGATGAGGTCGGCTTCCCCGAAATAATAATATTGTGTAGAAAATTAAATTCTTTTTGTATCAATATAATGGAGCTTGGACATTCCGTAAAATCTTTTACGGACCTTAATATGTTAGTTCTTGCGGACCACTGGTTGAGAACCAATGCTTTACACTGTAGTGCACGCTTTTTGACCCCCCAGTGTAATGTCATAAATCTCGCTTCTGTAGCTAATGCGCGTTCCGGACAAAGTTCCCGTTGCGATTCCTAGAGTTCCGCGGGAACGTAAGGAAAACATTCGTCATGCAATACTTTTTCCTTTTTAACCGACTTTAATTAACCGACTTTAAAAAAGGAGGTTCTGTATTCGACCCGTATGTATGTATGTATGTATGTATGTATGTATGTATGTATGTATGTTTGTATGTCCGCGATTATCTCAGAAACTACTGAACCGATTTTGATAATTCTTTCATTAGTGTGATCTACATACTTTCAGGAAGGTTTTAGTATATAATACATTAGATATATATTCTTATGTACGAAGTTATATGCATAAATGTACTGCATCTCCGGCATTTCTATGGGAATTTTGATGATTCTTCGAGTCGTGTCTTCAATTCTTCAATGCACTAGTGTTAATTGAATTTGTGTGGGGTAGGTACAACTAAAAAGTGAAAAATAAAAACTTTTTTACAAAAAAACAACCGACTTCAAAAAAAACACTACAAAGTGAAAAATAACTTTAATTTCGGAAGTCGGTGTCAAAAAACGAAAAACCCGGAACCAACGACACCGACTTCCGAAATTAAAGTTATTTTTCACTTTGTAGTGTTTTTTTTGAAGTCGGTTGTTTTTTTGTAAAAAAGTTTTTTCTAGCTCATGTTGGGGTTGGCTTTAGAACTCTTGCGGCTGAATTTCAGAATTTTACTCGTAAATACTCGGAATAAAGGCAATCTGACATCCGCAACTATGAGAGTGAGCTTTGCTTAAAATTTTTTGTGAAGTTTGACGTTATTTTATTTTAGACTTGTGTTTTGCATATCATATACTACAATATTATAAATGCGAAAGTGTGTCTGTTTGTTACCTATTCACGCTTAAACGGCTGAACCAATTTAAATGACTCTTGGTATTGTGATAGTTTGAGTCCCGGGAGAAGACATAGGATAGTTTTTATCCCGATATTCCCACGGGATCGAAACATATGCGGGTGGAACCGCGATGCGCTGCTAGTTAAAAATAAGAAGTTTATTTGTGCCAGCTGAAATAAAGGCACTTGTGAATGAAGGGTATTTTACCAAGGACATAGGATAGTACTCGTATATTGTGTTCGTTCGTATGTCATTTTTAACTATTAAGTATGAGGATTTGTGTTTCCCGCATTTAGCAGAATCCTGTGGTCTTATCCCCACCGCCGTATCTCCACTTTAACGTCGTGGTGGGGCTTGCGCACATTGAACTCGAGACCTAGTTTACCTTGCCGAAACAGTTCTAGGGTGAAGAGCCAGACCATGAAAGATACAGAAACCCGCAGGGTAGCATGTGGCAAACTGCTGAGTAGTAGCGACCCCACGGGCCCTATCTCCCGGGAATCGTCTTGTTCCTCACCTCTGGCTTGCCTTAATTGGCCGGCTGGAGTGAACACTGACGAGGAACAGAGCACCCACCTCTTCCTTGCCTTTATTGGCCGGCTTGAGTGGAGATTTGCAAGTGCAAACGTGCTTGGGGGAAGGAAGTATTCCAGTAAGTGCTCGTAGGGATATTGACTATCTTCCGGGCTCTGGGATCCTTCTGAAAGCCGTGGAATACCTTTCCACTCCACAAGCACCTCAGGACATGCTGCCCCTTGTCGACACTTATGCGGGTGAAACCGCGGGGCGCAGCAAGTTATAATAAAATTGTTTCATAAACATAAAATGTATGATACAATTTAATTATTACAGTTCAAGCCTACCTGATTTCTTGTTTAAAAGAAGAACCCATAAAGAATATTCCCGATTTGTACTTTAAAACCCACTAGAAAATCTAAGTGGTCGAGCGGGTGTAAAACATTTTATTAGTGATTCGGTTTAAATACAAAGCCCGAGCTTTTACTAAGGTAATAAAAGTCGTGTTTCACTCTCTCATGAAATACAAAAATACCTCTAAAAGTATTTAGCTTTATCTATTTTCATTATTTATAATGGATCTTGATTTCTTCATTTTTACGGAATTTTAAGGTTCATTGTTGGTTTAATGTTTTTGATAGACTTGAATAGGGAATGTCTAAAAGATGGGTCTTTTATATTTTTCTCAGCCGTTAGGAAAACTTCTTCTTAGCTTGTCGATGGCAACCTAAATGGACTCGGCCCAGAATTCGGCTACGTGTTTGGGGCCATCACTAGCGTCCATCAGTTCCTGTAACGTGCAGCTGACAGGACACGCAGGGCATGACATTAAGTGTCCTATTGTTTGTGGAACAGTACCACATTTACACTGAAAGGCGAAGTCGCCTAAAAACATTATTTTAATGGTCTTTTGTAGATATAATACTAATCTTTGCATGTAAATGTCTTACTAACTCAGAATTTTCAGATTTTAAGGGCGAATTGTGGCCCTAAAAATTCTACAAAAAAATATTAGTAGCGTGTTTGTTGCGAGAGGGTATTTGTTGGTTTGTTTTTTTTTTACACAGCAGCGGAGCAAAAAATCGACGTACTCGTAATTGGGTGAAAAACTACTTTTAATTACAATAAACGTATTTAAATAAAATTGAAATCGTAATAAAGCTATAACCTACATATTTTAATGTGCAACTTAATTAATTTCAATGTACAATACTTGATTATTTACCTTCAAAACAAGGACACTATAATATCATAATTATTCGTGTGTTCAATTTAGCGAACTTAAATGTATATGGACAGAAATGAGGCAGAAATAATTTACTTGTGTTCGTTAAATCAGGCATAAATTATGAACGTTCATTATAATTGTAACAATGGAATTAACTTCGGTGAATTAGGTAGATATATATGTCGCATCCGGTCATTCGTTTGACTATTTGGAACGCCATCGCCATCTGGCGGCGCTCGACAGAGTCTAGCCCGAGTTCGTGGTACAATAGAGCGTGCAACGTGGTGGAGCGGCTCTCTTTTTGGACATCGGACTTCATACAAACAACATGTGCATAGAAACTGTCCCGCGTTCCGTATCTGGTTGTATCGTGTACCTACCTATAGTGTGTGATTTGCTAGTGTGATTAATTTGTTCGTGAAATTATAATCTGATTTGAACTGCAAACCATTTTTCTATTGCGCAATTACCAACACTATACCCACAGTATTTGCCCACAGTAGTTAAAATATGGCTGATAATAACGAGACACACATGCCTTCTCCGTTATATACAATATTCGCGTTATGACGAATTATTGCATTATGGCAGGAAAGCCAAATTTCTCAGTAGTCTGTGCCTCAACGGACCTCTTTCGCGACGATCACTTTAGTGATCGATAATTTACAAACACATAATCTGCATTCGGGATTTATTTGCCAAACATGTAAACAAATATGAGTTTATGGAAAAACAACTTTAAATCCCACACAATAAAGTTCAGTTTACGCTACAACTTCAAACATTTTTATAACTTTTTCAATAGTATGCTAGTCACTCTGAAATCAACATAATTACCATTAAAATAAAGTTGATATTTGTTTAACTTGAAATAATTGAATAGAACTTATTAGTCAATTCAAGTAATTTA
Organism: Amphipoea oculea; assembly: GCA_945859645.1. Lineage (NCBI taxonomy): Eukaryota > Metazoa > Arthropoda > Insecta > Lepidoptera > Noctuidae > Amphipoea > Amphipoea oculea. The sequence goes on along the minus strand of OX243886.1, from coordinate 11,259,788 downwards.
AAGTTATCCAGTTGTCTTTCTGATCACGCTGTTAAGTCTCTCTGTTTCTTGTTAACCAGATTATGAACTAATTCTCTTTGGTCATAATTAGTTTAGAGGTTCATTATGGAGATGGGTGATACGGGTTCTTTTTGCACTTTCTTGAAATAATATTAATTTGAAACATAAGTTTGATTGGATCTTATTATTTATTAACATACTAGTATATAAGTACTAACATAGGATATATTGTTACTAACATCTTTATGTATTTTTGTCTTTGCCAGTGTGGACCTTTTGTTGTCCGTCATATAAATAAATTATTATTATACTAGCTGCGCCCCGCGGTTTCACCCGCATAAGTCTCGATCCCGTATGAATATCGGGATAAAAAGTATCCTATGTCTTTTCCCGGGACTTAAACTATCTCTATACCAAAGGGTTTAGCCGTCCTTCCATAAGCAAACTGCCCCCGATAGGAACCTATATCGTAACCTATGTTATATTGTAGAGGGTACTAATAGTAGTTCATCGCTTAGATATTAGCTCTATATCTTAGGTAATTGAAGAGCTATTTGAAAAAAGTGTCCGGGGACGACTTCTTTTCAAAGTGATATATCTCTGTTGATTTCAAAGCTAGAAAAATAAAACCAATTCCAGTGTTTATGGTACACTTTACAGTTTATTTTATATAAATTTTCATGAGGCAAGCTTAAATAAAAATATAAAAAAAATGCAAATAATTTTTTTTTATTGATTTCTATCAGATCGAATTGAATTACCACTGAAAAAAAATATAATAATTGTCTATACCTTGGCTAACAGCATGCCAAGTTTCATTAAAATCCATAAGGGTGCATCATGATGAAAAAAAAAAAGTAAGTGGACCACCTTATGACCACTTTGTTGACGCTTTTAACTTTAAATTTTTCAATAATCTAGTATTTAATTAAATCATATTGCATATTTGATTTTTCAATATTGGGCATGAAAGGTTTAAAAGAAAATGGAAGGATTTTTTCTCAGTAATAGTTAAATCCATATTAATAAAAAATAGCTTTTATTAGTCATCGTCACTATTTTCATTAATTACAACGTGATCTTCTTTATTGATCTTATTTATAGAAAAAACACTGGATAATATTTCTGCTGGGCGAACTATAGGGTCCGTGGCTTAGGCCCCCAGTGGTCGAGGCACCTATGCGATGTATATCTTGCATTTGATTTTTTAAAAGTGGTAATTCAATTCGATCTGATAGAAATCAATAAAAAAAAAAATTATTTGCATTTTTTAAATATTTTTGTTTAAGCTTGGCTCATGAAAAATTATATAAAATAAACTGTAAAGTGTACCATAAACACTGGAGTTGGTTTTATTTTTCTAGCTTTGAAATCAACAGAGATATGTCACTTTGAAAAAAAGTCGTCTCCGGACACTTTTTTTCAAATAGCTGCTCAATTACCTAAGATATAGAGCTAATATCTACGCGATGAACTACTATTAGTACCCTCTACAATATAACATAGTGTTACGAGCTTGGGGTTCGTGACAATAAAAACTGCCGATTTAAAAACCAAAAATAGACACTTTAATTAAAAACAGCAATTACAACTTTAACACACTAACAATAAAACACAATCGCACTACAAGATCACTTGAAAGTCGCACTTGAAGATCGCTTCGATGTTTTCGCTTGTATCGCTTATCCAACACTGATCCCGGCTCGCAGGCACACCGGCCTTATATAGGCCTCGGATAGTTCCAGAACCTTCTACCGTAGAAACATCTAGAATGTTCGAGTACATATCGGTCCCGTCCGACCAGACATCGATAGTTCTGGAAAGTTCTAGCATCGAAGTTTCTGGAAGGGTCGCGACTATTAGTTCTGCTACTCGATACTAGATGGCGCTAGTGGTAGCTAATATCACCATCAATTGTGGCGCGCAACACTGCCCCCTCCTAAGACATGCTCGTCCCGAGCATTATTGGCCCCATAATAACGCGCCAGTCGATCCACATGGACGATCTTAGGAGTACCTCTTGCACCTTTCTGTATCCGGTAGGTTACGTCATTGATCTTTGTCACAATCCGGTACGGTCCGTCCCATTTAGCTTGAAGCTTAGGAGATTTCCCTTTGCTGCGGACTGGATTGTGCAACCACACTAGTGAACCTTGGTCGAACCCTTTATTGTTCATTTTGCGGTCATAACGGGTTTTCATCTTCTCAGACATTTGCTGGCCCGATTGTCTGACGTGCTCATAGATGTCATTCATTTTGTTCCGCAAGTCATTCGCATAATCGGTTATACTGCGTGGGGCATCAGGTGGTATTCCAGTGATCAGGTCTGCAGGCAACCGTAATTCTCTTCCAAAGTTTGCGAAAGCTGGTGTCACTGATGTACTTTCGTGAACAGCACTTCGATATGACAACAAAAACGGTTGTATGTGCTTGTCCCAATCTCGTTGCCGATTTTCCACAACTTTTGCCAGGTATCTCTCCAATGTCTGATTAAATCGTTCCACCATTCCATCCGATTGTGGGTGGTAAGAAGTTGTTCTCGTTTTATGAGTACCCATAACTCGACAAGTTTCCTGGAATATTTGGGACTCAAAATTCCTTCCTTGATCACTGTGAATCTCTAAAGGTACTCCAAAACGGCAGAAGACTTCATGAACCAGTTTATCTGCAACTGTTGAAGCTTCTTGGTTTGGAATGGCGAAGACTTCCGGCCACTTAGTGAAATAATCCATCACAACCGTGAAATACTTGTTACCAGTTTCACTCTCCGGGAAAGGTCCCGCAACATCAAGGGCTATCCTCTCCCATGGTGCACCAACATTGTACAATTTCAATGCACCTCTACTACGAGTCTGAGGTCCCTTTACAGCTGCACAACTCGTACATTTGCGGCACCAGTCCTCGACATCGTCCCGACAGTGGACCCAGTAAAACCGTTCTCGTATCTTCAGTAGGGTCCGTTTAACTCCCAGATGGCCTCCTGAACAACCATTATGGTACAGCTGTAGAACATCCGGTACTTGAGCTTTAGGGACAACCATTTGCAAATGACAGCTGTCTCCCCGAGCATTTTCCCATTTACGGCACAGGACTCCTTCCTGAATCACCAAGCTGTCCCATTGGGCCCAATAGCTTTTTGTGATCGAACTCATCGCTGAGACGTCGCTCCACGTGGGCTTAGGTGCACCGGCCTTTATCCACTCGAGAATCGGCTTGAGGTCTGAATCTTCCTGCTGGGCACGTTGTAGGGTTTCCTTCCACTCGTTGCTGAGGTCTGTCTTGAGCATCCTCACAGGTACGACTTCTTTACTTTCTTGCCTAGTACAATGCTTGCAGTCTTCAGGACAAGGTCTTCTTGACAATGCATCCGCGTTGCCATGAGATTTTCCGCTGCGATGTTCGACCACAAAGTCGTATTCCTGCAGTAGTTCAATCCATCTCGCAACTTGACCTTCTGGATTTTTGAACTGCAATAGCCATTTCAGTGCAGCATGGTCAGTTCGTAAGTGGAATTTCCGCCCCAGAAGATATTTGCTAAAATGCTGCAATGACTTTACCACAGCAAGCAATTCCCGTCTCGTGACACAATAGTTCCTTTCCGGCTTTGACAACGACTTGCTGAAATACGCTATTACAACCTCTTGATCACCATTCCGTTGAGACAATACACCACCAAGTCCTATGTCACTTGCGTCTGTGTCAACTATAAATTCCTTGCCTGCATCAGGGTACCCCAAAATAGGTGTTTTGCACAGTCGGTCCTTTAACTCCTGGAATGCGATATTGCAACTTTCATCCCAGCAGAAATGTCGCTTCTCCTCGGTTAGCTTGTGCAGGGGTTTGGCTATATCCGCAAAGTTCTTAACAAATCGCCGATAATAAGAGCACAAACCCAAAAATGCTCTGACCTGCGTCTTATCTTTTGGAACTGGCCAATCCTTGACAGCGGCGATTTTCTCTGGATCCGTGCGGATACCTTCTTCCGACACTACATACCCCAAAAAGCTAACTTGTCGTTTGAATAGTGAACACTTCTTCGGACTTAACTTGAGGTTGGCACTCTGGATCTTCATGAGCACGCGTTCCAGGTTTTGAAGATGTTCTTCAAACGTGCGGCCTACGATGATGATGTCATCCAAGTAGACCAGACAGGCATCGCCAATTAGCCCGGTAAGTACAAGTTCCATCAACCTTTCAAACGTTGCCGGAGCATTGCACAATCCAAACGGCATAACTTTAAATTGCCAAAGACCCTTTCCTGTCGAGAAAGCAGTTTTCTCCTTGTCCTTGGGATCGATTTCAACTTGCCAGTAGCCACTTTTCAGGTCCAGCGTGCTAAACCACTTTACTCCAGTAAGCATGTCCAGCGTGTCATCAATTCTTGGCAAAGGATAGCTGTCCTTCTTCGTAACGTCGTTTAGACGACGATAGTCAACACAAAACCGCATGCTGCCGTCCTTCTTCCTTACCAGCACTACAGGTGAACACCATGGACTAGATGAAGGTTCAATAACACCATCCTTCACCATTCCTTCAATCATGGTTTCCACTTCCTTTTCACGTGCTACCGGCAATCTCCTTAGCCGCTGACGGATAGGCAACTCTTCTCCTGTGTTTATTTTGTGTTGAACTAAGCCAGTCTTCCCGATGTCAGCATCGTTTGACGAGAAAACATCGGCGTACTTGAGCAACATCTTCTTCGCCTTGACCATTTCATTTTGGGACAGAGCGCTGCGGCAGTCTTCTAAAAGTGTGGACACTTTCGTTTGTACATCCTTGCTGAGGGTCCCAGTCGATAGATATTGGCATCGACGTAACCAATCCACTTCCTCGCAAGTACCAACAAGTGTGCCTTTTTCTATAATCTGTTCCTGATCACAAAGGTTCAGCACACGTACCCCTGAGATGTCGGTGGCTCTGACCAAAGTTCGTGCCACTTTCCATGGAAGGTCATTGTCTACCCTTTCCACGAGTACACAACGATTAGTTTGCCCAGGATTCCGAGGAAGACTAACCAGCACAATCGTTTCTGATCTCGGCGGAAGAACCATCTTTTTAAGGCTGTACACATTCCCCGGTAATGCCCCTTCCATAAAAAGTTCCTCTTGTCCACATTTCAAAACACCTTGCTTGACGTCAATCTCGCAATAATTCTTCCTCATAAAGTCAAGGCCCAAGATGCAATCGTCCATTATATCAGCCACGATGACATTATGCAGGTAGATTCTGTTGCCTAGCTTCAACTCCATCTTCTTCTCTCCATGGACGGGTATACGCTGACCGGTGGCTGTTACCAAATTAATGCGTTCTCGGTTGTATGCGGAGTCCCCAAGGAACCGACTTATAAGTTGGGAACTGACGACCGTACGAGAGGCACCAGTATCTATGGTCAGCTTACACGGCGTTCCGTTGACCTCGCCCTTGATGATTAAGCTGTTCCCGTCATGGGTTTGAGTGATCGAAATCCTTGGGGCTCTTTGAGCATCAGCCAGCACCCGCCCCGCAGTCCTGGCTATTACTCGTTTCCCTGCTGCTGGTGCTGGGCGGTGCTGTTAGCCGCAATTCCCTCTGGAGCTCGGTCTTCTCTTTCTGCAGTTCGCTTAGGGCAACTGGATCGAAGGTGGCCCCTTTCCCCACAGCCATAGCATCTAGGGCTGTATCCTTTATTGCGGTCGCGAACTGTAGCCGCTGCAACCTCCCTGACGCGATGGGAACGATGGTCTTGCCGCACAGCTTCCACCTCCAGTGCATGGGCCAGGGCGTCCTTAAGCGTCCCGTGGTGACCGAGCCTTACAGCAGCTCTGACTTCAAGGTCGCGGATGCCGTCGATAAATACCTGCACCAGGTTCCCATCAATAAGCGCAGGCAAGGACTGGTAAGCTTTACGAACCAGCTTCTCCACTTCAAGGGCCCACTGCTGCAGGGTTTCGTTACTGCGTTGCACACGATCCTTGAGCTGCGCACGATACACGTGTTCCAGGTGAGCGTCACCATACCGAGCCTCCAATGCCTCAAGGAGCTGCTCGTAAGTCACTTCTTTTCCAAGAGCTTCCAGCACAGTTAAGGCCTGGTCGCGCAGGCCTAGGGTGAGGGCAGTCATGGCCTGATTTTTATTCCACCCGTTCGCCTTCATGACAGCCTCAAACTGAATTTTGTAGGCCGACCAGGAAGAAGTTCCGTCGAACGGTGGCACTTTGAATCCCCGTAGCGAAGGTGTTGTAGCTACGGGGGCTGCGATTCCATCCTCAAGTTTAAGGTAATCCAGCGTTTTCTTCACGTCAGCCATCACGGTTTCCTTCACTTGGTCGATTCGGGTTTCAACTTCCAACAGGCGGTTTTCATGTTGGGCAACCTTATCCTTCACCTCCTTCATGTCTTTCCCAAAGGCAGCGTGAAGGTCCTTCATAAGGAGCATCTGCTCTTCCTGGCGGCGCACCTGCTCCTCCTTATCCCGCTGGAGCTGTTCTTCCAACCGAAGAGCCTGTTCCTCCTGTCGGCGGGCCTGTTCCTCTTTGTCCCGCTGGAGCTGCTCTTCCAACCGACGAGCCTGTTCCTCCTGTCGGCGGGCCTGTTCCTCCTGACGGCGAGACTGCTCCTGCAGCATCATCATCAGAGCAGCAAAATCTGGTGCTGATGATGCTGGAGCAGCTGTGGACGGGCCGGCCTCCGTGATTGGTAGTTGCCCCTCCGACGTCTGTGGCGTTGCTCCACCGAATCGCCTCTGGTCCGTCTCTTGCTGGCGTTGACTCCGGGTACGGATACCCTCCGTGTCGTCCTTCGGTAGAATCGGCATGATTTTAAATCCTTTCTTCTGACACCAATTGTTACGAGCTTGGGGTTCGTGACAATAAAAACTGCCGATTTAAAAACCAAAAATAGACACTTTAATTAAAAACAGCAATTACAACTTTAACACACTAACAATAAAACACAATCGCACTACAAGATCACTTGAAAGTCGCACTTGAAGATCGCTTCGATGTTTTCGCTTGTATCGCTTATCCAACACTGATCCCGGCTCGCAGGCACACCGGCCTTATATAGGCCTCGGATAGTTCCAGAACCTTCTACCGTAGAAACATCTAGAATGTTCGAGTACATATCGGTCCCGTCCGACCAGACATCGATAGTTCTGGAAAGTTCTAGCATCGAAGTTTCTGGAAGGGTCGCGACTATTAGTTCTGCTACTCGATACTAGATGGCGCTAGTGGTAGCTAATATCACCATCAATTGTGGCGCGCAACAATAGGTTACGATATAGGTTCATATCGGGGGCAGTTTGCTTATGGAAGGACGGCTAAACCCTTTTTATCTAAATCTGTTCAGCGGTTTAGGCGTGGGAAGGTAACATACACACAGACAGACAGACAGACAGAGTTACTTTCGAATTTATAATATTAGTATGGATACAAAAACTCACGCGTTTTTCCCATGGACGGCAGAAACTACAGAAGATACACCTGCAACGATCCTTACATTGCCCTTTTGCCTCTTTTCATACATCTGGTCATACACTCACGCCTGTTGCAAGTACTACGCATTTGATCTTTCTAAAGACCATCACCAATCAGCACCCTAGTTGCGTAACACAGTATCAATCGGAATCTGAATCATTTTGAAGCAAATTGCTAATCCATTGCTTCATAAGTTCGAAAAATTTGTTTGCTCAACACGTAAATAACGCAATGAATGTTGTTGAACTGTCAAAATGAAACTGATTTCGATTGATAATGTGTTACGCAATTGGCCCACTGGTCGCTATGTCCTTCTAGGACGTCCAGTCCCGGAGTTTTCACTCACGTTTGCCTTGTAAATATCTTTTGTTAGTCGCCGTTTACTCAACCTCTCAATATAGCCAAAGCATATTATTATTATTTATTTATTTATTCAGACAAAAAATATCCATCAAAAATGACAAGCACACACATTTAACACAAACATAAAAATATTAAATAACATCTAAGTACCTATACAGAATCAAACAAGATAAAAATATTAAAAAAAAAAATAAAACAACAAAATACAGAATATAATTAAAAACAGAATAATTTAAATAAACACATAAAAGTACTCTTTTAAAAAAAAATCTGGATACATTTTTCTTTAGTCGATATAATTTACTTTATAAAAAAGCAAGGCTTAAGTTTATATTTGTGTCTATTTATGCCATTTTTGTTCGAATCCAGACAGGCGCTTTACTTTGTGTAAATTATTTCATCACCACTGCTCTCAAAACGGTGAACCAAAAATTCGAAGACATGTGACATCTGCCAACCCGCACTGGGCCTGCGTGGTGGATTACGGCCCACTCCCTCTCACTGGGAGGAGGCCTGTGTCGCAGCAGTGGGAACATTATAGGCTGATTATGTATGGCATTGTTATTGTATGAACTATTCTTTAATTATGTTTTTTTTTCATTAAAGATTTCTATATCTTTTTTTAAATTGTATATTTCATTTGACAACATCGCTCCAACGTTTTTTATCTATTCAGCAAGCAATAATCGGGGACACACACCTTTTTGCCACTCATAGCTGTACAAAAATATAAATTCCTGCAGACCCCAAAAACATCCCACATCACACTGGACCATCCCTTTTCCAAACACACATTGTCAAAACGGGTAGCTGGAGGAATTTGCGCGCTTTTGCTTAAGGACCCAAGTCCTTAAGCAATGGCGCGCAAATTCCTCAGCTACCCGTGTCACTTCGAAGTACCCTTCGACTAATCCACTAGTTCCATTTTATCCTATATCATATAAAGTGGGTTTTTGAAAGAGGATATTTATCGACAGAAATGTTGTCGAATGTCGGTATTGGAATCGAATGTGTTGTCATATTTTTTTTTGGTATATTGTTGTTTGTTTGGTAAAAATGCGAGTCAAATGGATTTTCTTTCTATTATATTAACAGCCAGCCAGCCAGTATTAAAATATAATATATCCGGCTCGAAGGACCATAAAAAGTATGGTTCGTACACTTGCAGAGTTGTTGAGTTTGTGGTTCAGGTTGAAGCGCGTAGAGAATAAATCACTTAGCTCCCGTTGGATTAATTACGTATAAAAAGTGTTTACAAGTAAAACTGTTAACGATTCCTTTCTCTAATGTTAGTCACCGCGTAGCAGTAATCGCACTCGCTGATTTGTTGTAAGGTATGTATATTTATAGTAATAAAATGACGCACGTCTAGTGCAAGCCACCGCGTCAGCAAACCATCTGAGTTTAAGACTGTACACACACAAATAGGTAAGCACTCTTTGTTCTCTCTCCTACTATGCTGTGGGCGATAACCCTTAAGCCTACCAACTGTTTTACCAACATCCATACTATCCATACTATTATTATAAATTCGAAAGTAACTCTGTCTGTTTGTATGTTACCTTTTCACGCCTAAACCACTGAACGGATTTATATGAAATTTGGCAGAAAGATAAATTGCATCTCGGGGCCTTCCCCGAGATGCAATTTATCTTTCTAAAACTATCCTATGTCCTTACATAGGATAGTTTTTATCCCAGAAATTTTTGTATGGGGAATCAATACCCGCTGAACCGATTTAGATGAAATTTGGTATGGAGATAGTTTGAGTTGTGGGGAAGGATATAGAATAAGTTTTATCCCCGAAATTATCCCTTAAGGGTGTTAAAATGGGGGTGGAGATTTGTAAAGGGAATCAATAAAAAAAGACTATAATACTTTTATCGTGGGTGAAACCGCGGAGCACAGTTAGTTATGGAATACAATAAAGATTTTACAAGCACAAGAGCTACTATCCTAGCCTAACCTAGGCTAGGATAGTAGCTTCCTGTTGTGTTACATTGACAGTACTAGGCCGTCTTAACGTGTCCTATCTCCTACGTCTTGGAAAGCACCTAACACCATGCAGTTTCTAGTGCAAAGAGCATTATTGTGTTCCCGTTCGAATGGTATGGATATGTGTAATGCTGTGTACCGAGGTAAAGTTGAAGACGCATGGGGCATTTCAAACTCGGATTTATGCACCAGCAAGCATATCTGTAGGAGGCAGAATCCATTTTAATGTAATTTGCAATTTATTGGTGCCGTTGTATCTATGCTAGTCACGCGTTAAACTCTGCTTGCGAGGTGCAGGATTTGCTTGACGTCAGTATGACTCGTTGTTCGCATGTGGCGTTGTAGATACCGTTATAATATCACCTATGGACTCCACGAGACAGCCTCGACCTAGTTAGTGTGGAGTTCATAAGCAAAAACCTAGCTAAATGTAGACTTGGTATATGGAAATGTAAAGCACTGCTTTTTGCAAATAAATATTATCTATCTTATATTATCTATCCCACCAAAAACATTTTCATGTAAAATGTTGCCAAGACGAGACCATTGGCTCGCACTGTCAAGGGCCAATTCTCTTAATTTTAATGTTAAAATGTAGGAAAATTAAAGCTATTTTTGACAGGTTGACACTGAGATTAGACTGTGAACGCTCTTAAAATTACCATAATTGACCCTCTGATCTCAGTCTCAATCTGTCAAAAATACCTACCTCTAATTTCCCTACATTTTGACCAGTTTTTGACATTTGTTTGTCGCTGAGATGAGACTGCGACTAGATTTTGAACGTTTTAAATTACGAGAATTGGCCTTCTGATCTGCTGTAGAGCCAAGCTTCTAACTATACACGCCCGTGATTCCATCACACATTATCAGAATACAATATCAATCCGTTCGAATATGGTTGTGTAAAACATTTCGTGAAATGCCGTGTGATCCTAACATTTTACTGTAAAATAGCGCACAGTAAGCAACGCCGAGCAATGGTGGCCCAATGGTATCGGCCGCAACTTACAAGTTGTAGGTCGTGGGTTCGAACACAGACAGGCGCTTTACTTTGTGTAAATTATTTCATCACCACTGCTCTCAAAACGGTGAAGGAAATCATCGTGAGGAAACCGGCATGTCCTAGAACCAAAAATTCGACGACATGTGACATTCACCAACCCGCACTGGGGCTTCGTGGTGGATTACGGCCCACTCCCTCTCACAGAGAGGAGGCCTGTGTCCCAGCAGTGGGAACATTATAGGCTGAATATGTTGTAAGTACCTACTTGTGAACGTAGTGTTATGCCCGTTTTCAATAAAACTAGCCTACACCTAAATATTGAATGCCTCAATAAAAGCGAGCCGTTGGAATGGCAACGCTCTCTAATTGTGCAATAATACATTAAGAGTCCAGTTAGATATTTCCTAAGGCTCGTCGTCGATGAGAATTATACTAGACAGATCACTGATCGCAGTTTATTGTTATGCACGAAAACCCTCAATACCAACCAACTATAATTGGAATCCCAAGCATTACAGCATCACGTAAATCTTTCAATCGTTGCTGAGTCCATAAATTCTAATGCTTTATGTGAAATCTATAGGGCTGCTATCCATGCGGGATTATAGTCCTCAAACTCCGGGAAGTTTGTACGGGATTACGTGTGTGTAGTGCTAGTCCGGGATTTGAAGTGTTTGGTTTGTAAACAGGAGTAACACGAGATCAAGAATGAAGTCTAGTAAGTTGCTTTCACATAACGTAACATCATACCAGTATTCACCAGAGTGATTGGCAGAAGTGTCCCCAATAATAGGGGACAACTCTATTGCCTATTGCGTGGCACAAATTTTGAGTTTAAATCCTAATCATCACACTAATATTATAAAGGCGAAAGTTTCCGAGTGTGTTTGTATGTTTGTTACTTGTTCATGCACAAACGGCTGGACCAATTTTGATAAAATTTGGTGTAGAGGTAGATGACACCCTAGATTACCATATAGGATACTTTTTATTCCGATATTCTCACGGGGTCGAGACTTATGCGGGTGAAACCGCGAGGCGCAACTAAAAATAAATGCGAAAATTTGTGAGGATGGATGGATGGATCTTTGTTACTCTTTCACGCAAAAACTACTAAACGGATTTTGATGAAACTTTAGAGTAATATAGCTTATACATCAGGATAACACATAGGTACTTTTTATCCCGATATTCCCACGGGATCGACACTTATCCGGGTGAAACCGCGGGGAGCTGCTAGTAAGTTAATAATAGAGAACAATATACTTCAAATAAATCGGGATAAGGGCAAGAGAATGACAACCAGTCTCACTAAGGGGTGTCGTATTACCCATTAACTGGGTTATGGAGGTCAAATAGGCAGTTGCTCCCTATAAAATACTGGTATTCAGCTGCATCTGGTTAGACTGGAAGCCGACCCCAAGATAGTTTGGAAAAGGCAGGCAGGTGTCATCACCTGCCCGAAAAAACTCCAAGTATTTCATCAACTTTTGCCTTTCGTGATCATACGACAGGCAAAAGTTGATGAAATACGTTGAGTTTTTTAAAGTTTATATCATCGTATTCTTGAAGTGAAATAGTATTGCAATCAATCCAACAGTTTTGGAGCTGTAAAGCTATTAACAAACGCATTCTCTTTATTACTACGGCTACGGGCGACTAGAATCAATTCTATTTTAAGATAATTTTTGACGTTCAAAAGTGCCTTTTATGTGCCTATTTGAAATAAATGCTTTGACTTTGACTTTGACTTTACGAACAAGCGGCAGCTGGTTTTAAAAATAAAGTAACCTAATAACCTTTACAAACAGCAAAAATTCAGATAAATATTTTAAACATAGCATTAAGAAACTGCGTCGGAACATAAAGTATCTAAACCAAAAAATAGATAGATATAGAAGGTCGGCTCCATACAAACGCGCTTTACTTATAGCGAGTTAAGCGCACTCGCGACTAGGGGTTCAAATACCAGTATTAATGGGAACCGGTACCATTGAACTTGGTGTGATACCGGTACCAGAGAAGTACATGCACTATTGGTATTTAAAGAAAGAAAGAAAGAAAATCCATTTATTTAGCACAGACTAAAAGACACAATACACCAGATAAGTAATTAGCAGGAAAGTGTGCCTCAAGGCTGCGCCAAAAAGGCCCAGTTCAGCAATAATGCCAGACAACTAGTGCCTGTCGCTGGATTTCAACTGGACCTGATGTATGAGGTGACGGATGTAAATCAGTTTTACTCTGCAACGTATTTCTAATCAGTATCGGAACTGTACCGGTACCAAACAAATATTTCCGTAAGTTAGAGTGAGAAAACAGATAATTGACAACATTTCAAACCTGACACGACCTTAAAACAAAAATACTGTTTCTTTATTTTCGTATCCTTAGTTCAAATATATTTTTATTTAATTTTTTTATTTCTAAATTTCTGAGAAAAAACATAAAAATCAAAAAACATGTGATGACGTCACATAAACGGCGGAATGAGGTAGTTACCTTTGCGCATTCCAATGTCTATGATTGAAAACATTACATCAAACAAGACATGTCAATGTCACCTAAGAAGTGTAACTAGAAAACAACTAAAAAACTGAATTGAATTCAACAATATTTTTTCCTATCAACTCGACACGCTGCTTACTGTTAATATTATCAATTTTTGATTGATATTTCGCCAACAAAATGGATCCCAATGAAAAATATACGCCAATGAAGAAACCAAAACAACGACTGAGACAAGTGACATCTAACAGTTTTTTTGACGGGTCACAATAAAGCAAAGGTAATATCGCCATTCTACCGTCATCTGGCACATACGTCTTTTTAGAATACACCGAATTTCGAAGTTAAAATTATGAATGAAAAGTACATAATTTCGAAAAACGAAAAAAATACGGGTGCCCTAGATTTGAATTTACTTTTATATAACGTAATAATACATGCAGGTTAAAAATATGAAATGTTGTCAATTGTAATAAGTAAAAAGGATAGTTGTCATTAGAAAAATAACTTTAGGGTGCAAATACGAGATTTGTGGTACGCGGCGGGTGCCTGAATTTGGAACGGGTACCCGTCTGGGACCGGTAACCATCTGTAACTGGTACCAATGTGGAAGCGGTACCCAGGTAATGAAATAACCAAGAACCGCTAAGTACTGGTACAAGGGCTCTACTCCCTAAGCCCGAAATCCGCAGTTTCAGTCGAAGTTATGGGCGTTTAATCCGTATCACTTACGGACATAACGTATGATTTAGTCGGGGGCCAAACTAAGAATGAAAGACCAAACGATTTGACAGTTGTCCTTACTCCTTTATAGGCCTTGTTTTGACAGATCGACTACTTTGGAATGGACCCGTATCTTTGTTGATGGACTTAGAGGGTAAAACCTCAGAACCTGTACTTTTGGTACCGGTTCCACGCCCTGCTCGCGACCGTCATTTGTTTAAGATCGCCGTATGTACCCGTCTATATGTGCGTGCGACTGGTTTTACTCGTTGTATGGAGCTGATCTTCTGTGCCCGTATATTTAATGTTTGCACTGCAGTCATCACGTGCCGTAATAAAAGTCAGATTAGATTCATGAACAAGTCTGTTTATTGGCTGAATAACTGTTCAGTAGATGCTTCAAGTTTATAGTTTTTAAACCGATGGAAGATGAAAGAGAATGTGTTTGATGGTTATCCTCTTCAGCGGGTCGTTAAACAACTGTAGAAGTTACAAGGTGTTGAAAATATCTGGTTTTACGAGATTTAATCAATGATTACTTTAAAATATCTTATCTACTTATACAGAGTGTTACAGAAAGGGTATATCGATACAAACGGGTTGAAGAGTGTATCTGGTCTAGAATCTCTGTACAAAATTTCAGCTCAAAAGCAGTAACTTTGAAAATGCTTAATATTTTTTTATTTCAATAGTTTATTAAATTGAAATCACAACAAACGTGTAACCGCACCACGAGGGTCATTATCCATTATCTGTAGTGTGTCTGTGCGCCTAGTACACGCACATCACGCCGCCGCGCGGCAGTGCAGCGCCGTGATGTCGAAATAAAAAAATATTAAGCATTTTCAAAGTTAATGCTTTTGAGCTGAAATTTTGTACAGAGATTCTAGACCAGATACACTCTTCAACCCGTTTGTATTGATATACCCTTTCTGTAACACCCTGTAGTGCACTTACACGAGTAACTATTTCGCAATTTTTCAACATTTTTAACCGACTTCAAAAAAGAGGTTCTGTATTCGAGTATGTATGTTTGTATGTCCGCGATTTTCTCAAAAACTAATGAACCAATTTTGATATTTTTTTTACAAATTTAATCTACATACTTTCAGAAAGGTTTTAGTATATAATACATTAGGTAATGATTCTTATGTACGAAGTTATATGCATAAATGTACTGCATCTCCGGCATTTCTATGCGAATTTTGATGATTCTTCTAGTCGGTGTCTTCAATTCTTCAATGTAGGTACTAGTGTTAATTGAATTTGTGTGTGGGTAGGTACAACTAAACAGTGTAAAATAAAAACTTTTTTACAAAAAAAACTTTCACTTTCACTTTGTAGTGTTTTTGTTTTGAAGTCGGTTGTTTTTTTGGAATAAAGTTTTTTTAATACAATCTTGGCGTTGCCGATTTAGAGCAGTAGTGGCCCAGTGGGAAAGGCTCCGACTTATTGGTCGTGGGTTCAAACTCAAGCAAGCGCTTTCCTTTGTGTAAATAATTTTATCACCACTGCTCTCAAAACGGTGAAGGAAAACATCGTGAGGAAACCGGCATGTCCTAGAGCAAAAAATTCTTTTACCAAACCGCACTGGGCCCGCGTGGTGGAGGTTAGAGACAAATCTCTCTGGAATAAAGGAGGCCTGAGTCCCAGCAGTAGGAACATTATATGCTGATTATGCTTATTGCAGCCGAAAATTGCATGATGATGTTGAAACGTCATAGGTACCCCGCATCCTAACGAAAATTATCCTTCGCGTGAATACGCGATCTTCGCATTCATATGTCACTTTTTATTCGGAAAACTGGTACGCGACCACTCGTCCAGATTCGTTGAACAAAATGAGACATTAATATGAACGCACCGAACGCCTACTTGCGCGACCGCGACACGTTTGCTTTTGGTTAGGACGTGCGGGCCATAGACTAACCATTTAATTGATTTTGGAAGCGCATCTTTATAGATTGCCTCACTGGTCGAGGGATCACGACTACTGAGCCTGGGGTTTTGAGTTCGATTCCTAGGTCAGACTAAGTCAGGATTTCTCGGTAGTTAACTGGATTATTTTGTGTCTAGTTAATGGTTGTCTTGCTATTACACCAGATTTATATAAATCACCTTTCAAAAAAAAAAAAAAAAACTGAAAAGAGAGAAAGAAAATGTGTGCGCGCACTGCTTTCTCTTGCTTATATTCCCCACTTAACTCCCGTTCGCTTCGCCCGATCACACTTTCCGTAACGTTTACGTCACGCGTTCGCCAGCTTACTCCCCAAGTCAAGCGTGCGTAAAGAAGTTTCACTTCAAAAAACTTATAACACCCCGTCGTTATTGCGTCGGGGGTTAAAAACAATGAATTGCAAAATTTAGGTTCACTAAATACTTCTGCCGACTCTTTCAGGGCATATAATAATATATATTATAGTAGCTCAACTGTGGCTAATGAGATACAATTGAATTTCTATTGCTATAAGTAAATAAAATTTTGATTTTTCATCAGTTGATGTTATGATAATGTTATTTTAAAATTCAATAGGTATCCGAAAACGCTGTCAACAAGATTAGATACATACAAGTTCTCATAGATCAATGCCTTCAGAAATATTAGTCTCATGCATAATTTTGTTCATATTCACATTTTTTCGTTCAATATTCTATTTTCCCGTAATATCTTTATTTCCATAACGTTGACATGGCAAAATGGAATCTGTTGTGAAAACTGCTGAGACGTACAACCAATTTTCATAGACCCCTCATTTTTCTTTCTTCAAAAAAATACCGGGAACTAAAAGCATCAGCGCTGTATGAATGGTTAGGTGTCAAGTTGTTCTGGTCATATCAAAATTCCAAGTTTCAAATCATTTTCATTTCTCCAGAGGTCTTGTATAGTTTTTGAGAGTTCCACAACCGCGAAATTACTGGCTAAGGTTTCTTAATAAACTGGGTCATAAGATGTTTTCGTTTAGAAGTAAATTTACATAGTTTTGGAGATCACTCCAAAACTTTGGACACTACTCCAAAACTATGTAAACATCTTCAAAAACGTTTATAGTTACTAACCTGTATGCGTTTTTACCGACTTCACAAAAAGGAGGAGGTACTATGTTCGGCTGTTTGTATGTTTTTTTTTTTTATCATCATCATTATTATTTTTATTTTGTATGTTTGTTCATCGAATACTCCGCCAATTGTCGACGGATTTTCAAAATTCTTTTTTTGTTCGAAAGTAGATAGTTCTGAGGTGGTCCCATTGTCACCAAGTTAGGATCTGATGATGGGATCTTAGAGAAATCGAGGGCAACCCTCAAATTTTATAGGCTCACTTATTGTTTTTCGCATATTTTATGAAGTACCTTGTTTATTTGCGTATGGTTGTCACCATCTCAGGTAGCTGGGCTGATGATGGAAGGTACAACTCCTTAACAGTAAGAAGTTACTCAAACAGGCAAGGACTGTTTTAGTAAATTTTTTTGATGTTTGATAGGGCATTTGTCACATTTGGTCTCATGATCATCAAGTCATGACCTGATGCTGCAGTCAGGATAGTCTGCAGAGTACCTAACTCCTCGACAACTAACAGCAGATATATCGTGTTTAGGCTCATTGAAAAGGGCTTGATGTGTGGATAAACGTACTGTTAATGAGGAACACCGAAGTACATTGAGACCTGATGCTGAAGCCAGGAGCATCAGAAAAGTACAAACCTTGAAATAACAGCACCGTAGTCGTGTTTGGGCTCATTTTAAACAGGACTAAATTTTAAGTTCAATACAATGTTGACATAAGTCTGGCCGGATGCTGCAGCCAGGATTATCAGCTTCTAGTCTAAAAACATCAGGTCAGGATTTGATGATGAGATCCTGGAGAACTCGAAGGAACTCTTCAAATACTATAGGCACACCTATAGCGATTTGGGTATTTTTTATAGTAACTCGGAAAGCACCATTTGGTGAAGTGGAGCTGATGATGAAGACCACAGATGGCCACCGGAACTACTCAATAATATCTAAGTATTTCACGGGTTGCGATTCGATTACTTTAATATGGTTGCTAAGCAATTCATGCTCGTCACAATGTGAATGGTGATATGGAGCTGATGGTGGACCTGGAGAACTCCTCAACAATTAACTTCCCTGCATCGGGAAAAGCAATATTTTGTTTGTAAAAGGCGATGATCACTAGGCTATTGTAACTTAGATAAATTATAAGCAGACCCACTAAAAAGCGTGAAATAAAAACTTTTTAAGAAAAAACAAAACCGACTTCCAAAAAAACACTACAAAGTGAAAAATAACTTTAATTTCGGAAGTCGGTGGCAAAAAACTAAAATACAGATCCAAAGACACCGACTTCCGAAATTAAAGTTATTTTTCACTTTGTAGTGTTTTTTTGGAAGTCGGTTTTTTGAAGATGTTTACAGTCTGAATTAGTGTAGGTAATTGTAGCGAAGTCGTTGGGATAATTAGATGATTCTAAATAAATTCTTGTAAAACCTTCTAGATTGTGTTTGTTACATGAAATACTAAAAATGTAAACATTTTTTTAACCGTTTCTTTTTTATTATTTTTCCGATTTTTTTCCAGTAATAAATGTCAGTACTAAGCAATGTTTTTTTTTGAGAATCAGCTAAATGGTTGCACACTAATTGCGTAACACTTTCAACCACAATACGAGGGTTTTGAAGGAAAATCCTAATCCCTAATAATTGCTTCATAGGTTTGCAAAATTCATCTGCTTAGCTACGTACCTAAATAACGCAATAAACGTTGTTGAACTGTCAAAATGAAAGGCTTTGCGATCAGTTGTAAAAAGTGGTCGCAGTCTTGCTTTATTTTAGTAAAGAATAAACCCAAATTTTCTTCAACAAAGACGTTTATATCTAGAACACCAAACCTGATTTCTATTGTAAATGGTAGCTGGCACTTTTTAGAGGATATCTAGGATTCTTAATGCTCAAGCACACCAAAAAAAAATAATGTAATGAGTTTATTTAATACTAGCTGCGCCCCGCGGTTTCATCCGCGTAAGTATCGACCCCGTGGGAATATTGGGATAAAAGGAATCCTATGTGTTAATCCTGGTTATAATCTATATGTGTGCCAAATTTCATCCAAATCTGTTTTGCAGTTTTTGCGTGATTGAGTTACAAACATCCAAACATCTTTACAAACTTTCAGATTTATAATATTAGTAGGATAGGATTAATTGGTTTATTATAATCGTCGACTACCTAAACGTAAGGATTATTCTAGAAACATCCACAATTAATCAGCTTTTTAACAAGCCATGAATAATCAACAATTATTCAGAGATACTCTTTTACCTCTTTATTCATAAACATTGCTTAAAGTTAAGTAGGTAGTGATTAGCGGCTGTGTATACCATACATTTTTGACCTATGAACTTTAATCATCGTTTATAAATAAACGCCTAAGGCCTGAGTTTACCAACATTCAAACCACCGGTTAGGTATTTAAACAGGACCGGTCAAGCACCACGCGTCGCCTATTGGCGACGAAACAACAGACAATCAATTGTGTCTCATTAGCGGAGCTCGACAGATTAAACATAATCAGCCTATAATGTTCCCACTGAAGGGACACGAGCTTCCTCTCTTCGAGATGGAGTGGGCTGTAATCTACCACGCAGGCCCAGTGCCGGTTGGTAGGACATCTAAAAACTCGCACAAGGCCCGCGAGGAAACCGTGATTTTATTTCTGTACGTAGGTGTACAAACACTTTTACATGTCAATCATGTTTTAAAAACTAGATGAGGTCGGCGTTTCCTATCTGACTATTCTGAGAAGAAAGGCCGAAATTAACTCAGAGGGCACAGTCTCTTTTAAAGTTCAGACATAATTTGGTCAGGTCATGTGAAGACCATATAGATTGGTGTCTGAAATGGTCTTTAGCGGAAAGAATCACACAGATTGAGTGGACCTGTCCAGTCAGTGCATGCATTTGTCAGCCAGTAAATATGTCAGTAAATATGAATCTTAACTCAGAACTGACGAAGCTTATTAAAAAAAAAAATGGAATCATCGACACGATAAAGAAGAAAATGATCTAGGAGCATCGCTTGTAAGCATGACGTGATTACCTCATAGAAATAAATAATGTTACGAACGAAACATACCGATTCCTATTTCGAGTAACCATCAGTCATTCTGATTTACGTATTCCAGTCCGTACGTGGTACGTCACAATATTATTCGTCAGTCATAAAACGGTTCGTAATAAAATGCCTATAAAATATGGATAGGCTATAAAGTAACTTTATGACGCCTTAATAGGCTTTTATTGAATCGTGGTGATCATATTAATGTGGTTAAGGTTTTTGGAGGACGTGCGACATAAAATAGCTGTCGATTTTGGGTGAATATTGAAGCAGATTTTTCTCATGGTCATGTCTGGGTTGTTTAATAGCTAATGGTAAAGAAATACGGTGGCTCGTGGCTAAATAATAACAGTCACACGGGACGATTGAAGGTTAAGCTACGCTTGCCGCGGTCGGTTCGTGGATGGGTTCCATAACATATCGAGACCCCTCCGTGCCTCCGAAAGCACGTTAAGCCGGATTATTCCACTTTGCCCCACTGGCCGCCCCACTGGTGGGGCCACACCAGTGGGGCAAAGTGGAATGCCTAAAATTTTGCAGTGGAATCTGCCCCACTAAATCGAAGTAGTGGGGCAGATTCGACTACTTTAAAATCTTGTTGGATTCTGCCCCACTAGGATTGGCACCTTAGAATAAACGGTCAAACATCCGTTGGTCCCGGTTGTCATTCCTAGATTTTTGACAGTTGTTACGGGTAGTCGTAACTGGGTTGTGGAGGTCAGATAAGCAGTTGGTCCATGAAAAATACTGGTATTCAGCTGCATTCGGTTAGACTGCAAGCCTAAATAATATCTAATGGATTTTCACCCATTCACGAACCGACCGCGACAAGCGTGGCTTTACCTTCGATCGATACGTGCAGCTGTTATTACATAGCCACGAGCCCAAATAACTACCTACATCATAAAACTTATTATCAAATAATCCCTTCACGTTCATAAGCTCAAATTATTCAATAGCCAACATAATTACGACCCAGTCACATAAACTGACCTGGCGTATCTTGCGTCTGACAGGTGGCATGTCTACTATAATTGATGAATAATAATGGCTAGATAATTATGAAAATGAATAGATTGGACATAATTATGTCATAGCCATAAATTACTTCATCAATATTAGTATTTATACATTATTCCCTCGGGGCATGGGGTCCGAGTGCTCATGGTTTGTTCAACGAAATCACCAAATGGCTTGTTGACACTTCCTGTGATCCAAGGGCTGGCTTTTACCTTGGCCAGAGGCTAAGCAAAATTGCCGCCAGTCTCTTGGGTACATTACCAGACAGCAGCGATGCGAAGAAATTTTTCGACACCATATTTTAGTATTAATAGTATTAGTTAGGTTAGGATATTGTCCGGTGAAACCATACACTAATAATGGACGAAGTCAGACGGCGTCCGTTACGCGTAGCGTCCGTTTATGGCCCCATTGTAATTGGAAGATTCATTTTTTTCAAGTCGATCGCACCACGGCCGTCGACCTTCATATTTTACGATTAGTCGCTCTGCGTCCATCAGTCCAGTACAGTTAAAACGCAACAATAATATTGCCAATACATACAATATTCAAAATAGATATAATAGACAAAAACCATCTCCTGATAAGTCTGCTCGCCTAGTATGATGCTTCACAAAATGTTAATTTAGTATGTGTGATATTTTTCTAATCACAAGCACTTTTAGCGTTGAGTGTACTTTAGGTAGAACGGCTGCAACGCAACTGATCCGAGAAAAAACGCATCTTCGAGAATACAATAGGGCTGGCTATAAACGGACGTAACACGTAGTGGACGCAGTGCGACTCCCTATAATAATGCACTAATGCTTATTCGTGCATTTTTACCTCATTTCACTAATTGATATTAGTCGAGCATTCAGTGCACGCTCCATTGTATTACTAAACCTTTGGTCCGGATAACATATTTAATTTGACTTTATAAGCAGCAGTATCACTTAGCCATCCTGCTAGCTTTTACAGATATTATACCATGATTATTTTAATTTGTCTAGCTCCGCTAATGAGACACAATTGATTTCCTATTGTTTCGTCGCCGATAGGCGACGCGCGCCGCTTGACCGGTTAAGCTTATACAATCCGGAATAAATACTACAAGATTAGGGTATAATATTTTTTATTATAATACATTGTTTGTTAGTCAATTTAGTATAAGAAGTTTATTCAGTGTACATATTATTATAGATGAATTTAATTTAAAAAAAAATACCAACCACATTCTATTAATGATGTCATAAGCTTGTAGGAGGCCGTGCGTCTAGACTTTTGTATTGTTTATAATATGTCAGTGGACGTTAGAGTGAGCTATCGAGCAGAATTTATTATAAGTTACAAATGGTGGAAGTGCTTTAGATGGCCTCAAAGATACATTTGTTTTACGTAAAGGGACTTTAGAACAAGAGCAGTCCATTTTGAGTGAGAAACTAACGTAATCAATTTGGTAAAGGGTCACACGAAGAATTTGATTAAGTTGTAGTTAGCAGAACCTTGTGCTCAGTGCTAGCGCTTGTGACCACATTAGATCAACGTGGCAGTCAACAAGGCGCATGAGGCTCTCAATAAACAAATTCAGCAAAAATTGGTTGTCTGTAATGTCGGTTTACGGACGATAATTTTACGTGATAACGTCATAAGAAAAGACCAGATAGATGCGTCATAAGCCGAACGCGTAGGTAGATCGTGCCTCTCTATCGCTTGTTCTGCGCTCTCGCTTGCAACGTGACAGTGAGTCATGCTTTTTCGTGCATGCAGCCGGCGTTCATCGATTTATAAGACGTTATCACCTCAAAAGCAAAGACAAGTTACATTTTGATTCAACGACCTTCACTACAATCTTAAAATTAGAAGGTCGCCGACCGCCAATAAGACTCGGAACACAGTCAAACCTATTCCAAGGCCTCGACGGAAATCTCTAGAAAAAAATCGCAAACACATTAAAAGAGAAGAAGAAATTACTGGAGCATAATAATCGCGAATTCTTTGAAATCTTGCTATATTTTGTCAGCAATCACTCGGGCTCTTGTCAAAGCTAATAGGGGCATGTAATGCGTGCAGGATTGAGGCCATCTGTTGTTCGCTATTCTATTTGTTGGCCTCATATTACACACAAGCTTTTTTGTGCTCAGTTATAACATAACATCACGCCTGCAGTACCTGAACGGTTAGGCAGAGGTGTACCATCGCGGCCATATCCGCCTGACCACATACTATTTTTTTCGCCTAAATCCTGCGGCGGTGCCAAGCCACACCCCCTTAAAGTTTTCGCCTATTAGGAAAGCAATAATGCAATGAGTTGCAACCTGCACTGCGCAGCTTAGTGACGCATCACGTGTACTCCTTTTGTGAATTTTACGGACGAACTATTTGACCTTGGCGGGCTTACTAGAGAGCGCTTCTATTTTTTTAGTGCAAGCAAAAATGAACTTAGTGGTGGTCAGGCGAGTGTCCGCGAGAGTGTCTGCGATAGTACCTAATAGTAGGTACAGTCACGTCTAAAGTAGGTATGTATACGCTTGGCAATTTTCAATTGCAATTTTTTCATGAAATAACGAATGCAACGTTGAAATACGACACTTAACATAAACATAATATGGGTTCGAAAATACTATTTTCGTAATAACATAAAATTTCATTCAAAAATAAAGGAGAAAATCGCCTTTGAATAAAGCCAAGTGTATACATACTTTTAGACGTGACTGTACACTAACATTTCGCCGGTATTAAAGCCATGTAATAGGGGTCGAGCGTATAGCCATCAATCGGGTTCAGACTCCGGGCTGCTATTGAGAAATTTTAGATGGAAAAGTTCAACAACACTTGGCCCGACCTGGGAATCGAACCCATGATCGCTCAGCAGTAGTGCTTGAGACCACTAGACCGATGAGGCTGCTTAAGATAAGAATAATAAGAATAATTACCTAATGTATTATATAATACGAATAAAACCTTCCTAAAAGTATGTAGATCATATTAATGAAAGAATTATCAAAATCGGTTCGTTAGTTTTTGAGAAAATCGTGGACATACAAACATACATACATAAAAACGGGTCGAATACAAGAACCTCCTTTTTTGAAGTCGGTTAAAAATCAGTCTAACGCAGTGGACTGCAATAGGCCGAGTTGATTCATAATCAGCCTATAATATTCCCACTGCTGGGACACAGGCCTCCTCTCTGTAAGAGGGAGTGGGCCATAATCCACCATGCGGGCCCAGTGCGGGTTGGTAGAGGTCATGTTTCTACGATTTTTTGCTTCTAGGACATGTCGGTTTCCTCACGATGTTTTCCTTCACCAGTTTTGAGAGCAGTGGTGATGAAATAATTTACACAAAGTAAAGCGCCGGTCAGGACTCGTACCTACGTACACCTTACAACTCGTTAGTTGCAACCGTTAACTGAGTTGATTGATTGTTGATAAATATAAAGGCCTGGAATTTGAAGACGAATTCAGAATGTTTTTACGTGAATACCTTTTTTTTTTGTTGTCAGTTAGAAACCAGGGAACACGGATTGTTGAAATTAATTTGAAGTTTATTTTGGCTCATCGTTCATCGAGATATTCGTGGCCATACTTTATTACATAATTTTTCCGGGAAAAACTTTTCATTGGAAGTTTTCCATCTCATTTCTGGGATTTCGCGGTAATGATTTTACTTTTATGAAGTTGGTAATTGTGGGTGTAGGAAATTTTAATGAAATTTCTTTCTGTTATTTTCGGGATTGGATTTATGATCGATTATGTTGAAAGTTCTTCTTTGAAAAAATAAACAAATCCATAAAAAGCTGCGGTTTTGATATTTATTTCGTGAGATGGATGTCTATCCCTAGTATCTTTATTCTTGAGTGTGTACCCACATGTGTGTGGTTGCCAACCTTACTCTAAAATAGAGTATTGTACTCTTTTTATTGCAGATAAAGGTACTCTATAATCTATAACACTAATAGAGTACGCTAAAATACTCTTTACATAAGCTGACTTTTAAAATGGATGACAAAGGTAATCTCCTAAAAATCCGCCACTAAGACGACCCACTGACCAATATTTTGGCTATACAACAAAACAGTAGTTAAAACCCGAAAAATCGAAAATCGAAAATCGAAATCTTTGAAAAAATCTTTGAAAAAGTTAATAAGAATTTTTCATTGTTTATATAGACAAATATGTTCGGAGTCCTATATTTCTTTGATAAACAATAAAAAATTGTTATGTACCGCAAAAAGTGCTAATAATACGTTTTTTTAAATTGAATAAATGGTACTCTTTTTTATTAATCTGTACTCTTTATTTAACCTCTCTGAAATCAGATATACTCTACTTCTTTTAGAAAAAGTTGGCAACCCTACATGTGTGTGACTCCAGCAGGTGTTTAGAGAAAAACAAAATATTAGTATTTCGAGTATGTACTCGTAGGTAGGTTTGTAACCACATTGCTAGTACAGACGCCAGCACATCAAGCTACCCGAAACTGTAAAATTTTCCCAATCAACATTAAACCTTATGCCTTAGCGATAAAGTTGAAAATCTATTAAAGAAATTTGACAGATTGTAGTAGCTTGATGTGCTGGCGTCTGTAATCTCTACTTTCTTATTGTTGAGTTGGGTAGTTTCTTATTGACAGACGTTCTACAGACCAACCCGTCTTTCATTCGTCAAAATCTCACCGTGAAAACTCAGCTGAAGTGAACTTAAAGTGAACTGTCAACAGTGTCAATCCTTACCATTTCGGTGGAATGGAAGCTCACTTCAGAATAGGTCGACTGGATGCTTAGACGAACGATGAACGACGAACGAACGACGACGAGGAAAGATGAACGAACGACAGCTGACGAACGTATTTTCTTTCTTTTCTTTATTTATAGATAAATAAAAAAGGCATTCTATCAGCAATAACCATGATGGAAAATTCAAAAATTTATTGTATTGACACAAGCTACCATAAAGCTTCAATTTCTTAAGCGTTTTTCATTCTGTTGAAGATCTTCGTTGAAATACGAAACGCTTTAAAAGGCCCTTAGGATATACCAATAAGATCACCGCTCGTTCCTTCTCAACCAGGTAACCCGGTCTATGCCAGTTGCAAAATACGACAGGATATCTTTCCCCCACCTACTCACGTTCTACCACCAAACGAGCATCTTCGTGCAGGGCGTAACCTTCCGTGGGCCACTTCGAAGTCTCTGAACTGTCTCCTGACACAAGTGGGAAGATATAAGTCGAAACTCGTAAAGTGGGGCTAACTTTTTTTTTCTTTTTCTAGATGTAACGGTGTATGTGGTTGTGGAGCTGTGTCACAAACTATGCTCTTCCTCCTATCTTCCTTTTGAGCCCCAAAACATGCAGCCAAAGTGGCCTCTGCGCTGCCACTGATAACGCCGTGGAAGTGGCGAAGTTTTGGGCTAACAAAAGGGGATTAAACTTTTTTGTATGGAGACTGGCCTCGTCCCGGTTCGCCATTTTGATTATTTTTCAAAATGGTATCGCACGATAATCTGTACAAATAAATAAAATTGGAGTAGACTCTCCAATTTCCTCCAACAGCTACAATCCAAACAGACGTTTGTAATATCAAAATAACCGCTTTTTACTAAATGCATATGGATGTATACATGGTATACCAAAATATATATTTTTTTAATTTTTGTCTTTCATTCTGTCTGTTTGTTCCGGCTAATCTCTGAAACGGCTGGACTGATTTTTACGGGACTTTCACTGGCAGATAGCTGATGTAATAAGGAGTAACTTAGGCTACTTGTATTATTGTAAAAGAATTAAGAGTTCCGCGCAAAAAAAAATAAAACGTTTTCCGTCATGCACGCGAACGAAGTCGCGGGCATAGCTAGTACCTATAGAGGAACAAAAAATATCATGTACATGATATCTTAATGTGTCACATTACCGAGATAGTTTTTCATTTTCATCTCATTATATTAAAAACATTAATTAGCGCTGAACACCGCTTCGTCAGATGATGAATGATGTGTAACAATTATGATTATTACTTCAGTTATGTAATCACATTGAAATAAAAAAATAATAATAATAACTGTCATGCCAGCGACACGATAAACAATATTCTTACTCTGTATAAAAAGTGACCTTTGCCTTCCAATTAAAAAACTTTGCGATTGAACAACATGTAATCATTAGACTTATACTCCGTATAATATTATCAAACAAACTCTCCTCATCCCAGCAAAACCTTACAAATATAAAAGGTTAAATTATACCTACCCCAATGGACTAGGTTTGAATATTAATCCCTTGTTAAAAGTCCATTGTATCCGCTTCGATACTTGTCAGGCGAAAGCCTCGTTAGATGGCTGGAGCACAGAATAGAAAGCTACAGAAGGCTAGCATCAAACAACGGCCAAAAATAGGTTCGTGCACATATTGAAAGAAAGAAAAGTATTTATTGCGACTCGTACAGGAAGATCACAAACTAAACTAAACACAGTAAAAAAAAAATTAAAAAACAAGTTATATAAAAAAAAGTAACAAAAAGAAAAATGAAACAGAAAGTCCTATACGAAGGCTCCTATCTCAGCATGATGCTGCAACGGACGGCGATTTCATACAAATGCCGGTCACGAGTGCGCTTGAATTCGCTGTACGTGAAGCGTGTCTATGTGTGAGTGCATTTTCACTCATTCTATGGTGCCGGCATTTACTATATTCCTGCCCTTGTGCCTGTTACTTGAGGTCGGCGCAATATGTCTTCTTATTTCACTCCCTTTTCTTTCATACCACTCCTCATACACTCCATACATCTTTTCTTTGGTCTTCTTCTCCGTTTTCAACCATATACATTTGTATTCATCACTCTTATAGACTTACGAGTAGTAGGGCAAGGTTTCAATTTCTGACAGGCGCTTTACTTTGTGTAAATTTTTTCATTACCACTGCTCTCAAAACGGTGAAGGAAAACATCGTGAGGAAACCGACATGTCCTAGAACCAAAAATTCGAAGAGATGTGACATCTACTAAATCGAAATAGGCCCACGTGGTGGACTACGGCCCACTCCCTCTCACAGATAGGAGGCCTGTGTCCCAGCAGTGGGAACATTATAGGCTGATTATGCTACTCTTATAGTCAAAAAAGATGAACCTAGCTTTCTGTAGGGTATTTATTTCGTGGCTGGCTGGAGTCTGGATCAGGGGATTAGAAGATTGTTGACACACTTTCAGCTTGAGGGGATAAGGCAGGGCTTTGATCGCCTATGGAGTAGTGTTGGGACTATAGTTTTTAAAGATGGCGGCGGTAATGGAGTACTTTAGGGGAGTGTAGTACTCATGAAAATAAACATCTTATATAAAGACACACACTCACACACTTTCGCCTTTATAATATTAGTGTGATAATAATTTATAATAACAATACACATTTATTTCAGACTAGCTGCTGCCCGCGACTTCGTTCGCGTGAAATTTCTTATTCCCTCGATCCATCTCGTCGTATTGCATCACTTGCCCGCATCTCCTGCTCTATCACTTCGTTTCCCCATAGCGCTTTTTCTCGGCTCCTAAGGGTCATAGCGTGACGTTAAATATCCTATAGCCTTCTTTAAGAATTGGGCTATCAAATGCAAGAAGAATTTTTCAAATCCGACTGGTAGTTCCAGAGATTACCCCCTACATACAAACTTACAAACAAATTTTACCTCTTTATAATATTAGTATAGATTAAAAATCCATATGTTGTTAGTAAAAGTCTTAACTTAAGTTAGTATTTATGGTTTGATATTCGTAATTAGAGAATAGTCAAACTCAAGGCATTTATTGCAATTAGGGCTGAATTTTCTATCGCCAGATATCTTTTATTCGAGGAATAAAATTAACGTTTGACAGTTTTTCTATGAAATAGCTGTCAAAATTTCAAAATTATTTCTCGAATAAAGTTATCAGATGATTGAAAAATCAACCCTAAAACCATAAATTTACAGGCACTTATTAGCTGTCAGGGGGTCGGTCAGTCAGAAATATGAAGCTAGTTGCCCATTCCAACGCATGGTAGGTACATATGGAGAAGAAGGGGCAAGAAACTCCATAGTGGATTAAAAACAATGAAAATATTGTTTTCAGCATAAATAAAATAGGAATGTATATTTTAATTAATCAAGAAACCCACGTCAAATGCAGTGAAAAGCCATGTTTAACCTTGTATATCTAGGTATAAATCCAGGTCAATCTAGACCACAAAAGACCTATCTAGATATTCCCACCAATAGATTTGGTCACGAATGAATTCATATTTTACGAAATCCAAAACTAAAATCCAGTGACGTCGAAAGATAAAAATATTTCACTGACCAATGAACATTGAGCCGCGGATTTAAATAAAGCTCTTACGTGTATGAAGGGATGATGGGTCAACGTTGAATGGTCGGTCAGATGTCAAACTTGTGTGGTGTGATTATGAATAAATCGCTTTTTTTTCTGATACGATGGTTTATTTTGTGCTACTTTTGTTATGGCTACGTTTCTTTTATTATATTGTTTTGAACACATTGAAAAGTTAGTACCAAACATTGTTTATTTACCAATTATCGACCTTCACTATGATTGTCTAAAGCTCCATTTACACCGTGCAAGTTTCAAGAGCAATAATCGCATGACCTTCAGTCCTTCACTCTAATTGCCCCATTTATTATACGGTGCGAGTTTCAAGCGCATGCCATAAAGCACGTTCAATCATTGCTATTCTAGAATTGCATGCAAGTGTTTACACGCATGCGATTTCCATAAGATCGCATACAACAATTGAATGCAAGTTTTGCCATTCAATCGTTATATGCCATGATATAAAATTCTGCATGAAAATGATAGAAAATGTTCATGCCAGAATATAATGCGATTTTATTGTACGTGCTGTTTACACTTATACCAGTTTTGAACCGCATATAAATTGCCCGTATCGTGCAACAATTGTACGCGTTGTTTATACGGTGCCAGTCAATTGTTGCGTTAATTTTATTGTATGTTACAGGCAATAAACTTGCACCTGTAAATGGCGCATTATTCATTCGTAATCAAAATTGTAAAACCGCTTTAAAAATGTCAATTTTACAAGGTTTATTTACATACCGAGACCCCTCCGTGGCTCGAAAAGCACATTAAGCCGTTGGTCCCGACTGTCATTCGTGGATCTTTGACAGTAGTTATGGGTACTCAGAAGGCCGAAATTCTGACAACCAGTCTTACCAAGGGGTATCGTATTACCCAGTAACTGGGTTGTGGAGGTCAGATAGGCAGTCGCTCCATGTAACTTACTGGTATTCAGCTGCATCCGATTAGACTGGAAGCCGATCCCAACATAAATGGGAAAGGCTAGGTAGATGATTATTTACTCTTCAGCAGCGCAGCTGTTTGTTCAGTTCGAATAACTTGCTTAGAAAACTTCACAGCCATAGATTTATAATAACGTCCAGATGCCTAGTACGCGCTGTCAAAATGCTTCGAATTCAAAGACACCAAAATAGTGTATTCGTTCGTTAGCCCCGCCCACAGGCCGCCATTACGCGACAGACGTTCAATGCGTGTACGTCAGAAAACGCTGTTAAATATAATTGAAAAAATGACGGTTTGTGCAGTGAAATCGTGTAAAAACTACACTCCAAAAAAAGACAAGGATACGAACATCACATTTGACAGGTAAGTTTGCAATTTTATGATGAATTTCTACGTATTTCATTGAAATTATTACGAAAACAAAATAAAAACAAAACGACGCCATAATATTTGAGTATTGCCAAGGTAAGGCATGAAATATTTTTACCCTTTTTTTATGCTGCGATATTTTAATATTGTATAATGTTACGAAATCAACATTATTATTATCAACAAAATGATATCAATGATTGCCAAGGGTATGAAATACTTTTACCATCTTTTTTAATACTACGATATTATTGAGTCAACAAACGGATTTGGAGCGAAACAATATTTTAGGTATGTTTGTTACATTAACGTATGTTTAGCGATAATTCTCAAACCAGTACCACTCACAAAGTTTCTGATTTATAATATTAGTACCTATGATATTAAAAGTTTTTTGTTCATTCACACATATTTACGAAAACCATGTTAAAAATAAAATTATAACAATCTTCAAAAACTATCATAAGAGTCAATTGGTATGAATGTAAAAGGCGGGTTTCATTTTGTACACATATACTAACTATATAATTACCTAAGTGAATATGAATAAGAAAACTACACGAATTTTCCCACATTTTGGGGTAATCATTTTGCGCTGGTATTAGAAAACGTCACGCACACAACTGCAGAAACGATAATAATACACTTGCGGTGGGCGGTACCAACGCACACGCGTATCACTAAATGCATTCAATAAGAACGGTGCGGTTTGTACGGAACACTCAATCTGGACGTTATTATAAATCTATGTTCACAGCTTTCTGCCAAGACACTGGCTGTTATGAAAGATGCACGTCTATTTATATGAGTAGCAAGAAGGAAGAAAGCATAGACAATGAAACAAAACTTTTTAATCTCCGGCCAGTTCTAAAAATAAAAGAAAATTGCTTCGTGTGTAAACTTTCCCGGGCTTCTTAGAACCAATTACATAATTGCTGTTGAAACACACCCAGTGTTTATTTTGATAACTAGCGATTCGCCCCTACTTCACACGGATGCAATGGCAATTTTTCTAAACATTGAGATTTCTGGACTAAATCTAAGTTAATTAAGTATGTGACAATAATGCTCTAAATGTAAGTGAAAACCTCATCAAAATCCATTGTGTTGAAAAAATGTTAGAATGTTGTTGATGTTATTGTTGTTCGTAGTTGATTGTTGGTTGTTGTTTGTTGGTTTAATAGTACTAATAATTTATTCACAAAACAAAAACTTTGACAATAATTTAAGTTAACAGAGAGGTATGCAAACAAAATAGTGGGGTGAAAAGTCCTATAAGAATTAAGTACCCTGCCCCCCAAACTAGGAAAATCCTGTATCTTGGGAGGCAGTGACTTCGCACTACATTAAGGAGCGAATGTTGTGAACAGCGATTGTGGTTTGTTGTTAGTTTAGACAATATAAACGGTCACACGTAGGTACAGACACGTAAAGCGACTTTGTTTTTGGTATCTTGATGATTTTTTCTATCGTATCAAATTAGTTGTATTATGTTTCCTCTCTACACACTATCTACCTAGCATATATCCTGAAGAATATCATATATCTTTCTGATTTTGTTTACTGTAGTCGATCATATACTTTTAGGCATTATAAAACTTGCATTTTTTGAGTTTAGGTCTTGTAATCCTCTTAATCTTGGCCAAACATATTTATACGACTTGAAAGCATTCTTATTTTGTGAATTCGGTCGAAAATAATTATAAATTCAATATTATTCTTTCATCTTTTTCGCCCAATGCCAATAACAAATCCTAACTCAGAATAATGGTGACAGCCCTAAAAAGAATAAAGATTTTAAATTTTCTTACGCTTTATTAACTTACGTTTTTTTTACCCTCAGAGGGATAAAGGGCAATTTATTCGGCGTTACTTCAATATTTTTACTAAATTTATTTTACCTCGCTGAGTAATAATTTCGTGGGCTATTTTATGGCCTTTGGGCCTACGTGGCCGTGGCCAAGGTCTATTTATTGCGAAGTAAGTGACAAGTTTATTTCTCCTTATTAAATCTTGAATTATGTAAAGTACTTTATAACGTCTCGTCGTAGGATTTACCTGTCATTGTTTTATTTTTAATTCTTTTTACCTTTTGTGGTAGAGTAATTTTATTCTTGGTGCATCGTCTTCACATAATAATCTAATTATAAATAATGAATGTATAAAAAACCTTGTAAAACATTTTAAAAGAGTAACGGTTGAGTTTCTTGCCCATTCTTCTCCATACGAAACCACCGTTTGGAAGGGGCGACTAGAATCAATTCTTATTTTTTGTAAATTTTGACGTTAAAAAGTGCCGCTTATGTGCCTATTTGTAATAAATGATTCGACTTTGACTTTGACACAAAATTAATGGTGGAACAGAATGTCACAAGTTAAGTACCTTTAAAAACGTAGTTCAATAAAGGGCGCTACACACGGCTAAGATACTATAATATTTTATCTTAAGATACAATA
Organism: Amphipoea oculea; assembly: GCA_945859645.1. Taxonomy (NCBI): domain Eukaryota; kingdom Metazoa; phylum Arthropoda; class Insecta; order Lepidoptera; family Noctuidae; genus Amphipoea; species Amphipoea oculea. The sequence goes on along the minus strand of OX243886.1, from coordinate 11,226,493 downwards.
TCGCTCGCCATACAATTCAATGGACACACGACGAAGATAATACTTATTTCATATTCCATTGAATCGTATGGCGAGCGATATTGTATCTTAAGATAAAATATTATAGTATCTTAGTCGTGTGTAGCGCCTTTTACACAGTGGAAATTCTGTCTATTCCATAGCAAAAAATCGAAATGGAAACGACAGAAAAGCAAAAAAAAAAATAGTCCTATCTAGTTTTAACTTTTCACTTTCCATTCCGTGACTATCTAAGCGTGTGATGCAGATAAAAATCTAGGATACAACGGAAATTTATAGATTCAAGAATTTTCCGATAATCTGTTCGCAATCTTCCATTTTGCATAGTACTTGGGTTGACGTGAACTAAATGAACTTCCCTCCCCATAATAAAGTTTAATTTAAAATTTAATCAAGGAACGTAATAGAGTTTTAAAAAAAGAACGTAGTTTGATATAAATTGTTTGACCGTTGGGCAATATGGTGGAATATTTTCGGCCAGTTAGACCATTATTTATTTAATTTAGTAACCGGGTTAGTGAAAATACCCCGGTGCGGTTCGTCCAAGTGCGGTTGAAATCAGTTCTCTGAGTGGAATACCTTCTTCGTTCGTGTGGATGTCGGGTATCAATAATGTGTCACTTAGAGAAGTAGCTGTTCTACTTCTCCATTGAAAAGAAAGAATAACTTTAAGTTTTTTTTTTTTGCGCGGAACTCTAATTCCAGCTTTTTCGGAGATTAGCCGGAATAAAAAGACAGATAGACAAAAATTATGGAATTGTTGTTTTCTTACTTAGGTGACAAAACAAAAAAGTATTTTTATAAATGCATATGAAAGTACGCACCTACGCTATGGTACTCGTACTTATACCGCAGGTACATCTATCTATATAAATAAAAAAAGTTATTTAAAAAACTAAAAAACCCGACTGCGGTAAAAAACTTGAGTTAAAAAAAAACTAAAAAGCTAAAAACAAGCCCATTTTAATTTAAATAAAAGTTGGAAGCAGGCGGGACCCATACCATTTTTATATTTTCAAACTCAAATGGGTGCCGCCTGCTTCCAACTTTTATTTAATTTAAAATGGGCTTGTTTTTAGCTTTCAGTTTTTTTTTAACTTAAGTTTTTTACCGCCGTCGGGTTTTTTAAAGTAAATCATCGCGGATTCACAACGAGACTCCGTTCGAATTTCGAAGTGATGTTTAGGGAATCACATCACTTAGTACCACTAATATTGATTAAAATAAATGGTAGTACTATAGAGAACGAAATTTTAGCCAGTACCACCGGTGGTTCAGTTCGGTCACAGATAATATAATACTACGGTTCGTTCAAATTATCGTTCGTTTTGTTCATGTATCCGAACATGATCTACAGTTAACGGGTTTCAGCGACCAATGAAATTTCATATTTCTGTGGTTGCTGATTCTATTGAATTTGTCGAAATTATGGGTCATATGATATCGGTGTATTGCGAATTTCTGTTTCAGTGGTGCAGCTGTGGTCAGGGCGTTGCTGTAAAGGTAACATTTAAATAATAGGCGTCGAGATTAATAAAGACATGTATTTAAAAGATCCTCTATAAATTATGCGCTCCTAAAAATATTATTGGTCACTCTAAAATAATGATTGCGCCTCTTTTTGTGAACCTCAAATATTTTCCATTTTAGGGACCTGAAAATACTAATTTCTTAGCCAAGTAACTGCGACCAACTTGGATGTTGCCATTTGTAAGCGACGCAACTCGCATAAGTACCTACTTTTTGCTCTAGACTTTTTTTTTGCAAAATGTGAAATACTTTTTTTCTTTTTAGCCGTCATAATGATGTGCACTTTTTTATCTTATCTATCATCATCGATGAAAACGCATAGTGCTATATTTTTCTGTTATTTTTGTTATTAAAGTTTGTTTATTCGTTTACGTTATAATACTTCATTTTCTTGTAATTCTAGCCTTTTAAGACTAACCTAACCTATTTCGTTCCCACGCGAAAGTAATTACGAGCAGAAGCTTGTCGATAAATTAAGTCAGGGGCCGATAAATCGGATTTCCAAAAAATATGTAGCCTTCCAAACAGTCCTGTAAACCCATGGGAAGGACGAAAGATGATGAAAAGGGATGTAACCAATTTCTAGCCGAGGACCACATGGGAAATAAAATATAACGACGAATAATTGGGTGATCCCAATCAATTTCACACTGATAAGGGTGAAACAAATTGAATTTATTACATGAGATATGTAATAAATGATGACCTAATGTATATGTTACAGCCAAAGTAATAAGTCCGGATATTATATATATTATCTAGCCATTATTTATAATGTCTACTCAATTTAGATAAAGTGATAATTGACACAAAATTAATCACATTAACTAGCAATTTTATATAATATCTTCGAAGACTTGGATAATGTAATAAAACAAGTAGGTATAGGTAAAGATTATAAAATTATATTTCAATTTGCCAGCATACCTAACTATATGTGTAGCAATATTATACTGTTATTTGAAAAGTAATAATTATAATGTTTATTTTAAGAATTAAAATAACATTGTCATCTATCTTCTATATAAATAAAAACAAAAGGCCTGACTGACTGACTGACTGACTGACTCATCAACGCCCAGCCCAAACCCATGGACCTAGAAAGCTGAAATTTTACACAATGGTTCCCTTTATAATGTAGACAAGGAATAAGGAAGGATTTTTCGAAATTCAACCCCTAAGGGAGTTAAATAGGGGATGAAAGTTTGTATGAAAGTCCGTCAGTTTTAAAGTTAGGATCTTCAAATTTTGTGTTTAGGCTGACGATTAAAAATTAATTTATACGTGTCTCAGCGTTTTTGATGATTCCACCCCCAAAGGGTTAAAAAGGGGGATGAAGTTTTGTATGAAAGTCCGCCAGTTTAAAAGTTAGGATCTTCAAATTTTGTATTTAGGCTAACGATTGAAAATTAATTTATACGTGTCTCAGCGTTTTTGATAATTTTACCCCTAAAGGGGGATGAACGACCTAACTGAGATATCGACGCACAGCCTAAACCGCTGGTCCTAGGGACATGAATTTTGGAGGGTGTGTTCTTTGTAAAGAGTGAGTATCCAGTAAGAAGGGGTTTTTGGAAATTCAGCCTTTAAGAGGGTGAAAAGGGGGGATTTTGTTTGTATGAAAAATATTATTCCTTGAGTTAATAACCTTGAAACTTGGCGCGAATACTTACCTAAGTAAATTATGAAGTTTGGCATTTTTCGTTTTTCTAATCTACCCCCTAAAGAGGTATTGGGGGGTGTCAAAATTTGTATGGAAGAATTTTAACGCGCTGTCCTATTAACTCAAAACTCAGTATTTATACTAAGGACTAAAAATAAAGAATAACGTGTATCAGGGTTTTTCGAAAATCTACCCCTAACTGTGTGAAAAGGGGTAATTAATTTTACAGGGGAGGATTTCACTGCGTGGCTTGATTAGTTCGAAAATTGGCATATGTAATCTTTGAGTCAAGTTATGAACACATCTTAAACGATTTTTCATAATTCTACCCATGTAGGGGTGAAAAGCGGGATAACAGTTTATATGAAAAATCTTAATCATTTGGTTAATAAACTTGAAACTTGGCACGAATATTTATCTAAGTAAATTATGAAGGTTGGCACTTTTTGTTTTCACAAACTACCCCCTAAAGGAGGATTGAGGCGGGGTGTGTCAAAATTTGTATGGAAGAATTTTAACGCATGGTCCGATTACCTCGAAACTCGGTATTTATACTTAAGACCAAAACTAAAGAATAACGTTTATCAGGGTTTTCCGAAAATCTACCCCTAACGGGGTGAAAAGGGGTAGTTAATTATACAGGTGAGGATTTTAATGCGTGGCTTGATTAACTCAACAATTCGTATAAGTAATCTTTGAGTCAAGTTATGAACACATCCCAAACAATTATTTGAAATTCCACCCCTATAGGGGTGAAAAGCACAGTGAACACACAGAAGAAAGTACAGTGTATATGAAAAATCTTACTCATTTGATTAATAAACATGAAACTTGGCACGAATACTTAAGTAAATTATGAAGTTTGGCATTTCTTGGTTTTCTAAACTACCCCCTAGAGGGGGATTGGGGGCGTCAAAATTTGTATGGAAGAATTTTAACGCGAAGTCCGATTAACTCGAAACTCGGTATTTATACTTAAGACCATAAATAAAGAATAACGTGTATCAGGGTTTTTCGCAAATCTACCCTTAACGGGGTGAAAAGGGGTAGTTAATTTTACAGGGTAGGATTTTACTGTGTGGTTTGATTAACTCGAAAATTGCCGATGTAGGTCACACGGCTGCCAAGCTAAAATGGAACTGGGCTGGTCACATCTGTCGCATGCCGGAGGAGCTATGGGCTAAAATAACCACACAATGGGTCCCAAAAAGCAGCAAACGGCAACGCGGCAGGCCCAAAATGAGATGGCGGGACGAACTCGACTCTTTCGACAAAGATTGGCGTGTAACAGCACTGGATAGGGATAAGTGGAAGAAGGGAAGGGAGGCCTTTGCCCTGCAGTGGGACAGAAATGGTTGATAATAATAATAAAATCTTTGAGTCAAGTAATGAATTCCACCCCTGTGGGGGTGAAAAGCGGGGATACATTTTATATGAAAAATCTTATTTATTTGGTTAATAAACATGAAACTTGGCAATATTTGGGTCAGTAAATAATAACGATTGTCAGTTTTAGTTAAAAAAAAACCCCTTACAGAGGTAACAGAGACAAGGAAAAATATGTAACTCGCTATCGGATTAACTCGAAACTAGGTACTACCAAAACAAAAAATAAAACAAGTAGGTACTTATCTGTTTTAGGGTTTTTCAAAAATCGACTCCTACCAAGGTGGAAAAGGGCAAGTAAAGTTTAAGGGGTGGATATTACTGCTTGCTTCAATTAACTCGAAAATGGGTATGGGCCTTTGAGTCAAGTTATGATAACGAACGATTTTTCAAAATTCCACCCCTGTGGGGGTGGAAAGTGGGGCTACAGTTTATTTGAAAAAATCTTATTCCTTTGATCTATAAAAATTGGCCCGAATACTTATTTATCTAAATAAATAATAAAGATCATACCTACATACATTTTCGAAATTTTTAGAGGTAAGTACGAATTTCACGCGGACGAAGTCGCGGGCAGAAGCTAGTAGATAATAATTCTACGTTAATTAACATTGTTATAAAGTTATTTAATTTTAATTTATAAAGTAAATTTAAAGCTCACTAGCCATAAAACAAAATTTATTGAAGAGCGGGAGGGGTAACAAGTCAGTTAATTAGACCGTATTTATTACTTTGGCTAACTTTGACCCGCTGTTATGAATAATATCCGGATAAAGTGATTAATTTATCACATTGTCTAGTAAATTTTGCTATTATATAATAATGACCAGTCATTATGTATAATAGCTATTTAATCACTATGACTGTAACATATACAATGGCAGTGCTTATTGTGAAAAATAAAACCGGGGAATGTCTCATCCATTTCCAATTACAGGCCTATTTCTCTGTATACTACGTGAGCTCGACAAATGGATGTGCGATTAACGCTTCTGCGACAAAACTGTACTGCGACTCACCATCGTTTGAAAGCACGCTTCTACTACGACACACTGAAGCTCGACGTGACGCTGGTGTGACAAACGATTGTTGCGACAGTAGTTCGACACTACTTGCGACAAATTGTGTGACAGTACTGTGATTCGACAGTACGTTGGTGCAGTATTACAGTAGTTTGACACTACACAAGTGCGACATCTGGCGACTGTCATAGCAAAAGTTTTGGACAGTCTGCTTGACAAGCAATTGGCTAAACACCTCGAACTACATGATGCCCAGTTCGGTTTTAAGTAGGCCTTTTTTTATGGACGGGAAATCATCAAATGACCCCTCCCGCTCTGGGTCGAGCGGAAGGGAGTGTCAGACTCTTACTGACTAAAACCCATCCGTGTTCCTTCCTTAGCCCTTTATGTTCCGGGGTAGCGGTAACCCTTTCGGACAATCCCGCACCCCCGGCAGGCTTCGGCCCTGGCAGGCCCCTTCCTTTTTGCTGACATCTCTGGTTGGTCTGGTTTTAGGTCTGGGCTGTCAATCGAAAGTGCAATCATGTGCCTTACGCAGACTGTTCAATACTACACAGATAGGAAGACTCTAATTTTTGCTTGTTTTCAAGGAAAAAACGTTATATAGCAGTGTGTGTGTGTGCGTGCGAGTATCGCATAAGGAACTTCGTTCCTGACGGGGGTCCCCCGAATGTTTTCTTTTTGTTAAGCCTATTCTGTTCCACTGCTGGGTCCCCCAAGTCCTTCCAGTAGCTCTTTTACCGTGCCACCCCGAACCAGCCGTCGCGGTACACGTTAAATTTATTTAAGTAAATAAATGAATAACTAGGTTTGTGCTTGGCCAGACTGCAAACGAGGGCGCGGGGTGGGCGCGGCGCGGCGTACTCAAACATAAGAACTTCATTCGAGCGCCCATAGAGAACACGCGGGTGCGGTAAGCGGCGCGGGTTGCTTGGCGCGGGGAGCGCGCGGCCAACTCACGCCATAGGTCGTTACATATAAGTGGCTGCAGTGAGAGCACGGGTGGCCCGCGCAGGGACCGGGTTTCTCAAACTAGTTCGAGCTTTTTTCTAGGAAAAATAAGTCTGAAGAAGAGATCTACATATTATATTTTGACAAACACTGGACAACAAAGCCGCGCTCGACTGCGGACAGGCAGATCGCGCGCGTTATCGCACCCGCACCGCGCCCTGCCCCGCGCTGCCAGTCTGGCCAAGCACTAAATGTTTCGGCTAAAAGTGTACTTTTTAACACTAAAAATAAACCTCCTAGCCCCGATATCTTTCTGTTGTAGGACTTCCACATCAGATCGCCCGAAAATAGTTTAGAAAAGATCGGGTACTTTCGCATTTTGGAAATGTAGCTACTGCTGAGCATGAGATCCTGGGATCGATGCCCTGGTTGGGCGAAAGTGTTATCAGGTTTTTCCACCAGGCATTTTTCAGTAGTAGCTAGTAACCTTGCTTTGTGCCAGGTTGATGGCAATACGCTCGCCCCTTATTACATGGGACTCGAAACATAATTGGCGTAATGTGGGTGTTCTAGTATATAGGTGCACCTCTGCCTAACCCCTCGAAGAAAGAAGGTGTGGTGTTATATGAATTTGGATTGAAAAACCAAAAATATATGAGTACACCAAAAGCGTGTTACAGTAGAATATTTTACTTCTAATTAAAAAAATCACGGGCAGTTTATAAATGTAGTTTGTACTAATGAAAGCTTTAAGGCACTTGTCACACCGCTGACGAGGAAGCGACTAGCTGTCAGCGATTTTCTCGCTCAAGGAACGTACAAAAAATTTAGGGCCTGTGGAAGTAAGAAAGATATATATAGTAAGAAAGATATATAAATAAAATTATTAATAGTTGATCGCTGACTGTTCACACTTACGGCACTCGTTCGTTGCAGCGAAAAGAGCTATCAAAGAGAGTACTCGCGCAGTGACGCTCGCTTGGCGAGCAGAACACTCGCTGAGAGACTCTTGGTACAGTATTTTAATCTCATGAAACGACGCGCGCTTTAATTGTGGTAAACAAGTGTACAAACACTCTGTGAATGTGTGCGTGAAGACGAGTATCGTCAACTCACACACACACACGCACACACTTCCTACTTGGTCCGTGTCTTGGACGGTACCGAGAGCTCCTGCGCTTACACACACATTCACAGCGTTTGTACACTTGTTTACCACAAGTAAAGCGCGCGTCGCTTCGTGAGACGAAAAAAAAACCGAGTGTGCTTATGACCACACGACTGAAGTGAAACTTCAAACGTATTTGGCTAAGAGAGGAAGAGAAAAAGAAAATGTGCGTGCGCACTGCTTTCTCTTGCTTATATCCCCCACTCAACTCCCGTTCGCCTCGCCCGATCACACTTTTCGTAACGCTTACGTCACGCGTTCGCCAGCTTACTCCCCAAGTCAAGCGTGCGTAAAGAAGTTTCACTTAAAAAAATACTGTACATACGCATACTAGCGAGTAATTGCTTGTCGTCTACGCGCACACGCTACTCGTTGCCTGCCAACTCGTTTTAAGTTGCTAACTCTAATCGCTTTTCGTTAATCGCCAGCATTGAGACAGGTGCCTCACAGTCTTTTTATACATTTTGTCAGAGAACTGGATGTTGTTGGAAAGCTTAAAATATACATTTTTATTATTTAGACTCTAGTTAGAACTCTTTGAAATGTAAATACACTATGAATGCTGCAATTTGTCGCTGATTAAAATGTACAAATGCACTTTTGGAATATTTAAAGCATTTTCATTCTACGTTCGATCCGAATCCGAGAAATAGTCCATCCATACTTACTATACTTACTAATATTATAAATTCGAAAGTAACTCTGTCTGTCTGTATGTCACCTTTTCACGCCTAAACCATTGATCCGATTTAGATGAAATTTGGTATAGAGATAGTTTGAGTCCCGGGGAAGGAAATAGGATAGTTTTTATCCCGATATTCCCACGGGATCGATACTTATGCGGGTGAAACGCGGGGCGCAGCTAGTAGTCCTATATTTTGTTCGGATCTAGTGCGCAACCCCTCATACAAATAGGACAAAAGTCACTTCGGACCGGCGTTTCTCGGATTCGGATCGAATGTAGTGCGAAGCCACTCTAACACTATGAAATTCTCTTAAAATTAACAAAAGCATAATCAGTCTATAACGTTCCCACTGCTGGGACACAGGCCTCCCCTCTGTGAGAGGGAATAGGCCGTAATTCACTACGCGGATCTAGTGCTGGTTGATAGATGTCACATGTCTTCGAATTTATGGTTCTTGGACATGCCGGTTTCCTCGCGATGTCTTCCTTCACCGTTTTGAGAGCAGTTGTGATGAAATAATTCCTTTCGTATCGGAAGGACATTTTATGTAAATGTTATGAACGTGTAGCGCGTAATGAATTTGTTATAGTCGTTATTTATTTATTAATGGCGGATATTAATTCGGTCGTGTTCGTAAAACGTCCTTTGAGCACAATGTTTTAAAAGCGAAAAGACCTGAGAGCAGTTTTCCGTGGAGCAGCTCGTCCTATTAGCAACAGGACCTAATAACAAATGGCCCTAATATCATAAGGACATGATAACTAAACGTCCTTAAATAGGCAGGTACAAGTAAAGCGCCTGTTCGAACCTATGACCTACAACTCGTAAATCGAACGTCTTAATTATGTCACCATTTAAAATGATTGAAATAGTTGTTTCGTTGTCCGCGTCTCGTTGTTGCGTTGTCTGCTACCTTTTTATGCCTTATCAGATAATCGTATGTGAATGAAATTTGGCACAGACGGAGAACATGACCTAGGTTAGGACATAGGATACCTTTTTTGTAATATAAATACGTTTTCAGTATCAATCATCGAGGTAATGGTTACCCAGGTTATTTTTGCGAAAGCTCCGAGTTTGGCTTTTCTAAAACGTACTTTGAACCTTTACAATAATGTATGCTGGATTTAATTATTGTAAAGTAATGAAAACTCCCACAAAGAACGCATCACAAAAGCTGGATAAAACCAACCAAGAGTTTTTCCAATCTTTTTTAAAGAACACCACTAATCCCTTCCTAAGGCTACGGACACGAAGTCAGCGGCGGCGGCGGCGCGGGGAGCGGCGCGTTTCAATACATAGATTTATATAGAACTGGCCTCGAAGGCAGCGGCGCGGCGCGGCACGGCGAGCGGCGTACGAGCGGTGCACACCAGTCTAGCGGTGCCCGCGCGTCTGCATTGACGTAGTGTTGTTATCTCTCTTTCTCTTTCTCATAACATAATTAACACTACGCCGCTCTAGCGCCATGTGATCTGCCCGCTGGCTTCAAGACCGACACCACTTGCTAATCCATTGCCTCATAAGTTCGAAAAATTTGTCTGCTCAACACGTAAATAACGCAATAAATGTTGTTGAACTGTCAAAATGAAATTGATTCCGATTGATAATGTTACGCAATTGCCGCGCTGGTCTGCGTCGCCACGCCGCTCCCCGCGCCGTCGCCGCCGCTGACTTCGTGTCCGTGGCCTTAGAGGCTCGTGGCTAAATGATAATATATAGCCACACAAGTCGATCGACGGCTAAGCTACGCTTACCGCGGTTGGTTCGTGGATGGATCCAAAAATCGAAGCCCTTTCGAGTCTCGTAAAAAGTTCTGCATAAGTAGTACCTACTTAGTTTTAATTTTCGCGCATTATTTGGGAAAAATACTATACAAGCCTTGGCCATAACTAGGCATTGACTCTTTTGCTGGCCGCTGCAGTAATGTACTATTGTTTCCTTCAAAGGAACTGCTAAAGGAACTATCTAGTCTCAGTAGTTCCTTTACCTTTTGCAAAGGAACTACTGATCCAAAAGTTCTCAGTAGTTCCTTCAAAGGAACTACTAAAGGAACTATCTAGTCTCAGTAGTTCCTTTAGCTTTTGCAAAGGAACTACTGATCCAAAAGTTCTCAGTAGTTCCTTCAAAGGAACTACTAAAGGAACTATCTAGTCTCAGTAGTTCCTTTACCTTTTGCAAAGGAACTACTGATCCAAAAGTTCTCAGCAGTTCCTTCAAAGGAACTACTAAAGGAACTATCTAGTCTCAGTAGTTCCTTTAGCTTTTGCAAAGGAACTACTGATCCAAAAGTTCTCAGTAGTTCCTTCAAAGGAACTACTAAAGGAACTATCTAGTCTCAGTAGTTCCTTTAGCTTTCGCAAAGGAACTACTGATCCAAAAGTTCTCAGTAGTTCCTTCAAAGGAACTATCTAGTCTCAGTAGTTCCTTCAAAGGAAAGCACGGAAGGAAGGTCGGAAAGCACGTTAAGCCGTTGGTCCCGGCTGTCATTCGTAGATCTTTGACAGTCGTATTCAGCCGACCCCAACACAGTTGGAAAAAGGCAGGCAGGTTGGTCACTAATCCCTTTCTTACTTTAATAACGAAACTTCTTCCATGAAATGAGGAAAAAACTAATAACCGAACATACCACGTACTTAATTAACTTATTAAGTGTAATGTGGCAGATCGTGGCGCACACGTTATTAAGAAAACTCCGCGGGAGGGCGGGAAAGAGATAGATAAATAGTTTTGTTTCTTTCTATTTGATGTTTTGGGTTTGATAGCGTGATTACCTATTTTTGTTCATAGATTTAGGAAACGTATTTGGCTCGTGGCTCAATAAAAACAGCCGCCAGGTCGACTTAAGGTTAAGCTACGCTTTCCTAGGTCGGTCCACGGATGGGTGACCGTTCATTAAATATCGAGACGTTTTGTGCCTCGAAAAGCATGTTTTAAGCTATTGGCATTGGTCCCGGGCGTCATTTGTAGACTTTTGGCAGTCGTTGCGGGTAGTCAGAAGACCGAACGTTTGACAACCAGTAGACTTACCAAGTGGTATTGTGTTACCCAGTAACTTGGTTGTGGAGGTCAGGTAGGCAGTCACTTCACGTAAAATTGGTATTCAGCTGCGTCCAGGAAGACTGGAAGCTGACTCAACATACTTGGGAAAAGGCTAGGAAGATTAATCGACTTACCTACTACTTCCCGGGTGGGATACTCAACTTCAAAAATCAAAACATCTACAATCAAAATACATATCAACACCATAAGTATACAGGGTCCCATTAAAATAGATGGACAAATTTTACCACAGCGCTCAGTACGTCTAACCAAAGATATCCAAGCAAAAAAAAAAAAAACTGGTTAAAGTGATTTTATTTTGACCTAAAATAATAAATTGCCGACACATTAGTGTATTTTCGTTAGCTGATTATGTTTCTTGTAAGTATCTATGCGTTATTCTTAAATATTTTTTTACTGTCGTCCTTATTTTGGTGGTCTGAATGATTCTAAAAGTTTGTCCGTCTATTTTAATGGCACCTTATATACAAAAATCTCTGACTATATCAAAATTCCAAAACCTTGTAGGTCATATTACATTCGTTTATGCTCAGTAGTTCCTTCGCGTAGTTCCTTTGAAGGAACTACTGAGAATTTTTGGATCAGTAGTTCCTTTGCAAAAGCTGAATGAACTACTGAGACTAGATATTTCCTTTAGCAGTTCCTTTGAAGGAACTACTTAGAACTTTTTGATCAGTAGTCCCTTTGTAAAAGCTGAAGGAACTACTGAGACTAGATAGTTCCTTTAGCAGTTCTTTTGAAGGAAATAATAGTACATTACTGCAGCGGCCAGCAAAAGAGTCAATGCCTAGTTATGGCGAAATAACAATTTTTAAAAAAAATCTTAAACGTGTAATAGGTAATAATTATAACCATTTTCGAACTACTTCGCCATAATCCACTCGTCAAATAAGGGAGCAACTTCTAGAATGTTCTAGAAGCTGTGTGAAAAACAGACGACACGCACCCATTTTTGACATTACCCGTGTGACGTCCGTCAACTGGACTGCGCGACGAAAAGTGATTCCCTCTTATACAATTTTACGAAACTTCATCTTCGCCCTGAACACAATTGTTTTTATTTATGTTACTGGGAATAAAGGATTTACAGTACATGTGGAGTGTTTGTTAAAAACGCGGTTTAACCTTGATCATTCGATGAGCAACGAGGTTATTTGCTTATTGGTACACGTCAATCGATCAGGGTATTTAGCAGTGAGATGAACGTCTTATAAACAATGTAAAGACAGCAGAAAAAGTTCGTGAAACGCTGGGTAGTAACTTTTCATTTATATGTTAATTTTGTTCGTTTCAAAAGTCCTTTTTAACCGACTTCAAAAAAGGAGGTTCTGTATTCGATTCGTATGTATGTATGTATGTTTGTATGTCCGCGATTTTCTCAAAAGCTAATGAGCCAATTTTGATAATTCTTTCACTAATGTGATCTAAGTACCTACATACTTTTAGGAAGGTTTTAGTATATAACACATTAGGTAATTATTCTTATGTACGAAGTTATATGCATGAATGTACAGCATCTCCGGCATTTCTATGCGAATTTTGACGATTCTTGGCAAGTACAACTAAAAAGTGAAAAATAAATACTTTTTTACAAAAAAAAACAACTGACTTCAAAAAAAAAAAAAACACTACAAAGTGATAAATAACTTTAATTTCGGAAGTCGGTGTCTAAAAACGAAATTGCGGAACCAACGACACCGACTTCCGAAATTAAAGTTATTTATCACTTTGTAGTGTTTTTTTTTGGAAGTCAGTTGTTTTTTTTTATTGTTTGTATTTCTTGTGCGTGTCTCCAAGTAACTGCGAACAACTTAGATGTAGCGCTCGCTGGCCGCTGTGCTGTTGATCACTAAACCTTCTAACATAACCTAATAATTTGGTCAGGGTGCTTTAGCTTAGTTACTGCGACAAATTCAGCTTTCGAAAGGTCACAGTTCCAACCCAACCTAACCCGTTTGGTCGGGGTACCTTAGCGACTGCGATCAACTGTGCAAAAAGACCAGAAAGTTAAGAAGAAGCTCAATCATTGAGAAAAGTGTGCGTCATTAGAAGCGCAAAAATATATTTAGAGGTTCATTAATTTTAAAAAATATCCGTCATTAGAAGGTCAATAAAATTTAAAAAGTTCAGTTAAGTATTCCCTAATTAAAATGGAGCCTGTAATTGTATGGAACACAATAACGCTGCAGCAGACATAAGTATTTGCAATGATAGTACCCCCCAAGATGAGTCTTTCATTAAAAAGCTCAACCACCACTTCATTTTTCAACGGAATAATTAATAAAAAACAGATGATTCATAAAACATTATCGATAAATCAACCATCATCATTATTTTTTATGCTAACGCTTCCACCATTTTATTAATAAACCGTTCATCGGATCATATTCATTTCTCAAGGTTCGACTCCGGAGTCATGTCAAAACTATTTCTATACATTTAGACATAAAACTAATATTTGCAAGATCCAGTTAAACACTTATTAACTGCGCAAAAATATACAGTGGAGGATTATTAAAATAGTGTGCAGACGTCGTAAAACGGAGTTTATTTTTGAACGTTGATTTTGTAAACGTTTGCTTGCATGTTTTTCTGATTTTATAAACTGCTTATCTTTTATGTTGCAAGGCGCAGGCATCTTTACATAAAGAGAAGAAAAGTGCTATGATCCTCTTGTAAGCTTAGATGTTTGCATTACGGAACATCACGACAGTATTCACCGAAAGGCTCGGCAGAGTTGTAAGTACCTATGGTACACCTACATATCGCCAGCTATGTCTAAGTGGAGATCGCATCAAAGTTGCGACCAGTGGCGTAACTATACCGTTTGGGTCCCGTGGCTAATTCAAGGGATGGGGCCCTCCTTCATTATAAAGAAGCTCTATCATCTTTATATTTTTGAAGTGAAAACTTCTTTAGCGGCGTTGAACACTTTTTGTAATGGGTAAAAAATGTTAAACTCGCGTCAGGGCATCGCGTCAGGACACGTGACCGTCAGGAGAGATTTCCCCCCCCCCCCCATCTCTTTCTACGGCGGCGCCAACCGAATTGAACCAAGTGAGACACGACAAAGATGGCCGAAGAAAATGACATTTGACGTACAAATGTTTGAAAAGTCAGTTTCACAGAGTACTTTTTGGTTTCCATGACGACCATGACGTTGTCGCGTCAAAACTGTTGAAACTGTAGACAATAAATTAGTTTTTCATACGTAATAATGTCTATGGACACAAATATTCGGTTCATAGCACTGGTTCATAGACAGATATTCTCGTATGCCGATTTAATGTGTTGGCCAATTTGTTGGATGACTTCATTATAATGGCAACATTTAGAAGTTGTAGGACATTCTAGTTATAGAACGTTTATGAATACAAAATTTTATCGAATGTTTTAAAGGCCTATTGAGCATTTTAACTAATGAATGGTTTAAACCTTCAATAGGCTTTTTTTATGAATAAGACCGAAAGTGGATATAAATATGGAAATTGAACAAAGTGCATCTATTAATGAAAAAAGTGACGCAGAAATATTGAAAAAAAATGAGTAATATTAATTAAATTAATAATTGATTTATTTCAACGTTAATATTCAAGTTTTCACTTCTGCCGGCACTCCCGGAGTGCAACCCGTCTTTTTTTTTTACTAGCAGTTCTCCCGCGACTTCTTCCGCGTAGATTTCATATTTTCCCCAACAAAATTTAAAACCTGAATGCTTCGTTGGTCTAGTGGTCATAAACGCTACTGCTGAGCATGAGGTCCTGTCCAAAAAATTAGACAAACAATGGGAAAAAGGTATAAAATATTCGAAACCTGAATGATGTCCTTTGTTGCACATTTTCAAAAAAGTTTGCATTTATAAACTTATGTTAGGATCCTACTGTACTCATGGCCCTCTAAGGCCGGGGCCCCCTCTGTCTGGGGGCCCGTGGCATTTTGCCCCAATGCCACCCTATAGTTACGCCACTGGTTGCGAAAAACAAATATGCGACAAATATTAGGGCGACAGTACGATATGTCGACCATCAGTGATGCGACAGCACATCAGCTCGACGTACGTTAGTGCGACTGATTGTTTTCACGACAAACGATGGGGCGACGAAACTTTTGATCGACGAACGAAAGCGCGACACAATTTTCACTCGACAAACCACTAACTAGCGTTAACATTGACAAACATTGCAGCGATAGCATAATTACGAAAAATAAAAAACTGGCTATGTTTTTACCCGACTACGGCGAAGCAAAAAGGAGGGTTATGATTTTGACCGGTATGTATGTATGTTCATCTGTTCCCTCATAACTTAAAAAGTACTTATAATAGTTTGACAAATGAGGTATCGTTAGAAAGAGTCTTGACCATCCGCTGGTTATAGACTATGTGACGTCACACTAAATTCAATATGGCGCCCTCTAGAGGGCATAAAGTAATGAATTTAAAAATAAATATTTTGGGATGGTGCCTTGTGGGGTATCAAATGAAAGGGCTTAATTAGCACATTTCAAAAATATAAGTATTACTGAAATAAGCCCCAAAATAACAGCATGCTACCAAAGTTTATTAGTACGGTCAGCATCAAAAGTTAATTAACACTTCAGTTTTTTTCATCTTAGTTATTGAGCAAAATATTTGTTCATAATTGCAGCAGAAGATTTTTTTTTAGAATATATGCTCTTCTCTATAATGTGAAAAACTAAAAAACAGTTTATTGAAAAAACTTGTTGTCAATTTATTAACATGTAAAAATGATAGTGTTAATCGACTTTTAATGCTGACTGTACAGCGGCATGCGACCACGGGAAGGCACTTTCTTGTTTCATCCTTTTCAGTAGTCGGGTCTTAGTTTTTAAACTATTTTTTTTATTTTTGTATTTTCCACGTGTGATTTTTTTTTCACTTCTAGTGCACTCTAATAAAATATTTAGCCACTAAATTATTTAAATGAGTAACTTCTTCATGATATTAACTGTTACTAAGGTTCTTATATAAATAGAAGGCTTTTAATTAATAATAAGCCTGTCTTAATTATAATAGTGACTAACGTAAGCCTGTAACTTTAATTTACAGTAAAAAGGTAGCTCAAGTAAATTCTACTAATGACAATCGTTTTCAAAAACATCCCTTTTGATTTATTACAATTTTGCTGCAAAATCACCAAAAATGGTTAATCATAGTTCTAACCTAACCAGTTTGATCGGGGTATCCCAGCTTAATGACTATGACCAACTAAAATAAAAGACCACAAAAAAAGAGGCTCCATTATTAAAAAAAAACCAAGTGTGCTTATGACCACACGACTGAAGTGAAACTTCAAACGTATTTGACTATGAGAGGAAGAGAGAAAGAAAATGTGCGCGCACTGCTTTCTCTTGCTTATATCCCCCACTCAACTCCCGTTCGCCTCGCCCGTTCACACTTTTCGTAACGCGTTCGCCAGCTTACTTCCCAAGTCAAGCGTGCGTAAAGAAGTTTCACTTCAAAAAGTGTGCATCATTAGAAGGTCAATAAGATTTTAGAGTATCACTTCAATATTTATCTTCCAAAAACCAAACAAGTTACCTTGACATGACTACTTGAGTTTTTTTCTAAGCGGGCCCGTCCTCTGCCTGGGCAACCCGTATATTTCCAAATCCACTCGTAATTTTTGACGACTCCTACGTAAACCAGTTATTATCCTCTAAACCTCAGTCAATACAGTTAAAAAGTAGTTAAACCGTTGCGAATAACGGATACGTTTGTTAAAGCTGCTAAAAATAACTGCTTTTTCTTTAGTTACGACTTGTTTTTGAGAAAATAGTGTTAGTTGGCTAACGAAGGACCAACCTCATAGTTTATTGGTTGTTGAAAGTTTTAAGTGCGAATATTGTTTGATGTTACTTGTCGACGAAGTAACTGGCCTGATAGAAAGAAAGAAGATACTGGACTTTCTTATTAGCTCAATTGTGTTTAATGAGACACAATTGGATTTCTATTATTACAAATAAAATCCTACTCTCGGACTTTATGCAGCGTGTTACGGAAAGGGTACATCCATACAAACGGGTTGAAGAGTGTACCTGGTCTAGAATCTCTGTACAAAATTTCAGCTCAAAAGCAGTAACTTTGAAAATGCTTAATATTTTTTTAATTCGATAGTTTATTAAATTGAAATCATAACAAACGTGTCACCGCACTACGAGGGTCATTATCCATTATCTGTAGTGTGTCTGTGCGCCTAGTACACGCACATAACGCCGCCGTGCGCCAGTGCAGCGCCGTGATGTGCGAAATAAAAAAAGATTAAGCATTTTCAAAGTTACTGCTTTTGAGCTGAAATTTTGTACAGAGATTCTAGACCAGATACACTCTTCAACCCGTTTGTATGGATATACCCACTCCGTAACACCCTGTATAAGCTGTTTGTGTGCCGAATCCAGGGAGCTTCACAGAAATCCTGAAGGCGTTTTTATAAAACAGACTAAAAAGTCTATCTTTAGCTGTTTCCAAACACAATTTCTCAGACTCCCAGTTTATTGGCTATAAGACTAGACAAATCGCCATCTTTATATAGTGAGAAGGGTGATTTGTAGTGATCCGAGTTCAACGCACAGAGATGTTAGGTTATATGTCTTGTTGAACGTTGTCTTGAACTTAGGACGGGTATTGTTTTACGCGTAACATGGTTATCAAGATGGGATGACCGAAGAAACGATGGATGGAATGTGTGAAAGATGATATGGCTAGAAAAGGGGTGACTACTGAGATGACGACTAATAGAGAAGTATGGAAAAAACTTTTTTTCAAAAAAAAGCAAAAAGTAAAAACGTTTTTATTTTTCACTTTTTAGTTGTACCTGACCCTCACAAATTCAATTACCACTAGTGCATTGAAAAATTGAAGACACAGACTAGAAGAATCATCAAAATTCGCATAGAAATGCCGGAGATGCAGTACATCTTATGCATACAACTTCGTACATAAGAATAATTACCGAATGTATTATATAGTAAAACCTTCGATCACATTAATGAAAGAATTATCAAAATTGCTTCATTAGTTTTTGAGAAAATCGTGGACATACAAACATACATACGGGGGTCGAATACAGAACCTCCTTTTTTAAAGTCGGTTAAAAAATCTTTTAATTAAGTATACGATACATCACACTAATATTATAAAAGCGAAAGTTTGTGAGTGTGTTTGTATGTTTGTTACTTCGTTACCTACGCACAAACGGCTGGACCATTTTTTACAAAATTTGGTATGGAGGTAGCTGACACCTTGGATTAGCACAAAGGCTACTTTTATCCCATTATTCCTACGGTATCGAGTCTTATGTGGGTTAAACCGCGGGGCGCAGCTAGTTGTTTTAGTAATCCTAAACTTTTGACGCGTAAAACCAAATGAGCTTTACAGCTCAAAAGCTTTGTTAGAAAATAAACAAAACATTGCTTGTAAGTTACTAGAAATTGCTTAAATCTGACATAAAATAAACAAATGCTCGTAAGTTACTGAACATTGCTTAGATCTATCTTGAAATCCCTTTGATACTTAGAGGTTAGTGACCGTTTGTTGAACTTTCAGATTTGTAAGGAGAAAAGTTGTGTCCCTGTGGAACACTGGAAATCTCTTTGTTTTAGCTGTAGTATATTATCTCACGAAGCGACGCGTACTTTCCTTGTGGTTACCATGTGTATCAACGCGCTGTGAATGTGTGTGTAAGCGTAGGAGCTCTCGGTACCGTCCGAAACAATAGCGATGTCGGAGTGGGTGTGTGTGTGTGTGTTATGTGCTGACGCTAGGTACTCGTCTTCACGCACACATTCACAGTGTGTTTCTGTACTTGGTTACCACAAGTAAAGCGCGCGTTGCTTCGTGAGATAAACATGTGTACCTACATGATCGGGGTTGGCGATAAGGAAGGAAAGAAAGAAAAAGTATTTATTGTGACTCGCACAGGAAAATCACAAACTAAACTAAACACAGTAAAAATAAAAAACCAAGTTATATAAAAAAAAATGAACAAAAAGAAAAATGAGACAGAATAAAAGCTATGAAAAGTTATTCATTGCTTCTTAGCAATGAATAACTTTTAAAAGCGATGGATGAGGTCTTCCTCATCCATCGCTTTTCATCAGGCGTGATCGAGGTCAAGGGGCCTTTCAGCAATAAAAAAATAAGAACTTTTCCAGCTTGACTTCCTCGTTGGTCTAGTGGTCGCATGCTCTATAACTGCTGAGCACGAGGTCCTTTTTTTATGGATGGGAAATCATCAAATGACCCCTCCCGCTCTGGGTGGAGTGGAAGGGAGTGTCAGACTTACTGACTAAAACCCATCCGTGTTTCTTGCTTAGCCCTTTATGTTCCGAGGTAGCGGTAACCCTTTTGCACAATCCCGCACCCCCGGCAGGCTTCGGCCCCGGCAGGCCCCTTCCTTTTTGCTGACATCTCTTTGAGGCGCGCGTGGAACACGTACGCGCCGTCCGGCACGGGCCTGGTCCTGATCGGACGGTGAGCTAGAGCAGGAGGTTCTATTCCCGGGTCGGTCAAGTATAATTGAGTTTTTCTACCGGTATTCCTTAGTAGCAGCCAGTTTAGATTTGTGTACGGATGGTGGCAATAGGCTCACCCCCTATTACATGTTACTTAAACATAACTGGCGAAATGTGTGTGTACTATAGATACACCCCAGCCCAACCCTTTGGGAAAACAAGGCGTGATGTTATGGTTTGTATGTTATTTTAATCTTTCAATTCTCTGACTTGCCATTTTTGAGATAATTAATAATTATTTGAAAGACTAGCTTCTGCCCACGACTTTGTTCGCGTGAAATTTCTTGTATTAGGTACTATAAAAACGTTTCGTCGCGTATGGTCAACTTCGCAATCGGTCAAGTGACTGAAAAAAACTTTTTTACAAAAAAAACAACCGACTTCAAAAAAAAACACTACAAAGTGAAAAAACTTTTTTACAAAAAAAACAACCGACTTCGAAAAAAAAACACTACAAAGTAAAAAATAACTTTAATTTCGGAAGTCGGTGTCTTTGGTTCCGCATTTTCGTTTTTTGACACCGACTTCCGAAATTAAAGTTATTTTTTACTTTGTAGTGTTTTTTTTTGAAGTCGGTTGTTTTTTTTGTAAAAAAGTTTTTATTTTTCACTTTTTAGTTGTACCTACCCCACATAAATTCAATTAACACTAGTGTATTGAAGAATTGAAGACACAACTCGAAGAATCATCAAAATTCGCATAGAAATGCCGGAGATGCAGTACATTTATGCATATAACTTCGTACATAAGAATAAATACCTAATGTATTATATACTAAAACCTTCCTGAAAGTATAAAGATCACACTAATGAAAGAATTATCAAAATCGGTTCAGTAGCTTTTGAGATAATCGCGGACATACAAACATACATACATACATACATACGGGTCGAATACAGAACCTCCTTTTTTAAAGTCGGTTAAAAACCGTCAACATCGCGTTCGGTCAAAATAGCGATTAGTCCATATCACGAATGGAATATTACATCCTATAGTGCCCCGTTATTTCCTTTTCGCTTAGCGTTCTTTCTAGCACTGGGCCCGCGTGGTGGATTACGGCCCACTCCCTCTCACAGAGAGGAGGCCTGTGTCCCAGCAGTGGGAACGTTATAGGCTGATTATGTGTTCTTTCTAGCTCCTAAGGATT
This sequence comes from Amphipoea oculea, assembly GCA_945859645.1. Classification (NCBI taxonomy): domain Eukaryota; kingdom Metazoa; phylum Arthropoda; class Insecta; order Lepidoptera; family Noctuidae; genus Amphipoea; species Amphipoea oculea. The sequence goes on along the minus strand of OX243886.1, from coordinate 11,205,327 downwards.
TTAGCATGATGTTAAATAAACAAATAGCCTAAATCCATCCTTAAGAACATACCTATTAAATGCAAAAATATTTTTTGAAATCCGACTGGTAGTTCCAGAGATATGCGCGTTCAAACCAAACACACAAAGAAAATACTTCAGCTTTATTATTAGTAGAATATTAAAATACCTCTACCAGACTTCATGCCTAAAATCACTCTGATGATATTTTAAGCTTCTTATAAACGTACAAATTCCATGTATGTTCTTGCTCCGAATATTAATTTCCGACTGAAAATTACATCGCGTAAGACTATTATGTTTCGAGGGTAGTTGAAACTTAATACTAACATGAACTATGAAGTTTCTTGAGTACCTACTGGTACTAAACAATCTACTTCTATATCAGTTTGGCATATTAGGGGAAAAGCTTTCTTATGGACCTGGCCCGATGAGGAAGTGACTGGCTTTCGACTATTTTCTCGCTCAAAAAACGTACACTCCTTTTAGTTACTTATTTTACGTCTAATTTTGCATCACTGTCAAAACAATAGTGATCTTTATTTTCAATGTGCTAAGGTTGTTGTACCCTGTGTGGTGGCCAAGTGGTAACGGCCGCGACTTACGAGTTGTAGGTCGTAGGTTCGAATCCAGACAGGCGCTTTGCTTTGTGTAAATTATTTCATCACCACTGCTCTCAAAACGACGAAGGAAAAGATCGTTAGGAAACCGGCATGTCCTAGAACCAAAAATCCGAAGACATGTGACATCTGCCAACCTGCACTGGGCCCGCGTGGTGGATTACGGCCCACTCCCTCTCACTGAGAGGAGGCCTGTGTCCCAGCAGTGGGAACATATAGGCCGATTATGTATGTTATGTAAGGTTGTTGTCGAGTTGCTGCCACTGACAACTTGACTTGACAAGTCTGTCAAAACCACAATGAACTTTACTCTCGTAACAATAAGGTCGCTGTTGGGTTGATACCCAAAAATCCAAATATACAGGGTGTAGCGTAAATAGTGGTCCACCGTTAAGGATTCGATATACCACATAATTTACTATAACATATTACAATTTTAACCATTTTAGTAGTACATTTTTTTTACAAAAATCGCTCTTGAATTTGCATGATTATGTTAAAAATTAGGGTTAACATAGAAAAGAACTAAATTTTTCTTCGAAAGCTCTAAATTTACATTAAAAAAAAAAAACATAATTTTACACGATAGCTCTAGTATTCAGCAGTAATTAACAGAAATCAAAATGAAAAAATAATGGTTTTTGTTGAAACTACAACCAAATTTGTAACCAAAGATAGAAATTTTGTAAATAAAAAACAAAAGATACGTATGTAATATACGCTTGTTATGTAACGATGATCACCCATCCACGGACCAACCGCGGCAAGCGTAGCTTAGCCTGATTTATCGACCCGTGTGGCTGTTATAACTTAGCCACAAGCCCCCTTATTACCTCCTTGATACAAGTACTATAAACAAAATAACTTTACATTATTAACATGAAGTAAACCAGAGTAAAATCTTGATTAATTATTAACTGTTGTAAAAGTTTTTTGTAATTTAATAACCGTTACTTTGTACGTTTCAGGATTTCAGTTTGATTGATTATTTGTTAATGAGCAAGGTAATTTATTATTTACGTTATGTACTAAATTAATATTAGGTAAAACCTCTTATGTAATTTATCTAGCGATGAAACCCTGGCAGTACTAATAAAATCCGTCGCGCCGAAACTGTGTTGTGCGCATATAAGTTTTGTCAAGGACTTCCATTCATAGCCATCTATTTCTTTACGTTATTTTGTCTCCGGTAGTGAGTGGCTTGAGGCTTCAACCGTCCATCAACTATTATATTCATCGCACCGTATGAACTTGCTAGCTGATTTTATTTTTTCTTTGACAGATGTTACGAATTTTCATGAGTATTTAACAGTTGTTAAATGGCTACGAATTGAAACTAAGGGGCAATTCTCGTTATTTTAAGAACGTTTACAGTCTGATCTCAATCTGTCAAAAAAAATATTTTTCACTTTTTAGTTGTACCTACCCCACACAAATTCAATTAACACTAGTGCATTGAAAAAGTTGAAGACACCGACTAGAAGAATCGTCAAAATTCGCATAGAAATGATGGAGATGCAGTACATTTAAGAATTACCAAAATTGGTTCATAAGCTTTTGAGAAAATCGCGGACATACAAACATACATACATACGGGTCGAATACAGAATCTCTTTTTTTGAAGTCGGTTAAAAATACCTCTGATTTTCCTACATTTTGCCAAGTTTTTGACGTTTGTTTGTCGCCGAGATGAGACTGCGACTAGATTTTGAACGATTTAAATTACGAGAATTGGCCTTCAGGTTGTCAGACTTTTGGGTTTTTGACTCAGTAGTCTTCTAGAAGCCTAAGGGTCAATCCCTACTGAAAGAGCAGCGGCGCGGGGGCGCGCAGCGGCCGTAAGAGCAAGTGACTTTCCTCTTTTGACTAGTCGCTAGGAGGCTCGTGATGCCTCGCGGCGCCGCGCTGCCCCTCCTTTGCCTTCAAATGGCTATGGATAATGGCCGCTGCCGGCCGCTGCTCTTTCAGTGGGGATTGACCCTTAAAGTCTGACAACCAGTCTTACCAAAAGGGGTATCGTATTACCCAGTAACAGGGCTGTGGAGGTCAAATAGGCAGTCGCTCCATATAAAATACTGGTATTCAGCTGCATCCGGTTAGACTGGAAGCTGACCCTAACATAGTTGGCAAAAGGCTAGGCATACGATGACTCATCGTTTTTGTTCAAGAAAAACGTAAAATTGTTCAAAATACTTCGCGAATCTTTACGATTGCTTCCTTTAAAATGTTTTCCTATAAAACGCAGTTTTGCACAACCAGCTAAAGAGAATGTCAAACTAAACCTTTCACCAAATACCGCGAAAACTGAAACATTTTGCCTCTACGAACATTTTCAACGTACTGCAAGATTTACCCACGTTCATGAGTATTTGTGGGACGTAAAATTACATTTTATGTTATCGTTCCGTGGCTTTGGAACGGTTCCAGCTTACCTGTATGAGCTTAGAGGTTATTTTGGCTTGTACAAGTTGACATAATGGTATATAATTCATGATTTATTGCATGGTTGGACCAATATTACACGAGTTTAATATTGGGGCCAGATTTAGAGTTTTTGATATTGTTTTGTAGGTCGTTATGTAACTCAATCACGACATAGGTTAAAGGGTAGGGTAAAATTAAATACTGCTATTCTGTAAAGGTGCGTTTAAACGGCGCGGGGTACCACGATCCCACGCGAGCCGCGCCGCCCGTGTATATGCGGTTCGGCTAAATGCGAACGCAAGCCTACTCGTTCGCTTATTAACACAAGCCGAGCCGCGCGCGCCTTTGATCCGTGTCAAAAAACCGACAAGCGATGGATCGTACGAACTTTGCCGAGCCGTGCCTAGCCGCGCCGAGCGTAACTGTTTAAACGCACCTTAAGGTTTACTCCAAACCTCACTCAAGTGAGCGCACACAATTCGAAAGCGAACTCATTTGTTTTTAAAGTAAATCGTCGCGGATTCACAACGAGACACCGTTCGAATTTAAAAGTAATTTTTAATAAATACCATCCCTAGCAGTAGAGATGCTAGCTCCTATGGGATCCCTTCTTTTCGCATAATTTTTTTTTTCCTAATATACTTTGGCATAACTATTTTGGTATAATTTGTTTTGTCATAATAATACCATGCCATTTTTTTTGGCATACAGTTTATGTTTGCATAATTATCTTGAAGGCTAATTTGTTTTGGCATAAATTTAATTCGTATGATATTAAACGACGTCAGGGTCACCCCGAGGTTCAGTTTGGTTAGGGTCCATTAAACCTTGCAGACAGAAATAGGAGCCCCACGCAGCGGGGCTCCGTGACCTGACGTCGTTAGAAATAAAACGAGCATGCTAGATTTATACTTTAGAATGTTATGCTTAACCATTTTTAAGATTAGAGAAATTATGCTTAAAAAAATTATGCGTAAGCTGTTATGCGTAAATAATGTTATCCGAAAATATAATTAGGAGAAACAAAAGTATGCCAAGTTATATTAGGTCTAAAAATTTTATGCAAATGGATAGGGAACCGTAATCAAGCTCCTAAACTCCACTTTAAAACGTTCTTAAAACTTTAACACATACCTATAGAAGCAACTAGATTATGTACCCAGGATTTTGTAATATCTTGATTTAAAAGAGTGTCCATGGAGTTTCTTGCCAGTCCTTCTTTTGACAATTAAAAGTGCCTACTACTTGATTTAATTGAAATAAATGCTCTGAGTTTGAGTTTGAGAACTACATACATTTTAATGGTATTCTAACTAGTGTAATGAAGCTCCTAAACTCCACGTTTAAACGTTCTTAAAAGTTTAAAACGTTCTTAAGTATTTCTGTTACTGCACCTATTGGCTTACTACAGTAACTACTGTTTGGAAACACACATGTAAAAACTTGAATTTCATTCCAAGTTTTGGCATAGAGCCCAGAACTGAAATTGTGCACATAAATCACATGGGTACTCGACACCTGACTTTAGGCAACTTTTCTTTGACATATAATAACTTTGCAGAGGCAAACGTTTCTAAAAATGTGATCGAAATGATGTTATAACTTTTATTGTTAGTACCTATTGGCTGTAACGTGCGGGTAGGTAGATGTCACATATCTTCGAATTTTTGATTTTAGGACTTGCCGGTTTCCATAGCTGTCATGGTTTTTCTCCAAGATAAACTTAAAAAAACCGAGTGTGCTTATGACCACACGACTGAAGTGAAACTTCAAACGTATTTGGCTATGAGAGGAAGAGAGAAAGAAAAGAAAATATGCGCGCGCACTGCTTTCTCTTGCTTCTGTCCCCCACTCAACTCCCGTTCGCCTCGCCCGATCACACTTTTCGTAACGCTTACGTCACGCGTTCGCTAGCTTACTCCCTAAGTCAAGCGTGCGTAAAGAAGTTTCACTTCAAAAAGTAATTTTTACAAATAGCACTTTTATTTGAGGACATAATTTACCAGTGAAAACAATTTGAATTTCCATCTTTTGATTCTTCAAACCAAACGTTTTACTTCTTAACGCAAATTAAATCTAAACAAATGTATCCAGACTTAAGTAAACACTAATTTGCACCTGAATAGCCTGGATTTAGTTACGTCAGTGGATTCAAAGAGCTCTTTAACAAGTGAGACGGACCGGTGTAAATTATCTGGAACATTGCCGAGGTACTATTTAAAGCCAAAAGTTTGCTGATTAATTATTTGTGAAAAACTGACTTAGGTAATGTAAATTAAATTGGTTCAAGTACTTATAATTGGGAAAATATTTTACTCGTCCTCTAGAAGTTTTTATAGCTTGTTAGATCTTCTAATGATGAGCGCTTTTTATAAATAAATGAGCCTGTTTTTTAACTTTCTGGCCTAAAGCATATTTTTTTAGTATGTCATGACAATTAGATAAAACGATCAAAAGCGAGTCGGACACGCGCACCGAGGGTTCCGTATAAATTTGTAGGTATATAAATAGTTTATCACGGGTTTTTTTTTTAAAATAATTATAAATTTACTGTTTTCGGATTTTTTCCTTTACTTGTGCTACATGACCTTGCTTCTTGCCAAATTTCATGATTCTAGGTTTACGAGAAGTACCCTACACATTTTGATTTCTTTGAGAGTAGATATATGTTTTTTGCGGCATAAACAGCCGTATCTTTTTTTTTACGTTAACTTATGTTTGATTTTTTCACAGCTTCAAGAGACCGCAGACCTGAGTATATGGTTTTAATTTCAACCCGATACCTCCACGCGTTCCCGAGATAAAGGGTCTTGACAGACAGATAGACGGACAACAAAGTGATCGTATAAGGGTTCCGTTTTTTCCTTTTGAGGTACGGAACCCTGAAAAATTGTAAAACAAATTCCAGGTCATTAAAACTTTTTTTTAACTTAGTCACTTTTCAGTTTCTGGCGTTTTCTTACAATTGGTCCCTGTAACTAAGAAAGTGTACCCTGGTCAAAACGGTTAGGTTAGAACTGAGCTACATCCAAGTTGGACGCAGTTTCTTGGCTATTTAGTATTTCTTAGGACCCCGAAACGGGAATGATTAGATATTCACGAAAAGAGGTGCAATCATTATATTAGTGTTCAATAATTATTTTTAGGAAAGCAAAATGGGAATTATTTGAGGTTCGTTTAAACACAAAGCCTTATAATATTACAAGCTAAATCGTAGGTCGCTGGCTACGCCGTAGCGCTCAGGCTACGCCGTAGGCCCCAAGCTACGCCGTAGCTCGTTGTTACGACTTTGTTGACTGCGTAATAATTTAATCACGGTGTAAGCAATTTCGGTATGAGCAGTGGCGGCACCGACTTACGAGTTTTAGGTCATGAGTTCGAACCCTGCCTATTTAAAATTAACTTTGTGTATTTAATTTTATCACCACTGCTCTCAAAATGGTGAAGGAAAACATCGTGAGGAAACCGGCATGTCCTAGAGCCAAAAATTTTGGAAGACATGTTTCATCCACTAACCCGCACTGGGCCCGTGTGGTGGATTATGGCTAACTCCCTCTCAGTCCCAGTAATGGGAACAGTATAGGCTGATTATGCTACTTATAAGCAATTTAATGCATAAGTTCGTGCCGAAACGACAGAAGTTTATAGATGCCAAGTTTCCTGGCACTAGTTTAGTAATGCATTCCCCATTTTATGACGTCAAGTACTCACAAAGCCTGGCTTAATATTATTTGAAAATTTGCCAAGATTTCCGTGAAATCAGAGGGGCAATTCTCGTAATTTTAAGAACATTCACAGTCTGATCTCAGTCTCAATCTGTCAAAAATACTTCTAATTTCCCTACATTTTTGACATGTTTCTGACGTTGATTGTCGCTGAGATGAGATTGAGACTAGATTTTGAACGTTTTTAATTCCGAGAATTGGCTTTCTAATTTAAATTATAATAAGTACTGGAGATGATATTTTCATGGAAAAGAATTTCATCTTGCCATTTTATATAAATTAATTTGTACAAACAATAAAATTTCTAATACCTACTTACGTAAATAGTAATAAGTCGAAACTAATATTTTTGACTTTGATATTAATTAATGAAACATGAAATTAATTTCTCAGAAATCTAGTCTAAATATCATTAAATTATTTAAACAAAAGGATTACTGAGAAAGACATTGAAATAATTCTGTAGTACTTTAATTAATACAAAACGTTTTAATTAGTGACTACAAGAAAACACTTTTAACGATGAAGTATTGTTAAGCCAATTAGCCAAAATATAGACAAGTATTTTTTCTCAAAAAAAATGTTTTATAAGTAAAGTGCTATTCAAAAAACTTAAAGAATTTATTTCAATTAAACCATTTACAGGCACTTTTTTATTGTTAAAAGTCGGTCAGGTAGTCAGAAAGTAGAAATTAGTTGATCATTCCAACACGTCAATTTCTATAGAGAAGAACGAGCAAGAAACTCCAAGGACAATATTTTAAGGGCTGATATTTCAATCGACAGAATTAATGCCTTGGAAGTTGGGTAGGCCTTTGGTGTGGGATGCAACCTGTTTCGACACCCTCGCGCCATCCCATCTTCCTAGCACGGCGGGCGGTGTTGGGGCGGCTGCTGCAGGAGCAGAAAACCTCAAACGGCGCAAATATAAGAACCTTATTGGGAGCTATATGTTTGCGCCGTTTGGGGTTGAAACTCTAGGGCCTTGGGGTCCGAGTGCTCATCACATATTTCGCGATATCGCCAAGCGTTTGGTTGACTCTTCGCGTGACCAGAGGGCTGGCCTATTTTTAGCCCAAAGAATAAGCATTGCCATCCAACGTGGCAATGCTGCCAGCCTTTTGGGCACTTATCCCATTGACAGCGATGCGGACGAATTTTTCGATGCCCAATGAACTCCTGTCTTTTTTTTTATTTATTTATGTACATATTAATTTACATTTTTAAATATTTCTTAAAATATAAAAAATACGTGTAAAAAACATTTAAAAATATAAAAAATAGTATTCCGCCGGTGTCGGGAGCAGGGTCCAAGCTACCGGTGGTTAGGGCTCCAGAGACAGGAACCTCCTCACAATACGAGCCGTATCAAGGAGTACTGCCTTCTGAATCAGGCCCTTGATCCAACCGCCTAACGAGAGCCTCGACAGATGTTGGTCGAGGCTTTGGGCCATAAGCCCATTGGCCGATACGACAATCGGCACAATGATAGCCGAGCTCACATTCCACATGTCAACAACCTCGTGTGCTAAGTCAAGATATTTAATTTGTTTCTCTTTCTCAGCTTTCACGAGGTTCCCGTCATGTGGAATGGTAACATCGACAATCATTGTGCGGCGCGCTAATCGATCTATCACCACTATATCAGGCTTATTGGCAACAATAGTCCTGTCAGTAATGATAGACCGATCCCAGTACAGCGTGGCATGGTCATTTTCAAGAACTGGGTCGGGCACATACTTGTAATACGGTACCTCAGAATCCACAAGTTTATATTTCAAAGCAAGTTGCTGGTGAATAATCCTGGCTACTTGGTTATGCCTGTGCAAGTACTCGCCGTTAGCCAGACGAGAACAACCAGAGATAATATGTCTGATAGACTCACCCGGACGGTGGCATGCCCGACACACGTCAACCGTCCCGTCCTTCATAATATGTCTGCGGTAGTTATTCGTCAAGATAACTTCGTCCATAATTGCACAGACGAAACCTTCGGTTTCTCCGAAAAGATCACCAAAACGTAACCAGGATACGGACGCTAAGAAATCTACACCGGGCTCATGAAGAGCCCGATAGAAGCGCCCGTGAAGCTCCTTGCTTTGCCATACCTTCTTGCGGTCATCGGTAGTAAGTACTACAGGTTTGCGCCAGTTCTCTTTAGCCATGGAAAGCGGGGTGAGCCCTTTGTCCACTGCGACCACATCACGGTGCATACCCACTTCAGCTTTTAAAAAATATTCCCTGAGACTGCACACCTCGCGGTTGTGGAGGGTCTTTGCATTTAAAAAGCCTCGACCCCCACACTTCCGCGGGATATACAGTCTCATCACCGATGATCGTGGGTGATGCATCCGATTTGCAGTCAGCAGTGTGCGGACCCTTCTATCCAGGGCGTCGAGTTCGGTTTGAGTCCATTTGAGAATGCCGAAAGAGTACATCAAAACCGGCATGACCCAACCGTTGAAGGCTCGCACCTTATTTCCGCCCGAAAGAAGACTAATTAATACCTTCCTCAGGCGACAAAAGAAGCGTTCCTTCAACGATTGCTTCATGTCAGCATCGTTGATGCCTAACGCTTCCGACATACCCAAATACTTATAGCTTTCAGATGAGGAGAGGGATCTAAGGTTTATGGAATCCGAGAGTTGAATTCCCTCAGAATCCATAATCTCCCCTCGCTTTACATGCATGACTGCACATTTGTCCACACCAAATTCCATCCTGATGGCGCTACTGAAAGTTTCAGTTACCTTCAGTAGCTCCATCAGACGCAATTTATTGGGGGCAAAGAGTTTCAAATCGTCCATGTAGAGGAGGTGAGATATGACCTGACCACCTCTCCTCAACCGATAGCCTAGACCTGAATCCTCCAGTAGTGTACTTAGAGGATTCAGGGCTAAGCAGAACCAAAGTGGACTCAAACTGTCGCCCTGAAATATTCCCCGCTTAATCCATACAGGTTCATTATTCCCCTGGATCTGCCGACATCCTGGATAGCGAAGAACCGTCTTCCATTGCCCCATACACGACTCAAGGAAGGTGCGTATAGTTGCATCTATCTTGTACAACTCCAGCACCCTCATGAGCCATGTATGTGGCACCGAGTCGTAGGCCTTCTTATAGTCTATCCAACATGTCGACATATCCTTGCGGGATCGACGAACCTGTTGGCTAATGGCCATGTCTATGAGGAGTAGCTCCTTAGTACCGCGGGACCCATTCCTACATCCATTTTGAGAGGCAGACATAATCGAGTTACTCTCAATGTGCGTATTAATTTTCGCTCTCAAAATGGATGTAAGAAGTTTATAAACCGTCGACAAACACGTGATCGGTCTATAATTCTTGGGTTCCGCGGGACTACCTGATTTATGGAGCAGGTGGGTAACGCCTGTTGTTAGAAACTGCGGTAGCGACCCAGACTCTAAAGATGACTGGAACTGAGATGCCAGGCAAGTGTGTGAACTAATTAGCCATTTCAACCAAAAGTTGTGCAGTCCGTCCGGTCCCGGCGATTTCCAATTCGGTAACGGACGGACGGCTTTGGCAACGTCTAATGGCGTAATTAGTACTGTTTCCATTTCTGGTACAGTCTCACACACTCGCTCGACATCCCGTATCCAGCCAGCTTCAGTGTGACAGACGGGCACCGACCAGATGCTGCGCCAAAATGCACTCGTGGCGGCATCATCCGGGCGGCATACATCTGTCACATTTTGTTCAGGTCGCTCCCAAGCTCTATACACCCACCTTTCATCGCTCTGGAACATGCGATTCTGCGTGTATCGATCAATCCGCCGCTTATACCGCCGAATTCGGCTCGCCCATGCACAAACTTTTTGCTTCAGGAAGTCGATGCGCTCTGTGACACGGGATATGTATTCTCGAGGGCTGATTCCAGTCCCCGTGAATGCTCGTCTCACAAAGCGCATCACTCGTGGTCGTGTATTGCCCTCCCTGAAGCAGTATAGTTTGCCGATGAGTACCCTGGTCTCATCGATACGACACTGGATCCTGTGCTGCCAGGCTGGTACGGCTGATTTTGGTCGAGTAGCTCCGTCACAACTTGGGAACTTGACGTTAGCTAAACGACATGCCGCCACAGCCGCACAATACAGGATCGAGTGTGTATCAACGAGATCCTCGCTGCTCTCGAAGAAATTCTTGAGCTGCGAATCCAAGGCACACACCAACGCCCTATTTTTTTTGTGCATGGGTAACCGTGGTAATCGGGGTCTAAGCTCGGTCGGAGTGAATCTATACTCGAGAAACGCATCCTCCAGTGCGCTCCTCAGTCGATCGTTGCACTGGCTACTTACTGTGTCAACCCTATCATCCTCTTCTTCAACACGATTGAACTGCGGCGGGCTGGCATCAATAGTTGACGCTTGTGCTGCGGTTTGTGTCGGAGTCGAGACGATATGGTTGCTCAGTACCTCTGAGCGCAGCCTATCAAGTGCGATATCATCCAACCTATGATCGCGTTGGATGACCCGCACCTGATCCGACAGTCGTTGGGCCGAGACGTTGACGGTTGGTTCCAGTTCCTGGAACAGAGTCAGCATCCTATCACGGTACGCAGTGAGGTTAGTTCCCCCCTCTGTAGACCCGTAATATGCGCGCATGACGTTCTCGTTCATAGACAGAGTCCATCTCATGCGCTGCACACAACCACCGGTAGCGGGGACCCGGCTCGGGGCCGGTTGGCCCCTAAGTCCCAAGCTCTTCGGTGGCCGGCCTCTCCCCTGCCGACGTACAGGTGTTGGCGACGTCGGCGGGGAAAAATATTCGTCGCTCGAGCTCGACGCAGCTGCCACGGCCGGTGTCACAGCACTCTCGATGGGGCTGGGTTCCGGCGGCAGCGGGGCGGAGCTGAGCGACGAGTCCGGAGGTGGTAGACGTGTACGGCGAGCTGCTGATCTCGTCAACATTATGTGTTTTTCATAGTCTTCACAGATTTATTTTGGCGGAGGCTGAATTTGACAGCCGTCATATTTAATTTTTCTATGTTTGTATATATTTATCATATTATTTTTGGTTTATTGTCTGTAGGTAATTTGTGTTTTATTCCGAAAGGTTTTATTTGATAACTATTACTATAAAAGACGGGAAATTGATAAAAACAACAAAAATAAAATATGAAAAACAAAATGTACGTTGTTGACGTATCAGTGTTGCCAGATTATTATTATTATTATTCATTTGTATCATATATATTTTAGTTTGTGTATACATATGTAAGTAATTATAAATATCGACAGATGATTTTTATTCGTGGAATAAAATTGACGTCTAACAGTTTTTGTATGGAAACACTGTCATCTGCCTAGCCTTTTCCCAACTATTTTGGGGTCGGCTTCCAGTCTAATAGGATGCAGCTGAATACCAGTATTTTACATGGAGCGACTGCCTATCTGACCTCAACAACCCAGTTACTGGGTAATACGATACCCCTTGGTAAGACTGGTTGTCAGACTTTCGGGCTTCTGTCTACCCGTAACGACTGTCAAAGATCCACGAATGACAGTCAGGACCAACGGCTTAACATGCTTTCCGAAGCACGGAGGGGTCTCGGTATGTAAAGATGGTCATCTATCTTTATGTACCGAGTTTGTATGGAAGCAATGTAAAATTCAAAATCATTTCTCGGATGAAATTATCTGGCATTGGAAAAATCAGCCCTAAATTAAGTACATAAATAGATCTAATGTATTCAAAGAAATAATATCAAATGAAAAAGAAAAAAAAAATGTTGCCAGTATTTCAGACAACAGCATCAATATTTATATCTGAAATGAATGAATGAATATCTGAGTGGTTCACAAATACCAGCCTGAAAATATTTTCTATTCAGCTTTGTATTACAAAATGTAAGATTAATACCTATTTCAAAGGTGACATGCTTTTAGTATGAGAGTAATTCTCGATTCGTGAAAAGATCAGCTGTTTTATGGATATGTTACTTATAATGGAAACGAAGGGAGAACAAATTTCAATTTCTTTATTTATTTACTAGCTGCGCTTCGCGGTTTTACCCGCATAAGTCTCGATCCCGTGGGAATATCGGGATAAAAAGTATCCTATGTCCATTCCCGGGACTCAAGCTATCTCTATACCAAATTTCATCAAAATTGGTCCAGCCGTTTGAGCGTTTAGAAGTAACAAACATATAAACACACACACACACTCACAAACTTTCGCCTTTATAATATTATAAGTGTGATAGTGTGATAACTAGCTGTTACCCGCGACTTAGACCGCGTGGATTTTTTTTTCGTGGAACCAATTTTTTTTTGTTCTAAAATAAAAGTATCCTAAGTTACTACTTATTACATCAGCTATCTGCCAGTGAAAGTCCCGTCAAAATTGGTCCAGCCGTTTCAAAGATTACCCGGAATAAACAGACAGACAAACAAACATTGTAAAAAAAAAAACTGTAAATGCATACATGCTACGCTCGCGAAACATATTTTGTTCAACATAAAACCTGATACTGACCTGCAAATTGCAAAAAACGTAACAAAATTTGAATCATGCGAGCTATCCTGGCTCTTCCCTCTTGTTCATTTATTTATATATACTTTATTGTACACCAGAAAAAAACATAACAAAAAAAACTATTATTAATATATAACATACGAGTACAATGGGCGGCCTTATCGCTTTCTGCGATCTGCAACCATAAGTTAGAATATTATATTTTTATTTTATCGTAGAATGTCAACATAAACCTCAGTGGTTTGTAGTTATTAAAAGTCACTCGAAAACAAAAGCTTTGGCGTGAAATGGTGTTGAAAGCAATAGAAAGAAGAGAAATGTAGCTGATAAAATTCTCTATTGGCCGTTTGTTAAAAACTGTAATAAAATTCACAAAATATTGTACAGGTTAACGCTTAAACTTTTATTTTAAAGGTGTTTGTTTGCTTGCAGTTTAAAAAGTGGAGGCGCTTTGGTAAAAACTTATTTCTTTCTCTTATAGTCACACTTTAGACCTTAAACAGCATAGTAATAAATATCACGATAAGTTTCAATAGCAAGGCTTTCTTGAGAGCCGACTCTGTCTGTTTTGTTTTTTGAAGTGAAACTTCTTTACGCACGCTTGACTTGGGGAGTAAGCTGGCGAACGCGTGACGTAAGCGTTACGAAAAGTGTGATCGGGCGAGGCGAACGGGAGTTAAGTGGGGCAAGAGAAAGCAGTGCGCGCGCACATTTTCTTGCTCTCTTCCTCTCATAGCCAAATACGTTTGAAGTTTCACTTTAGTCGTGTGGTCATAAGCACACGCGGTTTTTTTTATATTTTAATTCGAATAAACATAAGTATTTATTTTTTATAGCTAGAACTCTAATAGGTTTCTAAAGTGACGATAACTTTCTAAAGCGTAAATAAGGTGTCATGTTGTAATGTACAGTCGCGAAAGATTCTGCCGTTAAAAATAAATAAACGTAAGAAATAAAAAAAAAATATTGTCCAAGTAATACAGTAAGCAGTTTCACATGTTCATAGATGGCACCACAGACTCCGCATCAAAGTTGTCGCGCCGCCATTTTGAAAAAAAAAGCAACATGGCGCGACAGGAGGTAAAAATCTTCAACCCCCTTCGCACTAGAGTTCCTTTTTTATCGAAGGTGAGCACAAAGGAAGGACTTTTGAAAATTCAATTATAGATGTTGATATGAGAGAGGTTATTTAAGGATAGGGACACTTGTTATGAATGTTTTAGATGTCAATAAAATATTAAAAGCTTAGGTATATTATTAGGTAGAGTGGAGACCGCGTATCGGCAAGCGTAGTGTGGGACGCCCCCCAGCTAGATGGACGGACGACCTAAAGAAGGTGGCTGGGGTAGACTGGACGCGGAAGGCGGAGGACAGGGTGCTGTGGCGCAGTCTGGGAGAGGCCTATGTCCAGCAGTGGACTGCGATAGGCTGAGTTGAGTGAGGTATATTATATACAGGGTTAGTTTTCAAAGACCAGCTAAATTTAAGGGTGTGGTACAGACCATCAAACTGAACAACTTTCTCCATAGGATCAATATCGTAAGCAACTAAGCACCTTAAATTATTCTCAGCTTAGCAGTAGATCGAGAAAACACAAAACAAAACCATATTACAATTGAAATAAAGTTTATTTTCCTATAAACCTCTCTTAATATTTTACGAAGGACCCGGAACTTTGTATTTAGATTACTACGAAGTTACTAAAAGTGTTTAATAATATATTATGTTCGTATACAAAAGGATAATGTGTTTGTTTTGGCGAAGTTTATGGGGGTAGGTAGAATGGTTTTGTGTGAGTTAGTGGGATACTTGGTTATAAGAAGGTCAGAATGACAT
This sequence comes from Amphipoea oculea, assembly GCA_945859645.1. NCBI lineage: Eukaryota > Metazoa > Arthropoda > Insecta > Lepidoptera > Noctuidae > Amphipoea > Amphipoea oculea. The sequence continues at coordinate 11,190,224 of OX243886.1, read as the reverse complement.
TCTGTTTAGATAAGAAGTAATTTGTATGTGTATCAAAGTCAAAGCATTTATTTCAAACTAGCTGCGCCCCGCGGTTTCACCCGCATAAGTTTCGACCCCATGGGAATATCGGGATAAAAAGTAGCCTATATCGTAATCCAGGGTGTCAGCTACCTCCATACAAAATTTTATCAAAATTTGTTCAGCCGTTTGAGCGTGAAGAAGTAACAAACATATAAACACACACACTCAAAAACTTTCGCCTTTATAATATTAGTGTGATAGGCACATAATAGGCACTTTTGTTTTGAACGTCAAAAATTAAAATAAAATAGATTTGAGTCTAGTCGCCCCTTCCAAAAGGTAGTTTTCGTATGGAGAAGAATGGGCAAGATTTTTTTATTTTTTTTTATTTGAAATGGGCTTGCTCTTGACTCTAGCCTAGGTCAAGGGTGACAAAGACAAAGTTGACGATGGAGCGAGCTTACCCAGAAGAAGCCTGTTCACTCTCACTTTAAAGAGATTCGGGTTGTATGCGCTCGGAAAAAGAGATGCAGGTAGAGAGTTCCACTCTTTTGCTGTGCGCATTATAAACTACATTTGCAAACGCCACCTAACGGTGGAGTTTCCCTAAAATCCCTATAGTTCCTAATGTGGTGTGTCACAGCTAAAGTGGAAAAATGTCAACTAACTTTTAAGGTCTCTGTAGGTAAACAGTAGGTATTTATTTATTTAACGGTATGAAATTTAATACATATGAGTTATTAAAACACCTTTAAGGTGAATGGGTAGTTGTAGCCCGCGAAATTCAATTTTTCTTACGTTTTTTGCAATTTTCAGGTCAGGGTCGGGTTGTATCTTGATCAAAATATGATTCGCGACTATAAACGGTACGTATTTACAGAATTATAATAATTAGAATCATTAATACCTACATCTTTCTAAGTAAGATTTCTACCGTTAAGAACAAATCTCGTATGGAAAAGTGTTTATGGTAGAAATCTAACTTAAAGAGATATATTAATGATTCCAATGACTATGATTCTGTAAATACATGTCTATTATAGTCGCGAATCATGTTTGGATCAAGATACAACCTGAAACTGATCGGCAATTTGCAAAAAACTTAAGAAAATTTAAATTTCGCGGTCTACCATGGCACATTCACCTTAAGCTTAGTTATATTTTCTTACCTTGTTGGCTCAGATCTTGAATGGACCTGTAACAAGAAAAAAAAAATTACAATTCTGAAGAAAACTAGCTTCTGTCTGCGATTTCATCTGCGTGCTTCTTGTTTTAACATAAAATATATCCCAGGACACTCGGCAATACTGTAGCTTCCTTTAAAATACCCTCTATACACAAACTCATAAATATTGTGCTAAATAGTTTTTTTTTTGTTACTTGAAGAGGTCGCAGAAGGCGATAAGGCCGCCCATTGTACAAGGTTTTCGGTCCACCTTGTGGGAGGCCTTCCAACGCTACGTCTTCCGGTGCGCGGTCGCCACTCCAGAACCTTTCGGCCCCATCGGCCATCTGTTCTGCGAGCAATGTGCTCTGCCCACTGCCACTTTATAAAGTATATATACTTAAATAAACCATAGTCCAGTCAATTTTCAGTTAGTAGAACTATCTGCCTTCAGTCATTAAGTTGATAATTGATATGAAATAGAACAATAGACAATAGCATGAATTGAAATAAAGATCGAACCTTCAATAATAAAATTGTGCAGCCAATTTTTCAAACGAAAACTCGCAAACAGGAATAGCTTACCTACGTAAATAGGCTGGGCAAACTGTTTAATAATTCAAACGTCTCCCAATCACTTTCTACTGGTTTCTCGAACAAAAACTATCGGAAAATAATAATTGATGTCGATAATTTCGTTCGAGAAACTAGCTCTTTTAAGGGTTGTACCCAAAGGGTAAAAACGGGACCCTATTACTAAGATTCCATTGTCCGTCTGTCTGTCCTTCTGTCTGTCTGTCACCAGGCTGTATCTCATGAACCGTGATAGCTAGACAGTTGAAATTTTCACAGGTGATGTATTTCTGTTCCCGCTATAACAACAAATACTAAAAATAATAAAATAAATAAATAAGGGGGGCTCCCATACAACAAACGTGATTTTTTTGCCGTTATTTGTATGTAGTGTTCACTCGCACACGAAGGGTTCCGTAACACCGTACAATATAGTACGGTGAAACGGAACCCTTCGTGTGCGAGTCCGATTCGTCCGGACTGCCCTTGGCCGGTTTTTTTTTCTTTTAGCCTATACTGTCCCACTGCTGGGCAAAGGTCTCCAGCATATTCTTCCACCTGTCCTTGCGCTGTGCCTTCTCCGTCTAATCGGTTAGAAACGAGCCCTAATTTAAACTCAAACTAGCCCTTATTATCTTAAAATCATATAACCAAGTTCAAATCGTAGAAAACTTTCATCATCTGTCTAGCTTTATCCCAACTGAGAGCAGTGGTAGCCCCGTGGTGCGAGCAGTGGTGGCCCAGTGGTAACGACCGCGACTTACGACATATAGGTCGTAGGTTTGAACCCTGACAGACTCTTTACTTTGTGTAAATTATTTCATCACCACTGCTCTCAAAACGGTGAAGGAAAACATCGTGAGGAAACCGGCATGTCCTAGAACCAAAAATTCGAAGACATGTGACATCTACCAACCCGCACTGGGCCCGCATGGTGGATTACGGCAAACTCCCTCTCACAGGGAGGAGGCCTGTGTCCCAGCAGTGGGAACATTATAGGCTGATTATGTTATCCCAACTATTTTTGGAGTAAAATTCTAGTTTTACCGGATGCAACTGTATACCAGTATTTTACGTGGGAGGACTGCCAATCTGACCTCCACCTCGTGTAACTGGGTAAAAAAATACTCCTTGGTAAGACTGGTTGACTCGTACCGATTGTTAAAGATCATGGGAATGACAGCCGGATCTAATGTCTTAACGCGCTTTCCGAGGAACGGAGATTTCGGTAGGTATGTAAAGATCCATCCATCCATCCACGAACCAACCGCGGCAAGCTTAACTTAACCTGATCGATCGACCAATGCGACTGTTACAACTAAGCCACGAGCCCCTCCAAAAATTATCGCATAATTGATGTCAAAAACTTTCGTTTGAGAAACTCGCCCTTAGTATCTTAAAAGCATACAAATAGCAGAAAACTTTGTGTCAAGACAATAATCTAAAATCTAAAAGAAAAAGTACTACTAACAGTAAAAGCAAGTACCTACATTAGTACAGTCACAAAAAACATTCCTTCGCGGCATCCATTGCACAGACTAACGTAATTTACTCTAGTCTGCTAACATCGAAGTTTTTTACGCGATTGTCCAAACAAATTACCATAGATTTCCATGGATTAAGCACCAGAATCGGTAACTTGCAGCGCTTTTTCGCTTTATCGCGTTAGACGCTTGAATGCTCTACGAATAAGCTAGAGCTGGATGCAGCTTTTTGCTTGTTTATTTAACACAGTGTAGAAAAAGGTTGTTAGGTAGAGTAGTCGACTGGATAATTTGATTTAGGTCTGGAAAGGAATGAAGCAGTAATTTGGTGATTATGGTAACACTTTGCTCGTTTATTTTGTTCTTTACAGGTTTTGAGAAAATCTAAATATTTTATTTCACCTACATGGGCATTTATGAAACGTCAGAAGCTAGGTGCACGGTTTCAATTGGTCGTTTCCTATGGAGAAGAGCCGGCAAGAAAATCCATGGTTAATCTTTTAAAAATAATTGCCTTTTACAATGTTTTCAAATTATAGTGTTAGAAAGAAAATAAAGAAAGCACAAGCACAAGCTCGATGCTAAGTCATGCTTATTAAAGCTTAATTTTAAGAAGAATACTATAATTTGTAAGAAAATTAATGCATTATAGGCTGCCTGAAAAGCCGAAACAGTTTTTTAAAGTGTGTCGTCCCACTCACCTGGCAAAGCATCAGAAGAAAGACTAAAGATGCAGAGAGATATGCTTCCTTACCCAAACCATTCGTTCCCTGCTCCCTGTTCCAAACCTGGAACCAGGTGGAGATTCATAGACGACTCCGCCTTGGAGTGTAAATGTGGTGCTGTTCCACAAACGAAGGGACACTTAATATCGTGCCCTGCGTGTCCTGTCAGCTGCACGTTACAGGAACTGATGGACGCTAGTAACGGCGCCAAACAAGTAGCCGAATTCTGGGCCGAGTCCATTTAGATTGCTATCAACACGCTAAGAAGAAAAATGAACCATTACAAAATCGCTTGTATCCTATTAGCAGCAAAGAGCAAGCACCTGACCGCTCTCTTAAAATAACCTTATAGTGCCCTTTTACGATACTCGAATTCGCGTCGAATATAATTTACTTCGAATTCTATTTGAAACCCAATAAAAATATAGAAAATTAATGCTTTTATCGACTAAACCCGCGGGTCCAGTTTGAGTGGGTCCAGTTGACCAAAGACTACTGCCTCCGTTTAGTTGTTGAATGAATATAGTCTGTTTTACTATGAAATATCACCATTTCTTTATTTAACGTAGGGGCCTGTGGCTAATTAATAACATCCGCAAGGAGCGATCGATCAGGTTAAGCTACGCTTGCCGCGGTTGGTCCGTGGATGGGTGACCATCTTTATATACCAAAACCACCACGTCCATACCACCACGTACGTACCATGTCTCGGAAAGCACGTTAAACCGTTGGTCTCGCCTGTCATTCGTAGATCTTTGACAGTCATTACGGGTCGTCAGAAGCCCGAAAGTTTGACAACCAATCTTGCCAAGGGGTTTCGTATTACCCAGTTACTTGGTTGTGGAGGTCAGATAGGCAGTCGCTTTATGTAAAATACTGGTACTGAGCTGCATCCGGTTTGACTGAAAGCCGACCCCAACATAGTTAGGAAAAGGCTAGGCAGATGATGATCACCATTTATTAAACGCTAGCCCATAAAAATCATAGAACATTCGATCTTGTATTTGCTATATCATTGGCTGAATATCGCTTCCACGTCTTAAATCAACAAGGTCTATTTATCTATGTGACAGTTAGATAGTTTCAACCTTAGCGAAGTTTCAGCTTACTGGGAATTGTTGTCTAAAGTTATAAAGAGAGGCCGACGAGAATGACGATACAAAAAATTTATCAAGTCACTCAAAAACATGACCCATCAAACAAAAGTCACGAAACCAAATATTATTTTCCAATTAACACACTGTTATGTTTTACACTGTGGTCCTTCCTTTTAAAACAATAAAGCTTATTAAATTGTCACTCTTTTTTTGAAGTTTGACCTCCATGTTACATTAACAACACCCCAGGGCAATCGAAAAAAGTAATTTTGATCGTCTCTTTTCATCAAATTCGATTTACGAAATGTTGTTTTTAATTTGGTCCGCCATTTTGGCGGTTGATTCGTAATGGCTGCGTTATTGTAAAACATATTAAGGGCGGGAATGTGAAGGGGATGTTTTCTTTGTGATTAATGGTTCAAGTGTGGTGTTGTCATTGTTTTATGTTGTGAGCTTTTTATTTTATGTGTTTTATTGCCATAGGGCATGACCGCTTTGATGACAAAATTTCGTGAATATAACATAACATTACGTATGTAATCCCCGAAGGGTGAGGCAGAGATAGACCTATATAGAACACCCAGATTTCGCCAGTTATGTTTATTTACTATCTAACAGGAGAGGTCATGGGTCGTCTTAAGGGAAATGAAAACTTGTATTGGCTTACAAAGACTGAATTCTAAAAGACGCAAAATTACCATCTCTAAAAGAAAGAGGTATTCTGAGAAATGGACAGTTTGCGTTCGGTAGAAATTTTTAGAAGTGGTCATTTTGCACCTGAATCCTCTATATTAACAAAAATGTATCTACTATCGTAAACCACGATGGTTTGTACTTATGATACCGACATTATTTCGGAATTTCTTCTCAGGGACCAATCAGCTGAAATGCCGATGTCGTCTAATTTTGAAATATTGACCAAAACAATCTAAATATATGTAAACACGTCACGTAATACTGTTGAGCGTGCCCGTCTGCTGGCTGTGGGAGAATGGGAGTCAGGTTTGTGGCTTCAGGCGCTCCCGTCATCCACCATAGGCACAATGATGGATGACTCATCGTTTCGGCTCGCTACGTGTCTCCGCTTGGGCGCACCTTGTGTTGCTCCGCATCGATGTCACTGCGGTGAAGCTGTCGACAGTCTCGGACACCATGGCCTGTCCTGCTGCAGAAGCGCAGGTCGCATAGCACGGCACGCCAGCATCAACGATATTATTCGTCGAGCCCTTGTCACCGCCGGCGTACCAGCGGTGCTAGAACCAAACGGCTTGGTACGTGATGATGGGAAGGGACCAGACGGCATGACGTTGTTGCCTTGGAAGGTGGGTAGGCCTCTGGTGTGGGACGCAACATGTGTCGATACCCTTGCGCCATCTCATGTTCCTAGCACTGCGGGCTGTGCTGGCGCCGCTGCTGCAGCTGCTGAGACCCTCAAACGGCGCAAATACTGTAACCTTGTGGGCAACTACAGCTTTGAGCCGTTTGGGGTCGAAACGCTCGGGTCATGGGGCCCGAGCGCGCGTCTCCTTTTTAAGGAAATTTCTCGCCGGCTGGTCGATACTTCACGTGACCAGAGGGCTGGGTCGTTCTTTGGCCAAAGAATTAGCATTGCCATTCAACGTGGCAATGCTGCCAGTCTTCTGGGCACGTTTCCGGATGACAGCGATGCGGATGAATACTTCGACGCCTAGGTTTTTTATTTTTATATATTTGTATTGTAAGTTAGTTAGTCATTTATTTTAGTATCTAGTGTATATAGTTAGTTGCGAAGTGATTAGAATCTAAGTAATATTAAAGTGATTAATATATAAAAGAAGAAACCGACTGACTGACTGACTGACATATCAACGGACAGCCCAAACCGCTGGGTCTAGAGATTCAGAATTTAGTACGTAGGTTCCTTATGAGGCGAGACCTGTCTCTGCCAGCAGTAGTGAGGGCTATGCTGGCAGAGACAGAAAATTGGACGGAAGTAGCCTTCTTCTGTGAGACCGTGATGGTCAAGAAGGAGACCGCCGAGCGGGATCGGGAGAGAATTGATCCTGCTCGGACAAGGAGGCGTCGGGGTAACAACCGCCTTGGCGCCTAATACGCCGAAACCCGCTTACCAAATAAGGTAGGTGGACCTTTGTGGTCGCGGGCGAACCGAGTGGGGACTCTGTCCGCCCACAAAGTGACCCCAGGGAAGACGGTGGCACAGTGGTCACGTGCTGCCGTGCATATCGAGGCTCAGGGAAGGCCCCCTTACAGTCTCCCCAGGGATGTGCCTTACAGGCGTTGCACGGGGGGGTTCCGGAATTGGTCTTTTAAGAGGAACCGGGACCGCCCCTATGTGCTGATGGTGTTCACCGGGGTGGTTTTAGTGAGGTAAAAATCCCACACTCCCCGACCTCCCTCCCCGGAGGTCGGGTGCCTTTTGAAGGTTCCCCCCGACAAAAAAAAAAAAAGGTACCTTATGAGGTCTAGGGGTGCAGTAAGAAAGGGTTTTTCGAAATTCCACCCCTAAGTGGGTGAATGGGGGGAGGGTGAAATTTTACACGGACGAAATCGCGGGCAGAAGCTAGGTACGTATAAAAGTACCTTCTTTCAGCGAAATAAACAAGTCATTTCCTTTAATTATTTCATCATTTCAATACTCCTTTATGCTAGGCATCCGACCATTCCACATGCAACCACAAAAATCTTCCATCCAAACCAAAGGGTCAAGGGATCCTAAAGACGTTCAACCACGACATTCCCAGTATCAATTTGAGCGTAACTTTGATCACTCCGTGTCAAGTCGAGCGTTAGTTTGTCGCTAAACTTAGTATATTGCATACCATGAGGTTTAGTCAAAATTGACTAAGTTTAGATGTATGGTGGATTTTGGCACAAGGTTTTGATGTTTTCATTTTGAATTTCGATACGACCCCAGTTTAATTGTGATTCATGCAATAGACCAATGCAAAGGATTTTGGAAAAAATATGCTGAGGCTTATGATTTTCTGTTTCGACGATGACAATTACAAACAAAGACAAACAACTTTTTATGGTTTTTCAAGGCTTTCTACGCTTTGGGTGGCGGGTTCGATTGCGGATCTAATTAACTATAATGCCGGGCCATAAATATGTCACGTGAAGTTTCGGATATATAGAACTCTTAGGCGCGTTGCCCACACGACCTAGAGTCGAGGCGGCGACGAAGCGCGGGCGCACGTTTTGTATAGGAATAAGTTTAGGTATGTCGCCTATACATACATACCTATATTTATTCCTATAGAAAACGTGCGACCGCGCCTCGTCGCCGCCTCGAATCTAGCTCGTGTAGGCGACGCGCCTTAGAAAGAAAGGAACCGGCCAAGTGCGAGTCGGACTCGCACATAAGGGTTCCGTTTGTGTACGTCTTGTTGCACTTAAAAAATTAATGGAGTCACCATTAATTTTTTAAGTGCGACAAGACGTACATTTTAAACATCTATGCAACAGAATCCCTATCAGAATACCAGCGCTACGACATTTATTTTTTAAATATCGCAGCATCATGCTGAAATAGGAGCCTTTTGGCCTCGTATAGGAGTTTCTGTCTCATTTTTCTTTTTGTTACTTTTTTATATAAATTGGTTTTTTATTTTTTACTGTGTTTAGTTTAGTTTGTGATCTTCCTGTACGAGTCGCAGTAAATAATACTTTATCTTTCTTTCTTTCTTTCAACAAGATGTAAGCATGTTCAGAAAAATATGGATGTCATGAGATCAATTTTGAACGTTAATATCTCTGAAAGGATCTGATGACCATTCATCACATTGGCCATTTCGTCGCTATCCCTAATAGGTCACATTCACTAATACGTCATCTTGTGCATCAAGTGACGCTTTACGGGGTTTGGTTTGGTCTTATAAAATTTTCTGTTTGCATTGATGTCAGCTATCGATTTATATAGGTTTCATGCGTGGCCGGTGGGTTCCGTTTAGTGCAAACGGAAACGATACTTTGAGTACGGAACCCTAAAAAAGTTTTTATTGTGTGTTGAATCATTAAGTTCCCTTCAAAATGGTTGAGCTGAATGGTGCTGATCCATAAGTCATGTTCGTGAACGGGCGCCGTCAGTAGGGACTGGTAATCTCTTAGCCGCTACTGCTTATTTTAATTTGTATTCATTTCTGAATTGTTTTTTTTTTTTATTTTATCTTTTTTAGTACGACGCTTTTAACGTGCACGTCTTTCTTCATCGTTTTCACATGTATAATTTTAACATGAATCAACCAATATTTTGTAACAATTTTATGATATAAAAGTGTCCGTGGAGTTTCTTGCCCGTTCTTCTCCATAGGTACCTACGCTTTGGATTGGGCAACTAGCTTCATATTTCTGACTGACCAACCCCTTGACAATTCAAAAGTGCATGTAATTGGTTTATTTGAAATAAATGCAAACCATTAGTTTGATTGTGACTTGCACAGGAAGATCACAAACTAAACTAAAAACAATAAAAAATAAAACATATATAAAATAGAAATAAGGTACTGTAGCGGTATCTACAACGCCACATGCGAACAACGCGTCATACTGACGTCACGCAAATCCTGCATCTCGCAAGCAGAGTTTACCGCGCAACTAGCATATATACAACAGCTCGACATGAATCATCGGGCAGTTGCCCGCCAGACACAACACCCGTCTTGTCGGAGGATCCTCCCTTTTCTATAGAGTATGAGTGAAATTTACACCCTGTTCCTCATACCTCTATAGTACAAAGTCCTAAATCAGGCCAAAAGCCTTACCAGACCTATGACAGCTCCTTTTTAATGCTCGGTGTGCATAAAGCTCTCGATACTATACTATCGTATGCAGCGCAACTGCAATATCACCTTTAACGACACCATAAACATTTAACACTATGTACTAAGTGTATATTATCCTTCACCGTGCAATACAAAATGGCCACCCACTCAAGTTTTCATGTGACACTTTAACCCTTTACAGCTTACAGCTCACTTTATAGGTTCTAAGGATGCACCTATAAACAGCGACTTTAAAAGTCCACGAAGTCGTATGTTGTCGCTACTTCGACTTTTGAAGGCAGCACGTTCGTTTGGAACATGTTATTGCTTAACGGACCGCGTTTATTGGACACGTTCCGTGTAGTATATTTCTAGACCAGTTTGAAGGTTCCAAAATGTACGGAGTAAAGTTTTGTGCCTGTCAAATAAAGGTTTTGTAATATACCCACCAACGGCCGCCATGGCCCACGCACAATGGTACACTTGAAGGACTAAGTGCGGTAACCAAACCCTATATGCAAGGTTTTGTAGTAGGTACCTAATATCATGTTTGCACAGACAAAATCATCATCTGCTGTCGCTGAAAACCAGCACTGGGGCTCTGTCCTGCATAGGGTCGCAGCATAATGCTGAGCGATAGCCGTTTTGCGTGGATGTGACGCATGTTTCCCCCTACCTTTTTATTTGATTTTTTGTGTTTATGTTCTTTTTTGCGTCATTTTCACCGCAAATAAACGTATTTTCTTTCTTTCTTTATCTGCTTAGCCTTTTCCCGACTACGTTGGGGTCGGCTTCCAGTTTAACCAGATGCAGTTGAATATCAGTATTTTACATGGAGCGACTGCCTACCTGACCTCCACAATCTAATAACTGGGTAGCATGGTACTCCTTGGTAACACTGGTTATCAAACATCTGGGTTTGTGACTAACCTAACCACTGTCAAAGATCTTCGAATGACAGCCGGGACCAATGGCTTAATGTGCTTTCCGAGGCACGGAGGGTCTCCAAATGTCATGTTGTCGTTGTCGTGGATGGTCACCCATCTACGTACCGGCCGCGGCAAGCGTAGCTTAACCTTCAATCGACCCGTGCGGCTGTTATTACTTGGCCACAAGCCCCTCATTTTAATGGTGTAGCATAGTCAGCCTATAATATCCAACTGCTGGGACACAAGCCTCTCTTCGGGGTTGGGCTATAATCTACCAGCCCAGTGCGGGTTGGTAGATGTCACATGTCTTCGATTTTTGAAGTGAAAACTTTTTTGGGTGCGTTGAACATTTTTTGAGATGGGAAAAAACCATTGAATTCGCGCCACTGTTACCGTAACCGACACCGCTTCGGATGTGTTCGGCTGTCCTCGGGATGTCCTCGGTTTTAATGTATATCCGATATGTCAGTGATTGATGGCAAAGTATTCTGTTTGTGTTTTGTTTTCACTTCTGTCGGCACTCCCAGAGTGCCATTTTTTTTGAAGTGAAAACTTCTTTAGCGGCGTTGAACACTTTTTGTAATGGGTAAAAAATGTTAAATTCGCGTCAGGGCATCGCGTCAGGACACGTGACCGTCAGGAGAGATTTCCTCCCCCCCCTCTCTTTCTACAGCGGCGCCAACCGAAGTGAACCAAGTTTAGTGACACACGACAATGGATGGATGGATGGATGGATGGATGGAGTGGAAGTGGAAGTGGAAGCGGAAGTGGAAGTGGAAGTGGAAGTGGAAGTGGAAGTCGAAGTCGAAGTCGGAGTCGAAGTCGGGGTCGAAGTCGAAGTCGAAGTCAAAAGTCAATGTCAAAGTCAAAGTCGAAGTCGAAGTCGAAGTCAAAGTCAAAGTCGAAGTCGAAGTCAAAGTCAAAGTAATAATTGATTTATTTCAACGTTAATATTCAAGTTTTCACTTCTGCCGGCACTCCCGGAGTGCAACCCGTCTTTTTTTTTTTTTGGTTCTAGGCACGAGCCCCTTCCTTTGTTTAATTACCTATACAGGGTGTTACAGAAAGGGTATATCAATACAAACAGGTTGAAGAGTGTATCTGGTCTAGAATCTCTGTACAAAATTTCAGCTCAAAAGCAGTAACTTTGAAAATGCTTAATATTTTTTTATTTCGATAGTTTATTAAATTGAAATCATAAAAAACCTGTCACCGCACTACGAGGGTCATTATCTGTTATCTGTAGTATGTCTGTGCGCCTAGTACACGCACATCACGCCGCCGCGCGCCAGTGCAGCGCCATGATGTCGAAATAAAAACATATTAAGCATTTTCAAAGTTAATGCTTTTGAGCTGAAATTTTGTATAAACACAACAAAATACATGCATGATTCTCTCACGCTAATAATATCTATGTATACAGGTCGAGTCTTATTACATGACTTCTGTATATCTATATGAGTGTGCTAATAAGATGGAATTTATACGTCTGCGAAGTTTTATTAAAATAAGTCAACGACGGAATTGACCCGGTGTCCGCGATGCAGCTTAGGGGTGCTACGCAGAAGTTTTTATTAACATTTGCGCCAAAACTTGTTATTAGTTGTATTCTTGTAGTAAAACGTTACACCATACTGTTGTTGTGTTATGTGATAAATTAAACTGTTTCGTGGCATATAAATCATCGTTTTTCACTGGTATCAACACCCACGCCTTTACACATTTTAATACTTTTTCCTTGTAGTTTTTTAATGTTTCTCGTGAGTAAACCGAAATCAGAACCTATTAATCAAATAAGGCTGAGAATCTGCGCTTTCAGAACATAATTAAATTTACCACGACCTAACACGAGAGAAAAACATTCTTGTTTTTTTTTTTGACAATGTACTAAACTCTCGATCCCCTACTAGTTGGTCTTCTGTTTTAAACTTTGTATTATCCACTATAAGCTTTCTCATCCCGGTCTGATCCAGTTTTTCTTTTGTGTTTATTCCTGAAGGATCGTCAGCAAGAAAAATAAGTACAGGGCTTCTCTAAATGTCACTTTGAAATTCGAACGGTGTCTCGTACTGAATCCGCGATCATTTACTTTGAAAACAAATGAATTTCGCTTTCAGATTCTGTCCGGTCAGTTGAGTTAGGGCAAATAAAATGTACAAAGTAACGCTACAGATCAAAAGAGCATTCCTTTTCTGTATACCTAGTATTTTTGTCTCACAAAACGACACGCGCTTTACTTGTGGTTATCAAGAATACAAACACACTGTGAATGTGTGCGTGAAGACATAGCACATAACACACACACACACTTCCGACTTCGTCATTATCTCCGGTACTGAGAGCTCCTGCGCTTACACATCCACAGCGCGTTTGTACACTTGTTGACCACAAGTAAAGCGCGCGTAGCTTCGTGAGATGAAAAATACTATATGAGAAGTTACTTCAGAGGAAATGCGATCAGCTGATTATGCATGTAATGTAGTATTTGTATAAGTACTAGAACCCTCAAAAAATGCTCATAATTGCCGCTGTCAACAGAGGCCTAGTGTACAAATTTGACAACTATTAATGAAAAAAAAAAAACAAGGACACAGTATATATCCTTCTTATTTTGTTTATGAAATATCTTTTAAATTGGTCCAATATTTGAGGAGAAAATAGGCGAGAGCCAAACCTCGAATTATAACTTTTTGCTTAGGCTTTTTCAAAAAGTCTCTCCGACCGCATTTCCTCTTAATACTGTACTGTGAAACACCTACAGGCTATTATAAAATTTTCCCCCATAAGGTATTTTTTATTACTACCAATTTTTTTAAATAAAATAAGTTATCGCCAGCCCTACAGCAACAGAAGTAAATTGGCTGTCCGCGGAGCAATAGATTGCTTTAATTTTACTTAGTCTGGTAAACATCTCGGCGTCAGGTTGTGTACCGGGCAGAGTAAGACGGGCTGTCCTTGCCATAATTCTTTCCAGCTGTTACAGAGGCTCAGTGTAACTGTTTTAAGAAAAGTGGTTGGGTGATATAATTTTAAACGTACATACAATGTTTGTTTTTCTTTTTCTTTTGTTTATTTTGAAATGAAACTAGCTGCTTTATGTATCTTTTGGCGCTCAAATGACGTTGATAGGGGGGCGCTGTTGGTAAACTTTTGTTAAATGTCACTTGAAATTATACAGATGCCGCTAAAATTTCATGTAACGACACGTGCGAACAACGCGTCATACTGACGTCGCGCAAAATACTGCCTCTCGCAAGCAGAGTTTACCGCGTAAATAACATAGATACAACAGCCCGACATGACTTATAGAGCAGTTGCCTGCCAGACAGAACACCCGTCTGGTCGGAAGATCCTCCCTTTTCTATAGAGGATGAGTGACCTTTACACCCTGTTCCTCATTCCCCTATAAAGGTACGTTTTTTTAAACTGCAAGATGTTTGATTATTTTTTCTTTCTGTTATTGCACCTACTGTGTATTATCTCTGCATCACCCTAAGGTAAACTGGTAGAAAATGCCCAAGGCATTAAGTCCGCCTTTGTACAGTTTTTACTTGTGCATAAAGTTTTAATAAATAAATAAATATATAAGATGTTACTAAGGATATATAATTTTTCATTTAAATTAGGTAAGTATATTGGTAAGAACACCATTTCTCAATTTACATGATTACGGGCGGTCTCATAAATAGTGATTTAGCAACATTAAAAACTCATTAGTACAGTTACGTACGTAGGTATTCAAGATAATTTAGGAGACGTGACGTAACACATTTATTCGTTTTTTAACGTGGGTGCTTAAATTATGGTAGTAGCAGGTTTCCAATAGGGTTGTTAATGTACAATATTTTTATTCAGTTTATATTTTTGCTAAAATAATATTGCTAACGGTCCCGCCTTACGTGTCGTGGGTTTGAACCCAGGCAGGCACTTTACTTTGTGTAATTTATTTCATCGCCACTGCTCTCAAAATGATGAAGGAAATGTCGTTAGGAAACCGGCATGTCCCAAACCGAAAGTTCAAAGACAACTGACATCCACCAACCCGCAATGGGCCCGCGTCACCACGCGAGCCCAGTGTGGGTTGGTGGATGACCGATTATGGCCCACTTCCCCTCACAGAAAGGAGGGCTGTGTCGCAGCTGTGGGAACATTATAGGCTGATTGAACTTATGCATAAGCTTACTTTAGAACACCAAATTCGCAGACTTACATTTCAGTTGCCCTTGGTAGCGGACACTTTTAAGAGTGAAAGTAATGGGATCGTTATATATGCTGATTGTGCTAAAATAATATTGCTGGCCGTAAAAGCTAAAAAAAGTTAAGTTTTAGTCCTGTCACTTAACATTTTCTTTCCAAAGACAAGAATATGACACTGACTGTATAAACCTCTAATACTACTCGTAAATAAATAAACTATTAAAATAAAAATATAATATCCTAACCTGACTGAAACTAAAATATGGCGTCGAAAAATCCCTCCGCATCGCTGATCGACTGGTAATGTACCCAAGAGACTGGCGGCATTGAAACGTTATGATGACAATACTTAGCCTCTAGCCAAGGTAAAAGCCTGATCTTGGGTCACAGAAGGTATCAACCAGCCGTTTGGAGATATTTTAACAAGCCATGAGCACTCGAACCCTACGGCCCGAGACTTTTCAACCAAAGACCAATTAACGAAATTGGCACAAACAAGATTATTAGTACATCAATCACAAAAAGCTCCGCTAGTACAGACGCCAGCACATCAACCTACTACAATCTGTCAAATTTCTTTAATAGATGTTCAACTTTATCACCAAACCATAAGGTTCAAAGTTGATTTGGAAAATCTGACAGTTTCGGGTAGGTTGATGTGCTGGCGTCTGTACATTCAACCAAGTAATGTCACTTCCAATCACCGCTCGATTCGGCCGCCATTGAACGAGTGAATGAATGATGTCGTTCGTCGTTCAGTCGCCCCGATCCATGTTCTCAGAACAATTCAAGGCGCATAATGGAGCGTTCCATATTTGATTAGTGAACGATATTGAATGAGGAATGAGTTCAAGCGTTCAGATTTCATTGTTGCGTGAGGGAATTTTAAAATCGTTATGGGTTATTGGAAGTTTTATTGAACGTATTTTTTATTTGAGAAAAGCGTGGAAGGATTTATGATAGTTGACGAACCGGGCAAAATTAATCTGCCCAGCCTTTTAAAGTAAAGTAAAATCGTTTATTTCAACATTCAAAATTTCAATAATTATAGAGGATCCGATGATCCGAATCTTGGCACACCTGTATCTTGGGCACCATTAAATAGTTACAGCATTTTGGTATTTTTTAAATAAAGTAAAAATTTAAATTAGCTACAGTTAAGCTAGTTAAAAAAAAGTTTTCCAACAATGTTGGGCTCTAGTCTAACCGGATGCGGATAGATCGAAAATCAAAATTACAATTTCGGTTCATAATTTCTATTTTATTATTCATAAAATAATAATTTATGTACATTTATATGAAAAAAATAACAAAATTAAAACCTAACTTAACTAAAACTATACACTAACTAAAATATAGCGTCGAAAAATTCATCCGCATCGCTGTCGACTGGTAATGTACCCAAGAGACTGACGGCCACGTTGTATGGCAATGCTTAGCCTCTGGCCAAGGTAAATGCCAGCCCTTGAGTCTCGGGAAATGTCAACCAGCCGTGACCCGTTCTATTATTTAGGATTGCCTCATGAGCTCCTGGCTCGATCCCCAAGTCAGGCAAATAGTAATTAGAATTTTTCATCAATGTCTATTCCTTGATATGCAATGGTCGCTGTAGCACCATGAAAATGAGGCTACAGGAGCTAGTGCGAATCTTGGGGTTCATTCGATTAATTGAGTCTGGTTTAACCACGCTGGGATCGGTGCAATTCATTCATTCATTCAATTATTTTTCAGCAGCAGTCAAGAGTCTGGCTTTGTGCCCCTTTGATGGCAATAGGCTCGCCCCCTATTACATGGGACTTAAACATAACTGGTGAAATGTGGATGTACAGACGCCAGCTGCACACCAAGCTACTACAATCTGTCAAATGTTTGATTTTAAACTCTATCGCTAAAGCATAAGGTTCAAACTTGATTGGGAAAATTTGACTGCTTTGGGTAGCTTGATAATGCGCGTGACCTTGGGTCGCCTCAAGAGAACTCGTCTTGTTGGCGTTCCCTCTCCCGTGTCACCGCCTTGGCAAGCCCGGCTGTCAATCTGTGCGCGCCGGCTTGACACACCGTCACATGCTGGCTACGGAGGCTCATGCTCGCGTCGCTCAACTTGTCACTTGAGTTGATAGTGTTAGCCAGTAACTGGGTTGTAGAGGTCAGATAGGCAGTCGTTCCATGTAAAGTACTGGTATACAGCTATATTTTTTTATTTATTATTAAAACTTTATGCACAAGTAAAAACTGTACAAAGGCGGACTTAATGCCTTGGGCATTTTCTACCAGTCTACCTTAGGTGATGCAGAGACAATACACAGTAGGTGCAATAACGGAAAAAAGATAAGAAAATATTTATAACTAAGATATAAGAATAAACACATACTCGTATACAACAATATATACATAAATAATCCGTTCCATTCAAAATGTATGAGAATATATACAGGGTGCCCCTGGAAGTATGGATGGACGTGGGCAAGGTCATTTCCAAACGCTTTAGCAAAAAAAAAAAACTAAAAAAAATACAAAAAAAAGAGAAGAAAGATCGAATTCGTGAAAACTATCAGGGCTACTAATTTTTTTTTTTTTAGATAGCCCTGATAGTATTTTTTTATGATTAATTTCTTTGAACTCTAAGCGAAGTGATTGATAAAAAAATTAAAATCGGTCATAACTTTTGAACCGTAAAAAAATTCACTGACATTCTCAGGGTTAGAAAGTTTGGAAATGACCTTGCCCACGCCCCTATTCGATTTGATCCATACTTCCAGGGACACCCTGTATATATAAAAGTTATGAGACATAAATAAGAAACCCTACAACAACTTAATTCTGAGACGAATCTGCCAACTTCTTGTGTAGGTATGTGTTCTCGAGCTTTCACTTTAAATGTGAACCTATAATCGGTCAGATTAAAAGCCGACTCCAACATAAGTGGGAAAAGGCTAGGCAGATGATGTTCAGATTAGAGAATATAAATTACAGGAATATGAGGTGGATGTTTACAGGCTGATAATTGTCAGATTTAAACACACAACCCTTTCATAACCCGCCTCACCCCTTTTCCCTGTCATCACTTCCAAGTACCGACTTACCCTTTTTCAAAACCGGTAGGTACGGACAACAAAAAATTTTTTTTACATAAAAAAAACAATTACTTAAAAAAAAACACTGTAAAGTGATAAATAACTTTAATTTCGGAAGTCGGTGTCGTTGGTTCCGCATTTTCGTTTTTTGACACCGACTCCCGAAATTAAAGTTATTTATCACTTTGTGTTTTTCTTTTTAAGTCGGTTGTTTTTTGTAAAAAAAAATTTATTTTTCACTTTTTAGATGTACCTACCCCACATAAATTCAATTAACACTAGTGCATTGAAGAATTAAAGACACCGACTGGAAGAATCATCAAAATTTGCATAGAAATGATGGAGATGCAGTACATTTATGCATATAACTTCGTACATAAGAATAATTACCGAATGTATTATATACTAAAACCTTCCTGAAATGTATGTAGATCACATTGATGAAAGAATTATCAAAATTGTTTCATTAGTTTTTGAGAAAATTGCAGATATGCAAACATACATACATACATACTGGTCGAATACAGAACCTTCTTTTTTGAAGTCGGTTATAAAAGTACCACTCTGCCCTCGGCGTTCAAGGGTTAAATGCCGGAGATCAAAGTAATTAACCCTTATCACTTTATAATTAAAAGTGTCATTTTATCACTTAACGCACTTTTGGTACCAGTCCGCGAAATAGAAAGGTACTCAAGCAATTATAAAAGGTTTGGACTCGCCTGATTTCGTTAGCACTTGTTAATTCATTTATCCATACTTCCATACTAATACCATACTATATATCACAATAATATTATAAAGGCGAAAGTTTGTGAGTGTGTGTGTGTGTGTGTTTATATGTTTGTTACTTCTTCACGCTCAAACGGCTGGACCAATTTTGATGAATTTGAAATTTGGAAAAGGACATAGGATAGTTTTTATCCCAATATTCCCACGGGATCGAGACTTATGCGGGTAAAACCGCGGGGCGCAGCTAGTAATATTATAAATTCAAAAGTAACACTGTCTGTCTGTATGTTACGTTTTCACGCCTAAACCACTGAACGGATTTAGATGAAATTTGGCAGAGAGATAGATTGCATCCCAGAAAAAGACATAGGATAGTCTTTATCCCAGAAATCATCCTATAAGGGGGTGAAAAAGGGGGTGGAAGTTTGTATGGGGAATCAATAACCGCTGAACCGATTTAGATGAAATTTGGTATGGAGATAGTTTGAGTTGTGGGAAAGGATATAGTTTTTATCCCCGAAATTATCCCTTAAGGGTGTAAAAAGGGGGGTGGAGATTTGTAAAAGGAATCAATAAAAAAGGACTATAATACTTTTATCGCGGATGAAACCGCGGGGCACAGCTAGTGACATTATAAGCTTTTAAATAATTACAGTGCTAACGAGTGAAATATATTTGAGTTGTTAGACGGTATGACTTTGTTGACTTGGAAGGTGGGTAGGCCTCTGTTGTGTGTTACCCTTGCGCCATCTCATGTTCCTAGCACAGCGGGCTGTGCTGGCGCCACTGCTGCGGCTGCTGAGACCCTCAAGCGGCGCAAATACTGTAACCTTATGGGTAACTACAGCTTTGAGCCGTTTGGGGTCGAAACGCTGAATGAGCGAGTCTTTTTTACCCGACTGCGCGACGCAATACCAAATGGGTCCCGCCTGCTTCCAACTTTTATTTAATTTAAAATGGGTTTGTTTTTAGCTTTTCAGTTTTTTTAACTGAAGTT
The DNA here is from genome assembly GCA_945859645.1 of Amphipoea oculea. Lineage (NCBI taxonomy): Eukaryota > Metazoa > Arthropoda > Insecta > Lepidoptera > Noctuidae > Amphipoea > Amphipoea oculea. The sequence goes on along the minus strand of OX243886.1, from coordinate 11,170,491 downwards.
TTTTACCGCAGTCGGGCTTTTTTAAAGACATTTCTCGCCGGCTGATCGACTCTTCACGCCGGCGACGACCGCTGGGTCGTTCTTTGGCCAAAGAATTAGCATTGCCATTCGACGTGTATAATATTTGTATGGAAATACTTATATATTATAGCTCTGTGTGCAGTGTGCGGTCACATAAAGATAGTGTTGAAAATATTTTATATACTACGTATGAAATAGGGTTAAGTACCTTTGTGTCCGGGTTTTTGCTGACATGACACAGTAAAGTTTCAACTTATTATGTATGTCACGGGCGCCTTACAATGACGCGTCATATCTGTATGACGTAAAAACAATTGCAATCGTAAAAGTCAAAGGTCACCACATAATACTTATAGGGTGGAACAACTACCAGTCCAGTAATAAAGATAAATAAATTCGTTGCTGGCTGAAAAAAGTCTGCCCATTATTCTGGAGCGAAGGTGTGTTTACCTAGAAAATTGGATTTATTTCCGTTGGATCCCGTTTTTGAATCCCATTTCAATATTTTTGGCGTTGGATCCCGCAAAACATTATTATGTATTTCCGTTGAATCCCTAATTTTAAAAATGCAAGATAATTACGTTTTATTGTCGTTGAATCCCGAAAGCTTAAAAAAATCTGAATGCGGGTACTTTCAACAGCAAAATTGTTTATAATAAAATGAGGGGTTCACTAATATTTCACCAAAACTCCATTGACAAATTTTTAGTATACAACCAACGTTTTGTATACTATTTATTTCACAAACAACTCATTTTCTATGCAATCTAGTCGTTTTTGGCACTCGCCGGCCGCTGCCGCGGCACCGCTCGCTTCGCTCGCTCGGCTCGTGCGTAGGGGTCACGATTTTAACCTAACCTAACCTAATATTGTTTTTTTTTTTTAATAATTAACCTAATCTAACTAGTCAGGTTCTGGATAGCCCACTAAAAATAATCTCTTTTTTTCTATTAGTGCAAGTCGATGAAAGAATGAGTTTACCATTTTTAGGGAATTGCGTAATGATAAGTCAATATGTAAAACGTTTTTATTCCAAACGTTGTTTTGCGATAAAGGTAAATAACTTTTCTTCTGAAATGTACACATGTTGTTGTAACTTGGGATTCAACGGAAATAGCAAACGGGATCCATCGTTAATACCTAAAAAATGGGATTCAAAAGTGGGATCCAACGAAAATAAACGGAAAATTGCACCTGCATTTTTGCCAGTTGTGTTAAAAAACCAGTTGTGTCTGTCGAAGGACCGATGGCCGGTGGAGCAGACGAGTCCTGGAGTGGAGACCGCGTACCGGCAAGCGTAATGTGGGACGCCCCCCAGCTAGATGGACGGACGACCTAAAGAAGGTGGCTGGGGTAGACTGGATGCGGAAGGCGGAGGACAGGTCTGGGAGACGCCTATGTCCAGCTGCGATAGACTGCGATAGGCTGAGTTGTTGGTGTTTTGATCTAGTTTTTTAAAATATGATTGACGTGTAAAAGTGTTTGTGCAAACCTACTTACAAAATGAAATCATTTATCATTAAATATTTGCGCGACTGATAAGTCGAATATAGTGAGACTAAAATTATTTTACCATGTTATATTGTAAGTACCTGTATTCTGGCAAATAAATACAATTTCAATTATATTTATGATGATGGATTGTCACCCATCCACGAACCGAACAACGGTTTTAGCCACGAAAGAAACAACGCTTGTCGACCGCTTGGATCTAGAATCATATACTAAATCTGTGGCAAAATTTTCAGTCACGAAGTCCCTTCCACCGAATATATGATAATCCCTGTGACTAGGTACTCACTGCTTTTCTCGTCTCTACTGTAATAACATATTCCAAAACACACAACTATGCGTAGAAACTAAAGCAATAACGCTGTATACTCGCTAACCGCTAATCTTCACCACTAAGTTCTGAGGTTAACATTAAGTTACTACGTTTAACTTAATATGGACCCTTTATTTGATGTTCGAAGTAAGCGGTGGAAGCGTAGCGAAATTTCGAGATTAATATAATTTCGTGTAGTAGCAGAGTTTAACGGGGACTTTGTGGGAAATAACATAGTTATTTTTTAGTTGGTAAGTTATTAGCATTATGAGGGAAGAAGCAGACAAAAGCAAGCAAGTACACATTGTATATTTACGCAAAAAATATGTTCGTCCCCCAAAGTAAAACAGGGACATTGCTATAGCCCAAAACTGCCAACGGAGTACCTACACCAACAATATAGCCGTCAAATTCAGCCTTATTATATTGAACCCATGTTCAATTATAAGTGGCTCTCAATATAGAGGGTAGGCAAAGGAAAACTAGATCCGTATCGGTTATGGAGTGTTCAGGCTCTCCCCCATAGACGCGCTATTATCGGTCGGTAATATCGGATGTGTTATTGCGATAATGCATCCCGATTCCTTGGCACACAACTGCGTTTTTATCGTCCGATATTTCCAACGTGTGCGTGTAACTTACACTACAGCGCCCCCCGCCCGCACTAAACATCATTTCAGCCGAAAGACGTGCACTGCTGGACATAGGGCCCCCCCAAGCACCTCCACTTCGACCGTTTTTGTGCATCTCGCATCCAACGAGTTCCTGTGGCCTTCACAAGGTCGTCGGTCCACCTTGTGGGAGGCCTTCCAACGCTACGTCTTCCGGTACGCGGTCGCCACTTCAGAACCTTTCGGTTCCTTCGGCCATCTGTTCTGCGAGCAATGTGCTCTGCCCACTGCCACTTAAGTTTGACAATTCTTCGGGCTATGTCAGTTACCTTGGTTCTCCTGCGGATCTCTTCATTTCTGATTCGATCACGCAGGGAAACTCCAAGCATAGCCCTCTCACACTACACGTTACTACGTTATTAACGCGGGTGTGTGTAAGATCGTATGTGTCCTCATACAAAATGTTCTAAGAACTTATATCGGAATATCGCAGGACGGAGGAACGCAGGCTTCCTACTTCTATTGCGTCGTTATTATCACAGTAGTGTGTAAATTCGTGGCCGTCTTAATCCAAAACATACAGAAAACAGATATCGCAATAAATCATCCGATATTATCGACCGATAATAATGCGTCTGTGGGGGAGAGCCTTTCTGCTCAGTTGGGGTTACGTTTCTGTCACGATAAGACGTGTTGAGTGTGATATATTAGCTGGAATGGACAGTTTTTTTTTTATCTAGAAATCGATTAAAGAAGAAACTTCGTACTTATTTTGGGCATTCTTTTATGAAGACGAATGGTTACCCTTACTTCAATACCATAGCTTTGTACAGTTAGTACAGCGGCATGCGACCACAGGAAGGTGCTTTCTTGTTTCATCCTTTTCAGTAGTAGGGTTTTAGTTTTTAAACTTATTTTTTATTTATTTTTTTGGGGCTTATTTCAGTAATATTTTTAAAATGTGCTAATTAAGCCCTTTCATTTGATACCTCACACGGCATGATTACGTAAAAAAATATTTTAGGTCATGACCTTATGTCCTCTAGAGGGCGCCACATTCAATTTATTGTGACGTCACATAGCCTATAACCAGCGGACGATCAAGACGCTTCCAATGATACCTTATTTGTCTAATTGTGACAAGTAGTTTAGAAGTTATGAGGGAACAGATGAACATACATACATACCGGTCAAAATCATCACCCTCCTTTTTGCTTTAAAAACAAAATTTAAGCGGTACACATCTTTCTAAATTAACAACACATTTAAGGCCATACGCACGTTCGCAACAACGCCAACGGTAGCTAATAAAAATAAAATGCCAGGAATCGCAAGCTATAAAACTCAGGCGAGGAAATTACATTGCAATTAATTCGACACATAAGAGGCTAGATTGTGCCTGACAACCGTGCGGAGAGGCCAAGGCCACATTACAGAATGACTTGTACTTACTTGAATTGTATAGGCCTTTGAAGAAATTTAAATTCTGTACAATGCGGCGTTGTTTTAGCACATTTAGTAACATAATCAGCCTATAATGTTCCCGCTGCTGGGACACAGGCCTCCGCTCTGTGAGAGGGAGTGGACTATTACGGGACCTGTGCGGGTTGGTAGGTCTTGTGGACTTTGCCATTAAATAAGACAAATATTATAACGGGTGTGAAGTTGAAAATAACTGGTTTTTCTCGTTATTTTGATAAATTTTTGAAGAAAACTTCTATAGGCGAGTTGGATTTTTTGAGATGGAGAAAAATGTTTTGAACTCGCGCCACTGTTACCGTAATCGACACCGCTTCGGATGTGTTCGGCTGTCCTCGGGATGTATTCGGTTTTAATGTATTTCCATATGTCAGTGAGTGATGGCAAAGTATTTTGTTTGTGTTTATCTTCACTTCTGTCGGCACTCCCGGAGTGCCACTGTGTTTTTTTTGTATACCAGATCATACTTGGGAACCTTCTAGTTACAGTTAAGATGATATGCCTAGAAACCCGATGACTTCCGACATAGCGTATAAAGAAATATAGATGAAACAGACATATTCCACCGACCCCAAATAAGTAATTTAAGTTAAATAAACCTTTTTTTTACAGTCCGTTCAACCGATTTTGACTTCTATACCGTAGGCATAAGGATGGCATTAAAAGCAAAGAAGTGGTTACAATACCAACTGTTTACTGCAGCTGCCATTTGTCATGCCACCAACGCAATAGAATTCAAAATCGGTTGAACGGACTGTAAAAAAGGTTTATTTAAATATCTAATCTTATTTCGAATTCAGTTAGTATATAGATCCACACACAATTTTAATTCAATTGTTAAACCCCAATTATAGTTTTCGGAGAGGTGTTTAGCCAAAACGACACAAACATTAATTAATACGCATTAAACGGACAAGACAATTTCATTAGCAATCTTAATTAGCATTCAAAATTGAGGCGTCCCAACTCTTAGGCTGCGTTGGTTTGTAAACGGTTTAACTTAAATTAAATCCCAATTTAAATTATTATTCGGCCACCAAGAACACTTGTCGAAAGTTGAAATCTCCTTAGCTGATAATTTGCGTGTTTTGGAGTTAAGCTGGATCAAAGTTTTCACACAAAACTGATAGCTACAGAAATTCGGCTCCGTACAACCAGCGAAAACGCACGCACACATAGACACGCTTTACATACAGCGAGTGTGAGCCGCACTTGTGACCGGTATTTCTTTGAGGTCTATTATGTGCATGCATCTTTTCGAGTCGACCTTTTGCAGCTATCTATTGTGTGCTCCAGCCGTCTAATGAGACTGAATATCCGATCCGCCATTTGATCACTAGACCAAATCGTAAATCAACCTAAGCGTTAATTTTGAAATGAATTATTAGTTGCGAAGCTTCATCGCAATACTCTAACGCATATCCTAATAAATAGTAATCCATACTAATATTATAAATTCGAAAGTAACTCTGTCTATCTGTCTGTCGGTCTGTCTGTCTGTCGGTCTGTCTGTCTATATGTTACCTTTTCACGCTTAAACCGCTGAACCGATTTAGATGAAATTTGGTATAGTCCTTTCCCGGGACTAAAACTATCTGTTTTAGTCCCGGGAAAGGACATAGGATACTTTTTATCTCGATATCGCGATATTCTCACGGGATCGAGACTTATGCGGGTGAAATCGCGGGGCGCAGCTAGTATTATATATAAGAGTATAACCTAATGATTAGTCTGTCACATAAAGTTTATCATCGTACACAAAAAGCTGCTCTCAAAATGGTGAACGAAAACATCGTTAAGAAACCGGCATGTCCGAGAACCAAAAATTCGAAGTCGTATGACATCTACCAACCCGCACTGTGCTCAAGTGGTAGATTGTAGCCTTTTTGAAGAGAGGAGGACTGAGTCCCAGCAGTGGGAACTTTATAGGCTGATTTTGCTACTGTCCAGACAAACAGTGAAAAGTTGCTTAATTTTGATTGCAATAAGGTCTAAATTCTGTATTACTCAAGAGGGATGAGAATGTGAGATAACAGACGATGTCCAGACGCCAGCACATCAAGCTACCCGAAACTGTCAAATTTTCCCAATCAACTTTGAACCGTATGCTTTAGCGATAAAGTTGAAAATCTATTAAAGAAATTTGACAGATTGTAGTAGCTTGATGTGCTGGCGTCTGTACGCACGGCACTTTTAGGGTCAAATCACACCGAGATGGCAGCGAAGCGGCGAGCAGTTTCAGTGTCATATAATTTTAGACTTTATCTTCATTACTATAATACATAGTATCGCATGAGAAACTTGAAAGGTCGCGCGGCCGCCCGTGGCGCCGCGAGCACTCCGACGACTCAAGTTTCTCAAGCGATACTATGTATTATAGTAATGAAGATAAAGTCTAAAATTATATGACACTGAAACTGCTCGCCGCTTCGCTGCCATCTCGGTGTGATTTGACCCTTAAGCGGTCAAGCGTCGCGGTTCGCCGATCGGCGACAAAACAATAGAAAATCAATTGTGTCTCATTAGCGGCGCTTGACAGATTAAACAAATGCCCAACGACCCTGTATGGTCGTTGCAAATGCCGGTCGCAAGTACGCTTGCACTCGCTGTACGTGAAAATATTGAAAAATATTGAAAATATTTAATAATAATAATAATATAATAATAATAATTTATTGAAGCGTGTGAAGCGTGTTTAAGTGTGCGTGCGTTTGTGCTCCTTGCATGGAGCTGACCTTCTGTACCTTTCTATTTTGTCATTCACACATAGAACATTTCGCGGCCTCAATTCAGCCAATATCTCCCGTGAGATTATTATCAGAAGGGTATTGAGTTCATGCTCTTGAAAGGCGTCTCTTTTAAGTGTATTTGTCCAATGTGCGAAGTTAAATCGTCTTGTATATTTTGTGACCTCGATCGAGGCCCTCATTTAAATTTATTTGAGATCATTATCGACAGTCTAATAACCCAATAAAATACATCTTATCTATCAATGCTGCCAGCCTTTTGGAGACTTTTCCCATTGACAGATGCGGACGAATTTCTTGATGCCCAATGAGGTCGTTCCTTTTTTATTCTTTATAATATGCTTGTACATAATATATATTTATAGGAGGGCTGATTTTCTATAGTCTGGTAACTTTTATCTGAAGAAAAAGTTGAAGTTTGACATTTTTTCCATACAAAAGCTGTCAAACCGAAACACAAATAGTTATTCCTCAGAGAAAAGTTATCTGACTTTTGGAAAATCAGCCCTTCGTATTAGATTGAATATTCTGTTCAAGATTTGTCAACGTCTATCAAACACACGGATTGACCTACCCAAAAACTTAGTCACCAGAAAAACTCATTTTTGGCAGAAGAAAAATGTAGCTACCTACAGCATTTTACTAGTCGCCGACGACAAAAAGACTGCGGACGTTTATCAAAGGATTAACATTCATGCCAGGACGTGACGGATATCGTTACAAACCTTTTTATTTTATGGCAACATTTTAAAAATGTTAATTATTTATGAGCTTAGTCATTTCCGAAAATAATTTACAAAAAATGACCGCACCTCTTTTTTGTGGTTGTCAAAAGGATGACTAAGAACCTAACCACGCATGAAAATAGCACCCCGTTGGTGTAACACACAATCCGAAGGATTTTGATAGAAGATGAAAATCTATTGCTTCATATTATGTTTGAATAATTCATCTGCTCAACAACGTTAATGACACAATGAATGTCATTGAATTGTCAAAATGTAAGAAATTGCCAATGAAAGTCATCATCATCTTCCCAGCCTTTTCCCAACTATGTTGGGGTCGGCTTCCAGTCTAACCGGATGCAGCTGAATACCAGTATTTTACATGAAGCGAGTGCCTATCTGACCTCTACAACATAGTTACTTTGCAATACGATTGTCATAATTATGTGAATTTAGTGCAGTTCCAATAATATTACATAAATACATACGTGTCGAATTGATAGCCTCCTTTTTTTTGAAGTCGGTAAAAATTGATGGCATCAATGTTCGCCTCCTGGGCCCGTTTGAATATCTACCCCTCTGGACGAGTTGAATCAAACTATTTACTGATTCGTAAACTCTGAATTAAAGCGAATAGAATTGCGTTCAACTAATTGTAATAATTGCTAATCTAGTTTAAATTGATGTCCTAATTAACTATCGATTGATGTGGGTTAGTGTTTAGAAAATATTTCATTTGATTAATACTGCTGTTAGCATAGCCGGTTGATTCCGGGGCCACACCAACGGGAAACGCCGATAATTATCGCGATGACTTCGTTAATCGTAGATGCAGCCACAATTTATCGCGATAATTATCGGCGTTTCTCGTTGGTGTGGCCCCGAGTTTACAGCTTACCTACGTGTTGGACAACGATAGTTTCTGTGTTGCTGCTAGATATTATACAGATTGAATTAGGATTCGTTGGTTATCTTTCAGAGAAAGTACTCATAGTATAATCAGCCTTAAATGTCCCCACTGCTGGGACACAGGCCTCCTCTCGGTGAGAGAGAGTGGGCTGCGATCCACGCCACATGGGCCCAGTGTGGGTTGGTATATGTCACATGTCTGTAAATGTTTGTTTCTACAACATGCCGGTTTCCTCACGATGTTTTCCTTCACCGTTTTGAGAGCAGTGGTGATGAAATAATTTACACAAGGTTTGAACCTACGACTCGTAAGTCACGGCCGTTACCACTGGGCCACTACTGCTCTCTCGTACTGTACTCATACCATTATAGGAAAAACTCTGAAATAGTGAAATAAAGTGAGTTTCTATATTTATGTCTGTTATTTATATGGTGTACATAATAAAGAGTATTCTATTCTATTCAAAAATACACGGTTTCATTTTTCATTGCACAAGTTCTGCATATTTCTACACGCGTTATTTTCGTTTTTTCCGTTTTTACAAGCTTTTATTTAACTTGCACTGTTCATATATATGTAAGTTGTTCGTCATTTGCAAACAATTTTTCGAACATTTGTTGGTATTCGATTAAGCTGAAATTTTTTTATTCTCACTTTAGAGGGAAAGAGAAAATATATGGATATTAAAGTTGGCCCGTATAACCTGTATTATGTGACCTAGATCAAAATTATTCGCTACCAAAACATTCATTGAGCTTATTGAATTGGCATTATGTTTGCTCCATTTTCGATATTAGAAACTTCAATCGGATTCCGAGCTTCAAAAATGTTCTCTGACTGACAGAAATACCCACGCAAAGCCTTAACTAGTAACAAATAAAAGGTACTAAGAAAATGGGCACTTTTATTGTGAGCATTCACTCAAACAATTTTTGGGAATTCCGCCCGAAAGGGGAAAAATGGGCAAGAAATAAAATGAAAGTAATTTGCAAGAATTGTAGTACAGACGCCAGCACATCAAGCTACCCGAAACTCAAATTTTCCCAATCAACTTTGAACTTTATGCTGTAGAGATAAAGTTGAAACTCTATAAAAAAAATTAACAGATAGTAGTAGCTTGATGTGGCAGCTGACGTCTGTACATTACAGATGGTCGGGTTTTTTTAACCGTTTCTAAAACAATTCGCTAAAACTAGCCTGCAAAATTATTGAATAAATGGAGCTAATAAAATTGGTAGCTTACATAAATCATAGTTGTTAAATAAAAAATGTCAAGTATTTCTGATATTATAATCCATACTCATATTATAAATTCGAAAGTACCTCTGTCTGTCTGTATGTTACCTTTTCACGCCTAAACCGCTGAACTGATTTAGATGAAATTTGGTATACAGATAGTTTGAGTCCCGGGAAAGGACATAGGATACTTTTATCCCGATATTCCTACGGGATCGAGGCTTATGCGGGTGAAAGCGCGGGGCGCAGCTAGTAATATCATCATGTAATAATATATCAATCATGTCAGTGTGAATCTTTAGTCTAAATACTCATTCACAGAATAGAATGATTTTTAAAAATTGAATAATTTAAGGAAACAGGGAAGGGGCTCGGTGCTAAGTAATAACAGCCGGATGGACCGATCGATCAGGTTAAGCTATGCCTGCCGCGGTCGGTCTGGTGGATGGGTGACCATTGTTACATAGACGAGACCCCTCCATGACTCGGAAAGCTCGTGAAGCCGTTGATCCCGGCTGTCATTCTTGGATCTTTGACAGTCGTTACGGGTCGTCAGAAGCCCGAGAGTCTGACAACCAGTCTTACCAAAGTTCCAAAACCCACGTGTGCAAAACTTGTTATACAGGTTGTTACGGAAAGGGTATATCAATACAAACGGGTTGAAGAGTGTATCTGGTCTAGAATCTCTGTAACTTTGAAAATGCTTAATATTTTTTTTATTTCGATAGTTTATTAAATTGAAATCATAACAAACGTGTCACCACACTACGAGGGTCATTATACATTATCTGTATTGTGTATGTGCGCCTATTACACGTAGGTACATCACGCCGCCGCGCGCCAGTGCAGCGCCGTGATGTCGAAATAAAAAAATATTAAGCATTTTCAAATTTAATGCTTTTGAGCTGAAATTTTGTACAGAAATTCTAGACCAGATACACTCTTCAACCCGTTTGTATTGATATACCCTTTCCGTAACACCCTGTATTTCACTTCCACTGTTTATCCATAAGGTTACGTATCCCTCAAATAATACATATGCAAAAGACTTATTCAGTGCACACAAAACCGGTGTAACTGTCAAGCAAATATTTGTATAAAGCCACTGTAACCTAATTAGCGCTGTTTGTCGTCAAACTACGAACTACGTAGTACCCTGTTATAAAGGTGAGACTAGGGCACGGTCTAGACAGACCACAAACACAGAATAGCTAGTTACAGAAAGTCAAAATCAAAAGTCATTTATTGAAACTAGGCTGAGAATCAGCGTCAAAATTACATAAGACAGTCCGGTACCGGACGGCGCGTAGGTACGTGTTCCACGCGCGCCTCAAAGAGATGTCAGCAAAATGAAAGGGGCTTGCCAGGGCCGAAGCCTGCCGGGGGTGCGGGATTGTCCGGAAGGGTTACCGCTACCCCGGAACATAAAGGGCGAAGGAAGGAACACGGATGGGTTTTAGTCAGTAAGAGTCTGACACTCCCTTCCGCTCCACCCAGAGCGGGAGGGGTCATTTGATGATTTCCCATCCATAAAAAAGGGCATGGTCTAGACAGACCACAAAATCAGAATATCTAGGTACGGAAAGTCAAAATCAAAAGTCACTTATTGAAACAAGGCTGAGAATCAGCGTCAAAATTACATAAGACAGTCCCCCAAAATCCTGCCTTTCACCGATTCTAGTGCTTTAGCTGGGAAGAAGAAGTGGCGCAACAAACTCCCCAGCAGCACAGCTGTCTGTTCAGTTAGAAGAACGTTTAGTTATTCGTAAAAGGTCGGCACCATACAATGAGCAGAAACAGGAGCACGCACACATAAATGCGTAGGGACGTACGGCGGCGATCTAAAACAAATGCCAGTCGCGAGTACGCTTGCACTCGCAGTACCTGAAGCTTGTCTATATCAATATTAGCTGCGCCCCGCGGTTTCACCCGCATAAGTGTCGATCCCGTGGGAATATCGGGATAAAAACTATCCTATGTCCTTCCCTGGAACTCAAACTATCTCTATACCAAATTTCATCTAAATCAGTTCAGTGGTTTAGGCGTGAAAAGGTAACATAGAGACAGAGTTACTTTAGAATTTATAATAGTAAGTATGGATGCCTAGCCTTTTCTCAACTGTGTTGTACCTCAACTGATTGGTTGGTTATATCGGCTTGCAGTCTAACCGCTGCTTACCATTTTTTTTTCATGGAGTGTATGCCTATCTTTGGGCTTTCAACTACCCGTAACGACTATCAAAGATCTACTAGACTAGTGCCAGCTGGAACCAACAAATCTTAATGTGCTGTCCGAGTCACGGAGGGGTCTCAAATTCTCGATACGTAAAAGATGATCACTCATCCACGAACCGACCGTGGAAAGCGTAGCAACGAGCCCCCCATGAAATTTTATCTGTGCATGCATTCGTTCTCGATCGTTGTACGGAGTCGGCCTTCTGTATCTATCTATTCTGTGCCTCAGATGAGGCCTTTACTGGGACTGCTACTAAGTTTTAAGTAGTTATAAATCGGATCAAGTTTTGTTTACTTTCTGTACAGTTTCCCGGAGTTTTAAGTAGTTTTCGGTTAGCTTTTTATTTTGTTGACTATACGGTGTTAGTTTTAGTTTAGGGTCGGTTTTAGTGGCGTCGCTCACAATAAGACTCAAATGAATTATTGATTGATATAAAGTTTAAGGTGAATGCGTAGTTGTAGCCCGCGAAATTCAATTTTTCTTACGTTTTTTGCAATTTTCAGGTCAGTGTCAGGTTGTATCTTGATCAAAATATGATTCGCGTTTATAACAGGTGCGTATTTACAGAATTATAATAATTAGAATCATGAATACATCTTTCTAAGTTAGATTTCTACCGTTAAGAACAAATCTCGTATGGAAAAGTATTTATGGTAGAAATCTAACTTAAAAAGATATATTAATGATTCTAATGACTATAATTCTGTAAATACATGTCTATTATAGTCGCGAATCATATTTTGATCAAGATACAACCTGAAACTGACCTGCAAATTGAAAAAAAATTACTGGAAAGCACGTTAAGCCGTTGGTCCCGGCTGTCATTCGTGGATCTTTGACAGTCATTATGGGTCGTCAGAAGCCCGAAAGTTTGACAACCAGTCTTACCAAGGGGTATCGTATTACCCAGTAACTGGGTTGTGAAAGTAAGATAGGCAGTCGCTCCATGTAAAATACTGGTATTTAGATGCATCCGGTTAGACTGGAAGCCGACCCTAACAGAGTTGAGAAAAGGCTAGGCTGATGATGATGACAAAATAATAGTAGATTGTACAACTAAGGCATAAAAGAAGCTATTTTACCCCGAGACGTTTATATCCACGCGAGCCGCAGGCGAGAGTGGATAGTTAAGTCGAGGGGTAAAATGGCTCGTTTATGCCTGAGTTATACAATCTGCTTTTCACTTCGATTGCGAGAAAATGAAACAGGTATAAAGTATACAGTACATAATTAATCAAAATGTTGCAAAACATAGCTAATTCCCGCCACCACAGATAATACCGCCACGAAACTTTTTAAGTTTTTTTTTTAATTTCAACATTTGTCATTCGACTTGGGTACTTCATACTGCTAAGTCATAAAAACGTTTCTTTGCGTTTTTAAATAATAAATGACAACTAATTTACCTGATTTTATTAAATTAACGATAGAAAACACGGAAGTGGTATAAATTAAAGAAAATTAAATAAATCACGACTTTAATCTGCGAAGTTTTATTGTGCGTGTGGCTGTTGGGCCTGATTACCTTAGTCTCAGAAAAAAAAAATTACTTTATGCACTAGAACATAAAAAGCGATTTTATGTCGCCTAAGCACAACATAAAGACGAACTTTTAGAGCATGAGAAGTGAAAAGAATATTCTATCTGTGAAGCCCGCATTTGTTGTACACCAGAAAAATATATTACAAAGGAAATAAATGAAATACTACGAAAACGTACACACACGTACGTGTACATTTATAGAATAGAATAGAATACTCTTTATTATGTACACCATATAAATTACAAACATTAAATATAGAAACTGCTGCTGTTGATTTATGTGCTTGAAGTATTAAATAAATAAATAAACGTACGAAATTAAACGTAAAACAGCATATTCACTTAAAACAGTTCAACTGCATTCTCCAAAAGAAAAATACAATAAATTCTTTATACGCCATACATTTGCTGAGTATTCAAGTGAATTAATTAAATTCTCTGAATATATCGCAGTTTAAATACATTATTTACTTAATAATTCACCACTCATTTAAAAGTACTCGATGGCTCGATTTTAACTGGAGGTTTAAAATTTAATTACCAGTGTTCGTGTAGCGAGGGATCGTTTTTATTTACATACTATACAGTGCTTGAACAGTATTCTATAGGAGTATAGGTAGTTTGTCTAAATTTTACAAACTCGAACTAAAGTATTTATTGAATTTAATAAAGAAATAAAGTTCACAGTCCTATCGAAAATAACAAAATTAAGACCTAACTTAACAAAAACTATACACAAACTAAAATATAACGTCGAAAAATTCATCCGCATCGCTGTCGACTGGTAATGTACCCAAGAAACTTGCGGCATTACCACGTTGTATGGCAATGCTTAGCCTTTGGCCAAGGTGAAAGCCAGCCCTTGGGTCTCGGGAAGTGTCAACCAGCCGTTTTGAAATTTCCTTAAAAAGACCATGAGCACTCGGACCCCAAGGGGTTTCAAGCCCAAACGGCTCGAAAATATAATTTCCGATAAGGTTTTGCGCAACCATTTACAGGCATTTTTGAACCGTCAAAGAGTCGGTCAGTTAGTCAGAAAGGTGAAGCTAGTTGCCTATGCCAAAACGTAGATCTCTACGGAGAAGAACGGGCAAGAGACTCCAAGGACACTCTTTTAAATCAAGATACCTATAAAAAAATCCTCAGTGTATTATTCCTTTTGCTCCTACAAGATGTCCCGTAATTAATGGATAACCTCTTAAGGGGTTAACTTAAAATGAAATCGCGAAAAAAGAATAAACTGTTCCCTATATTTATTTTCGCAAAATGTAGGAAACAGCTGATTCTTTTTTCGCGATTTCAGGTTTGGTCCGACAGTAATAGTTGTTTATAATAATGAGTAATACGACCCCTTAATCTAGGTTATCCATTAATTACGGAACACCTGCAGTGGTGTGCATTGGTTTTCAGAATAGGTAGGCACTGGGCCGGGTCTAGTCTAGGCAAACGCGGTCACTAATCACTAGGCATGCCTACTTAAGGGTGATAAATTGCGAAGTGCGAACGTCATGGTATTACGCGAGAGACGTACGTATTTTTAATTTTGTCGTATTAACTTGAACAAGTAAAGACCAATGACAATGTGCGAATGGTACGGGAGCCGAGTAGGCCGTCCGGCGACTGCCTACTGCCGCGCGTGTGTGTATGAAGATTTTGTTTTTTGTTAGGTATGATAATTTAGTGAGTTTCTTAGTTGTCGGGCACACACACTAAAATGTAATTGGCAGGCTTATGTCGATATATCGAGGTAGGCACTGCTTATATGCCTATATGCAATGCACGCCACTGAACACCAGCTGTATATGTGAGAACGGCTTAACGTGTTTTCCGAGGCACGGAAGTATCACATCGTCAACTTCTAAACTCCGAGCTTTTACTGAGAAATTCGTAATGGAAAACCCACAACACTTTGCCCGATCTGAAAATCGCAGGAAACCCAGGACCCCATTCTCAGCAGTCGCGCTTGCGATCATGACGCGAGCAACAGGGCAGTTAAGGCAAGGACAGACTATTACAGAGGTTACCTAAGAGTCTTCTTTGTCTGAAGATTCCCTATTATGATTAAACTAGCTGCGCCCAGCGGTTTCACCCGCGTAAATGTCGATTCCGTGGGAATATCGGGATAAAAAGTAGGCTATATGTTAATCCAGGATTTTAGCTACCTCCATACAAAATTTTATAAAAATTGGTCCAGCCGTTTGAGCGTGAAGAAGTAACAAACATATAAGCACACACACACACACACACTCACAAACTTTAGCCTTTATAATATTAGTTAGACTAGCTAAGAAGTCGGGACTTCCAAGTGAATGCACAAAATAGATTTGAATAATTTATAATTTTCTTTGTCTTTTACAGACTGTACTTTGGAGAGTGTGCGCAGAGCCTGATCCCACCATCGCCTCCTCCACATTTATTATGCGCACAGCCAAAGTGTGGGACTCTCTGCCAGCGTCTGTGTTCCCTTCCATATTTAATCTGTCTGCCTTCAAGGCAAGAGTGAATAGGCATCTTCTTGGCACGCTCGTTTCAACATAGATTTCATCAGGCGGGACCGAGGTCAAGAGGAGGTTCATTCAGCATTTTTTTATTTATCTATATCTCAGGCCACAAAATCTACCAACCAAACGTCTCTTACAGAAACATTTCACAAAAAATAAATAATTTCCGCGATTGTGCCAAATAATTTCTTGCTAAAACCTGACACGGAAACCTTATTAGATTTATTTATCACGTGTTTCCTTTCCCACTGAATTTTAAGGCCTCCAACTTGAATACGAGGCCTCCATTTCGGACCAATGGAAGCAGTAAATTTAATTTATTCGAATGTAGGCCAATTCGCGATGAATTTGTTTACCTACTTTGTTTTAAGGCTTTGTATTTTTTTAGGAACACATCTTAATAATTCATATTTTTGTTATGCCCTAAGTTATTGTGCGTTATAATTATAGTACGTTTTATAAATGTTTAAAAGCCAGTGATGAAAATTCGAAGACATGTGTCACCTACCAACCCGCACTGGGCCCGCGTGGTGGATCACGGCCAACTCCCTTACACAGAGAGGAGACCTGTGTCTCAGCAGCGGGAACATTATGGGCTGATTATGCTTATGCTATGAGTTGGGTTGGAACTGTAAGCACACCTCGGACACTCCATACAACGCTCGCAAAATAATTACCTATCACTAATACATAGCCAAATGACGTTTGTACACGTGCAAATGTGTGCGTGAACTCTAGTAGGGTTGTCTGTCGTGCGTAGCGTAAAAAATGGCGCGGAAAGCGAATTGTGTCGGGCGAACCAAACGAAGACTGAGCTGCCCGAACGTGTGCATTATTATGAAGTGACCTTGTAGTTCAATTGTTTATTTATATAGTCGGGTTCGTAATGAAATAAAAACACTAAAATATTTTCGTTTAAATTACTTATCTCTAAATAAATCGGTTATTAAATCGCATGATATTAAAAATGCGAAATCTTACATACAGTTTATGTAAATACAAATTCGAAAAAGCATACGTATCCAACCATCGTGATTAAAACTCAAATAAAACTTTTAAATCGCATGACTGTGTGTTTGTGTCAGCACTACAGTGCTGCGGTTCATAAGATTACGCGAGCGCTCTTGCTAAAGAGTCGGCGACGAATACCTCGAAATGCGGGGTGAGGTGCGGTATCTGATATGAGCGCGGGGAAGGGAGTGTCCCTTCTGTACGTAGTACTATTAAGTATTCTGTGCTGAAAGCGTGAGGTTTCCTTCAAACTCCAAGTCGTCTTAAATGTTCTTAAACTCTGTATTTCAGAAATTTCATAAGCTCAAGGTTTTGTGTTAAGTCCCGTATAAAATATCATGGGCTTACTCTGTAACTTTGTATGTACTAAAATGTTCATCTGCGCATATAGCGTTGTCGTCGTAGTCGGCGTCATTTCGTTACTGTTTTGGAACGAAGTTCTTCATCGCACGTTATACTCTGCATACTTGGCGAATGAGAGCTCGACCAAAAAAAAAAAAAATAACATTTTGATGGATTTTTGCTGTCACAAACTTTTTGTTGCGTACCTAACAAAATGAACGTAGGTACTTAGGTTGATTAAATTAAAATACTGTAACCGGGCAGCCCTATTGCGTGTTTACGTACCGCGCGGCTGTAGGTAATTATTTCTAGGACAGGGCCGTATCATAATTCTGTATAGATAATATTACCGTGACAATCGCATCGCAATCGCATTTATTTCTATCCAAAAGAAAATTAAGTCCAAAAATATACTCTCCTAATTCCAATAAAAACATTTAAATTAACATCAGAATTTCAATATCATTATTAATGCCTTCCGCTTCCATTCCAGGGCCTAGCAAACGAAATTGGGCCTCACTTTCAATATCAGATCACGTAGAGTTGTCGTTACACTCAATAAATTGAGCTCTTGATAAGGAGTGTAGGTAGCTTCTTCTTTCTCCCTCACCCCTTAGTCGAGATACATACCTACAGTGCATTCATGGAATCAAAAGGATGGGTGCCTGTTCGTAAATTTTAACTCACACTGGGCAAGACTTTTATTGCTCGATCCAAACTTTTTGAATGAAAATTAAAATGTCGAAAAAATTAGTTGGGTTTGATATTTTTTTTTGCATTTTGATTATTGCTTTTAAACGTATTATCTTACACATAATCTTAATATAAGTATAACGAATACAGAACCTGCTTTTTTTAATTCAGTTAAAAATAGGTGTCACTTCGAGTATGTTCGTACACGCTAATCTCCGAAACCACCCAAACGATTTACACAAAATTTTGTGAATGTGTGTGGTTAATGCCACTTCAAAGATAGGATAGTTTTGGACCCGATAGGTGACGCTCCGTGCGAAGCAGGGGCGGGTCGCTCGCTAGTATATTTTATGAAGTAGTCAAGAGGACGCTACGGTCGGAGACGCTACACTCGAAGTTGTGGACGAGTATATTTACATAGGCCAAACTGTCCAGTTAGGTAGGTCCAACTTCGAGAAAGAGGTCAATCGTCGAATCCGACTCGGCTGGGCAGAGTTCCTCCTCGTCCCACATACCGCAGTGTCTCAAGACGAAAGTCTTTGACCAGTGCGTGTTGCCAGTGATGACATATGGCACTGAAACGTGGTCGCTCACAATGGGCCTTATTCGAAGGCTGAAAGTCACCCAAAGGGCAATGGAGAGGGCTATGCTTGGAGTTTCTCTGCGTGATCGAATCAGAAATGAAGAGATCCGCAGGAGAACCAAGGTAACCGACATAGCCCAAAAAATTGCCAAACATAAGTGGCAGTGGGCAGAGCACATTGATCGCAGAACAGATGGCCGATAGGGCCGAAAGGTTCTGGAGTGGCGACCGCGTACCGGAAGACGTAGCGTTGGAAGGCATCCCACAAGGTGGACCGACGACCTTGTGAAGGCCGCAGGAACTCGTTGGATGCGAAAAGCACAAAACCGGTCGATGTGGAGGTGCTTGGGGGAGGCCTATGTCCAGCAGTGGACATCTTTCGGCTGAAATGATGATGATGATGTTTAGAAGAGCCAGAAATCGAAAGAAAAAATACTAGGGAAACATGTTCAGTTTGAGGCAAGAATGACTTCTTTGAAACCTTGGTAAGGTATGGTTTGTTAGACGGTAACTCAAGGGGTGTTAGTCCCTTACTCCCTGCATGCAGAGAAGTACCTACCTACGATATCATTTATTTCAAAGTTTTGTCTTCAGTAAAAGGAGCACATCTGCCACTTCTTAAACGATGAAGCTCTTCAACAAAATTATATTTTTAGCCTTAACATGATATAATATAGTATAATTATAAGCATAATCCGCTTATAATGTTCTCACTGCTGGGACATGAGCCTCCCCTCTGTGAGAGGGAGTGGGCCAAAATCCACCACGCGGGCCCAGTGTGGGTTGGTAGATGTCACATGTCTTCGAATTTCTGGTTCTAGGACATGTTTGTTTTTCCTCATGATGTTTTCGTTCACCGTTTTTAATAAACATAATCCTCCATTATCAGCAAACACGAGTAAAAGCAAAAATATTTTTTTAATCAAATTAACTCCGGACCCTCCTAATACCGGGTGGTTTCAAAATGTTTATCTTTATCACTCAAGTTACAATGTTCGTGCAAAAACTTTGACAAACGCTTGTCATTTAACGGGTAAAAGTTTTGAATGTTGTTTATTATGAAAGAAGTGACCGTTTTGTCTTTGATTATGAGGGCTAGACCAGAGACAACTTAAAAAAAAGGAAAGAAAAAAAAAAGACGGGTTGCACTCCGGGAGTGAAAACTTGAATATTAACGTTGTGCATTTTTGATATTTTTCAATAATAGATTCACTTTGTTCAATTTCCATATTTTAAACACTTTATATACACGAATTTTACGAATACACAGCAGTGTGGCCACTACACAGACGGTCAAGCCATCAGCTGTCACCATCCTTGGATGCGCGTGGCACGCTGTAACATAAACACACACGAACATTCGCGGAAGCGCCCTGCGCCACCTAAACGAAACAGCAGGCATAATTTTCGCCGCGACTTAGAAAGAGAAGGGGATACTCCTCTCCTACGCCGCGCCGGCTGTCTACTCTCCATCCGTCTTACGAATTTACGATCAGGTCACGTGTCCTGACGTGATGTCCTGACGCGAGTTTAACATTTTTACCCATTACAAAAAAAGTGTACAACGCCGCTAAAGAAGTTTTCACTTCAAAAATTATGAAAGAAGAAAAAAAGAGAAATATTAAACTGCAACGAGACTAACAAAAAGAAATTTTTCTGCCTACCCCCTAGAAAAGATGGCGTGAATGTATGTATGTATGTATGTGTGTATTTAACTGATCTTGGTGTTGGCCTTCTAATGATAAAATAAGAAAAAATAATTTTAAATTAATCCAAAAAAGCTTTTCAGACGGTTGGTCACAATAACTAAGCTAGGGTACAGTGGCGTGCATTGGTTTTCAGAATAGGTTAGCACTAGGCCGGGTCTAGTCTAGGCAAACGCGGTCACTAATCAGAAAAAAAAGTGAGGTCAAAAGTGTGATTATTTGAGTAGGCATGCCTACATAAGGGTGATAAATTGCGAAGATCGAACGTCATGGTATTACGCGTGAGACGTACGTATTTTTAATTTTGTCGTATTACCTTGAACTAGTAAAGACCGATGACAATGTGCGGATAGTACGGGAGCCGAGTAGGCCGTCCGGCGACTGCCCACTGTCACGCGTGTTTGTATGAAGATTTTGTTTTTTGTTAGGTATGATAATTTAGTGACTTTCTTAATTGTGGAGCACACACACTAAAATTTAATTGACAGGCTAAGCAGTGCCTACCTCGATATATCAATATAAATTGATATATCGAGGTAGGCACTGCTTATATGCCTATATGCAATGCACGCCACTGCTAGGGTACCCCGACTAAACGGATTAGGTTAGGTTGGAACTGACAAACTAAGCAGGTTATGTTATTATACAGGGTACAATTTGATTAGTTAGTGAAGCTCTGCAGATGTGATGGATATTAATATCAAAACACGATAAAGATCCTTTTTCGTTCAGTTTATCTCTGTGGAATGCGATCCCCTGGAAATCAAGATGGCCACCAAACCAATCAATTACCCTTTACAGTAAAAGTGCCTGAGCACATTGTCACATTGATTGTAACAAGCTTGCAGTATCATCACAATGTTAATGTTTTTCCATTGTTTGTCTTATTTTTTTTAATATAAGTATTCGTGTATTTATGTAAATTTATTTGTGCTTATATTTAATTAGGTAAGTATATAATTATGTTGTTATATTTACAGTTTGTAACAGGTAATTATGTGTATCTTCATATAAATAAATATTTATTAATGAACTTTTCGTAATTGCACCCATCAGTGTTTGTCTATGCATCACCCAAAGATTGACAGGTAGAAAATACATGATGGCTTTAAGTCCGCCTTTGCACATTTCTTTGCTTGAATTATAGTATTAAATAAATGTAATAAAAAGATTTGATGTTTTTTGGGGACAGCGGCCATGTGGCAGTATTATACGGAAAAAGTTGGACAATATAGACATAAGACATTGTATTACACATTGGCAGGTCTAAATTTAGAAGGTGACAAATATAAAGCAACAATCTCTCTAGCCTTTTCCCAACTACGTTGGGGTCGGCTTTCAGCCTAACCGAATGCAGCTGAATACCAATATTTTACATGGAGTGACTGCCTATCTGACCTACATAGGTGCCGATTCCCTTGTTCACAAACTAAACTAAATTTAAGTTTAGTGCATCTTTTTCTTTCTATTTCATTAAGAAAAGGACAGAAGATAAATATTAGTTTAGTCCTGTCAAATTAGTCAACGCCTGACGTAAATTGACGTATTTTTAGTAGACAAGTTTTTAATCGCGTCTAAACTTGTCTATGGAGTATCTTATTTTGACAGGACTAAACTAATATTTATCTTCTGTCCTTTTCTTAATGAAATAGAAAGGAAAAGATGCACTGAACTTAAATTTAGTTTAGTTTGTGAACAAGGGAATCGGCGCCATAATCCAGTTACTGGATAACACTATCGTGTCTCCTTGATAAGACTATTGTCAAACTTTTTATAAGAGGACAATAATCAGGGAGTCGCTAGTGATCCCGCCAAGATGAGCCAGTTGCCTTTTTTATAATAAATATACTCTCAAAAATCATGTCCACCGAAGCGTTAAAGTACAAATCAATACCAGCTATGCACGACAATCGTAGCGCAATATAATCACAGCAGCACATCTGTGCTAATGCGACAGAGCTACGCACGTGTCCCAGCGGTTTTCAAACGATTGGGGACTTTTCGGGGGCGCGCACCGTGAAATATGTTTGTCTCCCGTTCTGATTGATACCTGCTAGATTTGTTTTCGTCTATATCGGAAAAAAGAGCGGGTGAGATACCTTTGTTTGCCACTGTCAGCACTTAGTAGTATAACTAATAAAAAAAAGTAATAAAAAAAATTTAAAAACCCGACTGCGGTAAAAAACTTAAGTTAAAAAAACTGAAAAGCTAAAAACAAGCCCATTTTAAACTAAATAAATGTTGGGAGCAGGCGGGATCTATCTGAATTATAAAATATAATAAAAATGGTATGGGTCCCGTCTGCTTCCAGAATTATTCTCGAATACACACATACTCTCCAAAAACATAACCCTTCTTCTGGCGCAGTTGGGTAAAAAGAGGATAAGAATAGGATACAGTTTGCTTATGATTTTGAAGTAACAAAAAATATCGCATAACCCATTTCACTAGTTATTCCAAATTAAAACGATTTTTTTAAAATTCCAAAACTGTATAAATTGATTATTCTGTCAATTTAAAGATAATCTCAAACATGTGTAATTTGCTTATATTTTTCAAATGTTCTTATTATTATATCTCATACTAACATTTTATAAAATTTTCATAATACTGCACGTTGTCGGTATAAATAAAATTCACAGTACACTTACAGTTAATAAAACTGAGAAGAAAATTAATAAATTAAAGTCCCTCAAGTTTTCTCTTCATAATTTGATTGAACGATCAAAGTTTTGCTTCATTTAAATTAAATTACTCTCCACTGCGTTAAAGCTTGTACTATAAGTATACTTCACGTTATTGAGTCCCATCTCGAAGTTGCATTATTTTTCATTTTATCCGTAAGCATTAACGTAAAAGTTTGTAAAACTGCTATAAAACCCAGACATCTCCAAGTCGCAAAGAAATGAGAGTAAAGAAGCATTTCAAATTGCAATTGTTTGTTTTTCTTGGAAATACGAAATAAAAATTTATTATAATCGAAATATTTTGGCAAAAAGTTTGACAAACGGTGGTGATCAAATTCTTTTGTCTTTCGTCTATTACTGAAGTTCGAAAAAGTATTAGTATTATTGTAGTAGGTATATATACCTACGATATCTTCTGCAGATGGCGCCACTAAATTGAAATATTGGTCTGAAATAACGCAATTTTACTTACAATAAAAGAACTCTTGTATTCAATTTAAGTTCCAGCTTTTAATAAAAACAAGTTATTACATTTATACAGATTGAAAGAAGACTGAATAGAACGTTATTGTTCAAAAAATGTTCCCGTGTATTTTCTAAACTTATAAAAAACGTCAGGCTTATGTTGTACCTTGAAAGGAAATTGATAATGAAATAATTGTAAGAGCAATGAAATTTCCGAAATCACATAACATAACATTGTGACGTTGCAAAACTAATACTAGCGACACCTGTCGTGGAATAGCGATTGACATGGTGGTTTACGTTACGCAAAGACGGTTTTTTGTGTTTAGTAAATTAATTGCAGTTTAACAGTTAATTAAAACAAATAAACAAACATACATAATTCACCATATTTTTAATTAAAAACATAGTCGATTGTATTAAGGATAAAAATCGATAATAATCTTATATAGTCTGTGGAAGATTATTCGAGAAACTCTCAGATTGGTTTGGAAAAAAAACGGTGTTCCGTGTCCGGTCTTTTACGACCAAGAACACGAGCCTGGGGGCTGTTTGAGAGGGACTTTATATCCTGAGAGGAACGGGATGTGCCCAAATAACCCGATGGGGTTTTAATATAATCCAGTAAGAGCAGAATCCTGTGAGTATTAAACCATTTGCTTTATTCTTGCTGGACAGCCTATAGCCCAGGTCTCTTGCATGTATGTTCTGACACGAGGACGTTGTTACAGGTCTGGCTTGTTATGCTAGCCTTCATTTTGATTGGTGCTATGCGCAGCTAAATTGATGCCTGGATGTTGCGCCGTTGTGTGATGATTTGGAATTCATCAGAGCGCAGGCGGCTTTAAGGTTATCCCTTGCGGTGTGGTCATCCGACGTTCAGGAAGGCCTTACTTAGCCGGTTCCCGGTTATGAGGGAAGTACGCCACTCCAGGTAACGAAAGCGTCACCATCTCGTCCGTAGGCCGCGTTCGCGTGTGCTCACAGGAACCTCCTGTGAGCGAAGCCAAGGACCGACGATCCGTCAACTGACTGAGGTCAGAACTAACTGAATGTGGTCAACTGAGAGACTTTAACTGATTGGTATTAACTGAGTTCAAAACTGAGAGGTTATCTGTGTAAGATTATAATTTAACCTATGAGAGAGTTAGGCCTTTTGTAAAAAGGCTAGGTGTTAAGACCAGTTGTTCGTAAAGATATTGTGTCTCGGGTTTGCTTAGCATATTAGTTATTTTCCCCATATGAGCACAGTCCAAATAGGTCGACACATGTACGTGAGCTAGTAAGGTTATTGATCTATTCCCTCGCGGACTCGCATAGCGACTCTGAGAAACTGCTATTGTCTCATGCAGGTTTTCACCCATACCACTAGGTACGGAGACTAGTTGTGTGGGTGAATGCCATAGTAGCAGGGAAAGAGGCATTATTTTAGTGGCTCGCCACTTTGTTTGTATGTGTGCCTTAATTTTGTATTAATTCCAATAAACTTGTATTGTGTAAGAAGGTACTTGTTTAATTGAATCTTTCCCTAGCAGTATATACCCTATAAATTTACTTTAGCACGGTGGTGAGTAGTATAGTTCAAATAGAAACCATCATCAGCTTGTTTCCAATTAATTTCTGTAAACTACGCACGGGCCAGTGTTACAGTTCCTTTATCAACACTCTGCAGCTTACTGGTCTTACAAAGAAATGGTTAGATTGTGGTGCGTTGACCACTTTATATTTAAAACTTATAAACTAGCCTTAAACTAATACGAGAATCCGCCAACTGAAAGGACTGAGAGAACTGAGAGAGAGAGAGAGATACCGTTATCAATCTGTTCACCTTATACAATTAAATAATTATATACCGTTGGGCGCCAACTGTAACCCTAACATATCGTCAAATGGGTAGACCTATTTGGTACGACGCTCCTATGGGGAAAATAACTAATATGCTAAGCAAACCCGAGACACAATATCTTTACGAACAACTGGTCTTAACACCTAGCCTTTTTACAAAAGGCCTAACTCTCTCATAGGTTAAATTATAATCTTACACAGATAACCTCTCAGTTTTGAACTCAGTTAATACCAATCAGTTAAAGTCTCTCAGTTGACCACATTCAGTTAGTTCTGACCTCAGTCAGTTGACGGATCGTCGGTCCTTGGCTTCGCTCACAGGAGGTTCCTGTGAGCACACGCGAACGCGGCCTACGGACGAGATGGTGACGCTTTCGTTACCTGGAGTGGCGTACTTCCCTCATAACCGGGAACCGGCTAAGTAAGGCCTTCCTGAACGTCGGATGACCACACCGCAAGGGATAACCTTAAAGCCGCCTGCGCTCTGATGAATTCCAAATCATCACACAACGGCGCAACATCCAGGCATCAATTTAGCTGCGCATAGCACCAATCAAAATGAAGGCTAGCATAACAAGCCAGACCTGTAACAACGTCCTCGTGTCAGAACATACATGCAAGAGACCTGGGCTATAGGCTGTCCAGCAAGAATAAAGCAAATGGTTTAATACTCACAGGATTCTGCTCTTACTGGATTATATTAAAACCCCATCGGGTTATTTGGGCACATCCCGTTCCTCTCAGGATATAAAGTCCCTCTCAAACAGCCCCCAGGCTCGTGTTCTTGGTCGTAAAAGACCGGACACGGAACACCGTTTTTTTTCCAAACCAATCTGAGAGTTTCTCGAATAATCTTCCACAGACTATATAAGATTATTATCGATTTTTATCCTTAATACAATCGACTATGTTTTTAATTAAAAATATGGTGAATTATGTATGTTTGTTTATTTGTTTTAATTAACTGTTAAACTGCAATTAATTTACTAAACACAAAAAACCGTCTTTGCGTAACGTAAACCACCATGTCAATCGCTATTCCACGACAGGTGTCGCTAGTATTAGTTTTGCAACGTCACAACATACATACATAATCAGCCTATAATGTTCCTACTGCGTGTCGGAGAAAGGCTGCGACGCGTGTCGTAGAAAGGCCGCGATGCGTGTCGATGAAAAGACGCGACGCTTGTCGGAGAAAGGTCGCGACGCGTGTCGGAGAAAGGCCGCGACGCGTGTCGGAGAAAGGCCGCGACGCGTCTTGGAGGAAGGACGCGACGCGTCTTGGAGGAAGGACGCGACGCGTGTCGGAGAAAGGCCGCGACGCGTGTCGGAGAAAGGCCGCGACGCGTGTAGGAGAAAGGCTGCAACGCGTGTCGGAGAAAGGCCGCGACGCCTGTCGGAGAAAGGCCGCGACGCGTATCGGTGTAAGGCCGCGACGCGTGTCGGAGAAAGGTCGCGACGCGTATCGGTGAAAGGCCGCACAGCGTGTCGGAGAAAGGCCGCGTCGCGTGTCGTAGAAAGGCCGCGATGCGTGTCGGTGAAAAGCCGCGACGCTTGTCGGAGAAAGGCCGCGATGCGTGTCGGAGAAAGGCCGCGACGCGTGTCGGAGAAAGGCCTCGACGCGTGTCGGAGAAAGGCCTCGACGCGTGTCGGAGAAAGGCCGCGACGCGTGTCGGAGAAAGGCAGCGACGCGTGTCGGAGAAAGGCCGCGACGCGTCTTGGAGGAAGGACGCGACGCGTGTCGGAGAAAGGCCGCGACGCGTGTCGGAGAAAGGCCGCGACGCGTGTCGGAGAAAGGCTGCAACGCGTGTCGGAGAAAGGCCGCGACACGTGTCGGAGAAAGGCCGCGACGCGTATCGGTGAAAGGCCGCGACGCTTGTTGGAGGAAGGACGCGACGCGTGTTGGAGGAAGGCCGCGACGCGTGTTAGAGAAAGGCCGCGACGCGTGTCGGAGAAAGGCCGCGACGCGTGTCGGAGAAAGGCCGCGACGCGTATCGGTGAAAGGCCGCGACGCGTGTTAGAGAAAGGCCGCGACGCGTGTCGGAGAAAGGCCGCGACGCGTGTCGGAGAAAGGCAGCGACGCGTATCGGTGAAAGGCCGCGAAGCGTGTCGGAGAAAGGCCGCGACGCGTGTCGGAGAAAGGCCGCGACGCGTCTTGGAGGAAGGACGCGACGCGTGTCGGAGAAAGGCCGCGACGCGTGTCGGAGAAAGGCCGCGACGCGTGTCGGAGAAAGGCTGCAACGCGTGTCGGAGAAAGGCCGCGACGCGTGTCGGAGAAAGGCCGCGACGCGTATCGGTGAAAGGCCGCGACGCGTGTCGGAGAAAGGCCGCGACGCGTATCGGTGAAAGGCCGCACAGCGTGTCGGAGAAAGGCCGCGTCGCGTGTCGTAGAAAGGCCGCGATGCGTGTCGGTGAAAAGCCGCGACGCTTGTCGGAGAAAGGCCGCGACGCGTGTCGGAGAAAGGCCGCGACGCGTGTCGGAGAAAGGCCTCGACGCGTGTCGGAGAAAGGCCTCGACGCGTGTCGGAGAAAGGCCGCGACGCGTGTCGGAGAAAGGCAGCGACGCGTGTCGGAGAAAGGCCGCGACGCGTCTTGGAGGAAGGACGCGACGCGTGTCGGAGAAAGGCCGCGACGCGTGTCGGAGAAAGGCCGCGACGCGTGTCGGAGAAAGGCTGCAACGCGTGTCGGAGAAAGGCCGCGACACGTGTCGGAGAAAGGCCGCGACGCGTATCGGTGAAAGGCCGCGACGCTTGTTGGAGGAAGGACGCGACGCGTGTTGGAGGAAGGCCGCGACGCGTGTTAGAGAAAGGCCGCGACGCGTGTCGGAGAAAGGCCGCGACGCGTGTCAGAAAAAGGCCGCGACGCGTGTCAGAGAAAGGCCGTGACGCGTATCGGAGAAAGGCCGCGACGCGTGTCGGAGAAAGGCCGCGACGCGTGTCAGAGAAAGGCCGCGATGAGGCCGCAACGCGTCGGCGACTGACAGTTGCCTCTTTTTTCTGGATTTGATATTCTGAAATGCGAGAAAATGGTTTTTTCCCAGTGTTCAGATTGACGGTCAGACTATTCTTTCCAACGGGATTTTTTTTCCCGTTGGTCAGATTTATTTGACAGCTGGAAAAACAACAGAAAAAAACTACAATAAACCAAAAACTTTGTGTTTATAGCTTACAGGCTGCTGTCCGCGAGTTCGTCTGCGTGTATTTTGTATTTAATCATTTAAACCTATTACTAAGCCAATTGTAGTGTTTAATTCCCGTGACTTATCTGTATGAGAATCTTCTCATCATTCCATTACCAAAGGTATCTTCACATACAGGCTAATATCATAAAGATCCCTTCATATTCAGAGATGGCCATGTTATTACTTTTTATTGATAGAATATTAGTCGCATACGATCCTAAAGAAATAACATTAATATAGACTCAAAGGGCGTCGTATAAAAAATAAATTGCCTATCATGCGTCCTTAATCCCATAAGCAATACAGTTAGTTGTACATAATTTATATGAAAACATCATTACTTATTAAGTTATTTATCCTTATTTATTTTATTAAACCATCTCGAGAGACTCTCTCATCTGGGCACATGTTACCGTGGCCTACTTAGAAAACCTTAAGGTGAATGCGCAGTGGTAGACCGCGAAATTCAAAGTTTCTTACGTTTTTTGCAATTTGCAGGTCATTATCAGGTTGTATCTTGATTAAAATCTGATTTGCGACTATAATAGATATGTATTTACAGAATTACACTCAATAAAATCATTAAAATTAGCACTTTTCCATAAGAGATTTGTTCTTATGGTACAAAACTAACTTAGAAAGATGTATTAATGATTTTAATGGTTAAGCTACGTTTGCCGCGGTTGGTCTGTGGATGGGTGACCATCTTTACATACCAAGACCCCTCCGTGCCTCGGAAAGCATGTTAAGCCACATTGGTCCCAGCTGTCATTGGTGGATCTTTGACAGTCGTTACGGATAGAGACAGAAGCCCGAAAGTCTGACAACCAATCTTACCAAGTGTTATCGTATTACCCAGTAACCAGCACCCTAATTGCGTAACACACTATCAATCGGAATCTGAATCATTTTGAAGCCAATTGCCAATCCATTGCTTCTTAAGTTCGAAAAATTTGTCTGCTCAACACGTAAATAACGCAATGAATGTTGTTGAACTGTGAAAATGAAACAGATTCCGATTAATAATGTGTTACGCAATTGCCCCGCAGGTTCTGGGGGTAAGATAGGCAGTCGCTCCATGTAAAATACTGGTATTCAGCTGCATCCAGTTAGACTGGAAGCTGACCCCAACATAGTTGGGAAAAGGCTAGGCAGATGATATCAAGTTTGATCTCTGTACGATTTTTATTCTCTTGTCCTCGTAGCTTCGACAATTATTAATTAAATAATCGTGCTCCGGCATTGACCATCGTAATATGACGACAGTAATCAATTGATGCACTACATACCTACAGTTACTCTACATACTGTGTATTATAAATATGTATTTGCAC
Organism: Amphipoea oculea; assembly: GCA_945859645.1. Lineage (NCBI taxonomy): Eukaryota > Metazoa > Arthropoda > Insecta > Lepidoptera > Noctuidae > Amphipoea > Amphipoea oculea. The sequence goes on along the minus strand of OX243886.1, from coordinate 11,140,812 downwards.
TACTCACTAATCTAGATGTACTTATAGACGACAGTTCATCAAGCCACTACCATCTGTCAAATTTCTTTAATAGATTTTCAACTTTATCGCTAAATTAAAAGGTTCAAAGTTGATTGGGATAATTTGACAGTTTCGGGTAGCTTGATGTGCAGGCGTCTGTACCTTAACACACCTACATATCGCCAGTTATGGTTAGGCCCATGTAATAAGGGTCCAGCTTATTGCCATCAACTGGGAACAAGTCCAAACTCCAGGCTGCTACTGAGGCGGCAAGCCTCCTTGCCGGACTGCCGCCATGGGATCTGAGGCTCCGCTCCACCCAGAATGGGGGGGTCATTTGATGATTTCCCATCCATAAAAAAAAGGCTGCTACTGAGAAATTATTGACGGACTAGCTTCTGCCCGCGACTTCGTCCGCGTGAAATTTCTTGTTCCCCCAAATCACCCTGTCGCATTGCTACACCTGCCCGCAGTATCAATTCGCTTTCGCTTAGCGTTCTTTCTGACTTTTATTCTTTTCGCTCGGCTCCCAAGAGACATAGCGTGATGTTAAATAGCCTATAGCATTCCTCAAAAATTGGGCTATCAAATGTAAAAAGAATTTTTCAAATCCGACTGGTAGTTCCAGAGATTATCCCCTACAACCTCACAAACTCTAACTCTTTATAATATTAGTATACAGGGAGAAATTGAATTCATGGGCATCCTTTTAAGGGGTCATTGTAATCATCATTATGAACAACTGTTACTACGGGACAAAACCTGAAATCGCGGTAAAAAATCAGCTCTCCCCTATATTTTGACGAGTTATGTGAACATAAATGCAAGGAACAGCTGATTTCGCGATTTTAGGTTGAGTCTCATAGTAAAAGTTGTTCATAATGATGAGTGCAATGACCCCTTAAAAGGATGCCCATGAATTTGATTTCAACCTGTAGATAAAGCCCGATAATAACACTAGCCCGACCTGGGAATCTAACTCAGGACCTTATGCTCAGCAGTAGCGCTTGCGACCACTACAACAAAGCAACAACAACGAAGCAACGAGATATTTTTATAACAGTTTTGCGTCATCTTTTTTAAGTAAACCAATAAACGAAACCGTAAGTAGGTATACACGGGACATGCCATTTTCCTTTCCATATTTTCCCATATTTCACAGTACATTCATAAAATGCTTTCATTCTCCCATATTTCACAGAATATGAACATTATTGTGTCCATTCGCGACCCATTTGCGTACTTTTTTTTTAAATTACATGACGTAACATACGTACTATTGGGATTTCGGTAATTTTTCAATAGACTCACGTTAGATTTCTATAAAAACGATATTTATTATAGAGCACGAGGGGCATGACTAATGACACTTGTATACACCAAAGGGAAAAGGCAACAGCGCCACCCGTATCAGAAAACGGAAACTAAATGCATGTATATAGGTATGAGGAACTGGGTGTAAAGTTCACTCATACTTTATAGAAAAGGGAGGATCCTCCGACCAGACGGGTGTTGTGTCTGGCGGGCAACTGCCCGATGATTCATATCGGGCCGTTGTATATATGCTAGTTGCGCGGTAAACTCTACTTGCGAGATGCAGGATTTGCGTGACGTCAGTATGACGCGTTGTTCGCATGTGGAGTTGTAGATACCGCTACACATGTTTACGAAGACACTCTTTAACAAAATGTTTACAAAGACATCTATCTTATAAATTTATATTTATTCAACACATACATTAGCTCACTTAAATTGAGCATGATATATTCTCAACCTCCATGCTCTTTCAAGTCAACATCATAATATCATTATAAACGGATCCATGGTTCTTATATTAGGTCCTTACATATGAAATTGGCGTTTTGTATGGAAGGAACAAAAAGTCGAATATTTTTTAATATAATATATTTAATTAATCAAAGTATGAACCATTGTTTTCAATGCACTTTTGCCATCTTATAGGTAGTTCATTGATCCCTTTACTAAAAAAACCAGTCGGACGGGAATCAATAAAATCTTTGAAGGCGATTTGGACTGCCCCATCGGAGTTGAATTTTTTCCCTTGCAAAAAGTTATCCAAATTGCGAAAAAAATGGTAATCTGTTGGAGCAAGGTCCGGGGAGTACGGAGGATGTCTAAGACATTCCAATTCAAGCTCTTCTAATTTGGTAGCCGTCTGTTGCGCAGTGTGTGGTCTGGCGTTGTCGTGAAGCAGCAGTGGCGTGGAGCGATTGACCAGCCTTGGTTGTTTAGCCGCTAGCTTTTCCATCACATCGAAGCCTGCAGCTAACTCGGACGTGGTTTGCGATGGGTCCGCTTCCACAATAGCCTTCAATTCTCCATTATCAACTTGGGTCTCAAGCCGTCCACGGGGCTTGTTCTGCAGGTCGAAATTTCCAGAACGAAAACGTTGGAACCAAAAACGAACTGTGTTTTCTTTTGCAACATGACCGCCATACACATCATTCACCCTTCGAGTCGTTTCCGCAGCACTAGTGCCACGGCGGAACTCGTACTCGTAAATAATGCGATATTTTAAATTTTCCATTTTGTAAAATGAGTGACGCAAACAGAAAAAACAGAAGAAAAAAAACAAATGAATGACGGTCATCGAAGCACAAATACATGAGTAAATAGCTGTACAAATTTGAATTTAGAATTCCTTACCAAAGAGGAGAAATTCGTGATTAAAGTGGCCAGTACGAAAAACGCCAATTTCATATGTAAGGACCTAATATTTACAAAATTAAAATAAAATATAACTCACATTATAACCAACTTATTCTATAGGCCATTGACCTTTGAATCTAAAGTACAGACACCAGCACATCAAGCAACTACAATCTGTCAAATTTCTTTAATAGATTTTCAACTTTATCGCTGAATGATAAGGTTCAAAGTTGATTTTTAAAAGTTGAAAATTTGATAGATTCGGTTAGCTTGATTTGCTGGCGTCTGCACAATGAACAATCCTGAAGAGCTTATTAAAATTACTTTTACTTCAGTTAATGAATGAAAACATTAATTCGTGTAATAATGTTTAATATTCATAATCGGGTCCCTTTCTTGTCCTTTGGGAATTCAAATTTATGTAAATACTGTCATTAGCATCTGCCTAGCCTTTTCCCAACTATGCTGGAGTCGGCTTCTAGTCTAACCGGATGCTACTGATTACCAGTATTTCACATGTAGCGACTGCCTATCTGACCTCTCCAGAACCCAGTTACTGGGTAATACTATAACCCCTTGGTTAGACTGGTTGTCAGACTTTCGGGCTTCTGACGACCCCTAACTACTGTCAATTATCCACGAATGACTGCCGGAACCAACGGCTTAACGTGCTTTCCGAGGCACGGAGGGGTCTTGTTGGTAAGTAAAGATGGTCCCAACAACCCATGCACGGACTAACCGCGGCATACGTAGCTTAACCTGATCGATCGAACCGTGTGGCTGTTATTATTTAGCTACAAGTCCCCCTTTATATCAATGCTGTGTGACTAAAAAAAAGGTCGGAGTTTTAAGTACAAAATTCGGTAGTGTTTTCTTTCTAAACATCACTTTGAAATCCAGACGTTGTCTCGTTGTGAGTCCGCGATGATATACTTTCAAACCACGCCAAAAGAGTTCACTTTCGAATGGTGTGCGCTCACTTGAGTGAGGATCCAAGTTAATGTCATATTATGGCCTTCCATATCAGCCTTTGAGTCCAAAATGAACACTTTGAAAGTAGTTCATGAACACATTAATTATCTTCTCTCGACTCAGTCACCCAACACGCCAATACACAAACATTTAAACACCAATGTTTATTACCAATCACGTTGGTCGAGACCTTGTCGACGCCAATGACCAATGAATTGTATTAAATGGGATTCAGACTGCAAATAAACGGTGGGATGCATACACTGCACTGCATAACTAGGAACTCTGGTTCAAGGATATTTTATTGAGGTTAATTAAGGTCGCGAAACTATGGAAATTTATTTTGTTTCCGAACAGAAATAAAAGTATTGTTTTCTTATGGGAAATGACCCCTTGAACAATTTTTACGAAAATGCCAAATCTCATAATACATTTTTATGACAAGTTTATAGTTAAAACATGTTCAGGATGATAAATTCAATTAAAAGTTGGTATTTATTTAATGTTATGCTTAAAACACTTGTGATAAAAATATGATTTTTGGCATTTTCAATCTCAAATAGCAGCCGGGGGATTAATTGTAGACTATCGCTGTAATATTAAAAAATGCTCAAGATGTTATTTCCCATAAGAAAATAGTACTTTTTTATTCATTAATTTTTGGGTATAAAATGTTCGACACTTGAATGATGTCCTTTTCACATTTTCCATAACAGCATGCCAGTAGTAAAAACTATTTGAATTCGGGAGGTCAGGGCGGATCCCACGGGCGGCGTCCTAAAAGAATACTTTTTTGATCCGCTGGCGTATTCCACGGCCTCTTGTAACAATTTTGACTTTTGTCTCACGGCGTTCGCAAGCAGAAACTTTGGGACCCGCCGGCGGCCTCCATGACCTCCTGAACTTAAAGACTTTTATATATTGTCGGCAGGAAGAGTGTAATGTCAAGTCCTAGCATTAGAGGAGCAATTCCCATATTTTTAAGAACGTTCGCAATTTAAACAATCAGGCACAATCTGTCAAAAATACTCCTAATTTCCCTAAATTTTTGACAAGTTATTGATTGTCGCAAAGATGAGATTGCGGAAATCTAGTCGATTACGAGAATTGTCAATTCACGTAGGTATTTAATCTGATCAATCAATCTTAATCTATTCTTTTGACAAGCTTTTCACATTGATTGTCCCCTTTTTTTTTTGTGGATGGGAAATCATCAAATGACCCCTCCCGCTCTGGGTGGAGCGGAAGGGAGTGTCAGACTCTTACTGACTAAAACCCATCCGTGTTCCTTCCTTAGCCCTTTATGTTCCGGGGTAGCAACAAACAATCCCGCACCCTGGCAGGCTTCAGCCCTGACAGGCCCCTTCCTTTTTGCTGACATCTCTTTGAGGCGCGCATGGAACACGTACGCGCCGTCCAGCATGGGCCTGTTCCTGATCGGACGGTGAGCAACACATTACTCTCCGTCCGCAGGCCCGCGCCTACTGTGGCCGGGAGTCGTCACGCAGCTCCCGACGCCAGGAGCGTCTCCCGCGGCGGCTGGGACGTGAGGCTCTCTCCCTCAGCCATCCTGCCACCTCCTTCGATTGATTGTCCCCGAAGATGAGATTGCGTCGGATACGAGAATTGGCGTTCAAGTCATCAACCCGCAGTAGGCCCGCGTGGTAGACTATGGCATAGTCCTCACAGAAAGGGGAGGCCTGTGTCCCAGCAGTGGAAATGAGGTTGATTATGAGTATAGTGTTCAAGTGTGTTCGCAAACACAGGTGCACTCTCTGTTCCTTTACTCTCATAGTCCGATGGAACGGCAATCCGACACGACCGGGGAGAGATCAGGCGCAGGACCAGCGGCTTTACGTGCTTTCCGAGACACGGAGGTATTAAACCGCCAACTTCCAAACTCCGGGCTGTTTCTTAGATATTCCTAAAGGAAAACCCAATACCACTTAGATACTTGCATTGACATGGATTTGCGGACACCAGTCCGTATTTTAAATAAGTACAATAGATACTCGTAAGTGCCAATGAATGATGTTACTTTAACAAAGAACTCGGAAACTCGACACAAGCCATCCATCGACCGGGGAAGTAATATTTGTCACAACGAGCCCGAATTCCATAGACACCGGAATATGTAATTTACGTGTCAGGGATTCGGGACAAAACGCGAATATTGTATTAACAACCAAGTGTAATTAATTTTAGAGGGTATCGCTTTACCTAGTAACCGGGTTGTGGTCAGATAGGCAGTCGCTCTATGTAAAATACTGGTGTTGAGCTAAATCTGGTTAGACTGGAAGCCGACCACAACGTACATACTTGGGAAAAGGTTAGGCAGATTGATTTTTGTAATTACACATTTACGTTAGGTTACGTACAGTCTGCAAAAGAGATAAGTAAGCAGGATCGTCGTATATAGTTGAAGTTTAGTAAGAAACCAATGGATGTTTTTAGTACAGTTTCGGTTACACTACAGCAGTGATGGTGAACCTCTATAGATCTACGAGCCATTTTTTCCAAACAAATATTTAATGTCGCCATGACTTGCCAACAAATAATCTTGACTTCTTGACTACTGGAAAAATAACGAAATAGTTTCAGAATAATACTCATTATTTGCAAACAGAAATAGACCTTAACTATTATTCAGTCATCTTAACATTTACCATTTTATATTCATTTGAATGAAAGAACAAATTAGTGCGACGTCTGCTGATACAAACTAGATGCCAAACAATTACACCAGCACCCTAATTGCATAACACACTATCAATCAGAATTTGAATCATTTTGAAGCAAATTGCTAATCCATTGCTTCATAAGTTCGAAAAATATGTCTGCTCAACACGTAAGTAACGCAATGAATGTTGTTGAAATGTCAAAATTAAACCGATTCCGATTGATAATGTATTACGCAATTGCCCCCCAGGTTCACATTATGCAAGGGATTTACGCGGCAACGATATTCGATATCGAAAAATTGATGGAGTGCCTAAATTATCTTGTCGCGTGCCACCAGCGGCACGCGTGCCATTGGTTCGCCATCCCTGCACTATAGCATTGTAGAAATAAAGCAAGTACTTTATCAGTTTGTTTGCCGCTAGCTGCACCATCCTCCCCATATTTATGATATTATGATAAAAGGCATGTTATTCTTGGTCAAAATGCTTCATAAAATGTCATGTTTATTACTCGATATAACGTGAACAGTTTATGTTGAGTAGTTTATCGTAAATATCAGTATTGATAAAGGAAATATATATTGCAGCTTTTAACATTATCTGGTGAGATGTAGGTCAGTAATGGATACTTGATGTAAATCTTTATGAAATGCAAAATTAATTTGCTTTCGTTAATATTAATCAGTATATTGAGTGTGTATCTGATATTGTGTGTAACTTGATGTATTTAGAACGCTTATGTGATGTAAATGATGCCGTATTATAACGATACTCGCTGTACCCCGCGGTTTCACCCGCGTAAATGTCGATCCAAAGTCAAAGCGTTTATTTCAAATAGGCACATAAAAGGCACTTTTGAGCGTTAAAAATTACTTTAAAATAGAATTGATTCTAGTCGCCCCTTCCAAAAGCTAGTTTTCGTATGAAGAATGGGCAAGAAACTCCACCGTTACTCTTTTAAAATGTTTTACAATATTTTACATGGGTACATTAATTATATAATAATATGTGAGGACGATGCACCTAAAATAAAATTACTATATTATATTTCTATATTTATGTGTGTAATTTATATGGTGTACATAATAAAGAGTATTCTATTCTATTCTATACCACAATAGGTAAAATAATTAAAACGAAAACATGACATATAAATTAATTATCTGATAGATACATGGTGCTCACATATTTATAAACATGGTATGTACAAGTAAACGATTTTAATAATAAAAAAAAATACTAGTCAAAAAATGCTAGAAGTCAGGGTGTAAGTAATGAATGTAAATTAATTTAAAAAAGAATTTTACGATTAAATTAGCAACCAGTTTGATTTTGTCTAGACTCTAGATTGTCCTATGGAGCAGGACCAGCATAATCCCGTGGGAATGTCGGGATAAAAAGTGCCATCCATCCATCGGTTTATTACAAAACTTCAACTATATCCGACGATCCCGCATACTTATCCTCTTTTGTTGACTGTAGGTACCTAAAACTTCTTTAGATACTCTAGTTCGGCAAAAAATTGCCCAAGTTTTACGTTGCCGAACTTAAGGCGAAAGCGTCAGGATGGTCCGGGAAATTAAAATTTTCTTATCATACTCATATTACCCTATTGAATGACTATTTAATCAAATCATGACATTTGAGGCTAATTCTAACTTAAGAATATGTATTACTGATTCTCAACTCAGTCTATCGCAGTCCACTGCTGGACATAGGTCTCTCCCAGGCTGCGACACAATACCCTGTCCTCCGCCTTCCACAACCAGTCTGTCCCAGCCACCTTCTTTAGGTCGTCGGTCCATCTGGCTGAGGGGGCGTCCCACACTACGCTTGCCGATACGCGGTCTCCACTCCAGCATAGCTATTCACAACCTTACGACAGGCTATCATATCGAAAACGACACATTTCGATAACCTAATTCGACTTGCCCCCGACAGCAAATAGCTGTTGGAAGAATAGCGGGCGTCTATTTGATTTAAATTGACAACATTTTCAGGTTTTGGACTTATAAAACGCGTTGAGAAGACTCCTACGATAACATTGATTGATGTTCGATATGATACGGCGTGTTTGTGAATAGCTATGCAGGACTCGTCTGCTCCATCGGCCATCGGTTCTTTGACAAACATGGCCAGCCCACTGCCAGTTCAGTTTGTTTACTCTGCAAGTTATCATCATCTGCCTAGCCTTTTGCCAACTATGTTGGGGTCAGTTTCCAGTCCAACCGGATGCAGCTGAACACCAGTACCTGTTACCCTGCAAGCTATGTCGATGCTGATTCTAATGATTGTAATTCTGTATAGTCATATTTGTTACGGTCGCAACACGTATTTTAATGATCATACAACCTGCAGGGCAATTGCGTAACACATTATCATTCCGAATCGGTTTCATTTTGTCAGTTCAACAACATTCATTGCGTTATTTACGTGTTGAGCAGACAAATTTTTCGAACTTATGAATCAATGGATTAGCAAATTGCTTCAAAATGATTCTAATTCCGATTGATAGTGTGTTACGCAATTAGGGTGCTGACCTGTAAGTTGCAAAAAACATAAGATAATTGGGGTGAGCACAGCTCAAAGAAAGGTGGAAGAATATGAGGGAGGCCTTTGCCCAGCAGTGGGAAAATACAGGGTAACGGAAATAAAAATGGAATTTCGCGGGCTACCTTATCGCATCCCCCTTAACTGACGGACACACAAAGCTGTTCAAACCATTCAATCCTCGTCACAAAGTAATGGTCCTCATTCTTCACTCTAACGTTTCGTAACTCGAACTTTTTCCTCGAGAGGATATCTTCAACTGGGATCTACTTGTATGACAGTTAAGGCTAGCTTAAAGGCTAGTTCATATTTGATCGGTTTAGGTTTGGGACAAAGTGGGAAATAATTTCACAAGTGTGTAAAATTATTGAGAAAAACTGGTGTAGCCAGTGGCGGATTTACACATTTGCTGCCAGTAGGCAATTCAAATTTTGCCACCCCTCCCTACCAACCTCTACAATAATGTGTCTGTTTCTATTAGATAATATTTATAACCACCAATTATTTTGTAACCGTCACTAAGACCCATTATATAAGGATACTTTTTCCTAAGACACAGACAGGTTTTTCTGCCTAGTTTAGGAAAAGGGAGTCCTATGACCCCAGTTATTGTTGTACTGGTTTTTCTTTTAATTACATTTTAGTTATAAGACAACAATGTATGCCATGTACAAGCTACTTATAAATTAAATTTATTTTATTATTATTATTTCCTTTATTTCACTATATACATAAATAAATTATATTTTTAAATATTAGTATAAAAAATATATAAAAACATTTAAAAATATAAAAAAAATAGTAGCCCACCGGTATCGGGAACAGGGTCCAAGCTACCGGCGGTCAGGGCTCCAGAGAGAGGAACCTCCATTATTATTATTTATTATTATTATAACCCACCGACGTTAAGATTGCACCAAAAATAGTTGTCGGGTACCTATCTACTTTAGTACCTACCTATTTCTGAACTCATAAAAGCTAAAATTATGTACTCTACTAATAAGGCGGGGTAAGGTATGCCTTTATTACTACTTACACAATAATGTACATTCTTTGCCGCCCCTAAAATCTACCGCCCTAGGCTCCAGCCTACTCAGCCTATTGGTAAATCCACCACTGGGTGTAGCTATGCAGTCAGCGGACAGGTCCTCACAAGAACATTTCAGACACTAATTAATCTACATGGTCCTCAAATGTCATGATCTGACCCGGATTGCTGGATTTTAAAAGAGACTGTGACCCTTGAGTCTCTTTCGCCATTACTTGTCAGGGGTAGTCAGATAGGAAATGTCGACACATGTTTTTGTTTTAAATATGACGTGATAATGAGATTCCGATATTCACGTAAAGCCGTTGGTTCCGGCTGTCATTCGTGGATCTTTGACAGTCGTTACAGGTAGTCAGAAGCCCGAAAATCTGACAACCAGTCTTACCAAGGGGTATCGTATTACACAGTAACTGGGTTGCGGAGGTCAGATAGGCAGTCGCTCTATGTAAAATACTGGTATTCAACTGCATCCGGTTAGACTGAAAGCTGACCCCAACATAGTTGGGAAAAGGCTAGGCAGATGATGAATGAGATTCCGATTTTTCATGTTTATTCATGAAATAAACAATTTCATTTCAGTATAATAATATGGTTTGCTTTAAAGTTACAGAATATTCAAATTTTGAATCTCGCGGAAAATATGTACTTAGATTTTTGATCCACCTTATGTATAATCACTGTCGTATTATCCAGCAAATACATGAGGAACCAAGTTCTAGACATCTTCAAATACGTACTATTAGCCAGCTCTCGGTTCATGTAAGAAAGAAAAAAAATAAAAATTGTTTATTCTACACAAATAAAACGCAAATTTCTAAAAAAACAGTGGCACTCCGGGAGTGCCAACAGAAGTGAAAACAAAACACAAACAGAATACTTTGCCATCACTCACTGACATATTGCATATAAATTAAAACCGAGTACATCCCGAGGACAGCTGAACACATCCGAAGCGCTGTCGGTTACGGTAACAGTGGCGCGAATTAAATGGTTTTTTCCATCTAAAAAAATGCCTAACGCGCCTAAAGATGTTTTCACTTCAAAAATGACATAAAATATACACACACAAAGTAGCCAAAAGCCACGTATTCAAGCATATAAAAAGTTGACAATTATGTCTATTGCATGATGTGCATATCGTACATATGTACGTAGGTACAATGTACTGGTTTTCAGGTAGTCACAGCTTTTTTGTTAGAAAAATAGGACAAAATCCGTCGCCAGAACACAGTAATCCACATAAAACTCCTGCTAACAATGTAGGCGAGCCCTAAAAAGTAGACGTCACAAAAAAGGACCATTAAGAGTCGCGGATACTGTGGGGACCGTAGGACCAAAAAAATAAATGAAGACCGTGACGAATAATGAATCTGTTGGAGTGGCTTTTTCTATTTCCAGGTACCATTATTTTACTACATTTGGTCCGTGGTTTCGCCCGCCTTGAGGTCGGAAATTATCTCACGGAACCGGGATAAAAAGTATTCTATGTCCTAACCCAGGTCATGTTTTATCCGTGTGCCAAATTCCTTAGAAATCCATTCAGCTGTTAAGGCGTGGAATAGTAACAGACAGAGTTACATTCGCACACAAGGAAGAAACATTTACTCGGCTTATAAAAGAAAGAAAGAAAAAAGTTTACACCCCATCCTTATTTCTTAAGCTAGAAATATTATTAAAAAATAAGTTGTAGTAATGAGAGCATAGACACGTTCCAGAAAAGGAATGATTGAGTCGAAAATAGGATAACCGGACGGTAGGACCAGAAAAAATAATTAATACAGACAATGATGAACGAGTTTACCAGGCTCGTTGTTTATGTTGTAGATATCTCGTAGCATTTCTATTAATTGGTAGCATTTTTGAGCTTATTAGGTGGTGCCCCAATAGCCTATCCTTTTCCTTCCGAACCTCTCTCTATTTCGTTCAGAGAAATCGCAGTAGAGTGAATAAATTGCTTACATTTTTGCACACATGCAAAATTATTTTTACTTTATAAGACTTACTTAATCCATACTTATAAGGTAGTTGCTGTAAACTTGGCCAAATATTGTCAAATTATCTGGAAATTTGATTCGTACGGTCTTAACCCAGCGCCAAACTTACCCTAACACACTCTAACATGTTAATTTTAAAATATTGTCCGAATTACTTTATCCTTAGTTACTCCGCGCGTACGTGTTTGGCCCATCTATTGCTGGGAAAACAGACTGCAAACTGCAAATACATAGAATCAATAGTTTCTTCAATATCGTTCATTTCGTAACGGGCAGTTTCTCATTTTAAAATGAGCAAAACAATCTTCAAAGTGGGTCCATTTCAAATGAAATTTTCTAAGTTGAATCCATCAGAGCTGCTCGAAGCTACTTGAAAGAGCTCTTTTAAAACTTATCGCGACCTGATTCCGCCTTGAAAGTGAACTCTAATCGAATTGGAAAGAAGTCGTGGGGCATTAGGACCAAAAAAAAACCGGTCAAGTGCGAGTCGGACTCGCGCACCGAGGGTTCCGTTTTTCCTTTTTAGGTACGGAACCCTAAAAAGAGTAGCAATTTTTTTAATTCAGTTTCGACATCACTAACTCTGGAGTAAAATTCATAGCCATAAACAATGAATATCAGTATGTTAGCTTCTTGATTTTTTCTTATAATACCTTTATTGTACACTAGTTTCTGACCGCGTGAAATTTCTTGCTTTACCATAAAACTAGCTGCGCCCCGCGGTTTCACCCGCATAAGTCTCGCTCCGTGGGAATATCGGGATAAAAGTCTCGTATGTCTTTTCCCGGAACTCAAACTATCTCTTCTATACCAAATTTCATCTAAATCGGTTCAGCGGTTTAAGCGTGAAGAGGTAACAGGCAGACAGACACACTTTCGCATTTATGATATTAGGATGGATTTCAATTCCGGATCTTCAGATTTTAGATTAACACAGCTAACACGACCTTACCGAGTTCACGTTTGATGAAGTACCTATATCTATGCATTTAGTTACAAAAGTCAATTATATTAATTGAGTTTCTTGGTCCTTGCGGCCGAAATCTCCATGCACAATCCCTTTTGCAACTATGCTTATATAGTACTAGCTCCTGCCCGCAACTTCGTCCGCGTGAAATTTCCCATTCACCCTCTTAGGGGTGGAATTTCGAAAAACCCTTTCTTATTGGATACCTACTCTTCACAAAGAACACACCCTCCAAATTTCATGTCTCTAGGATCAGCAATTTAGGCTGTGTTGATATATCAGTCAATTAGGACTTTGAATTATATATAGATGTTCATATATCAGAAAGGTGTGGCCATATTTAAGGGCGTGATACAGACCACCAAACTGATCAAATTTCTCCATGGAACCAACATCGTATCCGCGAATAAATCATCACATGTCCCATACAATACTCCTATAGATATTTGACCCTAATTTATGGGACAACTGATTACTTTTTCGTGATTAGTGTATATCACGCATGGGATCAAAGGTGTTTCATTTAGCACCCTAATTGCGTAAAACACTTTCAATAACAATCTGAATAATTTTGAAGAATATTGCTAATCCATCACACTAATATTATAAAGGCGAATGTTTGTGTGTGTGTGTTTACATGTTTGTTACTTTATAGAGGTATGAGGAACAGGGTGTAAAGTTCACTCATACTCTATAGAAAAGGGAGGATCCTCCGACCAGACGGGTGTTGTGTCTGGCGGGCAACTGCCCAATGATTCATGTCGGGCTGTTGTATCTATGCTAGTTGCGCGGTAAACTCTACTTGCGCGATGCAGGATTTGCGTGACGTCAGTATGACACGTTGTTCGCATGTGGCGTTGTAGATACCGCTACAACTTCTTCATACTCAAACGACTGGACCAATTTTGATAAAATTTTGTATGAAGGGAGCTGACACCCTGGATTAACATATAGGCTACTTTTATCCCGATATTCCCACGGGATCGACACTTATGCGGGTGAAATCGCGGGGCGTAGCTACTTGCTTCATATGTTCGAAAAATTTGTCTACTCAGCAACGTAAATACCGTAATAGTAGAATGTTGTTGAACTGTCACATTGCTACTGATAGTGTGTTACGCAATTGCCCCACGGGTCCTTAAACATAACAATGAATGCGGACCCAAAGACTGCTTATTTAGATAGATAGATAAAACGTTTATTCAGTGCAACAATATACACAATATAGGCATTAAAAAACATAAAAAAGGTGGAAAAAAAACAAAGATTAAAAAGATAAATTGACCCATAGAAACCCCATATGACATTTATAACGGTCGATCACTACTGGGCGGTGTGTGTCACACCGTTATCCGACGGCATATTGTTAGGAGCCTTTTAAACTATCGTTAGAGGTAAAATCGATTCGCAAGCCCTTCAAACTTGGGCTTAGATTCAAATCCACAGGCACAGTTCAGTTTCGAATATTATCCAGTAAAGCATTTACTGGTTAATGTTCTAAACTGTTATTTGAAAGGAATCCAATAATGGGAGCCAATGGAACCCTATTACTAAGCCTCCGTTGTCCGTTCGTCTGGCTATCAGCGGGCTGTATCTCATTTACCATAATAGGTAGACAGTTGAAATTTTCACAGAGTGTGACTGTATATTTCTATTTCGTGAAAAGTGTTTTTTTATAAGTAGTGTTAAATTTATTCTTCGCTGGTACGAGTCCGACTCGATCTTGGCCGTTTTTTTCGGTTATTTGTTACTATAATATTACTGTGGGTGTTGCCAGTGCTGACATATAGCAATGAACCGTGGTCGCTTATAATAGTCTCGATTTTAGTGTTATAAAAAGGATAATGTCACCTTTTACGCCTTTTCTATGTTTGAGAAAAGTATTTGATTTTACATTTTCTATTACTTTAATGGCTATATATTTCTGTAAAAAATGGGCTATTTATTTATAATTATACTAGCTGCGCCCCGCGGTTTCACCCGCGTAAATGTCGATCCCGTGGGAATATCGGGATAAAAACTATCCTATGTCCTTTCCCGGGACTCAAACTATCTCTATACCAAATTTCATCGAAATCGGTCCAGCCGTTTTCATGTTATGTCGTGACAACGGAAAACGGGTTTCGAGTTAAAACTTGCGTGTGGTTTTGGACGGCTAATAACACGCTTGGTATCTCTCTCTGTCTTGTATTTTAAGCAATAATTTTATGTTTACCATAAATTATGGTAAGCATTATTTATTTCTACTAAGATTAGATATTATTATTTCGTTTATTTGAATATTTACTTATTTTGTTACATTTTTAAATATTACTTAACATATAAAAAATAAGTATAAAAAACATTTAAAAATATAAAAAATATTATTATTATTATTATTTAGATAACTTTTTACAATTTTTATGTAGTTTTATTGATTCTCAATAGTGTTTAGGGTTTCGCACCTAAATAAATAAAAATGTAACCCTTCTGATAAACCTGTAGGCTAGAGGTACCTGTCCAAAACTATTAATCTTTTATGAAATTCAAAGCTTCTATACATAACCCATATTAATATAATAAATTCGAAAGTAACTCTATCGAATTTAGTTTAGGCCTAAATCACTGAACGGATTTCGATAACATTTGGCAAGGAGATAGATGGCATCCTGGGGAAGGACATAAGCTACTTTATGTCCCGGTAGCACATTCCCGAGGGATAATTCCTGACATCCAAGCGGGCGAAGCCGCGGACAAACTAGTTACACTATAAATTAAAGTTAGATTATAAATTAAAGTAACTTTTCATGTCTGTTTGTGTGACCACGTTGTTCTTGTAAACCGCACAATGGTTTTTGATGTATGGATCATCATTATATAAGGTCCCATTAAAATAGATGGATAAACTTTTAGAAATACATTCAGACCACCAAAATAAGGACGATGGTAAAAAAATATACAAGAAAAACGCATTAGATACAAGTACATTAAAAATAATCAGGTAACGAAAACACACTAATGTGCCGGCAATTTATTATTTTAGGTCAAAATAAAATCACTTTAATAATTGTTTTTTTTTTTCGTTGGATATGGTTAGACGTACTGAGCGCTGTGTTAAAATTTGTCCATCTATTTTAATGGGACCCTGTATACAGGTTGAAATTGAAAACATGCGACAAATCGAAATGGGAGATTGTACTCGTCATTATGAACAACTTTTACTATGGGACCAAACCTGAAATCGCGAAAAAAAAAAAATCAACTGTTCCCTACATTTTGACGAGTTATGCGAACGTAAATGTAGGGAACAGCTGATTTTTTTTATTTTTTTTGTGGCTGTATCTTTTGATCACGTTGGCGCCTAAGCGCCAACGTGATCAAAAGATACAGCCGTTTATGCCGCAAATTTCCGCAAATTTTCGACACTCGCAAGGGAATCAAAACCTACAGGGTACTTCCCGTGAACTCAGAATCTTGAAATTTAGTTCGAAGCAACGTCTTATAGCATAGATAAAGGAAAAATTGCAAAAACCGTACATTTTTAGTTACATCATATAATAAAAATATTTTAAACAGGTTTGTACGGAATCCTCGGTGCGCGAGTCCGACTCACACTTGGCTGGTTTTATTTGTAATGGCTGAAAAAAAAACAATCTAATATAATATAACGAAACACGAAATCCAAGGTAGGTATCAATTTTCTCTCAAATTATATTTAAAGTTATCCCAGAGAAATATACAGAGTGTTACAGAAAGGGTATATCAATACAAACGGGTTGAAGAGTGTATCTGGTCTAGAATCTCTGTACAAAATTTCAGCTCAAAAGCAGTAACTTTGAAAATGCTTAATATTTTTTTATTTCCATAGTTTATTAAATTGAAATCATAACAAACGTGTCACCGCACTACGAGGGTCATTATCCATTACCTGTAGTTTTTCTCTGCGCCTAGTACACGCACATCACGCCGCCGCGCGCCAGTGCAGCGCCGTGATGTCGAAATAAAAAAGTATTAAGCATTTTCAAAGTTAATGCTTTTGAGCTGAAATTTTGTAAAAAGATTCTAGACCAGATACACTCTTCAACCCGTTTGTATTGATATACCCTTTCCGTAACAGCTTGTAGTTCTAACCAAGAATATCCGTCTCTAGGCACAAATTAAACAACATTGTCTACGTCAGCGAATACGCAGAGAGAAGAGTGAACTAGGCCACATTAAATGAATATAAATGTACGAGTATATCCATTACATTAATACGAGAAGGTAGGTATGTTAAAATGAACGATTCGAAAATACTCGGTTTTAACTAAGATCGGAAACTCTGTATTTTGGCGAATGTCATTTTAATTTAGTTAGGTACAGACGCCAGCACATCAAGCTGACCCGAAACTGTCAAATTTTCCCAATCAACAGCGATAAAATTGAAAATTTATTTAAGAAACTAGCTGTGCCCGCGACTTCGTTCGCGTGGATGTCGGAAAGCAATAATGTGTCGCTTAGGAAAGGTGTAATTGCCACTCCTTCATTGAAAAGGAAGAATCTTCCGATCTTGCCTGGTAACGCTTTCCTTACCGTGGGTTCTCTACCACAGCCCTTTCGACTGCAGTCACTACGTCTTCATGGTTCATAATGACAATGCGCCGAAGTGTCACTTTGATTTTTGAGATGAGTATATCCATTACATTAATACGAGAAGGTAGGTACTTATGTTAAAATAACGATTCGAAAGTACTTGGTTTTAGTTAGTTAAAACCAAGTACTTTCGAATATCGTTATTTTACATTCGCCAAAATACAGAGTTTCCGAGCCATTTACATTTAGGTACAGACGCAAGCACATCAAGCTGACCTGAAACTGTCAAATTTTCCCAATCAACAGCGATAAAGTTGAAAATCTATTTAAGAAATTTGACAGATTGTAGTAGCTTGATGCTGACATCGTCAGGGAAAAGATGTTGAAGGGACGATCACGACCCTCAGTAATGAGGAGAAAGACTTGAGGAGGAGGAGTAGCTTGATGTGCTGGCGTCTGTACTTACTGTTATTTTTTTTTGCTCATGTCCATGACAGAACGGTTTTTATTTGAGAAATATTGGCGTTTTATCATACGATCTAAAATACCTGAAAGATATACATAAGTACATACCATACTAGGTACAGACGACAGCACATCAAGCTACCCGAAATCGTAAAATTTTCCTAATCAACCTTGAACCTTATGCTTTACGATAAAATTGAAATACTTTTGACAGATTGTAGTAGCTTGATGTGCTGGCGTCTGTACCATTGTATATTTTTAGGTAGGGTCAAAAATATACAAGTTGTAACAGAATAAACGCAAGTATACTATGTAGTTTGTTCAAAATTGACTACTGAATCGATTTCAGCAAGTTTTGATATAGGTATTTTTTTCAAATATTAATAAGTATATGGATTTTGCCGTACTAACCGACCACCGATTGAACCAAAGAAAATTAAATCTTATTTCAAGGCAATAAGATCAATTATAAATGCATAATGTAATGGTGAGCTCAACACGATCTTCTTAATAACTTAAAAACTGTTTTTGAAGTGAAACTTCTTTACGCACGCTTGACTTGGGGAGTAAGCTGGCGAACGCGTTACGAAAAGTGTGATCGGGCGAGGCGAACGGAAGTTGAGTGGGGGATATAAGCAAGAGAAAGCAGTGCGCGCGCACATTTTCTTTTTCTCTTCCTCTCATAGCCAAATACGTTTGAAGTTTCACTTCAGTCGTGTGGTCATAAGCACACTCGGTTTTTTTTTAAAGGTACGCCTTAAAATAATTAAGTTTTGGTCATTGTATTATTCTTTTAACTCAATACTCGAATTGGGGTGTATGAGGTCTTCCGTTAATTATGTATTCAAATTGTGTCACTGTTCCTTCTCGTATTGTATCATACATATACATAGATCAAAGACGGTTTGATAATGTTGAGAGGATGAATGAAAGGGGACTAACAAAAGGTATTTAAAAGGTATATAAATGGAAACGAGGGGCTTGGGGCTAAGTAATAACAACCGCACGAGTCGATCAATCAGGTTATGCTACGCTTGCCGTGGTTGGTCCGAGGATGGGTGACCATCTTTAAATAAGTACCAAGACCCCTCCGTGCCTCGGAAAGCACGTTATGCCACAAGTCCAGGCTGTCATTGTAATCTTTGACAGTCGTACGGGTTGTCAGAAGCCGGAAAGTCTGACCACCAGTCGTACCATGGGGTATCGTATTACCCAGTAACTGGGTTGTGGAGGTCAGATAGGCAGTCGCTCCATGTAAAACACTGGTATTCAGCTGCATCCGGTTAGACTGCAAGCCGACCCCAACATAGTTGGGAAAAGGCTAGGCAGATGATGATGTAAATGGAAACGCCAGGACTACGTCTATCAAGCTTATGCACTAAGGTAATCCTGGTTATAAACTATCTGTGTGCCAAATTTCATCTAAATCCGTTCAGTACTTTTTGCGTGAAAGAGTAACAAACATCCATCCATACATCCTCACAAAGTTTCGCATTAGGATAGGATAGTCAATAAATCACCAAGACAACTCTCTAAGTTAGAATTGGCGTCCAAGTGTCATGATTTCATTAAATAGTCATTCAATAACTTTAACTTTAATTTAAACTTCGAAAGTTGTATTGTATTGATTATTTTAACTTTCACCTTGAGCAGAAAATGTAACACAAAGCTAAAAAACTAAAAACTACTAACTAAACATAAATATTATTTTTATCAGAATCGAAATCAATGAGGCAATTTCTAAGCGGAAGGCTAGGAAAATAACTCCAGTTACAAATCATTATTAATATTTTACAAAAACATAAATTATTCCGTTCACAAAATGGCGTCAATTTCTCAAGGTAATCCCTCTAATCAGGCGCCATGCCTGTCAATACATTAATTTCGTTATCTACTGCAGTACGGGTGTCTTTGAACAAAATTATCATATTTAACAAAGCGGCGCGGCAGCTTGGATAGATTGATAGACGTACAGAGGCCAGCACATCAAGCCTATGATATGAACCTTATTACTTTGTAGTAAAGTTGAAACTCTATCGAAGAAATTTGACAGATTGGGGTAGCTTGAGGTGCTGGCGTCTGTACAGTCAGCTTGTGAATTCCATAAAGAAAAAAAAAACATAATATGTTTCCCTAAAATATTTTTCATTTTTGTGTTGGGTCAACATGACGATCTGCATCGTTCTTACATGTATAATTTTTAACATGAATGATGTAACCAAGACTTTGTAACCATATTATTTTGATTTAAGAGTGTCCATGGAGTTTCTTGCCCGTTCTTCTCCATAGGTACCTACGCTTTGGAACGGGAAACTAGCTTCATCTTTCTGACTGACCGACCCTTTGACAATTCAAAAGTGCCTGTAATTGGTTTAATTGAAATAGATGCTTTGAGTTTGAGTTTTGAGTTTGACGCATTAAAAAGAACACACTTTTTTTCGTCATGTATAAAAAACCGGCCACCGGAGTCGCGCACCGAGGGTTCCGTACAAACCTGTTTAAAATATTTTTACTATATGATGTAACTAAAAATTTACGGTTTTCGCAATTTTTCCTTTATCTGTGCTATAAGACGTTGCTTCGTACCAAATTTCAAGATTCTGAGTACCTACACGGGAAGTACCCTGTAGGTTTTTATTCCCTTGCACGTGTCGAAAATTTGCGGCATAAACGGCTGTATCTTTTGATTGCGTTGGCTTAGAAGTTTGATTTTTCACAGCTCCAAGGGACAGTACACCTGAGTATTTGATATAAATTCCAGCTTGATACCTCTACGCGTTCCTAAGAAAATGGGTCTTGACAGACAGACGGACGGACGGACAACAAAGTGATCCTATAAGGGTTCCGTTTTTTCCTTTCGAGGTACGGAACCCTAAAAACAAATGAAATGATGGTGATGATTTGTTTTTATGAACGCAAACGCATTCATTTTGTATCTTGGCTCATTTTTAAATCCTAGATTGTATTTGTCATTTAAGAACTTAACAGTTTTCGCAATCAACTTTTAGAGGATTCATTGCCCTCCTAAAGAGAGACGAAGCAAATTGCCTGTAATTAAACCCTACCCTTCAAACCGGTGCTAGGCAACAGAGTTTAGAACTTCCCCGAACGAGCTCACAGTGATCCTTTAACACATTGAATGCCGAAGTTAACCGTTAAGTTACTACTTTTTTATGTCGTGTTTTTTTTGAGATGCCAAAGAGTACAAAAACGTCCATTCAAGGAGGCTGAATAACACAGATTACCAAAATAATTATCTATAGGGAAGACCTACGTAATAATACGTAGTCGGCATCTGTCATTATTACCAGCTACGTAATATTGCGTAATTGGCGTTCAATGAATTAAAGTTAGTTCGCGAGCGCATTCGCAAGAAACTGTCAGTATCATCACAAGTATCACAACGGTAATGTTTTATAATTATTTGTCTTATTTCTCTTTAGTATATTCATGTATATTTATTTATGCTTATATTTATATGTAGGTAATTTGATATATATTTTATTTATATTTTGAATTAGTTTATGCGTATCTTTATATTTGAAATATTTATTCCTCAATTGTCATGATTGCACCTACCACTGTTTGTCTCTGCATCACCCAAAGGTTGACTGGTAGAAAATGCCTATGGCTTTAAGTCCGCCTCTGTACATTTATGTGCTTGTAGTATTAAATAAATATTATACAAATCTACAACGACTAAAATGTAATCTATGTAACTTTATAAGGAGTACAATTTAAGTAGGTACTTCTAGGAAAACTAAAGCTTTAAAGTTAGCATTTATCACTGCCAGAAGCATACAGTCACTGTGTACTGTTTTAAACGCGAAGCGGAGTGAATTAATTAATTATGATTCACGATTTCACGAGTCACAAGCAAACTATTTCCATGTACAAGACGTTTATGTTTAAAAACCTTCTTTTAGTTTATGACTTTATGTCCTCTAGAGGGCGAGATATTATTCAATGTGTGATTTAAAGTGACGTCACATAGCCTATAACCAGCGGACGATCAAGACGCTTCCAATGATACCTCATTTGTCAAATTATGATAAGCAGTTTAGAAATTATGAGGGAACAGATGAACATACATACCTACATACCCTACAGATATACATACCGGTCAAAATCATAACCCTCCTTTTGGCTTCGCCGTAGTTGGGTAAATGAACACAAAAACCATGCTTATTTGCGTTGACAAACAGCATCACTTTGTTACATTTTGCAAGACGGGTTTACCTACTTTTTCAAAGTCATGGACGTAATAACTTAATATGAACCATGGGTGTTGCAAGTGTACTTAATAACTATCCATTGAGTTAGTTTTTGGACTTTTTGCAGCACAAAAACAGGTGTAAGGCCGGAATAACTCATAATTTCGACCAACTCGTCGTCGTTATTTGGTTTCTTTATTTGTGTTTTATTTTTATGCGTCATGTTTGCCGCAAATAAAAGTATTTTCTTTCTTTCTTTCTAAAAAGTAGTTTTATTTCCTTACCTTTATCTCTCCAATCCTTAGTTTCGACGATGAAGTGGGGTTTATCTGTAACAAAATAAAAAAACTCAGTAAGAAATTAATTAGTCTTTAGATATCTACATACATCTACAACTACATTATGTCTATAAAAAACTATATCCATTTATATAAAAAACTATGTCTATAAACATACGCGGGTGAAACCGCAGGGCACAGCTTTTTCCATATAAAATTAACAATGGACCTCACAATCCGCCTGTCCGGTGTCAATCACGGAGGCTTTCCGTTCAAAATCCACGGCAAACGTGCGTTGAAAGTTGAAACTGGAAAATTCATGTAATACCCGCAGATTTGTACTGGAATTTACAAAGCTAAGGGATATGTATATTCATTAATTATAATCTCTGTTGGGTAATTTGTTACCTAGTCATTAGCAACTTGTATAAATATACATTTATTTTTTTTCTTTACATTTCGTGGTATGGTTTTACATCATTATTTAAATATTACTACCATAAGGAAATTTAAAATTTCGAAACG
Source organism: Amphipoea oculea (assembly GCA_945859645.1). NCBI lineage: Eukaryota > Metazoa > Arthropoda > Insecta > Lepidoptera > Noctuidae > Amphipoea > Amphipoea oculea. The sequence continues at coordinate 11,117,897 of OX243886.1, read as the reverse complement.
GCTGGTTGACAATTCCCGAGACCCAAGGGCTGGCTTTTACCTTGGCCAGAGGCTAAACATTGCCATACAACGAAGTAATGCTGCCAGTCTCTCGGGTAAATTACCAGTCGACAGCGATGCGGATGAATTTTTAAACCGGTCGGAGTGGAGGTGCTTGGGGGAGGCCTATGTCCAGCAGTGGACGTCTTTCGGCTGAAATGATGAATGACGCTGATATTTTAGTTTGTGAATAGTTTTAGTTAAGTTGGGATGTAATTTTGTTAATTTTATTAATTAATTAGGTATTAATTGTTACTGTATATAAATTAATAAGATCCTATTACATAAAAATATATTTTTATAAAACCTTTAAACTATCATAATAATCATATTATTCAGAAATGTCTATAATTGCAAAAATAAACATTTAGACACATGATCATTTTTAACTAATGAATCGCCTGCATTTGATCTAAAATCCACATTAGTCACTCCTTGCAAAATTCTGGTATTGAATTGCATCCGGTTAGACTGGAAGCTGACCCCAAGATAGTTGGGAAAAGGCAGAAAGATGATGATAATGATTGGAACCAGTCACTGTATTGACAAAACTTCAACAAGAAAAGAAAATGCAATTTAGCAAAAGCGCACTTGCTCGTAAATGCTCAAAGGACCAAATCTCATCTAAGTTGGCTTCCGCTAACATCGAGTTGAGAACATTTTGAATTCAGTTTATAATGGTTTTGGTCTCCATAACCGTATCAGCCTAAGAAAGAAAACTGTTGGTCTTTCGTTCCTTGTTGCAATTGACTTTTAATTGCCTGGATTTGTTATTTTTATCCGACTACGGTGAAGCAAAAAGGAGGGTTATGATTTTCACCAGTATGTATGTATGTTCATCTGTTCCCTCATAGAGTGCATATAATTTGACAAATGAGGTATCGTTAGAAGCGTCTTGACCGTCCGCTGGTTATAGGCTATGTGACGTCACACTTAATTCAATATGGCGCCCTCTAGAGGACATAAAGTAATTAATTTAAAAATAAATATTTTGGGGTGGTGCCTTTGGGTTATGTAATGGATGGTCACCCATCCACGAACCGACCGCGGCAATCGTAGCTTAACCTTCGATCGACCCGTGTGGCTGTTATCAATTAGCTACGAGCCATCAAAACATTTACATGTTCTCACACAAATACACGATGCTTTTAATAAGCAACCAGGCGATGACTTTTCAAAAGAAAATGTTGACACGAACTCAGGTAGAGAGGTATCTTTAACAACCACGTTTAGCAAATTAGTTATAGCAACATTTTCTAGGTTAATCAATGTTTTGGGTGAACTCAGCTTTATCCTTTAATAATCCCTTAGTCACCTTTTAAGACACTGACTTATGAATGGTGTCTTACAGCAAAGTCGACTCATAAGACCAAAAATACACTCCCAATACGGAAGTTTATTTTGGTCCTTGTGTGTTTCACGTCTTTCAATCAAATCATTCGTTCACTCGCTCTTAGCAGGTTTCTAAGACGTGAATATAACTCGGTAATTCGCAATTCCTGCGAGTTTCCACATGACATGGCATGCTTTTGAAATGAACGGAATTTCTCGCGAAGTTAACGTTGACTTGTACAACGTTGACGCTTGTTTTCGCTGCGAAGCGTTGAATTTAAGCTTGAGTACTAGAGAATGGCTCCTTTCATGTCGTAGGTAATGACTGTACTACGAGGTCTCAGTGCCGGGACGAGTAAATTAAAGCACCGTTTGTCATATTACTTCAATATTATTTCCTAAGATGGTTGTCCGTTTTTTTACATTTTTGTTTCCTTGTCACTTGGCTTGTCATCCAAATCTGACGGCTACTGTTTTTACTCTCTTCAAGTAGATACGGTACAGAATAATAAAATATAGGTAACCAGCTGCGCCCCGCGGTTTCACCCGCATAAGTGTCGATCCCGTGGGAATATCGGGATAAAAAGTAGCCTATATGTTAATCCAGGGTGTCAGTTACCGCCATACAAAATTTAATCAAAATTGGTCCAGCCGTTTGAGCGTGAAGAAGTAACAAACATATAAACACACACACACACACACACACACTCACAAAATTTCGCCTTTATAATATTAGTGTGATTATAACGTCATAGGCCGCGGTATCAACCCGTGACTCACTCACAGATGCAACGTTTTTGACATTAATCAATTCGTGAATCAATTCACAGAACTCACAGATGTGAGCTTTTTGACAGATATCAAGTCGTGATACACACAGACGGTAGGATACCAAATTTCATCTAAATCGGTCCAGCGGTTTAAGCGTGAAGAGGTAATAGACAGACAGACACACTTTCGCATTTATAATATTATTTTATTTATTTTATTTTTATTATATTAGTATGGATATTGTGAGATTCCATTTACACAATATTCAAACCCAACTGGAGCTCATTCACCAAATACTCGCTTCAGCCGCCATCTTTGCGAGTAACTACGTATGCAAGTGGGTGGTTCTCGCTGTGTGCAATTGTGCGTCTAATCGCCCGGGGACTACACGCTCCCGCAAACAGTCGGGCTAAACTGTGCTGTATGGAATAGGGCTGGCATATGGCAGGTTTAGGAAAATACGGATAAATGTGATACTATCACAAGGATGGGTAACATATAAGAACTATCCAGGGTTATTGGAAAAACACCAACAACCTCTTCAGAGCTCTTTGTACTCATCATTATTCAACAACTTTTACTATGGGACCAAACCTGAAATCGCGGAAAAAAAATCAGCTGTTCGCTACATTTATGTTTGCATAACTCGTCAAAATGTAGGGAACAGCTGTGGTGATCGAAATTTTTACCAAACAGAGAAGCACATGCAGAAAGTTTACCATTCAAGAATCTTAGTAGATTTGCCATAAGTTAGCCCTACTAAGGTGACTTTAAAACCCCTTTTTTTTTTGATAATGCTTAGTTTACCCGGGGCGGAAATCCTTTACCAGCGCCTTTGCAAGTTGCTACGTATACGGCTGTCACTGTGTGCAATTACGCGTCTAATCTCCCGGGGGCTGCACGCCCCTGCAACCAATTGGGCTAAACTGTGCTGTAGGGAATAGGGCTGACAGATTTAGGGAAATAAGTAGAATATTGCTGTAACTTGTGGTTCTCGATAGTCCTACTTAATATTAATTATTAATTCATTAATCACATTAATATTATAAAGACGAAAGTTTGTGAGTGTGTGTTTATATATTTGTTACTTCTTCACGCTCAAACGGCTGGACCAAACTTAATAACATTTTGTATGGATGTAGCTGACGCCCTGGATTAACATACAGGGTGTTACGAAAAGGGTATATCAATATAAACGGGTTGAGGAGTGTATCTGGTCTAGAATCTCTGAACAAAATTTCAGCTCAAAAGCATTAACTTTGAAAATGCTTAATATTTTTTTATTTCGACATCACGGCGCTGCACTGGCGCGCGGCGGCGTGATGTGCGTGTACTAGGTGCACATACACACTACAGATAATGCATAATGACCCTCGTAGTGCGGTGACACGTTTGTTATGATTTCAATTTAATAAACTATCGAAATAAAAAAATATTAAGCATTTTCAAAGCTGGCCGCGCCGTTTAGTTAAAAGGCTATGCGGTTAACTAAACGGCTAATTAAACCAGTGGGCTGCGACATATACATAATAATATGTAAGGTTAAAAATCCAATTAAAACATTTCACCTTGATTTCATGGTTTTCAAAAGGCACAATCAAATAAACTTCATAATTTTAATGACAGCCAGCAAAAAAACAACTTCGGTCAAAGACGGTAATTGAGTTTTCTTTAAGGAAAATCTCAATATATAGGTCAGGCAGGGTATCGTGTTACGTTGATTTACTCGCGCTTTTTAACGGCAGATTTATATTACATTATCGGAAAACTGGCAAGGCCAAGTCGCTGAACTTGTGTATAAGACTCTGCTTCTAATGTAATTAATATTGCAGCGATAGCGGTAGTGGAGTTTCCTGGGAAAGAAACCATTCTGAAAATGTATCCACTATTATTAGCTGTAAACAGAGCGACACTCACTCACTCATTTTTTCAATAACAGTCATCAAAACTGGTTCATTCATTCATTCATCGAATTGTTTGACTAATCGAATGCCTCGTTGGTTTTGTGGTCGACTACTGAGTAGGTATGTAGTTTTGGGTTCAATACCTAGGTTCTTCTTAATCAACTCCGCCGAATCAGTTTCAGTAGATAGCAATGTCAATGGAGTCGACCCAGAATTTAGCAGCGAGTATGTAGTAACCCAGGTTGACGTAAGTGTTACAGTCACTAAATATCATTATGCCATTGAAGTGTTGGTGAATTTACAAGCACATCAACATTTTTCCCTGAATGAATGAATGAAATGCACCGACTCCAGCGTGGTTAAACCAAACTCGATTAATCGAATGAACCCCAAGATTCGCATTAGCTCCTGTAGCCTCATGTTCATGGTGCTACAGCGACCACTGCATATCAAAGAGTAGACCGGGGGGCGCGGTAATGGTAGGGAAGACAGGCCTGTAAGATAGAGAATGATTTAAGAGCCGTTCCGGGTATGCATCCTAGAGTAAGCATTGGACTAGTAGAGAGATGGGTGATTATCATCTATGGATGGGCATCTTTTAACGACGTCGCCGCCAGGTTGGTTCAGGTCGAGCTTCACCGGTAAATCTTTTGGCGGGGTCCTACTGCTTTCTTTGTTCTTTTGTATGTCATTGTTCTGCTGTGTTATGTTGTGTTAGATGTTCTTTTGAACTTTTTTTCTGGGGTTAAATTCAAATTCAAAATATTTTATTTCACATAAACCAGCGTGGGAACTTATGATACGTCAAACACTAGGTGCATGGTTCCAATTCAGTTATGTTCTCTAGAGAAGAACCGGCAAGAAACTCCACAACACATTCTAACCCCTTGGCATGATCCGATACAGCCTGTCCCTTGCAGCCCTCCCACAGCGACAACCTAAGCCGAGGTCCGTACCCCACAGGTCACAGGGGGTGCTCTTAACGTGTAGTCGCTTAGATTAAAGTTTTATGCCCTGCCTGGAGGCCTTAATTTGTTAAGGCATCCACAGGATTTTGGGATGCATGAAGAAGCCTTCTCATGTAGCGCAGTTTGTTCAGCCCGTTACTCAACTGAATCGAGCGCTCGGCGCATCCTGGATAGTCACAACCAATACCTTATTTGACTGGCCAATTCTTCCCTTGCGATGGTAGGGCTAACGCCCGCCTGGTTTGCGACCACCCCTTCACTGGAGTCCGGCGTCAAGCGGCCTGCTGTGTTTTGTCGATGCGTGAGAGTTCCAGTGCTTAAAGGCCTAAGCAGACCGGGACGGCATGGCAAGGGATTTTGCCGTGAGTCAGCGCACACTGGCCGCTTAGATACCGCGGTATTCCAGCACTTTGCCGCCGCCGCCGCACCCCGCAGTATATCACTACGAGCGCCGGAGTCCGTGGCATGCCGTTGCCTACCGCAGTATGCCACGGCATCCCGCCACGGGAGCCTGTGGCGCGTCTTTTAATGCCGTGCGATAAAATCCCTTTCAATGCCACGGCATCATTTTAAAGCATAGCAATTTATGTCGTATTTCTGTAACAGTACGGTTGAATGTCCATTACTAAAAATTAAAATCCCTTGCCATGCCGTCCCGGTCTGCGTAGGCCCTTAGGCATCTTCTGGACACGCTCGTTCCATCATAGACTCCATCCATCGCTTTCCATCAGGCGTGATCAAGAATAAGAGCGGGCTCATTTAGCAATAAAAAAATAAATAAAAAAAAGAATAACCCTTTTGTGGAGCCGATAACCTCCTAGGTGGACCTGCAATTCACAAAAAAAAAGTAAAAGAGCCTATAAGAAGGTGGTGGACCTTGGTGTTACAATTTACTAAAAGAAGAGTCGGTAAACATTATAAAGACATCGGCCTGTTTCCCAAACTTTTACGCAAAAGAAATGTCAGGTTCAAATTTTGACAACCCTAACAAAACTCTATAATGAAGTACAGCTTCGACGAAGGAAAGGTAATTGTTCGTAAGGAATTGAGCGTTTATATTTTGAAGTAAGAAAGGGATCTCTATGATTAAGGTTGATATTTTAAAAACAACTCGGAAAATCTCTAAGTTTTTTTTTTTTAATTACCTGGAATAATTTTTGGCTCTTGTGATACAGGAAGAAGCTCTTAGTACGAGGGCTGCTATTTATGTATCCGGAACTGGCCAGTTACAGAACAATATTAAAAAAGTAATTATAACATTTAAAAATGGAACTCTTTGGCTGAAAAATACAATTTGTTTCATGTAGCTGTCATTTGTTTTTCCTTTGTGGCGTCATTTTGAAAATTTTGTGACTTTATCACTATGGATTTAACTCGTGAAAATGTTCGTGCTATGATTTATTACGATTTTCGGCGGGGGCTAACTCAAAAACAGTGCATCGATCAACTCACTTCGACTTTTGGGGACGAAGCACCATCGAAAACGACTGTGTATCACTGGTATAGTGAGTTTAATCGTGGGCGGTCTGTGCTCACGGACGAATTTAAAGAAGGTCGCCCTAAATCGGTTGTTGTACCTCAAAATATTGATGCTGTGCGGGAACTAATAATGCAAGACCGTCATGTTACATATCGCGAGATAGAGGCGTCTCTGGGCATAAGTATGACGAGTATTTATAAAATATTACACGAACATTTAGCTGTAAAAAAAATTTGTTCACGTTGGATTCCGCACAACTTGAGAATTGACCAAAAACGGACTCGTGTGGATTGGTGTAAAAAAATGTTACAAAAGTACAATCAAGGTGCGTCAAAAGCTGTCTATAATATCTACACAGGTGATGAAACTTGGATATATGCGTATGATCCTGAAACTAAACAACAATCTACGGTTTGGGTGTTCCAAGATGAGCCGAACCCAACAAAAGTCATTCGTTCAAAAAGCACTTTGAAGCAAATGGTCGCTTGTTTTTTTGGTATAAATGGACATGTGGCTACAGTACCACTAGAGCATCGTAAAACAGTTAATTCTGAATGGTACACGAGCATTTGTTTGCCAGAAGTCTTTAAAGAAATAAGAAAGAACAACCGACAACGCCGAATCCTTCTTCATCATGACAATGCTAGCTGCCACACATCGGCTGAAACAACTCGGTATTTGGAAGGTCAAAAGATCGAATTAACGGGTCATCCGCCGTACAGCCCCGACTTGGCTCCCAACGACTTCTATTTATTCCCAACCATAAAGAATAAATTACGTGGTCAACATTTTTCGAGCCGTGAAGAGGCCGTTGATGCGTTCAAAATGCACGTTTTGGAGATACCTCAATCTGAATGGAAAAAGTGCTACGAAAATTGGTTCCAACGTATGCAAAAGTGCATCGCTCATCATGGCGAATATTTTGAAAAGCAATAAAACCATAATAAATGCTATATGTTTGTTTCACTTTGTTATTCCGGATACATAAATAGCAGCCCTCGTACAAGAGTGGGTGTATTATAGGTGTGTTCCGAAATTAACGCTCAATTTAGTAAAGCGGTTTTATTATTCAAATACTTAGTCGTTTGTTTTTAGTGTAATGCTTGTTCGTTGATGTAAAGGATAATGTTGGAAGGGTAAAGGCCGCAGCACACTTGTAACACCCGACACCATCCCACGCTTACTTACTGGCTTTTTTTTGGCCAAATGACGAAAATAGCACAATGAGATGAAAAATGTGGCCAATGAGTAAGCTTCATTGATGTCGCGTAACGTGGTGTGTTATAAGTCTGTTTCCGCCTTTATTTGATTGTAGGTTTATAAGCTTAGAGTAAGACAGAATTAATGTTAAATTAAATATTAAGTTAGCGAAACTATTTAAACATGACCATATTGGTCAAAGACAGTGGCTAGTGAAGTCTTAAATTAAAAGAGGGTACTATGAAAGGACAGCATTTAGAATGTGAGATCATTAGGAGAGTCAAAAGAATGAAATTAAAAAAAAAAGACGGGTTGCACTCTGGGAGTGCCGGCAGAAGTGAAAACTTGAATATTAACGTTGTGCATTTTTGATATTTTTCATTAATAGATGCACTTTGTTCAATTTCCATATTTTAAACACTTTATATACACGAATTTTACGAATACACAGTAGTGTGGCCACTACACAGACGGTCGAGCCATCAGCTGTCACCATCCATGGATGCGCGTGGCACGCTGTAACATAAAGACATACGAACATTCGCGCAAGCGCCCTGCGCCGCCTAAACGAAAAAGCAGGCATACATTTTCGCCGCGCCGTAGAAAGAGAGGGGGATACTTCCTCTCCTACGCCGCGCCGGCTGTCTACTCTCCATCCGTCTTACGAATTTTCAATCAGGTCACGTGTCCTAACGCGAGTTTAACATTTTTTACCCATTACAAAAAAAGTGTACAACGCCGCTATAGAAGTTTTCACTTCAAAAAAATCTCTCGTTTATGTATATCCTGCTGACACAACAGTTTTTCAAATTTTCACCTACCACTGTTTTGCTGGATAAAACGTAGACGTATTTCTAGAAAACCCACATTTATCATCTTCTCGCCCATCATTGCTTGGGGCCGTCACAATACGTTTTCTTCTTCCATTTTTCATTTCATTCACTCTCTTTTGTTTATCATTCCTCACACAATCATCACAATACATCTTTTCTTTGGCCATCCTCTCCCTCTCCATTTATTTACAACTAGCTGCGCCCCGCGGTTTCACCCGCATAAGTCTCGATCCCGTGGGAATATCGGGATAAAAAGTATCATATGTCCTTTCCCGGGACTCAAACTATCTCTATACCAAATTTCATCTAAATCCGTTCAGCGGTTTAGGCGTGAAAAGGTAACATACAGACAGACAGACAGAGTTTCTTTCGAATTTATAATATGTATTAGGTAAGTATGGATTTTATTCATCACTCTTTAGTCACATGCGTTTCATACCTCCTCATCTAGTCAGTCGTAACCAATTTAATTAACCGAAAAAAATGAAAAGAAAGTATATTTCGGCATCGTTACTTCTAAATAACAAAAACCAGTCACTTGCAAAACGGACTAGCGCACTAAGGGTTCCGTACCACTAATACATTTAACGAAACAATTGAAAATCAATAGTGTCGTATTAGCGGAGCTTGACAGATTAAACAATACCTTCTTTTATTATTTACGATGATAGAAGTCAGAGTAACACGTATTCTGCGAACTTGGGATCCTATCATGGCTAAAAAGATACAGTCAAAGTCGAATCATTTATTTCAATTAGACACATACAAGGCACTTTCGAACGTTAAAATTTACAAGAATATAGAATTGACTCGAATTGCCTCTTCTATAAGGTAATTTCGTATGAAAAATAATAGGCAAGATACTACATAGTTACTATTTGCAGCCCTATGACATAAAGATAGACCGACAGACTGCTACAGTACAGACAAAATAGGGTCCACTTTAGGTACGGAACCCTAAAAATGGAAACGTATATTTCTAAGTCGTTACTTCTAAATAATAAAAACGGTGTACGATTCTTCGAGTTAAATCATAAAACGTTTCGTTGCTACATTTTTATGGGTTCCTGCCGTTTCCATGGCGTTTTCCGGCGAATTGAATAGGTAGGTATGTTTATATAGAGTTATTTGTGAAGATTTGGGAGCCTGTGATTTACACGTGACTGTTTTTATAAGGAAACACGAACCCGTTCTTCTAAAAAACGTTTTGACCTTCTATTGATAGACGCTTTTTTAAGTTAATGAACCTATAAAAACTTTTTCGGCTTCTAATTATGCAAACTTATTTTAAATTAATTCAGCCTCTTTTCATCTTTCTGGCCTTTAATTAATAACTAATTTAATTAATAAATAATAATCAATTCTTTATTTCGCAAAAAAGTGAACAATAACACTAGTCACTAAGATACGCTAAGAACTGTGACTGTGTGACTGTGTTGACTGGTAGAAAATGCCTATGGCATTAAGTCCGCCTCTGTACATTTATGTGCTTGAAGTATTAAATAAATAAATAAATAAATAAACTGTGTTACCAGTTTTTTTTTTTTTAATTATGTATTTTGAACTCTGATACTCAAAGTAAGATCTAACTTGTGTTATAAGTACCAGTCTTCCAACAAAAGTTATTACATCACAGTTGGTCGCAGTAACTAATCTAGCGCATCCCGAACTAATAGGTTAGGTTAGAACTGTGACCAACCGCGCTACATCCAAGATGGTCGCCGTTACCTGGCTATTCAGTATTTTAAATTCAGAATAGGAATTATTTGAAATTTTTAAAAAGAGTTTATAATCTACTAGCTTCAGCCCGCGACTTCGTTCGCGTGAAACTTCTTGTTTCCCCCGAGCCACCCCGTCGTATCGCATCACCCGCCCGCTCTATCACTTAACGTTCTTTTTTACTTTTTTTCTTTTTGCCCGGCTCCTAAGGGTCATAGCGTGATGTTAAATAGCCTATAGCCTTCCTCAAGAATTGGGCTATCAAATGCAAGAAGAATTTTTCAAATCCGACTGGTAGTTCCAGAGATTACCCCTTACATACAAACTTACAAACAAACAAACTTACAAACAAATTTCACCTCTTTATAATATTAGTATAAATTACCTATACATAATAGAGTGTTCAATAATAGTAAAAAGAGACAAGATGAAGAAAAAGGTTTTGACGTGTCACTTGCGTAGCGCTTATAACATTTATCACTTTTAACATATAATGTAATAGTTCTTAGGGCTGATTTTTCAATCGACAGATAATAGGGTAGTGTCCTGGGTAAAAAAATAATAATTCTAATTAGTCCATCAGTTAGATTATCGAAAAATAATGGACCCGTATTTTTTCTTTTGTCAATCAAACAAAAAATGACAAAGATAAAGCACGTCAAAATTTGGGGGTGGGGGGTCGTGACGTCACGCCGTGCTAAAAAGTGTCGCACGGCGTGACGTCACGACGAATTTTGACGTGCTTTATCTTTGTCATTTTTTGTTTGATTGACAAAAGAAAAAATACGGGTCCATTATTTTTCGATAATCTAACTGACGGACTAATTAGAATTTTTTAGGAAACTAGCCTATTCTTATTCGTGGAATAAAATTGACGTCTGACAAATTCTGTTTGAAAGAACTGTCAAAAATTCAAAATTATTCCTCGGATAAAATTATCTATCGATTGAAAAATCAACCCTCAGTAGAATATAAGTTCATATAAGAACTTGAAAGTGTAAACGAATATTTTGTATGAACTAAACGAGAATCTTGGAAGTATGGTAATGTAATAAGAGAAGTTATAGACTTTTCTTTGTCTATGCAACCCTAAAATAAACCTTTCCTTCACGAAATATGCTTTCACCAACCTCCATTTTCTGCTTGCGTTTTGATACGACTTTTATATTGAATTAAATCGTTTATTACGGAAGACTTTATCTCATAACGTTCTTAATATGATGGTTCATATAACTAAGCTATATTTATGTACGGCTGAGTACGGTACGAACATAAAATTCATAATAATGTTATAAATGCGACAGAAACTCTGTCTGTCGGTCTGTTTGTATGTCTGTCTGTAGATTGATTTGTCTGCCTGTCTATCTGTTTACTTTTCATACCTTAACGGATGTGGAATGTTGCCACACAAAACTCAAATTCAACATTTTTATTTCATACTAGCTGCGCCCCGCGGTTTCATCCGCGTAAATGTCGATCCCGAGGGAATATCGGGATAAAAAGTAGGCTATATGTTAATCCAGGGTGTCAGATACCTCTATACAAAATTTTGACAAAATTGGTCCAGCCGTTTGAGCGTGAAGAAGTAACAAACATATAAACATACAAACTTTCGCCTTTATAATGTTAGTGTGAAAAACTTATATGGCTCGTATGTAACTTCGGAAGCTAGGTGCAGTTCCAAATGGTGGTTTCCTATGGAGAAGAGCCGGCACGAAAGTCCACGCGGTCACTCTTTTCAAAAAAGTTCTAAATTACAGTGCTGGGCAGTGTAAGCCTGTCAACACGTACTAGGTACTTAATAAAATAGAAAATGGACACATATACCACGATCTGGGTTAGAAAATAGGATACTTTTTATCCTGAAGTACGTTCCCGTGGGATAATTTCCAACCACCATGCAGGCGAAGCCACGGGCATAAACTAGTACTTTATATATTAATACTAGCAGCGCCCCGCGGTTTCACCCGTATAATTGTCGATCTCGTAAGAAAAAGTATCCTATGTGTTAATGCTGGTTATAAACTAACTGTGTGCCAAATTTCATCCAAATCCGTTCAGTAGTTTTTGCGTGAAAGAGTAACAAACATCCATCCATCCATCCTCAAAAGTTTTGCGTTTATAATATTAGGTAGGATTTTTAATGCGAAAGTAACTTTGTCTGTAGGTCACTTGTCACGCCTATACGGCTGAACGGATTTAAACGAAAGTAACACTTGTGACCTGAGGACATAGGATCTATTATCCTATTATTAGGACATATTTTCCGACCACCATGCGAGCGAAGTCGCAGGCAAAGGTTAGCATCAAAATACAAGTAATGATAAAGGTACCTATAATTTAATTTGAAAGAATGAGACAGGCGAGATTTTCGTCATACATAATATTAGGTCCTTACATATGAAATTGGCGTTTTTCGTACTGGCCACTTTAATCACGAATTTCTCCTCTTTGGTAAGGAATTCCAAATTCAAATTTGTACAGCTATTTACTCATGTATTTGTGCTTCGATGACCGTCATTCATTTGTTTTTTTTCTTCTGTTTTTTCTGTTTGCGTCACTCATTTTACAAAATGGAAAATTTAAAATATCGCATTATTTACGAGTACGAGTTCCGCCGTGGCACTAGTGCTGCGGAAACGACTCGAAGGGTGAATGATGTGTATGGCGGTCATGTTGCAAAAGAAAACACAGTTCGTTTTTGGTTCCAACGTTTTCGTTCTGGAAATTTCGACCTGCAGAACAAGCCCCGTGGACGGCCTGAGACCCAAGTTGATAATGGAGAATTGAAGGCTATTGTGGAAGCGGACCCATCGCAAACCACGTCCGAGTTAGCTGCAGGCTTCGATGTTAGTGATAAAACTGTTTTAATTCACTTGAAGCAAATTGGGAAGATTAAAAAGCTTGAAAGGTGGGTACCTCACGAATTGACTGAAGCAAACCGGCAAACGGCGTCGACTGCTGCGTTACATTACTGAACCGGCACAAAAATGAAGGTATTTTAAACCGAATCATTACCTGTGATGAAAAATGGATTCTTTACGATAATCGGAAGCGCTCAGCGCAATGGTTGGATCCTGGCCAGCCAGCCAAATCCTGCCCCAAGCGAAAATTAACCCCAAAAAGTTACTTGTAAGCGTTTGGTGGACTAGTGCCGGTATTGTTCATTACAGTTTTCTCAAATCTGGCCAGACTATTACAGCTGATGTCTATTGTCAGCAATTACAAACCATGATGGAAAAGCTAGCGGCTAAACAACCAAGGCTGGTCAATCGCTCCACGCCACTGCTGCTTCACGACAACGCCAGACCACACACTGCGCAACAGACGGCTACCAAATTAGAAGAGCTTGAATTGGAATGTCTTAGACATCCTCCGTACTCCCCGGACCTTGCTCCAACAGATTACCATTTTTTTCGCAATTTGGATAACTTTTTGCAAGGGAAAAAATTCAACTCCGATGGGGCAGTCCAAATCGCCTTCAAAGATTTTATTGATTCCCGTCCGACTGGTTTTTTTAGTAAAGGGATCAATGAACTACCTATAAGATGGCAAAAGTGCATTGAAAACAATGGTTCATACTTTGATTAATTAAATATATTATATTAAAAAATATTCGACTTTTTGTTCCTTCCATACAAAACGCCAATTTCATATGTAAGGACCTAATATTTGCGCAAAATTTCCTAAAGTATGTCAGATATTAAATATTAGGTGTAGGTAATGTTCCCTTTAGAAATGCCATCTCCCCTTGATCGACTTTTAACATAGGTACAAGGATGATAAGGAATTCACATGATGTATTTTTTATTTTCTTTATTTTTACTGTGTTACGTTGTTTTATAGCAATTTAAGCGCTGAAATTCAAGTTCATTACATTATGTTCATATAAGCTATAAAGCAGATTAAATCTCTTTTTCTGAGGTGTAATAGAGGACCTATTGTTTTAGCTACCTATTTATTTTATTTTTGAAGTGAAAACTTCTTTAGCGGCGTTGAACACTTTTTATAATGGGTAAAAAATGTTAAACTCGCGTCAGGGCATCGCGTCAGGACACGTGACCGTCAGGAGAGATTCCCCCCCCCCATCTCTTTCTACGGCGGCGCCAACCGAAGTGAACCAAGTGAGACACGATAATGGATGGATGGATAGATGGTGATGGTGATGGCGATGGCGATGGTGATGGCGATGGTGATGGTGACGGTGATGGCGATGGTGATGGCGATGGTGATGGCGATGGTGATGGTGATGGCGATGGTGATGGTGATGTGATGTGATGGTGATGGTGGACGCGGACGCGGACGCGGACGCGAACGCGGACGTGGATGGACAGCTGATGGCTCTACCGTCTGTGTAGTAGCCACACTGCTGTGTATTCGTAAAATTCAACGTTAATATTCAAGTTTTCACTTCTGCCGGCACTCCCGGACTGCAACCCGTCTTTTTTTTTTTCAACAAAGTCTATTTGTCTCTGTAACAGTTAGATAGTTTCAACCTTGGTGAAATTTCTATTTACTGGGAATAGTTGTCAAAAGAGGTACTGCAATTACAAGGTCGACTATAAAGGGCTACCTATCTGATTCGCTTGAGGTCGAATTGTAAAACAAGTTTTCCCTGAGGGCCGATTCTCATAATTCTAAGAGCGATCACGAGTCTGATCTGTCTCAATGATCTGTCAAAAATACCTCTAATTTCCCTACATTTTTGACATTGATTGTCACTGAGACGAGATTACATAATCAGCCCATAATGTTCCCACTGCTGGGACACAGGCCTCCTCTCTGTGAGAGGGAATGGGCCGTCATCCACTACGCGGGTCCAGTGCGGGTTGGTAGATGTCACATGTCTTCGAATTTTTGGTTCTAGGACATGCCGGTTTCCTCACGATGTTTTCCTTCACCGTTTTGAGAGCGTTGGTGATGAAATAATTTACACAAAGTAAAGCGCCTCTCAGTGTTCGAACCTGCGACCTATATCTCATAAGTCGCGGTCGTTACCGCTGGGCTACCGCTGCTCTCAACGAGACGAGATTGCGACTAGATTTTGAACGTTTTTAATTACGGGAATTTTCATTCTGGTCTTTGTTTATGAATTTCAAATGTAGGCAGCAAAAAAAAATTAGAACGCAATCATATCAATATGCCTAGCTTTTTTCCTACCATTTTGGTTTCGGCTTCCAGTCTAATCGGATGCAGCTGAATACCAGTATTTTACATGGAAGGCCTGCCTAAAAAATCACAACTCAATAACGGAAATAATACAAAAAGAAAATACAACACAGATAAAAAGTAAGCCAGCGTACAATATATCCAAATAAACGAGTAAATAATTTTCACAGCCATTTTCCGTAAGCATTGCCAACATTCAAGTACTGAGGCACTTAGGAACAGTGTGCAGTAAGTGGTCCTATATCTCTCATGAGAGATGATCCTTCTTGATAAAACACTCCTTGTTATGGTGTTTTTATTTTTCTTAAATCCCGGACTTAATGACCTTTTCTTTGAATTACTTATGTTTTCATGCCAGAACTTGGTCGAGGAAAAAACAAAAGAATCGTCTCGAATTACAGTAATATCTGTCTTAAGTGAATGTGTATAAAGTTTGAAGTCCTTTGGGGTGTTCTGGATGGAATTATTGATGGGGTTTATCTTGAGTTCTGTTGTAACTAAAAAAAGTTTCGTATCCCGGGGGAAAAAACTGAAGATTTATGTGAAAAATTAATGGGTGCACGCCCGTGAAATGGTTCCTTGTTTAGACGTTTTAAGAGCAGTAAGGACGACTTCCGGAGGCGAACTTTGCCCTGTTGCAAAAATAGCCCCAAGAGTCGTGAACCTCGAAGTTACTTCTCCTGTTTTTCGTATCGACGGTACTTTAACTAATGTATATTTTATGAGCCAAGTAAGTTGCTACGTTGATAGCGGCATCAGTGGCATTCTTTAAGTTGTGTAAGGTGCAAGTGAACGGGCTCTTCGGACACTGTTGTAAGTGGGCCTTGGTCTGATCAGAAGAACCTATACAGCGTGTGTATCAGTAATGCATGGTCATATTTAATAGTGTAGTACAGACCATCAAACTGTACAAGTTTTTGCATTGGACCAGTATTTTGGAAAAAAAAAATTAATCGACCCAAATATATGATGGGACGGCTGATGATTTTTTTGAGAATACGAAATTGGGCCCATGGAAAAATTTGTACAGTCTAATGGTCTGCACAAAATCCTTAAAATATGACCGCACCGTTCGGATACACGCTATATAATAAACTAAGAAGAAGCATTAACCTATAATACATTATTTTTATTACCCATTAACGCCCCACTACTGGGCAAAGGCCTCCCTACTCTCTTTCCACCTCTCTCTGTCTAGAGCTGCCAAGGACCAATCTTTATTAAAGGAGTGCAGCTCATCCCGCCACCTCCGTCTGGGCCTACCCCGATGTCGTTTACCATTAAGCGGGACCCCACTTCATTTTAGCAAAAAAATTAGGCATAGTATTATTTTATTTAAATAATTAGATTACGTATCCAATAAGTATGCTATAAAGATTAATGTCCGTATCAAAAAACCAATCATACGCTTAAAAGAGCATGCCAGAAATTTTCTAGGAAAGTTTATATACAAGATTAAATTGAATAGGTGCGCCAAATTAAAATATCTAATTCAACGCGTTATAAAGATTTAGAGCATGTCATTAAGAGCCTATACTACCTCAGCTAAAATTCACTCTCTATCTCGCTCATACAATACTGTTCGCGGACTGAGTGAGAGCGAGACAGAGTGCGGTGCTGGGCGGCAGGAAGCGCCAATAGTTCAGGTATTTGCTTTTTACAGTGAAAATAATGGTAATTATAAAAAAAAAATAACATTAGACCTGCTTTAAAGTATGTTCAGTTAGTATGCAAAGTTTCATGATCTAATTTTAAGTATTTTTTGAATACCAGCGGTTTATTTTTCGGGTTAGAGGTAACTTTGGATTTTTTTTCTATCGAGAAAATTTTATGGAATCGTGTTTTCGTCTAACATAAGACTTAGCATTAATCCTCAACTTTACTATATATTTATTTCAAAATTAATGGTGCAGTGTTTTAGACATAACGGAGGATCAAGCTAAGCTATTTGAGGTAGTATAGGCTCTTCAGGAAAGGGATGCACATACGAGCTTGTAGGTAAGCGATTTGGCAACTTCACTCGTCCCACGCCATTTTTTTCGTAGGAAATATCAAAATTAAGTGATTGACCGCTTGTTCAACGCGTTGTCGACTTGCTTCATGTTGTGTGAACTCCATGACGAATGGATTGCTTATCGGGTGCGCGTTAACATTGATACTTTCATTTTCTCATTTGTTTTGATAGTTTATTTTTATTTGAACGCCTATTTATTCGTATTTACTGGAAGGGAATAACTTAGCTTGCACTATCTAAGAAGATAATTACATTTTTTTTTCTAAAATTTAGATGTGGGAAATGACAATTTATAATGATTATATAACAGTTACTGCAACTCCTATTTCGAGTTGGCGCAAGTTTTCAATTTCATCCTGTATATTTCAGGATTCTTTTCTATTGTTAGGTAACGGAATTTGTCGAAAGTGAGTGGTTTATTAGCACTGACCTTAAACGTTAAAAGGGTTCGTTAGCAAAGGTCAATTGACCTCTGTGTGACCCAATTTGATGGAAATTGATCTGACGTTACACACGAAATTTCCCTTTCAATCACCCATCATTTGTCACGATGTCCACAATGTTTTATTTTCTGCACTTAAAATTGATGGCGAAAATCTGAACCAACAGAATGTTTTTTTTTTATTACTTTGTGGTTTTCCTTTTAAGCAGAGTACCTACCTAAGTGATTTATCACAATTTATTTTAGGTAGGTTGTTTGTTTGAGGTGTTTTTGTGGGTAAGTTATTTTGGGGACTTTTGATGTATTTTTCCTCCATACATCTCTTTAAGCCGCTATCTCGAGTCACATCCTTCGTAATCAAGTCAATATACAAAGTGAGGGACTTTTTCCTAGGACTTATTCCTGATTCAGCTGAATACCAGTACTTTACATGGAGCGACTAGGTAGTCGCTGCTAGTTATGGAGGTTAGATAGGCATCTGACCTCCATAACTCAGTCACTGGGTAACACGATATCCCGTGGTAAGACTAGGACCCGTAACTACTGTCAAAGATCTGCAAATGACAGCCAGGACCAACGGTTTCACGTGTTTTACGAGGCACGGAGGGGTGTGTATAGTTTTTTTTCTTTATGAACGGCTCCTTATGGTCCTAGCGTGATGTTACATAGCCTTTCTCAAAAATTGGGCTACCAAATGCAAAAAGAATATTTCAAATTCGACTGGTAAATCCGGAGATTACCCCCTTATACAAACTTACTAACAAGCAAATTTTACCTCTTTAAAATATTAGTAATATTTACTGGATTTAATTCCAGGCAACAGCTTACCAAGAATTTCATAATTCTCTTGTCCTTATATACCAATTTATTTTTGGTCGGCGCAACATGCCTTTTTCTTCCATTTCTCTATTAGTCATCATCTCAGCAATCACCCTCCTTCTAGCCGTAATCGTCATCTTCCACACAGTCTGTCCATCGAGATCTGAGGGGCAACTCTCGTAATTTTAAGAACGTTCACAGTCTGATCTCAGTCTCAATCTGTTAAAAAATACCTGTAATTTCCCTACATTTTGAACGTTTTAAATTACGAGAATTTGGCCTTCTGATAGTTTACTGAGAGCTTCTCGAACAAACAAAAAATAAGACCAAATTAGAACTATTAAAGATTGGCTCAGCAGATATATCAAAGCTTTAAAAATTTTGCACAAAAGTAAACTTTACATTTTTAATGTAATTTTAATTTTTTTATCGTTCCGTGTTCCGTTTATATTTGTAACGGAAAATAAAGTTGAATACTTTTTGAAGCCGTATACAAAAATGTTCATGTTTGTAAAAGGAAATGTCGTTTAAAAACTTTTATGTTGTATTGCTCCAGAAATGTTTACAGCACGTGGTGAACTGAGGCTGTAAATGTACATACTTGCCATTTTAAAATAAAATTCAAACTACCTTATCAATCCTGAAATGGGTGTGTTTATATGGAAGTCGGAAGAATGAACTATAGCTCCTGCCTGCAACCTAGTCCATGAGAAATTTCTTGTTTTAACGTAAAATATACCTTATGACACTCGGCAATACTGTATAGTTTCCCATTAAAGAAAGAATTTTCGGAATCGGATCAGTACTTCCCAAAATTACCCTATAAATACATACATAAGCATAATAATCAGCCTATAATGTGCCTCCTCTTGGAGTGGGCCGTAATCCACCACGCGGGCTCAATGCGGGTTGGTAGATGTCACACGTCTTCGAATTTTTGGTTCTAGGACATGCCGGTTTCCTCACGATGTTTTCCTTCACCGTTTTTGAGAGCATTGGTGATGAAATAATTTACACAAAGTAAAGCGCCTGTCTGGGTTCGAACCTACGACCTACAAGTCTACAACTTAGTCGCGGCTGTTAACACTGGGCCACCACGGCTCTCTACATACAAGCTCGCAAATTTTACCTCTATCACATTGTTACTACCTTTTGCTCGCGACTTGGTCTACAAACCAGGATGAAAAGTAGTTCATGTTCCTCTCCAGGTCATAATGGACTTTAATAAACGTTTGTCTTTGAATTAATTTTTTATTTTTGACTTTTATCTCCCTTTTGCCAAACTTCATGCAAATGCGTTCAGCCTTTTTTAGCGTGAAAGCGTAACGACCAAGCATACACTAAATCTAATCTTTTCTCTTTACAATATTAGTTTGGATAAGTACCTACAGATGATAGCAGAACTACCAAATCCCTGTCCTCCACACTCGCGACAGCGAAAGATGAGACACTACAAATACGACATGAAATAAACGACAATTCCAGCTTGCAAAGCAAATCCAGCTGCCGTAAACGCAGCTTAACTCGACAATAAGCTACCAGATCAAGCTCCACATAAATTCAGCATCAGACTTGACGGAATAAATTACAGCATCAACTACCTTCACACCAATACAGGCTTTAGTTTCAGGAGTTACAGCTGCAAATCGCTTGTAGATCTGTGAAATCGAGTTGGCTATGATCTATTCCGAATCGTCGTGATGTAAGACCTGGTCAACTGTTTACGAAACTGAACGTGTGTTTGTAACTATTTATGTTAGAGTTAGAGAAAAACATTAAACAGATTTAGTTTGGACACGTGTAGGTAAATAGCATTCGTTTCTGGGTATTGAGATGATGGTTTTTTTTTCTGGTCCTATGTGTTTGGTAGTGAGTAAGGTCATAAAAACATTGTAGCAACGTCATTATTTCCTGTTAATAACAAATTCAAATTAACAATACATTTGCCTGATTTAATTTTTAATTTTCTTTTTTGACGTGACGTCTTACACATCGATGAAAGGCGGCTGCACGCACTAAAAATCATGACTCATTATCAGCATGCAAGCGAGAGCGCGGAACAAGCGATAGAAAGTCATGTTTTCTTATGACGTTATCAAGTAAAATTATCGTCCAAATTTTTACTAGCCATTAATGACCCACTGCCGGTCAAAGGCCTTCCTACTCTCTTTCCACCTCTCTCTGTCCAGAGCTGCCAAGGACCAATCTTTATTAAAGGAGACTAGTTAATGCCGCCATCAAAAAACTTTAAAAAAAATCTTGTTTGTCCTCTACAATAATGGGTTTAGGATGCTGATGGGGTTGCCGCGATACTGTAGTGCGTCGGGGATGTTTGCGGAGACCAATACCGATTGCTGTAGGGCTATTGTGCGCAAGAGGATAGCTTCCCTGATGTGTCGTGTGCGGGGCAGCCCCAATGGCCTTCTAAACACCATAATAGAGAAGGTGGAGTGTCCTATTGTGAGGCACTGGAATAGGGTGCATAGGTCTGGTGCTATCCTATTCAATGTCAGGTAAGGTTATGTTATGTTATTTAAATTAATTAATAAGTAGTTTTAAGGTACTAACATAGTTTTTTAAGTCGTACTAATATGTCATGTTCTGTAGTAGTTTTAAGGTACTAACATAGTTTTTAAGCAGTACTAACAATGTTTATGGAACTTTGTTCTGAAATAAAGTATTATTATTATTATTATTAATAACCAGCAAAGTTTCTGATTTATTTACACAAATAGTATCATGTCATGGTAGTGTAAGCAACGCATGCTGTTTGATTAAATTTATTAATCCTTTCTCCAACTTTGGATTTATTGATAATAATAATAATAATTGAGCCCTGAC
Organism: Amphipoea oculea; assembly: GCA_945859645.1. NCBI lineage: Eukaryota > Metazoa > Arthropoda > Insecta > Lepidoptera > Noctuidae > Amphipoea > Amphipoea oculea. Next base: position 11,096,366 of record OX243886.1, on the reverse strand, counting down.
CGCCGGTAGCTTGGACCCTGTTCCCGATACCGGTGGGCTACTATTTTTTATATTTTTAAATGTTTTTATATATTTTTTATACTAATATTTAAAAATATAATTTATATGTATATAGTTAAATAAAGGAAAATAATAATATATTTATTTGCGAAAAACACGGTATACATAGTTGTTGAAATTAATGTAATGTCCAGCATGTTTTGCTTAGAATTAAAGCATGCAAACTTTTAAGTACACTACAAACGTTACAATCTACATATATACAAACAAAAGGCAAAATTAAAGTCTATGTTCCAAAAATTCCTTAACACTATAATAATTATTTTGAGTCAACCAATTATACAGTTTACTCTTAAACAGCCTACAGTTTAACGTTTTTAAGGTATTTGGTAATTTGTTATATACACATACACACATAGCTAGACAGCTCTTATTGTATTTTGCTAGCCTACAAATCTCATCTAGTACCAATCTGTGCTGGTACTGATCACGCCGATTACGTGAGCTTACTTCTTCTATTGTTTTAAACAACTGTATATGTTTTTGTACAAACATAGACACTTCATACAGATACAATGAAGGTAATGGTAGCAGACCAAGCTTTTTAAAAATAGGTTGGCATGATTCATCGATGATGATCGATGATCAGACAGTATTAAACCAATTAATTGTTAACATACAACAATTAAAAAGTCACCATCATTATGATTTCCCCAAATAACTATAATATTTCTTTATTAGAGTAACCAAGACTCGAACAAGATTATTAGTAAAACTTACAACTATGTTAATAAGTACATACACTAAACAAACACAAGAAATAACGGTTGGTCACCGTTGCGACATCCCATGAGAGACGGCACAACAGTGAACCCCGTATACACAGTCCACGCGACTCGCAACTCAAGACACTGTTGGAGCCGCCCACGCCCTGCGCACCAGGGAAGTCTTGATAGTCTGTGAACAATATAATTCTTTGATGTCTCATTATTTCCCCTTAATTTACCTCCCAAAGAACAAATGAAGCGAAGGCAAGAGTCTCCTTTCGCTTAATTGGTTATTTTTTGTGTTTTTCTTTGCGTCGTGTTTTACCGTGAATAAACGTAGTTTATTACTTTATTTTATTGTTTTCTTTCTTGTAATATAATACCTACTTGATTCCGTACTATGTCAACTTCATCATGATTCTCATGCCCTTATCCCGATTTATTTGTGGTCGGCGCAACATGTATTTTTCTTCCATACTTCTCTATTAGTCATCATCTCTGTAGTCACCCCCTTTTTAACCGACTTCAAAAAGGAGGTTCTGTATTCGACCCGTATGTATGTATGTATGTTTGTATGTCCGCGATTTTCTCAAAAACTAATAAACCAATTTTGATAATGCTTTCACTAGTGTGATCTACATACTTCCAGGAAGGTTTTAGTACATATTACATTAGGTAATTATTCTTATGTACCAAGTTATATGCATAAATGTACTGCAAGTCCGGCATTTCTATGCGAATTTTGGGGATTCTTCTAATCAGTGTCTTCAATTCTTCAATACACTACTATTAATTGAATTGGAGTCGGTTGTTTTTTTTTATAAAAAAGTTTTCTAACCATAACATCATTCACACAGTCCATCCATCATCGTGAGGAGTCCGTTTCTACGCGGTAACTGTGTTATTGGAAAATGCACACGACGCATTGGAATGACGTGAAATACTGGAATATGGAACGGTAGCATCTAACGCTGAATGGCTGTGGCTGATAGTCAAGGGCTCAAACCTTGTGATTCAAAGCCTCCATAAGTCAATCCATCGTTTCTTTGCTATCGAAATACGAGTACATACTTAAAACTTTCCTCACAACATTTAACCTCATTCTTCCGTACTAAGTATTTCAACCTACCATTGGAAAAACCGTAATTTCTCTTAACAATTAAATGCTTGTGGAGGGACCCGTGGCAAATAAAAACAGCCGCACAGGTCGATCGATCAGCTACTCTTGCCGCGGTTGGTCTGTGGATGGGTGACCATCTTTACATACCGAGACCCCTCCATGCCTCGGAAAGCACGTTAAGCCGTTAGTCCCGGCTGTCATTCGTGGATCTTTAACAGTCGTTACGGGTAGAAAATTTGATAACCACTCTTACCAAGGGGTATCGTATTACCCAGTAACTGGGTTGTGGAGGTCAGACAGGCAGTTGCTCCATGTAATACTGGTATTCAGCTGTATCCGGTTTGACTGGAAGCCGACCCCAACATGGTTGGGAAAAGGCTGGGCAGATGATGATTTAGATGCTCTTGTGCTGGTCTACAGTGTGACTTTACCGAGGCGTGTTGATAAAACTGTAGCTTTACAAAAACAACAAGACCGAGCTATTTATTGCGCACTAGAATTTATAGCCCCGAGAAATATACGAACAATGCTTCCGTTTTATGTCTTCAACAATTCTAGAGTATTAATATCTGGTACATTAATAAACCAAAAGAGCTACAATGAGATCGGAATTTATATGGTGTACATAATGAAGAGTATTCTATTCTATACATTTAAATATACTAACGATAGACTGTACAAAGCCTAAAAAATTAAAAATTTACTTGGTTACACCTTGTTTAGTTTAGTTCTATGCCCCACATTATAGGTGCGATGTGGTGTAGGTGTGGATGCGTGCAAAAGTAATTTTTTTTCGAAGAAAATATTTAGTTTTAGATTGTGGTATTGATTTATAAAATAATAATAATAATATTCCACAACTATCACACAACGCCATCTAGTTCCAAGCTAAGCAGAGCTTGTGTTATGGGTACTAGACAACTGATAAACATACTTATATATTTCTAAATACATACATATTATAGATAAATTACACCCAGACAGAACAAATGATCGTGCTCATCACACAAACATTTGTCCTGGGTGGGAATCGAACCCACGTCCTTCGGCATAGCAGTCAGCGTCACTAACCACTAGACCATCAGGCCTGTGAAAAAATGACTGGACTTAACTGCAGTTTATTTTCGTTAGTATTTAATTGTTTACCGAGAGTTAGATAAATAAAATAGTTTTGTTAGATTTGTAAAACTATCTGGTGGTTGGTAATTATAGTCAAAAGTTAATGTCGGTAAAAGTGTTTCGTGTCAAACTTAAAACTGCGCAAAAATTTAAACCATACCAGAACAAAATAGGTATGTGAAAAAGAAATCGAGGAAAAATTCAAGAGCTTGCTACTTGCAAAGTTTTTGAAGTAGCAATACTCTGTCCTTACTGTATGAAAGTAGCAATAAAATAGACCGGTGCATCCTGTGCAGTCTACCCCGCTAACACCTTCTCGACTAGCAAATATTCTTGCCATAGCATAAGCTATTTTCCTTTAGAGAAAGAAGAACCGCTCGCAACAGTCATTGAGTGTGTGTGATCTTAATTTTATTGGCAACTAGCTGCTGCCCGCGACTTCGTCCGCGTGAAATCCTATTCTAACTAAAAGTTTTTTTTTTTTCTAAAATAAAAGTAGCCTAAGTCCCGTCAAAATCGGTCCGCCGTTTAGCCGTTTTAGAGATTAGCCGGAACAAACAGACAGGATTTTTTTTTTTTGTTATAAGTTACTTTCATATGGAATAGAATAAAGAGAATACTCTTTATTATGTACACCATATAATTATGAACTAGCAGGGGATCGAGGGGAGGGGGGGGGGGGGTCAGAGAATCAGGCCGAAATAACTCGTATGTATGGATTTAGTAAAAGCTGTTATATTGAAATTACAAACAGACACTTTAATTTTATTTATTTATATACAGGGTGTTACGGAAAGGGTATATCAATACAAACGGGTTGAAGAGTGTATCCGGTCTAGAATCTCTGTACAAAATTTCAGCTCAAAAGCAGTAACTTTGTAAATGCTTAATATTTTTTTGTTTCGATAATTTATTAAATTGAAATCATAACATACGTGTCACCGCACTACGAGGGTCATTATCCATCATCTGTAGTGTGTCTGTGCGCCTAGTACACGCACATCACGCCGCCGCGCGCCAGTGCAGCGCCGTGATGTCGAAATAAAAAAATATAAAGCATTTTCAAAGTTAATGCTTTTGAGCTGAAATTTTGTACAGAGATTCTAGACCAGATACACTCTTGAACCCGTTTGTATTGATATACCCTTTCCGTAACACCCTGTAGATGTATATAGATGTGTAGATAAAGTATTTTTCTTTCATTTGCCGTAAGCTTCATAAACGTTTTTGGGGTGTCATTTCGTATAAACTATAATGTTCTATCCTGCCCCATAACGCCCATAAAAAACTAGTTTTAAAAACAGCCAGATCCAGTATTTATGGGGAGTGTAGATTTATAGCCGCTGTACGCTGGGAATACATGAACAGCGTTTCTGTTTTATGTGTCTTTACTTAGTATATACCTACTGTTGCATATCTTTATGTATTTTTTCTTGTTTGCTAGTTTTATGAGTATTACTACCTCGTTGGTCTAGGGGTCGCAAGTGCTACAGCTAAGCATGAGGTCTTGGATTTGATTCCCGGGTCAGGCAGAGTGTTATTGTCTGAAAAATCAGCTGTTCCCTACATTTTGACGAGTTATGCGAACATAAATGTAGGGAACAGCTGATTTTTTTTTTCGCGATTTCAGCTTTGGTTGGATAGTAAAAGTTGTTCATAATTATGAGTACAATCTCCCATTTCAATTTGTCGCATGTTTTCAATTTTAACCTGTATATGTACCGTGTATATGTTACCGGCCAAACCCGATTTCAGGACAAACTAGTTTAGCCTAGGCTAAACTAGTTCCGTCGACATAGGATGCAAGGGCGAGCGAAGGGCACCCCGAGGTTCGGTTTGGTTAGGTTACTTTAAACCCTTTACACAGAAATAGGGGCCCCGCGAAGCGGGGCTCCGTCGACATAAGATCCAAGGGCGAGCGAAGGGCACCCCCTATCGCGTATAGGAAGAACTAGTTTAGCCTAGGCTAAACTAGTTTGTCCTGAAATCGGGTTTGGCCGGTAACATATACATCCATATGCATTTAGTAAAAAGCGGTTATTTTAATATTACAAACAGAGACTCCAATTCTATTTATTTTTATAGATACTTATTTATTCCTCAATTTTCATGATTGCACCATTGCACCTACCACTGTTTGTCTCTGCATCACCCAAAGGTTGACTGGTAGAAAATGCCTACGGCATTAAGTCCGCGTCTGTACATTTATGTGCTTGAAGTATTAAAAAAGTAAATAAATAGCCTGTAGCGGTATCTACAACGCCACATGCGTACAACGCGTCATACTGACGTCACGCAAATCCTGCATCGCGCAAGCAGAGTTTACCACGCAACTAGCATATATACAACAGCCCGACATGACTCATTGGGCAGTTGCCCGCCAGACACAACACCCGTCTGGCCGGAGGATCCTCCCTTTTCTATAGAGTATGAGTGAACTTTACACCCTGTTCCTCATACCTCTATAAGCCTATATATCACCACTATTAACATAATATCTATTCTAATAACAAAAAAGCAAAAGCTAGTGAAAGCACTAAGAAGTGGTGAAAGGGCGGGCGTTTCGGGGGACTGTCTTAAGTAACATTGACGTTCTAAAAGTGCTGATTTTCACCCTAATTTGAATAAATTACTTTTAATTTTGGAATAACAGATGATTTTTATTAGTTTTTGCAGCTGTAGTCGTACAAGAGTTTAAAATAAAGCGGATAAATTGTAAACACGATAAAAAAAAAGACTGATTTTCTAAAAGAGCTCGACAAATACGTTGGTCCTGGCTGTCATTTGTGGATCTTTGGCAGTCGCTCCCGATCGTCAGAAGCCCGAAAGTCTAACAACCAGTCTTACTAAGGGTATCGTATTACCCAAATGGGTTGTGGAGGTCAGATAGGCAGTCGCTCCATATAAATTACTGGTATTCAACTGCATCTGGTTAGAGTGAAAGCCGACCCCAACATATTTGATAAAAGGCTAGGCAGATGATGACAATATTGTCAAACAAACTTTACCATTAGATAAAACCCCAAGAGTATCACTAAAACGCTTTTCACTTGTTTTGATCCCCAATCCTCAGGTTAACAAAGTCACGCACACCGTTTTGGGTATAACAGGATTGGCTAAATTTAATACAGGGTCGGGTCGATTTGACCGCCAAAGGCGTGTCCCGAAACTTTTGCCCATCGTTTTAGGCCCATCGGCAACGATTATACTCAAAAGCAACGTTTTACACCAACGCACATAATTATTATAATCATAATTGATTATTTGCTAGGAAAGTAGATACAATCAGTTATAGTAATTAGCTGACCCACCTTTGCATAAATAGTTGAGATTTTTTAGAATACGAATCGATAGAATTTTATAATTATTTTATATTTTATTTATTTGAGCAAAGTATTATTCTAAGTTATTTTGAGTCTTACTTCAATGAGTTAAGAATGTATGTTACTTTATTTCGATACCACGATGCCGCGAAATGACGCGACGTGCCGCGGGGTGCTGCGGCATGACGCGACGCGCCGCGTGATGCTGCGGCATGACGTGTCATGCCGTTTCATTCCACGGGTTGCCGCGGCGCGCCATTGCATCCCGCGAGACGTATGGGTCACTTTGCTATTAATACTAAATCCCAGTCAACCATAACGACACAACCAACTTCGAATCCACGCGGAGCAAAACTTATTGGTGCCAGAGTGGCTAGGCTTTCAGCAGAATGCCCCGGCATGCCACGGGATGCCACGGCATGCCACGGGATGCCACGGAACGCCGCGAGATGCCGCAGCACAACCTGCCGTGCCATGACGTTAGTGAAATTACAATTTTCTGGGAATGCTAGTCAAAAGTGATAAAGCAATTACAAGGTCGTCTGTACGTAATCTACCTACAGACGCTAATTCTGGGTGCCGTAATTAAATGAGGAACACTCTCGATGACTGGCATTAATTAAATTCCCTTGCTTACCCTCCCAATGAGATTATAAGCACTCTATGTCATATCTACCTCACCTTGGCACTTAAAACGTTAAGATGACCGATGATTGGAAAAATTGACAGCAAACAATTTCAAAGCAAAAGTGTTTCTTATGTCTATAGGTATAAGGTGGTAATTTGACCTAAATCGAAGACCGTGAAAAAATGGTACTCAAACTCAAAGCATTTATTTCAATGAAACCATTATACAGGCACTTTTGAATTGTCAAAATTAAGTAGTCGGTCAGTTAGTCAGAAAGTTGAAGCTAGTTGCCCATTCCAAAGCGTAGATCTCTATGGAGAAGAATGGGTAAGAAACTCCATGGACACTCTTTTACATCAAGATATTACAAAATCCTGGGTACATTATACTTGTTGCTTCTATATGTGAGAACAATGTAAAAAAACACACAAATGAAGAAACAATACAAAGAATAAGATTAAAAATAAGCCTTGGCAGTTAAGAGATGACCAGTCTCAACCGACGGCGCCCGTTCACGAACATGACGCGTGGATCAGCACCATCCAGCTCAACCATTTGTAGGGAACCGAATGATCCAACACACGCGCCACCATCAGTGAGACACTTAAGTGAGCATGACACATTCTGAACCGCCATGCTCTTTCAAGTCAACATCAAAAAATCATAATAAACGGATCCATGGTTCTTTCATTTACACACACAAATTAACTCAGACGTTCTTCCCTTGAGGGTGGGCGGAAACTTCAGAACGCGACCTGCTACAATCCCTACACCATAACTAAAACAGTATTATTCACAGTAAAGCTGACTAGTTCGTTTATCTAATAATGTATTATAGTTCAGGTGAAATACATAACTAATGAAATTGTGGGTGTATTATATACACCTGTGCGACGTGCGCACCCCTTTGGGGCCTGATACTATGTGTGGTGAAATTGATAGGCGGAATTTGAAGAGGAATTGTTTTGATGTATTTATACATAGGTGAGAACTGTGAATTGGTTTGCGTGATTTATACTCATTTTCATTTTTACTAGTCGTCATGTAAATTAATGCTTAAATGCTTTAACAGATATGTAAAAAACCGGCCAAGTGCGAGTCGGACTCGCCCATGAAGGGTTCCGTAGCAGCAAGTAACATAATATAAAAGTTCTTGTAGTTCGTTGTAACTTTGTGAAAGGTAAATTGCAGTTTTCGATTTATGACGTATTAAAAAAAACTACTTACTAGATCTCGTTCCAACCAATTTTCGGTGGAAGTTTACATGGTAATGTACATTATATATATTTTTTTAATTTTATTATTCTCTTATTTTAGAAGTTAGAGGGGGGGGGGACACACATTTTACCACTTTGGAAGTGTCTCTCGCGCAAACTATTCAGTTCAGAAAAAAATTATATTAGAAACCTCAATATCATTTTTGAAGACCTATCCATAGATACTCCACACGTACAGGTTTGATGAAAAAAAATTTTTGGAGTTTCAGTTGTAAAGTCAAAGTCAAAGCATTTATTTCAAATAGGCACATAAAAGGCACTTTTGAACGTCAAAAAAATATCTTAAAATAGAATTGATTCTAGTCGCCCATTCCAAAAGGTAGTTTTCGTATGGAGAAGAATGGGCAAGAAACTCCACCGTTACCCTTTTAAAATGTTTTAGGTACAATATTTTGCATGGGTACATTAATTATATAATAACATGTGAGGACGATGCACCCAAAATAAAATTACTATACCACAGGTAAAAGAATTAAAAACGAAACCATGACATATAAATTAATTATCTGATAGATACATGGTGCTCACATATTTACAAACATGGCACAAGCAAAACGATTTTAATAAAAAAAAAAAATACAAGTAATAAGTCAGGGTGTGAGTAATGAATGACAAAACGAATAAAAAAAATTACAATTAAATTAGCAACCAGTTTGATTTTGTCTAGACTCTAGATTGTCCTATGGAGCAGGACCAGCATGTTTCCAAGCGTTCTTATCTTGGATATAATCTTCTAATTTATAGTATGCTTGTTTACAAAGTGTACGTTTAATGTGAGTTTTAAATTTTCTTTCATTTAATTCCAATATAAATCACAAGGTATTTTATTGTAACATTTGACACAGTACCCCATAAAAGATGTATGTACTTTGGCTAATCTGAAAAATGGTTGATGTATTTTATCTAATTGTAAATAATTGTAAGTATGGGGAACCCCAAAATTTATTGTTTTTTTTCTATTTTTGTGTGAAAATCTTACTGCGGTTCACAGAATACATCTACTTACCAAGTTTCAACAGTATAGTTCTTATAGTTTCGGAAAAAAGTGGCTGTGACTTACGGACGGACGGACAGACAGACAGACATGACGAATCCATAAGGGTTCCGTTTTTTGCCATTTGGCTACGGAACCCTAAAAAGGGCACTTAATTAACACTGACCTACATTTATAATGACTTGTATGAGTAGATAATTTGTACCTACTCATTCGTTTATTTTTGCTTTTTATTTTAATTTTAATTCTGTGACCTTTATAATGCCTTTATGTGTGTGTGACTCATTATTTTTTTAAATTGCATTGCCTTTTTTTCTATCTGTTGCAGTATTGTGAAATGTATTATTTTACGTAATACATGAGTTTTGTCTGCATTTTTTGACGTGACAACGTCTTATAAATCGATGAACGCCACCTGCACGCACGAAAAAGCATGACTCATTGTCACGTTCCGCCTGAGCCAAGTGTAAAAGCGAGAGCGCGGAACAAGCGATAGAGAGGCACGATCGGATGTTTTCTTATGACGTTATCATGTAAAATTAACGTCCGTAAACCGACTTTACAGACAACTAATGTTTTTTTTTTTTAAAGGTGCTTTTTGGATTTTCTATGCTCGGCGCGGGGCCTAGTGTTGAAAATTCAACAGTACGCTTAAATAATAAATAATATCCACGTGATGACGTGATATTCAATTATGTGACACTTAGTTTTACAGTCCTTTCACAGATATTTTTCCTCTGATCTTGCATCACTGTCTAAATCAAAGTGATCTTTATTCTCATTGTAATAAGGTTGCTGTTGGGTTACTGCTGTCAGAGGTAAAATAACTATGAACTGTTTGTAGTGAAAACGGGTATTATTGATTAAAGTGATTCACTTTTGTTTTAAGAAAATGATCACACTAATATTATAAAGGCGAAAGTTTGTGAATGTGTGCGTGAATGTGTTTTTGTATGTTTGTTACATATTCACGCTCGCTGAAACGGCTAGACCAATTTTGATACAATTTTGTATGGAGGTAGCCGACACCCTGGATTAAAATATGGGCTAGTTTTATCCCGATATTCCCACGGGATCGACATTTATGCGGGTGAAACCGCGAAGCGCAGCTAGTAAATCATAAATGTCATAGACAGAAGGTGTGATTATGTTCAAGGGTTCGAAATTTGTGATTTATAGTTTTAGAACTAAAGAGATAAATTAACGACACTTTGTTGAGCACCAACTACATTTAGGCCGATATCTATAAACGTTACTTAGCACGTACTTTGGCCAAGCGTTATTCCTGTAACTGTCGTACAACTGTCAAACTACAATTACAAGACGGAGATGGGAACATGTCTAAATCACGCACGTGCTAAATAACGTTTGTAAATCTCGGCCTTAGTTATGTGCAGGTACTAGATATAGAGAGCAGTGGTGGCCCAGTGGTAATGTCGTGTGTTCGAAGTCAGGCAAGCGCTTTACTTTGCGTAAATAATTTCATCACCACTACTCTTAAAACGGTAAAGGAAAATATCGTGAGGAAACCGGCATGTCCTAGAACCGAAAGTTCGAAGACATGTGACGTTTACCAACCCGCACTGAACCCGCCCGTGAATTACGGCCCACAGGAACTCACAGAAAGGAGGCCTGTGTCCCAGCAGTGGGAAAATATAGGCTGATTATGTTAGGTACAGCTGTCTTTTTCTGAAATGGATATCAAGAAAGAGATGGCTGCAGTTTTCAGCTGTCAAATTAGTTTATGCGTTAAACTGTGGAGTATTTAAGGTTGAATTTTCCTTGATAATTCTGTATTGTCTATTCTATGAAAGTTTTATTGTAACTTTCGTTTTATTTACTTAAAACGACAAGGTCTAGTTGTCTTTGTGACAGTTAATTAGTTTTTACCTTAGTGGAGTTTGAATTTTCAGAGAATTTGTTGTCAAGAGTAGCAAAACAATTACCAAGTCCACTGGTCCATCTCTTTCTAGTACATACGCCAGCACATCAAGCTACCCGAAACTGTCAAATTTTCCCGATCAAATTTAAACCTTATGTTTTAGCGATAAAGTTGAAAATCTATTAAAGATTTTGCAGATTGTAGTAGCTTGATGTGCTGGCGTCTGTACATTTGTATTTGCAGAAATAAATTGTTGACGAGTCCTTACACATTTTACTCTTTAGAAAATTTTCTAGTCTAAAACACAGAATTCAAAGCCCAGTTTTGCCTAAAGACTCTTGATTTAATCGTGGAGTCTGTAAATTCACAAGCTTCTGGAGTTCCGGTACCAAAACATTTTATTGAACGGAGTTTGTTAACACGAGCGGAATGGCGTTCGGCGCGGCGAAATTGAACATCGAAATATGACGTTCAATTTGAGATACAATAAATTGTCGCTTTAATTTTTATTTTCTGTGGTAGGATGGTAGTTTGTATGATATTTTTTACAAGATTATTTATTTATTTAATACTTTACGTTCACAAATGTACAGAAGCGGACTTAATGCCATAGGCATTTTCTACCAATCAACATTTGGGTGATGCTGAGGCAAATAGTGGTAGGTGCAATTGTGAAAATTGAGGAATATATATACAGGGTTATTGGAAAACACCAACAACCTCTTAAGAGGTCATTGTACTCATCATAATGAACAACTTTGACTATGAGAAAAAACCTGAAATCGCGAAAAAAAAAATCAGCTGTTCCGTACATTTATGTTCGTATAACTCGTCAAAATGTAAGGAACAGCTGATTTTTTTGCGTTTTCAGGTTTGGTCCCGTAGTAAAAGATGTTCATAATGAGGAGTACAGTACGTTTCTTAGGCATTGTTCGTCGAATCGTTGAGCTTCTTAGGTTCTGAGTTGAGCTGCAAGATTACTGACTAATGCGTGTACTGACTAAACAGGTCCACTCAATCTGTGTGATTATTTCCTCAAAATTCAGACATCAATTTACGTGGTCTTCACATGATCTGACCAAGATTATGTCTGGACTTTACTCGTAAAAGAGACTGTGATCCCTCTGAGTTTGTTTCAGCCTTTCTTTTCAAAGTAGTCAGATAGAAAACACCAATCGCATCTAGTTTTATATAAAAAATATGATTGACGTGTAAAAGTGCTTGAACAAACCTACTTACAGAAATAAAATCATTTATCACAAGGAAGCCTGGAAAGATATGGAGGAGGCCTTGCCTAGCGTACCATTCAAGTTAAATAAAAACAAATTAACAATTAGGTAGACACATTTAACTGCATAATATTAGTTTACAAAACACAAAGTTACTACTTTTGAACGTCCAGGCAGGGCTCAAATATACTCGTCATTGTCAAATACGTCGTTTACGTCGGAAATTGCCCGATTTCCTAGTGACATTCATACTTGTAATACCTCAATTTAACACTGAATCACGGGTCAAGAAAACTTCGTAAGAAAAATATGCTACTCTGTAAAGTTCACTTGGAACCTCACTCAAGTGAACGCACACAATTCGAAAGCTAACTCGTTTGTTTTTAATCACATCCCGGATTCACAAGGAAACACCGTTCGAATTTCGAAGTGATGCATAGAGCAATAAGTTCTATTCGAAAATTGGAAAAAGCGTAGTGATCGCTCTTTTGTTTTGTAATGACAAAACCTCTAAAAAGTAAAATAATAATATATATTAGCCCTTTAAGTTTAATATAAGTTGCACGAAATATTTTGATCCAAGCGTCCTCACGTCGGGGGACGGCTAATGAAAATTGGAAGTTAACAGCAGTTATGTTTCTACAATACCTACATTCATTATTGCTGGGTTTAAGCCTCATCTGTTTGGCGTTTTCATTAGCCGTCCCCCGACATGAGGACGCTTGGATCAAAATATTTCGTGCAACTTATATTAAACTTAAAGGTCTAATATATATTATTATTTTACTTTTTAGAGGTTTTTGTTTGAGTCGGGAGTTTTTTAAATTTTTAATTTAACTTTTATTTCTTGCTTTTTAAACTTTATAATATTATATTACTAATAAACATACTATACGATCCACACGTGCACCACATTAGCCGAAATCTGCGCAGCTGTACGTATTTTTTTACCACAGTGAAGCGAAGCTAGTTAGGTACTCGTGGTCGTTGGCGTTCATTCCATACTAACGTATTCCTCTGTGAATTCGCCATTTCTGGTGGCGGCCATCTTAGATTTGAAATTTGTAATAGTGTATAGTATTCTACTAGTCAAGCCCTTTCATTTGATACCCATATTGAGGGAATTGTGAAAAAAAAAATATAATTCACCATTTTGTGGTGGCGGCCATCTTGGTTTTGAAATTTAGCATAGTGTTTGGTATTCTACTTGTCAAGTCCTTTCATTTGATACCCATATTGAGGAAGTTGTGAAAAAATATGTAATCCGCCATTTTGTGGCGGCGGCCATCTTGGACCGATTTTCTTCAAACATAGCTAAGAACACTCGCGACTAATTCACCTTTCAAACAAAAAAAAACAAAATCAAAATCGGTTCATCCGTTCGGGAGCTACGATGTAACAGACAGACACACACACACACACACACACACAGACACGTCAAACTTATAACACCCCGTCGTTTTTGCGTCGGGGGTTAAAAAAGACGTTTTTCTTCATGCAGTGGGACGTATGTAGGTACAGTCTGTAAAACACTGTTATAAAATCTGAGAGGGAATTCCCGTATTTTTGACATTGATTGTCGCTGGGATGAGCTTGCGACTTGATCGCAAAAACTTGTCATAATGTAGGGAAATTGATTGTATTTTTGACAGATTGAGATTAGGTAGTCTGCGAACGTTCTTAATTAAAAAAATACGCAAATTGCCTCTCAGATTTTAACGTTTTTTATGTACGAGAATTGGCATTCTAAAATAATAAATACTTTTAATTCGGTGCTGGTTCAAAATTCGAGCAAAGCTCGTTCATTATTTCACCTTTTAAAAATGACAATAAGGTACCTATCCATACTTCCATACTTATTATTACAATTGCAAAAGTAACTCTGTCCGTCTGTAGGCCTGTCTTGCCTAACCGGCTAAACTGAAATAGATGCGCACACTAATGGATCTAGGTAATGACATAAGATAGCTGTGCGTGTGTGTGTGAGTTTGTTGCGCCACTTCTTCTTCCCAGCGAAAGCATAAGAAAGTGGTGAAGGGCGGGCGTTTTAGAGGACTGTCTTATGTAATTTTGATGTCTGCAAAGTGCTGATTCTCAGCCTAATTTGAATAAATGACTTTTGATTTTGATACTGTTTATTCCGGTAGCATGTTCCCGTGGGATAATTTCTAACCTCCACGCGGATGAAACAGCAGGCAATAGTTAGTAGATAATATTTTGTACACGTCTGCAAAAGTTTCAACAGAATAATTATCTTCCGTGTTTCCTAGTAATATAAAATCGTATCACAAACACTCCTAATTAAGGACTGCGAGGTCAATGAAAAACAGTCCTTATTCATAACTCTTTCAGTTCAGGGAGGGGCCGGCCTAATTAAAAATAATTAACAGCTTAATAACAAAGTACTCCAGCAGCTCTGCAAGGAAATCGGACGTGACGACACGACACGACCATCCATCATGAAAGGAAGTTGGTAAACGTGGTGGAAGAACTTACATACCTATATTTTTTTATGAAGAGGCGTTGATTAATGTGCGTTTAGAGTTTCAAGAGCGGGTTAGTATTGATTTAAAGAAGTGGGAATAGGTAACTCGTGCCACTTGTGAAAAATAATTTAGATTTCGACGTAAATAAGTTTGTGAGTGTGTGTGCGTGTGTTTTTGAATTGAAACTTCTTTACGCACGCTTGACTTGGGGAGTAAGCTGGCGAACGCGTGACGTAAGCGTTACGAAAAGTGTGATCGGGCGAGGCGAACGGGAGTTGAGTGGGGGATATAAGCAAGAGCAAGCAGTGCCCGCGACCATTTTCTTTCTCTGTTCGTCTCATAGCCAAATACGTTTGAAGTTTCACTTCAGTCGTGTGGTCATAAGCACACTCGATTTTTATTTGTTTGTTACTTCTTCACGCTCAAACGGCTGAACCAATTTTGTATGGAAGAAAAAAAAAAAAAAAAACACAACAACGAATTGTAAAATAGGTTAAGTGTGTTAGAAATAAATAAAAAAAAAATTACCTATTTAGCCGATACCTAATAATGAAAATAAGTAAAAATGATGCACTGATTCAATATTTGTAACAAAAAAAAGTTAAAAATAAAGTTAAAAAGGTTTTTAGTGTTTGTTTACGTCTCTCAGACATACATCAGTGGTTAAGGTGAATGGGTAGTTGTAGCCCGCGAAATTCAATTTTTCTTACGTTTTTTGCAATTTTCAGGTCAGTGTCAGGTTGTATCTTGATCAAAATATGATTCGCGACAATAACAGGTACGTATTTACAGAATTATAATAATTAGAATCATTAATACATCTTTCTAAGTTAGATTTCTACCGTTAAGAACAAATCTCGTATGGAAAAGTGTTGATGGTAGAAATCTAACTTAAAGAGATATATTAATGATTCTAATGACTATAATTCTGTAAATACATGTCTATTATAGTCGCAAATCGTATTTTGATCAAGATACAACTTGACACTGACCTGAAAATTGCAAAAAACGTAAGAAAAATTGAATTTCGCGGGCTACAACTACTAGCGTTTGATGTAAGACTGCGGCGACTCCCGCACCGTTTGTGGTGCTGCCGCCGCAATCAATTCAAACGCCCATATTGCGGTCGATGAAGGTGCACGCTTGATTAGACGTGACCTATTCACTCGAGCCTTGAAGACTTCCTTGTATACGGTAGCTACACGGCTACATATCAAGTCCATCCAGTTTTAGCTGATCTCGCATTGTATAGGTTTGTCGTACAATCAGAAGTAGGCTTATACTGGTTATGTATCTAGCTTTATGTGTAGCTTTGCGTTTATCGTGCGTTGCAGGTCAATAACCTGTATCACACTAACCCCCTTACTAATAAACGTTGTATAGCGTCTGTATAGTTACACAATGCTCTGTCTTCTTCTTTCGAAAGTCAAATTACTGACAACTGAAAGAGAGAAATCGATGTGTAGAATACGTTTATTAGTAAGGGGGTTATATTATAAAGACAAAAGTTTGTGAGTGTGTGTGTGTGTGTGTGGGGGTGTGTTTATATGTTTGTTACTTCTTCAGGCTCAAACGGTTGGATCAATTTTGATAAAATTTTGTATGCAGGTAGCTGACACCCTTGATTAACATATAGGCCAAAGCCCGGTACATTAGCAACAAAATCAAATCGGCAGAAAATAGAATAAAAACGGTTTGGAAAATTATAAATAACGAAACTAGTAGGAATAAAAAACGAAACACAGATTACACGTTGGAGACCTCACGTGGTGCCATAAGCTCTAACTTAGAAGTAGCTCAAGAATTTGTAAATTTCTTTACTAATATACCATCAAAAACGACGGAAGCCTTAAATTCCTCACCCGGCGTATCAATTGATTTATTAAGAGCGAACGTTCAAGCCTGCCCGGTTGAATTTCAATTTAAACATATTAACCCTGCAGTAGTAATAAAAGCTTTTAAGCAAATTAAGATCAAATTGACCGAAGATCTTTGGGGAATGTCTATTAAAGTATGTACCTCCATAATTGAGACTATTGCGCCTTACTTAGCCTTAGTATTTAATTCGTGTGTTGATCAAGGAGTCTTCCCCGATTTAATGAAATACAGTAAGGTAATACCACTTTACAAATCCGGGGACAGTAAAGACACTAATAATTATAGACCCGTATCCGTGTTGCCGGTTTTCAGCAAGGTGTTTGAAAAGATAATGCTTAATCAAATGCTCAATCATTTTAACACGAACAAAATCCTTCACGATCAACAGTATGGTTTTACCAAAGGACGTTGTACGACCGACGCCGGTGTAACCTTATTAAAACACATTTTTAACGCGTGGGAAGAGGCCCAAGACGCCATAGGAATCTTTTGTGACCTCTCCAAGGCATTTGATTGCGTCGATCACGAAACCTTGCTTTTGAAACTTGAGCATTACGGACTTGGAAAACTTGCGCTCAGTTTAGTTAGTTCTTACTTAAATGATAGACAACAGCAAGTTCAAATAAATGGTGTCAATTCACACGGTTTAACTGTAAAAATGGGTGTGCCACAGGGCTCGATTTTGGGTCCTTTCCTCTTTTTAGTGTATATAAATGATCTACTCCATTTATTCAAAAATCAACCACAAATGGTGTTATTTGCTGATGACACTTCCTTAATTTTTAAGGTAAATAGACGTGCTACAAATTTTGACGACGTAAATAACGCCCTACTGCAGGTCCAAAATTGGTTCACTGCTAATAATCTAGTATTAAATGGGAAAAAAACTAAGTGCATAAGATTTTCTTTACCGAATGTCAAAGGTAGTGATTGTGAGATAATATTGAATCAAGAGAAACTTGAATTCGTCGATAGAACTGTTTTCCTAGGGATCACGCTCGACTCAAGGCTACAATGGGGTCCGCATTTAACATCTCTTGCAGGACGGCTAAGTTCAGCAGCTTATGCTGTGAGAAAAATCCGTCAATTTACTGATGTAGATACCGCGAGACTGGTCTATTTTAGTTACTTCCATAGTATCATGTCTTACGGTATTTTGCTTTGGGGACGGGCTGCAGACATCGATTCTATTTTTATTCTGCAGAAAAGAGCTATCAGAGCCATTTATAATCTCCGCAGGCGCGATTCTCTAAGGGAACGGTTTAAAGAAATTAACATCATGACGGTACCTTGTCAATATATCTACGAAAATATCATGTATGTAAGGAAAAATTTACATCTTTTTAGTAAAAGAGGTGAAAGACATAATTATAGTACTAGAAATAGGGACCTATTAGTTCAACCAGGATTTAGACTAGCTAAAGTAGACTCATCTTTTATGGGGTACTGTTTAAAATGTTATAATAAAATACCTCCCCACATTCTTCAACTGAATGAGACAAAATTCAAGTCTTGTATTAAACGCACACTATGCAGACAGGCATATTATAAGTTAGGGGATTACATCGCTGATAAAAATGCCTGGCTCAATGCTGGTCCTGCTCCACAATCACAACTATTTGATTAACACTTAAAAATGCTGTTGGAGCTGCTGAAGATTGTAAGTCTATCTTTGCATTGTATAAATTCAATCTCCTAGTATTGTATAATTGCATAGCACATGTTGAGTACTATGTACATACTATAAAGCTACCATTTACTGGGTACGTCTTCCATTGACTGAATGTGCCCTGGCGGCTGAGAGTATGTCATGCTCACTCAAATGTCTCGCTGATGGCGGCGCATGTGTTGGATCATTTAGCTCCCTTCAAAATGGTTGAGCTGAATGGTGCTAATACATGCGTCATGTTCGTGAACGGGCGCCGTCAGTAGGGACTGGTCATCTCTTTGCTGCCATGGCTTATTTTATTTTAATTTAATATTTGAATTGTTGTTTTTTCTCATCTTTTCATTATGGACGCTTTTAACGTTCTGCATCGTTCTCACATGTATAATTTTTAACGTGAATGATGTAACCAAGACTTTGTAACCATATTATTTTGATTTAAAAGAGTGTCCATGGAGTTTCTTGCCCGTTCTTCTCCATAGGTACCTACGCTTTGGAATGGGCAACTAGCTTCATCTTTCTGACTGACCGACCCCTTGACAATTCAAAAGTGCCTGTAATTGGTTTAATTGAAATAAATGCTTTGAGTTTGAGTTTGAGTTTGAGTTTGCTACTTTTTATCCCGATATTCCCACGGGATCGACACTTATGCGAGTGAAACCGCGGGACGCAGCTAGTGAAGTAATAAAACGAAACCAGTTCCGTAAACAAAGAATAAATAAATCTGAAATCTTTACACCCCGTATATTTTACGAGTTGGATACAGATAAACTTCGGCACACATAAAATACGATTTCAGGGTTCATAGTTAAGTTTATTATGTCACTAAGCTGGGGCCAAATGCTACTTATGGTAAATGGAGCAATGTTCTTTTATGGAAAAAAAAAACATACCGTCGAATTGAGAACCTCCTCCTTTTTTGAAGTCGGTTAAAAAGAAAATTCAGAAAATATTTTAACTTAACATCACGCCTTTCCTCAAAGGGATGGGCAGGTATCGTTAGAAGCGTCTTGATCATCCGCTGGTCATAGGCTATGTGACGTCACATTAAATTGAACATGGCGCCCTCTAGCGGACATATAGACATGATCTAAAAAAAAATTTTTTTAGTCATGCCGTGTTTGGTATCAAATGAAAGTGCTTAATTTAATTAGCACATTTCAAAAATATAAATATTACTGAAATAAGCCCCAAAATAGTTTAAAAAAAAAATAAGTTTAAAAACTAAAACCCGACTACTGAAAAGGATGAAACAAGAAAGTACCTTCCTGTGGTCGCATGCTACCATAGCTATATATATTAGTACCTACAGCGGCATGCGACCACGAGAAGGTACTTTCTTGATTCATCCTTTTCAGTAGTCGGGTTAACTCGGGTTTTAGTTTTTAAACTTATTTTTTTTTTCATAACACGCCGCTACGCTGCTCTAGCGCCGCGCGGTCTACCCGCTGGCTTCGAGACCAGCACCGTAATTGCGTAACACACTATCTATCGGAATCTGAATCATTTTGAAGGACATTGCTAATCCATTGCTTCATAAGTTCGAAAAATTTGTCTGCTGAACACGTAAATAACGCAATGAATGTTGTTGAACTGTCAAAATGAAACAGATTCCTAATGATATATGTGTTACGCAATTGCCCAGCGGGTTTGAGTTTCCGCGCTGCTACCCGCGCCGCCGCCACCGCCGCCCAGCAATCGCTGACTTCGTGTCCGTGGCCTTAAGGAAAATGAAACAGCACGTACGAGCGTGAAACTAATCTAATTATTATAATGCATAATTATTATTAATGTGTTATTGATTGCATTGGTTATTAGGCGTATGTTTGGTAGTTAATATTAATAAGGGAAGTTATTTTTCTGCTTTGATCTGCTTTGGGCTAGAATTAATTAGGTTTAGAAAGCGTATTCAATTTAATTTGATGTTAAATGTTAATGACAAGTAAGTATTAGTTGAAAGTTTAGCCAATAATACCAATAAAGTACAGTCGGCACGTAACTTGGCAAGGTTTTGGCGTAGAGGGAAAGTTTGCGCATACAGTACAAACACAGCACATCAACCTACTACAATGTGTCAAACTTCTTTAATAGATTTTCAGCTTTATCGCTAAAGCATAAGGTTCAAAGTTGATTGAGCAAATTTGACAGTTTTGGGTAGCTTGATGTGCTGTCTATACACTTAGTGCAACAAAAAAATGGTCACTTTTATTCATCTATAGAGGTATGAGGAACAGGGTGTAAAGATCACTCATACTCTATAGAAAAGGGAGGATCCTCCAACCAGACGGGTGTTGTGTCTGGCGGGCAACTGCCCGATGATCGATGTCGGGCTGTTGTATCTATGCTAGTTGCACGGTAAACTCTGCTTGCGAGATGCAGGATTTGCGTGACGTCAGTATGACGCGTTTTTCATATGTGGTGTTGTAGATACCGCTACACATCCATTAGCCTACAGCAGTCCACTGCTGTACATAGGCCTCTCCTATTCCACGCCATTCTACTTGATTTTCGCCAACTCTCATCCAACTGCTACCAGCGAACCTGTGAAGATCGTCGCTCCTCCTTGTCTAAGAACGGCCTACCTTACGTTTGTCGATTCGCGGTCTCCACTCAAGAACATGTCTACCCCAACGGTCATCGGCTCTACGTCTAATATGGCCGGCCCGTTGCCACTTCAGCTTGCTTATTCTGTTCTTGTTCGCGTCACTTTTATTGCTTGTCATTATTCTATGGTTATTGTCATAATTTATTTGGAAACATCTAGAAAAAAAAACGCATCTAACGATTCGTCGATGTGCCGACTGTAACCCCCTTAGGCTATTGGCACACTGCACCGCATTACGCAGCGGGATGCAGATAACGTGCCCCCGCGCTTGATTTTTTACATACAAATTCAATGAAAACGCGCTTCCGTGCGGGGAATTTGGCTCCGTTTCACGCACCTCGCTGCGTAATGCGGTGTAGTGTGCCAGTCGCCTCACTAGTAAACGTTGTATAGCGTATGTATAGTTACACAACGCTTTGTCTTCGTCTTTCGAAAGTCAAATTAGTGACGACTGAAAGAGAGAAATGAGTGTGTAACTATTTATATGATATAATACGTTTATTAGTAAGGGGGTAAGTAATCATCAAGTTTTTATACAAACATTTCATGGTCGTTGTAGGTACAGCAACTTAAGTAGGTAGTGCACTCATAATGATAATCGCTTTCATCTTTAAAGTTCATTTGTTGAACTTTAAAAATTAAATCTTTGCGTTGTCTAAGTTTCAAATTCAAGATGAAGGCTGCCAAAATGTAAAAATTTTCCTCATTTTAAAAGTTTTGCAGCCGCCATCTTGGATTTTCATTTTGAAATTTTGATTATTTATATGCCGAGTCTAATTAAGCGTACATAATCAGGCTATAATGTTCTCACTGCTGGAATACCGGCCTTCTCTCGGTGAGAGGGGGTGGGCCGTAATACACCACGCGCGGGCCCGGTGCGGATTTGTTAGATGTCTCATGTCTTTGAATTTTTGGTTCTAGGACATGCCGGGTTCCCTTACGATGTTTCCTTCGCCATTTTGAGAGCAGTGGTAATTAAATAATTTACACAAAGTAAAGTGCCTGCCTGGGTTCGAACCATAGAAACGTCTATGGTTCGAACCTACGACCTACTCGTCAGTCGCGGGTGCCTTTTTATGAGTGTAAAATGGGAATTAGTAAAAGTTTAATTAAAATACATGCCATTTGTAACTAAGCGTATTTTCCTTGTGTTCAAATTAATATAGAACCAATATTCAATACCTATATTAAGATATTTCATGTTATACAATCATTATGAAAGCATTTCAAATGAGAGAACCCGAGGCTTACCAAAGGCAATGTATCGAATGGAATATCCTAATTCCTAAATTCAGCATTTATGTCAACCGCAAATTGCGAATATTTTGACCAAACTACCAATATTGTGATCATTACCTTACGAACGCTTCGGGCAAAATTATTTACATGACACTAGCTTTGCCCACGGCCTTGCCAGCGTCAATAAATAATAAATGATTTTATTTCTGTACGTAGGTTTGTACTCGTACAAACACTTTTACACGCCAATCATATTTTAAAAACTAGAGGAGGTCGGCGTTTTCTATCTAGCTACTCTGTGAAGGAAGGCTGAAACAAATTCAGAGGTCACAGTCTCTTTTAATGTCCATACATAATCTTGGTCAGATCATGTGAAGACCATGTAGATTGATATCTGAAATTATCTTTTGAGGAAAGAGCCATACAGATTTGAGTGGACCGTGGAAACTATCACACGGGAACGTACTGTCGGGATAAAAAGTAATTAACTCTGGTCATGACCAGAGTCAATTATGAGATAGACCATGGTCTATCCGTCATCCAAATCCGTTCAGCTGTTATGACATGAAAAGGTGCTTTAAAGTCAGGCAAATCATAACCTAATTTTCCTAAATGCTGCAACGTAGGCTGAAATATATTGAACAAATGTCTAGCTTTAGCCAAGGCCATGTACAAAACCTTTCAGAATCCGGAATATATCCGAACATTTCGGGAAATTCGTTATGTTCTCGATTGATAGATTGGCTATGTTCCGATCTTCTTTTTACGACGAAACAAAAAAGGTTATGTGAAAATAGGTAGAAAGCGGAGTTTTATTTTATTTAGCTTATTGTGTAGTGG
Source organism: Amphipoea oculea (assembly GCA_945859645.1). Classification (NCBI taxonomy): domain Eukaryota; kingdom Metazoa; phylum Arthropoda; class Insecta; order Lepidoptera; family Noctuidae; genus Amphipoea; species Amphipoea oculea. The sequence goes on along the minus strand of OX243886.1, from coordinate 11,073,313 downwards.
TTTGTTTTCATTTTGATTTGGGTGTGAAGAAATAATAATAATATGAAATGAGAAGAAATAGGTATGGGGTTTTAGTAAAATGGACAAAATTGAGTACGAAATTCAAGTCTATCAATCAATCCACCTAACCATTTGACAACAATGTTGGGGTCGGCTTCCATTCGAACCGGATACAGCTAAATACCAGTATTTTATCGTAGTGTGGGACGCCCCCCAGCTAGATAGACGGACGACCTAAAGAAGGTGGCTGGGGTAGACTGGATGCGGAAGGCGGAGGACAGGGTGCTGTGGCGCAGTCTGGGAGAGGCCAATGTCCAGCAGTATAGAATAGAATAATATAGAATAATTATTTATTTGCATAGAAAGTAGGTACAAAAAATGCAGATGTTTTTATAATTAGAGATCCTTATACATTCTACCTTAAATTAGGCATGCAAACATTTAGCACAAGTGCTTAATAGTCTAAAATACTGTGAAAATTCTTACAATATGGTCAATAATCAAGTCAGTGGACTGCGATAGACTGAGTTGACCAGTATTTTACATGAAACAACTGCCTATCTGACCTCCACAACCCAGTTACTGGGTAACACGATACCACGTGGTAAGACTGGCTGTCAGACTTTTGAGTCTGAATATGAAATACTAATAATACTTTCTAGAACTCATTAATGGTATTCAAAATTAATAACCATTTTCATTTGAAAATACAAAAATAATGTCGGTACATTTTCAAAAATACATATCTGCCTACTAACAACCAAAGTTCTTTAAAAAAATCCTTTCTTTCCGTCACTCCTCATATTCCTTTCACGATTCGTGAAGCGTAAAAGTGTCGCACAACAATTTATTGTACGAGTACATAACCAGAAAAAAATTGAAAAAAAAGTCGTCATTCTATATACGCCAGAAGGATGAAAGAATGTGTAGCTGATAACACGACTCGCAAGATAGACGCGTCTATGGATGTTATGAAGAAAAATATTAAGGAAAAAAAGAGTGAGAAATGTGATATTGTAGGTACATACGGCTACACATAAAGCTATACATTTCCACTTTTGGTTGACCTCGCATTGTATAGGTTTTTCGTACAATCACAAGTCAGTTTATACTGGTTATATAGCTTTATGTGCAGGCGTGCGTACCTACTGACGTAGACGTATGGGCCTGATATACCTATTATAGATATGTGCGTTGTCAGCATGTGAGAAAATATTCTACGGAAAGTAAATTTCATACAATCGATCAATCGATCGAGTTGGCTAAATAATAACAGCCGCACGGATCGATCTTCTAGGTAAAGCCACGCTTGCCGATGTCGGTCCGTGGACGAGTATCACACACGTTCTTATATTTTCCGTTAGGAAATCCTGACAGAAAATTTAAGAACGTGTGCGCTAAAGAGAAGATTTTGTATGAAATGCGTGCATTCGGGGTCTCCGAATCTGAATTCTAGATTCGGAAATCGAATCAGGAAACCGGACGTATGCGGCCAGCCTTATCAAGGGTTTTAAAGCTGACAAAGCTAAGTAAAGCCTTTTGACACTAAACACAATGTTGCCAGGAAAGAAAAATCAAGAAAGCTTTAATATTAATAAATTGTATAATCTTTAAAGTGCGTGCCACTTAATCATAGAGTATCGTGTCAGAAGCAATAATCGAAATAAATAGAAGTATACACGGCTCAAGATGTTAATCTATCCTCGAAAGTAATTGGACTTAGTAGTAGCTAATAAATAATATACAATTTGTTTTATTATGTAACAAGATTTATTAATAGCAAAGTAATTACAGAAGTTACAATGTATAGGTACCACTAATATTGCGTAATACATGTCGTACCTACATTAACGCTTTAACTTTACCTAAGGCCAATATAATTGCTTCCTGAAAGAAGGTACCTTGAACTCGATGTGTCTATAATACTCTATATTTATATACTAACCCCTTACTAATAAACGTTGTATAGCGTCTGTATAGTTACACAACGCTTTGTCTTCTTCTTTCGAAAGTCAAATTACTGACGACTGAAAGAGAGCTATCGATGTGTAACTATTCATCTGATATAATACGTTTATTAGTAAGGGGGTTATATATAGTAAAGCTGTAGGGTTTGATTTTTTGTTTGAACGCGCTAATCAAATTATATTTGGCAAACTAGCTGCGCCCCGCGGTTTCACCTGCATAACTTTCGATCCCGTGGGAATATCTGGTAAAAAAGTAGCCTATATATTATTCTAGGGTGTCAACTACCTCCATGCCAAATTTTATCAAAATTGGTCCAGCCGTTTGATCGTGAAGAAGTAACAAACTTATAAACACACACGTGCACACTCACAAACTTTCGCCTTTATAATATTAGTGTGATTATTATATTTGTATTTGGCAAATAATTATACTTGCATTTGATAGTCTAATTCTTAGGGAAGGCTACTACTACTTAAGGCTACTTCTACTTGACATCATGCTATGACTCTTATGAGACGAGCAAAAATAAAAAGTCAGAAAGAACGCTAAGCGAAAAGATAATGGTATCCATGGTAGTTGTAAACTTATTTTTTATTTAATTATTTTGTCAGTAATATAAATTATATTTTTGAAATGTGCTAATTAAGGCCTTTCATTTGATACCCAACAAGGCACCACCCCAAATATTTATTTATATATCCTCTAGAGGGCGCCATATTGTATTTAGTGTGACGTCACATAGCCTATAACCAGCGGATGGTCAAGACGCGTCTAACGATACCTCGTTTGTCAAATTATTATAAGTACTTTTAAAGTTATGAGGGAACAGAAGAACATAAATACATACATACATACCGGTCAAAATCATAACCCTCCTTTTTGCTTCGCCGTAGTCGGGTAAAAACAATAAATTAATTTCAAAGTCGCGGACAGAAGCTATTGAGAAATCCATACTAATATTATAAATGCGAAAGTGTGTCTGTCTGTAATATGAGATAGTTTGAGTCCCGGAAAAGGACATAGGATAGTTTTTATCCCGATATTCCCACGAGATGCCTTGTCGATTCTTACAACACACATTTTGTTGAATTGGACATATTTTGTCTATCTAAGCTAAAATTTAAGAAAATGGCTCTGGATACTTTGTTTAGCGAGTATGTTAAGTAAAATTAAGCTAAGCTAAGTAACACAGCAATATTATTGTGGAAGCGACTATTGTTTTGTACTTTTCTTTTTCTTTTTTATTTCTTTAGCACTTCTAACCTTTAGTTAAATCGTAGACAATGGTGTGGGTTACGTGCTTGTTAAATTTTAGTTTAAGTATCTTTCTGTACTGTTTGGCATGTAACTCTTTTTTGTCCCTAATAAATAAATAAATAAATAGATCGACACTGTGTGGTGAAACCGCGGGGCGCTGCTATTATGTAAATAATAGGTACCCTCTGTATGGACAGTGCCCGAGATTCAATATTCCCAGTCCACCAATTAAGCTTTTAATGAAAATCAATACAAAATTAATCATAAATAGGGATATCTATCTAGTTAGACACTCCATAAATATTAATTTGACTTTAATTAACTAAAACGTCACCTACAAAGCTATTTGTTAACATAACTAATTAATCAATTAATGTGTATAGCACAATTTCTAACGTATTTAGCAATTTACGGAAACTGGGATCACACAACAAGTAAGTTAAAGAAAATCAACCATGTTTTTTTTTTGAAAGGTTAGAAGCGCCTTCAATGGATGTGTTTATCAAGCTACATGTCAGACATGGGGTATGATAAACCTTCCTGTAGTTGGGTGTTTTGTATTTAGTTAAATAGTGTTTTAATATTGTATTTGTGTGCCTAATTTATTATCTACTACTAACATTGTACGTAATACTAACACGCTATGGGCTTGTGATGCCTGCCAATAAAAGATTTTATATAGTACATACCTATACATACCTATTAGAAAGAGGAAAGATTTGTTTGTTTTATAAAAAGAATAGGCTCCGAAACTACTGGACCGATTTGAAAAATTCTTTCACCCATAGAATCCTACATTATCCCTGATGAACATAGGCGATAGAATATTTTCAAAAGTTAGGTTAGGTTAGTTAAAACTTTGATAATGTAACGCAAGGTGTGAAAAAAATACTTACCAAAAAAAAATCCTTATAAGTAGGTATCGCGTACGCTGCGGAAACTATCGACAATAGAGCAAAGTGATGTACCTACTACAGTTTTATAGAGCACAATCAATATCTACAAAAAAGTCCGCTATTGCATATTTGTAACTATTACAGTTATGTCACAATAACTACTTTTTTTTTGTCAAAAGCAGACTTGATCGCGTGTTCTAAGCATGGAAAGTCTGCCAAAAGTGAGTTAAAATGATGATTTCAACCAGATAATGTTCTATTTTCAAAACGGTGAAGAAAAAAACATCGTAAGGAAACCGGCATGTCCTAGAACCAAAAAATTCGAAGACATGAGTGACATCTACCAACCCACTGGACCCGCGTGGTAGATTACGGCCCCCTCTCTCTCACCTAGAGGAGGCCTGTGTCCCAGCAGTGGGAACTGATGAATTTAGGTTTATTCATAAACGTTTATAACAATTAAGACTTGTAAACCTACTGTGTCTTATATTATCTGTACTGTCTAACAAATTATGTAAGTGAAAATCGTTTGCGATCGTCCGGTGACATAGTAATTAAAATTGTAACTGGATCGTTGTTGTCACCTGTGCTGCGTGTGTCTGAAAGATAATTTAGCTTTCGACGTAAATAAAAATAAAATGTTTAGAATTTTGCAGATTAATGTTTAGTTGACGATGAGATTTAATTAACCTTTGAGGTTTTAACTAAGAGGTTTTTACCTAACAAGGATTTAACCTATATTAACTTGGCTTCACCGCTTTTTACAGCACATACCGTCATTTCAGAAGTTTTCAACAACTAAATAACTAGTAATCGTGAAAATTCAAATCAAAAGGGCAGGTTTCCGCAACGGAAATACAATCAAAATCAAATTGCTTACAATTGAAACAGTACTAATGGACTATTAATGTGAATATGCTAGCTTAGTTAATAGCGATTACTATGAAACGTTCAATACATTACTTCCTAGAATATCCATATTTCTACAGTAAAATTGACTAAATGCCTTGCAGTGCAAAGAAATTACGGACTGACATTCATTTGTTCTGTAGATATGACGGCGCAGCAAGTGGCGCCATCTTGTTTTGTAACAAAGTTACTGGAATCACCACAAAGGTCGAATACAAGTGACACTGGCTGGTGACAGTCACTCTAGCAGAACTTTGCATCGATGGTTCCGTGGGGCTGTCTTCAGATTCAATTCTCGTAATTTTAAAAACGTTTACAGTGTTACCTCAGTCTCAATCTGTCAAAAATACCTCTAATTTCCCTACATTTTGACAAGTTTTTAACATAATTATGTTTGTCGCCGAGATGAGACCGCGGCTAGATTTCGAACGTTTTAAATAACGAGAATTGGCCTCCTTATGACAGAGGTGATGTCAAGGGATCCGCTGTCGTACGACATCCACTACGAAATGCTATACTGCCCACCTGAGACTAAAGTGCAATAATAGGTTTTGAGTTAAAATTCAGAACATATATTTAACTCAAAACCAAAAAAAAAAAATGGCTATTACTGCACTTTATGCTCAGGTGACATAAAAATAATAATATCACAGATTAAAGACCATGGATCAAAGCATCTATTAAAGGGGAAGCGCAAAGGTAGCCCGCGACATTCAGATTTTCTTACGTTTTTTGCAATTTGCTGGTCAGTATTAACTTGTACGTTGACTAAAATATGATTTGCGACCATAACAAATATGTAGGTAGTCATTGTGTAATCATTAGAATCAGTTATACAGCTTGTTAAGTTAGTATAATCCTAAAATGTCAAGATTTCATGAAATAGTCATTCAGTAGGATTACTTGGTCTTAGAGAGTTGTGGTGATGACTTTAATGATTATAATTCTGTAAATACATATTTGTTACGGTCGCGAATCATATTTTAACTAACGTACAACTTAATACTGACCAGCAAATTGCAAAAAACGTAAAAAAAAAATTAATTTCGCGGGCTTTTCTGGCGCTTTCGCCTTAACACTTAATACCTACCACCAACGAATAATGACATCAAGTCAATAAACCCAATCCTCTCAAAGATTTGGGTCGCCGATAACTTTCTAGGTAACAAACGTAACGTAAAACGCGAAGATAAAGATCGTGACTGCTTTACCGACAATCCCATAAAACTACTTCTATTTCTGACGTAGCAATGTGCAATGGCGTGACGGAACACCGGTTTATGTCGATAAAGGTGTTAGCAGACACGATACTTTTACCCCCTTACTAATAAACGTATTATATCCCCTATATACATATTACGTGGGACTTACACATCTATACTAATATAATAAAGCTGAAGAGTTTGTCTGTTTACACGGATTATTCCACTTTGCCCCACCAGCCGCCCCACTGGTGGGGCAAAGCGGAATGTCAAAAATATTGCAGTGGAATCTGCCCCACTAAATCGAAATAGTGGGGCAGATTCCACTGCTTTAAAATCCTGTTGGATTCTGCCCCACTAGGGTTGGCGCCTTAGAATAAACGTACAAACATTTTATTTTCGCAAATTTTTATTAATAAAATATAACTATCTACACTAAACTTTTAAAATCACAGATATTATGCGATTTTAAATCAAATTGAATTTTTAAATTAAATTAAATATTTGTTTATTAACGGCAACTAGATTTGTTTTTACTACTTTATTTAAGCTTTAAAATCACAAACTGAGTACGATTCGTCCCCGTAAATAGAAAACGAAATGCTATTTATTCTAACTATTTATGTATTCAAAATCACACATGAATTATCATTTGGTATGGCATAATACAGTCTTATGATTAACTTATAAATAAGAAACAACTTAACTATATACAAATAGCCACTAAACTACTTTGTACGATTCGTCCCCGTAAATAGAAAACGAACGATATTGTAGTCATGGCTGAAACTATGGAGCACCTCAGTATGTAACCCGGCCCGTGCGTAGTTTACAGAAATTAATTGGAAACAAGCTGATGATGGTTTCTATTTGAACTATACTACTCACCACCGTGCTAAAGTAAATTTATAGGGTATATTCTGCTAGGGAAAGATTCAATTAAACAAGTACCTTCTTACACAATACAAAGTTTATTGTAATTACACAAAATTAAGGTACACATACAAACAAAGTGGCGAGCCACTAAAATAATGCATCTTTCCCTGACTCTACGGCATTCACCCACACAACTAGTCTCCGTACCTAGTGGTATCGGTGAACACCTGCAATGAGACAATAGCAGTTTCTCAGAGTCGCTTTTGCGAGTCCGCGAGGGAATAAATCAATAACTCACTAGCTCACCGTACAAGTGTCGACTTATTTGGACTGTGCTCATATGGGAAAAATAACTAATATACTAAGCAAACCCGAGACACAATATCTTTACAACAACTGGTCTTAACACCTAGTTTTTTACAAAAGGCCTAACTCTCTCATAGGTTAAATTATAATCTTACACAGATAATCTCTCAGTTCTTAACTCATTCCGTTGATACCAATCAGTTGAAGTCTCTCAGTTGACCACATTCAGTTGACGGATCGTCGGTCCTTGGCTTCGCTCACAGGGTAAACCTGTGAGCACACGCGAACGCGGCCTACGGACGAGATGGTGACGCTTTCGTTACCTGGAGTGGCGAACTTCCCTCATAACCGGGAATCGGCTAAGTAAGGCCTTCCTGAACGTCGGATGACCACACCGCAAGGGATAATCTTAAAGCCGCCTGCGCTCTGATGAATTCCAAATCATCACACAACGGCGCAACACCAAGGCATCAATTTAGCTGCGCATAGCACCAATCAAAAAAAGGCTAGCATAACAGGCCAGACCTGTAACAACGTCCTCGTGTCAGAACACACATGCAAGAGACCTGGGCTATAGGCTATCCAGCAAGAATAAAGCAAATGGTTGAATACTCACAGGATTCCGCTCTTTCTGGATTTATATTAAAACCCCATCGGGTTATTTGGGCACATACCGTTCTCTCAGGATATAAAGTCCCTCTCAAACAGCCCCCAGGCTCGTGTTCTTGGTCGTAAAAGCCCGGACACGGAACACCGTTTTTTTCCAAACCAATCTGACAGTTTCTCGAATAATCTTCCACAGACTATATAAGATTATTATCGATTTTTATCTTTAATACATTCGACATTTTTTTTAAATTAAAAATATGGTGAATTATGTATGTTTGTTTATTTGTTTTAATTAACTGATAAACTGTAATTAATTTACTAAACACAAAAAACCAACGCCATCTTTGCGTCACGTGAACCACCATGACGTACGTCGCTGCTATTCCACGACAGATGTCGCTATTATTTAGTTTTGCAACGTCACAAGTACAATGCTCGATGACCTCAGTAGAGCCTTGGAAAGAGTGGGTCTCAAAATGAACTATACTGATAAGAAATGCAAAAGGCCAAATGCACGTCTATTGTGTAGGTAAATGACGGTTTGGTCATTCTTAGTCCAACGCTGCATGTAACAAATGCTTGTAACAAATCGTGAAATTAATCTGCGACTTACATCCCTTATCCTTCCAGAAACAACTAGGAAATACAAAATTTGCGAAAATAAAATGTTTGTACGTTTATTCTAAGGCGCCAACCCTAGTGGGGCAGATTCCAACAGGATTTTAAAGCAGTGGAATCTGCCCCACTATTTCGATTTAGTGGGGCAGATTCCACTGCAAAATTTTTGACATTCCACTTTGCCCCACCAGTGGGGCGGCCGGTGGGGCAAAGTGGAATAATCCGTTTACACGTGGTATTCTCTGAAACTACCAGTCGGAGTTGAAACAAATATTGTTGCATAATTTAAAATTGAAAGTTATAGGCCGAGCTCTTTTCTCGGCTCCAAAGGGTCGTATCCACAGATATAGATAGACATAGATAACGCAAGTATCACGATCTGTATGAAAACCAAGCGTGCCATTTTTTTACTACCTACTATGACGTCACAAGCTCGCGCTCTCGCTCACGCTCACCCAGCCAGTAGTACACAGGACTGAGCGCGAAAGTGGCGGCTTCCGATTTTGGAACGTAAGCTAGTGCGATTTTTGGCACGCGAAGTAGTTGCTCTTGCGTTATCTAGGTGTATCTATATCTGTGGTCGTATCGTGATTTTTTATTGAAAATGCGCAAAAAGAAAAAAATATCCTATACTTTCCCACTGCCTGGGCGAAGGCCTCCCTCGAGTCCTTCCAGGAACTCCTTTCCCGCGCCACCTCTAACCAGCCCTCGCGGTACGCGTCCAGGTCATCTCGCCAACGCTTTCTAGGCCGACCTCGGCGACGCCGTCCATCCTCAGGCACCCATTGTGTGGAAACTTTTGCCCAACGGTCATCCTGCATGCGGCTGATGTGACCCGCCCAATCCCACTTGAGATAATATTATGTTCTTAATATCCAGCCAATATTTACAAAACAATAAGCTTTTTAGATATGATTACTTTTAAAATAAAGCCTAATATTTGAAAAATAAGATAAACAAAAACAGCAATTTTAATTAACATCTTAGTTCCTGAACAACAATGCTCTCATTTTTATTGTCTTGTAGCTAAGCCACTATTTTGTATTTCTCGAGTCTTTTGTTTCTTTTTTTTATTAGGACGCAATTTCTCGGTGTTGCCTGCAAATCATTTTGTAATTAATCAGTCACAGAAACACGTGCATACAAAAAGCTAATTAATTCTAATAATAAGGAAAAATAAAAACAAAATATGTCTAAAGCAGAAATAATCGACGGCTGCACGTCATGACTGTGACAAGAAGGCTTCCACTTAGCATGATGCTGTGCTATAGGGGACCCACAGGGACAGCATTAATGGGGACAACGGGAACAGATGAGCACAGCGATAATTTCCACAGTGATTACCCAAAAAGGACGTAAGGAAACCAAATCAGATCAAATGATTTGTACTATAGGTAAAAAAATAAAATAAAACAAACAGTACCTACTTATAATATGAAGCAACGTAATGTAATGACTTACGGTCGTGTTTCTTTAAATCGAACACTACGAAAAATTTTCTGACCCATTTGTTTATATTTTCATTAGATATGTAGTTTTGGTACAGACCATAGATTACAATGTCAATTTTATCGAGCGTAAAAATAAGTTTGCATTTCTTAGGTATTGGTATTGTGAAACGAGGTGATACAAAAATAATGGACACCTAGATTTTGATAATTTTTGAGAACGATAAATTGGCCCTTAGAATAAGCGAAAAAGGAATCTCTGCAGGTATTTAGTATAATAAGGTTGTACTATTAAAACTACCATAACTAGCCAGTTATAATCTACAGAAATGTAGATTATATCGAGCCCTGACAGTAATAGAAACACATTGAGTTTTATTCCCTTAACGGTCACAAAACTGCCTTGACACAACTGCTAACTATAAAATTGTCTAATGGTCCGGCATTTATAGTATAGACAGTTAGTTATTATACCAATCATTTTGCGAGCAAATGTCATAAAGATGTTGGTCGTAATTGCTCATTAAAATTAATGGTATTATAAAGGTATATGGAACAGGGTTCACTCATCTTCCATAGAAAAGGGAGGATCCTCCGACCAGACAGGTGTCGTGTCTGGTTGGCAACTGCCCGATGATTAATGTCGGGCCGTTGTATATAAATGCTAGTTGCGCGGTAAACTCTGCTTGCGAGATGCAGGATTTCGCGTGACGTCAGTATGATACGTAGTTCACATAAGGCGTTGTAGATACCGCTACGGTATTAATACGAGGTTCACTTACCTATGCCTATCAATTTGGTTGGTTCAACCAAATAGAATCAAAAATCAAAATCAAAATCAAAAGTCATTTATTCAAACTAGGCTGAGAATCAGCACTTTTCGAACGTCAAAATTACAAAAGACAGTCCCCCAAAACGCCCGCCCTTCGCCACTTCCTAGTGCTTTCGCTGGGGAGAAGAAGTGGCGGAACAAACTCCCCAGCAGCACAGCTGTCTGTTCAGTTAGAAAATAATTTATTGTATACAATACTATGTATGCAAAGTAATTAACATTACAGGACACAGAACCTTAAATTAAATTATTTGCCATAGGTTAACTAGCCACGCCAATATACCAACAAATACAATAAACACTATACGTAGGTACTCAAGCAAAAAAAAATTAAAAATATAACCAAAAAAAGAAACTTACTGACCAAATAAAAGCCTCCAGGTATAAAGGGCGTGACAGCTTACATATGTATGCAATGCTGGGTTCTGTTTACATAGCTGTCACTTGAAGTCACAAATGATAAACTAGGACCATCGAAGTAAAATAAATAAACAAGTTATTACTACCAATAACAACAATAAAACCATGGTCAGCAAGACGACCAGTCACCACAAGCAGCACCCGTTCACGAGCATAACGCAAAGATCAGCCATAACCCCCCTCGCCATATTTGAGGGAAGGAGGCAACCCGACCCCCGACGCTACCGCAAGCAATGACATCTAAGGGAGCATGACGAACTTGCTGCCGGTTGCTCAAGCAAGAATAATAATATGATCATTCGTAGAGGTCGCTAGCTAACCACATATTGCAATCAACTCATTAAAAGACATTGAAATGAGCAGATTATGTCAATAATAAATTACAATAAAATTAAACCGAATTGACTAAAACTCTCAACTAAAAAATAACAAAAAAAAATAAAAATAAAATAAAAACAATTATATAAACTCATATAACCTGTCAGTAAGCTAATTCTGGAGAAAGAACATAATAATTGTCTTGAGTTAATCAGGGCGACCAACAATTCTTATCGTTTAAGTAGTCGTTGATGGAATAGTATGCTTTTGAACAAAGGTTGGATTTTACTTGAGCTTTAAATCTATTAAAAGGCAAATCTAGCAAGGAAGAAGGTAGCTTGTTATAAAAGGTTATACCAAGCCCAACAAATGAGTTATGAACCTTATGAAGCCGGTGAAAGGGAGCACGTAGTTTGTCCTTATTCCTAGTGTTAACATTGTGAGTATCACTGTTTTTAGTGTACAAGTGTATATTTTGCCTAACATATAAGATGTTGGCAAAGATGAACTGTGATGCAACCGTGAGAATACCAATATCTTTAAAAAAATCTCTTAGAGAAAATCTGACGCCTAGCTGGTAAATCGCTCGAACAGCTCGTTTTTGCAGGACAAATATATTTTGTATATCAGCGGCTTTGCCCCACAGCAGAATACCGTAGGACATAACGCTGTGAAAATAACTAAAATAGACTAAACGAGCTGTATCAACGTCAGTGTATTGTCTTACTTTCCTGACGGCATAGGCAGCCGAACTGAGCCTTCCTGCTAGGCTTGATATATGTGGTCCCCACTGAAGTTTGGCATCTACTGTTATTCCCAGAAAAACTGCCGAGCCCACTGTTTCAAGCACCACTTTATCTAAGACGATGTTGGGTCCTAGATTTCTAACATTTGGTAAGGCAAACTTTACACATTTCGTTTTCTTGGCATTGAGAACTAGGTTATTTGACGTAAACCAATCCGTAACTATTGATAGTGCACTGTTTACGTCGTCAAAATCTTGTCTATTCCTGTCAACTTTAAAAATAAGAGATGTATCGTCTGCAAACAGTACAACGTCACAGATGCCCTTTAAATGGAATGGTAAATCATTGATATATACTAAGAACAAGAATGGACCCAGTATTGAGCCTTGTGGTACACCTAACTGAACTGGTAGCCCGGAAGATTTTACACCATTAACATCTACACATTGGAACCTATTATGTAAATAAGAATTTATTACGTTGAGAGCTTCGTTTTGGACACCGTAATGACGTAGTTTACGTAAAAGCGTGTCATGGTGCACGCAATCAAAGGCTTTGGAGAGATCACAGAAAACTCCAATAGCATTTTGAGATTTCTCCCATGCATTAAATATGTGTTTCAGCAAAGCAACACCCGCATCTGTGGTTGAACGACCTTTTGTAAAGCCATATTGTTCATTATGAAGGAGGCTATTTAAATTAAAATGTCTTAGCAACTGCTTGAGTATTAATTTTTCAAATATTTTGCTAAATGCAGGTAAGATAGAAATAGGCCTAAAATTGCCAACGTCATTTTTATTACCTGATTTAAATAACGGTATGACTTTACTACTCTTCATGAGGTCAGGAAAAGTTCCTAAATCAACACATTTATTAAAAGTAAGAGAGCCGTCAATTTCCAGGCATCTAGTTACACTGGATACTGGAGTAAACGACATAATGTAGCTTGCATAGTAAGCAAGCTGTAGTGGCAGTGGGTTGGCCATGTTTGTCGAAGGACCGATGGCTGATGGAGCAGAGAATTCCTGGAGTGGAGGCCACGGATCGGCAAGCTTAGTGGGGGATGCTCCCCAGCTAGATGACCGCAAAAGGTGACTGGGAAAGACTGGATGCGGAAGATGAAGGACAGGGTGTTGTGGCGCAGCATGGAAGATGCCTTTGTCCAGCAGTGAACTGCGATAGGCTGAGTTGATTGGTTGATACTGACGCTGAATCAACATTTTACCAAAAACAAAGGAGGGGAAAGAGGTCCGCTCCTTATCAACAAGAAAAGCGGCCAAAAGACTGGTAGCATTCCCATGTTGTATGACAATGCTGATTCTTTGGCCAAAAATAGGCCAGACCTCTGGTCACGTGAAGAGACGACCAACCATTGGCGATGTCTCGAAATACTAAGTAGGCACTCAGACCCCATCGCCCTAGTGTTTCAACCCCAAACGGCTTACGGATTGTATCTCCCGATAAAATTGGAATATTTTCGTCATTTGAGGTTTTACGCACCCACTTTTTTACATACAGCTATACATGCACCTAAATATTAATATTATCTCTGTCACCTTTGACCTAAAGTCAAGAACAAGCCCATTTCAAATTAAAAAAAAAATTAAGACCGTTAGCTTATATTACGTAAAACTTATATCTTGTTTGAAAAAAAAAAAATATAATACTCGATGTATAAATCTATACAATTCAGTCCTGTACCCGCTTTAAAGTAGCTCAGTAGCGCTGGATTTAAATATAGCAGCTTCTAATTGGTCGTTAGACAATCCACGTCATATCTTTCATCTCTACACTACACCTTCCAATCAATCAAAGTAAATTAGTTAATCCGTTAAACTGTGTAGAACTTTTGGTTATAAAGCACCTGTCAACGAGAAGTGAGTGGAGCTAGCATCCGAGCAACGAACAGCGAGTGCGCGACGACGACAAGTGATGCTCGCCGGTCACAGTACACCTAGATAACGCATGAGCACCTACTTCGCGTGCCGAAAATCGCACCAGTTTACGATCGAAAATCATAAGCCGCCACTTTCGCGCTCAGTCCTGCGTACTGCTGGCTGGGTGAGCGTAAGCGAGAGAGAGCGAGCTTGTGACGTCATAGTAGGTAGTCAAAAAGTGGCACGCTTAGTTTTCATACAGTTCGTGATACTTGCGCTATCTAGGTATATCTATATCTGTGTCGCCGGTACAGTATTTTTATTTCAAAAAGTGACGCGCGCTTTACTTGTGGTTACGAAGTGTACAAACACGCTCTAAATGTGTGTATTAGCGCAGGAGCTCTCGGTACCGTCCGAGACAATGGCGAAGTCGGAAGCGTGTGTGTGTGTTATGTGCTGACGCTACTCGTCTTCACGCATACATTCACAGCGTGTTTTTACAATTGGCTACCACAAGTAAAGCGCGTTTCGCTTCGTGAGATAAATATACTGTTTGTGTATGTATGTACCTACCAAGCGTGAGACTCTCAGCCAGTGTCCTGCCCGCCAAGCGACCGTCGCTGAGCGTCTAGTCTCTTTGATAGCTCTTGTCGCTGCGACAAACGAGTAGGTACTCGCCGGCAATATAATAATATCGTTTATTTATAAAAATGGTGCAGATTACAATAACATAACTTAAAAATTATAGAGGACACAGTTGCTCATTTGCCTGAACTAGGTAGACCCTGTGTATGAACAGTCAGCAATCAACTATTAATATAGGTATGTATCTCTTTTACATGAGACTTACAATAGTTTGTACGTTTCTTGAGTGAGAAAATCGTTGACAGCTAGTTGTTTCCTCGTCAGCGGGGTGGGGAAGGTAGTGGAGGTGCCTAAGGCGGATTACACACTACAACGCGCCACGCGTGGGAACGAAAATAACGCGCCCCCACGCGTGATTGTTTACATAGAAATTAATTAAAATCCATACGGGAAATATGGCTCTGTTTACCCCGCCCCGTTGCGCGTCGCGTGACGCGTTGTAGTGTATGATCCGCTAAGACCCGTTTGATGAAGCGATCGAGTCTCAAAAATAGCTGGCAAAATGTCAGCTGTGAATGTCAAGACATATCGAGATATTGTTTTTTGAAGTGAAAACTTCTTAGTCTTTCTTCTTCTTAACACACGAGCGGCACACGTCAACGGCAGAAGCAACTGCAGAAGTCGACGCGCAACGACGTTAACAGCCGCCGTGTCAGTCTCAATCTGTCAAAAATACCTCTAATTTACCTACATTTTTGACAAGCTTATGACATTGATTGTCGACGAGATAACATTGCGACTAGATTTTAAACGTTTTAAATAACGGGAATTAGTCTTCTGTAGAACAAAAGACCAATTCCCGTTATTCAAAACGTTTTTATTTAACACACAGATTTGATTACGATTTTATCTCTTTCCCGCGTGATTACGCTGACGTATATGATATGCTCGGAAGCCAGTTAAATCTCCACGCTCAGGCCGCTATTATGTTGCCGCGTTTGTTTTGCACATACATATATTATTTGTGGCAGTCGACAAATTTATAAAGCGTAACAATTTAAAAAAAAATATAAAATGGCAGTTGATTTTACGGAAAAACTAACCTAAGAGGTCCGAAGTAGACCTTTACTGTCTTTACTAAGTCAAAAGCGACGACAATTTGCTCCGATTGCAATAATTCAACGAACTCTCACGATGTTCCGCTAATCGAATTGCGACATATTATAATAATATAGTGATGTATCTTAGCGGAATATGTTCAGCGGTTTTCCATCATTATTTTCGCGGTGGATATATAGTACCCGCCTAATGCGGGTTGCAGACCAAGAGCTAAGCTAAGGTGTCAACAGCAACATTAATTAATCGAGTCTCGTCTCGGCGTTCGTACGAGCTAATCGCGTTCACTACTAATTAGTTTGTTTACGTCGAAACGCGCGCCGCGCGCATACCGCGTGCCGTATACGGGTCCCGCCAATCGGCGGTCGCTGGTTGTTTTGAGGGTAACAATGGATGGAGACGAGTTAACAGAAGATACAATTCAAGCCATGAGCAGTCCGAACTGTTTTACTGAGCAGGAAATATTAGATGATGAAGAGGATCAGGTAGAAAATTTGCAAAAAGAGATTCGAGTAGATGAGGAACAGAGACCGAGTAAGCGAGAAAGAGAAGAAGAGGAGGATGAGGGGTGGATTGAAGTGCGAAGTAAAGAAAAGAAGCATAGATTAGAAAAGTTTGAGATTTATATTTCTTCTAAAGATAGAATGCCGAAACAATTTGCACTAGCAAAAATATTTAAAAGCGCAGGCCTAATTGACATTCAAAGAATACGATTTATTAACCCTTTTAAGATTCGAGTGGATATAGACAATGAGGCCTGTGTGGATAAGATAGAAAAATGTAGGGAGATAATGGACAGAGGCTGGAGAATTCAGAGGGCCATGGAGGTAAATCTTACTTATGGTGTGATTAGAGACGTTGATTTAGACATGACAGAGGATGAAATTTTAAAGTTCCTTGAGTGCCCGGAACCTGGAGAACTGGTATCGGTCAAGCGACTTATGCGCAGGAATTTAGAAGGAGATGGTTGGAAACCAAGTGAATCTGTACGCCTTTGCTTCAAGGGTGCATTTCGTCCGGCACATATATTCGTAGAAGGGCTGCGTATAAAGGTTGAACAGTACATATTTCCAGTATCCCAATGTGGTCGGTGCTGGAAGTTAGGACACACGTCAAAAAGATGCCCTGCAGCAAAAGTTATATGTCCAAAATGCAGCGATAATCACGACAATTGTGATACATCTTCATTTAAATGTATCAACTGCGGTGGCAAGCACATGGCTTTGGTACGATCCTGCCCAGCTTACATAAAGGAGAAGAGACTTAGGGAGTTAATGGCAGAGTTCAACTGTACATATCGACGCGCGCTAACAATGTATGTACCGCCGCGTACATCTGTAGTACAAGATCGGGCATTATACGAAAGGAAGGATGTAACGGATATACCCCGTGATAATGTAACAGCTTCGGCTAAGCATATACCTTCTTTTGTAGAAGTAGTGACACAGGCTCCCAGTGAGAGTAGGCAACGAGATAGTGAGAAGAACCCTGGGTCGCGACCTCGGAAACCAAAACGGGCTAAAGAGACAGACCCATTTGAGATTGAGATGGTAAATGAGGTTGATGGTTTGGACACACAAGAGGCTATTGAAGACGATGAGAAGAAGATGAGAGATGTGAAATTTAATGAACTTATAACTAGAATTAAAGAAATTATATTTTTAAAAGGAGGTACAATACAAGAAAAGATACAAAGGGTTATTAAATGCTGTGTAGAATGGGTGATTTTAGTCGTTGTAGAAAATATTTCGGACTGGCCAATATTGAAGCTTATATTAGATTATCTTGGTTCATAATGGTGCATAATCTTATAAAACTTAACATTATCCAATGGAATGCGCAAAGTGTACGGCCGAAGTCATTAGCGTTAGAACATTTGTTATGGCAAGATAAAATTCACATTGCGGCATTGTGTGAAACGTGGCTAGAACCGGATAGTCAATTTAAGGTAAAAGGGTATAATACATATCGTAAAGATAGGCACGATTCGTATGGTGGGGTAGCGATATTAGTACATAAGTCTATACAAGCCAGTATACATAATGTCACTAGTATAAATGCAGGTATAGAAACATTAATAGTCAAAATATATAATTGCGAACATATTGAATATATAGTATCTGTATACTGTGCGCCGTCAGTTCGAACCAATCAAACAGACTGGGAGTATTTATATTCAGTTACGCAGATAAAAAAACAATAATGTTAGGCGACTTTAACGCGCACCACACAAATTGGTCGTACAAAACAGATTCACGAGGTACACAAATATTTGATGCACTTACAGAAAGTAAATTTGTTACATTAAACGATAATAACACACCCACGCGGATTAAATCAGTCAGTATCAACTACAATCATCTTCTCCAGACGTGACGCTGGCTTCTTTTGATATTGCAATAAGGCTGAACTGGGCTACAACAAATGAGAGCTTAGGCAGTGACCATATAGTTATTAAGGTGGTTACACATTTAGAGAAAAACCTTAATTACATAACGGAGCGACGTAATTATAGACAGGCCGATTGGGGTTCTTACCGAGATTTATTAGATAAGCTATTCAATGAATTTGTATTTTCTACAGATACCCCCCAAAAATCGTATGATAAGTTTGTTGATTGTATAAATATGGCCGCAGATCAATTTATACCATATTACAAAATAAACCGTAATCCAAGTAATACATTTGCACCTAAACCATATTGGAGCACGGCTTTATCGAAAAGTGTAGCAGAACGACGTTTAGCATTGTCTATATTTCGTGGTAACCCTACGCCTTATAATCTAATCAACTTACAATATAAAATACGAGATTCTCAAAAATTA
Source organism: Amphipoea oculea (assembly GCA_945859645.1). NCBI lineage: Eukaryota > Metazoa > Arthropoda > Insecta > Lepidoptera > Noctuidae > Amphipoea > Amphipoea oculea. Next base: position 11,054,505 of record OX243886.1, on the reverse strand, counting down.
ATCCGTCAATCACGAGATAAATCATGGCATGACCTTTGTAATTCATTGGATAGTAATATTACCCAAGGGGAGATGTGGCGTAAAATGAAGTGGCTGAAGGGCTACAATACTCCTCGGTCTCATGTAAATCAAGAAAGAGCTAATGAACTATTACGCAGTTTAACACCTGACTACGTAGCTCTCAAGGAACCTGATTTTTCACCCGTTAAGACAGGACTAGACATTTCAATCTCAAGACAGGAATTAGAATTGTGCTTGCGACGTAAAGACACTTCCCCCGGTAGTGACAAAGTATCTTATTCAATGTTGTTTAATTTACCTAACAATGGAAAGACTATTTTGCTAATGTTATATAACATGTGTTACGCGCTAAGCTTTGTACCTTCACAATGGCGAGATATTATAGTGATCCCGATACCGAAGCCAGGACGTGACCCTCAGTCTCCTGGATCTTTACGTCCTATATCAATGATATCCTGTCTTTGCAAAACCTTTCATAACATTTTAATTGGACGCCTGGAGTGGTATATTGAAAGAAACAACTTTTTATCCCCGAACACTACTGGATTTAGGAAATGTCGCTCCACTTTAGACAACCTTACAATGTTGATATCAAGAATTCAAACTAGTTTTACTCATAATCATGTGGTCATAGCCTCATTCATGGATATCGACAATGCTTATAATAACGTAGATATAGGGAGTTTAATAAATATTATGCAACAGTTAGGAGTAAGTTCATTAATGTGTAGGTATCTGTGGAATTTTTTAAAGGAAAGATATTTAAACATGCAGGTAGATTCTTTTGTTTGTTGTAGATACACATGTCGTGGCCTCGCTCAAGGTGACCCCATCTCACCATTGCTTTTTAATATAGCAACCAATAATATTTGCAATAGTATACGTAATGTGTTTACTTCACAATACGCGGATGATTTCGTGATATACATAAATAGTGAAAACATACAGGAAGGTAAAAATCAGATACAATTAGCATTAGATACATTTGGTAAACTACTTTTTAATATTGGTTTGGAAATTTCACCTACTAAGAGTAAGATTTGTATTTTTAAAAGAGGTTTTCGCAGAGAGACTGTCGACATAACTATTAATGGTATAACACTGGAAGTTGTAGATAACGTGAAATATTTAGGACTATGGTTAGACAGATCATTGCGCTGGGCGAAACATATTAATGAACTGAAAGAAAGAAGCCAAAGGTTATTGAACATTTTTAAAGCATTAGCAGGAGCAAAGTGGGGCATTCATCCGATTAATTTGAGACGTGTTTATATAGCTATGATCCGTAGTCGATTAGACTACGCTAGTTTATTGTATGACAATAGTTGCAAAACTCATTTGGGAAAGCTGGATAAGATTCAGAACCAATGCATGCGTATTATTGGAGGATTTATAAAGAGTACCGCAATTCACGTAATGGAATATGAACTTCACCTTCAGCCACTGTGTTTCCGTAGGTACTATCTTGCCGGCAAGTTTTGGTTTAGAAGTAGATCAGGTCCCTTTAATGAAATTATTAGTATTTTAGACAAGTTGAGTATCCATTGTCAAAATGTTTATTGGAGAAACAAGAAAAAACCCCTATTAGTTGCTGTTCACGATTGTTTTATAACTACATCTCTTTATTGAAGTGAAACTTCTTTAGGCGCGCTTGACTTGGGGAGTAAACTGGCGAATGCGTTACGAAAACGTGTGATCGCGAGTAGGGAAGGTACGTAAAAAATAGCTGGAAATACCTGGTGTAAAAACCCGGTCCCGGTCGCATAAATATGCGACCGGGTTTTTACACCAGGTATTTGCTTCCAAGTACGCACACCGGGTACCGACTCAAAATACTTGCAAGACTATTAAGTATCTTATACGGCTACTCGCTCAAATACGTAGGTACTCAACCGCGTTAGTTTTCGCAAATGCGATCATGCTCCTTTTGGAACAATTTCGTATGCAAGTATTTTTTACCGACTTCACAAAAAGGAGGAGGTACTATGTTCGGCTGTTTGTATGTTTTTTTTTTTGTATGTTTGTTCATCGAATACTCCGCCAATTGTCGACGGATTTTCAAAATTCTTTTTTTGTTCCAAAGTAGATAGTTTTGAGGTGGTCCCACTGTCACCAAGTTAGGATCTGATGATGGGATCTTAGAGTAATCGAGGGCAACCTTTAAATTTTATAGGCTCACTTATTGTTTTTCGCATATTTTACGAAGTATCTTGTGTATTTGCGTATGGTTGTCACCATCTCAGGTAGCTGGGCTGATGATGGAAGTTACAACTCCTTAACAGTAAGAAGTTACTCGAACAGGCAAGGACTGTTTTAGTCAATTGTTTTGGTGTTTGATAGGGCATTTGCCACATTTGGTCTCATGATCATCAAGTCATGACCTGATGCTGCAGTCAGGATAGTCTGCAGAGTACCTAACTCCTCGACAACTAACAGCAGATATATCGTGTTAAGGCTCATTGAAAAGGGCTCGATGTGTGGATAAACGTACTGTTAATGAGAAACACCGAAGTACATAAAGACCTGATGCTGAAGCCAGGAGCATTAGAAAAAGTACCAACCTTGAAATTACAGCACCGTAGTCGTGTTTGGGCTCATTTTAAACAGGACTAAATTTTAAGTTCAATGCAATGTTGACAAGTCTGGCCTGATGCTGCAGCCAGGATTATCAGCATCTAGTCTAAAAACATCAGGGCAGGATTTGATGATGGGATCCTGGAGAAATCGAAGGAACTCTTCAAATATTATAGGCACACCTATAGCGATTTGGGTATTTTTTATAGTAACTCGTGCATTTGCTCTCGGAAAGCACTAGGTGATGTGGAACTGATGATGAAGACCACAGATGGCCACCGGAACTACTCAATAATATCTAAGTATTTCACGGGTTGCGATTCGATTACTTTAATATGGTTGCTAAGCAATTTATGCTCGTCACAATGTGAATGGTGATATGGAGCTGATGGTGGATCTGGAGAACTCCTCAACAATTAACTTCCCTGTATCGGGAAAAGCAATATTTTGTTTGTAAAAGGCGATGATCACTAGGCTATTGTAACTTAGATAAATTATAAGCAGACCCACTAAAAAGCGTGAAATAAAAACTTTTAAGAAAAAAAAAACCGACTTTAAAAAAAACACTACAAAGTGAAAAATATCTTTAATTTCGGAAGTCGGTGGCAAAAAACTAAAATAAAGATCCAAAGACACCGACTTCCGAAATTAAAGTTATTTTTCACTTTGTAAAGTTTTTTTTGGAAGTCGGTTTTTTTTTTCTTAAAAAGTTTTTTTTACTGTAATGGTTTGCAAGTATTTATTTGTAAACGCGATTTTGCTCCTTATTCATTCGAAGTCATTGATCAATTTCCTATGCAAGTAGTTTTACTTCCAACGGGGCTTTTGAATACGCGATTGTATTTCTTATCTGTATGAAGTTATGGATCAGTTTTCTATGCAGATAGAAAATACTTGAAAGTATCTCGCTCCGTCGTGCCTCGACGCTCGAGTACGTACCTAGGTACTCAAATAGTTCAACAACCGCGTTTGTTTTCGCAAATGCGATCATACTCCTTATCAGTAAGAGCACAGAATACTTAATAGTACTACGTACAGAAAGGACACTCCCTTCCTCGCCCTCATATCAGATACCGCACCTCACCCCGCACTTCGAGGTATTCGTCGCCGACTCTTTAGCAAGGGCACTCGCGAACCGCAGCGCTGTATTGCTGACACACAATTATGCGATTTAAAAGTTTTATTTGAGTTTTAATCACGATGGTTGGATATTGTGATGCTTTTCCGAATTCGTATTTACATATACTGTTTGTATGATTTCGCATTTTTAATAACATGCGATTTAATAACCCATTATTTACAGATAAGTCATATAAACTAAACTATTTTAGTGTTTTTATTTCATTACGAACCCGACTATATAAATAAACAATTGAACTACATGGTCACTTCATAATAATGCACACGTTCGGGCAGCGCCGCCGCCGACGTCGTTCGGTTCCCCGACACAAATTGCTTTCCGCGCCATTTTTTTTTATGCTACTAGATTTCACGCACACATTTGCACGTATACAAACGTCATTTGTTTATGTATTAGTAATAGGTGATTATTTTGCGAGCGTTGTATGGAGTGTCCGAAGTGTGGTAAGAGTCTACGGAACAATTTCGTATGCAAGTATTTTTACTTTAATGGTTTGTAAAAGTATTTATTTGTAAACGCTATTGTGCTCCTTATTTATAGGAATTCACGGATCAATTTCCTATGCAAGTACTTTTTACTTCCAACAGGGCTTTTGTTTGATTACGCGATTGTACTTCTTATTTGTATGAAGTTATGGATCAGTTTTCGATGCAGATAGAAAATACTTGAAAGTATCTCGAGCCCTGGTTTTAGGCCCTGGTTTCTTAAGGTGGACGTACTTGGAAGCCCTGGTACTCGATTTTGCAAGTACGACCCATGTCTAAGGGCTACGGGCGAGGCGAACGGGAGTTGAGTGGGGGATATAAGCAAGAGAAAGCAGTGCGCGCGCACATTTTCTTTCTCTCTTCCTCTCATAGCCAAATACGTTTGAAGTTTCACTTCAGTCGTGTGGTCATAAGCACACTCGTTTTTTTTTTTTTATAGTACACAATTAGGAATGTTTTCGTTGGACCAATGGGTGAGTAGCATAGACCTTTCGTTACATTTAGAACCAGATATAAAGGTAATCAATAAGTCTAAGCATCAATATCGGCCTCAGGAATTACAACAGGTTTGCATTGAACTTTTAAAACAGAAATATTCACATTTTTATCAGATATATACGGATGGATCAAAAAACGAAGATGGCAGTAGTGGTTGCGCATTTCATGACCCTCAAACCAACAGTTACATTCAATTAAGTATAAATGTTAATACATCCATTATGTACACTGAGTTGATCGCAATAGCGGAGGCAATCTCTTATGTTGATTCCTGCACGGCTGGGAAATATGTAATATTGACAGATTCCAAAAGTGCTATTTACCACTTGGCTCGATGCACCTCGAACTTTCGAGGCACACCGATAGCCTACAATATTATGGAATCCATACAGAAGCTAGCCCAAAACAACAAAATTGTTATAATTCAGTGGGTACCTTCACATATTGGCGTACGAGGGAACGAAGAAGCGGATCGTCTGGCTACAGAAGCTTGTTATAATGGGATTCCTTTCATTTACCTACCATTGTTCACCGATTGCCTACACTTAGTCAGGTATAAGTGTACAGAGATGTGGAAGGAGTACTTTGACGAAAGGGCATTAACTAAGGGGATTTGGTATAGGACAATGCAATCTCATCTTTATCGAGCACCGTGGTTCGTCGACGCCAATATGTCAAGAACAGATATAGTAACTGCCCTGCGACTTCGATCCGGGCATATTCCGTTAAACAACTTTGCATTTATGATGGGCAAAATAAATTCACCAAACTGCACGGAGTGTGGCGTAGTTGAAGATGTTTACCATGTTTTGGTTGAGTGTATCCGGAACGAAGTCGAGAGGGTAAAGTTAAGGTGCGAGAACAATATAAATGTGCGTGAAATTGGGAAATGTAATATCATCCTGGCTTACCCTCAATCAGAGGAAGCCAGGATGTTATATAATTTAGTTAAATTAGCAATTAAGCGTAGATAGTAGATTAGTAGAGAATAGATAGATTTAAAGTTTGTGAGGCCAATGAGGGTGGCATGATCATGCTTGATCAAACCCTCCTAAATAAATAAAGAAAAAAAAAAAAAAAAAAAAAAACATTAATTAATATTATTAGGTACCTAGACAATTTTTTATAAAGATCAGTCTTAGATTTTGTGTTAAGTACTCATAGAAAAAAATGTACAGTTGAGGTACTAATATTTTTGATTGTTACTTTGTTAATAATAATATTAAATGTTGATGTTGACACCGAATTTGTTAATTTTATTTAATTACTGCTTAAATATTTTTCGAGCATTCGAGCGTATGAGGCAGTGAAAATGTTTTTCGAAACAGCGTCTTTCGCGGCTACTTCATTCGAGTTCATGAGCTTTCGAACCTGTGAGGCAGTGGAAAAATAATTCGCAACAGCGTGTGTCACAACAGCGGCGTTCGAAACAACATAGGGGACCCAAGTTAGTCTAACTTAGCTAGTATAGCTGATGTAGTTTTACATACTTGTGTAGGTACAGATCGCAAACTATGAACAGAAGGCTAATAAGTATCGTAATTTTGGTATAACGTTCAAAATCTGGTCGAAGTCTCATCTCGGCGACAAAAAAATGACAAAAACTTGTCAAATGTTGGGGAAATTAGAGGTTTTTTTGACAGATTGAGACTGAGATCAGACTGTGAACGTTCTTAAAATTACGAGAATTGTCCCTCAGAAGTACGAAAAAATACCTCAGCTATGCAAGCTAAGCTAGACTAACTTAGCCTAGCTCTTGGTCTGCAACCCGCTTAATGCGTAGGCTGATTCCTAAATTCTTGTAAATGTCAAGTTATTAATGTTAAAGTAGAATGATTATGACAAGAATCTGAAGGGATTCCGAGAAATTATCTCCTTAGTAAGGAAAACATTAACTATCTAACTTCGTTACGAGTTCATTAGTAAAGTTAGTTTTTAGGGTTCCGTACCCAATGGGTCCCTATAATTAAGCCTCCGCTGTCTGTCTGTCAGCGAGCTCTATCTTATGAAATGTTATAGGTAGACAGCGTATTCCTATTGCCGCTATAAAAAAAAAAAAAAAATTAAAAAATTAACCTTTTAACCGTTCGACTTTATATCAGTTGTCGTGCCCCCAGCGCCCGAAAAGAAAAAAAAAAACGAAAAATAAATACCAATTAAACGAGCTGTGCTTATGTAATAATAATATCTACAGATTAAACGAGCTGCGGTATTTGGTCGTATATATACGACCCTGGCGGAATGGACATGAAAATATTTGTCGGATTAATCCAACGTAAGCCGTTAAAAGGTTAAAGGGGGTCCCCATACAAGGTATATTTTTTTTTTAAATATTGTGTTAAATATTGTACGGTGGTACTTGGCCGGTTTTTTGTTTTTTACGCAAGACTAGTAATTAGTTCCCGGTAATGTGAGGTCTTAGAATCTTAGATGATTAAAACATTACGAAAGTGCGATGGATCAGACAACTATTATGAATTACTTATTGTTCCTAGAATTCGAAAAAAAGGAGACTGATTGACTAATATATCAACGCACAGCCTAAACCGCTGGTCCTAGAGACATGAAATTTGGATGGTGTGTTCTTTGTGAAAAGTAGGTATCCACTAAGAAAGGGATTTACGAAATTCCACCCCTAAGAGGGTGAATGGAGGGTGAAATTTCACGCGGACGACGTCGCGGGCAGAAGCTAGTATTATTATAAATGCGAACGAAACTCTGTCTCTTACCTTTTCACGCCTAAACCACTGAACCGATCGTTATAAAATTTGACAGATAGGTAGCCTGGGACCCGGTGAAGGACATAGGCTACTTTTTACCCTAGATATTTATATATTATATTCATAGTTTTAATAGGTTTATGCGTATCTTTATATTTAAAATATTTATTCCTTAATTTTCATGATTGCACCTACCGCTGTTTGTCTCTGCATCACCCAAAGGTTGACTGGTAGAAAATGCCTATGGCATTAAGTCCGCCTCTGTACATTTATGTGCTTGAAGTATTAAATAAATAAATATTTTTATGAAAAAAATCTGAAAACTGAAAAACCGGTCAAGTGCGAGTCGGACTCGTCAACATCGTACAAATATTATTATTACAGTTTTAATTTTTTTTTTTTTGTAGTGTTACTTTAAATTTACAGTTTTCAGATTTTTGAAGTGAAACTTCTTTAGGCGCGCTTGACTTGGGGAGTAAACTGGCGAATGCGTTACGAAAACGTGTGATCGCGAGTAGGGAAGGTACGTAAAAAATAGCTGGAAACACCTGGTGTAAAAACCCGGTCCCGGTCGCATAAATATGCGACCGGGTTTTTACACCAGGTATTTGCTTCCAAGTACGCACACCGGGTACCGACTCAAAACACTTGCAAGACTATTAAGTATCTTATACGGCTACTCGCTCAAATACGTAGGTACTCAACCGCGTTAGTTTTCGCAAATGCGATCAAGCTCCTTTTGGAACAATTTCGTATGCAAGTATTTTTTACCGACTTCACAAAAAGGAGGAGGTACTATGTTCGGCTGTTTGTATGATTTTTTTTTTATATGTTTGTTCATCGAATACTCCGCCAATTGTCGACGGATTTTCAAAATTCTTTTTTTGTTCCAAAGTAGATAGTTTTGAGGTGGTCCCACTGTCACCAAGTTAGGATCTGATGATGGGATCTTAGAGTAATCGAGAGCAACTTTTAAATTTTATAGGCTCACTTATTGTTCTTCGTATATTTTACGAAGTATCTTGTGTATTTGCGTATGGTTGTCACCATCTCAGGTAGCTGGGCTGATGATGGAAGTTACAACTCCTTAACAGTAAGAAGTTACTCGAACAGGCAAGGACTGTTTTAGTCAATTGTTTTGATGTTTGATAGGGCATTTGCCACATTTGGTCTCATGATCATCAAGTCATGACCTGATGCTGCAGTCAGGATAGTCTGCAGAGTACCTAACTCCTCGACAACTAACAGCAGATATATCGTGTTAAGGCTCATTGAAAAGGGCTCGATGTGTGGATACACGTACTGTTAATGAGGAACACCGAAGTACATAAAGACCTGATGCTGAAGCCAGGAGCATTAGAAAAAGTACCAACCTTGAAATTACAGCACCGTAGTCGTGTTTGGGCTCATTTTAAACAGGACTAAGTTCAATTCAATGCAATGCAATGCTAAGTTCAATGCAATGTTGATAAGTCTAGCCTGATGCTGCAGCCAGGATTATCAGCATCTAGTCTAAAAACATCAGGGCAGGATTTGATGATGGGATCCTGGAGAAATCGAAGGAACTCTTCAAATATTATAGGCACACCTATAGCGATTTGGGTATTTTTTATAGTAACTCGTGCATTTGCTCTCGGAAAGCACTATTTGGTGATGTGGAACTGATGATGAAGACCACAGATGGCCATCGGAACTACTCAATAATATCTAAGTATTTCACGGGTTGCGATTCGATTACTTTAATATGGTTGCTAAGCAATTTATGCTCGTCACAATGTGAATGGTGATACGGAGCTGATGGTGGATCTGGAGAACTCCTCAACAATTAACTTCCCTGTATCGGGAAAAGCAATATTTTGTTTGTAAAAGGCGATGATCACTAGGCTATTGTAACTTAGATAAATTATAAGCAGACTAACTAAAAAGCGTGAAATAAAAACTTTTTAAGAAAAGAAAAAACCGACTTTCAAAAAAACACTACAAAGTGAAAAATATCTTTAATTTCGGAAGTCGGTGGCAAAAAACTAAAATAAAGATCCAAAGACACCGACTTCCGAAATTAAAGTTATTTTTCACTTTGTAAAGTTTTTTTTGGAAGTCGGTTTTTTTTTTTAAGTTTTTTTTACTTTAATGGTTTGCAAGTATTTATTTGTAAACGCGATTTTGCTCCTTATTTATTCGAAGTCATTGATCAATTTCCTATGCAAGTAGTTTTACTTCCAACGGGGCTTTTGAATACGCGATTGTATTTCTTATCTGTATGAAGTTATGGATCAGTTTTCTATGCAGATAGAAAATACTTGAAAGTATCTCGCTCCGTCGTGCCTCGACGCTCGAGTACGTAGGTACTCAAATAGTTCAACAACCGCGTTTGTTTTCGCAAATGCGATCATACTCCTTATCAGTAAGAGCACAGAATACTTAATAGTACTACGTACAGAAAGGACACTCCCTTCCTCGCCCTCATATCAGATACCGCACCTCACCCCGCACTTCGAGGTATTCGTCGCCGACTCTTTAGCAAGGGCGCTCGCGAACCGCAGCGCTGTATTGCTGATGCGATTTAAAAGTTTTATTTGAGTTTTAATCACGATGGTTGGATATTGTGATGCTTTTCCGAATTCGTATTTACATATACTGTTTGTATGATTTCGCATTTTTAATAACATGCGATTTAATAACCCATTATTTACAGATAAGTCATTTAAACTAAACTATTTTAGTGTTTTTATTTCATTACGAACCCGACTATATAAATAAACAATTGAACTACATGGTCACTTCATAATAATGCACACGTTCGGGCAGCGCCGCCGCCGATGTCGTTCGGTTCCCCGACACAAATTGCTTTCCGCGCCATTTTTTTTTACGCTACTAGATTTCACGCACACATTTGCACGTATACAAACGTCATTTGTTTATGTAGTAGTAATAGGTAATTATTTTGCGAGCGTTGTATGGAGTGTCCGAGGTGTGGTAAGAGTCTACGGAACAATTTCGTATGCAAGTATTTTTACTTTAATGGTTTGTAAAAGTATTTATTTGTAAACGCGATTGTGCTCCTTATTTATAGGAATTCACGGATCAATTTCCTATGCAAGTACTTTTTACTTCCAACAGGGCTTTTGTTTGATTACGCGATTGTACTTCTTATTTGTATGAAGTTATGGATCAGTTTTCGATGCAGATAGAAAATACTTGAAAGTATCTCGAGCCCTGGTTTTAGGCCCTGGTTCCTTAAGGTGGACGTACTTGGAAGCCTTGGTACTCGATTTTGCAAGTACGACCCATGTCTAAGGGCTACGGGCGAGGCGAACGGGAGTTGAGTGGGGGATATAAGCAAGAGAAAGCAGTGCGCGCGCACATTTTCTTTCTCTCTTCCTCTCATAGCCAAATACGTTTGAAGTTTCACTTCAGTCGTGTGGTCATAAGCACACTCGGTTTTTTTCCTTTATTTGTGCTATATGACATTGCTTCTTGGCAAATTTCATGAACAGGATTTGATTCCGGAACATAAACGCCCATATCTTTGGTTGCTTTGACGTAGAAGTTTGATTTTTTCACTGCTTCAAGGGATTGCAACACTGAGTCTATGATATTAATTTCAAATTGATAACTCCACGCGTTCGTGAGAAAAAGGGTCTTTACCGACGGACAGACAGACGGACAACGAAGTGATCTTATAAGAGTTCCGTTTTTCCTTTTGAGGCACGGAACCCTAAAAATAATGAAATACAAAAGAAACGCAGACAAAGTCTCGGGGAACAGGTAGTCCAGAGCCAATGAAGACAAAATAATTGAGAGAGAAAGACAATTTATTTTGTGTTTGTTTAATAGCAACAGGTCCGAATATTAAACACTAGCTGCGCCCCGCGGTTTCACCCGCATAAGGGTCGATCCCGTGGGAATATCGGGATAAAAACTATCCTATGTCCTTTCCCGGGACTCAAACTATCTCTATAGAAAATTTCATCTTAATCGGTTCTGTGGTTTAGGCGTAAAAAGGTAACAGACAGACAGACAGTTACTTTCGAAAATTCATATAGGATCTTAGAGAAATCGAGGGCAACCCTCAAATTTTATAGGCTCACTTATTGTTTTTCGCATATTTTATGAAGTATCTTGTTTATTTGCGTATGGTTGTCACCATCTCAGGTAGCTGGGCTGATGATAGAAGGTACAACTCCTTAACAGTAAGAAGTTACTTGAACAGGCAAGGACTGTTTTAGTAAATTGTTTTGATGTTTGATAGGGCATTTGCCACATTTGGTCTCATGATCATCAAGTCATGACCTGATGCTGCAGTCAGGATAGTCTGCAGAGTACCTAACTCCTCGACAACTAACAGCAGATATATCGTGTTTAGGCTCATTGAAAAGGGCTCGATGTGTGGATAAACGTACTGTTAATGAGGAACACCGAAGTACATAGAGACCTGATGCTGAAGCCAGGAGCATCAGAAAAAGTACCAACCTTGAAATTACAGCACCGTAGTCGTGTTTGGGCTCATTTTAAACAGGACTACATTTTAAGTTCAATGCAATGTTGACATAAGTCTGGCCTGATGCTGCAGCCAGGATTATCAGCATCTAGTCTAAAAACATCAGGTCAGGATTTGATGATGGGATCCTGGAGAAATCGAAGGACCTCTTCAAATATTATAGGCACACCTATAGCAATTTGGGTATTTTTTATAGTAACTCGTGCATTTGCTCTCGGAAAGCACTATTTAGTGACGTGGAACTGATGATGAAGACCACAGATGGCCACCGGAACTACTCAATATTATCTAAGTATTTCACGGGTTGCGATTCTATTACTGTAATATGGTTGCTAAGCAATTTATGCTCGTCACAATGTGAATGGTGATATGGAGCTGATGGTGGACCTGGAGAACTCCTCAACAATTAACTTCCCTGCATCGGGAAAAGCAATATTTTGTTTGTAAAAGGAGATGATCACTAGGCTATTGTAACTTAGATAAATTATAAGCAGACAAACTAAAAAGCGTGAAATAAAAACTTTTTAAGAAAAAAAAAAACGATTTAAAAAAAACACTACAAAGTGAAAAATAACTTTAATTTCGGAAGTCGGTGGCAAAAAACTAAAATACAGATCCAAAGACACCGACTTCCGAAATTAAAGTTATTTTTCACTTTGTAGTGTTTTTTTTTAAATCGGTTTTTTTTTTCTTAAAAAGTTTTTTTTATTAAATAGTTTGGAATATTAATAATAAATTACAGTTCGCCCATTGACTACAAGTTTTTATCTAGCAGAAGAAATGCTTTGAGCTTAGCCTTAAAAGAGCTAATCCTACTTATCCTACTATCCTACTAATCCTACTATCCTACTAATCCTATCCTACTTCCTACTAATATTATAAACGCGAAAGTTTGTGAGGATGGATGGATGGATGGATGTTTGTTACTCTTTCACGCAAAAACTACTTAACGGATTTGAATGAAATTTGGCACACAGATAGTTTATAACCAGGATTAACACATAGAATACTTTTTATTCCGATATTCCCACGGAATCGAAACTTAGGCGGGTGAAACCACGGGGCGCTGCTAGTGTTAATAAAATTTTCAAATCCGCTGGTAGTCTATTAAATATTTGTACAGCTTGGTAATGAGGAGAGGAATGAGTAGAGACGTATAGAAGTGCGCCGACCCCTAATACATTGGGATAAGAGCGTTATGATGATAATCAGTGATCGAAATAGGTTGAGTAAATTTACCTAAACTTCGGAGAACAGAGAAAGAAAGTGGAGACTTCCTTAAGACGACATTATTTTTTCCCGTAATTAGGGAAAAATCTTAAATAAGTTGAAAATAAGCTTTATTTAAGATGGGTAAAGGCTATTTTTAAATAAACTTGCAATTACCAAATTTTCGGGATTTTCACGTAAAATCCCGAAATAAATAGTCTAACTTTAATTCATGTATTCCCATTATAAGTAATGTATGATACAACGGTTAGTTTAAGGATCGTAAATATAATTCGAATATACTCAGCCTATAGAATAATCAAAATCACCTATTTTCTTACAATTACTCACAGAACTTCAATCTACAGAACTGTTCTCCCCATTAAAAGCCTGACCTCAATTCAAAATAACCCGAACTTAACACATCCTTCAAACCATCCTATCCCACCTATCCGATTATAGGGCACAATAGGAGGATCCCATCTTGATCTCAAAGAGGTTCCAATAACAATGGTTGGGCTTAGAGTACGTAAGGCGATTTGGGGATGTAAGTGCGAGGTGTCGTTGTAAGTTTTATTTATTTTTATTTTCTTTATTTAGGCAACCAGCCAACGGCAAGGTGGACCGACGACCTTGTGAAGGCCGCAGGAACTCGTTGGATGCGAGAAGCACAGAACCGGTCGAACTGGAGATGCTTGGGGGAGGCCTATGTCCAGCAGAGGACGTCTTTCGGCTGAAATGATGATGATGAGGCAAAGAACAGCGATACAAATAGTATGTTACAGAGTATGTGTATTTGCCGATTTGCATTTTTTTTTTTCAGATTGGTCCATTCTATTCTATTATAAGTGTCATCAAAATTGGTTCAGTAGTTTGCTTTTTAAACCAAAATTACTGTTAAAAAAATTCATGTAAACGAAATTACGTCATTTGCAAAAAACGAAAATGCGAACCTAATTTTCACTTTATAGTGTCATTTTTGGAAGTTGGCATTTTTTTTTTTTTTTGTTAAAAGTTTTTTGTAACGTAACAAGTGTCGTGACTATCAAAATGCCACCCTTTTTTCGGAGTAGCTCTCATTGGCCAAGTGTGCAGAGTATAACCTGCGATAAGGAACCTCGTTCCAAAAATGACTATAATTCATTGACACAGAGTTTCTTCATACTTTATCCCATTCGGCACCCCCACCACGTACATGAGATGTGTCTTTCGGTCACTTTCGGCAATTTCAACCGACGTTCGGGTCACGTAGAAATGTGTGCTCATTGTTAGGGCACTAGAAGCGTGGGCATTCAAACTATTTGTTGACGGAAGTGTACGTGATAAGTTGAGTGTGGTTGTTAGTGGATGCAGTGAAAGAAAAGACACTCCGGACCCACCATACCCCTGGGGGTAGGGTGGGCCTGAACCATACCATCATAGGATAGGTATGTAGATAAAATATACTTTAAAAGTCGAAAGCATTTATCGGTTTCTTACTAAACTTCAATTATATCCGACGATCCTGCATACTTATCTCTTTTGTTGTAATAGTATCATTCTTACCGTGTTGACGTGTTTTGAAAATGGTTGAATTTGACGTAGCATTGTTGGCTATTGCATTAGAAGAAGAAAATAATCATAAAACACAGAAGAGGAAAAGAAAAATTTGGACGACAGCCGACAGGATTCGGACGGAGACGACGACAGGCGTACGGAGCCGATCGCGAGTCGCAGCATATTTTTGACTGTTCACGATTTAATATCGTTTAAAGATTGTAAAATTCGTTCCGATCCGATCCGGTGCGAGCCGTTTCTTAGAAATCATCCTTTACTCCGTAGCTTCGTTCATTTTATAAAATAAATGTCACTTTACTCACTAACAAATACTGTTACGTAATTTATTGAACAACACAACTTTCCGGAGAATGTGTTAGAATGTTATAAGTAACTCAATTTTCACCTTCTCGTGCCGCTCGATGGAGTTGAAAATTGATGCGATACATTGTACCTTATACCTTGGGTCACAGAATATACAGGGTGACTGAAACTGACAAAGTTTTTGGGTTTTGGACTTGTGAACAGCGCTTAGAAGATTCCTACGATAACAATGATTAATGTTCGATACGATACGGAAGCGTATCGAGTGTTTGTGAATAGTATGCAGGTTATTTTTTTTTTGCGATTTCTGGTTTGGTCCCATAGTAAAAGTTGTTCATAATGATGAGTACAATCTCCCATTTCGGTTTGTCGCATGTTTTCAATTTCAACCTGTGTAATAGTACCTTGGGTAACATTGAACATTTTTTAAAGGTGATCGGTTTCAATGAATATTATAGTTTTGTCTTCTAGTTTAAAGGCTTCTGGGCCCGTTTGCCTTCGAAGTAAGACCGAACAGGCATCTTCTGGGCATGCTCGTTTCATCATAACGTCATCCATCGCTTTCCATCAAGCGTGATCCAGGTTAAGAGCAGGCACATTCAGCAAAAAAAAAGGAATTAAATAGGTACTTTTCACTGCGTAATTCTAGAAGTCACTTATACTATATTAAAATAACTTTAAAAGCACAAACTAAATATTATGACATTCAAAAATATATAAGGTCCCATTAAAATAGATGGACAAACTTTTAGACATCATTCAGACCACCAAAATAAGGACGATGGTAAAAAAAATATATAAGAAAAACGCATTAGACACCTACTTACAAGAAATATAATCAGCTAGCGAAAATACACTAATGTGCCGGCAATTTATTATTATAGGTCAAAACAAATTCACTTTAATCAGTGTTTTTTTTTTTTTGCTTGGATATCTTTGGTTAGACGTACTGAGCGCTGTGTTAAAATTTTTCCATTTATTTTAATGGGACTCCCAACCAAATATACTTTTTAGATACATTTATCTACACAAAGTGCAAAGTTTGACGGCTCATCTCGCATTTTGGCGTCACTACATGACATAGGTACATACAATAATCAGCTTACGTTACCAGTGCTGGAACACAGGGCTCTTCTCGTTGAAAGTAAATGTTACAACAAAATAACTTTTGATATTGTATTGCAATTATTAAATGAACGAAAATTTAAAACTTATATTAAAAACACACTTTGTAAGCAAGCTTATTACAAATTAGTTAGAGGATTATATCCAAGATAACAATGCTTGGAAACATGCTGGTCCTGCTCCATAAGACAATCTAGAGTCTAGACAAAATCAAACTGGCTGCTAATTTAATTGTAAAATTTAATATTTTTTTGACATTGATTTAGATTCTGTGATTTCTTTAACTCACACACTGACATATAGGTATGTCTACTTTTAAAATGTTTGCAAATATGTCAGCACCATGTATCTATCACATAGTTAATTAATCTGTTATGGTTTCATTTTTAATTCTTTTACCTATTGTGATATAGTAATTTAATCATTTGACTTTGATTTTGACAGCTAGAACATTCGAAACCGTAGATATTCGATGTTCGAAACCTATTAATAGGCGTAATACCAATAAGTCTCATGTCACATCTATGAAGCACCGTAACGTCTTTATCTCAGTCAGTCTGATACAGTTTCAGTAAACTAAATCAACGCTTTGACACGGTTGTAATACCGAGCTTTACAAATACGTTGTCGTAGGCCTCCGGGCTCCTGACTAATGACAGTTGTACAAAGCGACACCTGGTCGGAGAACCACCGTAACGTAAAGTGCAGAAGGTCCAGCCGGGTAATTTCGAAACACACTCAGTAGCAATGGCTTTCATTTTGACAGTTGAACAACATTCATTGCGTTATTTACGTTGTTGAGCAGAGAAATTTTCTGAACATATGAAGCAATGGATTAGCAATATGCTTCAAAATCATTCAGATAGGGATTGATAGGGTGTTATGTAATTAGGGTGTTGTATCAGGCCTTGTAGACCACCGGTGACCCTACGGCAGACAAATTTATAATGACTGATATAGTCGAGCGATGAAAACAAAAAACCCAGTGTGCTTATGACCACACCACTGAAGTGAAACTTCAAACGTATTTGGCTATGAGAGGAAGAGAGAAAGAAAATGTGCGCGCCCACTACTTTCTCTTGCTTATATCCCCCACTCAACTCCCGTTCGCCTCGCCCGATCACACTTTTCGTAACGCTTACGTCACGCGTTCGCCAGCTTACTCCCCAAGTCAAGTGTGCGTAAAGAAGTTTCACTTCAAAAACTGGTCCTTCTGCCCTCTTTTTTTTTAAAACACGTGACTGCTTCATACGTGACCCAATTAGGGTAAACATCAACCAACAATTTTTGGTGGTTTGTAAAGGAGTACGTGCTTCCTCTAAACAAGTAGAGCATACATCATTACATGTTGGTTACACAGCAAACATTTTATACACCGTATGTTCTTAATTAAGAGCTATTTTGGCTTTTCGTGTTGGCTTTTCGTGTTTATTTGTGTGAATAAGTAAAGTAAATAGACTTATTTTTGCCTTTATTATTAACCGATGCAAAAAAGGAAGCAGGCAGTCCGCATTAACGACGAGCAATAGGCAGCACGCCGTCCGATAAGAACCGGGCCCGGGTCGACGGCGCGTTCTGTTCCACGCGCGCCTCAAAGAGATGTCAGCGCTAACTGACGGGGTCTGCTAGGGTCGATGCCTGCCAGGGTCGCGGGTTGTTCGAAAGAGTTACCGTGGCCCCTGGCACAGGCAACTGAAGGAACACAAGTGGGTCTTAGTCAAAGTCTGAGCGGGAGAAGTTATTTGACAATTTCCTACCCAAAAAAAAAAGGCAGTCCGCCTTCTTGGTCTCGTGGTCGTAAACGCTACTGCTGAGCATAAGGTCCTGGGTACGATTCCCGGGTCGGGCAGTGTTATTGGGTTTTTTCCATTTAGATCTTCTCAGTAGCAGCCCGTACTCTGGAATAGTGTCCGATTGATGGCAATAGTTATAGCTCATAGGCTTAGATCGGGACACATTCCATGTAATAAGTTTGCGTTTGTAATGAAGAAAACTAACTCGCCTAATTGTGTAGAGTGTGGAGTTGTGGAAGACTTACATCACTTATTGATGGAATTTGTTCGGTATGAGTCTCAAAGACGTGATCTGTTTGAGGGCTTGAAGTTGAACCAACTTGATATGGGCACATTCCATAATATTCTGTCTCAACCAAATGGTGATGATGCAAAGAGTCTGTTCAGGTTCATGGCCCAAATGTGATCCGTAGCATCATGTGTTTAGGGTACGATGGGACTGTCATACGCATTGCGGTCATAAAAGTCCCTAATTAAATAAAGAATATAATATAATTAAATAATAGATGCACTTTGTTCAATTTCCATATTTTAAACATTTTATATACACGAATTTTACGAATACACAGCAGTGTGGCTACTACACAGACGGTCGAGCCATCAGCTGTCCATCCATCCATTCATCCATCCATCCACGTCCACGTCCACGCCCACGTCCACGTCCACGTCCACGTCCACGTCCAAGTCCAAGTCCACGTCCACGTCCATCCATCCATCCATCGATCCATCCATCGATCCATCCATCGATCCATCCATCGATCCATCCATCGATCCATCGATCCATCGATCCATCCATCGATCCACCCATCGATCCATCGATCCATCCATCGATCCATCCATCGATCCACCCATCGATCCATCGATCCATCCATCGATCCATCCATCGATCCATCCATCGATCCATCGATCCATCCACCGATCCATCCATCGATCCATCCATCGATCCATCCATCGATCCATCCATCGATCCATCCATCGATCCATCGATCCATCGATCCATCGATCCATCCATCGATCCATCGATCCATCCATCGATCCATCCATCCATTGTCGTGTGTCGCTTGTTTCACTTCGGTTGGCGCCGCCGTAGAAAGAGAGGGGGGGGGGGGGGGGAAATCTCTCCTGACGGTCACGTGTCCTGACGCGATGTCCTGACGCGAGTTTAAAATTTTTTACCCATTACAAAAAGTTTGGAACGCCCGCGCCGCTAAAGAAGTTTTCACTTATAAAAAAATAGGCTCGCCCCCTATTACATGGGACTTAAACATAACTGGCGAAATTTGGGTGTACTTTATGTTCACCTCTGCCTAATCCTTCGAAGTCGTGATGGTATGTGTATGTTGTACTCATTACTGTTTGCTTATCCATGCTAATATTATAAATTCAAAAGTAACTCTGTCTGTCTGTATGTTACCTTTTCACGCCTAAACCGCTGAACCGATTTGGATGAAATTCGGTATAAAGATAGCTTGAGTCCCGGGAAAGGACATAGGATACTTTTATCCCGATATTCCCACAGGATCGAGACTTATGCGGGTGAAACCGCGGGGCGTAGCTAGTATTTTATATTAGCAGCGCCCTTCGGTTTTACCTGCATATGTGTCGGTCCCGTGGAAATATCGGGATAAAAACTATTCTATGCCCTTTCCCGGAACTCAAACTATCTCTGTATCAAATTTCATCTAAATCGGTTCAGAGGTTTAATTTAATGAAGAGGTAACAGACAGACACACTTTCGTATTTATAATTTTAAGTATGAATGCTTGTTGAATATAAGGGTTGATTTTTCAATCGACAGATAATTTTTATTCGTGGAATAAAATTGACGTCTGGCGTCTGAGATTTTGTATGGAAGAACTGTCAAAAATTCAGAATTATTCTCCCGATAAAGTTATATGGCGTTGGAAAAATCAGCTGTATAAATAAGACTCTTCGTAGTTGAAATTAGATTATACAGTTTATCATTCACAAACATTACGTTGTAAATATTTCGGTATTTATTTACGGGAACTCTTTTCAGCTTAAAATTGTATTTTATTTATTTAAGTTGTTCAAATAGGGCAAGCAGTAGTAATACAGATTTAAATAAAATAAAATTGCCACGTTGAATGGCAATGCAAATTTTTTTGGCAATGAACGAGTCAGCCCTCTGGTCTCGTGGACTGTTGACTTTATTATTATTATATTTATACTAGCTGCGCCCCGTGGTTTCACCCGCGTAAATGTCGATCCCGTGGGAATATCGGGATAAAAGTAGTCTATATGTTAATCCAGGGTGTCAGCTACCTCCATACAAAACATTATCTCAATTGGTCCAGCCGTTTGAGCGTGAAGAAGTAACAAACATATAAACACACACACAAACTTTCGCCTTTATAATATTAATGTGATTTTGTCACATTATTTAGAACCATCATCAAACGTGACAGTTACATTACAATAACTAAATACGTGACAAAACAATCACGACTTTTCGAAAAATCTGTAAAGGTCGATTCACACCAAACGAGAAAATGCGAATTTGTATCACCACTCTAACAAAAATATTTTTTGTGTAAACAGAGACAGTGTTTTAGTGCACGACTCATAATGCGCAGCATTAAAGAGCGCTTTACGATTGAAGAAATTTTTTGCCTCCTTTCTGCAACTGTTTCTGTTGTTACACTCCTGCTAGTGCTGCACAAAACCTACTTTTATATACCATTGTGTAGATAATTTAATGGAGATTAATTCTGTACTTGAAATTTCAAAAAAATATTTAGATCTTACTCTGACTCTATGCTCATTGTATAATGTTCCCACAGCTGGGACATACGCCTTCTCTCTGTGAGAGGAAGTGGACCATAATCCACCACGCTAGCCCAATGTGGTTTGGTGGTGGATGTCACGTTAGGTCTTGGAATTTTTGGTTCTATTCCATGCCGGTTTCCTAGTGATGTTTTCGTCACCGTTTTGAGAGCATTGGTGATGAAATAATTAACACCAAGTAAAGCGCCTGTATTACTTCGAACCTACGACCTACAACTCATAAATCACACCCGTTACCAGTGGGCCACTAAGCTGCTCGCCTCAATTTAGCGTAAACCCAGGTGGGTTACGAATGATTCACAGGTGTGAATCATTCGTAACTGTAAGTCTCGTGAGGTTCTAATTGTAGACCCGACCGTCTTTTGTTTTTATACTAATTAACGCCTCTAAATTGTCTGAGTTCCTATTGTTTGAGGTTTTATTGAATAGTGTTTTTAACCGACTTCTAATATATGTCTCTATACAGGGTCCCATTAAAATAGATAGGCAAATTTTAACACAGCGCTCAGTACATCTAACCAAAGATATACAAGCAAAGAAAACACTGATTAAAGTGATTTTATTTTGACCTAAAATAATAAATTGCCGCCACATTAGTGTACTTTCGTTAGTTGATTATTTTTCTTGTAAGTATCAGAGCCCTGATTCACAACCATACGACAGGCTATCGTATCGAAAACCTGACATTTCGATAACCTGATTTGACTTCCTCTCAACAGCAAATAGCTGTTGGAAGAATAGCGGGCGTCTATTTGATTTAAACTGACAAAATTTTCGGGTTTTGGACTTGTGAACAGCATTGAGAAGACTCGTACGATAACAATGATTAATGTTCGATACGATATGGAAGCTTATCGAGTGTTTGTGAATCAGGGGGCTGATGCGTTTTTCTGATATATTTTTTTACCATCGTCCTTCTTTTGTTGGTCTGAATGATTTATAAAAGTTTGTCCATCTATTTTAATGGGACCTTATATAACTTGAGGTGTGTTAGTTAGCAACTGGTTTTGGAACGAAGTTCGTTATCGCTCGTTATACTCTGCACACTTGGCGGACGAGAACTGGACCGAAAAAAGGTGTAACATTATTATCGGTGTAGCTCGCATTCGCCAAGTGTGCAAAAGCAAAAGGAATTTCGTTCCAACCGGGTGACCCACGACACCCCCGTTTTTTATTCTGTCACCAGGGAAAGATCGCTTCTGATTAAAGAATCAATACTTATTTTATTGCATTATGGTGAATCGTCTTCACATAATATAATTACATAATTTTAATGTATCCATACTGATATTATAAATTCGAAAGTAACTCTGATTGTCTGTCTGTATGTTACCTTTTCACGCCTAAACCGCTGAATCGATTTAGATGAAATTTGGTATAGAGATAGTTTGAGTCCCGGGAAAGGACATAGGATACTTTTTATCCCAATATTCCCACGGTATCGAGACTTATGTGGGTGAAACCACGGGGAGCAGCTAGTACAATATAATTGTAAAACATTTTAAAAAGAGTAATGGTGGAGTTTCTTGTCCATTCTTCTCCATACGAAACTACCTTTTGGGAGTTTGTTGTGGAGTTTGTACTAGATTCATATATTTTTTGTAACTTTTGACGTTCGTTGATTCGACCTTGACTTTGACTTTATTGATCACCATCTTTGTTTCTTGCGTATTAACATCTCATAAACACGTTAAAACGGTGCTTCAGTTCATTAAAAAATTGTACCAATAAGAAAACCTCGAATTAAAAAAATATACTTTTTTTATTCTTATTGGTATAAAAAGCTACTTTTATATAAAAGCTACTTTTATGTACTTTAGTTCCCTTTTTCTGCATGAACACTTTTTAGTAGCTAAAGAAGTAAAGCTACTTTAATTTAACGCTAAATAAAAAAATATTGGAACTTATTAATTCAATCGAGTTATGATAACTTTTCCGCTGAAGAGATCCGTATGAGAACCAAGCTAATCTATATAAGTCATAAGTAATTCATTTCTTAACAAAATTCATTGTGTAGAAAAATTATGATGCTAAAATAAAAAGAAAAAAAAATTATAATAACAATAACTAATTTTTACAATAAAAAAAAATAATCTTAAAAAAATAATAATGTCAAGATGAAAATAATAAAATTAATAGTCAATTAATCTTAAAATTAAAATTAGCCCAAAAAATTGTCAAACTTAAATCACAGTGGGCAGGGCATCTTGCTCGAAGAACAGATGGCTCAAAAATCAATCAACTCAGCCTATCGCAGTCCACTGTTGGACATAGGCTGCGCCAAAACACCCTGTCTTCCGCCTTCCGGATTCAGTTTGTCCCAGCCACCTTCTTTAGGTCGTCCGTCCATCTAACTAGAGGGCGTCCCATACTACACTTGTCGATACGCGGTCTCCACTCCAGGACACACAACAATAACAACACAAACAACAGAAGACGTAGCGTTGGAAGGCCTCCCACAAGATGGACAAAAATGACCTTGTGAACCGCGCGTGGTATCAGCTGAATGCAAGACACACAGAACCGGTCAAAGTGGCGTTGCTTGGGGGACGCCTATGTCCAACAGTGCCCGTCTTTCGGCTGAAATGATGATGATGACAACTTATCGACATAAAATCGGTCAAACAGCGATCAGCGACGAAACAATAGAAAATCAATTGTGTCTCATTAGCTGAGCTTGACAGATCAACGTGTAAAACTCACACTCGGACTTCTCAACCTGACTGTACCTCGACAATACAGCATAATCATTATCACACCTTCCGCTAAGTCAACTGATGAGTAGATACCTATAAGCCACCGCAGTGACTTATGTCACTTTACTCCTCCTCTACTAATCCCTTTTTCATTCCGTTTCCATGCGGTTCTAAATCTAAAGCGCTTTTCGCTTTATTCCGCTGTGTGTGAAAAAGGTTAGATGTCGCTTTAAATCTGTCGGCTTAGAGCACAGATTTCCTTAGTTCTGTGGTTTAGAGTGAGTTCTGAAATTATGGCAAACTAGATTTTTTTTGCCCGTGGCTTCCGCCGCATTGAGGTCGGAAATTATCCTGCAGGAACGTACTATACTATACTGGGATAAATCCTATGTCCTAACTCAGGTCATAGTCTAACTTTTCTTTTTTTTTTTGTTTTCGGGGGGAAACCTTCAAAAGGCACCCGACTTTCGGGGTAGGGTGGGTATACCACACCGGCTTAGTGCGGGCTGGTAGATGTCACATGTCTTCGAATTTTTCGTCCTAAGACACGCCGGTTTTCTCACCAGGTTTTCCTTCACCCTTTATGAGATCAGTGGTGATTAAATAAATTACATAAAGTAAAGCGCCTGTTTTGGGTTCGAACCCACGACCTACTCTCGCCCGTCGGGGCCACTACACTGCTGTGTAAATATTGAATGACTGAAATCAAATATAATGTTACAATAGCAAAAATGCGTACCCCACGCTATTTCAAGTTAAACAAATATCAACTTTACATCAATGATAATTAAGTTGATTTCAGTGACTAGCACTATTGAAAAAGTTATAAAAATGTTTGAAGTTGTAGCGTAAACTGAACTTTAATGTGTAGGAATTAAAGTTATTGTTCCATTAATTCATATTTGTTTACATTTTTGGCAAATAAATCCCGAACGCAGATTAGCTAGTTATTTAATTAATAATCTCGTAAAATACAAAGATTCATTGATCTAATTGTATAGTATCGTGTTGAAATGAACAGTCCATTTTGTTTTGTAGCCCTATTTCAATTAAAATACCTAAGTAACTAATATAAGAACCAACATACCCAAAGGGACCAAACTGATTGATGAGATAACTAATCGAACAATTTTCTAGACTTTTAATTAAGTACCTAAGTCTGAGGTACCTAGGAGTAAAGGTACATTACTAATCCTTTTATTAATTTCGTCTGATCACAAAATCCCAACAGGATTATCAGACAATCCAGAATAAACGAAAAAAGGACAAAGATATTTACAGTCGTAAACCCTTTTTAGGTTAATCTACTTTAGGCGAAAGGTTAAATTAAACCATTAAGTAGAACAAGTTTTATCTCCAAAACTCGTAATTTTCCCGAAATAAATTCTGAAACTAATGAAAATTGCTCTATGCAAACAAAGATAGCGCCCACACTGGACAAAAAGTTAAAAATTACACAAAACTTTTTAGCGAACACTAAAAAATATATAGAAACCAGAGACAACGTCTGTTCTAACTGCGATAGACAAAACAATGTCATTTCGTATAAAAAGCATGACTATAAAATAATAATAGTAATAAGACGGGAGCTGTATAAAACCCCTAACAATTTTCTCGAACCCACTGACAGCCTTTCTCCTGAGCACGCGTTACCGTAGACGAATTAGAAAACTCTAAGACTCGAACCCATGAGTCGGCCGTAGCAAAGACAATCTCCAAAGATGGAAGTTCGTGGACGGCTTCGATCTCAAGTGCGTATGCGAGCCACCTTCCATCCTGGGCTGCATGCTCTGTCACCTGTGCACTTGATGATCTTCTGACTGTGTCAACGGAGTTCGCGGAGTTCGGAGTTCAGCTGAATTTGGGCCAAAGATGTTTGAACTTTTTGCAAAAACAAGTATCTAAATGAGAGATGAAATAAGCTCCGAAAATTCTTAACAAAAAATTTCTTTAACACTCTCCCTGCCGACAATATATAAAACTTAAGTTCAGGAGGCCATGGAGGCCGCCGGCGGGTCCCAAAGTTTCTACTTGTGAACGCCGTGAGTCAAAAGTCAAAATTATTACAAGAGGCCCTGGGATACGCCGGCGGGTCAAAAAAGAATCTTTCAGGACGCCGTGGAATCCGCGCTGACCTCCCGAATTCAAATAGTTTTTACAACTACTGGCGTGCCTGTTATGGCAAATGTGATAAAAGTATTAAAAACTGTGCTTTGGCCTGCTGGACAAAGTTTTTGGGGGTCGCCGGCGGTTCCCATGGAATAGAGAGTGTTAACACAAGCCTGTCGAAACACCCCACGCGTCGGAGTAGTTGAATGGACGCAGTGAAGTCGTTGTTTTCACAATGACAATGACAAGAGTTGTGTACACTTGGTGTAACATTGACGTTTCGAGCACTTTCTCTTATTTACACTTGGTGTAAACTTGACACTTGAGGATAAGTAAATAAATCACCTAATGAAGGCTTAATTAATTCCTTCTGACCCAATTATTAAGACGCCTTCAATCTAAAACATCAAAGGGCAGGAACTTTCACTTTCGATGGCTTATAGAGATTTCTTTAACCTTTTGTGACTTCTCATAACCTTTCTAAGGGCCTGAAGAACGTCTATTGAAAATTTTGGAACAAATTGTTCCAGGTGTTTTGTAGTGGGAATTTGAATTATTACGGTACACGGTGTTATTGTTTGAAATTGTGTTGAATATATAGTGTTATTGTGTACGATTCGCGATTTATTTGCCAAAAATGTAAACAAATATGAGCTTATGGAAAAATAACTTTAATTCTTACACAATAAAGTTCAGTTTACACTACAACTTCAAACGTTTTTTATAACTTTCAGTAGTGCTAGTCAGTCTGAAACAAACTTAAATGTCATTGAAATAAAGTTGATATTTGTTTAACTTGAAATAGGGTGGGGGTGTGCAGCTCTGCGCGCTTTTACTATAGTGTGGTGGTCCAGTGGTAACGGCCCCGACTTAGGAGTTGTAAGTCGTGGGATCGAACTCAGGCAGGCGCATTACCGTAAATTGCATTGCGTAAATAATTTCATCACTGTTGCTCTGAAAACGGTGAAGGAAAACATTGTGAGAAAACCGTCAAGTCCTAAAATAAAAAAATCGAAGACATGTGACATCTACCAACTCGCACTAGGCCCGCATAGTAGCTCACTCCCTCTCGAAGAGAGGAGGCCTGTGTCCCAGCAGTGGGAACATTACAGGCTGATTATGCACTCTTTCTGTACAGTGAACGAAACTAAGCCGTCACGCTCGAGTCGGTGACGCTGATTCGGGTGTACTCGGCTTCAGTCGGTCGGTGAAGCTAAATCGCGTATTCTCAAAAAATCGAAGACATCTGACATCTACCAACCCGCACTGGGCCCACGTGGTAGATTACAGCCCACTCCCTCTTGAAGAGAGAAAGCCTGTATGCTAGCAGTGGAAACATTGTAGGCTGATTATGCTATAATGTTAATGAGCTAAAGGTTTGCTTGAAAAACAAAAGAAAAACTGGATCAGACCAGAACTAGAAAGTTTATGGTGGATAAGACAGAGATTAAAACAGAAGAAGAACTAGCAGAGGATTGAAGAGGGGGTGAGAGGGGGGTGGAGGGGGGTTCCGGGAATCAGACCAGAATATCTCGAGAAAACCGCATGAGATTATGTTTCATTTGAGTGCCTTAGGGTTACTTTTTACACCGGACAATCCCCTAAAAAATCGAAGTCAGGGGTCAATTTTAATTTTTATAGGGGGTAGCGGGGTTGTCCGGGGTAGCGGGATTGTCCGAAAGGGTTACCGCTACCCTGGAGCACCAAGGGCTAAGTAAGGAACACGGATGGGTTTCAGTCAGTAAGAGTGTGACACTCCCTTCCGCTCCAACCAGAGCGGAAGGGGTCATTTCATGACTTCCCATCCAAAAAAATAAAATAAAAGGGTTATTTTGTGCATAAAATTGTCTGTAACAGACGTTTAAGGTAACGACACGACTCGAAACAACTTTCAGCAGGCTAAACATATTTGTTCTGTGCAGGAAATGAACTCGCGAAACATAGCGCAGATGCCATTTAATAGCTCAGGCATTGTGCCAAACAAATCTTGGTATGGTTGAATATTAAAAAAAAAAAACTTTTGTGTCTTCAGCTATTTTTGAGGATACCATAGTAAATCTTGAAAATCAACCTGACATGAAGCACTCAAAACGGTAGACGAAAACATCGTGAGGAAGCCGGCATGTACTGGAACCAAAAATTCGAGGATATCGGTACCGTCCAAGACAATGGTGAAGTCGGAAGCTTCTCGCTTTCACGCACACATTCACAGCGTGTTTTTACACTTGGTTATCACAACTAAGGCGCGCTTCCCTTCGTGAGATCAAAATACTGTATTCTAATGGGAGATTTACACTAGACTGATTTTCGCCATGCGGCTCGCATACCAAGTCGCCTCACAAGCCAAATTACCACCCCATTTACACAGGTCGATAAAAATCGTAGGTACATTTTGCATAAGCATGTCGACCTTCATGCGGTGGCCGATCACCTGCGACTCTGCATTCTCATTCACGATCGACTTTAGTAACCCGCCGCGTGTGACCTGTCCCTGCACGACAAAAGTTGGAACCTACTCTACTTTGGAACTTGCAATAATTGGAAGTTCTAAAGTAGAGTAGGTTCCTACTTTTGTCACCTCGTCCAAGCCGAATTGCCACTTAAACAGTCAAATTTCGCCGTGCGATGAAAACCGTGCGGCTATGTAAAAGCCCGCGGTACCAACCATAATCTCTACACTACCATACTATTAACAAACTACCTACTTTAAACAACAAAACTTCCCATTAAAAGTACCAGCGAACAACCACACTGTTTATCCCCCAATGGGCTTAGTAATTAACTTTTAACCCTTTCAAAGTTAAATAAGTACACCCAACAGAATTAGAACTCGCATGGGTGTTGAAAAGTAAATATATGTGAGTCTCATGGGGTTGGTGACTTTATTTTTAAGGTGTGGCTTGTTTGTGTGTAATTAGCACCTGTGTTTATGAATAAGGGTTGTATCTAA
The DNA here is from genome assembly GCA_945859645.1 of Amphipoea oculea. Lineage (NCBI taxonomy): Eukaryota > Metazoa > Arthropoda > Insecta > Lepidoptera > Noctuidae > Amphipoea > Amphipoea oculea. The sequence continues at coordinate 11,026,015 of OX243886.1, read as the reverse complement.
ATAGCTAAATCGTCGAGTTATTAGCTTATAAAAAACCGGCCAAATGCGAGACGGACTCGCGCACTGAGGGTTCAGTACAAAAATTTAAGGTTTTCGGAATTTTTCCTTTATAAAACATTGCTTCACGCCAAATTTCAAGATTCTAGGTCGACTGGAAGTACCCTTTAGGTTTTGATTCCCTTGCGAGTAGTTGCGAGTGTCGAAAATTTGCGGCATAAACGGCTATATCTTTGGATGGCGTTGGCTTAGAAGTTTGATTTTTTCACAGCTTCAAGAGACAGTAGACTTGAGTATTTGATATAAATTTCAGCTTGATACCTCCACGCGTTCCTAGAAAAAGGGTCTTGACAGACAGACGGACGGACGGACAACAAAGTGATCCTATAAGGGTTCCGTTTTTTCCTTTCGAGGTACGGAAGCCTAAAAAAAATCACATTTCATAGATATTGATGTATTTATATCAATATCTATGAAATGTTTATTGTACATTTGCGTATTTTATATAAATTCCACAGTCACTTTCTATTATCAATATAATCAAATTGAGTACTTAATTGTATGTTTAGACACCGATACCAACTTAAATACAATTGCAAAATGGCTTCAACAATGTATTCTATATTTGCCTTCAAATACATAGAAACCAATATTGAATACAAACAATCAGTTACTTGATTGAATACCAAGTAAAATATCTGTTTTCTTGTCATTAACCTAATTCGCTGAGGGTGATGAGATGTTTGCATACCATAATAAGTTGGTTTACTAATTAGTACGTGTCATGGCTTGCATTTAGATTTATGGTTATATATGAGAATGAAGAATGCCTTTAGTTTTAATTTTGCTATTTATTTTTCTTCGCTAATTCAGAGGAAAAAATTACATCGCATACAGTTTGATTTTTTACCGGTAAAAAAAATCGGTAACCGGTTTTTTGATTGGGGTCAGAAAAAAGTAAGTTTATAAATAAAGAAAAATAATTAAAAGTGCTCACCTTATCTGCTTGTCGCAAAATTGATGGAAATCTGCAGTGAAACAGAGAATATTATTAAATTATTATATTTTTAATAATAATGTCTCAAATAATAAAAATAATTTAACCTTAAAATTAGAAAACTTCAATTGAAAATTATGTGTAATTTAATTTCAATTTTTAATTAAAAGTTGTTTAATCTAATATAATAAACATGAAGAAGGTAAAGCACTAAAAAATATAGTAATTGCGGGTAAAATTGTTCATTTTTTTTTTCAATTTTTAGTTTAAGTTTTTGAGTTAGCTTCAATAATTATACGTATTTTTGCCACTTAATTTATATTGATGATGTTATAATAACTTCCTGTCACTGATATTTACATAGCAAGTAATGTTACACGAATTTGTGTGGGGTAAGTACAACATAAAAGTGAAAAATAAAAACTTTTTTTACAAAAAAAGAAAAAAATCGACTACCAAATACCTACGACACTAAAATGTGAAAAATTTTCGGAAGTCGGTGGCAAACAACGAAAATACGAACCCAACGACACCGACTGAAATTAAATTTGTTTTCTCCCCAATCGTTGTCAGAAGACGCGTGTCGCTTGAACGTTAGCTCGTGGCCACGGGGTAAGGCGATCGCATTCACCCAACGCAAGAACATTAGAACAGTTACCATTTACAGAACCATTGCCAACCATAAAATTCTAACGATCCTGTTGCAATATCCGAACTAATGTTATTGCAAGGCAGTCAACCGTTAAGGCTTGAATATACGGCGCCAGAACGTGGAAACTGAATTGGAAATACTAAACAAACTATGCCCAAATCAATATGAGGCCGTTAGCACGCCGCTGTCCCGTGGGCCTAGCTCGAATTCAAACTATTTTAACACTGTAAATACACGTTTCACAGTTCATATTTATTTATTTACTAATTGCGCCCCGCGGTTTCACCCGCGTAAATGTCGATCCCGTGGGAATATCGGGATAAAAAATAGCCTATAATGTTAATCCAGGGTGTCAGCTACCTCCATACAAAATTTTATCAAAATTGGTCCAGCCGTTTGAGTGTGAAGAAGTACAAGTCCCGCCACGTAAAAAGAACGCTGGCGTTTACCTGCGCACTAAGCGATTTAACGATCAAATTGGCGGTATGAAGGGAGCGCGACGCTAGTAAAGTAACTATTATGATTCTACAAAAAAACATTTACACTTTATATTATATGAAACAATAGCCTAGTACTTTAGGACACGGCTGTATTCGTGCGCACACCCCGTCCACTGTCGCTTAGCGTTCTTTTTACGTGACGACAACTGTAACAAACATATAAAGACACACACATACTCAGAAACTTCCGCCTTTGTAATATTAGTGTGATAAATTATTAAATTTACATTAAATGGAGGAGGCCTTTGTCCTGCAGTGGGACAGAAATGGCTGATAATAATAATAATTAACATGTTTTTTTTCTCTTCATAATATTTATATTCAAACCTAATCAAATAATACCAACTTCAACTGATGAAACTTGTTCAAAACTTACCGTTCTGTCTTTGACTTCAACGGTAAACTTAGTAATATCTTGATTTAACTTCTTCAGGAGTTTGTTAGCTTCATGTTAAGTATAATTAAGTAGACAAGTCCTATTATTTAGCGAAATGTAGTTGTCATTGAAGTCAAATAATGAAATTAATTATGTCTAAAAAGAAAAGTTTAAAAGAGGGTGTGAAAGATACGAGTCTGTGACTACAAAAATTTAATTATTGCAAAAAGTACGATTTTGAGATAAGATCCAGCAAATGAGAGTAACAAGATTATTTATTTGTCCTTTAAGTATTATACATATAAGGTGTAAAAAAATTAACCGTAAAAACTTTAAGAGGTGCTTTAGACCATCGAACTGAACAACTTTCACTATGGGACCAACTCTGAAATCACGAAAAAAAAATGAGCTGTTTCATACATTTTGGCCGAGTAGGTATTGAACTTTTGTATGAAACAGCTGATTTTTTTTTTCGTGATTTCGGAGTTGGTCCCATAGTGAAAGTTGTTCAGTTCGATGGTCTAAAGCACCTCTTAAAGTTTTTACGGTTAATTTTTTTACACCTTATATAGTACATACGACTACAACACTTGCGAATGTGGTGATGTCATGAGCAAACAAAAAACCGGTCAAGTGCTAGTCGGACTCACGCACCGAGGGTTCCGTACAAATTTGCAGGTATGCAACTACAGGGTTTTCGGATTTTTTCCTTTAGTTGTGCTACATGACATTGCTTCTTGCCAAATTCTATGATTCTAGGTCAGCGAGAAGTACCCTATAGGTTTTGATTTCCGTCGCCGAAAGCCGTATCTTTTGATTGCGTTGACTTAAAAGGCTGCTATAAGGGACGCGTTCCTGAGAAAAAGGGTTTTGACATACGGACAGACAGACGCACAACGAAGTGATCTTATAAGGGTTCCGTTTTTCATTTTGAGGTACGTAACCCTAAAAACAACCATTGTTCAGAAAAAAGTCAAAAGGAAGCTCCTCATTACTTAATCTGTAAAAAGAGAAGCAATGCCACTAACCATAGTAAGTAATACTTAGGGGAAGTGAGCTTGAAAAGACCTACCTGATGCTAGGAATTGACAGCTCATTTCACACAGAGATTTTTACAGAATAGATCGGTTATACCCGACCCTTTTTTTTTTTTTTTTTTTTTTTATGGATGGGAAATCATCAAATGACCCCTCCCGCTCTGGGTGGAGCGAAGGGAGTGTCAGACTCTTACTGACTAAAACCCATCCGTGTTCCTTCCTTAGCCCTTTATGTTCCGGGGTAGCGGTAACCCTTTCGGACAATCCCGCACCCCCGGCAGGCTTCGGCCCTGGCAGGCCCCTTCCTTTATGCTGACATCTCTTTGAGGCGCGCGTGGAACACGTACGCGCCGTCCGGCACGGGCCTGGTCCTGATCGGACGGTGAGCTACCCATTACTCTCCGTCCGCAGGCCCGCGCCTACGGTGGCCGGGAGTCGTCACGCGGCTCCCGACGCCCGGAGCGTCTCCCGCGGCGGCTGGGGTGTGAGGCTCTCTCCCTCAGCCGTTCAGCCACCTCCTTCGCTAGCATGACTGCTTCGCAGAAGGAGGTGACCGCCCCCCACTCCCTCTCGCCCCGGACCATGACTTGAACCAGGGCCGGACGCGAGAGGTCGCCGCCGCTGTCGATCGCCTCTACGAGGGCACGGCGGTGCTCCGCCCATGCGGGGCAGACCTCCACCGTATGCTCCACCGTGTCCTCTGGGCGATCCTCGCAGTGGTGACACCCGGGCGTCTCCTCCCGCCTGATGATGTGCAGGAACCTCCCAAAACATCCGTGTCCGGTGAGGACCTGCGTCAGGCGATAGGTGAGGACGCCGTGACGCCTCTCTAGCCACTCCTCAAAGAGGGGTCTTATCGCCACTATCGTGGCGTGCCCTGCGCTGGGTTGCGAAAGTCGCTCCTTCCATGCCACCATGAGATCGCGCCGGAGGTCTGTCCGCTCCGCCGCGGTTTGCCGCGGAAGCGGAGTTTCCCCCCGGCTCAGTGCCTCCGCGCGCCACTCATACAGGCGCGCGAGGACTATCGCCTCCAGATCCCATGGCGGCAGTCCGGCAAGGAGGCTTGCCGCCTCGCCCGAGATCGTGCGGTACCCCCGGATCAGCCTTACGGCTACCACCTTTTGGGGCGCGTTCAGATAGTGGGCGGCTCGCCGCCGCAGAGAACGCGCCCACACCGGGGCCCCGTATAGGGCCATGGACCGCACGACCCCCGCGTAAAGCCTCCGGCAGGAGGTGTTTGGCCCCCCCAGGTTGGGCAGGAGCCGCTTGAAGGCGGCCCCGGTCCTTTCCAGTTTGGGGGCCAAACGTCGGAAGTGTTCGACGAAGTTCCACCGGCTGTCGAGGACGAGACCCAGGTATCTCATCGTTGCCTCGACGCCGATGTGAACCCCTCCCACCGTTAGTTGGGATCCCGATGGTGGCCCGTTCCGAGGCCCATGGAAAGACATGGCCTCGGACTTGTGCAATGCCACCTCGAGACCCAACCGCCGGATTCTTTCCACGACTATCGCAACCCCGCGTGTCATCGCGTCGGCCGCCGCCTGATGCGACCTCCCTTGCGCCAGGACTAGCGTGTCGTCAGCGTAGCAAACCACGCTGACGCCATCAGGGAGGTCGGCTCGCAGCACCCAGTCGTAACCGATGTCCCACAGGAGCGGCCCCAGAACCGATCCCTGTGGGACACCGCACGACATCTCTCGCCGGTTCCATTCCCCGTTGCGACCAGGGTAGATGACGGCTCTGTCCGTCAAATACGCCCCAACTACTCGACGGAGGTAGGTCGGCACCCGGTGATACCGGAGTGCCTCCCCAATACAGCTCCAGGGCAGGGTGTTAAACGCGTTGGCGATGTCGAGTGACACCGCCACGACGACCCCACCCCGGTTCACCGCGTCCCCCGTCGTGAGGGCTCTCACGCGCATGATGGCGTCCACTGTCGAGCGCCCCTTGCGGAAGCCAAACTGGCTATCCGCAAGATCCGGCCCCGTCCTCACTAGGTGCCCGACGAGGCGGCCTGCAATCACTCTCTCAAAGAGCTTGCCGACCTCGTCGAGCAGCACTATGGGCCGGTATGCGGACGGAGAGTCCGCAGGGCGCCCTGGCTTCTGAATGAGGACCAGCTTCCCCGTCTTCCAACGGAGTGGAAACTGGCCCCTCTCCATGCATGCGCTTAAGAGCGCCTCTAGTCGAGGCCCGAGAGCCCTCGAGGCCAGGACCCAGACTTTACCCGGCAAGCCGTCGGGTCCTGGGGCGGTATTTTTGGCCTTCAGCCTGCCTACCGCCGCTCTCAGATCTACCCCGGTCACTTCAGGGATGTCGTCGTCGTCGTCTTCATGGTCCGCTTCGGGCACCGCAAGTGGCGGAGCCATGGGCGGGGGAGTATGCTCCCCCCGTGAAGGGAACAGAGTGCTCACCACCTCCTCCACGAGCTGTGGGCGGAGACTCTGCGTCAGCGGGGGGGCCCAGGTGCGGAGTTTATTCCGCACCATTTTGTAAGGGCGCCCCCATGGATCTCTGTTCAGAGTCTCCACCATCTCTTCGCGGGCCTTATCCTTGGCCCGCTGGACAGCCCCTTGGAGGGCGGTCTTCGCCGCTCTGTACCCCTCGTACAGCTCCGCCTCCGTGGCTTCCGCATCCGGAGGGCGGATGCGGAGCCTGCGGTGCCTGGTGTACCGGTGTCGCGCGTCGACGCACGCCTTGCGTAGCGACTCCACCTCCTGCGACCACCAGTACACCTGACGTCGGGCGCCTCCTGGCCGGACTCGGGGCATTGCCACGTCACATATATCGGACATGGCCTCCTGGAGCCATTCCGCCTCATTGTCAATATCGGCAGGCCTGTCCGGTGATGACACCCAGGCCTGCACGATCGAGGCTTCCAGGAGGAGCTCCCGGACCAGCTGCTTCAGCGCCCACCGCGGACCACTCGGGGCCTGCTGGACCAGCGCGCTACAGGTCTGGGTGGAGACGTCGAACCGGATATACCGGTGGTCGGAGTAGGTCTCCACCTCCTCCATGACGCGCCAGTCACTGACACGCTGTGACAGAGCGGGGCTGGCGAACGAGATGTCCACTACGGACTCGCCCCGCATCCGCACACACGTAGGGACAGAACCCCGATTTAGGACGACCAGGCCTGTTTCCAGGGCCCAGTCCTCCACCATCCTGCCCCGCACATCCGTGTAGCGGGAACCCCAGGCCAAATTCTTGGCGTTGAAGTCCCCGACCACTAGCACGGAGAAGGAATGGTTTCCGGCGACGACGACACTCAACTCTGTTAAAGAGTTCTGGAACTCGGCGAGAGTTCGGTTCGGAGAGAAGTACACTCCCACTACTACGATCTCTCCGAACCGTGCCGCTACGCACCCCTGTCCCTTTGTGACACCTTCGAGGGACGGGGTACCGGCGGCAGCCGACGAAATTATGGTCACTGAGCCGCTCAGGTCCTCCACCCAGTTATCCCTGGGCGGGACAAAGTACGGCTCAGCGACCACGGCGATGTTAATCGACCACTGCGTCATGCTCTGGAGTAGCAGGTCCTGAGCGCAGGCGCAGTGGTTGATGTTCGCCTGGAGGAGGCGCAATGGAGCCATTACTCCTCCATTTCAGCCCCCTCCCGGGCCCTTTGTGAGGGCCCCCCGGCGGTGGCGGCGGCGGCGGCGACAGCAGCTGCAGAAAACCTCCACGTTTGCCCGGGGACTGGAGTTCCCTTCTGGATACGTCCGGGGGGAAGACCAGTGTTCGGGCCGGTGCACCCTGGGGTGCGGGCAGCGATTTCCCATTGGGATTATTTCCCAGTGGGATGCCGCTGTCCGCATGCTAATGTTCTGCCAAGAGGATCGCTCCAAACATGTCGCTCTGAGTAGCAGAGCGGCAGTTGTGGTGGAGTGAGAGCGGGCCCGGTGTGCACTTACCCTGCCGCCGGGCAGGCAGAAGGGGTAACCCCCCCCTGCCACCGCTAATCTCGTAGCCCCGGAGACAGTTAGGGGCGTCGCCCGCACGAGCTGCAGCCTCGGCTCTGGCTCGTGTGGGCGGCGCCCCGTAAGGTCATGTCTCTGGCTGTTGAAGGGGGTCGAGGGTCTTGGCTTAACCGCCCGGACCGCGAGGAAGATTAACCTCTATAAAAAATTCCCCAAACCTCCAAGCGGCGGCGCACCGTGAGGGAGGTTGCAAGCTTGGCTAGTGGGTAGCTTGATTTAGTCGCTAGTGCGAACCGATTATTTTGAGTCAATAAAACATGAAAATTACTCGTGGGAACAAATATGGAAAATTGTAAAACGAAGCAAACAGAAGAGGGGAGGAGTGATGCGGGGTCGGAGTCCGACGCTGCATCAGGAGACGCAAGCACGGGAGGCTCAGAGAGCCGCCGTGCCAAGGAGACGGCCGCTGCGACGACGAAGGTCCACAGCAAGCGGCCAAGGTCAGAGGACGGCCAGGGGTCGTCCACTGACGGGGAGCTGGCCTCGGCCAGAAAAATCCCCACCAGTAGGCGGGGAGGAGTCAGAGAGCGAGGCAAGGGGAGGGGACTCACTGCCCGGGAGGCGGCAGAGCGAGCGGAGGAGCCCGCAAAGGAGGGGGGGACCGGTCGCGCGGTCGCTTCGGGGCCCTCAAGTGACGAGGCGAGTGAGGCTGGCGGCCCCGATGCGGACCGCAAGCTCAGGTTTGCGGCGGTCGTGGAGGCCGCGATCCGGGATGTGTCCCTGAAGAAGCTACAAGCTTCTAAGAACAGGGCCATACTCTCGGCACAGGCCTCCATCATGGCGGCAGCGGAGGCGGCCAACTATGCTGGTCCTTCAGCCAGCGAAGTGGCCGAATTGCGGGCGGAGGTCGCCCGCCTGAAGGCCGCCATGGAGCTTCTCCAAGAGGAGAACGGGAGGCTCCGAGCAGACCTGGCCGGCCTGAGGGTCGCCGGCGGCGTGCAGGCAGAACCGGCAAGCCAGCCCGTCCCGGTGGAGAACCAGGTCCTGAACCTGGTTCGGCAGGAGCTGGCAACCTTCCAGGCGCGGTTCTCCGCTCTGGAGGGTATAGTCCTGCGCCCCCCCCTGGCGGGCAGGACGGCCCCGGGGCCGAAGGCGGCCTCGTACGCGGCCGCTGCGGCAGCTGCCGCCCCTGAACCCGGGCCGTCTGGCCGGGCCCAGGCGCCGGCCAAATCGGCGTCGGGTCGCGGTGCCCCGGCGCCGGCGAAACCGGCGTCCGCTGGCGGAGCCCCGGCGCCGGTAAAACCGGCGCCTGGCGGCAAAACCCCGGCACCGGTAAAACCGGCGCCTGGCGGCAAAACCCCGGCGCCGGCAAAACCGGCGCCTGCCGGCAAAACCCCGGCGCCGACCGGCAGGACGACTCGGGAGGGAAAGGCCCCAGAGCCTACGCCCCGCCCCCAAAAATCTCCCACGACCGACGCCGAGTGGCATGTGGTCGGGGAGAAGAAGAAGGCGGCCAAGGCGGCCAGAAAAAAGGCGCAAAGGAGGCGTCGCAAGGAACGAGCCGTCGCGGCTAGGCTTCGCTCCCCAAAGACCGCGGCTGTAGTTATAACGCTACAGCCGGAAGCGGCTAAGAGGGGAGTGACGTACTGCGACGTGCTCACCAAGGCACGAGAGACGGTGGACCTCCAGGAGCTGGGGATCACCGGGGGCCTTCGGCATAGGGTGACCGCTACTGGCGCCCGCATGCTGGAGATCCCCGGTGCGACGAGTGGCCCGACCGCTGACGCCCTGGCTGAGAAGCTAAGGGCGTCCCTCAACGCGGACGAGGCTCGAGTCTCCAGGCCCGTCAAGTGCGCAGACATGCGTATCCTGGGCCTGGATGACTCCGTAACGGAGGGAGAGGTAGTGGCCGCCGTCGCCAGGGCGGGCGGGTGTCTGGCCGACCAGGTGAAGGCGGGCACCATTCGTCCTGGTTTCGCGGGCATGCGAACTGTGACGGTAAGCTGCCCCGTGACGGCGGCCAGAACAATCGTCGAGGGCCGAAGACTCCTGGTGGGCTGGGTGTCAGCGCAGGTTAAACTGCTGGAACCCAGGCCTCTGAGGTGCTTCCGATGCCATGTGGGGCACCACGTTGGCGTCCAGTGCACTTCGGAGGACCGCAGCACTCTGTGCTTCCGCTGCGGTCAGCCCGGACATACGGCTGGCTCGTGCAGCGCCGCGCCGCACTGCGTCGCATGTGCGGCTGCTGGCAAGCCGGCCGATCACCGGGCGGGGAGCAAGTCCTGCGCTCCACCCACCGGGACCAGGAGAAAAGGCAGGCCCTCCGCCGCCGTCGCCACCCCCACCGTTATACCCGACCCTGATATGGCAAATCGAGCTTTAGAAAGGGACCTGATGAGTGACAAGGATGCTGCAAAGCTGAACTTTTTCCGATTATTACGTCACAACCACTAAATCAAAACCTGTTCAGGTGGAAATTCATAGACGACTCCGCCTTGGAGTGTAAATGTGGTGCTGTTCCACAAACCATGGGACACTTAATACCGTGTCCTGCGTGTCCTGTCAGCTGCACGAAACAGGAACTGATGGACGCTGGTGATGGCGCGTAACAAGTAGCCGATTTCTGGGCAGAGTCCATTTAGATTGCTATTGCTATCGACACGCAAAGAAGAATGGTAAAAAACCTTATTTCTATCTCATAAAATGTTCAAAAGAAGAAATTTGTTTTCGAATTCTTTCAACAAACCACAGTTTTTGTAAACAAATTCCGAACACGTGGAGTTGAAATTAAATACTGTATCCACTAAGAAATAAGGAAAAGAAATCATATTATTGGGTAGTGGACTGACTAGGGTTGTCAAACACAAAAACAGAAAAACCAGACGGTGCTGATTATTTTAAACGCCGTCCGCGCGGAACTAGTTGGCCGCGCCTTAGGTATGTGAGCGGTGGGACGGAGGGGCGGGGGCGCATAACTCAGTACGTGCGATGCGAACCGCCGCCTCACCTTGTCCTCAACTCAGCGGCCAACTAGTTCCGCGCGGACTATAGCGACCCGCCCCTGCTCCGTTCGGTTTTCACGACTTGACAAAACATCGAGATTTCTCACAAAAGCCTTCCGGAATAAATTCACTTAATGCTGGTGAAATCCGTAGCGAAGTCTAGAAAAACAACGCGGTTATACAATACAGATAGATACGAAAAGTGCCTTTGTTTCATAATTATGTGTGTAGAGATGAAAATCTGTCACTGCGTATGATGTTATCATTTTGTTGTTTTGGTGCCTTTGACAAGTAAAAGCACTTCATGAAGTCAAAACCACTTAAAGATTAAACCCTTTACTAATAAACGTATTATATCAGATAATGACACACCGATTTATCTCTTTCAGTCGTCAGTAATTTGACTTTTGAAAGAAGAAGACAAAACGTTGTGTAACTATACAGACGTTATACAACGTTTATAATAGTAAGTAGCAAGGGTAAAGATGTAAAACAAATGCAAGCTAATAGATACGCACGCACATGTCTACGTATCTATCTACGGCTAAAGGTAGCAGCAGGACACCGTATGGTTTTAGTCAGTAAGAGTCTAACAGACCCCTCCACCCACCCCAGGGTGGTGGACATCCATGAGGATTTCTCCACGATAAAAAAAAAGTAAACCCCAAGCAAACCGCGATAATATATCGCGATGATATCGCGATGAGGTATCTCCTTCGGCATGCACGTGCGAGTCTATTAGCATGCATTTTTTTTGTGGTTTTTATTTTCCATACAACAGGGGAGACACTGTTAGCCAAACTGTTAATGTTCCAGCTCTTTAGGTCTAGGGCTAATGTTTGCATTGTTCGTTTGTTTTCTCTATCTCGCCCCGTTACTTCGACGGGGTCTACTGCGACGACGCCTTCAGACTCTGTCAAAAAAGCCGCCAAACATGCCCAAAGAGCTGTGGGCCAAAGGAGACGCTGATCTAGAAAAATATCTTAAATTGAATTTTTGCCAACCCTAAACCGAATTGACAGGGCCGTCCCTGAGTAGACCCTTCGGCTTATTATTAATAAATAAGCAATTACCTTCTTTTATAAGAAAATAATCTCAGAATATCAATGTCTAATATTATCTTGTTTTACTTAGAAATCAGGCTTATCGAAAAACAAAATGGCTTCTCGGAAAAATAAGACGTTATTACGGGAAGTATTAAATGGAGATTTTCATCACTACACAGTATAAAACAAAGTCGCTTCCGGCTGTCTATGTATGCTTAGATCTTTAAAACTCCGTAACGGATTTTGATGCGGTTTTTTTTTTAATAGATAGAGTGATTCAAGAGGAAGGTTTATATTTATAATACATGCATAATATAGTAGAGAAACACTGATAATTTTAGAGGTTTCTAATGTGATTTCATAAATAAACACATTTATTGCGCTTACATTGCAAACGCTGGCTGAACCCTACAAGATGGATCAAAATAATGTAATACAGTATAATTGTGCACATTAAAAAGTTCTACAAAAAAGTCAAACGAGTACAAACGAAAATTGAATAATAATAAATACGTCTCTTCCTTGAATTTAGCAAACTGGCAACATTTATTGAAAGCTCCCTTTTTATTTAAAATTTCGTTGAAGTGGGACTAGGCTGGCCACGTCTGCTGTTTGCCTAATCGAAGCGAGCTAAAATAACCAATGTATGGAGCTATTAGAGAATACTTTTATTAAAAGAGCATGTCTTCTGTACACGATTTCATTAAAAGCAAATCTAGATTTAGATATTTTTCACCTTTCTCTACCCAAATTCAAATTTAGTATAAGAAATATTTTGGTATCGAAATTTAAATAATAATAATGTTATATGTTAATATTAAATTGTAAATTCTGTAAACTTTGACGGTGTGAAATAATGAAATTCTGGTTGTTATTTCACTTATAATTTACTTGTATAGTAATCTGTGGAAACTGTTTCTGGATTGTGTTGAACTAATTGTATATTTACTTATGTTTGTTATTGCATCTGTTTGTTTCCCAAATAAAATAAAATAATAAAATGTGGACATTCTGGATGTTGGGCTAACTCAAAACATTTTGGCAAACCCTAAATCGGTGATTGCAAAGCGGTTAAGTGGCCTGGTGAATAATTATAATCCTACCATTACCTAAGGAGCCTAATCATTGTTAAGGTACAGTCACCATCAAAAGTCGATTAACACCATCATTTTTACATGTTATAAAATTGACAACAACTTTTTTCAATAAACTGATTTTTAGCTTTTCACATAATAGACAAGTGTATATATTCTAAAAAAAATTCTTAAGCTGCAATTTTGAACAAATATTTTGCTCAATAACTAAGATAAAAAAAAATGAAGTGTTAATCAACTTTTGATGCTGACCGTACGATGGAGTTGGCGTATCCATATGGATAAAAACCCCATTTTGTGAATAAAGGCTCTAACTAAACTAGGCTCTAAATCTAACGATTTAAATATTTGGGTAGGTTTTTTAAAAAATCGTTTGAGACAAGCCTATTTGACTCTTGTCAGCATCTTAAGTAAGATTTGTATTTTTAAAGGTACAATTCTTATTATGGCTCAAGGTAATGAAAAAAAAAGGCTATTTGTCGACAAAGAAAATGTCTCCCAAATCCCTGCGAGTATTTCCCATTACTCAAACACATTGTATAACATTTTCATTGCGTCGCGCTCAAATTGCTGACTTATTGTAAAAGTGGCCAAGTGCGAGTCGGACTGGCACACAAAGGGTTCCGTACCACCGTACAATATTTAACATTAAGTACATACATATTTACTTTCCCTCTCTCTCTTTACTTTGCTTTTTTACTTTTTCTTACTTTTCCCAACTGTGTTGGGGTCGGCTTCCAGTCTAACCGGATGCAGCTGAATACCAGTATTTTACATGGAGCCTATCTGACATCCACAACCCATTGGTTATTGTCGATACCATTTGGTAAGACTGGTTGTCAGACTTTCGGGCTTCTGACTACCCGTAACGACTGTCAAAGATCCACGAATGACAACCGGGACCAACGGCTTAATATGCTTTCTAAGGCACGGAGGTGTCTCGGTATGTAAATATGGTCACCCATCCACATACTAACCGCGGCCAGCGTAGCTTAAGCTAATTGATCGACCCGTGCGGCTGTTATTATTTAGCCACGGGTCCCTCTTTAACTTTTAACTCTATTTTCTTTTTATTATTTGTTGATATAGCAGCCATTCATAGTGGTGCTAATATTGTGATAATTTCAAGTGTCTACCTACTACAGTTCAAAAGACACAGCCCTGTGACAGACGGACGGATGGGGACAGCGGAGCCTTAGTAATATAGCCCGTGTCCCGTTGGAACCCTTCAGTTACGGAACCCTTATACAGATTAAAATTGAGAACTTGCGACAAATCGAAATAGGAGGTGGGTACTGTTACATAATCATTAGAAGTTGTCATTTCCCAATTTTAATCCTTGGAAAAAATCGTGTAATTATCGCCTTAGATAGTGCAAACTAAGTTATTGCCTTCAAAGAGACACGAATTATCGTCGTTCCAGTTTTTTTTTTAACATTATGAAAACTAATAAGAAAGTTAGAGCCTGTACACACCGCGTTTTTTAAACGCGCCGTCTACGCACATTTTTATCGATACAAACGCGCGTTTGTATCGCTACAGGCGCAAACAAACTGCTATCTAATTGGCAACACGTTGAACTAGCGGTAATTACCAAAAGGACGGTCCTACGAAAAAAAAAGGGCGCGCGACGACGTTGCCAAATCGCTCGCCCACGGGCCTCTCTGCCTCGGGCACGTTGTGCCCGTTGGCCCTTTCCTTAATGACAACGTTGAATTAGATATTTTAATTTTAATTTGTCACACCTATTCAATTTCATCCTGTATACGAAGAATAACCGACTTTTGTCAGGTTCATTCATCAAATTGATTTGTCGTATTTCCGAAACAACTGAGGTGTTTTCTTATTGTTATAAATGATCCTTAATTAAGAAAGACTTGGGGGTTCATTGTGATTAGTGTAAAGTGATCGGTCTTGATTAGAGGTATATTAAAAGCCTTAAGAAAGTACGTTGGTTAATTAAAAGTGGTACACCGTAGGCTTCACTGCCAACGTTGCTTACTGGCAATTTGTTACATAATTCTGGGTTACAACGCGCTGTTTCTCCTGGGGCGTCTACCCCATCAACATCGATTAACGAGAAGCGAGTGTTCATTGCTTGCCAACTCGTTTTTAGTTGCCAAACTAAAAATGAGTTGGAAACAAGCGATTACTCGCTGGTATGCATATGTACTGCGTGATCGAATCAGAAATGAAGAGATCTGGAGGAGAACCAAGGTAACCGACATAGCCCGAAGAATTGGCAAACTTAAGTGGCAGTGGGCAGGACACATTGCTCGCAGAACAGATAGCCGATGGAGCCGACAGGTTCTGGAGTGGCGACCGCATACCGGAAGACGTAGCGTTGGAAGGCCTCCCAAAAGGTGGACCGACGACCTTGTGTGGGCCGCAGGAACTTATTAGATGTGAGAAGCACAAAACCGGTTGAAATGGATTTGCTTGGGGGAGGCCTATGTCCAGCAGTGGACGTCTTTCGGCTTTATGTTATGTCGTCCTATATTCATCCTCCATAGAAAAGGGGGGAATGAGAATTGTGTTAAATCTGGTGGGCTACTGCCCGATGATTGATGTCGGGACGTTGTATATATTATGCTAGAAGCACGGTAAACTCTGCTTGCGCGATGCAGAATTTTGCGTGACGTCATGCGTAGTTTACATGTGGTGGTGTAGATGCCGCTACAATGTTAAAACAAGAAATTGCATGCGGAATAAGTGACTGGCAGAAGCTAGTTATAAATAAGTTCAGTGTTTTTGCTAGCGAAGGAACCCTAAATCGCAAACTTTTGCATAACACACTAACCGTAGCAATGAGTTTCATTTCAAGTTGAGTATGAGTTCAACAACATTCATTGCGTTATTTACGTTGTTGAGCAGTCAAATTTTTCGAATATATGAAGCAATGGATTAACAATATCCTTCAAAATGATTCAAATTGTGATCAATAGTGTGAAATTAGGGTGCAGATACTCGTTCCCGTTCTTCGAATTAAACCAACTATCAACACAAAAACGTTAGACTCAAACTAAACTCAATCTAGTCATTTTGTATCGTCTTAATGAAGCAGGTAACATTTCGTTGATTCTTTCCTAAAAGGGTCTTCATTAACGTTACTTTTTCAGGCTATTTCTATGAGTTAACGCAATAGAATCACTTACGGGATCAAGTAACAGGTATTGGGATAGCTTTGAGTATTAAGACTGGTTGTAGAGCGCCTTTTAGTTGTAAGTGAAATTGCATGGTCAAGCAACGAAAGTACATCGAACAAAAAATAAATAAAAAATGGAGTTGCGCAATGATAGGTAGGAGTATATTGGCGTGCTTTAATATCCCACTTATCCTACTAATCCTACTAATATTATAAATGTGAAAGTTTTGATGTTTGACGATCTTTGGATGTTTGTTACTCAATCACGCGTAAACAGTGAAACAGATTTGAATGAAAATTGGCACATAGATAGACCATTTCCTGGATTAACACATAGGATACTTTTTTATCAGGGTAATGTGTTCCCTTGGTTCTCTTAGTTCAAGGTTACTTTTTACGCGGGCGAAGTCGCGGGCAGTTCGTATCGTTTCCTTAATAATGGTAACTAGCCTTTGGCAAGATGCTGGGAACCGTCAGCCTTCCTCACAATTAATGACCGTAACTTCCATGACTTCTTTTCTCATTACTCCAAAAAGACGCACTTCTGTGCAAGATGTTTATGAAAGCAAGAAAACGGTTACTATTTTCTCTAGAAATCTGAGTCATCATAATCAGCCTATAATGTTCCCACAGCTGGGACACAGGCCTCCTCTCGGTGAGAGGGAATGGGCCGTAATATACCACGCGGGCCCAGTGCGGGTTGGCAGATGCCACATGTCATCGAATTTTTGGTTCTAGGACATGCTGGTTTCCTCACGATGTTTTCCTTCACCGTTTTGAGAGCAGTGGTGATGAAATAATTTACACAAAGTAAAGCGCCTGTCGGGGTTCGAACCTACGACCTACAACTCGTAAGTCGCGGCCGTTACCACTTGGCCACCACTGCTCTGAGTGACACTAGTAAAATCATTTTGTAAGCACGATTAATATCGTGTTGACGAAATGATTTGGTAGTAGGTACAGAGCTCCACTTCAGAAAAAAATCACAGTATCTCAGTCTGACCTCAGTCTCAATCTGTAAAAAACTAAAACCCGACTACTGAAAAGGATGAAACAAGAAAGTACCTTCCCGTGGTCGCATGCCGCTGTACTAAATAAGCTATGGTAGCATGCGACCACGGAAAGGTACTTTCTTGTTTCATCCTTTTCAGTAGTCGGGTTTTAGATTTTAAACTTTTTATTTTATTTAATTATTTTGTGGCGTATTTCATTAAGACTTATATTTTTGAAATGTGCTAATTAAGCTCTTTCATTTGATACCCCACAAGGCACCATCCCAAAATATTTATTTTTAAATTCATTACTTTACTTTTATGTCCTCTAGAGGGCGCCATATTGAATTTAATATGGCGTCACATAGCCTATAACCAGCGGACGGTCAAGACGCTTCTAACGATACCTCATTTGTCAAATTAAATAGTTTTTAAGTTTTGAGGGTACAGATGAACATACATACATACATACCGGTCAAAATCATAACCCTCCTTTTTGCTTCGCCGTAGTCGGGTAAAAACTACCTCTCATTTTCATACATTTTGACAAGTTTTTGAAATTGATTGTCGCTAAAATGAGATTGCAGGAATTAGCCTTTTTATGAATAAAACAAGTTGTACTTATGAACAGCTTGTTTTATTTATACTCTGAAGTGGAGCTTTAGGCAGTTATTTTATTTAGGAGCAAGATGCCATTTAGATAGTGTCCATCTACACAGAACATCTTTAAATACGGAGTCCCGTGTTACTCGAGAACGCTTTCAGTAACTATGAACGAAACGATCAGTAAATTGTGTTTGGGTGCTTTGTTGGTAAGGCAGTGGTGGCTCAGTGGCACAGATATAGAAAGACCTAGATAACGCAAGTATCACGAACTGTATGAAAACTAAGCGTGCCACTTTTTGACTACCTACTATGACGTCACAAGCTCGCGCTCTCTCGCTCACGCTCACCCAGCCAGCAGTACGCAGGACTGAGCGCGAAAGTGGCGGCTTATGATTTTCGATCGTAAATTGGTGCGAGTTTTGGCACGCGAAGTAGGTGCTTTTGCGTTATCTAGGTACTCGTATTATCTATATCTGTGCTCAGTGGTAACGGCCACGACTTACGGCCACGTTTTACTTAATAAATTAATATGAAGTTTTCTTTGTGGGGGCATGAACCGCAGTTAGTGTATTCACTTGTAATATCAGTTTAAAAAATCTGTTTTTTTTTTTTTGTGAGTAAACTTCACAGACGTGATTGATATCGATATCGAAACACGTAAAAGCGTATTTTCTCAACTCATAAAGAAAGAAAAAAGTTTATTCGAACACAGTTCGTGAAACAAAATACATACATAGGTAATAACAAGCAACAACACATACTTCATGTAACAACACTAGCAGCAGTCGTTGACCCCTAAAAAACAAACATTAAATCTTTTTTATTTTTATTTTATCGTGATATCGATAACCATCACGTCTGCCAGAGTTTCGGTAGCAAATTTAATTTGAACCTGCATATTTAATAGAATAAAAAAAAATACGTGTGGCACTCGGGGACTGCCGCGGTAAAGCTATTGCATAGCATTTTTTATCAACTTATGCTAGCTTCGTACAGTCTACACGCACGAAGTCTGCCGAACTGAAACGACGTTAGACGATGCACGGCTTTCAACGCCGCACCGCTGTGCCAGTCGGAGTGGGGGGTGTAAGGTTCATTTTCGTTACGGAAGAATTTCTCTATTCGGTCGCCGCGCTCAAAGCCCGCGATAAAAGCTATGCAATAGCTTAAAAGTTCATTTGTCAAATATTTCATCCGAAAACATCCATCGTTTTCTTACTAAACTTCAACTATATCCGACGACACTGGTTACTTATCTCTTTTGGTGACTGTACAACCATCACCAAAAGTGCCGGTTACGTTATGAACTAAACTTGGAGCACTTCAATATGTAATCTAGATAATCCGCGCGTTATCAGCAGGTACGCTCGCTAACAAAGTGTTTTTGTTGTTTTAGATTTAGATTAACGTAATGTGGAGGGAAAAATGCTATGGAAATGTGAGGTTTCTTGTCTTATTTTTTATTTGTTATCAGCTGAACTTCGAGAAATAGTGTACTTAATAAAGAGTTTGTATTTTACACCAAGCTTTTTTATGATAAAATATTATACTTTTACATCATTAAAAAGTCTTAAAATAATAATGTGTACAAGTATATGAAAATGAAAGAATCATAGGGCATAAAAAAAGGCTGGCAGCATTGCCACGTTGTATGACAATGCTGATTCTTTGGCCAGAAATTACGTGAAGAGTCGTCCAACGGCTTGGCGATGTCTCGAAAAACTAAGTGGGCACTCGGACCCCATTAAAATTTTCACCTATAAATTTAACTCAAGACGGAGTAAAAATATTCTGGGTTATATTATTCGATGAAGCGAATTTTTTTGACCTGACATTTTTACAAGTAATTACCAAATTTTTAATTTTTTTTTTGCAATAAGCACTTAATAATAACAACGATCCTTACTAAAAAAAAAACAAGTTATCTTACTTAAGGTGAATGC
This sequence comes from Amphipoea oculea, assembly GCA_945859645.1. Taxonomy (NCBI): domain Eukaryota; kingdom Metazoa; phylum Arthropoda; class Insecta; order Lepidoptera; family Noctuidae; genus Amphipoea; species Amphipoea oculea. The sequence goes on along the minus strand of OX243886.1, from coordinate 11,006,708 downwards.
GCAGTGGTAGCCCGCGAAATTTAATTTTTCTTACGTTTTTTGCAGTTTTCAGGTCATTGTCGGGTTTTATCTTGAACAAAATTCGATTCGCGACTATAACAGGTACGTATTTACAGAATTTTAATCATTAGAATTATCAATACATCTTACTAAGTTAGATTTGTACCATAAGAACAAATCTCTTATGGAAAAGTGCTTAAGTGCTTAGTGTAATCGTATTACCCAGTAACTGGGTTGTGGAGGCCAGATAGGCAGTCGCTCCATGTAAAATACTGGTATTCAGCTGTATCCGGTTAGACTGGAAGCCAACCCCAACATATTTGGGAAAATGCTAGGCAGATGATGATGATAATTGAAAAAAAAAAACCGTTTTGTGATGGCCAGTACCTTGTGTCATCCATAGCTTTAGTACACATTACATCGTTGTCAACTGATATGAGATAGCTAAAACTAACAACAGCTGTTGCCGAAGCACCGTAGGTACCTACTGATTTGATTCACATCAAAACCTGACGACGAAAGAGTTAAGCCGTGTCTCCTGGGCGTATTTTTTCTCGAAACATTACCTACACAAAAAACCTTACATCATTTGTTTCATACACAAGCTGTCACCTGCGTAGGTATTAAAATATTTTTAGATTAAGTATTAACACTTTGTATGTAGATGTCGTAATGAGTTCCGACGAGGAAGACATATCGAGGAGAAGACACAAATTTCGAGTCAGACCGTATTTACGACTTCGTGACATTTACCAAAAGCTACGGATTGATGTCTCGTTTGGCTTGGGCAATTTCTTTCGTGTCTCTGAAACCGACTTTGAAGAATTGGTTTTCCTTGTATAGTCCAATGTGCATAGACGTGATGTGATTAGAGGTGCGCGCGGCGGGTGGAAATGAAACAAACCCCTCCCCTCTTCACCCGCGCGGGGAATGTTTACCAAGCAGCTCGGAAAACAAAAACATCGTGTTTGCGTACACAAATGTGAACGGCCAAGCTCCTTTGTTTCGATGTTTTTGTGTAATGTTTCAAAAAAAAACACGCGCAGGAGACACGGAACTTGATAGATTTCACGAATTGATATGATTATGATTTCACGAGTATTTTTCGAATATAGAATATTAAAACTGTATATATAACTACAATGTCATGAACATGATAATATTTAATATGTACCTATATCAATTTAATTTAATTTTCATACAAAATACGTAATTAGAATGTATGTGTGCGAGTAGCCCTATAAAGTGAAAAAAACTAACGTGGAGTGGCGCCAGCAGTCCGAAAATTTAAAGTGATACGGCGCGATGACGTAGCTTGAAGGAATTGGTATAAGCCGCAGCCGTTTGTTTATACACGTAGTTTAAAGAAAGACATAGTTGTTGCTGACGTGATTAATCGTTGTGTCCAATAGCGTTTATCAAATTTTAAGTATTACTAGCTTCAGCCCGCGACTTCGTTCGCGTGAAACTTCTTGTTTCCCCCGAGCCACCCCGTCGTATCGCATCACCCGCCCGCTCTATCACTTAACGTTCTTTTTGACTTTTTTTCTTTTTACTCGGCTCCTAAGGGTCATAGCGTGATGTTAAACAGCCTATAGCCTTCCTCAAGAATTGGGCTATCAAATGCAAGAAGAATTTTTCAAATCCGACTGGTAGTTCCAGAGATTACCCCCTACATACAAACTTACAAACAAATTTTACCTCTTTATAATATTAGTATAGAAGTATAGATAACGTTGCTCCGCTCAAAGTGTTAAAAGTATGTAATGACAGCACCAGCTTTTATAATAATTGTCAATGCCCGTCATTGTCATGCATTTGTCATAATTATGTCATTATGCTTTACACAGAGTTAAAACTAAAATAGAAGAGGCATTAAAAGATAAACAATGGTACGCAATATTTTATTTTTCCATACGAATCGTAATCACCATCCTTTAGTGCTTATACAGGGTCCCATTAAAATAGATGGACAAATTTTAACACGGCGCTCAGTGCCTATGTCTAATCAAAGATATCCAAGCAAAAAAACACTGATTAAAGTGATTTTATTTTGACCTAAAATAATAAATTGCCGGCACATTAGTGTATTTTCGTTAGCTGATTATTTTTCTTGTACGTATCTAATGCGTTTTTTTAATATATTTTTTATCATCGTCTTTATTTTGGTGGTCTGAATGATTTCTAAAGGTTTGTCCATCTTATAGAGGTATGAGGAACAGGGTGTAAAGTTCACTCAACCTCCATAGAAAAGGGAGGATCCTCCAACCAGACGGGTGTTGTGTCTGGCGGGCAACTGCCCAATGATTCATGTCGGGCTGTTGTATATATGCTAGTTGCGTGGTAAACTCTGCTTGCGCGATGCAGGATTTGCGTGACGTCAGTATGACGCGTTGTTCGCATGTGGCGTTGTAGATACCGCTACATCACTCCCCCCCGAAGACCGGAGGTCGATAGTGGGCTGAGTCTTGTATCTTGCGATGCTTGCCAGGCCAGCTGAGGTTCCAGTGAGTCGGAACCGGTTGCCGCATAGTTCACGGTGAGTCGGAACTGTCTGCGAAGATGTCCCCAGTGAGTCGGGGTGGCGCTGCGTTATGCTCCAGTACGTCGGATGTGGTACAGCGCCGGGTTGAGGCTGGCTGCTGACGTCGACCAGCAGAGGCTTATTGAGGGCTCTGCTTGTAGACCGGCCGAAAGTGCAGTGTGCTGTGCCGAGGTTGCTGATGAGGCTGAGGGTGATGACCAGGCATGCGCGGTCGCTGCATGCTAGTGGTCAGGATACCCGTTGAAGCCGTGGGTGCTGGCTGGCTGGGTGACTCGCCGCTCTAAAGCTTGCGGGAGTGATGATGATGACGTCACGCTGAAGTAGGTGCACGAAGGCTGCGCTGACGTTCATGTTCGGGGTCACCAGTATAGAGGTATGAGGAACAGGGTGTAAAGTTCACTCAACCTCCATAGAAAAGGGAGGATCCTCCAACCAGACGGGTGTTGTGTCTGGCGGGCAACTGCCCAATGATTCATGTCGGGCTGTTGTATATATGCTAGTTGCGTGGTAAACTCTGCTTGCGCTATGCAGGATTCGCGTGACGTCAGTATGACGCGTTGTTCGCATGTGGCGTTGTAGATACCGCTACAATCTATTTTAATAGGACCTATTATTTATTTTTGACGATCCCAATACTCTCAGCCGCCAGGGCCAGGGCACATTCATGTCATTGAAAGAAGTACCCATTAAATGATAGCATTATAGTTTCGGTACATGGTGCTTACACGTGTGCGTGTGATATGTAATTATACGAGGACAATATCATAACTTGGCAAATGGCGTAGTGTATCAATCCGACAGTACTTCCTCAAACGCGCTTCTCCGTATTAGAGCTCTATTACGAGGTAATATTTTTGTGAAGTACTTTTCCGATTCGTATTATTTCTACGAAATATAAAAATATTGTGACCTAAATACCGTTTTAGTATTCGTTTTGTGTGCTCAGCACCGCCGCCGGTGTTTGGCACATTGATTGATCATGTTTCAAACTCGTCTAGGTGTAATGCTCGTGACAAAAAATAACAGAATATGGTAGGTACAATATTTTTTACTGCGAAAAGTTCTTCAGAAGTCGTTGTCGTTTCTAGTTTTTTTCACTGCATAAAACCTGTTTTGGATGGCGAAGAAGGAAACTTAAGTAAAAGAAGAAAATTTGTTTATTATTTGTTACTAGCTGCGCCCCGCGGTTTCACCCGCTTAAATATCGATCCCGTGGGAATATCGGGATAAAAAGTAGCTTATATTTTAATCCAGGGTGTCAGCTACCTCCATATAAAATTTTATCAAATTTGGTCCAGCTGTTTGAGCGTGAAGAAGTAACAAACAAATAAACACAAACCCTCACAAACATTCGCCTTTATAATATTAATGTGATTGTTTGTATTTTTTTTTGTTTGTTGTTTTGTTGAGTATTCTATTCTGATTTATCTTAATGTCAAATATCGACGAACGAAAAGACGGCCTAGAAACTATGGAACTCAATCCATACGTCCTACCCACGGTATGGCTGGTCCGCAAGACTTCAGGGCTTCTGACTAGCCGTAGCCTTGTTCAAAAATCTACGAATGCCTATCGGGACCGTTCCGAGCCACGAAGAGGTCAATGTATGAAACGGATGATCACCCAGCCACAGTACAGTCACGTCTAAAAGTATGTATACACTTGGCTTTATTCAAAGGCGAATTTCTCCTTTATTTTTGAATGAAATTTTATGTTATTACGAAAATAGTATTTTCGAACCCATAGGTTTATGTTAAGTGTCGTATTTCAACGTTGCATCCGTTATTTCACGAAAAAATCGCAATTGAAAATTGCCAAGTGTATACATACTTTTAGACGTGACTGTACAACCCCAAATCTTGATAGATCGTAACCTGTTACTTAGCATTGCCATTCAAAGTGGCAATGCTACCAAGCATGCATCCGGAAACGTGCCCAGAAGACTCTGGGCATCTCCGGATGACAGCAATGCGGACGAGTACATCGACGCATAAGTGTCCTTTTGTTTTTATAGTTAGCTAGTCATTTCATTTAGTACCTAGTGTGAATTTTTAGTTGTGTTAAATATTGTAAAACTAATGGAAGTAAATTGATAAATAAGTTATTTACTTAGCCACTCAGGAAAGATGTAGTTTGACAAAACAAAGTCAAAATCAAAAGCCATTTATTCAAATTAGGCTGAGAATCAGCACTTTTTTTTATTTGAAATGGGCTCGCTCTTGATTCTAGTCTAGTTCAAAGGTGACAGAGACAATGTCGACGATGGAGCGAGCTTACCCAGAAGAAGCCTGTTCACTCTCACTTTGAAGATATTCGGGTTGTATGCGCTCGGAAAAACAGATGCAGGTAGAGAGTTCCCCTTTTTTGCTGTGCACATTATAAAGGACATTTGCAAACGTTTAGTGCGAATTGGTGGAATAACAACCAGGTAGGGATGGTAACTTGCAATGCGTATGGATGTCCGAAGGTAGAAGGGCACTTTTCGAACGTCAAAATTACAAAAGAGAGTCCCCCAAAACGCCCGCCCTTCACCACTTCCTAGTGCTTTCGATGGGAAGAAAAAGTGGCGGAACAAACTCCCCAGCAGCACAGATGTCTGTTCTGTTAGAAAATACTTGATTGTATAAAGTAGTCGCCATAGCCTGCAGCACAAGCAACAGTGTACAGTATATTCCGTTTATTTTTCGTTCCGTTCGTCCTACTCGGTTGCCGACCGCACTCAAACCCAAAAAGTTACAAACAAGTCATAACTTGTTTTAATTAGCCAAAAATGCTACAAAGCGTGGAGAGTACCTACCTACTCACATCTGCACTGTTTGTCCGGTAATAGGGTTCCACAACTATGTATGTAATTTTATGCCTTTTGGACGGTAGCTGTATGAAGAGTTTCATTTCGAATGTTTGTTTTCGTGAATGTGCTAAATAGCCCGCGAAATTTTAATTTTCTTATGCTTTTTGCATTTTGCTGGTCGGTATCAGGTTGTTTGTTCATTGATATTTCATGAAATAGTCATTCAAAAGGATTATATCAACTTAGGGCTGATTTTTCCAACGCCAGACAATTTTATTCGAGGAATAGTTTTAAATTGACATGTCAAACTACCTACTAGATCTCGTTCAAACCAATTTTCGGTGGAAGTTTACATGGTAATGTACATTATATATATTTTTTTAATTTTATCATTCTCTTATTTTAGAAGTTAGAGAGGGGGGGACACACATTTTACCACTTTGGAAGTGTCTCTCGCGCAAACTATTCAGTTCAGAAAAAAATTATATTAGAAACCTCAATATCATTTTCGAAGACCTATCCATAGATACCCCACACGTACAGGTTTGATGAAAAAAAATTTTTGGAGTTTCAGTTGTAAGTATGGGGAACCCCAAAATTTATTGTTTTTTTTTCTATTTTTGTGTGAAAATCTTACTGCGGTTCACAGAATACATCTACTTACCAAGTTTCAACAGTATAGTTCTTATAGCTTCGGAAAAAAGTGGCTGTGACATACGGACGGACGGACAGACAGACATGACGAATCCATAAGGGATCCGTTTTTTGCCATTTGGCTACGGAACCCTAAAAACTGTCAGACGTCAATTTTATTGCACAGTTAAAAGTTACCTGTTAATTGAAAAATCAGACCTTAGAGGGTTCTAGGATTTTAATGATTATAATTCTGTAAAGTAGGTAATATTTGTTACGCTCGCGATTCATATTTTTTAATCAACATCCAACATGACACCGACCTGAAAATTGCAAAAAAAAAAACGCAAGAAAATTTCAATTTCGCAGTCTACCTTGGCGCTTCCCCCTTAATACCTGAACCTAGCAAAAAACATAAAATTGGGTTTAAACTACCTCAGAAATCTTATCTATCGATGCTATGTATGTGCCTACCAACTATCTTATAATACGAAAGGCATTATAGTCACCACGGTACGGAATCCTAGTGTAAAGGCTAGTGCCATTTGGATTTTTAATGCTTTAGAACTATAAAGTTTTTATTATTCTTACTAGCTGCACCCCGCTGTTTCACCCGCATAAGTGTCGATCCCGTGGGAATATCGGGACAAAAACTACCCTATGTCCTTCCCCGGGACTCAAACTATCTCTATACCAAATTTCATCTAAATCGGTTCCGTGGCCTGAAAAGGTAACATACAGACAGACAGAGTTACTTTCGAATTTATAATATTAGTATGGATTATAGGACACAGATGACAAATGGGCTAAGAGAACTACCGATTGGGTCCCATTAAACGCACGAAGACATCGCGGCATGTCGAGACGAAGAGGGCGGGACGAGCTTGATTCCCACAGAAAGAACTGGCTGCAGCAGCAACAGACAGAATTGTGTGGGAAAGGGAGATGGAGGCTTTTGCCTAGCAGTGGAACAATCCAGGCTAGATAGACAGGACATAGAACCAGAACAAGAGAAGGAGCATTATTTTCTTGATATTCTTGACATTTTAGTATGGGTGGACCGGACCACCAAAAGAATGCTTGCAAAAACAATTTGGTAGGGTTGGGACGAATGAGCAAATACATACATTATATACAAAGGAGGATAAGTTTATACAATGCAAAGATAATCTTGCAATCTTCAGCAACTCCAACTGTATTTTCAAATGTTAATCAATAAGTTGTGGTTGTGGAGCAGGACCAGCACCCTAATTGTGTAACATATTATCAATCGGAATCAGAATCATTTTGAAGCAAATTGCTAATCCATTGCTTCATAAGTACGAAAAATATTTCTGCTCAACACGTAAATAACGCAATGAATGTTGTTGAACTGTCAAAATGAAACCGATTCCAATTGATAATGTGTTACGCAATTGCCCCGCAGCATTGAGCCAGGCATTTTTATCAGCGAAGTAATCCCTAACTTATACATATAAGTAATCCTATTTATAGTCCTAATGTATTTAAAAATCTTAACTTCCTGATTAAAAAGAAATTATTTAACTTCCTATTGCATAAGTGTTACTACTCAACAAAATATGTGCTCTTAAATGAAAAATTTGATTCAAAATTTAAATTAGACGAGGACTCACCTTTGTGATAATAATTTAATGGAATTTCATTTCTTTGACATTGTATTGAATATTTTTTTTACATTGTATTTAATCATTCTTGACATTATAATTAATAACCCTTGACATTGTATTTGATAATAGTTAACGTTTTCCTTATCCTCGACATTGTATGGTTTAATTTTAACATTGTTTTAATACTCTTTTATTTTAATTCAGAATATTATGGACACCATATTACGTGTAACACCTTTGTACAACAGTATTCTAACAATACATTTATTTATTTATAAGATTTGAATTTCGCCTCATTTAGTTGAAGTATGTTGGGAAGTATTTCATTGTATCACAACCTTACGGATTGTCAAATAAGGTTATAGCAATGTACAAATTGTGGGTTGGGAAATTTTGAATTAAGACGTGGTTAAATCTAGGGAAGGAAATTAACAGTTAATATATGACGCCCCTCATTAAAATGGGTGGAGGATAATCAGACACGCTAGTTTAACACAGATCGTTAGACCCTTCATGGCTTCCCTTTTTCCTGTAGTTAATGTAACAGCTGATTAAAGGCTCCGTTTTGCAGAAGCCCACGGCTTAGCGACCCATGTTAGCTTCACTTTGAATGAAATGTAGGCGGGATCGTCCACTGCAACGAGTTGTAACCCACGTCTACGCTACGCACGAATGACTGGCTGTCAAACAAATGAACCGAAAATGTAACATGGCAAACCTCTCCGTGCTCATCCTACGTAGATGTATAGACGCTAGTACTTCAAGCTACTACTATCTGTCAAATTTCTTTAATAGATTTTCAACTTTACTCCTAAAACGTCAGGTTCAATGTTGATTGGGAAAATTTGACAGTTTCGGGTAGCTTGATGTGCTGGCGTCTTTACGTAGCAGTGGAGGACTCTAATCAGGAAAGACTGTAGGGTAAAACCAGGATAGATGCCCTAGGGGTATAATTGCCTCGATTGTTATTACACTACTACCGCGGCTATCGCATGTTATTTTCTTATTATATTTTACTAATTAAACAAAAATAACAAAATTAAAACCTAACAACTAAAACTATATAATACACAAACTTAAATATAGCGTCGCAAAATTCATACGCAGCGCTGTCGACTGATAATGTACTCAAAAGACTGGCGGCATTACCACGTTGTATGGCAATGCTTAGCCCTTGGCCAAAGTAAAAGCCCGCCCGTGGGTCACGGGAAGTGTCAACCAGCCGTTTTGAAATTTCCTTAAAAAGACCATGAGCACTCGGACCCCACGGCCCGAGGGTTTTTTTCTTATTTATTGAAAAACTTTCCAACTATCGCTAACTGCGTGTCGCATGTGTCTGTGCGATTGCATGAGAAGACAAAATTCGATCAAAGTTTTTGAGGAATACTTACTTGTCCTGTTTCTCGGCGGCGGCTCATCTATCCCAAACGTAATTTATATGCATCTGGCAACTATCCCCTATGTGTAGGGTTACCATCCGTCTGGATTTGTCCGGACATGTCCGGACTTCTAGACTTTTGTCCGGCTCTTTAATTTGTCCGGATTTTTTGGCTTAGATGGAATATGAGTAATAAAACTTATAAGTAGGTACATAATACCAAATAAGTCTTTAATATTTATTAACTTCTCATTCATCTAAAAACAAAATATAGTTTTTTATCAATCTACTTAACGAGATGAAACAATTAATCTTGTATTGAAAATTTGCAAACAATCAACTAGTTCAAACATAAAAATTTTCTTCGAAATAAAAATAGGTTTACGTAAAACAATCAAACTCATCTCTAGTTTCTGGTATAGGTATTATTTTTATATTTTTCAGCGCACTTTTTACAACTAACTAAGTGGGTAAATGTTTGGATTTTGTGACTAAAATGTCCGGACTTTTATTGAAATGTCCGGCTTTTTGTCTGGACTTTTCAAATTTCTAAATAGTAACCCTATCTATGTGGGACGGATGTCCCAAAATGAGAGGTCCGCACAAATCGCTAATACTCTGGAAATAAGATAATGTTTTTAACCGACTTTAAAAAGGAGGTTAAAAACACGACTTTAATAAAAAGGATGTTCTGTATTCGACCCGTATGTATGTATGTTTGTATGTCCGCGAATATCTCAAAAACTGCTGAACCGATTTTGATAATTCTTTCATTTGTGTGATCTACGTACTTTCAGAAAGGTTTTAGTATATAACACATTAGGTAATTATTCTTATGTACGAAGTTATATGCATAAATGTACTGCATCTCCGGCATTTCTATGAGAATTTTGATGATTCTTCGAGTCGTGTCTTCAATTCTTCAATGCACTAGTGTTAATTAAATTTGTGTGGGGTAGGTACAACTAAAAAGTGAAAAATAAAAACTTTATTACAAAAAAAAAACAACCGACTTCAAAAAAAAAAACACTACAAAGTGAAAAATAACTTTAATTTTGGAAGTCGGTGTCCAAAAACGAAAATGCGGAACCAACGACACCGACTTCCGAAATTAAAGTTATTTTTCACTTTTTATTTTTTTTGAAGTCGTTTGTTTTTTTTGTAAATAGTTTTTTTTTATTTTTCATTTGTAGATAAAAAACAAAAGTACCGGCCAGTTTTACAAATTTTGCTTTTTGTACTGAGAGATATGGAGTGATTTGAAAAAGTGCGGCAACTATCCTGGTATCCTGGCTAACAGCAACCTTATCGTAACGAGAATAAATGTCACAATAATTTTGACAGACTTGTCAGTGGTAGCTACCCAAAGGCAACCTTATACGAATGAGAATAAAGACCACTGTGATTAGGACAGTGATGCCAAATCAGAATTAAAATAACTGTGAAAGATATTTTGTGCCAGTCTTTTAAAGTCAGCCATGACAGTTTTTCCTTCTGATTTCAACTACATCTTATGTTGACATAACATTCAACAAGTAGTTCCACATACAAGTCAAGTCACTCATTATATTACTAAAGATGATTAATCGACACCGATTTCTTCTCGAGATACAAAGTCTTTAAGGTGGAAAGGTCAAGGCAATCCATCATCTTGAGCCCTCATCAGGAATAAACATAAAAATACGGTCAAGTGTGTGTTGAACCTAGAAATGAAGTTCTTTATGATAGTAGGTTGGTAAACAGGTCGATATAGTTGGTGGTGGAAAGTGTTTATGGCCAGCTATGGATGGTTGCAACATCTAGGCTGTAAACAATATGTTGCGTACCATAAAGGCAGAGTATAAAAGACCATTTTGCTTATAATATCACTGGAATAAGTGTTCTACTTCGAAATAGGATACCGTTCATTAGTATTGAATTTCTGATTTTCAACATCTACTTTTGCTGTTGACTGTACCTGTTTGTTAATCTTTCACGCAAAAACTACTGAACGGATTTAGATGAAATTTGGCTCACAGATAGTTTATAACCAGGATTAACACATAGGGTTTATCCCGATATTCCCACAGAATCGATACTTATGCAGGTGAAACCGTACCTTAATAATTAATTACCTTACCTAGTACCTTAATAATTGGCGCATCATATTCCAGCTATAAAACATCGGCGAGACACCTAAAACTGAAACTACATATGGTCCGGTTTCCTTAAATGCTTACGGAACCCTAATAATAACTAATCTAATGGGGATTTAGTTGGGTAGTAGCATTAATTCCCGGTCGTGTGGCAGACGGATAAGAATAATCCTCTCCTTTCTTAGAAGGGGTCGTAAAAGGAGACTAGGATTATTTCATTGATGAAGCACTGATAAATGATTTATTTCTGAAAGTAGGTCTTATTTTGGCAAGCGAAATCGAAGGAGGCCCAGACGGAGATGGCCGGATGAGCTGGACTCCTTCAACGAGAACTGTTCCTTGGCAGTTGTAAATAGAGAGTAGTGGAAAGAGAACCCATGCCCTGCAGTGGGACGTCACAGGCTTTTAATAATAGGTAATAATATTTTTTAAACTATTTGAAATCTTTACTTTGTGAAAACAATTATTGGTGTTAGGTAAATCTTGATTTTCTAGAGATTAGAGGCACAGAGATTGGTTCCTAAGTCACTGCTGAACTGTTTAAAATCATACTTTCACTTTGTCCATGTTAGCCTAGGACAACTAGGACTACTGAAGTTAAGGGGCTTACAGGACCTAAACGCAAGTTTTAGAACAGAGTGAATGAGGTTTGAGTGCGGGGCAGCGCCAACACTGTCCTGGCGATGATCGCCAACAGACTGGATTGCCCTTACATCCGGCAATGCTGCAGCAGACATATTGTTACGTTGTGACTGTTAGTTAGTTTTTATCTGTGCTTGTTATCCTATCTGTATATTTTTGTGTATCTGTTTTTTATGTTATACCCCATACCGTAGCTTTTTATTATTTATTTAGTTTGCAATTAGTATCTTTTGACATTTTTATAAATATTTTTACATTCTGACAATTTTATATTTTGACATTTTTTTATTTTTTTTTAATTTTTATACGATTCTGCCATTTTTTATAATTTTTGTGTTGCTGAATAATATTTAAATTTAATTAGTCACAATTGTATTTTTAGCTTTAATAACTTAATATAGTTTATAACTAATTTTATGTAATTGCATGAATTGAAACTATGGACTAGAATTATGTCTGAAATAAATTATTATTATTATTTATAAAAGTATATGATCGACTACAGTAAACAAAATCAAAAAAATATATGCTATTCTTCAGGACATAATGTTAAGTGGATAGTGTGTTGAAAACATAATACAACTTATTTAGTACGATAGAAAAAATCATTAAGATACCTCTAAAAACTTTCTTTTTACAATAAAAACCACACTAATATACATACAATCATTATGATTTTTTATTAAAACTAGTGTTTTAACTTTTTAGTCCAAACAATAGAATTTTCGTAAATATATATTTTGCTTCATATTTTGCAATAAATTATGGCGCTTCTCTTTCTTTTCTATGCAGTACGACAGTGACCGCGCTTTAGGTCATATACTAAGTAATAGTATGATATTTAGTTGGCCTGTCCCGCACACCCTAGGTAGTCAATCCTGGTGCCTGACAGGGTTATATTTCATCAAAGCATGAGCTACAGAGATTAAAACAGAAGAAGAACTAGCAGGGGATCGAGGGGGGGTGGAGGGGGGTTCAGAAGATCAGACAGGATTAAATAAAAAAAATGTAATTGAATGAGGAACTTCCTCTTTTTTTGAAGTCGTTGAATAAAAGAAGAATGCATTCGCTTATAACCAGATGTTTGTGAATGTTACCGAAGCAAAAAGAGTATGTATAAGTATCGTTCTGCCCTCTTTGGAACAAGACCTGAGTGTATGGGTATCTGAAATTAGAGAAGCTTCTTCGTGCATCCCAAAAAATCGTCATCGAATTAAATAGAAGAATCTTTTATTTTATAGCAAGACCCTCGGATGACGGTGAGTAGTAGTGGCCAAGTGGTAACGGCTGCGACTTACGAGTTGTAGGTCGTGGGTTCGAACCCAGACAAGGCGCTTTACTTTGTGTAAATTATTACATCACCACTGCTCTCAAAACGGTGAAGGAAAACATCGTGAGGAAACCGGCATGTCCTAGAACCAAATATTCGAAGACATGTGACATCTGCCAACCCGCACTGGGCCCGCGTGGTCGATTACGGCCCACTCCCTCCCACCGAGAGGAGGCCTGTGTCCCAGCAGTGGGAAAATTATACGCTGATTATGAATATGAATGAATTAGAGAAGAACTTAGGCTAAGTATTGCTTTCCAAGTTAACTAATTTCTAAGTCACCCTTTAAGACACCCATAATTGAGCAGGAGCGGCCATTTTCCTGTCACGTACTTCAGGGACATTGACCACTTATCTCGAGTGTGTCTACGATGTAAACTGTTTTATATGCAAAATCTTCAGACCATACACGGAGACAATTGAGCGGCACGAACGAGTGTGTAGTGTAACTGACCCAGCTGTATTGCTAGATCATTGCACGAGTACTTATAGATTTTTTGCTACATTTCGCCTCTCTCCTGCCTCGTTGGTTTAGTGGTCGCAAGGGCTACTGCTGAGCATAAGGTCCTGGGTTCGAGTCCCGGTCGGGCAGTGTTTTTGGATTTTTCCGTCTGGAATTTATCGGAGGAGGCCGGATTTTTACCTGGTTCATGGCAATATCCTCGCCCCCTATTAGATGGGGCCTAAAAATAACTGGCGAAATGTGGATGTAGTGTAGGTAAGGTACACCTCTGCCTAACACTTTGGGGAATAAAGAGCGTGATGTTATGTTATTATTATACAAAATGTCACTTAGTGCTGATTTTTCCAACGCCAGATAACTTTATCGGAGGAGTAATTTTGAATTTTCGACATTTCTTCCATAAAAAAACTGTCAGACGTAAATTTTTTTCCACGAAAAAAATTATCTGTCGATTGAAAAATCAGGCTTAAGAGCCTATACTACCTCAAATGGCTTAGCGTGATCCTCCGTTATGTCGAAAATACTGCACCATTAATTTTGAAATAAATATATGGTAAAGTTGAGGATTAATGCTAAGTCTTATGTTAGACGAAAACACGATTCCATAAAATTTTCTCGATAGAAAAAAAAATCCAAAGTTACCTCTAACCCGAACAATAAACCGCTGGTATTCAAAAAATACTTCAAATTAGATCATGAAACTTTGCATACTAACTGAACTTACTTTAAAGCAGGTCTTATGTTATTTTTTTTTTTAATTACCATTATTTTCACTGTAAAAAGCAAATACCTAAACTATTGGCGCTGCCTGCCGCTCAACACCGCACTCTCTCTCGCTCTCACTCAGTCCGTGAGCAGTATCGTATGAGCGAGATAAGGAGTGAATTTTAGCTGAGGTAGTATAGGCTCTTAAGTGAGTGACCACCCTTATCGACGTGGAGACGGCTTGAGCCCATCAGGGATCCACCACACTTGTCGCATTTAGTTCGTTGCAGTGTCGAATCACATCATCCGAATCGAAATAAGGCGAATGACGTCTTTATTGCATAGACATAAGCTCCTTACGACCGGCTCAAGCTGATTCTGTGTCGAAAAACGTGGTCATTACCTAAGTCTTAGTGAGTGTAGATACCATCGCGGACACCGGTCTTGAACCACTTTTCAAATTTAGTCCTAAGGCATAGATTGTCCGCGGTTGTACAGCTATATTAATATATCTATGGAAAACTTGGCAATAATATCATGATTGAATTTATGATTCATCCATTAATATCTGTCATCAAAATGACGGCAAATATCCGAGTATGTGATCATTTGTAGAAGGCACATACAAGTGGCAGCACAAATATTAATATTCAAGGAACACCAAAACTATATTTGACGAACAAAATATAGAATACTGTATCGGCTTCAAAAAGATGTGTCACATCTTAGAACGCAATAATATTGGGCGTGTTATTGCGTTATAATATCCTACTCAGTAATACGTTGTAATCAAAAATATCTGACATCGCTTTGGCAGCAAGAAAACCTGCCAGTATCAGACAAATAATATAAAATGATTGGAACATTGATGTCAATCACGGATACCTTTGACGCCGATTCGATACTAAAATTGTCCAATACCAAATATGGCGACGCTATTTCGATACAAAAGTCAATATTGCCATTCTATTTCGCTACAAAACCGTGAGTGGTTCGTAACGCCTTACTTCATTTACAATTCTATTTACACAGATGACCCTTAAACCCATATATTTATCAACCTTAATTGACACGTGTTGGAGGTCATCCAGGCCTTCAAGTCGCTCGAATATTTGTCCATAAAAGTGCTCGTAAAGTGCATGCAATATATCCCATGCGTTGGATGACGTCAGACTAAGGGATTGGCTAGATTGGCGCGGAGGGTGCGGCCGATGTGTGTAGGCAATAAAGTGTTGTGTTGTGTTTAGATATTAGTTGTGGGCTTTTCTCGTTAGTGGTCGAGTTCTTCTCCTCTTATATTGGCTCGAATCGCACTAATCACACTAATATTATAAAGGCGAAAGTTTGTGAGTGTGTGTGTGTGGGGGTGTGTTTATATGTTTGTTACTTCTTCACGCTCAAACGGCTAGACCAATTTTGATAAAATTTTGTATGGAGGTAGTTGATACCCTGGATTAATATATAGGCTACAACTTACATTATAAAGGCGAAATCTTGTGAGTGTGTGTGTGTAATTATATGTTTGTTACTTCTTCACGCTCAAACGGCTGGACCAATTTTGATAAAATGTTGTATGGAGGTAGCTGACACCCTGGATTAACATATAGGCTACTTTTTATCCGGATATTTCCACGGGGTCGACACTTATGCGGGTGAAACCGCGGGGCGCAGCTAGTTAAACATAATATCAAAGCAGTGGTGACTCAGTGTTAACAGCCGAGACTTACGAGTTGTAGGTCGAAGATTCGAAGCCAGACAGGCACTTTACTTTCGGTAAATTATTTCATCACCACTGTTCTCAAAACAGCAAAGGAAAACATCGTGAGGAAACTAGCAAGTTCCAGCCAAAAGTTCGACGACATTGTGACATCCCCAACCCGCACTGGGCCCGCTGAGTGGATTTCGACTAATTCCCTCTCGAAGACAAGAGGCCTGTGTCCCAGCAGTGGGAACATCATAGGCTGATTATGCTAAACAGTCACTTCAATTTTTATATTAATCTGTATTTACATGTATAGATTATAATTCATCATTATCTGCCTAGCCTTTTCCCAACTATGTTGGGGTCGGCTTCCAGTCTAACCGGATGCAACTGAATACCAGTATTTTACATGGAGCGACTGCCTATCAGACCTCCACAACCCAGTTACTAATAATTAATATAATTATTATAACTAATATAAAAGTTAGAAGGTTGCCGATATTAATTTACTCGTACTTACCTAGTAAGCTATCATGTCTTGTATTTTAATAAGAGTAAACTATTTGTTTATGTAGGTATTTCTTTATACAGGTTGAAAATTGAAAAACATGCGACAAATCGAAATACTCATCATTATGAACAACTTTTACTATGGGACCAAACCTGAAATCGCGAAAAAAAATCAGCTGTTCCCTACATTTTGACGAGTTATGCGAACATAAATGTAGGGAATAGCTGTTTTTTTTGTTTAATTTTTTTTTTAAATTACGTAGTCATTGAAAACATAGATAATCAATTTCGTTATTCCGTTTATTGTATTTTCCCGCCCACGGAAACTTTCTAATATTACGTGTTCTTATTTCTTTCCTGTAACATTTCGGCAATCAATGGAAATGGACACTTTATCTTTGTCCGAAGCTACGAAATTCGAAGTGAGAGAAAAATATTTATTCTTGTTGTTGGGGACAAATATATTTTTCGTGCAAAAGTACCTATTTATTGAAGGTAAGTCTGCGTGGCAGGCGGATTTGGGTTATTGTATTGTTTCTTATTTATTTCCTGATTTTACGGATCGAGGGCCTGAGGAAAACAGGGATATTCCAACCGAATTTATAGAGAAAAAAAAAAAGAAAATACATTTTTTTCTTTTTTGTTGGTTTTAAGTGAAATCTTTTAAAATGAAAACTTCTGTAGACGCGTTGGACATTTTTTGAGTTGGGAAAAAACCATTGAATTCGCGCCACTGTTACCGTAAGCGACACCGCTTCGGATGTGTTCGGCTGTCCTCGGGATGTACTCGGTTGTAATGTATGTATATCCGATATGTCAGTGAGTGATGGCAAAGTATTCTGTTTGTGTTTTGTTTTCACTTCTATCGGCCTTCACGGAGTGCCAGTATTTTTTTTTAATAATATTTACTAGGTACGGAAACCCCCTGGAAAGAACGTGAATGAAACGCTAAATTAGTCTCAACGACATAGACGCGTACCGCAAGGGTTGGCTCGAGGTGGCTCTAGAAAAGGATACCTGGAAGGAATTGTAGGGGGCCGTTGCTCAGCAGTGAGACAGTTTAGGATAAGTAAAAAAAACCGGTCAAGTGCGAGTCGAACTCGCACACCGAGACCGAGGGTTTTTTTTTAATCCGTCTGATAGTTTCAGAGATTATTGCGTACAAACAAACTAACAAACTCTTCAGCTTTAATATTAGTATAGAATAATAGACTAGCTTCTGCCCGCGGCTTCGCTCGCGTGGATATCGGGAATTATCCCACGGGAACGTGCTACCGGGACAAAAGTAGCCTATTTAACATCCATAACATCAGCCATCTACCAGTGAAAGCCCCGTCAAAAACGGTCTAGCCATTTCGGAGATTAGCCGGAACAAACAGACACGGGCAGAGACACAGAAAAAATTAAAAAAAAAAACCGACCAAATAAAATTCTGATTTTAGTTTTTATTGCTATAGCGGCAACAGAAATACATCATCTGTGAAAATTTCAACTGTCTAGCTATCACGGTTTATGAGATACAGCCTGGTGACAGACAGACAGACGGACAGTGGAGTCTTAGTAATAGGGTCCCGTTTTTACCCTTTGGGTACGGAAACCTAAAAAAATGGGTTTTTGTTATAAGTAGCGTATATACTTCCATATGCTTTTAGTAAAAAGCTCTTATTTTGATATTATAAATAGACACTTCAATTTTATTTATTTGTTACATGGTGTCCAAAAACATAGACGGGTCTATCGCCTTGAGCTTCAAACTGTGTGTGTTTTGTGTACAGACGCCAGCACATCAAGCTACCCGAAACTATCAAATTTTCCCAATCAACATTGAACCTTATGATTTAGCGATAAAGTTGAAAATCAATTAAATCAATTTGACAGATTGCAGTAGCTTGATGTGCTGGTGTCTGTACAAAACAACAAAAGATCTCCGAATACTCCAAGTCAAAGCGATAAGGAGTAATTATTTGATTGTTTTAGAAACATCTTCCAGCTCTCTGAACCGACAACGACAGCAATGTGGCTTTTATCTTTTCTCTTTTTAAACACTCAATCTTTTATCAGATGCTCGAATTGAATGCCTATCTTTTTTTACAAAAAAATGTCTTTTTTCTTTTCCAATTATCTTAATTGTCTAAGACACTGTTATCTTCGTTTTAAAATAATTAACTAAAAATGTTGCAGCTCATTGTTTTTGATAAGAAAAAATTAACAAAAAAAACTTAGTTTTCAAGATGGCGGCTAACGATCTAAGAGTGAACGATGTAATCTTATCCAGAAAGTTTAAAAGAAAAATAAAATTCTAATGAAAATAATTGAAAACTCTACGAAGAAGATTAGATTACTTAGTTAAGCAGAAAACTGAGAACATTGTAACTTTAATAGTATTGGCACAAACTAAAGAAATTTTAGAATACTAGCAGCGCCAAGCGGTTTCACCCGCATAAGTCTCGATCCCGTGGGAGTATTGGGATAAAAATGTGTTGTTCATTAATCCAGATTATAAACTATCTTTGTGCTAAATTTCTTCAAAATCCGTTCAGCCGTTTTTGCGTGATTGAGTAAGAAACATCCAAATTTGGGTTAGATTCCTAGGTCGAAAAATAAAACATTGGGTTATTTGTAAGGAAATTCTCGATGCAGACCTGTATTTGGGATTGTGCAATACCGGAATGTGAGCCTTGTGGGAAATAAAGGTATCTATGTCAACATCTGGGTACAGAGTCATCGAAGTGCAATTTCGAAAACTAGAATAAAATATAGATAACAATTACTCGGCTGTAACAAATGTGGCTTTACAGAATTATAATCATTAAAATCAGCAATAAAATTTCTTGAGTTAGAATTGGCCTCAAATGTCATGATTTCATGATAGTCATTCAATAGGGTAATATGAATCTAAAAAGATGTACCTATTGATGAATAAATATTTGTTAAGGCTGCGAATCATATTTAGATCAACATACAACCTGATAAACTTGATAAAATTTTCTCACGTTTTTGTTTTTTATATTTATTTTCTAACTAAATACGAGTATATTAAGGATTCAAATATTTACATAATTTAAAAAGCTACGAATTACAATCTTAAAATAATAATATTACAAATATATAAAAAGGGAGGGGAAATAATCAAAGGGCATCAAAAAATTCGTCCGCATCGCTGTCAACAGGAAACGTGCCCAAAGGCTGGCAGCATTGCCACGTTGTATGGCAATGCTGATTTTTTGGCCAAAAAAAACAAAAAATTCTAACTTGTAAAAAACGTGAGAAAATTTTAATTTCGCGGGCTTTTCTGACGCTTACGTTGAGCGCTAAAAATATTATTAACACTCTCCCTGATGCCGACAATATGTAAAACTTTTTAAATTCAGGAGGCCATGGAGGCCGCCGGCGGGTCCCAAAGTTTCTGCTTGTGAACGCCGTGAGTCAAAAGTCAAAATTATTACAAGAGGCCGTGGGATACGCCGGCGGATCAAAAAGAAATCTTTCATGACGCCTTGGGATCCGCCCTGGCGCACTGTTATGGAAAATGTGATAAAAGTATAAAAAAATGTGCTTTGGCCTGCTGAACAAAATTTTTTAATGGTCGCTGGCGGTTCCCATGGCAGGGAGAGTGTTAAAAACAGAATTATGTTTTAAGTTGGACAAATGTTTTAATTTAATTTTTTTTTATTGTTGTCTATGACATGTATTATTATATAATTTGTAATTCATCTGACAATTTTAATTTTTAATTTAAACTTTTGATAATATTCCGAATTTATTATTTTTATTTTTTATTACAATAATTTTAATAATTTTTGAATAAGATTAATAATAATATAAATATTTGCACACCTTATTTAGGTAATGATACAGTGTACTTTATATCTATTTGTAACATCTGTCTATACCTACCCGTATTAAGCAAATTAATAATTTGATGTGATTTGATGAATAATGTGATGTGATGACAGGCCTGATGGTCTAGTGGTTAGTGACCCTGACTGCTATGCCGGAGGTCGTGGGTTCGATTCCCACCCAGGACAAATGTTTGTGTGATGAGCACGATCAAATTTGTTCTGTGTCTGGGTGTAATTTATCTATAATATGTATGTATTTAGAAATATATAAGTAGGTTTATCAGTTGTCTAGTACCCATAACACAAGCTCTGCTTAGCTTGGGACTAGATGGCGTTGTGTGATAGTTGTGGAATATTATTATTATTTGTCTCAGTCATCTTCAAACTATTGACAGAAAAAACGATGTTTTCAATTCGTTGAGCGCTAAACGTGTTCAGTCATTTGTGGTGATTGGTATCAGTAAAGTTGAGCCAAAGCTTAGGTACCTACGATAGCGGCGGCCGTACTCAGCCACAGTGACAGCTGTCATGGAAATGATGACGCCGCGGTTTGACATTAAGATGTCAAAAAACGCTCTCTAAGGGTTTCCCTCGGGAGCGTTTTTTTATGTGATCTTATGAGTTATACTCGTAGTTATAGGATTCCGAAGTTGAGCTAGAATCTGTAATTTAGTGTCTGTTTATCGCAGAAATTATGCTCCATACATTTATTTATTTATTAAAATCTCCCTTACAACTGTCATTACAGTTGTATGTACCCAATGCAATAGTGCGGTCATTTTACAAATCTATACGACATGACTTATCATTATTTTACAATTTAAATATAATATAAACAACTAAAACCAATAATCTAAAAAGTAATAAGAACTTTAAAACAATAGCTTATATAAACATAATGCAGAACACAACAATATGCTGCCTATACCTACTATATGTATATTATAACATAAAATAAATAACAGTGTCCTAGCGAATTCACTCAAATGACACGTGAACACATCAATACAATTGTATATTGTGTATTGTAATGATTACTTATATACGTAACTTTTTAATCGTAGGTTATATAAATTGAAAAATAAAAATCCTAACGTTACAAATCGCAAGTTGATGTAAATACATTAAATTACATATATGCAAATAACGTTTCAGTGTCATGATTCGACGGTAAATTGCGGACGTTGTGTAGCCACCGTAGAAGTCTAAGAAAACCCTAATTTTAAACATATTAAAGTGATTTATTTAAGGTATTTTAAAACCTCTTTAGACTTTACATAAGGGAAGTCGTTTATGGCCAGCAGCGAGTCCAATATGATTGTGGTTTAAAGACGACCGATTTAAAGCAATTTGTTTTCCTCAAAAATAAAAGTACAATCTTAATTGACTAATAGATACTTAAAAGATTCCCAAATAAAACAAAACAAGAGAATTGCCAGAAGTTCATCAGAACTCAGTGAAACTTGCTGATTCCATTTTTACGCTTCGTCCTTCAAAATCCCTTTCAGTTCCGTTGTCCAACAAAAAAACGGTTTCCTGTTGGCCGAGTCCGGACGCAAATCGAACCAAGTTTTTGTCGTTCGTACGAACAAACTTCCATTGATTACGTAACATTCATTCGCACGTTTAGACTCGTTTTGTTACCAGTTTAGAAAGAACTCTGCAAACTGTACTTTATGACAATTTTGTTTAAGTAAGAGGCATTTGAAAAGATCCTTATAAAATGGACGGCTAAAGTTAAGTTAGAGAATTAATAAGACAAGCGTAAAACTTCACTCTCTCTAGAGAGCTAAGGCTTAAGCACTTCTATAATTTATAATAGGCATGTCGTTTTCAAGAAAAAGTAGACTGCGTTGCTCAATGGCTTGAATTTTATTTTTTTTTATCACAGTAATCACACTAATATTATAAAGGCGAAAGTTTGTGAGTGTGTGTGTGTGTTTATATGTTTGTTACATCTTCACGCTCAAACGGCTGGACCATTTTGATAAAAAAAATTATGGAGGTAGCTGACACCCTGGATTAACATAATGGCTACTTTTTATTCCGATATTCCTACGGGATCGACACTTACGCGGATGAAACCGCGGGGCGCAGCTAGTTAAGTATAAAAATGAAAAACGATTTAAAGTTACTATTTAAAAATTGTGGACATTTACCTCTTTCAGCAAGTTTTTGTCGATCTAATTGGTAGCCGTTTTATTGGGGCAATGATTAAACAATTGGCTTTAAACCTACATTAATATTGCCAGATACTAGCTCAGGTTGTAGTCACGTGTGAATGATGCAACAACAAATACCATCATCATCTGCCTAGCCTTTTCCTAACTAGTTAGGGTCGGCTTCCAGTCTAACCGGATGCAGCTGAATACCAGTATTTTAAATGGAGCGACTGCCTTTCTGACCTCCACAACCCAGTTACTGGGTAATACGATACCCTTTGGTAAGACTGGTTGTCAGACTTTCGAGCTTCTGACGACCCGTAACGACCGTCAATGATCCACGAATGACAGCCGGGACCAACGGCTTAATGTGCTTTCCGAGGTCTCGGTATGTAAAGATGGTCACTCATCCACGGACAGATCTAAGCAATCATAGCTTTATCGATCAACCCGTGCGGCTGCTAGTATTTAGCCACGGGCCCCTCACCAACAAACATAGTACATAATATAATGTTTGGACTTTTAAAGAAAGCATAACCAGAGTTTGTTTCGGTATTTTTTCTCAGGGATCAAGTCACCTAAGAAACGCCAGCGCCATCTAGTTTTATAAATAGTGAAAAAAAAAAATAATGTAAAAGATCTACCTAATCACAGAAATGAAAATCGTTTCATTTAATTTCGTTACACATGCTATGTAATGTACAACAAGCTATACCTACTAGGAAGGATTTACTACGCAACTGTTAATGATGATGAAGCCCACTCTATAGCTATTCATACTCAAAAGCACGAACCAATTTAATTGGAACGACGCAACCAATTTAATAGAAACGACGCAAATGTCTTAATGTTAATTCCATATAGGTGCTTAAAGCTTCCCATGTCTTATTACATTTCGAGTTTATGTACTTTGCTACCCATGTGATAATTAAATCGGAACTTCGCACTCTCAACTTCAGTGTGATGTAATTTGGGCGAAATTTTGGGCAAAGCCCTATGTTGGGTGAAACGACGTGCAAATTGCGGTCGGTATGGGCAAAAGGCGGACAAGGATGCCACTTTAGGACATGAAGAGACTGCTTTGTGTTACAGGGATTGGCAAGACTGGTTACTCAACCACATAAAATGAAATCTTTGCCGAATCTGGTCCTTCGTTCCAGATTTGTCTTTCCAAAATTGGTCCTTCGAGCCGGATTTTAAGACGTTACTGAAAATATTTGTGTCAGAAACGAGAGAAACTCATTTTTTATGGTACTTTTGAAACTGTTTTGGCGGTAGCCAAAACAGTTTCGTAGCTAGATTGTATTTTCAAACCGGTAGGTTTGAAAATACAATGTAGCTACGAATGAATGAAAGTTAAGAATGCGGGAGAATTTAATCAGTCTTCGCTGGCGAAGTGAGATATTACTTTTTAGCTGCATAGTACATAAGTAGCTATGTACATACAAGGTAGCAAAAAAGGGTTGCAGAATTCGTACAGTTGTGTTTCAAGATGCAAACTTTGCTACAGATTCCATAGGTGGAAACTAAACTACCTAAACTATACACTTCTTTCTTACATTGGTTTGCCGATAATCTACTATACTAAAAAAAAAACGACCAATTTAAAAAAAAAAACACTACAAAGTGATAAATAACTTTAATTCGGAAGTCGGTGTCTTTGGTTCCCCATTTTCGTTTTTTGACACCGACTTCCGAAATTAAAATTATTATCACTTGTAGTGTTTTTTTTTTTAAATTCGGTTTTGTTTTTTTATATAAAAAAATATATAATTTTCACTTTCTAGTTATACCTACCCCACAGAAATTCAATTAACACTAGTGCATTGAAGAATTGAAGACACCGACTAGGAGAATCATCAACATTCGAATAGAAATGCCGGAGATGCAGTACATTTATGCATATAACTTCGTACATAAGAATAATTGCCTAATGTATTATACACTAAAACCTTCCTGAAAGTATGTAGATCACATTAATGAAAGAATCATCAAAATCGGTTCATTAGTTTTGAGAAAATCGTGGACATACAAACATACATACATACAGAACCTCCTTTTTTTAAGTCGGTTAAAAAAGAAGTTTATCATTTTCACCTGAATAGACACCTGCAATAACAACACGACTTTGCTAACATTAATAAATTATGTAACTAAAATCATTTAAAAGAGTGCCCATTTAGTTTTTTGCCCGTTCTTCTCCACAGGTAACTTCCAGGCTTTGGAATGGGCTACTAGCTTCATCTTTCTGAATGACCGATTCCTTTTAAAATTCAAAAGTGCCTGTAAATGCCTTTTTTTCGTTTTTATTTTTAGTGTTAACTTATTTTTTGGAAACTTATGATGGCCTTCAATGTCATATTGTATAAAGCCACTTTATAAATTAGCTGCAAGTAAAAAATAAATTAAGAAAATAAAATTAGAATAAAGATAGATAGAAATTAAGAGAATAAAGTTAGAATGACTCATGTGCCTGTAATTTGGTCAGCGCTTGAATAATTCAAACCGGAATGCAACACTGTAAAGCTACTTTGAAGCAGAAAAATCCAAGGTAGTAACCTACTTTTCAAGACGAGATGAACTTTTTTAAGCAGTTTTGTCCTGCTAAATCCATTTCCTTAAAAAGAGTCTTTAGTAACTCTTTCCGAAGTGAATCTATCGACATAATCTATTACTTTTTTCTCTATCAGCCGAACAAACTACATCTTCCCCCTTTTAAGATTAAATCCTTTCCCCCGTCTCCCCCTTTTATAATAGCACCCCCGCACATAAAGGGGTGCGCAAACTGACTCAGTTTCGGAGAAAATTTGCGTTTGAGCGAAACATGTAGCTTTAGGGTTGGGATGAGTGCGAATCAAGGATTTAATGTCGAATTTACTATTCGGCTTTCAGGAACTTATGGCAAATAATAGTAATAATGGTCAAGCCCTGTAAATGTAAGTACATAATGATATACTTACCTACTTTCAAATATTTCTGTACATACTTATACAATACGACTTTTATGTTATATTGTTTATCTAACGACCCACATGTTATCAACAAGAAAGAAAGTAAGAAATCAACAGAAGAAAAAATAAAAAAAAACGTTATTTACTTTTCTACAATAATGAAAACAAAATTAAAACTCTTCAGTCATACTAATCCATACTATAACATATATTATTAATATAAATGCGAAAGTAACTCGGTCGGTCCATTTGTCTATCTGTTACCTTTTCACGATTTAACGGCTGAACGGGAAAAGCCGAAATTTGCCACACCATGATAGACCATGACATACATGGCCAGGACATAGGACACGATCTCGATAGGTACGCACGACGACATATCAAGCTATTTTTTTTTGTTAGCCTATTTTTGTGTCCCACTGCTGGGCAAAGGCCTTTTTTCTTCCAAACCTCCCTGTCTTGTGCGATCTCTGGCCATGTTGGCCCTGCGAATGATATTAGATCGTCACGCCACCTTCGTCTTGGTCTACCTCGACGGCGATGTCCTGCCTCAGGCGTCCAATGAGTGACGATCTTTGCCCATCTCTCCGGGTGCATTCGTTTCAAATATAAGCCGACTTCTCACTGTAAAAAAAGCCAATACAATGCGAGGTTAGCTAAAATTTGAAATGTCTAGCTTAAAATGTCGTTGTGTTTACGATCCCATGGGCTAATTTCCGACCAGTAAGTAGTAAGGCCGGTAAAGTCAGTAGAATATAAATGAAAGCGAAAACTTCCATACTCCACGCGAAAATCTAAACACGAATGCCACATCCCTACATGTAATCCTTTAGGTAAAAGTTATTATTAGCTTGATAGACTGACAGTGACAAGCAACAGGATATAATCTTACATAGGTACAGGTAGTTTTCCTCTCTTTCGTGTCTTAGGAAGGCCGAAAACCGATTGTTATACTGCGGATGACGGAAAGTAGTATATTTATTTATGGCTCGTGACTAAGTTATAACTTCCGCACGGGGCGATCAATAAGGTTAAGCTATGCTTGCTTAGGTTGGTCCGTAGATGGGTGACCATCTTTACATACCGAGATCCTTCAAGCCTCGGAAAGCATGTGCTGTTGGTCCTGGCTGCCATTCGTGGATTTTTGACAGACGTTAAGAGTCGTGAGAAGCCCGGAAGTCTGACAACCAGTCTTACCAAGGGGTATCGTGTTACTCAGTAACTGGGTTGTGGAGGTCAGATAGGCAGTCGCTCCATATAAAGTACTATTCTTCAACTGCATCCGGTCAGACTGGAAGCTGACCCCAACATCGTTGGGAAAAGGCTAAGCAGATTTTGATGACGGTGTGTATTCTTTTATGTTTTTATAGAGATATAAGGAACAGGGTGTAAAGTTCACTCATCCTCCATTATAAAGGGAGGATCCTCCCTTTTCCATGGAGGGAAAACGGAGGCCCCCGATTATAAGAGGCAACAGACTTGCCCTCTTTTACATGGGACTTAAAACAAATTAAGTTAAGAAACAAAAGACTGCGCCTCGAAGACAAACTCAAAGCACTTCTTTCAATTAAACCATTTACAGGCAGTTTTAAATTGTCAAGAAGTCGGTGTGTCAGAAATTTATGAAGCTAGTGGCCCCTTCGAAGGCGTAGTCATTACACTTTGAAATGGCAATTATTTTGTGCCCAAATTGCTCCAAGAATAACATCTGTCTAAGCACTTATCCCACAGATATAGATATACCTAGATAACGCAAGTATCACGAACTGTATGAAAACTAAGCGTGCTACTTTTTCACTACCTACTATGACGTCACAAGCTCGCGCTCACCCAGCCAGCAGTACGCAGGACTGAGCGCGAAAGTGGCGGTTTATGATTTTCGAACGTAAGCTGGTGCGATTTTTGGTAGTAGGTGCTCTTGCGTTATCTAGGTGTATCTGTACGTATCTGTGACTTATCCAGACATTAACCATTCAACTATGTCAGCTTGAAGTTTCCAGAAACACTTTTTTTATATTTTTTATTTGCCATTCGCCCCACTGCTAGGCAAAGGCAGCTAGATGGACGGACGACCTAAAGAAGGTGGCTGGGTTAGACTGGATGCGGAAGGCGGAGGACAAGGTGCTGTGCCGCAGTCTGGGAGAGGCCTATGTCCAGCAGTGGACTGCGATAGGCTGAGTTGATTGAGGCAAAGGCCTCCTTAATCCATTTCTCTCTGACCAGAGCTGCCAAGGACCAATCGTTATTAAAGGAATCCAGCTCATCCCGCCATCTCCGTCTGGGCCTGCCGCGATGTCGTTTGCGCGTATTTTAAGCGGGGCCCACTGGGTCTATACAATGATTATTCAGCCAAGAATAATGAGAATGAATAAAGAATGGAGAATGGAGAAGTCCGAGCGAGAAACCCCATGGACATTTTTTTAAATTAGTTATATCATTAACTAGCTGCGCCCCGCGGTTTCACCCGCGTAAATGTCAATCCCGTGGGAATATCGGGATAAAAAGTATCCTCTATGTTAATCCAGAGTGTCAGCTACCTCCATGCAAAATTTTATCAAAATTGGTCTAGCCGTTTGAGCGTGAATAAGTAACAAACATATAAACACACAAACGCACACACACACTCACTTTTCGCCTTTATAATATTATATAGTGTGATTATAAGAAAAACGCATTAGACACTTACAAGAAAAATAATCAGCTAACGAAAATACACTAATGTGCCGGCAATTTATTATTTTAGGTCAAAATAAAATCACTTTAATCAGTGTTTTTTGCTTGGATATCTTTGGTTAGACGTATTGAGCGCTGTGTTAAAATTGGTCCATCTATTTTAATGGGACCCTGTAATATACGTTCTGTGCTGTTAGTTCGATTATTCAAAAAAAGCCGTTTTCATATGTTTTGTTCAAAGTAAATTACCAAGTCCTACGAATATTCAAACAAACACCACTATTCATACAATATTGAACGAATAATTTTCAGCATATTTTTATGATTCAATTTGTTGGGTACGAATACGAACGGTGCACTTTTATCGACGTTGTTTGATGAATGAGCGAAAACCGAATGTTTTATACTGCACGAATAAAAATATTGGAACTATAGTAAACTAGGTTTTGCCCGCGGCTAAGCTCGCTTGGAGGTCTCCAATTATTATCACGCGGGAACATACCACCGGGATAAAGTATCCTATGTCCTACCCAGGTCATGGGTCTTCCGGTGTGGCAAAGTTCATCGAAATCCGTTTGACCGTTAAGGATAAAAGCAAGGCTTATTAAGCTGAGCTAAGCTTGGCTTTTACCTTGGCCAAAAGCTAAGCATTGCCATACAACGTGGTAATGCCGCCAGTCTCTTGGGTACATTACCAGTCGACAGCGATGCGGATGAATTTTTCGACGCTATATATTTTAGTTTGTGTATAGTTTTAGTTAAGTTAGGTTTTAATTTTGTTACGTTTGTTAATTAAGGATATAAGACTGAGTATATTATTATAATTAAAGTTAGGATACTATGAGTTCTACTATGATGAGAAGGGCTTGTGGCTAAGTAATAACAGCCGCACGGGTCGATCAATCAGGTTAAGCTACGGTTGCCGCGGTTGGTCCGTGGATGGGTGACCATCTTCACATATCAAGACCCGTCCGTGCCTCGGAAAGCACGGTAAGCCGTTGGTGCCGGCTGTCTTTCGTGGATCTTCGACAGTCGTTACGGGTCGTCAGTAGCCCGAAAGTTTGACAACCAGTCTTACCACGGGGTATCGTATTACCCAGTAGCTGGGTTGTGGAGGTCAGATAGGCAGTCGCTCCGTGTAAAATACTGCTATTCAGCTGCATCCGTTTAGACTGGAAGCCGACCCCAACATAGTTGGGAAAAGGGTAGGCAGATGATGATGAATTTGATTTTTTATTTTTGACTGTGTTTAGTTTAGTTTGTGATCTTCCTGTACGAGTCGCAATAAATAACTTTTCTATCTTTCTTTTTTTCCTAATAAATTTTTGTCCCGGTAGCACATTCCCGTGGGATAATTTCCGACGACAGCAGCTCAAATAGTAATGCAATTGCCAATATCGAAATACCTTGGATCACAACTCACAAAGGCCTTTAAAAATATTCCACTGATACATGAATATAGAACAAAGAAAATATAATGTAAGTAGGTAACAGAAGACAAATGAATTCCGAGTTCCAATGAACGATAAAATATGGAACTTTGTAGCAATATTCTTTGATATTTGAAGATCGAATGAATATCGAAAGCATTGAATTTTGTTGGAAAATGTTTTTAACGAGTTTCCTTGCAAATTTTATGATTGCTATGGCATAAGTCATAACTCAACAACAACATTATACAGACGCCAGCACATCAAGCTACTACAATCTGTCAAATTTCTTTAATAGATTTTCAACTTTATCGCAGAAACATAAGGTTCAAAGTTGATTGGGAAAATTTGACAGTTTCGGGTAGCTTGAAATAAAGATAAAATACATCAACCATTTTTCAGATTAGCCAAAGTACATACATCTTTTATGGGGTACTGTGTCAAATGTTACAACAAAATACCTTGTGATATATTGCAATTAAATGAAAGAAAATTTAAAACTCACATTAAACGTACACTTTGTAAACAAGCATACTATAAATTAGAAGATTATATTATCCAAGATAAGAACGCTTGGAAACATGCTGGTCCTGCTCCATAGGACAATCTAGAGTCTAGACAAAATCAAACTGGTTGCTAATTTAATTGTAATTTTTTTTATTAGTTTTTACATTCATTACTCACACCCTGACTTATTACTTGTATTTTTTTTTATTTTTATAAAAATCGTTTTGCTTGTACCATGTTTGTAAATATGTGAGCACCATGTATCTATCAGATAATTAATTTATATGTCATGGTTTCGTTTTTAATTCTTTTACCTATTGTGGTATAGTAATTTTATTTTAGGTGCATCGTCCTCACATGTTATTATATAATTAATGTACCCATGCAAAATATTGTACCTAAAACATTTTAAAAGAGTAACGGTGGAGTTTCTTGCCCATTCTTCTCCATACGAAAACTACCTTTTGGAATGGGCGACTAGAATCAATTCTATTTTAAGATAATTTTTGACGTTCAAAAGTGCCTTTTTTGTGCCTATTTGAAATAAATGCTTTGACTTTGACTTTGACTTGATGTGCTGGCGTCTGTACCACCACGCTTGTTTTTTCCAAAGGGTTAAGCAGAGTTGCATCTATAGCACACTCACATTTCGCCAGTTATGTTTAAGTCCCATGTATAGGGGGCGAGCATATTGCCATCAACCGGGCACAAATAGATAGATCACTGATGGTGGCGCGTGTGTTTGATCATTCGGTTCCCTGCAAAATGGTGCTGATCCACGCGTCATGTTCGTGATCGGGCGCCGTCGGTTGAGACTGGTCATCTCTTAACTGCCAAGGCTTATTTTTAATCTTATTTATTGTATTGTTTCTTCATTTGTGTGTTTTTTTTACATTGTTCTCACATATAGAAGCAACACGAATAATGTATCCAGGATTGTGTAATATCTTGATTTAAAAGAGTGTTCATGGAGTTTCTTGCCCGTTCTTCTCCATAGAGATCTACGCTTTGGAATGGGCAACTAGCTTCAACTTTCTGACTAACTGACCGACTAATTAATTTTGACAATTCAAAACTGCCTGTAATGGTTTAATTGAAATAAATGCTTTGAGTTTGATAGATAGATAAACCATTTATTTGGCGCACACGAAAGACAGCACAACACACAAAAGTACAACACTAGATAATAACCAATTACCAACATGAACATAATATAAAAACAAGGTGCCGATACAAAAATAAACAAAAAGAAAAAACAAACATCTAAATTAAAAAAAAAAAAACTAGAGACCAGGTGCTCCCGAGAAACTTCTGATGAAAAAACCTAATAGCATTATGACCGGCCTGGGAATCGGACCCAGGACCTTATGCTCAACAGTATCACTTCCGATCACTAGACCAACGACGCAAAAATATTCTTTACATATTGCTTTTAGTGTTTGGACTGTCGATAAACATCCATACTAATATTATAAATTCAAAAGTAACTCTGTCTGTCTGTCTGTATGTATGTATGTTACCTTTTCACGCCTAAACCGCTGAACCATTTCGATCAAATTTGGTATACATATAGTTTAAGTCCCGGGAAAGGACATAGGATAGTTTTTATCCCGATATTCCCACGGGATCGAGACTATTATGCGGGTGAAACCGCGGGGCGCAGCTAGTTTTTCATTATATTTTCGACATTTATTGCTCTCTCTGGGGCAATGACAGCCTCAGATATACCTTACAACGTTGTTATTTTGATTTTAAAATGAACATTAAATCATCATCATCTGCCCAGCCTTTTCCCAACTATGTCGGGGTTGGATTCCAGTCTAATCGGATGCAACTGAATACCAGTATTTTACATGAAGCTACTGCCTATCTGACCTCCACAACCCAGTTTCTGGGTAATACGCTTTCCGAGCCACGGAGGAGCCTTGGTATGTAAAGATGGTCACCCATCCACAGACCAACCGCGGCAAGCGTAGCTTAACCTGATCGATCGACCTGTATTATTTGACAACTAACTAAATTAAATTGATCCCTTCAAAGGGTTCATATTTAAAGGTATAGCTCAGTAGGTATAAATTGGACGCTGTTTCCTAGAACTTATTCTGTACCAGCCACAGATATCTATGGTACCAGCACATTCCACCATTCGATTTTCAAACGTTAAAAGCTGGCAAAATAAACAAACAAAAGAGAGATAGGTCCTTTGTCATTTTTCGGATTCCATATTCAAACGGTGAAAACAGAACCATTTTACTAAAGCTTTCCTAGAAGAGCGGTGGCCGCTACATAGTGTCCGCAATTTGACGGCAAATGACGTCACTGAAACGTTGTTTATGAAAGTATGTTCCTAGGAAGCGTTTTTTTACATCGGACAGTCGAACTTAAATACCTGAATATTTTACATGTTAAATCTATTTTAATATTTATTTATTTCTGAAACTGCCCGTGACATCACAGCGGCGGGCTCTATCAGAATACCAGCGCTGCGACATTTAAAAAATAAATGTAGCATCATGCTGAGATAGGAGCCTTTTGGCCTCGTATAGGAGTTTCTGTCTCATTTTTCTTTTAGTTACTTTTTTTATATGACTTAGTTTTTTATTTTTTACTGTGTTTAGTTTAGTTTGTGATCTTCATGTACGAGTCGCAATAAATACTTTTTCTTTCTTTCTTTCGAACACCGCTGCCATAAATTTCATTACAGCCGTCTTTGCGGCCGTTTTATGGCAACTACGGCTTTTCCAAGAAACAGTAGCTTACCCGTTCGCTTTTACTTGGAGGGGTAAAAAGAAAGAAAGAAAAAAATTTTTATTTGGACACAGTGTAACAATTAATGTAACAGTAGGGTTCGAACTGACAACCTACCGCTTGCCAACAGTCCGCACTTGCTCATCCATACTAATATCACACCCCGGACACTCCATACAACGCTCGCAAAATAATTACCTACTACTACTACATTAAAAAATGACGTTTGTATACGTATGAATGTGTGCGTGAGGTACTTGTGTTTGCGAGCGCTCTTGTTAAAGAACTGCGACGAATACGCCGAAGTGCGGGGCGAGGTGCGGTAACTGATGTTAGTGCGGGGAAGGGAGTGGCCTTTCTGTACGTAGTACTTTTAAGTGTTCTGTGCTAATATTATAAATTCGAAAATAATTCTGTCTCTCTGTCTGTCTCTATGTTACCTTTCACGCCTAAACCACAGAACCGATTTAGATGAAATTTTGTATAGAGATAGTTTGAGTCCCGGGAAAGGACATAGGATAGTTCTTATCCCGATATTCCCACGGGATCGAACCTTATGCGGGTGAAACCGCGGGGCGCAGCTAGTTGTTCTATAAGAATGCTCTTTTTATGATTATTGACACACTGCTAAATTCTTATTTTAAAGCTTAACTTGCGTTTTTAGGATTCCGTACCCAAAGAGTGCCAACAGGACCCTACTACTAAGGCTCCGGTGTCGGTCTCTTACCCCTTGGTTAAGACTGGTTGTCAGACTTTCGGGCTTCTGACTACCCGTAACGACTGTCAAAGATACACGAATGACAGCCGGGACCAACGGCTTAACGTGCTTTCCGAGGCATGGAGGGGTCTCGTTATGTAAAGATGGTCACCCATCCATAGACCAACCGCGGCAAGCGTAGCTTAACCCGATCGATCGACCTGTGCGGCTGTTATTATCTAGCCACGGGCCTATCATCTATATATACGAGTATAAAATACAAAGTCCTGACTGACTGACTGATATATCACCGCACAGCCTAAACCGCTGGTCCTAGAGACATGAAATTTGGAGGGTGCGTTCTTTGTGAAGAGTAGGTGTCCAGTAAGAAAGGGTTTTTCGAAATTCCACCCCTAAGAGGGTGAATGGGGGGAGGGTGAAATTTCACGCGGACGAAGTCGCGGGCAGAAGCTAGTAGTAATAATACTGTAATTTATACTACACAAATATGAATCTCATAATTTCCCAATAACTTGTCTGAAACAGTGCAAGTCGATAATCTGGGAAGTTTATGCTGATCTTACGCTAAAAGTTTGCCAAGTTTCAGATTTTTAGGTCAAAAGGGCTCGATGTATCCATCAGGCCCTTATTGGGTTGGGTGCGACTACAGAGTAGAGAGATAAGTCAGTAGGTATCTATAAAAAAAAGAAGCGTGGTTCATTCTTCAAACTAAAAATTTATAATATGCATCTTCGATTATGTCTGTACAGTCAACAAACGAGATATGTATGCAGGACCGTCCGATATAGTTGAAGTTTAGTAAGAAACCGATGGATTTTGTCGACTGAAATTTAATTTGATAAATGAGCTGTTTGTTTTCTATTAATAAAATAAAATTTTATTCGAGAACATCCATCGGTTTCTTACTAAACTTCAACTATATCCGACGGTCCTGCATACTTATCTCTTTTGTTGACTGTACCTACATCTCTTATCTATGGCCAAAGTAACAAAGCCAGATAGACGCCAGCACATCAAGCTACTACAATCTGTCAAATTTCTTTAACAGATTTTCAATTTTATCTCTAAATTATAAGGTTCAAAGGAGACTGTTAAAAAGTGGTCTATGAACCAATAGCGATACTGTTACGATATTTCTGTGGGGATACCTCAACTGTACCTTTGTGCAAAGTGGCATCAAAATCTGACCCGGCAGTTTTGAGAAATATAATATTTTAGAATACATAATTTTATGATAACATTAAAAAGTGGTCCATGTACCAATAGCGTTACTGTTACTATATTTCTGTGAGGATACCTCAACTATACCTTTGTACACAGTGGCATCAAAATCTGACTCGGCAGTTTTGAGAAATATAATATTTTAGAATACATAATTTTGTGATTACATTAAAAAGTTGTCTATGAACCAATAGCGATACTGTTATGATATTTCTGTGAGGATACCTCAACCATACCCTTGTGCAAAGTGGCATCAAAATCTGACCCGGCAGTTTTGAGAATTTATACATATAATATTTTAGAATACATAATTTCATGATAACATTTTTGTTTTAAAAACGTTTTAAAGGGTATTTCTGACTTTATAATACTTAATTAATGTATTTCTTTCCTAGATTTTAGTATTTGTTTCGATTTTAACCGACTTCAAAAAAGGAGGAGGTTCTCAGTTCGTAGAAATTACATTTTTTTCTAATATTTTTATGTTCACCGATTACACGAAGACGGCTAGACCGATTTAAAAACCTATTTTTTTGGTTGAAAGGGTATACTTCCCAAAATGTTCCCATTGTCACCAGGTCAGGATCTGGTGATTGGATCCTGGAGAAATCTAGGGAACTCTTCAAACATTATAGGCACAGCTATAACAATTTGGGTATTCTTTAAAGCAACTCGTGCATTTGCTCTCGGAAAGCACCATTTGGTGAAGTGGTACTAATGATGAAGACCTCAGATGACCACCGGAACAACTCATTAATAAGTATTTCACGGGTTGTGATTCGATTACTTTAATATGGTTGCTAAGCAATTTATGCTATAAATAAATCGTCAAAATGAAAAAATATCGAATGATGAAATCATGTTTCGACCCAGAGGTGATGTGATTTGTTTGATCTGCAACCATTCTGTGCTATTTTTTCGAAAAAAAAAAAAACCTGAAATTCAGCACTGTCGAGGTGGTCTTTGTTTAGCAGAAAACCACGTTAATTAAGTAGTATAAAGTCAGAAATACCCGTTAAAACGTTTTAAAAATGTAGCAAAAAAAGTGAATTTTAAAGTATTATTTTTCTCAAAACTTTAGATTTAGTTAGATTTTGATGCCCCTTTTCAAAAGGGTATAGTTGAGGTATTCCCACAGAAATACCTCTACAGTATCGCTATTGGATCATAGACCACTTCCCATACAAATTTTAACAGTCTCCTTTGTATGAATTTTAAAATAAACATTTTGGGATTGTAGGCCTTGTGGGATATCAAATGAAAGGGCTTAATTAGCACACCACGGGAAGGTACTTTTTTGTTTCATCCTTTTTAGTAGTTTTTAATTAATTATTTTGGGGTTTAATTAAGGTTTTCATTTCCTCATCATGTTTAAGCCTAGGATATTAGGTTAATGCCTTGTAGTGACCACCTGTATATTTTCTTTAATCATTGCCCAACTTCATAAAGTATTAAAAAGCACTTCCCACTTACCGATATTTTGTGGAGTTTTCAACAAAGGGGACCTCATTAACGAAGTTGGTTTATACTTAGCGATAAAAACGAGGGAAAGATGAGTTTTTCTTACAAAAAAAAGCAACTGACTTCCAAAAAAGACAATAAAGTGAAAAATAATTTTAATTTGTAAAAAAGTTTTTATTTTTCACTTTTAAGTTGTACTTACCCCCACACAAATTTGTATAACACAACTTGCTATGTAAATATCAGTGACAGGAAATCATTATAACATCGTTAATATAAACTCAAAATGAAAGCCATTGCAATTGCCCCGCTGATCTTGTTACGTTTTTAATATTTTCTAAGCATATAATGACCAAAATTTTACGGCTTCGCTTGATATAATTGTTTCAATTAATTAACTAAGCTCGCGTCTATGGATACATCATACTTTCGAACTAACGATATTATGAGAAAAGTTTTCTCTTAGCTGACTAACATCAAACAGCTTATGAGATTAATAATTTAGGTAGGAGCGCAGTGGTTCAGCATTTTAATTTGATATTTAACCGACTTTAAAAAAGGAGGAGGTTCTCAATTTGGATGTTTATATTTTTTTTTAAATGTATGTTCGGGCGGGGATAATTCCGTCATATACAGGGTGAAATTGAATTCATGGGCATCCTTTTAAGGGGTCATTGTAATCATCATTTTGAACAACTTTTACTATGAGACCAAACAAGAAATCGTGAAAAAAATCAGTTCTTCCCTACATTTTGACGAGTTGTGTGAACACAAATGGAAGGAACAGCTGGTTTTTTTTTTCGCAATTTCTGGTTTAGTCCCATATTAAAAGTTGTTCATAATGATGATTACAATGACCCTTTAAAAGGATGCCCATGAATTCAATTTTACCCTGTATAGACGGATTTGCTTTTTTTTAATGGATAAAGTATACCTCAGGAGTAGTTACACTAATATTATAAATGCGAAAGTTTGTGAGTGTGTTTGTATGTTTGTTACTTCTTCACGCCAAAACTACTAAACGGATTTAGATGAAATTTGGCACATAGATTGTTTATAACCAGGATTAACACATAGGATACTTTTTATCCCGATATTCTTACGGGATGGACACTTATGCAGGTGAAACCGAGGGACGCTGCTAGTCCCACTGTTAAAATATTGATAGTCTGTGGTAAATTTCGCGCCTTCTTTTCGTTTGTCTTTTGTTTATTCCACTCTGTGAACGTCACTGTAAAATTTGTTACCACAACTTTATTAAAAACTATTTCTTTTACAAGCAATCTCACTGTTTCATTGCATTAGTGTAATAGGTTATGGGCCCAGTAAGCCTGTTAAATGTGGACACAGCGTAATAAAGAAAAATATTACATGCCTACAAACTTAACCTCAAAGTGACCGCCGGTTTTATAAACTGAAAAATATAATTTTGTTCGTCAAATTATCGCTTCAAAAATGTCGTCAAGCAATCCTCTCGTCATGATTGAAAAGTTGACTGGTCGGGAAAACTATTCCACATGGAGATTCGCACTCAAAACATATCTCCAACACGAAGACCTGTGGGACTGTGTTGAACATGTGCCTGGCGTAACTTTCGACTCCAAACGTGACATTAAAGCAAAATCGAAAATTATTTTGCTTGTGGACTCTGTAAATTATGTCCACATACAGGATGCAACGTCTGCAAAGGAGGTGTGGGACTGCTTGGCAAACGCTTTTGATGACTCGGGGCTTACACGCCGTGTGGGATTGCTTCGAGACTTATGTACAACAAATCTCGCTGGATGTTCAAATGTGGAAGAATACGTGAGTAAGATCATGACCACGGCTCACAAACTTCGCAATATAGGTTTCAAAGTAGACGATGAGTGGCTCGGGACCCTGCTCCTCTCCGGTTTACCTGAAATATACAAACCTATGATCATTGCAATAGAAAGTTCAGGCATGAAAATAAGTGCAGACTCTGTAAAGTCAAAAATTCTACAAGATGTCAAAATGTGTGAAAGTGACACATCTGCTTTAGCGGCAAATTGTAAAAATAAAGGGAATACAGGTTCCAAGAAACAATTTAAAAAGGGACCTCGTTGCTATAGCTGCAATAAATATGGCCATGTCGCTGCTGAGTGCAAGTCAAATCCTAAAAAGAAGAATCAAGAGAGTTCAAGCTATGCGGCTGCTTTCATAGCTTCTTCAGTGAATTCTTATGAAGATCCGTGGTATATAGACTCAGGTGCTTCAGTGCACATGACCAAACATAAAAATTTATTACAAGATGAGAAAGTGCCACTTATCAAGACGATTAAGGTAGCTGATGACAAGTCTTTATCAGTTCATAGTACTGGACAGTTGAGTTTAGATGTGTGCAATGGTAACGGTCAGTACAATAAAATTCTGTTTCAAAATGTACTGTATGTACCAGAGCTGGCAACAAATCTGCTATCAGTTAGTCAGATCATAAGAAATGGAGGTCAGGTAAAATTCAACAGTAAAGGCTGTGTGATATTAAACAAAAACAATGTGGTTGTTGCAACGGCAAGCTTAGTCAACAATATGTACAGACTTAATGTGAAAAGTGAACATGCATACATAACTGATGTTGACAACCAAGATGTTTACCTCTGGCATCAACGCATGGGCCATTTGAATTTTCAAGATCTGGAAAAAATAGCAGATAACACTGAAGGTGTAAAATTGTCAAAGAAAAATGAAAAATTAACATGTGTCACATGCTTACAAGGTAAACAAACACGCTTACCTCTAAAACAAAGTGTAACTAAATCCTCTAAGTTACTCGAACTGGTGCATTCTGATATCTGTGGTCCAATGGAGAACAGTTCGCTGGGTGGTGCAAAATATTTTATGACTCTGATTGATGACTACTCAAAGAAAGTTTGTGTTTACTTTTTGCAGAAGAAATCTGATGCTCTAGAAAAATTCAAGGAATACAAAAGCCAAGTGGAGAAACAACTAGAGTGCAACATAAAGTGTCTTCGCTCTGACAATGGGCTTGAGTATGTTAACTCCAATTTTTCTGATTTCTTAAAAAGTGCTGGAACAGTTCATCAAACCACCACTCCATACACTCCTGAACAAAATGGAGTTGCAGAGCGAATGAACAGAACATTGGTAGAAAAAGCAAAGTGTCTGTTAATTAATGCCAACTTACCTAAACAGTACTGGGCTGAAGCTTTACACACTGCTGCTTATCTTATCAACAGAACTCCAACTCGATCGCTGAAATACAAGACACCAGAAGAAATGTGGTCCGGGCGGAAACCAAATGTCAATCACTTAAGAGTATTCGGATGTGAAGCAATGATTCATCTTCCCAAAGAAAAGAGAAGAAAATGGGATGCAAAAGCACAGAAAGCCACATTCATTGGTTATTGTGATCATACAAAAGGATACAGATTTGTTATTTCTGGATCCAGAACAGTAATAAAGAGTAGAGATGCAGTCTTTCTTGAATCTACAGTTAAAAGAAATTATGTTCCGGTGGACTTGATACAAGACAGCTCAATGTGTGACTCGTCATCTGTATCAACTGACAAGCATACATCTGAGAGCTCTGATGCTAATGACACATTACAATCCACAAACACTGATTATTACTCTGAACCAGATAACAGTACAGACAGTGATTATTTACCAAGTGAAAACATTAAAACGCCATCTCCCTCAAACATAACTCTGAGACCTAGAAATAAAGACAAGTTTTCAAAGTCTAAAGATAACCAAGGAAAAGGTTACCAATGCTGCAGTGAAGATAAAAGCGAAGATACTCCTGTACCATTGAACTACAATGAGGCAATCACATCAGCTGATTCTAAAAATTGGAAAATATCAATAGAGAAAGAACTGGAGTCCCATCAGAAACATGGTACTTGGATATTGGTAGAAAAACCTCAGAATGCAAAGCCAATTGGATGCAAATGGGTTTTCAGGATCAAAGATGAACCAACAGGTCCTCGTTACAAAGCCCGACTTTGTGCTAAAGGTTATGCACAAAAAGAAGGAATTGACTATGATGAGACATTCTCACCAACAGTAAGGTATGACTCTATTCGTGTGTTATTGTCCATTTCAGCACAAGAAAATCTTGAAATAGTTCAATTTGATGTAACCACTGCTTTTCTGTACGGCAAATTAAAGGAAAACATATTGATGACAGCACCTGAAGGACTACACTGCAAACCTAACATGGTATGTAAACTTGTTAAATCATTACATGGACTAAAACAGGCACCCAGGTGTTGGAACACAAAATTTAGTTCCGTCCTTAACAAATTTGGCTTTGAGAAAAGTAAAGCAGATCAGTGTGTTTATATTGGAATAATAAATGGTTTCAAATGTTATTTGTGCCTCTATGTTGATGATGGTCTTTTGCTTTGTAAAGATAAATCTACTATTATGGAAGTAATTAATGATATGAAGACAAACTTTGATCTAAAAGTATGTCCTGTAGTATCTAATTTTGTTGGTATGCAAATTGAAAAATATGAGAACTGTATTTTTGTACATCAGACCAAATACATTGATTATTTGTTGAAGAAATTCAACATGCAGGATGCTAACCCCAACTGTGTTCCTGCTGATCCAAATGTGAAGTTGCAGAAGGCTGATGTTGCACTGAAGAAAAGCTATCCTTACCGAGAAGCAGTAGGATCACTAATCCATGCGGCTACTGTAAGCAGACCTGACATTATGTTTGCTGTGAGCCAGGTGAGTCGATACTTACATTCTTATGATGACTCCCACTGGAACGCTGTAAAGAAAATATTAAAATACCTGAAAGAAACAAAAAGTTATGGGTTATGCTACACATCTAACTCTGACAGTACTGACTTAATTGGATATAGCGATGCTGATTTCGCAAATGACATAGTAACCAGACGCTCGATAACTGGCTATGTATTCCTTAAAAATGGAGCCGCTGTCACTTGGTCATCTCAACGTCAGCAAACTGTGGCCCTATCCACGACAGAGGCCGAATTTATGGCTGCCTGTGCAGCTACTAAGGAAACTATTTGGTTAAAGCAGTTACTCAGTGATATCAGTGAATTTAATCAAAAATCTGTGTGCATAAACATTGACAATCAAAGTGCCATAAATGTGATTAAAAATAGTGAATTTCATAAGCGATGTAAACACATAGATATTAAATACAATTTTGTTAAAGAAAAATACCATGAAAATGTTATTAGTTTGAACTATGTACACACTGATAATCAGTATGCTGATATTTTTACAAAGGCTCTGCCTAGAGATAAATTTAGATTTCTAAGACATAACATTGGAATGTCAAAACTGGATAGTTAATTTGTATTGTA
Source organism: Amphipoea oculea (assembly GCA_945859645.1). Lineage (NCBI taxonomy): Eukaryota > Metazoa > Arthropoda > Insecta > Lepidoptera > Noctuidae > Amphipoea > Amphipoea oculea. Next base: position 10,965,203 of record OX243886.1, on the reverse strand, counting down.
ATGTGTATTCATGTAGTAGTATATAGTTTACTAGAGTGTTAGAGTATTATAATAATTTGTCTTACTCTAATATTAAATGTCAATTTAAAGTTAAGCATATAGCGAAGGCTCGAATGTGGTAGGAGTGTTAAAATATTGATAGTCTGTGGTAAATTTCGCGCCTTCTTTTCGTTTGTCTTTTGTTTATTCCACTCTGTGAACGTCACTGTAAAATTTGTTACCACAACTTTATTAAAAACTATTTCTTTTACAAGCAAACTCACTGTTTCATTGCATTAGTGTAATACCCACATACATTTTATTACCTTTGCTTCGGTAGTTTTTCAGTTAACTTCAATAATACGAATTTTTTTCACTTAGCTTAAATATGATGATGTTTTAATAACATCCTGTCACTGATATTTATATAGCAAGTAGTGTCATATGAATTTATGTGGGCTAAAAAGTGAAAAATAAAAACCTTTTTTTTTAATAAATATTTTATTTTTCACTAGCAGCGCCCCGTGGTTTCACCCGCATAAGTTTCCCGTTGGATTATCGGGATAAAAAGTAACCTATGTCCTTTTCCGGGACTCAAGTTATCTCTTAGCAAATTTCATCTAAATCGGTTCAGCGGTTTAAGCGTGAAGAGGTAACAGACAGACTTATAATTTTAGCAAGGATTAGTATGGATAATCCAGGTTTCCTCACGATGTTTTTCTACATCGACGTTAGTAATGTCCAAGATAAACTCAGAAAGCACATATGAATTGAAAATGTCACATTGGTACTTGTCCAGATTTGAACCCCCAGCCTCGTACGTGCACGAGAGGCGAGGCCTTACCACTGAGCTACGAGTATCACGATGATAACGTATTTTCATTCCTAAGATTTGGCGGGCTGAAACTTGTCAAAACTGAGGTAAGACCCTTTCTTACTGCATAGTTCAATTAAATTCAACTAAATGAAATTACAAATATCTTTGTAACGAAGCCTTTTTAAGGACTACTTCCTTTGTTAGATTTAATTTGTAAAAGCTATAGAAGCGTTTGACAAAGTTTATGGATATCGTGGGGAACACTGTGTATAAGTAGGTACAATACCTACTTATATAATACCTACTTAGTAGGTATAATACCTATGTATACATCATCATCTGCCTAGCCTTTTCTAAGCTATGTTGGGGTTGGCTTCCAGTCTAACCGGATGCAGCTGAATACTAGTATTTTACATGGAGTGACTGCCTATCTGAACCCAGTTACTGGGTAATACGATACCCCTTGGTAAGACTGGTTGTCATATCTTCGGATTTCTGACGTAACGACTGTCAAAGATCCACGAATGACAGCCGGGACCAACGGCTGAACGTGCTTTCCGAGGCACAGAGCAGTCTCGGTATACAAAGATGGTCACCCATCCACAGACCAAGTGCGGCAAGCAGGTTAAGCTTAACCTGATCGATTGACCTGTGCGACTGTTATTTTAGGCCCGGCCCCTCGCAAGGTTGAAAACCTATGGTCTACAAAATACTTACAATTGAAGTTATTGACAATAAACACACAAAACCAGACACTTGATCGTTTCGGGGACCCTTAACGCCATTCTCATTAATTAAAGTCTGTAGGTACTTGATTGACAAACCCTAACTAACCCCTTAATTTAGACCCATCTCATTACGGAGGACGAGTCACTCCATTTAATTAACGCTACACAATTAGGTCATCACTTTATTCCTTTTAATCATTTGAATTTATCAAAGACAGGCAGAGTGATAATTGAGTATTTTAAGTTTACAAATTTAGTTTTTTTTTTTTGTCCTTCATTATGTTGAGTGATATAAGTACCAACTTTTTATTTTTTTGTGTTTATGTTTCTTTTTTGCGTCACGTTTTACCGCAAAATAAATGTATTTTCTATTATGCGACCACATTATGTATAAGAACAATTGAACAATTATTATTGAATTTAAAGGAATGTTAATGCTAGCCGTAAAGAAAAGTAAGTACATTTAAGGCATCTGTAAAGTTCATTTCGAACCTCACTCAAATGACAGCGCACATTTCGAAAATTAAGAAAATTTTATTGAAAGAAGCTGCTTTTTAAGGAAATTTCTCGCTTACTGGTCAACACTTCACGTGGCCAGAGGATTGGTTCGTTCTTTGGCCAAAATATTTGCATTGTCATTCAACGTGGCAATGCTGTCAGTGTTCTGGGCACGCACGTAGGTATCCAGATGACAGCGGTTCGGACGAGAGGTACTTCAACGCGCAAGTGTTTCTGTTTTTATTTGTATAGTTTTGAGCATGTATTTAATTTTCAAACAAGATATTATAAACATGATATAACAGACTTAAAATAATAATAATATGTACATGTAGGTATATAAAACAAAACAAGGGTAAAGAATCGTAAAGCATCAAAAAATTCGTCCACATCTCTCTCAGCGGATGAATTTGTATAGTTAGGCAACCAGTCATTTAACATCAACACACACACACACCCCCAATACCTATTGTACCTAGAATTAATAGTTAGTTTTTTAAATGTATAGAAAATAAAAGAAATTTTAGTAAATCGAAAACGTACTCATTTATTTTTTAACCGACTTTAAAAAAGGAGGTTCTGTATTCGACCCGTATGTATGTATGTATGTATGTATGTATGTATGTTTGTATGTCCACGATTATCTCAAAAACTACTGAACCGATTTTGATAATTCTTTCATTAGTGTGATCTACGTACTTTCAGGAAGGTTTTAGTATATAATACATTAGGTATATATTCTTATGTACGAAGTTATATGCATAAATGTACTGCATCTCCGACATTTCTATGGGAATTTTGATGATTCTTCGAGTCGTGTCTTCAATGCACTAGTGTTAATTGAATTTGTGCGGGGTAGGTACAACTAAAAAGTGAAAAATAAAAACTTTTTTACAAAAAAAACAACCGACTTCAAAAAAAACACTACAAAGTGAAAAATAACTTTAATTTCGGAAGTCGGTGTCAAAAAACGAAAAACCCGGAACCAACGACACCGACTTCCGAAATTAAAGTTATTTTTCACTTTGTAGTGTTTTTTGAAGTCGGTTGTTTTTTAAAGTAAATCATTTTAGATTCAAAACGAGACACCACCGTTCGAAATTAGAAGTTATTAGTACCTATCCAATACAGCCACAAAAAAAAACAAGTATCATACTTTTTTTAGTAGAAAATCTCAAAAGACAATAGGACCTAATACTTTTTTTCAAATTCCGCCCATTTTTCCGAGTCGCTGTTTGTCAACAGTAACGCGCACCCTGGATTTCAAAGATTTGGCATTCGATGTTTTATTCGAATCACAAGATCGCTTTCCATTTTTATTCCGTGCCCTTTCGCATAAAAATGTTACTCGACTTTTTATCTGAAAGCCAATTCCCGTGATTAAAAACGTTCAAAATCTAGTCGCAATCTCAGCGACAATCAATGTCAAAAACTTATCAAAAATGTGGGGAAATTAGAGGTATTTCTGACAGATTGAGACCGAGATCAGACTGTGAACGTTCTTAAAATAATTATGAGAATAATTTGCTCTTTAGTTGTCGTTATTTCTTGAGCAAATGAGAGACGAGTATCATTTTAATCTGCTTATTAAAATCAAGTGTAATTATTTAAACTCGTGTTACAAAAACTCAGAACAAAATCTTAGCTTTTTCTATAAATACGTTCTAAAAATTCGTAATATTTTGATGTGTAAAAAAAAACATCAAAGACATAAATTTTGACCGCATTTTTTATAGAACTCAGATGTCTACTACAACAGGATAAGTTTTTACAAGGAAATCTTGATATTAAGAGGCTTTCGACAAATAAATTTCGTTTTCTTTAAGGAAAATGCTACATTAACAGAAAATGGTTGGACTTTAACCTGTTTTATGTTATACCGAATAATGATCTTTAAGACATTCGAGTCACATTGTTATACCCATGTGTTACAAATTGGGAGGGCCCCTAAGGGCGTTTCGTGATTCCGTCTACATTGCTCTTTTATTAAATAAATTAGTTAACATTTTCCATACGTGTCGAGTGATGGATGGATGATTGATACTGGCTGATAAAAGGCCAATTCATCGCGTATTGAAGGATTGGAACACGTGTGATATAAATAAAAAAATATTGAAACGATTGTTTTGTTTTTTTTTTATGCGAATCTCGTAACCGTCGCTTTATAAATCGAATTAGGAAAATATCAAATAATTACTCGAAAAACTCACCTTTTTATTTTGAATCCACACACAACCTCTCCAAAAACCACAAACAAGAAAAAGAAACAATAAATTATTTAATTAAAAAGAGAACGTTAAAATAAACAATATAAATTTAATGGTATCACACACGATAAACCCTCTATTCAGCCCGTTTAAATAAAAAGTTATTCGGAAAAAAAACAATTTAATACCTTGGCCTCAAAAAATCACGAAGCTCAAAAAAATTACAACACACACGGGAATTTTATAACAATAAATTTGAACTAGCACAATATATTTTTTACATAATTTCAGGAGTCGTAATTCACGGACACACGCGCGGAGAACACGACGACGGCCCGCGGCAAGCGACGGGGACTGACTGGTTCAAATAGTATTTATCCGAGCCTGCTGAAACTGTTGATTCCCCCCTTCCCCTCCCGCCCTTTCCCTCTGACGTCTTGTCGGAAAAATTTCAGTGCACATCAGGACAAAATTGATGCCCCTAGCGGCCTTGCAATTTTACTTTCTTTTTTATTTATACGTTGGTTCAGTGACATTTGTTGCTGTTAATGTGCGAATTTTTTTGTGTGTCGTTTTATTGTGAAATATTCTGATATTATTTTTATGCAGATTACTTACATCAAACAACTGAATAACTTTTAAACTCGATGTCTTTTAGAACAGTTTATTTTACTAATATAATGATAAGTCAATGACTAAGGTCACCGAAACGATCAATTGCAATTGTCAATTTTAACATGATTGATACACATTGATGTGCAAATTAATTGCGAGCAATGATGGCCCACTTAGGCCGTGGGTTCGAATCCAGGCAGGCGCTTTAGTTTGTGTAAATAATTTCAACACCACTGCTCTCAAAACGGTGAAGGAAAACATCGTGAGGAAACCGGCGTGTCCTAGAACCAAAAATTCGAAGACAGGTGACAGTACCAACCCGCACTGGACCCGCGTCCCAGCAGTGGGAACATTATAGACTGACTATAATAATGTACTGAAAATATGCCACCCAACCTCCTTGCATAACGCACTAGGCCCGCGTGGTACATGGCTCACTCCCCCTTGAAGAGAGCAGGCCTGTGTCCCAGCAGTGGGCACATTATAGGCTGTTTATATGATGCGCAAATTGATCGTCTACGAAATGCAATTAATGCGATTAAAAATTACAATTAATTGCAATTATTGATTGTTTCGAGGACCCTTAACAATATTGTACCTACTTATTTACTTACTTCTAACTTCAACATATCATTTCGATACTCGTTCAATCCTTGGAACAAAAAAAGAAAAAAGAAAAAAAAAAAAAAAGAATCAGCTCTTCCCTACATTTCGATGAGTTATGTGAACATAAATGCAAGGAACAGCTGATTTTTTTTCGTGATTTTAGGTTTAGTCCCATAGTAAAAGTTGTTCATAATGATGAGTACAATGACCCCTTAAAATGATGTCCATGAATTTATTTCTATAATATTATAATACTACAGCATTTTCTCGAGCATTTCCATGCAATGTAACGTTCTTACGAATACTTAGTACAATTCATCCTAGAGCTCAGTTTCCAAAAGCATTTTCATAACGTTTTGTGCCAAGTGGTATAGCGCTACAGGCTGCCTCGTTGGTGAGGTCCTGGGTTCGATTCCCACGTCGGGCAAATAGTTATTGAGTTTTTCCATTAGGGATACTCAGTAGCAGCACGGAGCTTGGATTTGTGCCCGGCTGATGGCAATAGCTGGGGAAATGTGGGTGTACTATATGTACATCTCTGCCTAACCTTACGAGGAATACAGACGTGATGCTATGTTAATGTTATAATAGTAGACTGTATCATAAGGGAGCTAAATAATATTTTTACGGCGAGGGCGCTTTTTTGAATCCAGAGCAAAGTGAGGGATTCTTTAGCAGAATCCTGAACGTAGCAAGGGATTCAAAGTACGTCGCCCAAGACAAAAATGTAATTTGTATAACGCTCATCATACACGCTCATATTTACGCTCGTATTTTACGCTAGCATTTATGATTGTACTAGCTGCGCCCCGCGGTTTCACCCGCACAAGTTTGGATCCCATAGGAATATCGGGATAAAAACTATCTTATGTCCTTTCCCGGGGCTCAAACTATATCTATACCAAATTTCATCTAAATCAGTTGAGTAGTTTAGGTGTGAAAAGGTAACATACAGACAGACAGACAGAGTTACTTTCGAATTTATAATATTATTAGTATGGATATGGATTTTTATTAATTATGTTTTTGATTGTACTTTATTTAATTGTATTTTTATTGTATATTTGGGTAGTCAATGTAAGTCCTTAGATGGGTTTAGTGTATGTGTATCTTCGTGGTAGTAACATTACATTGGCGTTATAGCTGTAAAGGTGTTATTTACGTAATCTATATATAATATATAAAAATGAAACCCGTTTTCCGTTGTCACGACATAACATGAAAACGGCTGGACCGATTTCGATGAAATTTGGTATAGAGATAGTTTGAGTCCCGGGAAAGGACATAGGATAGTTTTTATCCCGATATTCCCACGGGATCCACATTTACGCGGGTGAAATGCGGGGCGCAGCTAGTTTGGAATAAATAAATAAGTAATAAATAAAACATTTTCGTTCAGTGCCTGTACACGACGTCATTACTTACGTAAACCGTGACATAAAATCTGTTTACACAAATCAGATCAGTCAGAACAAAGTGTGTTTTGTTTAATTACGTCATCACTCTCAGAGAAATTGCTTGCCTTGTCATTTGATCTTTATTATCCTCTCACTTGTCTTGCCTGGGGGGCTAATAACTGTGTAAATGGGTACATTATAAGACACTCCACAACTTCTACAAGTGACAGTATGTACTTAAGATGGCGGGTAAAGGCGGATACAGACATTGTGAATTTGTGAGGCATGCGCAATGCACGGCGCTCATCGAATGATTCCACATGCCTCACCACGAATATGAACGTCCACAGATTACGAATCATGCGATGAGCGCCGTGCGCTGCGCATGCCTCGAAATGTCTGTATCCGCCTTAAAAGGGCTCATTCATAACCCGGACCTATAAAAGGTCATAAAAGGCATTTCAGGAGGTGCATCATCTGCCTCTTCCCAACTATGTTAGGGTCGGCTTCCAGCCTAACCGGATGCAGCTGAATACCAGTATTTCTTGTCGAATCTCTTTACGCTTCTTAAAGAAGTCATGACACTAGATGACAAAAAGGTCGTGATGGCCCTGTGGTTAAAACCTCGCCTCTGACGCGCGAAGTTGTGGGTTCAAGGCTACTAGGCTCAAATGGGATTCGGTGGGTCACATCAGCCGCATGCACGATGACCGCTGGGCAAAAGTCTTCACATAATGGGTGCCTGAAGACGGATGGCTCCGCCGAGATCGGCCCAGAAGGAGATGGTGAAATGACCCGGATGCGATCCTCGAGGGCTGGTTTGAGGAGGCGTGGGAAAAGAGTTCGTGAAAGGATTTATTTGGGGGAGGCCTTTTCCCAGAAGTTCGACCAATAGGCTAAAAAAAAAATTGCGATCTGGGTCTCTCATCACGAACGAACAGAGAGAGACAGAAAGTTTGAAGTTAATACGTGGTTTTAAGACAGAGCCATGTAGTTATAAGTTTTGAGAACCTCTCATTAAGTTGTTGCCATCTTGGATTTTCAATTTGACCTCACTATTGGCTTCAACACCCTCGAAAACCATGAAAGCTGTCTCTCTCACTCTCTCATTCTCTCTGTCTCTTTCTATTAGTTATGAAAGAAAGAGGCAGAGAGAGGAATTCGCATGGAGGGGGGCATGACGCTTTTTCGTAACATAACGATTACTACTAGTTTACAGCAAGGTGCATTTAAGAACTTCATTCCAAAGAAAAAAATAGTTTTGCCACAAAATAAAGACATTTCCCAATTCATATCCCATCGGTGGAAATGATCGATATGATTTTAGCTACAGAACAAATGCCAATGATTTATTTATAGGACGTTTTTCCTCAAAAGACTACAAAGTGTAGAAATAAATTCATATGATATACGCGTTAACGTTTCGCTCCATACCTCTTGCGAATGATTTAGGAGACTTTTCGTTCGGCGACGACATTGTACTTATTAGGGTTGCTAGACGTAAACATATCTATAAATACATATAATAATAATATCTTTATTTCAGAATACAATTCCACATTTACAATACAAATTCGAATTACATCTTGGTACCTACCAAGATGTTAGTAACATAAACACTTAAAAACTATGTTAGTAGACATTACCAATATTTACAGGAGCGTGTAGCTGACTTAAGAACCAGATGAAGGACAATCCAGTTTTTTGGCAATGCAACTCAGGAGACTGTTGTTACTGGCACGCACCCTGTGCAACAAGGTCGCTGCTCAATCAATCAATCAACTCAACCTGTCGCAGTCCACTGCTGGACATAGGCCTCTCCCAGACTGCGCCACAGCACCCTGTCCTCCGCCTTCCGCATCCAGTCTACCCCAGCCACCTTTTTTAGGTCGTCCGTCCATCTAGCTGGGGGGCGTCCCACGCTACGCTTGCCGGTACGCGGTCTCCACTCCAGGACTCGCCTGCTCCACCGGCCGTCGGTCCTTCGACAGACATGGCCAGCCCACTGCCACTTCAGTTTGCTTACTCTGCAAGCTATGTCGGTAACTCCGGTTCTTTTCCGGACGCTGCTCGCTTGCACCTGATTGCAGCGAAGCTGTCAATCCGGGCGTCCACGAACATCCCTGAGGCACTGTCAGAAGCGTGGCAGCCCCAACAGCATCCTGAATAACATGATGTATTTTCAGGAAAATGTGTTGTGTTGTTCTCTAAAGCTTTGGTTTTCTAAGAAAGTGGACAACGGTCACGCAATAATGGCTTTCCAAATACATAACGTTTTTTGATATCTTATTGTCAAATACGGGTGAAAATTACAGATTTTCATGACAGCCGTTATAATGTGACGGAGCCGCTTTCATAGGAAACCCCTAACTTACGCGAGATTTACACTAGAGTTCGCACAAGTCTTCATTATCTTTGGAATATTAATCAAAATGCCTTGAACCGTTCTGCTCCCGATAGGAAAAAAGACGCATCTAACATTTTTTTCAGATTTGAGTTACATACATTGCCGGAATCAGAAAAATAAGGCACATCTGTCTGTATTTTTAATAGTTTTCTAACTTCCTCCAGTGCGGTTTCAGCAAAACAAAATATTATTAATTTCCCGTTTCATTGATTAAAACATTTATTTCTTCGTTTTTACTTTTTGTTAGATACGTCTTTTTAACTATCGGGGGCAGCGTTGGACTTCAGTGGTGGTGTGGACTTTAGGTCGATTTGCGCCGTAGGGCTGGACGCTTACCAAATCGCTTCACAAGCCGAATCGCCACCCCATTAACACCGATCGATAAAAATAGCTAAATGTGGATTGTGGATGTACACCTCTGCCCAACCCCTCTAGGCAGCAAGGCGTATGATGTTTTATCTTTCTACAAATTTTTATTTACGTTTAACATGTAAGTAGGTACTAAAAGTAGTAGGGGCTTGTGGCTAAGTAATAACAGACGCACGGGTCGATCGATCAGGTTAAGCTACGCTTGCCGCGGTTGGTCTGTGGATGGGTGACCATCTTTACAAACCAGGACCCCTCCGTGCCTCAGAAAGCACGTTAAGCCGTTGGTCCCGGCTGCCATTCGTGGATCTTTGACAGTCGTTACGGGTCGTCAGTAGTCCGAAAGACTGACAACCAGTCTTATCAATGAATGCCGTATTACCCTGTAACTGGGTTGTGGAAATCAGATAGGCAGTCGCTCTATGTAAAATACTGGTATTCAGCTGCAACCGATAAGATAGGAAGCTGACCCCAACATATGTAGTTGGGAAAAGGCTAGGCAGATGATGTAGATACTAAAAGTAACATAAGGAAAAAAAAGACGGGTTGCACTCCGGGAGTGCCAGCAGAAGTGAAAACTTGACGTTGAAATAAATCAATTATTAATTGAATTAATATAACTCATTTTTTTTTCACTATTTCTGCGTCCCTTTTTTCATTAATAGATGCAATTTGTTCAATTTCCATATTTTAAACACTTTATATGTATTCACGAATGTTACGAATACACAGCAGTGTGTCCACGTCTACTTCCACTTCGACTTCGACTTCGACGTCGACTTCGACGTCGACTTCGACTTCGACTTCGACTTCGACTTTGACTTCCACTTCCACTTCCGCTTCCACTTCCGCTTCAACTTCCACTTCCACTTCCACTCCATCCATCCATCCATCCATCCATCCATCCATCCATCTATTGTCGTGTGTCACTAAACTTGGTTCACTTCGGTTGGCGCCGCCGTAGAAAGAGAGGGGGGGGGGAAATCTCTCCTGACGGTCACGTGTCCTGACGCGATGCCCTGACGCGAGTTTAACATTTTTTACCCATTACAAAAAGTGTTCAACGCCGCTAAAGAAGTTTTCACTTCAAAAAAATCTAGAAATTATTTTATACGAACTTTAGGGCAGTTAAATTCTGTTTAAATATCAATGATCTTTATTGAATGTTCTTACGTTTGGCATCCTTGCTAACAAGAGCAGTGTAGTGTAGTGTAGAAGTTTTGATATTCTGTGGCAAGTTGTGAAGGAAATAAAGTGTTCTGTGACTTTAGAGCCAGTCTGATGTTCCATTGCAACTTCATTCAAATAGATGCAACATCTTTATAAAAGCTGTGAATCCGGTTTTGTGGAATAACTCTTCAACAATCGGAAACCGGGAACTGGGTCTTTAACATGCAAGATTACAGACAGATAGACAGCCCGAACCGGATGTGTTCCACGCGCGCCTCAAAGAGATGTCAGCACCAGGGAAGGGACCCGTTAGGGCCGAAGCCTGCCGGGTCAGCGGGACAGTCCGAAAGGGTTACCGCTACCCCGGGACATAAAGGGCTAAGGCACACGGGTGGGTTTTCAACCGACTTCAAAAAAAGGAGGAGGTTCTCAATTCGTCGGAATATTTTTTTTTTTTTTTTTTATGTATGTTCCCCGATTTCTCGAAGACGCCTGGACCGATTTGGAAAATTTTTCTTTTGTTTGAAAGGGTATACTTCCCAAGTGGTTGCATGATCATCAGGTCAGGATCTGATGATGGGATCCCAGGGAAATCGAGGGCAACCTTCAAATTTTATAGGCACATAGAACACTATACTATACTTAAACAGTTTTAGAAAATATATGAAAATGGTAATTTTCATATATTTTCTAAAACTGTTTAAGTATTTGCATCTGATAATCATCATCTCAGGTGGATGAGCTGATGATGGAAGGTACAACTCCTCAACGGCTTGGAGTTAAAAGAAAATTCTTTCAAAATTATTTATAGTAACACTCGTGCATTTGCTCTCGGAAAGCACCATTTGGTGAAGTGGAACTGATGATGAAGACCACAGATGGCCACCGGAACTACTCAATAATATCTCCGTACTATTTCACGGGTTGCGATTCGATACTTTAACATGGTTGCTAAGCAATTTATGCTCGTCACAATGTGAATGGTGATATGGAGCTGATGGTGGACCAGGAGAACTCTTCAATAATTAACTTCCCTGCATCGGTAAAAGCAATATTTTGTAAAAGGCGATGAGAAAGTTGACACTAGGCTATTGTAACTGAGATAAATTATAAGCAGACCCACTAAAAAGCGTGAAATAAAAACTTTTTAACAAAAAAAAAAACCGACTTCCAAAAAAACACTACAAAGGGAAAAATAACTTTAATTTCGGAAGTCGGTGGCAAAAAACTAAAATACAGATCCAAAGACACCGACTTCCGAAATTAAAGTTATTTTTCCCTTTGTAGTGTTTTTTTGGAAGTCGGTTTTTTTTTTGTTAAAAAGTTTTTTAGTCAGTAAGAGTCTGACACTCCCTTCCGCTCCACCCAGAGCGGGATGAGTCAATTGATGATTTCCAAGCCTCAAAAAAAAAAGACAAATAGACTGCGGGGCAGATAGAAATAAAAGCTAATAATGTAATAATTTATTAATAATAATAATAAAATACCGATTTCACCGATACGATTGGAAGGGTAACCAATCATCATCATCATCATCATCATTTCAGCCGAAAGACATCCACTGCTGGACATAGGCCTCCCCCAAGCACCTCCACTTCGACCGGTTTTGTGCTTCTCGCATCCAACGAGTTCCTGCGGCCTTCACAAGGTCGTCGGTCCACCTTGTGGGAGGCCTTCCAACGCTACGCCTTCCGGTACGCGGTCGCCACTCCAGAACCTTTCGGCCCCATCGGCCATCTGTTCTGCGAGCAATGTGCCCTGCCCACTGCCACTTAAGTTTGGCAATTCCACCAACAGCAGGCGGCAGGGTAACCAATATAACCGGAAATTACCAGAGATATGTTTTTTCTCTTTTATTTTATTGGAATTGGGTTCACACGTGTATTTATCCTATAACGAACCAGAGTGCACTCATGTATTAAATTGTTTCCAGTGAAAATTTGCTTGAATAAAAGATATCGTTTCTCACATTTATATAAACGTATTTATAATGTGTATAAAAGTATTTATTTTATTTTATATTGAGTACAATTATAACAGTTTCTGAAACCAATCAGGAATTAATATGACTGAAAAGTGTAAATGAAAACCAATTACTTACGGGAGCGACATAAATTATTTTTATGAATGGTTTTAAAATGGCTTATCCTGAAATGCTTTACAGAAATTAATATTTAAGTTTTGAAGAAAGCTTTTAATAACAATTTTTTTTTTTTTCTTTTTTTAAGTAGCGGTTATACTTTCATATGAGTTTAGTAAGAAATTTTAATTTTGACATTAAAAACAGACACTTCATTTTTTATTTATTATATTCTATTCGGACTAAACTTATCACTGGTTTTATTTTATAAGATGGTTAAAATCAAGCATAGCAACAGAAACCAGTACAAAAACTAGTGTCCACTATAATCTTACGGGTCAGACAAGGGATCGACATTTAGAAGTATCTTTATGAGACTAGGATTACTCCGTAATACGTTGGTTCTGTCGCTAATATTGTTTAGGATTTGTCTTGTTCCTGTGACGAATTGGACAAGAATTTATTGTTGTTGTTTCTTTTAATATTATTTTTCCCGAATAATAAGAGACGTCATGCCATGTGTCAAAGGAGCCAGACGATTAGGGGATGCAATAAAAGATGCTATAGAAGTATGAGGAATATGAAGGAAAGTTTGTCCATTCTCCATAGAAAAGGGAGGATGATCCGACCAGACGGGTGTTGGGTCTGGTGAGCTATTGAACGACGCTTTTTTTTTTTTGGATGGGAAATCATCAAATGACCCCTCCCGCTCTGGGTGGAGCGGAAGGGAGTGTCAGACTCTTACTGACTAAAACCCATCCGTGTTCCTTCCTTAGCCCTTTATGTTCCGGGGTAGCGGTAACCCTTTCGGACAATCCCGCACCCACAGAGGGCTGTCATCAGTAAAGTGAGGCTGGTTTCGTTAACATGTGTGCACTTAGTGAACGATGCTTGATGTCGAGATGTTGTATAAGTATGGTAATCGCGCGGATAACTTTGCTTGCGCGATGCAGGATTTCTGTGACGTTAGATTCTTTAAACATTGATCCGCAGTTCACAATGTGGCGTTGTATATTCAAGCTTTTAATATTAAGTGTTTCCTGGGTGATGCGCAGTCAGTCCCGCTTTCCACCATTGCCTGATTGACTAATCTTTTGGAATGTAGTATTCTTCTAAACTTCATAGAGACACAAAAAATGTATTGTAATATGCAGAAGAATCTACCTGTCTGCTAATCAACCGATCTGTCTTGCCTTTTCCCAACTAGGTATGTTGGGGTCAGCTTACAGTCTAACCAGATGCAGTTGAATACTTGTATTTTACATGGAGTGACTGCCTATCTAGACACCACAATCCAGTTACTAGACACCATATCCCTTAGTAAGACTTGGCTGACTGGGTTGTTGATTCCCATAATAAATACCACAGCGTTGGCATTCTGATAAGACCTGCTGTGAGGACACACCTACTGACATAAAATAAATCCCACCAGAAGAATAAAATAAATAAATAATGAAAACACAAAAATAAATGAAAACCGTATTTCTTACGATAATAATTAAACATTTCCTCTTGCTAATAAACGTATTATATCAGATGAATAGTTACACACCGATTTCTCTCTCTCAGTCGTCAGTAATTTGAATTTCGAAAGAAGAAGACAAATCGTTGTGTAACTATACAGACGCTATACAACGTTTATTAGTAAGGGGGTAAGGGTTTTTATTAATAAACGTTGCCTTAAATAATGATTAACGAATCTTTAACCATACAGTTTTGAAGTTTAAACGTCACTTAACTTTAAAAACGTTTATAAACAAAGGGGATCTTATTACGATCGATCCACACCCGACGCTCCAACATCGCTTGTCCATGCCACAGACTATGGTCTATGACAAATGTAAGAAACTGCGAATGTAGTGGACGTGGTCAAGCTAGGATATATCGTTGTTTTATCACGACGAAGAATGGAAGAAAATTGTCTCTAACAGAAGTTATCGTAACAAATTTACTGCCGACAAAGGCAAGTTATTATTACACGCGCTACATCGTTCCCCTATAAGCCTGTAGTCGCGTTTTACGATACGAAAAATGGAAGATTATTCTGTATATTTAACTCTAGCTTCTGCCCGCGAACTAACCGCATCCCTTGAACTCGCCTTGGATAGAAAACCAGTTGTTAAAAAGATGTGATACTGTTATTGCACTAAGGCTTCGTTCCGGACACATTCCGTGTAATAAGTTCTTATACCTAATGGCAAAATCAACAAGAGACAAGTGTGATTTTTGTAATAATTCCGCTGATGATGTTTATCACATATTGGCCGAGTGTGTCCGCAACGCAGAATTTAGATATAGATTAGATTTTAGGCTTAGAGAAATAGGTTACTGCAACAGTGTTCTGGCTGTGCCACTTTCTGACGCAGCTAGAGCACTTTACAGACTAGCTATGCTAAAATTTAGTTAAAGATCCTATTATTAGTTAAAAATTGTAAAGCTAACCAGGGCGGCATAATCGCATGCGCGACAAAGCCCTATTTTATAGAATAAAAAAGAAAAATAAACCTAACCTGTCACAATGCATCGCTTGCCCGCGCTATTACTTCGTTTTTGCTTAGCTTTCTTTCTCATGTCTTTTCTTTTTGGTCGGCTCCTAAGAGTCCTAGCGTGATGTTATAACCTTCCATAATAATTGGGCTACCAAATCCAAAAAGAATTTTTCAAATCCGACTAGTAGTTCTAGAGGTTAGCGCGTAAATAATTATTATGAATGAATTTGACAGTTCAAATGTGTGTCAACTCACTTTACTTATGATTTGAAAGTAAATTAACTTGAATAGGCTTTCAAATACACTATCCCCTATTTCCACCACACCCTTTGTTTTTGAAGCCGTGGGATTAAGTATTAGTCAATCAAAATAATCCTTTATTTCCACACCCTATATAAACCTCAAACATCGAAAGACTTTCAACGCAAGTTCCCAGAAAAAAGTTTTTAATCTATTTAGCTTAGCTACCTTTATTAAACGCTACAGCTACAAGACCGTTGTTTGATCAATTAACTGTAAAGGGATTATACCTCGCCTTGATCGCAATCGTTATTTTAAAGAGGGTTAAACCATGGTTACACTCTCTTATAAAATTAACCCGTTAAATGGGAAGCGCGCGGGTAGCCCTCGAAATTCAAATTTTCTTAGAGTTTTCGTTGAGATTTCATGTTATAATATGAAATTAGAGGGTTATATTGATGCTTTTAATGATTATAATTCTGTAAATACAGACTTGTCAACCTTTTATTGCTTTTTGGCTACTTTGTATGTGTGTATGCTAAGTAATTTTTTTGGAATGTGCGTTTTATTTGTACAGAATAAACAATTATTCTTTCCTTTTCTATTTTTAGGGTTCCGTACCCAAAGGGTAAAAACGGGACCCTATTAGTAAGACTTCGCTGTCTGTCCGTCTGTCTGTCACCAGGCTGTATCTCTAGAACCGCGATAACTAGACAGTTGAAATTTTCACAAATACTGAACAAAACAAAAACTAAAAACAAAATAAAATAAATATTTAAGGGGGGCTCCCATACAACAAACACGATTTTTTTGCCCTTTTTTGCTTGATATCAATAATGGCAACAGGTAGGCACTTGAAATATTAACAAAATACTCAGATGGAATTTTACTTTAATAATTAGTAATAAAATAAAATAAATATTTAAGGGGGGCTCCCATACGAAAAACGTGTTTTTTTTATATTATGTACGTGTGCGAGTCCGACTCGCACTTTGACCGGTTTTTTTTTTCATTTTTTTTACACATGAGTTCGTATCAAAGGAGTTTTTGTTCTGTTCCGTTGTTTCTAGACGATTCGCTTTCAGAGTTGTTATCAAAAGAGTGTGGATTTGACGTGCACATCAATTTCTTATGTTTGTTAAGATTGGCTTTTGTGAACTTGACGATATTATTTGCGTAAGTAAATTCTGGGTTGTAAATTGGCATCAAAGGCTGTGGGTTATGTGAATAAATATAGAAACGAAAAATCTACCTATAATAAAAATAATGTGTGCTTTTTGTGGGTGTATTTGCATGACTGTTTTCTAAGGAATTTGTGGGCAGAAAGGTCCTTTGTTAATACTGAAACTTTTTCAGAGTTCTGTACAAGTTATTTTTTTTCCGTAATATTCAGGCCAGTCTATTTCACAGTATTGAGACACGTATACAATGTGTATTAGAAAGGGTGTGGTAATGACCATCAAAATGAAAAACTTTCTCCAAGGGACCAGCATTGTAATCGCGAATTCTTTCACGACTGTCCCATACACAATTTCAATACCTTCTCGACCCAAATGTAAGGGATGGCTGCTTAATTTTCCTTGATTACGATGTTGGTCCCATGAGAAAGTTTTTCAGTTTAATTTTTCTTTATTGCTGAATGGGCTCGCTCTTGACCTCGATCACGCCTGATGGAAAGCAATGAATGAGGTCTATGATGGAACGAACGTGCCCAGAAGATGCCTACGGCACTGGAACTCCCACGAATCGACGAAACACAGCAGGCTGCTTGACGCCGGACTCCGGTGGGAGGGTGGTCGCAAACCAAGCGGGCGTTAGCCCTACCACTGGAATTGGCCAGTCAAATAAGGTATCGGGTGTGAATGTCCAGGATGCGCCGAGTGCTCGGTTCAGTTGAGTAACTGCCGGAACAAACTGCGCTACACGAGGAGGCTTCTTCATGCATCCCAAAAAATTCTTGATGGTAGTACTAAAGCCCGACTATTAAATGATACACATTATAATTCCCTGCGAACGTGTTTACATCAACGGGCCTTTTATATCACTGTTTTTTAGAAACAAATAACCTTAAGCTTATTCTAAATGCACTCAGTTCCAATGCAAGTAGAGTTATTACCACTGCACAACATAAGGTCGACTTTTGCAGACATCCTTTACAGTACAGTACAGTTTCTAATAAACGCCGTATATATAATGGGGGAGGGTGCACTGTCATTCGAGAGACGAAGCTGAAATGTGGGAAATATGTCATGAGCCTGTAATTGGAAAACTGGAAAATAATCTGCTTAGCGGGAGAAACAGGTGTAATTATTATACTTAGGCACAGAAAGCTGGTCATCAGTTCAAATAGCCTAGCCTTTTCCCAACTATGTTGGGGTCGGCATTCAGTCTATCCGGATGCAGCTGAGTACCAGAGTTTTACATGGAGTGACTGCCTTTATGACCTCCACAACCCAGTTACTGGGTAATACGATACCCCTTGGTAAGACTGGTTGTCAGACTTCCGGGCTTCTGACCCGTAACGACTGTCAAAGAACCATAAATGACCGCCTGGGACCAACGGCTTTACGTGCTTTCCGAGGCACTGAGGGGTCTCAGTATGTAAAGATGGTCACCCATCCTGGCTTCCTGTCTAACCAGCTGAATAGGTACCAGTATTTTACATAGAGCGTCTGCCTATCTGACCTCCACAGCCCACTTACTGGGTAAAACGATACCCCTTGGTAGAAAAGGTTGTCAGACATTTGGGCTTCTAGTTTTTGACTATGGATGATCACCCATCCACAGACTGATCGCGGCAAACGCAGCTTAACCTTAGATCGACTCGAGCGACTGTTACCATTTGGCCACGAGCCCCTTCGTCCACAGAGTACTACTACTAAAAACAAGTGCGAGTCGGACTCGCCCATGAAGGGTTCCGTAGCAGCAAGTAACATAATATAAAAGTTCTTGTAGTTCGTTGTAACTTTGTGAAAGGTAAATTGCGGTTTTCGATTTATGACGTATTAAAAAAAAACTACTTACTAGATCTCGTTCAAACCAATTTTCGGTGGAAGTTTACATGGTAATGTACATTATATATATTTTTTTAATTTTATTATTCTCTTATTTTAGAAGTTAGAGGGGGGGGACACACATTTTACCACTTTGGAAGTGTCTCTCGCGCAAACTATTCAGTTCAGAAAAAAATGATATTAGAAACCTCAATATCATTTTTGAAGACCTATCCATAGATACCCCACACGTACAGGTTTGATGAAAAAAAATTTTTGGAGTTTCAGTTGTAAGTATGGGGAACCCCAAAATTTATTGTTTTTTTTTCTATTTTTGTGTGAAAATCTTACTGCGGTTCACAGAATACATCTACTTACCAAGTTTCAACAGTATAGTTCTTATAGTTTCGGAAAAAAGTGGCTGTGACATACGGACGGACGGACAGACAGACAGACAGACAGACATGACGAATCCATAAGGGTTCCGTTTTTTGCCATTTGGCTACGGAACCCTAACCAGAAGGCGAATTCTCGTAATATAAAACGTTCAAAATCTAGGCGCAGTCTCATCTCGACAAAAACATGTCAAAAATTTAGGGAAAATTAGAGGTATTTTTCGCTCAGTCTCTGAATATCATATTGTCAGAATATCATGACACCACATTCGCAAAACACAACTTTCTTTATTAATCATAAATAATAATAAAGCCTTCTTTGTTTTCACACCTTTCCGTATTTTTACCTTTCAAATGTTGTTAGTCTTCTTAGCGTGTCGATAGCAATCTAAATGTACTCGGCCCAGAATTCGGCCACTTGTTTGGCGCCATCACTAGCGTCCATCAGTTCCTGTAAAGTGCAGCTGACAGGACATGCAGGGCACGATATTAAGTGTCCCATCGTTTGTGGAACAGCACCACACTTACACTCCAAGGCGGAGGCGGAATGTTGTTAGTAGTATAGAGGTATGAGGAACAGGGTGTAAAGTTCACTCAACCGCCATAGAAAAGGGAGGATTCTCCGACCAGACGGGTGTTGTGTCTGGCGGGCAACTGCCCCATGTCATGTCGGGCTGTTGTATCTATGCTAGTTGCGCGGTAAACTCTGCTTGCGCGATGCAGGATTTGCGTGACGTCAGTATGACGCGTTGTTCGCATGTGACGTTGTAGATACCGCTACAGTAGTAGTAGTAGTTTCACTTAAAACTAATTATTGTTAGTACAGTTATTTTTTTCAGTGGCATGAATCTCGTTTTGAGTAAAGGCCTCCTCCAGCTGCTTCCACAATTCTTTGTCTTCACTTTTAATCATCCAGTCTTTTCCTCTTAATAAATCATATTCGTATATTATAACATTTTCTTACCAGTGTACTACTGTTTTCAATAAAATTCTTTGTGTAATACAGATTGAGACTGAGATTAGACTATGAACGTTTTTAAAATTACGAGAATTACACCTCAGATCAAATGGCAAATCGTACAGTGTAAACGGGCTCTCCAGGTCTCATCAAAATGAGCGACAATCAATGTTAACGCGAACCGACTCGCAACGCTTCACGTGAATCGCACGGCAACGTCACGCAACATTACGTTCGCCAGATTTTAACTCAATGTTTTTAGTTTTAAACTTTGATTTTTAATGCAGCACTCTAAT
Organism: Amphipoea oculea; assembly: GCA_945859645.1. NCBI lineage: Eukaryota > Metazoa > Arthropoda > Insecta > Lepidoptera > Noctuidae > Amphipoea > Amphipoea oculea. The sequence continues at coordinate 10,944,962 of OX243886.1, read as the reverse complement.
TGTTTTTTATTTATTCCCTTTATAAATCTCCACCCGCCTTTTTACACCCTTAAGGGATAATTTCAGAGATAAAAACTATTCTATATCCTTCCCCACAACTCAAACTATCTCCGTACCAAATTTCATCTAAATCGGTTCAGCAGTTATTGATTCCCCATACAAACTTCCACCCCCCTTTTCACCCCTTAAAGGATGATTTCTGGGATAAAAACTATCCTTAGTCCTTCCTCGGAATGCAATCTATCTCTCTGCCAAATTTTATCTAAATCCGTTCAGTGGTTTAGGCGTGAAAAGGTAACATACAGACAGACAAACAGAAAAAGTTACGTTCGAATTTATAATATTAAGTATGCAAGAAAAAAACCACATTAAAATATGTCCAATAATTTTGTAAGATAATGGTAACAGACAAATTAATGCACAACCGCTTACCCGAAACGCTTATACCGTTTCCGTGTCGTCGTGGATAGGTCAGTATTTTAATAAGTACTGCACTGCAATCAGGCAATCACCAAAAACTTTTCAAGCATGATGATTTAGAGCATGTCACATTTTTTTAAATAAATAATTAAACACCGCAATTTATAATTCGTTTTTTAATCACAGAGACTAATCGGACAAATGTAATGTCAAACTTCTATACTAAAAAAAACGAAAACACAAAAGACTTAAATGTCAGATTAGTCTCTGGGATTAAAAAACGAACTATAAATCGCCGTGTTTAATTATTTATTTAAAAAAAAGGCCAATCTTCATTTGTTTCTTCTCCATAAAGGTTTCATAACGTTTCTATTACCTCAATAGTTCAATATGCTTACCTGGAGGGAAAAAAACAAAAAAATCCTTGTGGTTTTCGACTTATATTTTGGTGAATAACTCCAAAACCTGACGCTTTAGGATATTATGTTATATTACATTTTTGTTTGTATATAAGTGTCCTCTATCTAAATATATAACTTTTGTTGTGCACCGCGATTCTGAAAAAAAAAATCAAAATGACGGCCGGCCTTAGGGCCACCCTCCATACAAAAATCTTCAAACCCCTTTCTTACGATTTTTGCAATTTGTAGGTAAGTGTCAGGTTGTATGCTAAACAAAATAATAATAGCATTCGCGAGCGTAGAAAGAAAAAAAAAACCGGTCAAAGTGCGAGTCGGACTCGCACTTTGACCGGTTTTTTTTTTCTTTCCGGGGTTTGAAGATTTTTGTATGGAGGGTGGCCCTAAGGCCGGCCGTCATTTTGATTTTTTTTTTCAGAATCGCGGTGCACAACAAAAGTTATATATTTAGATAGAGGACACTTATATACAAACAAAAATGTAATATAACATAATATCCTAAAGCGTCAGGTTTTGGAGTTATTCACCAAAATATAAGTCGAAAACCACAAGGATTTTTTTGTTTTTTTCCCTCCAGGTAAGCATATTGAACTATTGAGGTAATAGAAACGTTATGAAACCTTTATGGAGAAGAAACAAATGAAGATTGGCCTTTTTTTTAAATAAATAATTAAACACGGCGATTTATAGTTCGTTTTTTAATCCCAGAGACTAATCTGACATTTAAGTCTTTTGTGTTTTCGTTTTTTTTAGTATAGAAGTTTGACATTACATTTGTCCGATTAGTCTCTGTGATTAAAAAACGAATTATAAATTGCGGTGTTTAATTATTTATTTAAAAAAATGTGACATGCTCTAAATCATCATGCTTGAAAAGTTTTTGGTGATTGCCTGATTGCAGTGCAGTACTTATTAAAATACTGACCTATCCACGACGACACGGAAACGGTATAAGCGTTTCGGGTAAGCGGTTGTGCATTAATTTGTCTGTTACCATTATCTTACAAAATTATTGGACATATTTTAATGTGGTTTTTTTCTTGCATACTTAATATTATAAATTCGAATGTAACTTTTTCTGTTTGTCTGTCTGTATGTTACCTTTTCACGCCTAAACCACTGAACGGATTTAGATAAAATTTGGCAGAGAGATAGATTGCATTCCGAGGAAGGACTAAGGATAGTTTTTATCCCAGAAATCATCCTTTAAGGGGTGAAAAGGGGGGTGGAAGTTTGTATGGGGAATCAATAACTGCTGAACCGATTTAGATGAAATTTGGTACGGAGATAGTTTGAGTTGTGGGGAAGGATATAGAATAGTTTTTATCTCTGAAATTATCCCTTAACCCATTGAATGTCGTTATTACAGACACAATTAAAAAGCCATTGTGTCTCGCGTAGATCTACGTTCCGACAGACGAGAGGTTAAGGGTGTAAAAAGGCGGGTGGAGATTTATAAAGGGAATAAATAAAAAACAATTAGAGTGCTGCATTAAAAATCAAAGTTTAAAACTAAAAACATTGAGTTAAAATCTGGCGAACGTAATGTTGCGTGACGTTGCCGTGCGATTCACGTGAAGCGTTGCGAGTCGGTTCGCGTTAACATTGATTGTCGCTCATTTTGATGAGACCTGGAGAGCCCGTTTACACTGTACGATTTGCCATTTGATCTGAGGTGTAATTCTCGTAATTTTAAAAACGTTCATAGTCTAATCTCAGTCTCAATCTGTATTACACAAAGAATTTTATTGAAAACAGTAGTACACTGGTAAGAAAATGTTATAATATACGAATATGATTTATTAAGAGGAAAAGACTGGATGATTAAAAGTGAAGACAAAGAATTGTGGAAGCAGCTGGAGGAGGCCTTTACTCAAAACGAGATTCATGCCACTGAAAAAAATAACTGTACTAACAATAATTAGTTTTAAGTGAAACTACTACTACTACTGTAGCGGTATCTACAACGTCACATGCGAACAACGCGTCATACTGACGTCACGCAAATCCTGCATCGCGCAAGCAGAGTTTACCGCGCAACTAGCATAGATACAACAGCCCGACATGACATGGGGCAGTTGCCCGCCAGACACAACACCCGTCTGGTCGGAGAATCCTCCCTTTTCTATGGCGGTTGAGTGAACTTTACACCCTGTTCCTCATACCTCTATACTACTAACAACATTCCGCCTCCGCCTTGGAGTGTAAGTGTGGTGCTGTTCCACAAACGATGGGACACTTAATATCGTGCCCTGCATGTCCTGTCAGCTGCACTTTACAGGAACTGATGGACGCTAGTGATGGCGCCAAACAAGTGGCCGAATTCTGGGCCGAGTACATTTAGATTGCTATCGACACGCTAAGAAGACTAACAACATTTGAAAGGTAAAAATACGGAAAGGTGTGAAAACAAAGAAGGCTTTATTATTATTTATGATTAATAAAGAAAGTTGTGTTTTGCGAATGTGGTGTCATGATATTCTGACAATATGATATTCAGAGACTGAGCGAAAAATACCTCTAATTTTCCCTAAATTTTTGACATGTTTTTGTCGAGATGAGACTGCGCCTAGATTTTGAACGTTTTATATTACGAGAATTCGCCTTCTGGTTAGGGTTCCGTAGCCAAATGGCAAAAAACGGAACCCTTATGGATTCGTCATGTCTGTCTGTCTGTCTGTCTGTCCGTCCGTCCGTATGTCACAGCCACTTTTTTCCGAAACTATAAGAACTATACTGTTGAAACTTGGTAAGTAGATGTATTCTGTGAACCGCAGTAAGATTTTCACACAAAAATAGAAAAAAAAACAATAAATTTTGGGGTTCCCCATACTTACAACTGAAACTCCAAAAATTTTTTTTCATCAAACCTGTACGTGTGGGGTATCTATGGATAGGTCTTCAAAAATGATATTGAGGTTTCTAATATCATTTTTTTCTGAACTGAATAGTTTGCGCGAGAGACACTTCCAAAGTGGTAAAATGTGTGTCCCCCCCCTCTAACTTCTAAAATAAGAGAATAATAAAATTAAAAAAATATATATAATGTACATTACCATGTAAACTTCCACCGAAAATTGGTTTGAACGAGATCTAGTAAGTAGTTTTTTTTTAATACGTCATAAATCGAAAACCGCAATTTACCTTTCACAAAGTTACAACGAACTACAAGAACTTTTATATTATGTTACTTGCTGCTACGGAACCCTTCATGGGCGAGTCCGACTCGCACTTGTTTTTAGTAGTAGTACTCTGTGGACGAAGGGGCTCGTGGCCAAATGGTAACAGTCGCTCGAGTCGATCTAAGGTTAAGCTGCGTTTGCCGCGATCAGTCTGTGGATGGGTGATCATCCATAGTCAAAAACTAGAAGCCCAAATGTCTGACAACCTTTTCTACCAAGGGGTATCGTTTTACCCAGTAAGTGGGCTGTGGAGGTCAGATAGGCAGACGCTCTATGTAAAATACTGGTACCTATTCAGCTGGTTAGACAGGAAGCCAGGATGGGTGACCATCTTTACATACTGAGACCCCTCAGTGCCTCGGAAAGCACGTAAAGCCGTTGGTCCCAGGCGGTCATTTATGGTTCTTTGACAGTCGTTACGGGTCAGAAGCCCGGAAGTCTGACAACCAGTCTTACCAAGGGGTATCGTATTACCCAGTAACTGGGTTGTGGAGGTCATAAAGGCAGTCACTCCATGTAAAACTCTGGTACTCAGCTGCATCCGGATAGACTGAATGCCGACCCCAACATAGTTGGGAAAAGGCTAGGCTATTTGAACTGATGACCAGCTTTCTGTGCCTAAGTATAATAATTACACCTGTTTCTCCCGCTAAGCAGATTATTTTCCAGTTTTCCAATTACAGGCTCATGACATATTTCCCACATTTCAGCTTCGTCTCTCGAATGACAGTGCACCCTCCCCCATTATATATACGGCGTTTATTAGAAACTGTACTGTACTGTAAAGGATGTCTGCAAAAGTCGACCTTATGTTGTGCAGTGGTAATAACTCTACTTGCATTGGAACTGAGTGCATTTAGAATAAGCTTAAGGTTATTTGTTTCTAAAAAACAGTGATATAAAAGGCCCGTTGATGTAAACACGTTCGCAGGGAATTATAATGTGTATCATTTAATAGTCGGGCTTTAGTACTACCATCAAGAATTTTTTGGGATGCATGAAGAAGCCTCCTCGTGTAGCGCAGTTTGTTCCGGCAGTTACTCAACTGAACCGAGCACTCGGCGCATCCTGGACATTCACACCCGATACCTTATTTGACTGGCCAATTCCAGTGGTAGGGCTAACGCCCGCTTGGTTTGCGACCACCCTCCCACCGGAGTCCGGCGTCAAGCAGCCTGCTGTGTTTCGTCGATTCGTGGGAGTTCCAGTGCCGTAGGCATCTTCTGGGCACGTTCGTTCCATCATAGACCTCATTCATTGCTTTCCATCAGGCGTGATCGAGGTCAAGAGCGAGCCCATTCAGCAATAAAGAAAAATTAAACTGAAAAACTTTCTCATGGGACCAACATCGTAATCAAGGAAAATTAAGCAGCCATCCCTTACATTTGGGTCGAGAAGGTATTGAAATTGTGTATGGGACAGTCGTGAAAGAATTCGCGATTACAATGCTGGTCCCTTGGAGAAAGTTTTTCATTTTGATGGTCATTACCACACCCTTTCTAATACACATTGTATACGTGTCTCAATACTGTGAAATAGACTGGCCTGAATATTACGGAAAAAAAATAACTTGTACAGAACTCTGAAAAAGTTTCAGTATTAACAAAGGACCTTTCTGCCCACAAATTCCTTAGAAAACAGTCATGCAAATACACCCACAAAAAGCACACATTATTTTTATTATAGGTAGATTTTTCGTTTCTATATTTATTCACATAACCCACAGCCTTTGATGCCAATTTACAACCCAGAATTTACTTACGCAAATAATATCGTCAAGTTCACAAAAGCCAATCTTAACAAACATAAGAAATTGATGTGCACGTCAAATCCACACTCTTTTGATAACAACTCTGAAAGCGAATCGTCTAGAAACAACGGAACAGAACAAAAACTCCTTTGATACGAACTCATGTGTAAAAGAAAAGTTTATTTTTCAAGTATTGTAAAGGTGAGGGTTAACTGGAGCGTTCACTTGTTTCGGAACACAGAGTACGTATTCGCTACATACAGACGGCATAATATAATCAATAATGTTCCCACAGGTCGGACACAGGCCTCTCTTCGAGAGGGGGCTGTCATCTACCACGTGGAGTGCCAGTTGACACATTTGTTCGTTGACGATGATGCCTTCGAATTTTCGGTTCTAGGACATGTCTCTTCTGTGTTTTCATGATTATTTTCTTCTTCTTCTAATGCAATAGCCAACAATACTAACGTCAACTTCAAATATTTTCAAAAATTAGAACACGTCAACACGGTATGAGTGACGGTAGGTATATATTTGACTATGCAAGTGACGTACAGAGCCGATCGTATGCGTTGACATGCTGCCGGACGCGATCTGTTGTCGCCGCATCCATTCGTTTCCTTTCCGATACGATGCGATGCGAGCCGTTTGGTGGAAATCATCATTTACAATACTACACGGCAATGACTTGCTGCAAATACATAAAATGTTATATTAAACTCACATGCTCTAGTTTATACGCAGCTTTAGAAAACTCGCATTTATATGTATCATTCGCATCTGTTGAAAACTTTTTCATCTTCGATATAACTGAACGTTTTTATTATGCAAGTAGTTCTTGTTTGTTTTGTTCAAAAAAATCTACTAGCATCTACCGGCGACTTCGTCCGCCTGAATTTTTTTGTTTTTCCGAACCACTGCGTCACATCGCATCGTCCGCCTGCGTTATTACCTACTTCGTTTTTGCATAGTGTTATTTCTGACTTTTTTCATTTTGATCGGCTCCTAGGGCCGTAGCGTGATGTTACATAGCTCATAGCCTTCCCCAAGAATCGGGCTGTCAAAACCAAAAAGAAATTTCTGGAAGTTCCAGAGATTAGTGCGTTCAAAGAAAAAAAAAACAATAATAATAATTTCGATCAACATCATATTCATATTCATTTATTTACATCTATCGAGGCTCTCACTAGGCAGTTGGATCAAGGGCCTGATTCAGAAGGCAGTACTCCTCGATCGTTTTTGAGGTTCTCAGACAATCCCTCGATAATAATTCACTCAACTTTTAAGCTAAATTATTACTTAATGACGTGTTTAGAAACATGATATCGAACCAATAATCACTATCGAATGGATAAACTCCGTTTAAAAACCTCAGAAACCGGGCTGTTACTATGTGTGTGCGTTTTGTGATGTAGGTGTTGTGTGTGTGATTTTTGTGATGTCGCTGTGATGTGCATGTTAAAAACAAACAAACAAACAAACTTTTCAGCTTTATTATATTATATTAAAGATAAAAAAAAAAAAACAAACTACGTACGTTCTTGACCGTGAATTAGTTCTCAAACAAACTTCAAGAGGATATTCAAGAGTCGAATTGGGAAAAATCTGTTCTATTCTTTTATTTTTTGTTAGGAACTTCTTTCCACTTTTGTTTCTATCATAAATCACTAGGGACCTGCCCCTGCTTTGCACGGGTTTAACGACTTGACAAAACAACGAGATTTATTTCTTTATGTCAGTTTAATAGAAACGTATTAGATACATAAACCTTTCGGAATAAATACGAATTATTCCACTTGATTGATTGATTGAAAGATATAGGCATAGATGTAGAATTTATAGATGACTGTAGCAGCGCTCCGCGGTTTTACATGCACAAGTATCGATCCCGTGGAAATATCGGGCTAAAAAATATTATAATTATTTGTTATTCTGATGTACGAGTATAAGCTATATTACTGTAAAGTTTCATCAAAATCCGTTTTGTAGTTTTTGCGTGAAAGAGTAACAAACATCCATCCATCCTCACAAACTTTCGCGTTTATAATACTAGCAGTGCCCCGCGGTTTCATCCGCATAAGTTTCGATCCCGTGAGAATATAGGGATAAAAAGTAACACAAAATATTGACGGGTAAAAATGTCTTACAAGATCTACTTACAGAAATAAACATTTCTTTTCATTACTAATTATCTGCTTTATTTAAAACACACAACATCACAGCAATGCTTAAGCGACTTCCATTAAACAATTTTCCTCAGTACCTACTTATATCATAAAGTTTCATGTCTATTTGCATTTTGTAAGGAATCAATTTAACGTAAAGGAGTTTCCTGAGCCTTTTCAAACAATTTGAGTCTCAGAACTTAGTTCCAAAATCGTATAATCAATGTAAACAAAGTCTTGAACAGTATTAACTCTTCAGAACAACATTTTACTGAAAATCAATGAAAATTAATGAGGGTTTATTTTAAGTAGTTAGAATCTATACAAATAAATAAAATTAGAGTGCCTGTTTGTAATATTAAAATAACCGCTTTTTACTAAATGCATATGGATACATATACCAAAATAAATAATGTTTTTTACAATTTTTGTCTGTCTGTCTGTTTGTTCCAGCTAACCTCTGAAACGGCTGGACCGATTTTGACAGGACTTTCACTGGCAGATAGCTGACGTAATAAGGAGTAACTTAGGCTACTTTTATTTTAGAAAAAGAATTAGGGTTCCGCGCAAAAAAAAAAAACGTTTTCCGTCATGCATGCGAACAAAGCCGCGGGCTCAGCTAGTTATTTCAAAATAAAGTAATTTACATAAATTTAAATGAAATTACTTTCTTTTGTCACACAAACGTCGTGTTACACAAAGTAAGGCAGGCTTTACTTTGTGTAAATAATTTCATCACCACAACTCTTAAAACGGTGAAGGAAAACATCGTGTGGAAACCGGCATGTCCTAGAACCAAAAATTTGAAGACATGTGGTATCTACCAACCCACACTGGGCCCTCGTGGTGGTTTATAAGCCTCTCCTTCTCGAAGAGAGGAGGCCTGCGTTGCAGCAGTGGAACATTATAGGCTGACTAGCTGTTGCCCGCGACTTCGTACACGTGGCGCCATCTATTATCATAATAACGCTATTCTTGTTTTCCAGTACTTTTTTCGGGATGAAAGGTACCCGATGTCCGTTTCTGTACACCAGACAACATTATGCAAAATTTCAGGATGATCGGTTTAGTGGTTTAGGCGTGAAAAGGTAACAAACAAACAAACAAACTTACTTTTGCATTTATAATATTAAGTTAGGATTATGGTAATCTACATACATACCTTTATGGAATATGTAAGGATCGTAACAGGTGGGGTTCTGTAGTTTCTGCCTACCCCAATGAGGAGAAGGCGTGAGTTCATGTACTCGTATGTATGTATGTAGTTACATTATCAGAATATACATAAATTATTTTGGACAATACCGTCCACTGTGTACTGTGTATGTACCTATTTGGTACTTACATGCAACCTCCGCGAGTCAGTTAAAAGTTAGGGCCTTAACACACTGGCGATTTGCAAGACTCGCTTGCAAATCGCAATTGTGATAAGGCCATTGGCATGAAATACGAGATAAACATGAAGTTAGTTTAAGATTAGAAGAGATTAGGCGTAAGATTGGGCAAGCCACATGAAAAAGATGTAAAATGCGTAGTATGATTTCTAGGAATAATTATTGCACATACGTCATAAGTCATGGTTTAATTAATTCCTCCCGGTACTCTGAAGAGCTCATCAGCTCTTCACAGTATTGAGATTAGTGTGTTACCAACCAAAACCGAATTTCGGATAAACTTCACACACTTTACCAAGTACTTGAAACATCTAGTTTTTCAAAGGATTCGTTTGAAGGAAGGACAGCTAGTTTGGCCTTAGCTCAGTGTGGCCGACGAGAGAATGCGTTCTTGATACCCTGTCAGTTTCATACAAACGAAAATGTGTTTTGGGAATTTGATCTTTATTAGCTAGGTAATAGAATTGTTGCACTAACAGGTGTAAGGAACACATTCTCTTGGCGGCTGGGCTGTACGTGTGTGCAATTTATAAATAACCAGCTTCTGCTCGCGACTTCATCCGAGCGAAATTTCATGTTTAACCTTTTGAACGCCATTGTCACATATATGTGACAAACGAAATCTTACCCTGAACGCCAACGTCACAAATATATGACAAAATACACGTCGCACGGGTCGCACCATATTATGAAATAAACAATTTAATCATTACTTTTGTGTGTTTTTATTTATATAATTTAAAAGTTTAAGCTTCTGTTTATATTGTATTGCATGAAACTAATATAAATAAACCACCAATATCGAGTTTGTTGTTTTAAGTGTGTGTGTGTTGTTTTGTTAAAGTGGCCTGGCGTCAGGGGTACGGCGATACGTTTATACTCTGGCGTTCAAAAGGTTAAACATTTAAGAAAATATATACATATATTTTCATTACGGACGCTTTTAACGTTCTACATCGTTCTCACATGCATAATTTTTAATATGAATGATGTAACTAATTATTTTGATTTAAAAGAGTGTCCATGGAGTTTCTTGCCCGTTCTTCTCCATAGGTACCTACTACACTTTGGAATGGGCAACTAGCTTCATCTTTCTGACTGACCGACCCCTTGACAATTCAAAAGTGCCTGTAATTGGTTTATTTGAAATAAATGCTTTGAGTTTGAATATATCTTGTGACACTCGGCAATACTATATACTATAGCTTCCCATTAGTGAAAGAATTACTCACTACCTCTTTATAATATTAGTAAAGATCTAATCTGTTAACCCTTTTGCGAGCAATACTATTTGCACCTCCGATTTTGGTTTTATTTATTCTAAACATTGTGAAATAACATTTGTAAAACAATACTAATAGATTTCCCCCCCCCCTTGCTTACCCACCCCCCCTTTTTTGGGCTACGGCAATATCTTTGCCAATGCCCGTTTGTGACTTTTTATTTGGCGGAATTCAAATTGTTGTAACAATATTCTAAGAGATGGCGTTAGCTGTCTACAGTTGCACAATATCAATATACTTCATACATTTTGGCGCAACTTTTAAAAAGTAGATTGGCAATTATTTTGCCAATGCTCGCGAAAGGGTTAAAAAAAATAGGGTGTGGCTGTGTCATGGACACGGCCGTGTGTTGTAAGTGAATACGTTTACGTAACGGTGTTGATCCGCTCGGCCAGATTCATTCTTTTTTTTTAAGCACATTTCCATAACTAACTTATAAAGATGTATTAATGACTAGCTTCTGCCCGCGACTTCGTCCGCGGAAAATTTCTTGTTTTAACATAAGATAACACTCGATTGATATTACTGTATTTAATTTTATTAGTAAAATATTGTTTGGAATCAGATCAGTAACTTCAAAGATTACCTAAGTTCTCTTTTCTGCTCAAGGTAACTTAACCCTTGGTCGCCTTTTACTTATTTTATTTATTTAAGTTAGGTATCTATTTAATTTAAAGCTTCTCTATATACAATGTTTGAGGTTGTTTTATTTTCCGGTAACAGAATAATCTGCTTTTCGGATGATCCCACTCTTGATAGACCAACATATAATTGCCCATGGGAAAAACATTATTTTCGTAGCCAACCAAAGAGAATGTTTATCACTGGGACTTGTTAATAGTCAGGGCAAATGATGTTTTTATTGGAAACTCAGATAGACGCTGTGCACGTTCATCGCTGGATTCTCGAGCGCGGGCCTGCGATGTTATGGCATTTTGCCTAGCGAGCCGCTGCGAGCGCTCAGCGCTAGTCTCCCTATCCCTTGTTTCAGAGACATGCTGCCTTAAAACAGATAGACGCTGTGCACGTTCATCGCTGGATTCTCGAGCGCGGGCCTGCGATGTTATGGCATTTTGCCTAGCGAGCCGCAGCGAGCGCTCAGCGCTAGTCTCCCTATCCCTTGTTTCAGAGACATGCTGCCTTAAAACAGATAGACGCTGTGCACGTTCATCGCTGGATTCTCGAGCGCGGGCCTGTGATGTTATGGCATTTTGCCTAGCGAGCCGCTGCGAGCGCTCAGCGCTAGTCTCCCTATCCCTTGTCTCAGAGACATGCTGCCTTAACTCAGATAGACGCTGCGCACGTTCAGCGCTAGATTCTCGAGCACGGGCCCGCGACGTCCTCACATTTTGGCTAGCGAGGCCCTGTGAGCGCTCGGAGCTAGATTCTCTAGCGCGTGCTTGCGAAATATTTTCTCTATTTCTCGAGAGGCGCTGCTCATTTTCAGGGGCAGATTCTTCCGTACGGCGTACTCGAGCGGCTCTTGTCTGTGATGGTCTGCCGGGACAGTTGAGATTTCCTTTTAGGCATGCTCTCGACAAACTACGCACAGACTTGAAAACAATTACGAACAAAGGGAGAGCGACTCGAACACCGTCCGCCTTTACAAAACAAAACAATCGTAATATCGAATAACTTTAACTCGTATCGATTATTACGATAGAACCATTGATATATAAAAAAATCAATGGATAGAACGAAGTACGAAACTACGAACATACAAAACAATGAAAACAAACGTACAACGAAATTACGATATTTTCGAATATGAGGTATCTAATAGATACCTTATGAGGTATCTAATAGATACCTCATAATCTCCGTGCTCATAATCGAATCGTTCGTATGGAACTCCAATCCAACTAACGTGGGTATAAAAATTCGAGAGGGTCATCAATCCACGGAAAGTCTTAACACCGCGATTCAGAAAAATGACGTAATTGCAGAACGCCATCTATGGGCAAATAGGTAAAACGTCTGCACAAATGAAAGTTATGCTAGGGGCATTTTGCGTTTTAGTAATTTTATATTATCTCCGAAACTATATGACCAATTGATATACTGTAAATGGCAAATCTTATCTGTATGATGTTCTTGTGATACTGAAATAATTTATTGTCATAAGAGTTAATATTTTGTTGCTCAAATAATCAACCAAACGTAAGTATACCGAAAAAAAATTTTTTAATGCAATAAAAGAAGTATAAAAGATAAAATATAAAAGATAGAGATATGGTATCGCGGACTTTTTTGTAGAAATAATGAAGACGAACCAGGTAGCCATACATTGTTTTTAATTTTAAGCAACTGTTTAGGCAGCGCACGCAAATAATTCTGTTTTATGTGGTATTTTTTTCCGACTTGCTAGACAAAAGTTGTGATAGCTCGGTTAATATACATGCTATAGAAACAATTTATAGCCTATAGCACTCAGGAATAATGCCAGTTAAAAAATTGTTAGAATTGGATTATGAGTTCCAGAGATTACCCATTACATACAAACTTACAAACTTACAAATTTTACCTCTTTATAATATTAGTATAGATTATACTTCTGTAAATACGTACCTATTATAGTCGCGAATCATATTTTGATCAAGATACAACCTGACACTGTCCTGAAAATTACAAAAAACGCGCATTCACCTTAATAAAAAAATGTCTACTATACCGTGCTCCAATTAAAAATTATCTTCCATAAAATGCAGTATCAAAAAGCAAAAAATATACAACGATCGTAACCGTCAAGCATCAGCAAAAATAAACCCCGGTCGTAACTATAACTTTTTAAAGTCGTGACGTGTAAACGCTCCCTCAGTAACAGTTTAATTTCCTCGACGCGAGGTTGTTGTCAATCGTTCGCATCACAAGCGACATCTCGTGAGAACAACTTCGTAACTACTAATTGTGGATGCTGTACTGTGACTTGGTATTTATGCAGATATTTGGGTGACGATGTCGGGTTCACATATTAAGTTACGGTTTGTTCCAGTTACAAATAGACTTAAATCTATACTAATATATAGGCCAACCGCTTAACTGAGACGTTGCCTAAGGTAGCAGCGCGGTGCGGGAGGGGTGTGGTGACGTGATGCGAGAGCTCAGTGATTCGTCAACTTGTGACAAATATCACCCCTCCCGCACCGCGCAGCTACCTCAGGCACCGTCTCAGTTATGCGGTCGGCCTATAATAAAACTGAAGAGTTCGTTTGTTTTTGTTTTAATACGCTAATCTCTGGAACTATCAGTCGGAAAAATTCTTTGTGCATTAGGTAGCCCAATTCTTGAGGACGATTCTAGGCTATTTAACATCACGCTACGACCGCTAAGAACCGAGCAAAAGGAAAATAAGTTAGAGGGGGTGCTACAGACAAGTGGCGTGCATTCGTTTTCAGAATAGGTAGGCACTAGGCCGGGTCACTAATTTAATCAGAAAAAAGTGAGGTCAAAATTTGAGTAAGCATGCCTATGCTTACTCAAATTTGACCTCACTTTTTATCACCCTTAAGTAGGCACTTAAGGGTGATAAATTGCGAAGGTAGAACGTCATGGTATTACGCGGGAGACGTACGTATTTTTAATTTTGTCGTATTAACTTGAACGAGTAAAGGCCAATGACAATATGCGAATAGTACGGGAGCCGAGTAAGCCGTCCGGCGACTGCCTACTGCCGCGCGTGTTTGTATGAAGATTTTGTTTTTTGTTAGGTATGATAAATTAGTGAGTTTCTTAATGGGGCACACACACACTTAAATGTAATTAACAGGCTTATGTTGATATATCGAGGTGGGCATTACTTATAATTATGCCTATATGCAATGCACGCCACTGGTACAGACCATCAACGAACAACTTTCTTCATGAGACCAACATCGTAACCACGATAAAAAAATCACAACTAGATACATGCTGTATGTATGTTAAAAACTACATTTCCTTTTTAATATCGCAGTTAAAGGCTCTCTCGATGGCAGTATAAGCCCTGTGTTGCAACGTTATAAGTAATAGTGCCAGTGCTTAGCAAACTGTAGCACGCACTGAGCACAATATTGCAGTTTTCTAACGTTGAACAGCGTGGTAATGTGTTTAGTTATACCGAGTTGCACGTATTATGTGCCTCGCTCTTATAACGTGTAAGCTTGCACCCGTCCCTCTGCCGGCGATTAGCGAGAGGCGAGTAGAGCAAGCATTTTCTTCTTAGCGTGTTGATGGCATAATAATACGAAAAAAAAAACCGAGTGTGCTTATGACCACACGACTGAAGTGAAACTTCAAACGTATTTGGCTATGAGAGGAAGAGAGAGAGAAAATGTGCGCGCGCACTGCTTTCTCTTGCTTATATCCCCCACTCAACTCCCGTTCGCCTCGCCCGATCACACTTTTCGTAACGCTTACGTCACGCGTTCGCCAGCTTACTCCCCAAGTGAAGCGTGCGTAAACAAGTTTCACTTCAAAAAAAAAAACAATGGCACTCCGGGAGTGCCGACAAAAGTGAAAATAAATCACATACATAATACTTTGCCATCACTCACTGACATATCGGATATACATTAAAACCGAGGACAGCCGAACACATCCGAAGCGGTATCGTTACGGTACTTAACAGTGGCGCGAATTCAATGTTTTTTTTTTTTTTCATCTCAAAAAATGTCCAACGCGCCTAAAGAAGTTTTCACTTTAAAAATAGTTCTGCCCAGAATTCAGCAACTAAAACAACAGCAAAAACAAGTTAGCGAGCAACGAGCAGTAAGTACGCGACGGCGACGAGGGATTTATTGCTAAGTAGTATGCGTATGTAACAAGCGTGAGTCTCTCCGCGAGTCAGTGGCGTGCATTGCATATAGGCATATAAGCAGTGCCTACCTCGATATATGACCATCACGCAGTTTTACTGAGCCTTAACTTAACGCTGCCTAAGCAAAATCGCCCGCAGACCAAAACGCAACTAAACATAAACAAACTTGGATATGATTTATGCAACATTGATTTTAGCCCAGTTTTCAATACACCTGACGCTAATTTTGCTTTATCGTACTTAATAAAACATGTTCAATCAGCTATATTACACAACTCGACCGTTATTATAGTAAACAAGAAAAATTATAATATTAAACCTTGGATTACTCCTGGCCTAATTCGGTGCATAAGACAGAGAGATAAACTTCATCAAAGATACAGGAGGGACCCAGATAATCTCGTCACTAAAGTCATCTATACCAGGTACAGGAATTTTTGTAATAAACTCCTAAAGGATTTAAAAAGAAGTTACGATAAAAATGAATTAAATAGAGCGGGAAATAATAGCAAGCAACTTTGGAAACATATCAAAAACGTCACCTATATGTCAAAACAGCGTGAATCAAATTCGAGTTTACTGCTTACTAATCCTTCACCTATCCTGTCAGCCAACGAAGTGAATAATTTTTTCGTAAATGTTGGGAAAACTCTTGCTGAGCAGATTCCAAAACCTGACTGTGTTCAACCTTCTTCCCAAAAGTGTGAAAACAGACGTACTCTAAAATCTTTTGCCTTGCTAGACACCGACGAAGAAGAAATTACCCGAATAATCTGTGGACTAAAAGATGACTGTGCTGTTGGATGGGATAACATTAGCAATAAGACCCTTAAACTCTTTAAGCATATCCTTGTACCTCCCTTAACCCATATTTTTCGTATGTGTTTTTCTGAAGGCATTTTCCCTAAATGTCTAAAAAAAGCAATTGTAATCCCTATATTCAAATCCGGAAACAAAGACCTAGTTAACAATTATCGGCCAATATCACTACTCCCCTCAATATCTAAAATACTAGAAAAAATTATTAACAGTAGACTAGTTAACTATCTAGAGAAAAATGAATTCTTATCATCTGCGCAATTTGGTTTTAGAGCCAAATTATCCACAGCCGATGCAGTGCACAGTCTAACAGATTTTGTCTCAGAAGAACTTGGTAAAGGAAACCAGACCCTGGGGATCTTCCTTGATCTGGCGAAGGCTTTTGATACAGTCTCCGTTTCGACGCTTTTGTACAAATTAGAGGCCTTAGGAATAAGGGGAACGCCGCTGAAACTTTTTGCTGACTACTTAGACGATCGATATCAATGTGTTAAAATTGACAATATTAGTAGCGACGAGCAAAAAAACACATGTTTTGGTGTTCCCCAGGGAAGTATTTTAGGCCCCACCCTTTTCCTGATTTATATTAACGATTTATGTAATTTAAATATTGAACATGGCAAAATTATATCCTATGCAGATGACACGGCGTTAATATTCACCGCTAAAACAAATAACGAATTGTACGAATATGCTCAAATAGGTTTCAATACTGTGTCTAACTGGCTTCAAAGCAACTTACTAACACTAAATGCCGACAAGACAAAATATATTCACTTTTCCATCCGCAAACCGCACCTTAATATTACTAACTCTCATCTGTATGCCCATCATTGCGGACTCCGCTCAGTCAGCGTATGTAAGTGTCCTTGTATCCTCCAAACATGTAACATAAAATATCTTGGGGTTCTAATAGACGAATCGCTCTCATTTAGACCACATATTGACAGTTTGGTTACAAGAGTGCGCAAATTAATATTTGTTTTAAAAAAATTGCGAGCAATTGCAGATAGAAAACTAGTGTCACAAGTTTACTTGGCCCTAGGTCAATCTGTAATACAGTACTGTATTACTTCATGGGGTGGAGCACCAAAAACTTACTTACTGCCTCTTGAAAGAGCACAGAGAGCAATTTTAAAAGTAGCAAACTTCCATCCCTTTCTCTATCCCACAGATCTGCTATACAAATCCTGTAACGTGCTGACTGTTCACCAGCTTTTCATAACGCACCTAGTTTTAAAACAGCACTCCATGCTTTCCTATAACATCCCAAGTACTAATAAGAGACGGTATGATATTGTATGTGAGTCAAATGCATCCTCTAAATATGTTTTTGTAAACAGATTCTATACATTTTTAGGCCCATTTCTATACAATAAACTAAATAGGAAATTAAGTATCTATAAATTAAATAATTACGACTGTAAAAAGATTATTCAGCAATTTTTACTTATCATAACATACAATGAGACAGAGGATTTACTCGTTGTCTGTAAATAAAACATGTTAGTCTTTTAAGATAATATTAGTTTTTAATTAGACTTCTTAGTTTTAATTTTTTATTTTTATATTATAATATTCTAGGCACCTTTCTAGCCTGAAACACAGGTTCTACCTAGTTCAGGCAAATGAGCAACTGTATCCTCTACATATAATTGTTAAGTTATATTATTGTAAATCTGCACCATTTTTATGAATAAACGATATTATTATTATTATTATTATATCAACATAAGCCTGTCAATTACATTTTAGTGCGTGTGCCCCACAATTAAGAAACAGCGGTGGCAGTTGGCAGTGGGACGCAACTTGTGTCGATACTCTTGCGCCATCCCACCTACCTGGATCGGCATGCTGTGCTGGCGCTGCAGCTGCGGCTGCGGAAAACCTCAAGCGGCGAAAATATAATAACCTTATCGGAAATTATATTTTCGAGCCGTTTGGGGTTGAAACCCTCGGGCCGAGGGGTCCGAGTGCTCATGGTCTTTTTAAAGAAATTTCAAAACGGCTGGTTGACACTTCCCGTGACCCAAGGGCTGGCTTTTACCTTGGCCAAAGGCTAAGCATTGCCATACAACGTGGCAATGCCGCCAGTCTCTTGGGTACATTACCAGTCGACAGCGATGCGGATGAATTTTTCGACGCTATATTTTAGTTTTTGGATAGTTTTAGTTAAGTTAGGTTTTAATTTTGTTATTTTTGTTACTTAAGGTAAATGGTTAAACAATAAATAAAGATCTGTCATTAAGAAACTCACTAAATTATCATACCTAACAAAAAACAAAATCTTCATACAAACACGCGCGGCAGTAGGCAGTCGCCGGACGGCCTACTCGGCTCCCATACTATTCGCACATTACAATGATTAAAGAAAGGGTAGTCTTTAATCATTGGCACATTATCATCTCGTTCAAGTTAATACGACAAAATTAAAAATACTTACGTCTCACGCATAATACCATGACGTTCGACCTTCGTAATTTATCACCCTTAAGTAGGCATGCCTCTACTCAAATAACCACACTTTTGACCTCACTTTTTTTCTGATTAGATTAGTGACCCGGCCTAGTGCCTACCTATTCTGAAAACACGCCACTGCCGCGAGTGTACTGTCCGCCAAACGAGCGTTGCTGAGCCAGTACTCTCTATGACAGCTCTTGTCGCTTCGACAAACGAGTAAAGGCGCCACGAAAGATGAGACTTGACCTCGTCTCTCGCGCTCTTTCCGCCGCCCCTTGACGTCCAATCCCGTCCCGCGCTCAGACCTCGTACCGCTAGAGACCTAAAATCGTGTACTGCGCAAGTCAAGCCACGTGTCGTGTCAAGTCTCATCTTTCGTGGCACGCATTATACTCGCCGGCGCGGTGGTGTGAACAGTCAACGAACAACTATTCATATAATATGTATCTCTTTTACTTACAATCTTTTGTACGTTTCTTGAGCGAGAAAATCGTTGATAGCTAACCGTTTCCTCGTCGACAGTGGGATAGGTGCCTTAAGCTCTGAATATTCTGTGGATAATCTTTATTTTAACATGCAAATGTCTTTTCTGCTATCATGAACAGTAGGTATTATAAGAATTGCCGGTGCAATCGTGAAGGTATGCCGATTAGTAAGATGGTATTGGGTCGATATTCAAGGTAGCATTAGAGGTGAAGCCAGGGAAATTAGTAAGCAAATTGGCTACCAATATAAAATGGCCGTAATACAGGGTTATTGGAAAAACATTGTACTCCTCATTATGAACAACTTTTATTATGGGACCAAACATGAAATCGCGAAAAAAAATCTGCTGTTCCCTACATTTTGACGAGTTATACGAACATAAATGTAGGGGACAGCTGATTTTTTTTCGCGATTGCAGGTTTGGTCCCATTGAGAAAATCGCGGACATACAAACATACATACATACATACGGGTCGAATACAGAACCTCCTTTTTTGAAGTCGGTTAATAATATGGTAGATTTCTGTTATTTTGAGTGTTTTGTTGCTTTTACTAGCGAGTCTTCTAAGAAAACCATCTTCATCATCATTCTCCCGAATTTATTTGTGGTCGGCGCAACATATCTTTTTCTTCCAAACTTCGCTATTAGTCGTCATCTCGGTAGTAATTTCCTTTCTAACCCTATCATCTTTCTCACAGTCCATCCATTGTTTATTTGGTCGTCACAAAACGTTCCTCATTTCTCCGCATCACATGTCCATACCATGACCACCGATTTCCACACCACTTTTCAGTCACCGGTGCCACTTTCAGACTTCCTCTTATGTACATATCTCTTTTTTAGTCTTATTTTTAAGCGACTTCAAAAAAGGAGGTTCTGTATTCGACCCGTATGTATGTATGTTTGTATGACCGCGATTTTCTCAAAAACTAATGAACCAATTTGGATAATTCTTTCACTAATGTAATAAACATACTTTTAGAAACGTTTTAGTATACAATACATTAGCTAATTATTCTTATGTACGAAGTTATATGCATAAATGTACTGCATCTCCGGCATTTCTATGCGAATTTTGATGATTCTTTGAGTCGGTGTCTTCAATTCTTCAATGCACTAGTGTTAATTGGATTTGAGTAGGGTAGGTGCAACTAAAAAGTGAAAAATAAAAACTTTTTACTTTTTTAAAAAACAACCGACTTCAAAAAAAAGCACTACAAAGTGATAAATTACTTTAATTTCGGAAGTCGGTGTCAAAAAAACGAAAATGCGGAACCAACGACACCGACTTCCGATATTAAAGTTATTTTTCACTTTGTAGTATATTTTTTGAAGTCGGTTGTTTTTTTTTGTAAAAAAGTTTTTCATCTAAGAAAATATGCCTAAGAATAGTAAATGCTTACATATGAGCATGGACAAGATGTAATTAAATTTCACGAATTCTTAACGAAAGATAATCAATTTTCATGCCATGAAATAAGATAGATAGCGAAATCAATTCAGTGCACTGGACATATTGAAGCAATATAAACGACAAAATGTCTAAAACATTCAAATTAATCATCGTAGTAATATTCACAACGTACCATTTCAGCTTTATATTTAGCAAATATTATCGTGAGCCAAAAATTATATACAGACAAAGAAAATCAGGGACATGGCCCAGATCGTTTAAAACGAACTGGCCACGAAAAGCATTTGAAATTAGAGATAGGAAAGCATTTGGAGCTTCCGATTTTTATTCAAAATCTTTATTGAAAGAAATTGAGTCTCGGATGCAAGCACCAATGCCCTCCGTCATTCAGCAATGGCAAGCAGCCGTAAAGTCAGAGCCTTGGAAAAAAGACAAAATTCCGGAGACGGTTCAAAAATCTAGACAAAAGGATGTAGATATGGTTCGGCCAGAAGAACAGCCCCGGAATACTCTGGAAGAGGCAACGAAACAAATAAAGAATTCACATAAGGAAATACAACAATTGAAAGAAGAGAAACGGAAAAAAAATCAAAATAAGATAGATCGGCACAAGAAAGAAGAGTCGTTATCAATGGAGACACTAAAGACACGAGTGCATAACATGCCAAAGAAAGAATCAGAACAGGTCAGAACTGTAAGGGTAATCCTGAATCATTGTGGTGTTTCTTTTATGGACAATCCATCGTACAATCATCATCATCCACAACCCCACTTCACCAACTGCTGTGCACAGGCCTCTCTTTTCTTGTGCTAATTCACGCTCCTGTGCTAGCCTCACTTAGGTTTTGCCCGCGATGGCAACAATGTTGTCTGCCCATCTCACCGAGTCGTTCGTCAACTCGTCCTATATGCCTACGGCCCATTTGGGACGACTTGACGAAAATCAAAATAAATTTTATTTTCGTTCTGCAACTCGTCCCACGTTACTATCATAATGAGAAAAGGGACAGTCAGCAGCAAAAGTGTAAAATAATAAAAAAATAATTTGTTACAAAATATTTAATAAACAGAAAAGAGAGAATGAAACAGTAAACTGTTGTTCTAGAAAAATATTATTTAGTAGGTAGGTCTGTACTGACTTTTTTTATAATAAATAATCTATGAACAAAACGAAAATAAAAACTAAAAATTCTTAAAAAAATATTGTTATGACTTGTCTTGCTAACTGTAACAAACGTTGATAAAGTTTAAATTTCCATACAAAAAAAAAATGTGGGACGACTTGCAGAACGAAAATTAATTTATTTTGATTTTCATCAAGTCGTCCCAAAATGGGCCGTAGGCATTTAGGACGAGTTGACGAACGACTCATCTCACCGCCAGACGACCGACATCTCGTCTTCCAGTCTTTTTTTTTTTGGGTGGGGAATAATATTATCAAATAACTTCTCCCGCTCTGGGTGAAGCGAGAGGGCGTGTCAGACTTTTGCTGGCTAAAACCCACCCGTGTTCCTTCAGTTGCCTGTGCGGTATCTCTTCCGAACAACCCGCGACCCCGGCAGGCATCGGTCCTGGTGGACCCCGTCAGTTAGTGCTGACATCTCTTTGAGGCGCGCGTGGAACACAACGCGCCGTCGACCCGGGCCTGGTTCTTACCGGACGGCGAGCTGCCCGTTGCTCGCCGTCCGCAAGCCCGCGCTTACGGTCGCCGGGATTCGGCTATCGATTCCCGACACCCAGGGCGTCTCCTGCGGCGACTAGGGGCGCGAGGGCACAAAGATTGCCTTCGTCTTTCTATCCTTGGCCGCACTCTGTCACAGCCCTACTCCACCTGTCATCACTTCGCCTTGCCAGGTGTCCTGCCCAACTCCATTTGACAAGTACATTCGTACAATACGGGCGATGGCTTTATCTTTATTCACAGTGACACCATCTTTACATATTATAATGTAAAGTCACTTTTCACGTCCATCTATATGACCGCTTAGATCTTCTATGTTACTACTATTTATCATAGACCATCATTAGCTTAGCCTTTTCCCAACTATGTTGGGATCGGCTTCCAGTCTATCCGGATGCAGCTGAATACCTGTATTTTACATGGAGCTACTGCCTATCTGACCTCCATAACCCAGTTACTGGGTAATACGATACCTCTTGGTAAGACTGGTTGTCGGACTTTCGGGCTTCTGACTACCCGTAACGACTGTCAAAGATCCACGAATGACAGCCGGGACCAACGGCTTAACGTGCTTTCCGAGGCATGAAGGAGTCTCGGCATGTAAAGATGATCACCCATCCACAGACCAACCGCGGCAAGCGTAGCTTAACCTGATCGATCGACCTGAGCCGCTGGTATTATTTAGTCACGGACCCCTTTCTTGAATAGGTATACCACAGAAATCTCGATGTCTTTTCTTGTGAGCCCGTGCGAAACAGCGGCGAGTCGCTAGTTTCATAAATTGTATACCAAGGACTTGCTTTCACAGAGCGCGGCCCAGTTGACAGACCTCAGACGGCTTATGACAAAAACACGCCGATCTGTTTTCGAAGCTTCTAGAATATTCTAGAAGCTTCGACTTGCCCTTATTGGCGCGGAGAGCGGATTCTGGCGGGAGCGGTTAGAAAAAGGTTTGCTTTATACTTTTCCTTATTTATTTTTTTTCATTTTAGGATCCCTATCCGAAAGCAAGTCAGATAGCAGAAGTTGAGAAAAATCCTCTGAGAGGGGGTCATCACCGCAACAACAACAAAAATAGCAAAAGCAAACACACTCAGCAATGCGCTAAAAAGGTAATCAATCCATACTAATATTATAAATTCGAAAGTAACTCTGTCTGTCTGTCTGTATGTTACCTTTTCACGCCTAAACCGCTGAACCGATTTAGATGAAATTTGGTATAGAGATAGTTTGAGTCCCGGGAAAGGACATGGGATACTTTATATCCCGATATTCCCACGGGATTGAGATTCGGGATTTATGCGGGTGAAACCGCGGGGCGCAGCTAATTTAAGTATAATTGGATAACATACTCGTACCATAACGCCTGTAATCTCCGAACGGTTCGGCGTCAGTGTACCTATGTGTATGTAGCCAACTGGTTTAATTAGCCGTTTAGTTAACCGCCTAGCCTTTTAACTAAACGGCGACCGTTCAAATAATGGCCTGAATGATATTCAATATTTAGTTTAGGTTGGATTTACAACCAAGCACGCGAGAGCCGAATTGGTCGCAGTAACTAACCCAGGGCACCCCGACCAAATGGGTTAGAAAGGTTAGAACTGTGATCAACCGCGTGCGAGCAAAGACAGCGAAGCGAGGCGAGTACTACTTCCAATGGCCAGGCGGTTAACTAAACGGGTAATTTAAAAAGTTGGCCGCGACATGTACAGCACATCAAGCTACTATTGTATTCTTTTTTTTTCAGTGTTTCTCACCTAAATGCGTGGTTGAAGTAAGTATCAAAATGTTTCTTTATTATTATTATATTTATTTGCGTTACTTTTGTCATTTAATTTTCGTTTCTGCTTTTCGGTTTTTCTTTCATTTTCCAATATAGAAAGAGAAAGAAAAGAAAGAAAATACATTAATTTAGCACAGACTAAAAGACACACAATACACCAGATACATACATCAGATTTTAAAAAAAATATATATATATTATTATTTATTATTATCAGCCATTTCTGTCCCACTGCAGGGCAAAGGCCTCCCTTCCCTCCTTCCACTTATCCCTATCCAGTGCTGTTACACGCCAATCCTTGTGGAAAGAGTCGAGTTCGTTCCGCCATCTCATTCTGGGCCTGCCGCGTTGCCGTTTGCTGCTGTTTGGGACCCATTGTGTGGTTACTTTAGCCCACAGCTCCTCCGGCACGCGACAGATGTGACCAGCCCAGTTCCATTTTAGCTTGGCAGCCGTGTGACCACTCTGGCACCAACAATTAACTCCCTTTCATGGACTTCGAATTGCCATGTCAGCGGAAAACCATAGGTCACGGAGACCACAGATATAGATAGACCTAGATTATGCAAGTATCACGATCTGTATGAAAACCAAGCGTGCTATTTTTTGACTACCTACTATAACGTCACAAGCACTATTTAGTGATGGGAAAATGTAATCGATTCAAAGACGCCGCCACGTGCGGCACCCGTCTCGCCCCACTCCCGGAGCCTAGCGCCAGCGTTCACGCTAACCCAGCCAGCAGTACTACAGGACTGAGCGCGAAAATTGCGGCTTACGATTTTTATACGTAAGCTGGGCACGCGAAGTAGTTGCTCTTGCGTTATCTAGGTGTATCTATATCTGTGACGGAGACGCTTCAGCGGCTGCTGCTAGAGGCGGCATGGTCAACACTTTCCATATAAACCAAGCGTGTCTCTGTTTACTCACAATACGATACTATTGATACAAATGATGTAAAGAATCTGACAGCTTTGAAGTCAGTCTGAAAAATTTCAACGCAGGTCCAGAATTAGATATGTACTGAATCCATGATAATAAGTAGCGCATCGAATATCGATGTTCCTACCACATTGTATAACCCGCGGCGCTGAAATCACGCTGAGAGCACATAGGTACCGACGCCAGCACAATCTGTCAAATTTCTTTAATAGATTTTCAACTTTATCGCTAAAACATAAGGTTCAAAGTTGATTGGGAAAATTTGAGAGTTTCGGGTAGCTTGATGTGCTGGCGTCTGTACTTCTGTCACGGACCGCCTTCAGAACTGTCAGTTTCAAAGCCACAAAGCTGCCACCCTGTATATAATACTGCCGTCTCTAGACGCTGCCGGAACGCCGGTTCCACGCTCTGTGGCCGAAAACCTAATAATCATTTGACCTTGTTATCTAGTGTATAGGCCGAAAAGGCTCAGCGGCTGTAAGTGAAACTTTAAATATCTTATCTTATTTTTTTTTAATATTTTACTCTAGCTTGTTGTTCAAAGCTTCGTTTCCATACAAAATTCACACTACACCTTCAAAAGAAAGAAAATACGTTTATTTGCGGCAAATATGATGCATCAAAAAAAAAAAAAACAAAATAACAATTTGGGAGAAAACATGCGTCACATCTACGCAAAACGGCCGTCGCTCAGCATAACGCTAAGACCCTACTCGAGATAGAGCCCCAGCGCTGCAAGAGGATATATTTTTTTAATTAGATTATACTAATTAAAAAAAACCGGTCAAGTGCGAGTCGAACTCGCACCCCCGTACAAATTTGTAGGTATGTAACTACAAATTTACGATTTCGGTTTTTTCCATTTACTTTTTTTTTATTTTTATATTTGAGTTGATTGAATGAAAGGTGAATTGCGGTTTACGATTTGACACATTAATTCAACTAATATAATTTAAATTATTTCTAGTGCAACGCAAATAAATGCAAAGCTACGGTATGTAAGAAATGAATTAGTTAAGTACTATATTATCTTATTTTAATACAATCAGTCAGTATAAGGGAAATCATTGTTAAGCAAATTGACACCCTGTCGTGTTATACACATTACATACAAATGTCTAAGAATGATAAAAAGTGCGATAGTTCAGATTTAGGTACCCAAGATACAGGCACTGCCTTTTTTTATGGTTGGGAAATAATCAAATGAGCTCCCGCTCGTGGAGCGGAAGGAAGTGTCAGACTCATACTGACTAAAACCCATCCGTGTTCCTTCCTTAGCCCTTTATGTTCCGGGGTAGCGGTAACCCTTTCGGACAATCCCGCACCCCCGGCAGTCTGTGGCCAGGTAGAATTATTATGTTAAGCTAATCTAAATACGGTAATAATTGTAACAATGTTTAAATATTTTTTATTACTTTCGAGAGTTCTACTTGAACCAAATGATTTGGCTTTTGGCTTTGGCAGTTGCTCCATAAAAAAAAAACTGTGTTCAGCTGCATCCGTTTAGACTGGAAGCCGAACAGAACATGTTGGGAAAAGGCTTAGCGGATGATGCTCTAAGTTGATATTCACTTTGCTTTACAATTAATTTCCCTGTTTTATTTTTATTTATCTTTTTTATTTCTGAATGGGCCTGCTCTTATCCTCGATCACGCCTGATGGAAAGCGATGGATGAGGTTTATGATGGATATATACCTCTATACCTCAACTTATTTTTTATTTTCACTATTTATAACAAATTATTTGGAAATGCTTCAGACACACGGTCCAGATTCTGCGGCAGTGGTAAGTCGTGATCAAGTACCTACTCTATTACTTAATTTCCTATTGAACCGACTTCAAAAACAGGAGGAGGTTCTCAATTCAGTTGAATAATTTTTTTTATACACCTGCTCGGTAATGTCAAATTATATGTCATGAAAACATAACCTAAAGTTAGTTATTATGGCCCTGGGGTCTAGCCGGGAAATAATATCACTATAACCCGCTAATCAATATCGTGTAATGTGAATTTGGAACCTCAACTAAAAAAGTTCTATGAAAACTTTTACAAGAAAAAGTATGTTGTATGCTTTTTATTACTTCGTTGAAAAAGTTGATTATTCTCCTCGGGGATTATGGTGTCTTCGTCTTGGGGGAGCTTGAACCCCTCGCTGCACTCAGGATTTTAATTTTAACTTCCACGCTTCACTCGGGAGTTAACTCTGAACTCCCTTGCTGCTCTCAGGATCACTAGAATCCCTGGTTGCGCTCGGTATTCAATATAGCACCGGTGACATAAGACACTGCTTTATCCCCTTGGTAAATAATCTACTATTGAAAACAAATGAGTTCCCTTTCGAATTGTGTGCGGTCACTTGAGTGAGGTTCGAAGTGAACTTTATAGAACAGCTGACCTATTCTGTATAAGTCCTACCGTTAAAACTGACGTGAACTAAGCTTGAAGTGAAATGTCATCCTATTTGATGCTAGGGAACCTAGGGATTGACCGCTCACTGTTTAAACTCACTTCACCTAAGTTGTCATGGTGGGATTTTTTCAAAATAGCACTACAGAAGTACTGCTTAATTAAAATCTGTTTTATCAAAATCGCCAACACGAATTATTCAGTATTTAAATTCTATTAAAATATTTTTTTCCACAGTGTAAAGGGAAGCAGTGTGTCGGACATGTAAGTAATAATAACACAACTTTAAAATAGCGGAATGTAAGATTTCGTCTGCCGTATGCCCAACGAGCTTTGGGCCAAAATAACCACAACGTTGAGCCCTGATACAGCTAGACGTCGCGGCATGCTGCTTTATTCAAATTGCCAACAAGGTATCTTCATTCATAAGATTTTGCGGGTTGAAACTTGTCAAAAGTAAGTTAAGACCCTTTCTTACTGCATAGCTCAATTTACAAATATCTTTGTAACGAAGCCTTTTTAAGCACTACTTCCTTTGTTAGATTTAATTTGTAAAAGCTATAGAAGCGTTTGACAAAGTTTATGGATAACGTGAAGAATACGGTGTATATGTACAAGTACCTATAAAGTATTTTTAAGGCCAATAGACATTATAGACATTTCCATTGGCATAGCAACCGTCTTGCAAATTTGTAATCTTCCATTTTGAATCTTAATATAAAATTAGTAAATTACCAACTTAAATTGTCCGTATATTCAAATGACAGCTGTCATTCTTTGACAGTTGTACAAAATGCCTGTAACACGGCCAATTGGCATAGTGTGTCAATTTGTTTAACAATTAATTACGCAGACTAAACTCTAAACTGCTTCCCGAGCACAGTCAAATATTTCCTTAACTAATTATCATCATCATAATCAGCCTATAATGTTCCCACTGCTGGGACACAGGCCTCCTCCCTGTGAGAGGGAGTGTGCCATAATCCACCACGCGGGCCCAGTACGGGTTGGTAGATGTCACATGTCTTCGAAGTTTTTGTTCTAGGACATGCCGGTTTCCTCACGATGTTTTCCTTCACCGTTTTGAGAGCAATGGTGATGAAATAATTTACAGAAAGTAATGCGCCTGTCTGGGTTCGAACCTACGACCTACAACTCTTAAGTCGCGGCCGATACCACTGGGCCACCACTGCTCTCTAATTATACCTCTCTCTGCTAACTAATTATACCTACCCTCAAAAACACAGCCTCAAATGATTACGTTACGTCAGTTATTATCTATTTACGAACAACACCAGAGCTAATTATCAATTTAATGAACACAACAACTAGTGTTACAATAAAATAGACGCAGATTGACACACGAGTTCGGGTAATTGACTTCAACCGCATAGGTTGAACATTGGTAGGGTCGCCATCGAATTTGCAAAGGAAACCGGACTTTTCGGGTCGAAACGACTATGGCCGTGTCCTACCCAACGTCCCATACGTTTGGGTCGCATAGGTATTGAAGTTTTGTATGGGACAGTTGATTTTTTTTTGCGATTACGGTTGGTCCCACGGAGAAAGTTGTTCAGTTTGATAGTCACTACCACTCCTTTAAAGATGACCACAACTTTCTGAGACATGCTGTATTATAACTAGAGATCGGATATTCGGATGCATATTTGCCTAAAGTGAATTTTTCGCTATGAAAGTATGGAAGCGGCTTCTTAAGATGTTTTTTCTGTAAAAAAATCGGGATGCCAGGAACACCGGGAATGCGTAAATAGTCGGGTGTACTTATAATATGGAAGTAAGGAACTACATAAAGAAAATTATTCTAAATATATGTAGTTTGCTATTGCAGTTTGGTATCTACCCACCTACTTTACAATATTAGGTAGGTAGAATACGCATCCGATTCTATAGTCAGGAAAAACACAAACTTCCGGAATCACGGGAATTTTACGATCCATACAAAAGTGCATTCCAAATAAGCCAACATTTCAAAGTAAGTAAATATACATCCGATTCTATAATCAGAAACCTAAATTTGTCGAACCCGGAACCACGGGATTTTTTCGATACAAAAGCGCATTCCATATTAGCCAACATCTCAACTTTATGTGAATATGCATCCGAATATCCGATCTCTAATTATAACACGGCAAATTGGCGTAGTGTGTCAATTTGGTAAGCAGTTATAATTTCCTTCTCAGTATATTACTTAACAGTGTTCCCTTTTAAATGGAATACGGCACGTAACTAAGCAAGGTTTTAAGGTGTTCAGCCTAATTGGAGTAAGTTTGCGCATGTACAGACGCCAGCACATCAAGTTACTACAATCTGTCAAATTTCTTTAATAGATTTTTAACTTTATTGCTAAAGTATTAATTAGATTCAAGGTTGATTGCGAAAATTTGACAGTGTCGGGTAGCTTGATGTGCTGGCGTCTGTACACATAGTGCAACAAAAACATTTCACTTTTATTGCTTGTCATTATTCTATAGTTATTGCCGCAATTTATTTTTAAACGTGTCTGTTTAGAAGAAAGTTAAAGAAAAGAGAGGAACGGCTAACGACTCTGGCTAAGTGTGGTTTACCAACCCAACCCAATATGGTAGGGGAAGACTGTTTAGATAAATGATAAGTAATGAAGATGTCAACAACACTTGTCACAGTTAAATTAATATTGACAATTCAGAGAAATCCCAGTCCTAAAAATTTCACCAGCATGCGTAACCTACTCATAACTGGTTTACACTGGTCGGATCCAGTTAGATACAGTTATAACACGTCACATGAGCTAATGCAATAGAATATGGTTTTAGCTATTATAGACTTTACCCACACTGTTTTGTAGCAATGGTAGTTATAAAATTATTGTTTTGTACATACAAACAAAAATAGTATCTGTATGTAACGTCAAAAAAACAGCTTTTTACTAAATGTATATGAAAGTATATTCGGCACTTGTAACACAACATTTTTAAAATTGTTTTCTGTTTGTCTGTTTGTTCCGGCTAATCTCCGAATCATTCTTTATCAGTCGTATGTGATGGCTATAACACGGTAAAGTAACGTACCTAGTCTGCCAATCTGCTACATAATACAATTTCCAGATTGAACTATGTAGTTGTGTCATTGCCTTTGGTCATGCTCTATTCTCCCGAATGCTTTTCTCTTCAACGCCAAGCAGTTAGTCGACTCTTCAAGTGACCAGAGGGTTGGCCCATTTTTGGCCAAAGCTGCTACACGTGGAACACGTGCTGCACAACGTGGCAATGCTGCCAGCCTTTTGGGCACAATTCCTGTTAACAGCGACGCGGACAATTGTCCGCGTCGCTTTTCGTTTTTGATGCCCCATGATTCTTTTCCCTCCGTTTTTATAGGTATGCATTTCGATATTTTTATTAGATATTTTAATACTGTTCGCTTATATAATTATGTCAATATTATCAGAAGTATACAATTTTCTACTTCATTGGGAATCAGCTGCATCCGGTTAGACTGGAAGCCGAGCCTAACATATTTGGAAAAAAGCTAGGCAGATAATTAATCCAGTTTTCAAAATCTCACCAGTATTTTATCAGGCATGAACCAGTAACCTGCTAAAACCCACTTTACCTGATAAATATGTCGGAGATTGGAAAACGGAACGTCAAATCTTAATCGATTTGGGCGTATTCGGATACGATGGTGGGCAACACTGAGGTTGACAGCTGACAGTTGTCAATGTCATTTGATGCTATTTATAAGCGAACGTGGTGTTTGCAAGCCCGGTTAAGCAGACGACAACCTCATAGGTTGAACTGCGAGATGCCATAGACAAAAAAAACTGTCAAGGGACACTTTGGTGACAGACACAGCAGAGGAAACAAGTTTAGCCAACCCTCAGCCAACCTACGTCCGACTTCGCCGCGTTCCTAATTTCTAATCCATCTAGATCTTAGGCATCCTAGATTATTTTATGTTCTAAGTTTGTGATCAAGTAAATACAACTGTAAACCAAAGTGTGGCGAGTATTATTTCTGAACTACAACGATGACTCGACCATCTGGTGACGAACCCCCGACAAATATGAAAAGAGATTTTGAAAAATATAAATTATGTAATGATTTCAGTGTTCCAAGGAAGAATGTATTGCGGCGGTAATGTATAATTACAAAATATATATATTTTTAGTTTTTACACTAGGTCTAGAATAAAGGCTTGTCTATACTAATATAATAAACAGGTTTGTATGCAAGGGGTACTCTCCGGAACAACTTGTCGATTTAAAAAAAAAATTACCTATGATAGCCCAATTCTTGAGCTATTTAACACCATGCTAAGACAAAAAGAACGCAAAGCAAAAACGAAGTAAAAGAGCCGGCAGGCGATGCGATGCGACAGGGTGGGTCAGAGTACAAGAATTTCACGCGGATGAAGTCGTGGGCAGAAGCTAGTTTGTTTATAGGTACTTTTAATGTAAGATAACATACGATAATCATACCTACATTTGCTAAAACATGAGTACAATAAATACTACACAAATTGCCAGCATACAAGAGATGTTAAAAGAATAAATTAAAAACAGATCTTCGCCCGTGGCTAAATAATAACAGCCGCACAGGTCAATCGATCATTTTAAGCTACGCTTGCTGCGGTTGGTCTGTGGATGGGTGACCATCTTTACATACCGAGACCCCTCCGTGCCTCGGAGAGCACGTTAAGCTGTTGGTCCCGGCTGTCATTCGTGGATCTTTGACAGTCGATACGGGTCGTCAGAAGCCCGGAAGTCTGACCAGTCTTTTTTCGTCTTTTTCGTTACCTGACGATTTCTACGAGTTTACGCCTACCGCAGGCTGCGTTTAAGAACTTATTTCCAATGTGGAGCAACAAAACTTAAACTTGCTCAAATTTTTGTTCAATCATTGCGCAAATCGTGATATTTTGCAATATAATTGACCGTCTAGGGCCCGCCTTAGACAAGTGCAAATAAATAGTAACAAAATAATATACAAAGTCACTCCGTGTCAAATTATTTAAATATTGTCATGATCACACTTTTATTCGATTTTTACAGTGTGAAGGAGATGGTTGCGGAGTACAAGTAAGTTATTTTATAACAAGTTTTTATGCCACAGTCGCATAACTTAAGTGGCACCGGCAACTGAAAAGTTGTGTGGAAATCGGTTATCATGGCACAGAATACTTAAAGTATGGTATGGGCATGTCATGCGGAGGAATGAGGAAAATGTCGTCGTGAAAGTTTTGAGTATGAATGTCGATGGCTATAAGAGTAGAAGACCAAAGAAACGATGGATGGACCGTGTGAATACATCACCCTAATTGCGTAACACACTATCAATCGGAATCTGAATCATTTTGAAGCCAATTACTAATCCATTGCTTCTTAAGTTCGAAAAATCTGTCTGATCAACACGTAAATAACGCAATGAATGATGTTGAACTGTCAAAATGAAACCGATTCCGATTGATAATGTGTTAGGCAATTGCCCCGAGGTTAGAAAGGGAGTGACTACCGAGATGACGACCAAAAATAAATTGGGATAAGGTAGGAGAATGACGATGATGATAAGTCACATAATTTAACCGGTCAACCGGCGCGCGTCGCCCATTGGCGACGAAACAATAGAAAATCAATTGTGTCTCACTAGCGCAGCTTGACAGATTAAGATTGATATTTCATGAAATAGTAATTTAACACTCTCCCTGCCGACAATAAATAAGGAGGCCATGGAGGCCGCCGGCGGGGCCCAAAGGTTCTGCTTGTGAACGCCGTGAGTCAAAAGTCAAAATTATTACAAGAGGCCGTGGGACACGCCGGCGGCGACAACCTGACCTGCAATTTTTTTTTTTTATGTCTAAGGCACCAAGTCCCAATTACAAATATATACAATAACGCCTGATTCCAAAACTTATTTTTAGTATTAACTTAATCTTACTTCGGTGTGGGAAAGAGTACCGGCTGGTTATGGGCAGTGCATGAGCGGGTGTTGTGGCGCTGCTTCGGGGAGGCCTATGTCCAGCAGTGGACGTCTTGTAACTGAGATGATGTTATTTTTGATGGCACTTGAGTAATAACAGCCGCACAGGTCGATCAATCAAGTTAAGCTACGCTTGCCACGGTTGGTCCGGAGGTTGGTGACTATATTTATAAGTATACCAAGACCCCTCCGTGCCTCGGAAATCACGTTAAGCCGTTGGTCCCGGCTGTCATTAGTGGATCTTTGGCAGTCGTTACGGGTCGTCAGAAAGTTCGACAACCAGTCTTACCATATATCGGGATAGCACACGTATCAAACTGGAAAGGGATCGGCACAGTATCAACTCGAGCCATTCAGTATTCTTTGTATGAAACTCCCTACTGCAACGCACACTAATCGGAATCGTAACGTAATCGCCTCGCCTCGGGACAAGCTCACGAGCCGCGGTGCGGTGCGTTACGGATCGTCGTCCCCGCGGTTACGTCTCTCCGTACCCGAGCTTACGTCTCTTCGTCTACCCTTGCCCCTCTCACCCCTCCAGCCTGCCTGCTGCACCATCAACTAGCGGTCGGCGAGCCGTAAGCGCCGCGTCGCCTAGCCGTAGCCGAGTCGACGTATCGGAGATTCTGATCCGCTTTGGTTACGTGCTTACGTTAGGTTGACGCCTGTTTGACGACGAGGCGAAAGGCGATACGGTGCCGATCCCTTTCCGATTTGATACGTGTACTGTGACCTTTATCCAGAGCTGGGAAATGGCTAGGCAGATGATGACTTGTATTGAGTATGGTATACTTCATTTTTCTTTTCATTCCAGTGCGAAGGAAATATATGTCACGCAGTGGTAAGTATACAATTTATATGTAATACTAGCTGCGCCCCGCGGTTTCACCCGCATAAGTTTCGATCCCGTGGGAATTTCGAAATAAAAACTATCCTATGTCCTTTCCCGGTAGGTACTTAAACTATATCTAAGTATACCAAATTTCATCTAAATCGGTTCAGTGGTTTAGGTGTGAAAAGGTAACATACAGACAGACAGAGTTACTTTCGAATTTATAATATTAGTATGGATTTATAGCTATTATTATTAAGAAAAACGTTACTTTATGCATTTAAAATTGAGTTTTATTGCTTTGAAATAAGATTTAATTTTCCTTAGCTCAATCGGCGGCCAGTAAAAACCATAGATAATTAAAAAAAAAAACTATAATAAAAAATTTATACACCTTGTGTCAGCATCCAGTTACCAGGCCAGTACATGATTCTGCCCCCCCATCCCCCTAAAATTTCGTTAAAATTTTCGCCGTTTATTTTAAAAGCAAATTAGCTGTTTCATACATTTTCACCGCGTAAGTATTGCACTTTCTTAGGACACAGCAGATTTTTTTTTATAAACGATGGAAAAAATATTCGCTGGGGGCTCTAGAATCATGTGCTGAACTCATGGTTAGAGTTTGCGCGGCAGTGTCCCTACCACCCTGGTCGATGTATAAGTTATCTCGCCAGGACTGGTCTTGGTTGTGTGTCTAATCTTCTAAAATCTTCAGAACCTCCCACCAAGACGAGGACATTCACACTAAAGTACAGACGCCAGCACATCAAACTACCCGAAACTGTCAAAATTTCCCAATCAACCTTGAACCTAATGCTTTAGCGATAAAGTTGAATCTATTAAATAAATGACAGATACTTTGAGTCTGTACACTCAAGTCTTTTATATGTATATTTGACAGTTTTCTAATTCTTTCCCTTATCAAGTCGGGACCTTTTGAAGCTACGGCATTGAGCATACCATTGCATAGTAAATTATATTGAATTACTTGATATTAAAGATCAAAGTCGCATTCACCTTCGACCAATATCAAGCTGACATCGACCAAAACTGTTTTAATGGCCTAGCCATTTTATAAGACCTAAAACTTTTTTATTTTAATTTAGTTGTCAGTCTGTCATTGTCCCATTTTTAATTCAGTCTGACCACTGACTTGTAGATATTACTTGTTTAATAGAGGTCAGCGGGTCTGACGTGCAAACAAGATGGCTGAATGCCATTCTGCAGATATCGACTTCGCGACGCAATAGGTACTATAGGCAATGTAAAATTTTGGGCGATGGTGTTTATTTCGTATAATATTATTATTTTAATGAATACGTCAGTGGTTATTCATGAAATTTTTTTTTTTGTAATTGCATACATTGTAATCTTTCTGGTGGAAATCAAGTGTCGTCCAGCATTGTCCGATTTGGGGATGAATCATGAAAGTGCTAATAAATTTGTGCATCTAAAAACTTTTTGGTTTCCTCATGATGATGATCCTTAATTTTTTTTTATTACCCTCTTATTAACTTTCTGACCTTTTATCGAAGTTGGTCGCAGTTACTTGGCTATTCATTATTTTTAGGATACAAAAAGTAGAGTTATTATTACTTATTTTATTTCTGTAACTGCTCGTGACATCACAGCGGGCCCTATCAGAGTACCAGCGCTGTGACATTTATTTTTTAAATGTTGCAGCATCATACTGAGATAGGAGCCTTTTGGCCTCGTATAGGACTTTCTGTTCATTTTTCTTTATATTACTTTTTTTTTATATAACTTGGTTTTTTTTTTTTTTTACTATTTAGTTTAGTTTGTGATCTTCCTATACGAGTCGCAATAAATACTTTTTCTTTCGTTCTTTCTTTCTTTCTTGAGGATTACAAAAAGAGGCACATTTAGTTAGTTTCCATTAATATTTTTAGGACATCTAAATGGCAATTATTTGGTACCTAAATACAAGCCTTTATTAACAGGCGGATGGTGCAAAAGTTACATCAAAGGTAAGTTTTTTCAATGTAGCTATTTGAAGGGGTTAATAATTCTGGTTATAAAATACTATTAGTGTATAAAGCATATACCAGAGAGGTGTACCCAGCCTCAAAGTTAATTGCAGCATTGTGAACTAAGTTGACTTTTCTTGCCCTCATGGAGTATTTTAATTAATCCTAAGACACCATTGAATTCACTTGGAAAAAAAAAGATATGTGAGGAAAAAATTAAATTGATTTATTAAAGGGAATTATTTAACTTATCCTCTGAAATCATATTGACCTGATAATAATGAACACTTTTTGAAAATAATGAACCTCCAAAAACTTTTTGCGTTTTTACTCTCACCGCCACTTATTTTAAGGAATTTACAATTCCAGATATACCAGGCTCCATGATTATAAAAATCGTCAATCCCCTTTAATGAGAATTAATTAATAATACCTATTTAAATTAAAATAACATTGTTTTTTGTTAGTGCAAAGGCGATTATTGCGTGGCTTATGTAAGTACATACAAAAAACATTACTCCCATGGTTTTGACATAACATAACATCACGGTTGCAATCATAAAAGGGTTAGACAGAGATTTAGGTACCTATAGTATACTCACATGTCGCCAGTTATATTTAAGTCAGACCAATGAAGCCAAATACAATAAAAAAAAAACAAAGAAGAATGGCAGGACTCCATGTGATTTGGGTGTCGCACTTAGACTTCACGTTTATTCAACTAAAGAGATAAGTATGCAGGATCGTCGGACATAGTTGAAGTTTAGTAAGAAACAACCAAATAAAAGCAATGATTTTTTACAGAATAATAAGTATTAACTACGTCTATGACCCTATGTTTTTCTTTTTGATGATGCATTATTTTTATAAGCACTAAAATTGGTTTAAATCGGCATTTTTTGAGGCAAAAGAATCCTAACCTAGTGTACAAATTTGACAACTATTAATGAAAAAAGAAAAGCATAGGGACACAGTATATATCCTTTCTATTTAGTTTATGAAATATCTTTTAAATTGGTCCAATATTGGAGGCGATAGGCGATAGCCAAACCTCGAATTATAATTTTTTACTTAGGCTTTTTCAAAAGTCTCTCCGATCGCATTTCCTCTTAAGTTTTATTTCCGACCACTAGAGGCACTAAACCAACAACGCAGTCATAACTTATCATTATTTTTACAGGGAAAAGGACTTGCAACTAAATCAACGGTAATTTATTAAATGTTTTCGTATTTAAATGCTTCCATAACTCTAGAACTTGGTTGCGAGTTCCAACCAGCAGCCTAATTGCGGAACGCCAAATCGTCAAATGATTCTGATCAGTTGGCTTAATTTCTATCACAATTGGCTTCATTTTACGATTTTCGAATTGCGAAACTCTAGTTTCTGCGCAGGGCCTTAACGTTCATAATTGGTTTCATAATAAACTAGAGTTTCGCAATTCGAAAATCGTAAAATGAAGCCAATTGTGAATAGAAATGAAGCCAACTGATCAGAATCATTTGACGATTTGGCGTTCCGCAATTAGGCTGCTGGCATACGCACATACCAATGGAACTTTTATTTATTTATTTAATACTTTAAGCACACAAATGTACAAAGGCGGACTTAATGCTATAGGCATTTTCTACCAGTCAACCTTTGGATGATGCAGAGACAAACAGTGGTAGGTACCTACTATTGTGAAAAATTTAGGAATAAATATTTTTAAATATAATATAAAGAGACACAAAAACCAATTAAATATCGTCGTTGTCAAACCAAAATCTGCTATGTGCCGTTTTTTGAGATTTCAAGATTTTGACGAAAATCAAACATCAATAAATTTTTGTCAAAATCTTGAAATCTCAAAAAACGGCACATAGCAGATTTTGGTTTGACAACGACGATATAATATACCTATATATCTCGCCGGCTGGTCGATACTTCACGTGACCAGAGGGTTGGGTCGTTCTTTCGCCAAAGAATTAGCATTGCCATTCAACGTGGCAATGCGGCCAGTCTTCTGGGCACGTTTCCGGATGACAGCGATGCGGACGAGTACTTCGACACCTAAGTGTCCTTTGTTTTTGTATATATTTGTATAGTAAGTCATTTATTTTAGTATCTA
Source organism: Amphipoea oculea (assembly GCA_945859645.1). NCBI lineage: Eukaryota > Metazoa > Arthropoda > Insecta > Lepidoptera > Noctuidae > Amphipoea > Amphipoea oculea. Next base: position 10,906,657 of record OX243886.1, on the reverse strand, counting down.
GTGTAAATAGTTAGTAACATTTTCCCAAGTTATAAAATAAAAGTTATTTTTACCATAGATTTTTTGTAAATAGATAATTGCTTCATATTTTGCAATAAATTACCAGTGTCATCGCAAAAAAAAATATATACATATATACCTAATGCACACTTTAACTTTTCACATTTTAATATGATGTACAGTCAGGGAAATTTATTGTTAAGCAAATTAATACTCTACGTCAATTTGCCGTGGTATAGCCATTTCATACAAATTTCAAAGAATGACAGTTGTAATTTGAATATACGGACAACTTAAGTTGGCAGTGAATTTAGTACAAAGAAATAAATTAATTTTATATTAATTTATTTATATCAATTAAATTTATATAAAATAGTTATATTTTATTAATAATTCTATTCCAATTTATCCTAATATATATCTAATTTTGTCTAATTTATATCTAGTTTTAACCAATTTTGTTTCACTTTATTTCATTTCATCTTTTTATTATGTGATTTAACCTAATTTTATGATTGTATGACATGTGTAATTACTAATATTGACCAATAACTTGTATGTGTGGTGCAAACTGTCAATATAAGTTGGTTATTAATAAATAAATAAAATAAAATAAATTTGTTTAACAATTATTTTCTCTGACTCCACTTCGTGAATAATAAATTCGTGGTATTTCTAATTACAGTGTGACGGAAATCATTGTCAAACCTGGGTGAGATTTAAAACTTTTATCTACACCCATGCTATAAATCCTCTATAAAAGTTTGTGAAACAGTTAGCTTATTGCCAACATTAAAACAACCAATGTCATAGTAACCATAATAATTATCATCCAAACGAGTGTTATTATGTTGTAATAAATTTCATTATGCAACTCGTTTTCAAACAAGACTTCCGAAATTAAAGTTATAATATCACTATGTAGTGTTTTTTTTTTAAGTCGGTTGTTTTTTTTTGTAAAAAAGTATTTATTTTTCACTTTTTAGTTGTACCTACCCCACAAAAAAGTAAACGAAAAGATCGTTAATGTAGTAAATGTACGTAAATTTTTAGATTTTTGTTGATTTTTCAAAAACCGCTTGTCCAATTTCGATAAAATTTTCATGTAACCATTTGGAAAGTATACCCTTTCCAACAAAAAAAGAATTTTTCAAATCGGTCCAGGCGTCTTCGAGAAATCGGGGAACATACATAAAAAAAAAAAAAAGATTCCGACGAATTGAGAACCTCCTCCTTTTTTTGAAGTCGGTTAAAAAAGAACCTTGTCATGCACGCGCGTTTCACTACCACAGCGCAGTAATTTAAAATTGAAAAAAGAACTTATAGGTTATTCGAATTCACGTCGTATCTCGCCGGCCACCATTTTTGTTTCATATTAGTATTGCAAAAAAACTGTTTCAGAACCTTTTATAGAGGATTCATATCATGGGTGTAGATAAAGTCTTGTATGCAACTGTACATAATTAGGTATACACTCATGTGATACTATTATCACACGAGGCGAATACCCCTTATTATAAAACAGTTGCATAAATAACTATTATATTTTCAGTTATTTATCTACTTTTATCTTCTTTCTTAGATCTATCTTTGTTAACCACCTGCAGCAACAACAAATACCTAATTATTTTTATTCTATTTTGAATTACGATTTTTATTGCCAACTAGGTTCTGCCCGCGACTTTGTCTGCGTGAAATTTCTTGTCCCCCGACCCACCCCATCGCATCATATAGAGATCGGAATATGTAGCGTATATTTATCTAAAATTAGAGGAAGTATGTGACATAGAGTGGATAATACCTCCTCTAAAATCAAATAAGTACCGGGATTTAAGAAAATTAGTTTTTCATTTAGTAACAAATTGATTTGAAAAATCTGAATCTGAATATCTGTCAAATTTCATCCAAATCAGTTTAGCTGTTTTTGCACCAATCCGGAATATACAAACAGGCAAACGGAAAAAAATCTAAATAAAACTATACTTTCGACATCAGACTATTCTATGTATTGTTTTGATTTCGATCCTTACTGTTTTATTATACGTAGAGATAAACCTCGCGAAACATGGAAGGAGTGGAGGGAGGCTTTTGCCCAGGAGTGGGACATCGAAGGCTCGAAAAAAAAATAACCAAATACAGGCACTTTTTTCAAGGGGCAGGTTATCTATATCTATCTATACTTATAATATGGCGAGCGATATTGTATCTTAAGATAAACTATTATAGTATCTTAGCCGTGTGCAGCGCTCCTAAGTAATGCTGTAAATGTAGTGCTGAAGGTTGAATTTGGCTTGCATTGTTCGCAGCACACGCGTGGCGCGCGGTCGCCACGGATCGCTACCGTATATAAGGACGGAGTCTGAGCGCACGCAGCATTACCCCGACCCTTGCTCGAGCCAGCCCGCGCCGCTGAGCCTGTAGCTTTAAATTCGCCCCAAAATAATTCCGATCCAGCCTGTCCCTTGCTGCCCTCCCCCAGCGACGCCCTAAGCCGAGGTCCGTACCCCACAGGGGGTGCCCTTAGCGTGTAGTCGCTTAGTTTTAGTAAGTTTTTAAGCCCTGGCTGGAGGCCTTAATTTTGAGGCATCCACAGGCAAGCCCGGTTAAGCAGACGACAACCTCATAGGTTGAACTGCGAGATGCCATACACAAAAAAAAAAAAAAAAAACCCACGCATCATAAATTTTTTGAACTTTGATTTGAACGGACGTGTCGAGTGGCGAGCGTTCGTTCTTATTAGCATTCTATAAATTTGCTACTTGCAATTCTAAACCGTGCTTTTCAGTGCGACCTTTATATTCCTTTTAGTTTTTTACTATGTACAGTTTAACATGTTCAATGTCGTAATTACAGACACACTTAAAAAGCCATTGTGTCTCGCGTAGATCTACGTTCCGACGTACGAAGGGTTAAGGTTGAGTTATTTAGGTTTATTTTTATAAGTCGTAGGTATTGATTTTAATTTTAAAGTATAAGTAGTATATTTGATAGTGGACGTAGTGACCGTAGGTTATTTTATAATACTGTTAGGTAGGATTATTTAACTATAAAATTCTAAGTCCTGACTGACCGATACATCGACGCACAGCCAAAACCGCTGGTCCTAGAGACATGGTGAAGAGTAGGTATCCACTAAGAAAGTGTTTTTCGAAATTCCAACCCTAAGAGTGTGAATTTTCAGGCGGACGAAGTCGCGGGCAGAAGCTAGTTCAGAAATATAAAGCCCATTACAAAGCGTAGTAGTAGGAGTGACTTTTTAACTTTTGTACTGGTGGGATCATTGTTTAATTTTTACGTTATAAATTTTATAAAATAAAACAACGACGATAATCTTCTTGAATGGAGAAGAACGGGCAAGAAACTCCACAGACAGTTATGCGTTATTATTTTTCTATTTCAGTGTGCAGGAGACAATTGTATTGCCGAAGTAAGTTCCATATTTATTGTATTTTTATGGGTGGGTATCTACGTTGCCACATGCAAAATAGGCATCACATTGACGTCACGCAAAATCCTGCATCGCGCAAGCAGAGTTCACCGCGCAACTAGCATAATTAAATACAACATCCCGACATCACTTGTCGGGTAGTGGCCCAACAGACACAACATCCGTCTGGTCGGAGGATCCTCCTTTTTTTTTGGAGAATAACAAATTATGTCATATTTTTTTATCTGTGGTTTTTTTTCAGTGCAAAGGAGTCCATTGTGAAGCTATGGTAAATATCTTTAACTAGCTGCGCCCCGCGGTTTTACCCGCATAAGTCTCGATCCCGTGAGAATATCGGGATAAAAAGTACCCTATGTCCTTTTCCGGGACTCAAGCTATCTCTATACCAAATTTCATCAAAATTGGTCCAGCCGTTTGAGCGTGAAGAAGTAACAAACATATAAACACACACACACACACACACACTCACAAACTTTCGCCTTTATAATAAGTGTGATAGTGTGACTAGTGTGATTATGCTACGAAAGGATAAAGAGCAAACATGAGAACATGTATAGCTGGACACAGGCCTCTCACAGGCAGCGCGACAACCTTTTCTCCACCTTCCGCATCCAGTCTATCCCAGCCATCTTTTTAATGTCGCCAGGGGCTAGTTAAGGGCGTCCTACACTGCACTTACCGATCGCGCTGACGCGGTCTCCACTCAAGGACTCGTCTGCTCCACCGGCCATTGGTCTTCAACAATAACAAACATGGCCAGCCCACTGCCACTTCATCTTGCTTACTCTGCAAGCTATGTCGGTAACTCCAGTTCTTTATCGGATAAATTAATTTCTGATTCCATCCTTCAAAGAAACTCCGAGCCTATCCCGCTCCAATGAGCGACCTTGATTTTGTGGAACAGCCCGACTGACAGCATCTATATTTCGACAATCCTTCTTTTCGTGCCGATGGTAATCTTCCTCATTGTTTAATTTTATTTTGTTTGAGTCCGGTAGGTGGCCACGGTGATTGCGGCATCAGTGGCATTCTTTAGGTCTTCTGAAGTGCAGGTGAGACTTCACATGCACTTCGGAAGACCAAGCAAGTGGGGCATGGTGTGATCAGAAGCACTGTACTCGCACTGGGTGTTGGATGGGTCAGCAATCTCAAAAATTCTGCAGCGGCCTACCTAAAATGCTATGAGAAAAAAAGACGGACAAACAAAAGATTGTGTGATAAATGACGATCAGTGGCGTGCATTGCATATAAGCATTTAAGCGTGCCTACCTCGATATATCAACATAAGCCTGTCAATTACATTTTAGTGTGTGCCCCATTAGGAAACTCACTAAATTATCATACCTAACAAAAAACAAAATCTTCATACAAACACGCGCTGCAGTAGACAGTCGCCGGACGGCCTACTTGGCTCCCGCACATTGCCATTGGTCTTTCTTTACACGTTCAAGTTAATACGACAAAATTAAAAACACGTACCTACATCTCCCGCGTAATACCATGACGTTCGACCTTCACAATTTATCACCCTTAAGTAGGCATGCCTACTCAAATAACCACACTTTCGACCTCACTTTTTTCTGATTAGTGACCGCGTTTGCCTAGACTAGACCCGGCCTAACCCATTCTGAAAACGAATGCACGATGTAAATGGCTGAAACTTTATATGATAATGAATGAAAGCCAAAAACGTATAGCACTGACCCCAAATAAATTGGAATAAGAGCAGGCGGATGCTCCGTGCCTCGGAAAGTCCCGGCTGTCATTCGTGGATCTTTGAAAGTCGTTACGGGTAGTCAGAAGCCCGAAAGTCTGACAACCAGCGAAGCGAAGCGATAAGGCCGCCCACTGTATATTTTGTAGTGTTTAATGTGTTTATTTCATGTTATGTATTTTTGTGGTGTACAATAAAGTATATATAAATAAATAAATGAACCAGTATTACCAAGGCAAATCGTATTACCCAGTAACTGGGCTCTGGAGGTCAGAAAGGCAGTCGCTCCATATAAAATACTGGTATTCATATTCAACTGCATCCGGTTAGGCTGGAAACCGACCCTAACATAGATGGGAAAAGGCTAGGCAGATGATGATGATGAAGAGCAGGAGGATACGCCTGAGGCAGGACATCGCCGTAGACCAAGGCGAAGGTGGTGTGACGATCTAATATTATTTGCAGGGGCCAACATGGCCAGAGATCGCACAAGTCATCCTAGGTTTGGAAGACAAAGGAGAGGCCTTTGCCCAGCAGTGGGACACTGAATAGGCTAACAAAAAAAAAAAGAGCAGGAGGATGATGATGACAGCTGATTTATGTTTTTTAATATATCATTTTCATGGTCGCTCACAATGGGCCTTATTAGAAGGCTGAAAGTCACCCAAAGGGCAATGGAGAGGGCTATGCTTGGAGTTTCCCTGCGGGATCGAATCAGAAATGAAGAGATCCGCAGGAGAACCAAGGTAATCGACATAGCCCGAAGAATAGCCAAACTTAAGTGGCAGTGGGCAGGGCACATTGCTCGCAGAACAGATGGCCGATGGGGCCGAAAGGTTCTGGAGTGGCGACCGCGTACCGGAAGGCGTAGCGTTGGAAGGCATCCCACAAGGTGGACCGACGACCTTTTGAAGGCCGCAGGAACTCGTTTGGATGCGAGAAGCACAAAACCGGTCGAAGTGGAGGTGCTTGGGGGAGGCTTATGTCCAGCAGTGGACGTCTTTCGGCTGAAATGATGATGATGATGAATATATATAAATAAATAATAAATAAATATAATTTTTATTTTACAGTGCGCTGGGTACCATTGCAAGGCACAGGTCTGTATACAGCTCGTATCTGAAAGGTATGGTCAATGGCGTAACTATAGGGTGGCATTGGGGCAAAATGCCACGGGCCCTTAGCCAGAGGGGGCCCCTAGCCAGAGGGGGGCCCTGGCCCGAGAGGGCCTTGAGCACAGGAGGATCCTAACATAATGAAGTTTATAAATGCAAACTTTTTTTGAAAATGTGCAACAAAGGACAGCATTCAGGTTTCGAATATTTTGTACCATTTTCTCGTTGTTTGTCTAGTTTTTTGGACAGGACCTCATGCTCAGCAGTAGCGCTTGCGATTACTAGACCAACAAAGCAGTCAGGTGTTAAATTTTGTATGGGAAAATATGTAATCTACGCGGAAGAAGTCGCGGGAGAAGTGCTAGTAAAAAATAACTATAACGTTGATTGAGCTTCTTTATATTGAAGGAGGGCCCCATCCCTTGAATTCGCCACGGGCCCCAAACGGTATAGTTACGCCACTGGGTGTAATCATATTTGAGGGTGTGGTCCAAGCCATCATACTGAACGACTTTCTCCATGTGACCAAAATCGTAATCGCGAAAAAACCCTCCATACAAAACTTCAATGCCTACGCGGCTATAGTCACCTGTGTAAAGCCTCGCCATTGTGTCAGACAGATTCAAATTTCGAATTTGAATTCGGACTGTATCCAGTCCAGTGCAAAGAGGCTCGTTGCCCGTAATGTGCGATTGTTTATTATACCATGTACGAAACTGAACTATAGTAAAACTGCGCAGTGCTGCACACCCCCACCCTATTTCAAGTTAAACAAATATCAACTTTATTTCAATGTTATTAAGTTGATTTCAGAATGACTAGCACTATTGAAAAAAATATAAAAATGTATGAAGTTGTAGCGTAAACTGAACTTTATTATATAGGAAGTAAAGTTGTTTTTCCATTAATTCATATTTGTTTACATTTTTGGAAAATAAATAGCGAACGCAGGATAGGACGATTTGGAAAGCGCTGCGTTACGGTGCGACCCGCCTTAATCTGCGCTAGCCGTCAACTAACCTTTAGCTAACTTCATGTAAAATCTGTCTTTCCAGTGTCAGGGAAGAAACTGTACCAAATCTCACTATGCTGGCTATCCTCCGAAACCAGGCAAACCATGGGTTGTGGAGTCAGATGTGAGCTATTTTTAATATTACTTATTTATTTTTACTTAGTAGCAATAATTTTATAACCAGCCCAACAGTTTATTGTTACGGAACCCAAACGGCCTTATGACAAAGTAAGATCTGGTAGTAGACATTTTTTAATTTTTTTATTGCGACAATCATAATCAGCCTATAATGTTCCCACTGCTGGGACACAGGCCTCCTCTCAGTGTGAGGGAGTGGGCAGTAATCCACCACGCAGGCCCAGTGCGGGTTGGTGGATGTCACATGTCTCCGAATATTTGGTTCTAGGACATGCCGGTTTCCTCACGATGTTTTCCTTCACCGTTTTGAGAGCAGTGCAACAATCATAAAGTTCCAATTACAAAAACTGTCGTTGAAAACGAGTCCATATTTTAGTTGAAATAAAGTTCAAAGTACAATAACTGGCTAGTTGGTTTAAGCTCGTACTAAAGTTAGAATACGTTGTGTAATAAGACGGTTTGTGTGGCAACGACTCATTATATTTAATAGAAACTAATAATTCCCATTTTGCGCTCCTAAAAATATTATTGAACAATCTAATATAATGATTGCGCTTCGTTTTGTGAGAGCAGTGGTGACCCAGTGGTAACGGCCGCGACTTACGAGTTGTAGGTCGTAGGTTCGAACCCAGACAGGCGCATTAATTTGTGTAAATTATTTCATCACCACTGCTCTCAAAACGGTGAAGGAAAACATCGTGAGGAAACCGGCATGTCCTAGAACCAAAAATTCGAAGACATGTGACATCTACCAACCCGCTCTGGGCCCGCGTGGTGGATTACGGCCCACTCCCTCTCACAAAGAGGAGGCCTGTGTCCCAGCAGTGGGAACATTATAGGCTGATTATGATGCTTCGTTTTGTAAACCTCAAATAATTCCTATTCTGGAGGCCTAAAAATACTAATAGCCAAGTAACTGCGACCAACTTGGATGTAGCGCGGTTTCTCACAGTTCTAGCCTGATCCATTTGGATGGGATGTCCTAGATTAGTTACCGCGACGAATAAAGTTAAAAAGAGCATCAATCATTAAAACAAGTTCGCATCACTAGAAGCGCGAAATCATTCATTTAAAAAAGTATCCATCATTATAAGTTCAATAAGTCCAAGCAGAGCATCCAAGTCCAGAGCATCCAAGACAAATAATGGAGTAAATTCACCACTAAACAGACTCAGCAGAGACATGAATTCTTTGATAAAATTTGTACCAGATGTCGATCTATACCATGATTCCATAAAGGTCTTCAAAACCAAAATACTGAAGTCCCGAAAAACCCAATCTGTTAATTTGTTATGATAATATACCTACTTTGGTAGTCCTTCACCTTTTTATAATTTGTTTTTAGAAGCTATACCTACTTTCCATTATGATCTCATTTCTATTTATATTATTTACGGTCTTAGTTTTAAGTAAGTGGGCAAAATTGCAATGTTGTTCGTCTTTTTATTTTACTTTCTGTTATTAATCTTAAGTTCAAGAAAATTATTTAAGTTCTAGCCTTTAGTTTTGATGTGTGATCACACTGATCACTTATTTCCGAGATTGCTGGTAAACCTATAATTGGCGACTATGTAAGACCGAGACTTGTGATTATAGTACTTAAGAAAATTTATACATAGAAGCTGTTGGTGTACCTTAATAAATAAAAATAAATAAGTCTTTAGAGGTTCAGTTAAATATTTCCCTTTTTCATTGCTATTTAGTACGTTAATCTCCATGCGAATAAAAACATTTTCTATCTTCTTTTTTAGTCAAATTCAAAAGAGAAACCAATAAGTGACGAGTTTGATGTCAGAAAACCTCATGGAACTAAACCAAACAAATACGAATACAGTGCCAATGTTGATAATGATGGATATTATGGGAATAAAGATCACGTTAAGCACACCATAAATAGTATAGATAGTACTTTTGTTCCAAATGATAATAAAGATTATAATAGTGGTAATGTACCCATTGAATCAGTACCAAATGGGATTACCGATCCTGAACGTAATGTGACGATAGGCTACACTATAGATATTACAGTAGGTAAGGAGCTAACTGATTATTTGAAGGAGAAAATACATCAAATGGACGATTTGACTTTACTAAGGTATTTACCTAGTTTGCTTTAGAATAACCTCAAATTAAATTTTATTCATTATTCTTTCGTCTTTTTATTAAATCCCTTACTTTTAAGCCCCATTTAACCCTTTATAAGGCTCTGGCCATATATTGGATACCATACGTTGGACGAAATATCTTCAAAAATACTTTGGCAACACAGTTTGTCGTTAGCAGTGATTTATTCTTGAATAATTTGCGAAACTAACTTGCCATCTTTTGTATGCAAAAGACCACAAGTTGATAGCCGGCAGAAGGCAAAGTATGGTCTTCCAGATGATCTGCGGCTTTCAGACGTTGGATCCCACCTCCCCGGTCCACTAGACTCTTACAGACGATGCAGGGCTTGCAGCAGCAATGCTAACAGCAAAAAATCGAAGATACAATGCATACGATGCGAGGTCAAAATTTAAATTTCATTCACAATTACAATGTTAAAATTTAAATTCAATTCAAAATACAACGTCAAAATTTTAATTTATTCTGAATTTGTGAGTAAGATATACAGGATGTTACAGAAAGGGTATATTAATACAAACGGGTTGAAGAGTGTATCTGGTCTAGAATCTCTGTACAAAATTTCAGCTCAAAAGCATTACTTTTGAAAATGCTTAATATTTTTTTATTTTGATAGTTTATTAAATTGAAATCATACAAAACGTGTCGCCGCACTACGAGGGTCATTATCCATTATCTGTAGTGTGTCTGTGCGCCTAGTACACGCACATCACGCCGCCGCGCGCCAGTGCAGCGCCATGATGTCGAAATAAAAAAATATTAAGCACTTTCAAAGTTAATGGTTTTGAGCTGAAATTTTGAACAGAGATTCTAGAGCAGATACACTCTTCAACCCGTTTGTATTGATAAACCCTTCCTGTAACACCCTGTAAAGGGTTAAACGGTGCAAGTTTACTGCAACTGAAGCAACAATTGACTGGCACCGTCTCAACAACACAATACGGGACAGTAAGTTACAAGAGAGGATATTAACAGTTCTTCTTGTAAACGACCGAAGGCGCAGTGTGCTTTGGCAAGGTTGCTGGTGAGGGTGATGACCATGCGCGGTCGCTGCATGCTGGTGAACAGAATACCATTGAAGCCGTGGATGCTGGCCCTAGCTGGCTGTATGACTCGCCGCTCGAAAGGTTGAGGAAGTAATGATGAAGGCTGCGACGTGTATCGCAAAAAAATGAACGAATTTGGTCGCGAAAAAAATCAGCTGTTCCCTACATTTATGTTCGCATAACACGTCAAAGAGGGTGTGTGTGTGTGTCGTCGTCTGTTTTTAGGGTTCCATAGCCAAATGGCAAAAAACGGAACCCTTATGGATTCGTTATGTCTGTCTGTCTGTCCGTCCGTATGTCACAGCCAACTTTTTCCGAAACTATAAGAACTATACTGTTGAAACTTGGTAAGTAGTAAGTAAGTAATTCTGTGAAGCGCATTAAGATTTTAACACAAAAAAACTTTTTTACAAAAAAAACAACCGACTTAAAAAAACCACAAAGTGATAAATAACTTTTCGGGTAGCTTGATGTGTTGGCGTGTGTACGTGAATACGTTTACGTAACGGGGTTAATCCGCTCGGCCGCATTCATTCTTTTTCGTTCCCGGCACTGTTTGACTCGGTCATATGGTGTTCTATTGCTACCATTCGATTTCTCTTGAGAAGCCCTTTCCAACCGTATACGATCTCTGTATTTGAATTTGGCTTTTTGATGCGTATAGGCCGACATTATATATTTTTTATTCAACCCGTATTCGACCCGTATGTATGTATGTTTGTATATCCGCGATTTTCTCGAAAAGTAATGAACAAATTTTTATAATTCTTCAATGCACTAGTGTTAATTGAATTTGTGTGGGGCAGGTACAACTAAAAAAAGAAAAATAAAAACTTTTTTTCATTCATTGTCGCTGAGATGAGATTGCTACTAATTTTTATACAGTGTGGTAAAACTGTGAAACTGACTCACTGAGAACTAAGAAATTCAAATATTTGAAAACGAGTGTGAGGTAACAGTCTATGACAACAATAAATGTCAATGTGTCTTAAAGAAAATGTTTGCGATTCAGTCCTTTGTCAATGTATAGACTATGACGTCACACCGAATGCGCCAAAATGGAGGGCATCTAAGATGTGTCGGATGGCTATTTTAGAACTTTTTTTTATAAGTACGTTGAATTGCTTTGTTGGCGTTGAATATTTTTAACTATTTTATATGGCGATGTAAACTATCGAATCAAAATCTTATAAAAAATACATGTCATGTATATTCTCTAATGGTTTATTCCTTGAATGTATACAAGACTTTTTTAGAAAAACAGCATTCATAATATTATGTCACTTTCTATTAATTATTGTAATAGTCATCAGCAGGTTGACCATAGTCAGGTCCTTCGCGCTCGATGGGAACACTTTCCTCTGGGTTTGGATTGGAAATCTTCTGGCCGTACTGTGGATACATCTCGTCCCACGTGACGTTGCTTGTACGGGTGCGGCCGCCATTCATGGTGTATGAGCAGCTTAATAGAGAACACTGAAAATATAAAAAACATATTATTAATAGGTTAAATACTCTTTCTTTTTTTTGTGTAACATAGCCAGCCTATATAATGTTCCCTCTGCTGAGACACAGGCCTCCTCTCAGTGAGAGAGGGAGTGGGCCGTAATCCACCACGCGGGCCCAGTGCGGGTTGGCAGATGTTACATGTCTTCGAATTTTTGGTTCTAGGACATGCTGGTTTCCTCACGTTGTTTTCCTTCACCGTTTTGAGAGCAGTGGTGATGAAATAATTTACAAAAAGTAAAGCGCCTGTCTGGGTTCGAACCTACGACCTACAATTCGTAAGTCGCGGCCGTTACAACTTGGCCACCACTGTGTAAAAATAGTATATGTTTATTTAAATACAAACATAAAGCCTTAATTACAATGTACCTTCAAGCTAACACTAAAATATGAATATTATGTACAAGTATAACAAAAAATAAAAGGAAACGTGAGGAGCTCATTGGGCTTAAAAAAATTCGCTCGCATCGCTGTCAATGGGATAAGTGCCCAAAAGGCTGGCAGCATTACTACCGCCGAATACACAAATATACACACTGCACACTATTACCAGGTTCACGTTGTTTTAATTAAATACCTCAAAAAGAATTATTTCATTTTAAACCAGAAGAATCTAAGGACTTCGACTTATTTTCTGTTTCGTTTATATTAGTAAAATAAAGCAAAGGATCGAATAATATTTGAACAATATTCATTCTCCTTGCTACAATATTGTCATAGCTCTTTTGCGATAGAAATTATTATAAGTATTGTGATGGTCATTTCTTTCTGAAACAATGTTATCATTTGATTTTGAAATTGCTACGGCAGAAGGAATGAAACGCAAACTTTAGCAAATAATGGTATTGATTTCGTTGGCAATTGACTCAAACAATTTACTTGAAAAAAAAATTGCAGAATAAAAATTCAGTTTGAATACAACAGTAAAATTGGAATTGGTTTTCAATTAAATATTTGCTCACTTCATGAAATGCTCGAGAATTTCATGAAATGGTCGCATTTCATGAAACGTTTCATTGTCTATTGGCCACATCATAATGTGGTCTGGCCAGATCAATGATTACTCAAAGTTTGACGATATGAACAGTTAAACGCATGACTACTTCATGATGTGGCCAAACATTAGTGATCATATCGTAAAATAATTAGGATATCCGCCGGTAGAGGCGTTGATGTCGGTTTCCACTGTAGGTTCCCTATCCATTTGCATAAAATTTGAAGACCTAATATAACTTGGCATACTTCTGTATCTCCTAATTATATTTTCGCGTAACAACTTACGCGTAATTTCTCTAATCATAATAATGATTAAGCATAATATTCTAAAGCATAAATTTAGCATGTTCATTGTATTTCTATTCATGTCGGGCCGTTGCTAGTTGCGCGGTAAACTCTGCTTGCGAGATGCAGGATTTTGCGTGACGTCAGTATGACGCGTTGTTCGCATGTGGCGTCGTAGATACCGCTACAAGTCAAAGGTAGTTGAATAAGTCATTAAAAACGTTATACTTAGCAGTTCAAACATTTAGATCACTAGAATTTTAAATCGTAAAGTGGTGTCAAAACTGAAGTGGAAAAATTTCAACTAACTTTTGGAGGCCGCTGTAAGTACAGACGCCAGCACATCTAGCTACTTCCATCTGTCAAATTTCTTTAATAGATTTTCAACTTTATCGCTAAAGCATAAGGTTCAAAGTTGATTGGGAAAATTTGACAGTTTCGGGTAGCTTGATGTGCTGGCGTCTGTACGTAGTTATGTAGCGAATTAATTAGTTGTTTAGTTAATTAAAAGTAATACTTACTGATGAGGTGCAATGCGCGCCCCAACACTAAAAAAAATTAAACCATAAATATACATACTCCTTCAATTCATGACTCCTTCAACAAGAACTGGTCCTTAGCAGCTTTGAACAGAGAGGGGTGGAAAGAGAGCAGGGAGGCCTTTGCCCTGCAGTGGGACGTCACAGGCTAATAATAATAATAAATATAATATAATAATAATAATAATATTCCACAACTATCACACAACGCCATCTAGTCCCAAGCTAAGCAGAGCTTGTGTTATGGGTACTAGACAACTGATAAACATACTTATATATTTCTAAATACATACATATTATAGATAAATTACACCCAGACACAGAACAAATGATCGTGCTCATCACACAAACATTTGTCCTGGGTGGGAATCGAACCCACGACCTCCGGCATAGCAGTCAGGGTCACTAACCACTAGACCATCAGGCCTGTCTATCTAATATACATACTTTGTCCTTTTAACTGAAGCGAAAACTGAAAATCTATCTAGAGGTGGCTGAATATCCATTTTGTAGAGAGACTGACAGGGCGGTGTTACATTACAGCTGTCCAATATTTGACAAAAAGTGTCCAACAGGGAAGTGTCAAGCGATTTTGAACCACAAGGAGTGTAACTATTACTGTCACTTTGGCCTGTCCTACGCTTTACCCCCCTTCCTATTCAAAATCAAAATGAAAAGTCATTTACGCAAACTAGGCTCAGGCTCAGAATTTTGAAGTGAAACTTCTTTAAGCACGCTTGACTTGGGGGTAAGCTGGCGAACGCGTGACGTAAGCGTTACGAAAAGTGTGATCGGGCGAGGCGAACGGGAGTTGAGTGGGGGATATAAGCAAGAGCACATTTTCTTTCTCTCTTCCTCTCTTAGCCAAATACGTTTGAAGTTTCACTTCAGTGGTGTGGTCATAAGCACACTCGGTTTTTTTTTTAAATGTCAACTTTACGTAAGACAGTCCTCATAACGCCCGCCCTTCACCACTTCCTAATGTTTTAGCTGGGAAGAAGAAGTGGCGCAACAAACTCCCCAGCAGCACAGCTGTCTGTTAGGAGAACTTGATTAACGGTTATGGTATGGGCTCTGAAGGCCAATTCCCGAAATTAAAAACGTTCAAAATCTAGTCGCAATGACAATCAATCAGTCAAAAGTGTAGGGAAATTATACTCCATTTGTTTAGGTAATTAAATAAAGGTAAACAAAAAAAACCACGTGACTTAGTTAACCGACTAAACGTAATACCAGTTTATTCAGTTGTACTCTTCAATTTAGCAACGTTATTAACGAATTATAACGTTGCTAAATTGAAGAGTACAACTGAATAGACTGGTATTACGTTTAGTCGGTTAACCACGTCACGTGTTTTTTTGTTTACCTTTATTTAATTACCTAAACAAATGGAGTATAGAGGTATTATTGACCGATTTGAGATCAGACTTTGATCAGACGTTCTTAAAACTATAAGAATTGCCCCTCAGGCATCTACAGCCCAAAATTATAAAACAGCAACAAACTATTAAAAAAAAAAAAAAAAACAAATGAAAATCTTCGTTCGAAAACTTTCGAAACAAAATAAATTCTTAAAACAATAGGCATCCGTACATACCTGGGCCTCGCAGCTCATGCCCTCGCACTGCAATCCAATAAAAATGACCAATACATTTCAAACATGTATACAATACACTTCAACATACAATGCAATACACCCTGTGGATTCTACGGCATGCATGGATTTCCGTTTATATTTCTTTGTGGCCGGTACCGAGGTAGAAATACATGATGTTATTTCTTTTGCAAGTGTTTTTTTTTTGTCGAGAAAAAAATACATGAAATCATTTATACGAAGTGAAGTGAAGTGAAGTGAGCTAGTTGTTTTAACTAGCTTCTGCCTGCGACTTCGTCCGCGTGAAATATCACCCTCCCTACCCATTCACCCTCTTAGGGGTGGAATTTCGAAAAACCCTTTCTTAGTGGATACCTAATTTTCACAAAGAACACACGTCATTATATTAACAAAACACAAACAGAACACTTTGCCATCACTCACTGACATATCGGAAATACATTAAAACGGAGTAAATCCCAAGGACAGCCGAACACATCTGAAGCGGTGTCTGTTACGGTAACAGTGGCGCGAATTCAATGGTTTTCTCCCATCTCAAAAAATGCCCAAAGCGCCTAAAGAAGTTCTCACTTTAAAAATATTACTTATTTTTTTAATATCATGTTTAAAATTATTAGATAAAAAAAATAAGTTTAAAATCTAAAACCCGACTACTGAAAAGGATGAAACAAGAAAGTACCTTCCCGTGGTCGCATGCCGCTGTACTACCATACTTATAAGCTTTGGTAGCTGAAGTTGAAGAGCGGTGACTGCTACATTACATAGCGGCCACCGCTCTACTAGGGAACAGTAGCTATAGTAAGCAATATCGGGGAACTAATAAATTTAAAATGAAATACCTTTGCAGTACACTGTTCGCCTATGCACTGGAAATTAAAAGCAAACATTGAGGTTTACCCACTTGTAAGAACCTGATTGCTTGGTTTATATTATACAATTCTATTTCGTAAGAATAATACGCACCTTCAGAACAGTAGTGACGTATCTCAAAAAAACATTTTTTTGGGACGACGAAAACAAAGTTTTGAAACTGCAAACTTTCAACTATCAATCAATATTTCCTATCAAATATTTAATAATTGATAGGTTTTTAAAAATATAATTAATTAAATCAGTTCAAAGTTGAAAGTTTGCAGTTTCAAAACTTTGTTTTCGTCATCCCAAAAAAATGATTTTTTGAGGTACGTCACTACTGTTTTGAAGGTGCAAATAATAACTGAGTAATAACAGCCGCGCGGGTCGATCGATCTTTATATATCGAGATCCCTCCGTGCCTCGGAAAGCTTTCGTCCTCTGAAGCTCGAAAGTCTGACAGTCCTTCTTAACAAGGGGTATCGTATTACCCATTAACCGGGCTGTGGAGGTCAGATAGGCAGGCACTCCATGTAAAATACTAATATTCAGCTGCATCTGATTAGACCGAAAGCCGACCCTAACATAGATGGGAAAAGGCAAGCAGATGAATATAAATCCAATCTAGTTATCAGATTAAACATGCTTGCTGAGATTCCCGTGAGTGAAGTCTTTATGAAAAGGACTGCAACGGAGGTCAATAACTGCCAGGTTAAGCAACTTTTTTCATGCAGAATCTTAGATGGGTGACCTCTATTACGCATTAGTAGATCAAACTCACATCATTTGCTACGCCGTAGCTTGTTCGTAGCCCGTAGCGACTACGCTAGCTACGCCGTAGCAGTAATCGATATTTTGCAAAATAAGCATCAATTACTTTAGTGATCACAATTTGTTGTTATAAGTTTGACGAGGCTTACTCCTTCTTTTAGCGATAACCCTCAATTTAGTTTTAGGAGAGTTTTTACTTAAAACATACCATAGCGTTACATCCTGGTCCCTTGCACTGAAAGTTGAAATAAATTATTAGATACTATACTACATTGTATAAGCATACTTTTTCAAATGATACAATTTAAAAAATAGAGGATAGGGATATTTAAGATCTGAAATGCTGTTCGTTGGTTATTATATCACTTGAAAACTGCTGGAACGATTTTTTTGTTTTCAAATCTTCATAATAGTCCGAATTAGGATTTAGGGAAAGTAGAATTGAAATTTTTCCCGGAAATAAATCGGACAAACTGAACATACACTTTTCTATGTATGCGTGTATGAACTTTTGATCGAGACTACGTCTGTCAGTCAGATAGTATTTAATTTAAAATAAAATAATATTCATCAAAGATCACTCACGACAGCATTGCAGCTTACTCCAACGCACTGAAAAATAACAAAGTCATAGTCAAAACATTTATTTCAAATAGGCACATAAAAGGCACTTTTGAACGTCAAAAATTACCTTAAAATAGAATTGATTCAAGTCGCCCCTTCCTAAAGGTAGTTTTTGTGTGGAGAAGATTGGGCAAGAAACTGCATTATTAAGTGTGCAAGTCACCCACTGCCGCTTTTTCCGTGTATAACGCGAACCTATTTCGAACCACTCCCGCCACAATCCGCTCGTCCAATAAGAACGCAGCTTCTAGAATGTTCTAGCAGCTGCATGAGAAACAGATGACGCGCGCCCTTTTTTGACATTACCCGTGTGACGTCCGTCAACTGGGCTGCGCTCCGAAAAGTTGACTCTCTGATATACAATTTACGAAGCAATAGGGTTGAAGTTTGTTTTTGTATATTATTATATTTACGTGACTGGGAATAAAGGATTTAACGCTAGATATGTGTGTAAAATAAAACATTGATCAGGCAAGGGCCTTAGATCTAGATAACCAGCCCACTTTAGCCATCCAAATACATATTCCAATATATTTGTTTCCATATCCTGCAATAGTTCTACACCAACCAGGGGTTGTCTTGCGTCCACTTGCATAGAGCGTACAGGGATAATCGTCGATTGGTACCTCATTTCATTGAAAGCAGCTTCGGCCCCTGTACGCCTTCCAAAGGTCCGGGACCCAAGGGTACGAGATATGTCAAAGGCACTTTAATAATAATAATATTTCGTAAGGTAACATACCCCAGAAGCACAAGAATCGCCCTTACACTGAGAAGGAAAAAATATTCTGTAATCCTCTAGAGTGCTATGAGAATATTTGGCGCCTGAATGACATTGACACGGGGGCGATATTGGTAAACATTTGTAAAATTGTCACAGAAATTGTATTGAGAAAACAAGATGACGGGGCGTTAGTTCCGACTTTGACCACTCGAAATACACCTTGAACAGTTATTTTACGTCTGATTTTGCATCACTGTCCAAATCACAGTGACCTTTATTCTCATTCTAATAAAGTTGCTGTTGGGTTGCTGCCATTGACAAGTCTGTCAAAATCATTGTGATAACCTATAAACAGCAACCTTATTTTATGACACTAATATTATAAAGGCGAAAGTTTGTGAGTGTGTGTGTGTGTGTGTTTATATGTTTGTTACTTCTTCACGCTCAAACCGCTGAACCGATTTAGATGAAATTTGGTATAGAGATAGCTTGAGTCCCGGGAAAGGACATAGGATACTTTTTATCCCGATATTCCCACGGGATCGGGACTTATGCGGGTGAAACCGCGGGGCGCAGCTAGTAGAGAATAAACTAGCTGCGCCCCGCGGTTTCACCCGCGTAAATGTCGATCCCGGGGGAATATCGGGATAAAACGTAGCCTATGTCCTTTCCCGGGACTCAAACTATCTCTATACCAAGTTTCATCGAAATCGGTCCAGCCGTTTGAGCGTGAAGAAGTAACAAACATATAAACACACACACACACACACACACTCACAAACTTTCGCCTTTATAATATTAGTGTGATAGTGTGATAAAATAAGGTTGCTGTTTATAGGTTGCTGCTGACAGAGGTAAAAACGGACTGTAGCGTTGTATTGGTTTTGTGTGAAGTCAAATGTCGAATGATGTTGAACGCTTAATTTTTATTTCACGCAAGTAAGATTCCGAACGTTTTCGAATCCGCAACGAGGTGATCCGGCAGTGAACCAAAGTTTTCGACATAGCTCACAGAACAAGCAAGCTGAAGTGGCAATGGGCTGGCCATATTAGCCGTAGAACCGATAACCGTTGAGGTAGACATGTTCTTGAATGGAGACCGCGAATCGGCAACACACATAAGGTTGGACACCCGCGAAGATCGTCGCTCCACCTAGCCTTCAATTCGAAACGCCGAACAAAAATTTCAAATTCCGACCAATAGAATAGGCTAGTTTCCTAAAAAATTCTAATTAGTCCGTCAGTTAGATTATCGAAAAATAATGGACCCATATTTTTTCTTTTGTCAATCAAACAAAAAATGACAAAGATAAAGCGCGTCAAAATTTGGGAGTGGGGGGTCGTGACGTCACGCCGTGCTAAAAATTGTCGCACGGCGTGACGTCACGACCCCCAACTCCCAAATTTTGACGCGCTTTATCTTTGTCATTTTTTGTTTGATTGACAAAAGAAAAAATATGGGTCCATTATTTTTCGATAATCTAACTGACGGACTAATTAGAATTATTATTTTTTTACCCAGGAAACTACCCTATTGGTGAATGCATCGCGATTGAAACGTAGAACGTTAGGCCGAAGCTAGTCGAGGCAATGAACTCGCGAACTTTCGGGGTTCGTTCAGACTAGGTGGAGCTACGATCTTCGTTGGATGGCTGGTAGCAGCTGGATAAGAGTTGCCGAAAATCAAGTTGAATGGCGTGCAACAGGACAGGCCTATGTCCAACATTGAACTGCTGTAGGCTGATAATCTTGATGCAAGTAAGATTTGTAAACAGTCTTACCGTGCAGTCGCAGCCAGTTTTATGACACTGAAATTGAAAACAAAAACATTATATTCAATAATAAATAAAAGTCATTAAGGGTTAATTTTCCAACGCCAGACAATTTTATCCGAGGAATAATTTTAAATTTTTGACTGTTCTTTCATACAAAATCTGCCAGACGTCGGTTTTATTCCACGAATAAAAATTATCTGTCAGTTGAAAAATCAGCCCTAAATCAACCTGCCTAGCCTTTTCCAAACTGTGTTAGGATTGGCATTACCGCCCTTTTGAGCTTTGACGCAGAAAAACTTACCCTTGATTGACACGCTTCGCGAGCACACTGAAAAAAACAAATAGGTATATAATAAGAACTTCATCATTTCTATTTCTAAGTAGAAACCGACGAATATCAATATTCTGTTACTAGTGTTACCTCATGTCGGGCCGTTGTATTTATGCTAGTTGCGCGGTAAACTCTGCTTGCGAGATGCAGGATTTTGCGTGACGTCAGTATGGCGCGTAGTTTTGCCGTCAAGAACTAAGGTGGATTTGCCGTATGCAGGCTCGGTCGTCGGAGTTGTATGGATCACTATGGAAGCTTTTTGACGACACGGCGGCAATAAGGCACGGCGTCGTCGCCGTATGCACTCACATGATTATTTTACGGTGCGGTTAACGCAGCGAACCGCAAAGAAACCGAGCTGTGCATAAACGGCGTTAGTTTTCCGTTTTTAAAGATTGCATGTTGCGTAAACTGCGTTCGCGACGAATTAATGGAAAAGTAACTTTAACTCCTCCAAAATAAAGTTCAGTTTACGCTACAACTTCAAACATTTTTATAACTTTTTCGAAAGTGCTAGTCACTCTCAAATCAACTTAATCATCATTGAAATAGAGTTGATATTTGTTTAACTTGAAAGAGGGTGGGGACGTGCAGCACTACGCACTTTTATTATAGGTAACTTATCTACCTCTTTCTACTTATTTGCTTATCTACAACGAGGCGTTGGTCTAGTGGTCGCAAGCGCTACTGATGGCCTGCCGGGGGTGCGGGATTGTCCGAAAGGGTTACCGCTACCCCGGAACATAAAGGGCTAAGGAAGGAACACGGATGGGTTTTAGTCAGTAAGAGTCTGACACTCCCTTCGCTCCACCCAGAGCGGGAGGGGGGGTCATTTGATGATTTCCCATCCATAAAAAAAAAAGCGGTACTGATGAGCATTAGGTAATGTGTTCGTTTCCCGGGTCGAGCAAAGTGTTATTGGTTTTTTTTTTATCTGGAATTTCTCTGTAGCTGCACGGAGTCTGGATTTGTGCCCGGTTCATGGCAACAGGCTCGCCCCCTATTACATGGGACTTAAACATAACTGGGGAAATGTGGGTGAAGGTACTGTAGGTACGGTCAGCAACAAAAGTCGATTAACACTGTCACTTTTACAAGTTATTAAATTGACAACATTTTTTTTCAATAAATTGCTTTTTGCTTTTCTAATAATAACAAAGAGTTTGTATTCAAAAGTTGTACTTCTGCTGCAATTTCGAACAAATATTTTGCTCAATAACTAAGATTAAAAAACTGAAGTGTTAATCGACTTTTGTTGCTGACTGTACACTTCCACCTAACCTTTCGAGGAATACAGCCTTGGTATGTTTATGTATCACTAGCGTCTGCCCGTGACTTCGTCCGCGTGAAATTTCTTGTTCTCCCGATCCACCCTGTCGCATCACATCGCCTGCTCGCACTTTTACATAATTTTCGCTTCCGTTCTTTTTTCTCGGCTCCTAAGGGTCCTTAAATACCCTTTAGACTTCCTCAATAATTGGGCCATCAAATGCAAAAAGAATTTTTCAAATCCGACTGGTAGTTCCGGAGATTACCCCATACATACAAACTTACTAACAAACCCTTTTACCTCTTTCATAATATTATATTAAATATACAGGTTGAATTTTTCAAGTGGGCGTGGATGGCCAAATCCGAAACTATGAGGACTAGCGAAAAGTACTCAAAGGAGTCGCGGGCTCGATTTTGATGAAAACTAAAACTGCAGCATTGGATTTTTAAAAAATCAATATTTCTGGCCAGGAATCGAACCTGTTCATTTTGAAAAAGAAAACACACACTGTATTATAGTGTCGCTAGTACCTAAGTATCGAATTCTGGGAAGTAAAGACATACGGAAACGAAAGGAAAGAGCTCATTTTTAACAAAATACTTTTTTTATTTATTTATATTATTTATATATACTTTATTGTACACCACAAAAATACATAACATGAAATAAACACATTAAACACTACAAAATATACAATGGGCCTTATCGCTTTCTGCGATCTCTCCTTCTTCTTCTTCTTTCTCTTTATTTTTCTTATGCTAACTATCTTATCATCATCTGCCTAGCCTTTTCCCAACTACGTTGGGGTGGGCTTCCAGTCTAACCGGATGCAGCTGAATACCAGTATTTTACATGGAGCGACTGCCTATCTGACCTCCACAACCCAGTTACTGGTTAATACGATACCCCTTCCCCTTGGACTGGTTGTCAGACCTTCGAGCTTCTGACTACCCGTAACGACTGTCAAATATCCAGGAATGACAGCTGGGACCAACGGCGAAACGTGCTTTCCGAGGCATGGAGGTTTCTCGGTATGTAAAGATGGTCACCCATCCACAGACAAATCGCGGCAATCGTAGCTTAACCTGATGGATTGACCTGTGCATCTGTTATTATTTAGCCGGGCCCGGGTTATGTTACCTACCTACTAAACCTTAACTGATTAATTGTTCAAAATGATAACCATAGAATTTGGCCATCCACGCCCACTTGGAAAATTCAGCCTGTATATAGACTAGCAACGCCCCTCGGCTTTACCCGCATAAGTTTCGATCCCGTGAGAATATCGGGTTAAAAACTATCTTATATCCTTTCCCGGGACTTAAACTTTCTCTATACCAAATTTCATCGAAATCGGTTCAGCGGTTTAGGCGTGAAAAGGTAACATACAGACAGACAGAGTTACTTTAGAATTTATAGTATTATAATAGTATGGATTGTAGTACTTTACCTCAGGTTTGTAGCCAAACTTGGCTCCAAGGACGGTCTCATAGGCCAGCCATTCGTGCTCAGTTGTGAGGTTAAGGTTCATTGACCTCATTACGACTGTGATTGCATGTTCCTCAACATTAGGCCTAGTCGTGAATACGATCGTTTCGCTATAGCTCTCTGTCTGTGGATGGTAAAGGAAAATTGACTTTATTTTAAGAAGATAACAGTTCAATTTCTAAACTAGCTAGCTCATCATCATCAACTGCCTGGCCGTTTCTCAACTATGTTGTGGTCGGCTTCCAGTCTAACCGGATGCAGCTGAGTACCAGTATCTTACATAGAGCTGGACTGCTTATCTGACGGTCACCACCCACTTACTTGGGTAATACGATACCCCTTGGTAAGACAGGTTGTCAGATTTTCGGGCTTCTGACGACCCGCACCGACTGTGAAAGATCCATGAATGACACCACCACCGGCTTAACGTGCTTTTCAAGGCACGGAGTGGTCTAGCTATGTAAAGATGGTCACCCATCCAAGGACCAACCTTGGCAAGCGTAGCTTAACCTGAGAGATCGACCACTGCGGATGTTATTACTTAGCCACATGCGCCACTAGCTAGCTAACTATTATAATCATAGACCAAACTAAAAATAAGGTTGTTTTTTTTTTTTTAAGCATCATAAATAACTATATTCGAGGAATAATTTTGAAATCTTGACAGTTATTTCATACAAAAACAGTCTTACGTCAATTTTATTCTTCGAATAAAAGTTATCTGGCGATAGAATAATCAGCCCTTAAAGAAATTTTATGCTGGGCGACTCCCTAACAATGTCGAAATCTCACGTCCACACAAAGATTTTGAAAATCGAAAACGGCTCTAAAAATGCGTGTGCGCGTGATAATTTGACATGTCAAGCGAGTCGCCGGCGATCAAAGTCACTGCGTGACCGCCTACCGTTTAACTTTAAGCCCGGCGCCCATTATCGGCATCGGTACGACTGAGGATTTTAGGTGGCAAATAGCAATATACTATAACATAATGGCAATAAAGTAGAAATTTCCGTGATATGTGGTCGTAATAACAAAAATACCGCTTCGGTATGCTTGAGGCTGGTGTATCGGCAGCCTTGAGAATGCTTCGGGATGCTTCGGCATCCTTCGGCAACCTTCGGTACGCCGCCGGCACCGAGGCAACACTCGGGGGATAGTTTGCCCTGCCATCCTTAAGGACGCCTCGTCATCCCTAAGAACGTTGCAGCATGCCAAAGCATAATTGCCGATAGTGTGCGCTTGCATGTAGGATGCCGAAGGATCCTTTTCCTTGCCGATGCCGATAATGGGCGCCGGGCCTTATAGTTAAACGGCGGAAAAGTGAGACTTGACCCCGCCTCCCGCGCTCTTTCCGCCGCCCCTATGACGTCCGGTCGCGTCCCGCGCTCAGACCTCATACCGCTAAAGAGACCTAAAATCGTGTACTGCGCAAGTCAAACCACGTGGTGTGTCAAGTCTCATCTTTTGTGGCGCTAACTGTACTTATTCTGTTTATGTTGGTACTTACTGTCCACCCCAATCTAGCCATACTCTCGTCCACAATCGGCACGAATAGTTCTCCCTGTAAAATTTAAACTCAAATAAGTATAACGTAAAAAAAAATTACCTCTCCCGTGAGTCATCATCACTATAAATTCAGTCCGGAATCGCCCATATTTAGGTAAGGTGTGGCGGCATCTAAATTGCCACATGCGAACTAAGCATCACGATGACGTCACGCAAAATCCTGCATCGCGCAAGCAGAGTTTTCCGCGCAACTAGACGTCGACGACAACATCTCGACATCAATCGTTGGGCAGTTGCCTACCAGAAAAGACACCCGTCTGGTCGGAGGATCCTCCCCTTCCTATAGAGGATAAGTGAACTTTACATCCTGTTTCTCATACCTCTATATAGGCAAGAAATACATAAACAAACACAAAGCATTTATTTAAACCATTAACAGGCACTATTGAATTGTCAAGGAGTCGGCCAGTAAGAAAAATGAAGCTAGTTGCCCATTCCTAAGCGAAGTAAGTTCCTCCAACGAACAAGCAAGAAATTCCATGGACACTCTATTGTTTTGGATACGGAAGGTATGCTACGTCCAAAGAGTGGAACGCACAAATAGACGCGTACGTCTTTCTCTGTCGAATGCACTAGTGTCTATGTGTGCGTACGTTTACACTCCTTGTATATAGCCGACCTTTTATATGCAGAATAAAAGAGTGTCCGTAGAGATTCTTGCCCGTTCTTCTCCTTAAGAACATACTACGTTTTCGAAAGGGCAACTAGCTTCATCTTTCTGACTGACCGACCGACAGACGGAGGAGCCGACCCTCTGTATCTTTCGGATTTGTGGTAAGTATAGGCCTACTTTATTCCTGCCATTTGCTACAATTCCCTCAAGCCATCGTCCAAGTGTTTTCCAACACGTTGAATATTGTCTTAACCCATAATCTAAAATGTAAAGCCACCCCACAATCGGCTACCCAACCGGCACTAAACATCTGGCTTTTCCTCCATCTTTAATGGGGATAAAATATGCTAATTCCACAGATAATATAACGACTCCTTCACGATTCATTGAGCACCTGGTTTTGTGGATAGGTACTCATAACAGTAAAATAAGGAATTTCGAGCCAATTTATTCAGAGTTGGCCTAAATTGGCCTTATTGAAGATGTTCTTAAAAAAAGCCAGGTGCATGGTACTCGCAACAGGCGTGCGTGTATGACCTGATGTATGAACGTAAGCAAAGCAAAGGGAGTATGTTAGGATCGTAGCAGGTGGCGTTTCTGCCTACCCCTACGGGAAAAGGCGTGAGTTTATGTATGAATGACGTCGTCGGCAAACGCTTTGGAACGTTACAAGTTTCTCTAACTGGTGATTGGGCACCATTCGAGCAAAATCTGCTTTGTGTAATGTAATGGCTAGAAAATAAAAACGTGTGGGGTCGGGGAACCCCCGGCAGGAATGAAGTCCAAAATGAAAATCCATGATGGCGGCTGCGAATATTTTCAAATTTTCCGCCATCTTGGTTTTTAATTTGGTACCTCACTATCGACTTCAGAACCCTCGAAAACCATGAAAACGATATCTACCCATTACAAAAAAAAAAAAATTGCTGCCGCCATCTTGGATTTTCATTTCACGACACTATCACTTCAGCACCCTCGAAAACCGTGAAAACGACACCCATGAAGAAAAAATAAAGAAACTGCAGCCGCCATCTTGGATTTTCATTTTGACCTCACTATCGGCTACAACACCCTTGAAAAACCATGAAAACTATCTCCTTCTCTCTCTGACTGTCTCTATTATAAGTATTAAAAAGTCGCATCGAGGGGCACAACGCTTTTTCGTTACGTTTATTTATGGAGGTGGTATCATCAAACTAACTTTCTCCATGGGACATACATTTGGGTCGAGTAGGTGTTGAAGTTTGTATGGGTACATAAAGAAAAGTTTCCAAAAATACTACCTACTTGGTAGCAGGAACTACGGTTACTTTAATTTCTAACACTCTAATGCCCGGGCCTCACCTACGGGAAACGTCGATATTATCGCGATAAGTTGTGGCTGTAGCGCCCGTCATCGCGATAATTATCGGCGTTTCCCGTTGGTGTGACCCCGGCATAAGACGGAATTCTTCAAAAAACAATTTCCACTTAATAAAAATAAGTGCAAAGTTCATACCTCAATCACATACTGTTGATTTTGATGAGTTTTTTTGTCCTAAATGAAAGAAAAGAGGTATTAGTCGACGCCATAGAAATGTGAAAAACCGCGGGGCAATTACATAACACTTTAACAATCGGAATCGGTTTCATTTTGACAGTTCAACAACATTCATTGCGTTATTTACGTGTTGAGCAGACAAATTTTTCGAACTTATGAAGCAACGGATTAGGAATTGGCTTCAAAATAATTCAAATTCCGATGGATAGTGTGTTACGCAATTAGGGTGCAGGTTGACACAGTCAAATTATTGGAAGTTCTAATAGCATCTGCCCGCGACTTGACTTGTGAAATTTCTTATTCCCCCCACCCGTCGCATCGCATCGCCTGAACGCGCTATAACTTTGTTTTCGCTTACCGTTCTTTCTGACTTTTTACCCTTTTTGCTCGGCTCACAAGGGTTCTAGCAAGATGTTAAATAGCCTTCCTCAAGAATTGGGCTATTGGCAAAAAAAAAAACCAAATCCGACTGGTAGGTTCAGAGATTAGCCCGTTAAAACAATCTCTTCAGCTTTATTGTTAGTATAGATAGATTGTCGGATCCACATAACGTCTAGGCATTACTATGACCAATCACCTCCTTATAAACGAACGATTAACATGATATACAGGTTGAAATTGAAATCATGGGCATCCTTTTAAGGGGTCCTTGTAATCATCATTACGAACAACTTTTACTAAGGGACCAAACCTGTAATCGCGAAAAAAAACAGCTTTTCCCTACATTTTGACGTGTTATGTGAACATTTTAAATGCAAGGAACAGCTGATTTTTTTTCGCGATTTTAGGTTTAGTCCCATAGTAAAAGTTGTTCATAATGATGAGTACAATGACCCCTTAAAAGGATGCCCATGAATTTAATTTCACCCTGTATAGGTAAATCTTTATATTTATTATTCTCTCTTCAAAAAGGTTCACATAGTAAACTTTTATACAGATACGAATTATAGCGTTTTGACAAAAAATGCATCCATTGATTATCTGTGAACGTCTGTGTCACCTCACCTTGTGTGACAGATTCCCAGGCTCTCACCCCGAATTGGCTATTTGACAGTTGTAACGATAAAATATATAATATGTTAGATATAGTAGCATATAGGTTCACAATAATCATACAATAGGTTTTATGCATTAAAATAAATTGTAAATATTTTATTTTTGAAAAATAAATTAGAGATTTTTATCTGTGGATTACAAAAACTGAAACGCGAACGGCCATGATCGAGCATCGTATGACGTCACATCACAATAAATAAAACGTTGTGTGTTACTGTGTTTTATCATCGTTGGCAGTTTGCTGATTTTCCACACAAAATATACTTTTTATGCAACTTTTTATGCAAACTTTCCACACAAAATATGTTTAAGAGTTGAAGCGTCGTAGTTAGCTTTACTTAGTTTATTGAAATGTGACGTCACAGCCATAAATGTCACGTGATCGGCTGTTTCCGCGCGAATTTCAAAATACGGAATGAAAAAAAACATTTTTTTTCGAATAAACAACGCTTTTTTAAGAGAAAAATAATTGTAAGAGGTATAAAATAAACCTACGTATATTTAAAAATATCTTTTCGAAAACTGTCAAATAGCCAATTTAATCCATAAAGGCCTATTCAAACCTATGCGGTATTCGCTGCCGCTGTGGGTACAGGTACATACCGCGTGGGTTTCGCTCAGGTATTTAGTATAAAGTTCCTTGGCTAGAGCGACCTGAGCGGTATTAGCTGCCGCTGTGGGTAAAAGTGCATACCGCGCGGGTTTGTTTCGCTTGGTACAAGGATAGCAAAATCCGCTTTTGTGTGAACAGTAATATTACCTACCTACCGCATACCCACTCGGTTTTCTCTAATGCAGATGGTACCGAATACTGCATAGAGATGATTAGGCCTTAAATGATCTAATCACCCGTCAACTCCGCTCACCTCTTCAGGAATAAAGGTGTGATTCGATTGCATTTGGCCATAATTACGGTTGAGTGTAATAGAATGATAGAGAATAATTATAACAAATAATACGTTACCGTGACTCGGGCCAAACCATCCTTTGTGTCTGGCTGCAAATTGACAATTTTTTTTTTAATACTTCAAGCACATAACCGTACAGAGGCGGACTTAATGCCATAGGCATTTTCTACCAGTCAACCTTTGGGTGATGCAGAGACAAACAGTAGTAGGTGCAAGGTGCAATCATGAAGAGGAATAAAATATTTTAAATATAAAGATACGCAAAAACCATATTACGAGTATTAACAAAAATAAAATCCGTTTAACGTTACTTATATGTTATTTTTATGAACGCCGATTATTAATTTAATAAATGAAGATTGAGTGAAGTTAAATGAAGTTTAAAACTTAAGCTTTTGCATCCTTGCACCCTGCGATTTAATTGCCTATGGCATACCATAAGTTAAAGCCTAAAAATTAAGCTTTCTTGGAGCTTACCGAGTTTAATCTAACCCAGCGTATGGGAGCATAGAAATCGTCCTGAAAAAATAATTAGTGTTTATATCAAAAGAATACAGTATGTTACGTTAAACGAAGGATATACTCTTTTTAATGGAGTGTAGTACTTCTTCTTCTTAGCGCATCGATGACAAAAAGTCATCAAACATCTTTTGCCCAAAGTTCAGCCGCGCGAACTCCACTCACTGACGCAGTCATAAAATCATCAAGTGCACAGGTAACAGGCTATGCGGCGCAGGATGGAAGGCGGGCCATTGTCTGTAGGGAGGTGCTGCATACCCAGTTGAGATCTGAGTACTCATAAAAATGAACAACTTTTACTATAAGACCAACCCAGAACTATGCGTCGTTGTTGGGTATTTTAGTATTGCAACACCAACATTAAAAATGTAAT
This sequence comes from Amphipoea oculea, assembly GCA_945859645.1. Lineage (NCBI taxonomy): Eukaryota > Metazoa > Arthropoda > Insecta > Lepidoptera > Noctuidae > Amphipoea > Amphipoea oculea. The sequence goes on along the minus strand of OX243886.1, from coordinate 10,876,706 downwards.
TCATTTCGTTATCTGTGGCAACACGCCCCTTCTAATTGTGACACTGGTCCAATACACACGTGAATCGATTTGTCCGCCGTTTTATTTCATCTTTCTTGGCTGGTGCCAAGAAAGATGAAATAAAACGGCGCTACCAGTACCTCATCAGCACCAGCACCCAACACCAATACACCGCTGCACAGCCGTCCCGCCACAGATATAGATATACCTAGATAATGCAAGAGCACCTACTTCGCGTGCCAGAAATCGCACCAGTTTACGATCGAAAATCATAAGCCGCCACTTTCGCGCTCAGCCCTGCGTACTGCTGGCTGGGTGAGCGTGAGCGAGAGAGCGCGAGCTTGTGACGTCATAGCAGGTAGTCAAAAAGTGCACGCTTAGTTTTCATACAGTTCGTGATACTTGCGTTATCTAGGTATATCTATATCTGTGCGTCCCACTTTCTGGCGAAGAATCAAAGGAAAGACTTCTGTCATCAAAGGAAAGTCTTTCTTTGGGACGAGACAGTGCTTCCTTACTCAAACCAATCGTTCCACCATCTCAAAATCTTCCAACTGCGGGGGGTATCGCTTAACACACTAAAAAAAGTAGCAATGAATTTAATTTTGACAGTTCAACAACATTCATTGCGTTATTTACGTTGTTGAGCAGACAAATTTTTCGAGCATATGAAGCAATGGATTAGCAATGTCCTTCGAAATTATTCAGATTGTGATTGATAACTAGTGTGTTAGGCAATTAGGGTGCAGGACACGCCTTGACTAACCTGGAAGTCTTTAATCTTTTAAGCGCTTGGCTAAATATCAATTGCCGTGCCCCTAGCGCGCGGTTACAAATCGATAAAATACACAAAAATAAGGAAATACAATAAATAAGGAGGAGCAATCACTGTATCGATTAAAAAGTAGTCAAAAAGTTTTTATCTCTATTTAATAATGGTTTTAGTTGTACCACGCAGTTAATAGGACGAAAATAGAACGAAAAAATCATGCATTTTCTCTGTCGCAGAAATACGACACGAGCGGTAGGGGCACGGAAATATGACAATGTGTCGCATAAATGCGACACAAGCGGTCCAAAGGTTAAACAGAATCTGGTCCCAGGTTGGCCGAAGCAAGGAAAATCTATTTGTGGAGATTCATAGATGAATCCGCTCTATTGTTTTGTAGTGCTGTTCCATAAACCGGCGTGTGCTGTCGTCTGCACGTTACAGGAACTGATGGACGCTAGGGATGCGCCAAAAACGTAGCCGAATTTTGGGCCGAGTCCATTTAGATTACCATCGACACACTATGAAGGATTTATTCCGGTGTCATTCGAGAAATATGAAACAAAAACAACTTGGATTCCATACAAACGAGCAAAACTATCACGATATAAATCTATGAAACAGCTGTTTTTTTTTGTCATATTCCGTAGTTGGTCCTATAGTAACAGTTGTTAATTTTCTTGAGTATTTAACTCCATATAGTACCTATGTCCCTCGTTTAAACTACATCACATACTATAATAGGCGTAAAGTAATGTTTTTTTTATTAAACTTACGAGTTGTCTCAATGCCCTTAGCCTTTCATCTACTGTTGGTACCTGTAAAATGTTCGAAATTAATCACAAATATACTTATTATTAGCAGATAAATATTATGGATTTAACCTTTAAAAATGCTTAAATACAATATATACACAAAGTAACTTTTTACAATAAATTAAATGACTAACTACCTACACAAATAAATACAAAAAGAAAAGGACACTGAGGCCCTTCGTACACACACGGTTTTCTTGCCGTGAAAAATTACGGTTTATTCGCCGTGTGTAAGCACTGTCGTCAGTGTTGTATGGATAACTGTGAATGTTTGTATACGGACACGTTTTTTCTACGGCGCGGTTTATACGCCGTACCATAATGAAACCATGCCGTGTGCAAAGGGCCTTAGGCGTCAAAGTACTCATCCGCATCGCTGTCATCCGGAATCGTGCCCAGAAGACTGGCAGCATTGCCTCGTTGAATGGCAATGCCAGTTCTTTGGCCAAAGAACGATTCAGCCCTCTGGTCACGTGGAGTGTCGGTTGGCAATTATCTAGCTAGATTTCCGACATTATATGTAAAGACTTTTAGGCTTCTGACCTTACGTATGTAAATAAAGCAATAATAATTAACAATAACTTACGTGTTGTGTTGTTGGTCCCTATAAAAATAATAGAATTTAATATCGTAGGTATACCACACACACACCCTTCGTGAATTTCTCGTGAATTCATTGAAAATTGTTCTTTTTTTGTCATACAAAATCAAAAATTAAGGCAATAACTACGTATCACCACAACATCTGCACCGATTGACGTCATCACGTCTAGGCGCCGGCTGTCGCTGAAAACCAGCGTTAGGGCTCTGTCTTGCATCGGTGAGTACCTGAACAGGATTGGGCGTGAGGCCACGGCAAATTGCCACCATTGTGGAAGTGACCTAGACTCTGCACAGCACACGCTCGAGGAGTGCCCTGCGTGGGCCTCTAAGCAGCAGGTTTTGGTCACCAGGATTAAGCGAGACCTGTCTCTGCCAGCAGGAATGAGGGCTATGCTGACGGAGACTGAAAACAGAAGCGAAGTTATCTCCTTCTGTGAGACCGTGATGGTCCATAAGGAGGCTGCCGAGCGGCTGTGCTGATGGTGATCACAGGGGTGGTTTTAATGAGGTAAGAATCACACACTAGATACCTGGTCTTTTTCCCCAAAGTCCAGGTGCCTTTTGAAGGATTCCCCCCGAAAACAAAAAAGGGCTCTGTCTTGGTCTTACTGAGCGATGGCTGTTTTTCGTGGAAGTGACGTATATTTTCCCCCAACTTTATTCTTTCTATCTTTCTTTCTTTGTATATTTTACTACACAACACAACAATGAACCCTAAAATCTACGTAGATTCTTTACCTAATTTTGAGCCAGGCAATATTCCAGTCCACAAAAGGCCCATGTGTCGTGTTCAAACATTCTAAATGAACTGTCATACGGTGGACATAGGCCACAAAAATAACAAAAAAAAGGTAAAGTGCTGGCTGGTATTTTTCACTACCAGTCTGCTATGGCTAGCACAAAGCTACTATAGTCGACGCGTTTTAGCATAGCAATAGCGGTCATTGCCCTTTCCCAATATCTCTCCGTAGGAACCCAAACAACAGACTATGTATGGTTTTTCATTATCGGAACATGTTGAAGAGTTCGTTAACGTTTTTATACAAAAAATTGCTAGAAAGTGATGGTGGGTCAATGACCGCTGTTGCCATTCTAAAACACGACAACTACAGGTTGAAATTAAAAAAAACATGCGACAGATCGAAATGGGAGACTGTACCCATAATAATTATGAAGAACTTTTACTATGGGACCAAACCTTTGCCAACTAACTTGACAGCCTTGACAAAGACTACGAGACTATTGCTCTGTACCTACTTACCTCCTACCTCTAGTTGTCTTCTTTATGTTATTAAGTAGTAAGTAACTTGTGAAATAAAAAAAAAAAATTTAAAAAAAAACCGATTGTGCCGAAAACCACACGACTGAAGTGAAACTTCAAACGTACCTATTTGGCTATGAGAGGAAGAGAGAAAGAAAATGTGCGCGCGCACTGCTTTCTCTTGCTTATATCCCCCACTCAACTCCCGTTCGCCTCGCCCGATCATACTTTTCGTAACGCTTACGTCACCCGTTCGCCAGCTTACTCCCCAAGTCAAGCGTGCGTAAAGAAGTTTCACTTCAAAAATGGACCTTACAGTACTTTAGTTAGAGTATTAATTACATTAAAAGTTTGTTAAATCCTTACACACATAAACTCACGCCGTTTTCCCACGGGGGTAGGCACAAACTACAGAACGCCACCTGCTACGATCCTTTTAAACTCCTTTTGCTTCGTTTACGTTCATACATCTGCAGGGCAATTGCGCAACACATTATCAATCGGAATCGGTTTCGTTTTGACAGTTCAAAAACATTCATTGCGCTATTTACGGGTTGAGCAGACAAATTTTTCGAACTTATAAAGCAATGGATTAGCAATTGGCTTCGAAATGATTCTGATTCTGATTGATAGTGTGTTACGCAATTAGGGTGCTGGTCATACACGCACGCCGTGAGAGTACTACGCACATGAACTTTCTGAAAAATATCATCAGTATGTCCTTCTAGAGCCTCCCGTGGGCGTTATTTATTTATTTATTTAGGTTAGCCAACAATTGTTTACACAATACATTTTTCAAATAATTATAATTTTTATAATTTCTTATCCATACTAGTCCATACTAATAACTAATATTACAAATTCGAAAGTAACTTTGTCTGTCTGTCTGTATGTTACCTTTTCACGCCTAAACCGCTGAACCGATTTAGATAAAATTTGGTATAAAGATAGCTTGAGTCCTGGAAACGGACATAGAATACTTTTTATCCCGATATTCCCACGGGATCGAGACTTATGCGGGTGAAGCCGCGGGGCGCAGCTAGTGTTTAAATAAATGATAAAAGTCTTATTGAATTTACTGAGGTACAAACGCCAGCACATCAAGCTACCACAATCTGTCAAATTTCTTTAATAGATTTTCGACTTTATCTTTAAAACATAAGGTTAAAAGTTGATTGGGAAAATTTGACAGTCTCGGGTAGCTTGATGTGCTGGCGTCTGTACATGATTACACAACCAGTCGAATCAAAATTATGATCTCATCTGGTGAAGCTTAATTAACCAATTTTATTAATTGAATAATCTGACTACGAATGCGGTGTTATTTCAGCTTTAATACGTAGTTACTAAGAGTTCAAGTCACTTTAAACTCCCAAAAATTACGCAATTTACGAAAAGGAATATTTAACCCTTCATATGCTTAAACGTGGATCCACGCGAGACACAGTGGCTTTTTAATTGTGTCTGTAATCACGGCATTAAACCGGTAAAACAACACTAACTGCCCCCTTATTCACAAACACTCGATATGCTTCCGTATCGTATCGAACGTTAATCATTGTTATCATACGAGTCTTCTCAATGCTGTTCACAAGTCCAAAACTCGAGAATTTTGTCAGTTTAAATCAAATAGACGCCCGTTATTCTTCCAACAGCTATTTGCTGTTGAGGGGAAGTCAAATCAGGTTATCGAAATGTCAGGTTTTCGATACGATAGCCTGTCGTATGTTTGTGAATCAGGGCTCCGGACAGCCCACTCAATCTGTGTGGGGATTTAACGGAAATACATAATAATGTTTTGCGGGATCCAGCGCCAAAAATATTAAAATGGGATTCAAAAACGGGATCCAACGGAAATAAATCGTCCTTTCCTCAAAATACCATTTCAGACAAAAACCTTCATTGTCTTCACATGATCTGACCAAGATCATGTCTGGACTTTAAAAGAGACTGTGACCCCTGAGTTTGTTTCGGCGACGTTGATGACGATTCAAAAAATACACACGTAATTGATCAAGTTTTCACTTCTGTCGGCACTCCCGGAGTGCCACTGTTTTTTTTTTATAACCAACGAAAAATGTCTACGCTAAGTAGTATAGAATCATATGCTGAATACATACTTAGTTGTAATTTGCGCATTGATTAGAAATGTAGATTATATATTTTTTTGAACGAAATTATAGTATTTATTTGCAAAAACATGTGAACATTTACATAATATAGGTAAGCTAACATAATTACAAACTATAATAATATGTACATTTATATGAAAAAATAAGCGAAATAATCATAGGGCATCGAAGAATTCGTCCGCATCGCTGTCAACAGGAACAGTGCCCAAAAGGCTGGCAGCATTGCCACGTAAATATATAGATAAAGTAACTATTGATAATTATGTAGACTATACAGTGTGGCAATTAGGTTATCACATTAATTGAAACCACGTATTTTAAATATACACAATTAAAATTATTCATAACTATTAACTTTCTAGCCGTGGTACCTAATACGAACTGTACGAACACCATAAAAATGAATCGCCGAAATGTATGTACGCGCATAACTTCCGAACGACTGCACCAAATTGGATAATTATTTTTTGTTGTGTTCGGTATTGTCAGGACAAGGTTTGTATGAAAGAAAAAAAAATACGAAAATTCGAAAAAAAATTATTGAAGTGGAACTTCTTTACGCACGCTTGACTTGGGGAGTACGCTGGCGAACGCGTGACGTAAGCGTTACGAAAAGTGTGATCGAGCGAGACGAACGGGAGTTGAGTGGGGGATATAAGCAAGAGAAAGCAGTGCGCGCGCACATTTTCTTTCTCTTTCCCTCTCATAACCAAATACGTTTGAAGTTTCACTTCAGTAGTGTGGTCATAAGCACATTCGGTTTTTTTTTATATTTTTCTATTATTTGGAAAATTGTTTATTTTATTTTTATAACAGACTAATAAAAACTTCGGGTTCTGTGGGACGCCCCCCAGCTAGATGGACCGACGACCTAAAGAAGGTGGCTGGGGTAGACTGGATGCGGAAGGCGGAGGACAGGGTGCTGTGGCGAAGTCTGGGAGAGGCCTATGTCCAGCAGTGGACTGCGATAGGCTGAGTTGATTGATTGAATAAAAACTTCTAATAACCGCTGTAGTGTTTAATATGATAACTTAATCGCCACTCTGTAGATTATAAGTATGGACCGATTTCTTTTCGAGTTCCAAAAGTATAATTCACTTACACTCGGTTGCCCCTTGACTTTATCCAATCGATTCTGAAACTGTATAATTATAAACAAACGATTAATTTCAGTCAATACGTTCAGTTAATTAATAAGTAATACTTAGGTAGATACTTTAAGTTAAATCCGTTTGTTTGAAAGAGATAGGAGTTTCAGACAGACTGTTTAGATTTTAAGTTTTGGAGTTGATTTTCAATTAGGATAATTTTATTTGCTATGATTTTAGGGCCGGCCATAGAAATGTAAAAAACATTTAATATATCTATGGGGTCGGCAGACTAAAAACATAAGTTAAAAAGTGTGATTTTATGACATATGTTTTTAATCTTTCGGCCCTAGAATTATCTGCATAAGTAAAAAGTGTGACTTTATGACTTATGGCTTTAGTCTGCCGGCCCTAGAAATATCTACACAAGTCAAAAAGTGTGATTTTATGACATATGTTTTTAGTCTGCCGGCCCTAGAATTATCTACTTACATAAGTCAAAAAGTGTGATTTTATGACATATGTTTTTAGTCTGCCGACCCTAGAATTATCTACACAAGTCAAAAAGTGTGATTTTATGACACATGTTTTCAGTCTGTCGGCCCAAGAACCATCATCTATCAAATCATAGCAAATAAAATGAACATAATTGAAAATCAACTCCAGAATGACGAGACGACAGAACGGCGAGTGATACAGCGGGGTTATTGCGTAACACACTAACATTAATTAGCAATGGCTTTAATTTTGACAGTTCAAAAACATTCATTGCGTTATTCACGTTGTTAAGCAGATAAATTTTTCGAACATATGAAGCAATGGATTAGCAATATTCTTCAAAATCATTCAGATTGTGTTTGAAAGTGTGTTACGCAATTAAGGTGTAGATAGACCTCCTTTTTAACTCTATGGTGATATTATGGCCCGCTAGCATCACAAATCACTCAGAAGCAATTTCGCCTCATGTTAAAGTGTCAAGTAATAGAGAGCGAGTCTAATGCCATCAATCAATCTGCCTCTAGCCTTTTCCCAAATACAGGGTGTAAAAAGACCTATTATAGCCGTCAACTACGCATTCTGTACATGAAACTAAGTAACATTGCACAAAACTAATTGCTCGGAAATGACTATTATCTTTGGTGTGATTTTCTGTCTGTGGTAGTGCGCAATATAACATACGCAAAGCAAGTTTATGGGTGCATGCAATGGTACAGGGGTCGTGGGGGTATTTAATGTTGTGTTTTAAACATCAAAACGTCTTGTTTTCGTAAAAAAAAAATCAGTAAATGTTGGAGTTTTGACCTTCAACATCTCCGTAACCAGAAGGTTCCCAGGTATGATACCAGAACAAAAAAAATATTACAATGACGGGGAGAACAAATGGCTCTCGGCTTCGTTAAGTGTCTTTTTACACCCGTTATGATAGGGTCGGCTTCCCGTCTAACCAGATGCAGCTGAATACCAGTATTTTATACGGAGCGAATGCCTATCGGACCACCACAACCCAGTAGTGGGTATAGCTTGCGCCACGAAAGATGTGACTTGACCCCGCCTCCCGCGCTCTTTCCCCGCCCCTATGACGTCCGGTACCGTCCCGCGCTCAGACCTCATACCGCTGAAGAGACCTAAAATCGTGTACTGCGCAAGTCAAACCACGTGGTGTGTCAAGTCTCATCTTTTATGCCACACATTGTAACACGATACCCCTTTGTCCTTTGGTTGTCAGACTTTGGCAAAATGAATACAACTTTAACTTTGTTTATCAGCTTTACGTACCTCAATCTTCCTTTGCGCTATTTTCATCAACTGATATCCCGATGGCTGTAAAATAATTATATTATCACTATGGCATATATTTTCATACACTTTTTAGGGTTCCGTATCTCGAAAGGAAAAAACGGAACCCTTATACGATCACTTTGTTGTCCGTCCATCCGTCCGTCTGTCTGTCTGTCTGCCAAATTTAACGCTTTTTCTTAAGATCGCATGGAGGTATCAAGCTGGAATTTATATCAAATACTCAGGTGAAAAACTCTCATACTGTTAAACAGTGGTTCTTGTAGTAACGAAACGGCCAAGCCATATATTTTGACTAAGGTGTAGAGTAGTTTAAAGGAGAATGGCAGAAGTTCATAGAACGCTGGCATTAAACTTTTTTAGTTTCCACAGAAATAAAAGTGGCATGGTTCGATATATTATGAGCTTTTGTTAAAAAAATTAATAAAAAATAATAACAATGGGGTTAAAGAGAAATCTTAATTTTTGTAAAAGTGAGGTTAAGTGCATTAATGTTTGTACTTTAATAGGTTATTTTACCTCTTTTACTATTTTAACGCATAAATGTTTATTGTATGCATAACATATTGCTAATTATGCTTTGTTATGACTTCAAAAATGATAAATAACTACATGTTGAAGTTTTTTTAGTTCAATGATTTACCCACTGATCATAGACCTAATGACAGTTTCAAGTGTAGGTACTCGGTCAGTTTTAATTAAACTCAGTAGTCACAGAAAACTCAGGAGACTCTAGAGTCT